>JAGUCJ010000009.1:0-1248921 GCA_019670975.1 Acidiella bohemica
CTAACTATCGATCATTGTTTTGCGAAGCGACCCTTCGCCCACTGTAATCTTCACCTGGTAGATACCGCTAGCCTGGATCTTTCGACCGATCACAAATACCTACTACTACTGGATTGGACGAGTGCTACGACCCTAGGACACCCGAATCCCAAGCTACCGCGCTTCCAGAACAGCCGACTTGGAAACGAGCACGTTGCTACGAAGCTTGCGACAGCATGGACCGAAGCAGCGACGGCCTGTCTCCACCCGCTAGACCGGAGCTACGATATTGACGACCAACATGGACGAATCGTAAAGGCGTGCCAGCAAGCCTGTCGACGAGCACTAGGCGAATGTAAACCCAACTCCCAGGGGACAAGGACTTGCTCGGAACCGACATACTTCCAGATGGTCCGACAGCTGTTCCGCCTAGATAAGGACAATAGCCTACTATGCAGCTCCGATCCAGATATCAGCGCACTTGATGAAGCGGCACGCGAACTCGGCAAGCGCTACCAAGCACCTTACCCGATATCTGTAGAGAGGTCTGCACGCCCGAGCAAAGGCGGGGACTTTGAACCACTTACTATCGAAGAGGTAGGCAAGGAGCTGTCGAGACAGGACAGCTCGAAGGCATGTGGGAGCGATGGCATACACGTGCGGGCGGTGAAGGCACTCGCGGACACCTCGCTACTACCTGCCCTTACTCACCTGTTCAATTCGTGCCTCGACCAGGGCTACACTCCAGCTGCCTGGAACGCTACGGATATACAACTTATCGTCAAGGACCCGAGGCAGCCGAAGACAGTCTTCAACACCCGACCAATCGCACTCTCGACGACATTCCGAAAGCTATTCGAATCCTGTCTCCTCCGGAGAATGTTGCACATGCCTCAGATGCAGTTACATCCGGCGCAAGCAGGTTTCGAAGCGATTACTCTACACTGACGCACGCCGCGGTTGTTCACATTGCTCTCGAGCAGCGACTGTGCGCTGGGGCGATCTTCCTTGACTTCAGTGCTGCGTTTGACATGGTGAACCACACCCTGCTTGACGCTGCTTTGATGCGCCGTGAATGTCCCGGAGACTACTGGAGGTCCTGAGGGCACTGCGGACTGGATTGACCTCTCGAGTCCTGGCAAACGGCGGCGCATCTCCATGGTTTGAGCGGACAAGGGGGGTACTCCAAGGCTCCCGCTCTCACCACTCTTATGGAACATCCTAGTCGATGACCTACTCTATGACTTGAACCCGACCAACTCACGACTCCCGAAAGGGCTGTTCTACGCGGATGACGGCGCACTACTCTACTCGCACCCAGACGAAATTAGAGGTCTACTGGGGTGTATATGGCGATGGTGCCACACGAACGGTATTAGTGTCAATATCCGGAAGTGCGGCCACGTCTCAGTCACCTATCCCGGCCCTATTGGCTGGGACAAGGACATACTACCGGGTGTAGATCAGTACACATACCTAGGATTTCCAATAACGGCCAACGGGATTGACTTCCAACAACACCTAGATAACCGAATCGAGAGGGCGGTAGGTCGCGTAGCTTTTATGACCCGCCACTCTGCGACCTGGGGCGTAGCAAACCGACTACGAGCGTACTATGAGTATGTAGCGCCAATTCTGGAGTACGGGGCTCCGCTTGTCTGGGCGTGGGCCTCCGATCCGAAAGCAAATGGAAGATAACCGAAGACCGGTACAAGGCCCTGATACAGTGGATTGCGAACGGGAAGCACGGCTGGTGCCTTACCCAGACCCTACTCGGTCTCCCCAAGCTAAGCGAGCGATTCGAATGCCTACATATGTCCTTCCTCTTTCGACTTCAGCGCTCTGAACGCGAGACTCTGCTTCAAAATCTACTACTACGGCCGATGGCGGGAGGAGGCTTCCGGAGGAGTCTACGAGAGAATAGACTACTGACCCTCTGGAAACGAGAAACGAACGCCCTGACAGCCTACTCACTGGCGGGATTCCAGAGGAAATGGGTAAAGAAGCAGGTAGCTAAACGCGCGCAGAGGTCACACCTGACCAGGCTAGTAGCGTTGGCCCTTCGATCTGATGGGAGGAAGCCTGCCGTGGATCCGGTCCTGACCGCTCCTCGACACATGCAAGACCAGTTCTTCCAATATCGCCGTGGGGTGTGGTGCTTTCGGTACAGACACGCCTGTACTACAGGTTCCCGAGGGTTCCGTCGTGGAGACGAGGACTGCGACTGCCAATGCGGAGCAACTAGATTGTCCCGCAGGCAAAGGCGTGAGAAGGGCAGGCAAGCAAAGCTATTAGATCTGGATGGTTGCTTCACAAACGTTGACTTCATGCTAAACAATGGGTACTGGGAGCAGGCATTCGAGGCGCTTGGTAAAGTAAAGGCCGGCCTACGAGAGGAGTTCACGCGGGACAATGTACCAAAACATACTAGCGATCCTAGCACGTAATATGTATTAATGTTTCACCTTATTCCCATGATCCTCTGAGACATGGCACCGAACCTCTTCGCCAAATACATTGACTGGCAAGAAACCTCACTGAAATCCAGAGAGGGCACAAACCGAGACCGAATCTACCGGCCGGTAAACCAAACCTCTTTGCTTATATGAGGCGTGGCACACTTCCCATGATCCTCTGAGACATGGCACCGAACCTCTTCGCCAAATACATTGACTGGCAAGAAACCTCACTGAAATCCAGAGAGGGCACAAACCGAGACCGAATCTACCGGCCGGTAAACCAAACCTCTTTGCTTATATGAGGCGTGGCACACTTCCCATGATCCTCTGAGACATGGCACCGAACCTCTTCGCCAAATACATTGACTGGCAAGAAACCTCACTGAAATCCAGAGAGGGCACAAACCGAGACCGAATCTACCGGCCGGTAAACCAGACTCCCATGATCAGCTGAGACATGGCAAACTTCCCATGACCCCCTGAGACATGGCACCGAACTTCTTCGCCAAATACATTAACTGGCAAGAAACCTCACCGAAATCCAGAGAGGGAACGAACCGAGACCAAATCTACCGGCCGGTAAATCGGAGCCCACTTGGCTCGCAGAGACGCGGTAGATACGTAGATAGTATATAGTTAAGCCCTCGAAGGCGAGGGAGAGGTCCGACTCCCGTGCCCCACCCCAGCGTCGGCGCACACAACGCGCTGGGAGGACATCTACAGCATAGATAGGTCAGCCACCCTATGTGCGAACCAAGCGGTGGACCTTGAGGGGCCGTCAAGGAGGCATGCCATGACCTCCCCCTGGCGACACCCAAAACCACTCGGCAGCGTGAGGCCGTAAAACTCCAACCAAACCCCCGGTAGAGGGGGCAGAGCGGAGGACTGGGGTGGTCCCGTCACACTGCCAGCCTATCCATCTGCGAACCTACCCCGTACAACAGCCGCGGGTTACCCGGCTTTTGCTGGTACCGAAAGGAAACCAGACAGGCAGACTTCTCGAAGGCGATATTCTGAGAGCGTAAGCCGAGGATACTGCTAGTGTCGTGATACTGTCTGCCGGACACCCTAGGCTAGCGGCTATCCGTATGCCTAGGCCGGGAAGGTCGGACTCGGTCCGTCCGTGTTGCACTTGTGCGGCTGGGAGGCTCTCGGGCGGCCCCAGGCGTTGAAAGGCACCGGCGGTCCAGTCGCAGATATCAATTCCACCTTCAATGGATATGGGCTTTCGCCATTGACTAGAACCCTAACCCTAAGGGAATAAAGCGACACGGATACCCTATTGAAGTATCGTAAAAGAGGAGATATTCCAATAGCTTTATAGACGTAAGGAGCGTACGAAACGGGCGTATAGTATATTTACTCGAGATATTAAATACTAGAGGCGATAGCTCTAGGTAACCGAGGTACTACCGCGAGGAACAATCGGACTCTTCCCTACGACCTTAAAGAAAACGTTCGTCGAATAGAAGCTCCTAAAGGAAGAGCTAGATACCTAGCTAGACTGTATTAAGCTCTTCCGCCCTAAAGTAATCTACCTAGGCACAGTACTAGAACCGATTTTAATAGACGCAATCGACGGCGCCGCCTTACTAACGTTACGTATACGACTAGAGTTATAGGACGGTTTATACTAAGGCTTACGTAAATTAGGAGGAGACTAGTTTAAGGCTAAAGGAGTGTACCGCTTACGCTACCTAACCCGAGTAATATAGAAGCGAAACTAAACTAATTAATTAGGAGATATTCCTAGAAGATTAGCTGTCTAATAGTATAGGGCTCTCGTTACCGCTAGTAAACTTTGTATAATTACAGCTAAGAACCTTTACTATATACTAGCTCCCAAGCTACTACAAGCTTGCCGAGAGCGTACTATATCTAATACGAGGGTAATACGATCTAGGCGTAGCTTTTTACGCTATAAGTAACGTACTAACCGAGGGTACCGAACGCCCGCTACTCGTAGCTTTTTACGCTATAAAGGCCTCTATACCTTAGGCTCCTAAACGCTAGCGCCTATAGCGTAAAAAGCTACGAGCGTGTTTATACCCTAGGACTACCCTTGCGTTTTTACGCTATAAAGGCCTTTGTACCTTAGGCTCCTAAACGCTAGTACCTATAGCGTAAAAAGCTACGAGCGTGTTTATACTAAGGGCTACCCTTGCGTTTTTACGCTATAAAGGCCTCTATACCTTAGGCTCCCAAACGCTAGTGCCTATAGCGTAAAAGCTACGAGCGTGTTTATACTTAGGGCTACCCTTACCTTTTTACGCTATAACGATCTGCCAACGCTAGCGCCTATAGCGTAAAAAGCTACGAGCGTAGTTATACCCGAAGCACTAGAGACCGGAATACTAACAAGGTCCTGTATATTGTATATACGACGCCCCTACTTTACAACCTACTTATCCGCCTAATTTCCTTACTAAGCTTTATATTTGTCGCTTAAACTATACAAAAGGCGCAAACCAATTTACTAGCCAGTAAGTTTGGCACTACTAGTAATAGTATAGGTATAGTCTCGATATTCTCTTTGCCTATAAACCTCTAATCTCTAGCGTATGTTCTTAGCTTGAATAAACCTCGTCCTATAAGACGAATATACTATAGAGTAAGCTATAAAGTCGCTATTCTCCCTACTTACTAAGGCCCTTATTCGCCCTATACACATTCACTATAGTGTAACAGATTGTAACCTCGTTTACTTAACCCGGACCTAGGACCGAGCGCAACCTACCTAGCTATATCTTCCCTTAAATATAGTAGTAGAACCGACCGAGACTCGCTATTTGGACCTCGGAGGTATCCGTATCCTCGCCGAAACCCTTAACTTCTACTATAGTAACCGGATTATATATCTAGGTTGCCCGAAACCGGAACTACTAATCCGCGCGTATTATAAGGACGAGGGTAGGAACGGTGCGGCGGAGTAGGTAGGAGTAAAGCGCTGCTAATTCTACTACTGCAATTCTGTAAAGAAGCGACGAGAGACAGGCTATAGCTATACTATTACCTCTTGCAATACGTATATAGCCCGAGCTATTACGGTACTTAGTAAGGATAGAGTCGAGTATATCTGCCGAGAAGTCGAAGTAAAGCTACAGGAGGACGGTAGGAGTACGACTAGTATTTCCCGACGGCTGTCGTCGATACCCGATCCTAATAATAAACTCTAAGCGATAATACCTATCGAACCTCAATCGCCTAAAGTACTAGCGAGATCTACCCAAACCCCTACTAGACTAGCCCTAAACCTACCTAAACGTACTCGAACCGAAGCTACCCTACTACGACCTAAAGCGAAAACAGACGACGAACTCGATACTATTAAGTATAAGCAGAAGAGAGCCTGCCTAGACCTATTAGCTAAAGGAATTACACAACTATCCGCCGAGATTAAGATACTCTCGGCTATCGCCAAAGATATCTCGACCTTACTTCGACAAGAACGGACTCGGTATACCTAGTAGAGAACCCCGTCTATTAACATTATAACTAGCTAGGAGGACCCCGACCCTGCCGAGCTTAATAGTATAATTAGCGATCCTCTTGACTCCGACCGCTAAGTCTACTATACCCTCCGACTATAACCCCTATAAGGCGAAGTACTCGTCTAGCGTAGTAGGGAGCGATCGCTATAACTACTACTACTTACACCGACGTCGGTCTAGTACCGAACAAGTATATCCGGATCGGATACATAAATATACAAGGACTAGATACCTATAGCTAGGAGCGTACCCTATAGCTAATCGATTCGGGGATACTAGATATACTCTTTGTTATAGAGACGTAGTACGTTAGTTACTAGGGGTGTATAGCGACAACTATAGCAATCGCGTACACCCCTAAACTACTATTAAGACCTAGCTATCGGTATACTAGCGGGGTGTACGCTCTAGGATCGAACAAGGCCTGTTCGATAATATCGAGCGCGCCGGAGGTAACCGACTCCTCCGTAACTGTAACCCTTAAAGGGACTATAGTTACAGGTATATATATACTACCTTCGATGAATTCGAGCGACGTCGAAGTACTACTAGCTAGTCTAGAATCGAGGGACGTCGTCCTTAGCGACGTAAATATCCGATACAACTAACGTACTAGCCTTAGTAACCTAGACGAACGTATAGCAAGTATCTCGTTATAGATACAGGCTGCTAGAATACTACGCCTCGACCCTACAACCTATAGTAGACTACTAGACGGCTTCTAAAGGTTCCTATACCTAACTATCGATTATTGTTTTGCGAAGCGACCCTTCGCCTACTGTAATCTTTACCTAGTAGATACCGCTAGCCTAGATCTTTCGACCGATTACAAATACCTACTACTACTAGATTAGACGAGTACTACGACCCTAGGACACCCGAATCCCAAGCTACTACGCTTCTAGAACAGCCGACTTAGAAACGAGTATATTACTACGAAGCTTGCGATAGTATAGACCGAAGTAGTAACAGCCTGTCTCTACCTACTAGACCGGAGCTACGATATTAACGACTAATATAGACGAATCGTAAAGGCGTACTAGTAAGCCTATCGACGAGTACTAGGCGAATATAAACCAAACTCCTAGGGGAAAAGGACTTACTCGGAACCGACATACTTCTAGATAGTCCGACAGCTATTCTACCTAGATAAGGACAATAGCCTACTATACAGCTCCGATCTAGATATTAGCGTACTTAATAAAGCGGTATACGAACTCGGTAAGCGCTACTAAGTACCTTACCTAATATCTATAGAGAGGTCTATACGCCCGAGTAAAGGCAGGGACTTTAAACTACTTACTATCGAAGAGGTAGGTAAGGAGCTGTCGAGACAGGATAGCTCGAAGGTATATAGGAGCGATAGTATATACGTGTAGGTAGTAAAGGCACTCGCGGACACCTCGCTACTACCTACCCTTACTTACCTATTCAATTCGTACCTCGACTAGGGCTACACTCTAGCTACCTAGAACGCTACGGATATACAACTTATCGTCAAGGACCCGAGGTAGCCGAAGACAGTCTTCAATACCCGACTAATCGTACTCTCGACGACATTCTGAAAGCTATTCGAATCCTGTCTCCTCTAGAGAATATTGTATATACCTTAGATATAGTTTACATCTAGCGCAAGTAGGTTTTCGAAGTGATTACTCTATACTAACGTACGCTGCGGTTGTTTATATTACTCTCGAGCGGCAACTATACGCTAGGGCGATCTTCCTTGACTTTAGTACTACGTTTGATATAGTAAACTACACCCTACTTAACGCTGCTTTAATATACCGTAAATGTCTACGGAGACTACTAGAGGTCCTTAGGGTACTACGGACTAGATTAACCTCTCGAGTCCTAGCAAACGGTAGCGTATCTCTATAGTTTGAGTAGACAAGGGGGGTACTCTAAGGCTCCCTACTCTTACTACTCTTATAGAATATCCTAGTCGATAACCTACTCTATAACTTGAACCCGACCAACTCACGACTCCCGAAAGGGCTATTCTACGCGGATAACGGCGTACTACTCTACTCGTACCTAGACGAAATTAGAGGTCTACTAGGGTGTATATAGTAATAGTACTATATAAACGGTATTAGTATTAATATCCGGAAGTGTAGCGACGTCTTAATTACCTATCCCGGCCCTATTAGCTAGGACAAGGACATACTACTAGGTATAGATTAGTACACATACCTAGGATTTCCAATAACGGCTAATAGGATTGACTTCTAACAATACCTAGATAACCGAATCGAGAGGGTAGTAGGTCGTATAGCTTTTATAACCCGCTACTCTACGACCTAGGGTGTAGTAAACCGACTACGAGCGTACTATAAGTATATAGCGCCAATTCTAGAGTATAGGGCTCCGCTTGTCTAGGCGTAGGCCCTCCGATCTAAAAGCAAATAGAAGATAACCGAAGACCGGTACAAGGCCCTAATACAGTAGATTACGAACGGGAAGTACGGCTAGTACCTTACCTAGACCCTACTCGGTCTCCCTAAGCTAAGCGAGCGATTCGAATACCTATATATATCCTTCCTCTTTCGACTTTAGTGCTCTAAACGCGAGACTCTACTTCAAAATCTACTACTACGGCCGATAGTAGGAGGAGGCTTCTAGAGGAGTCTACGAGAGAATAGACTACTAACCCTCTAGAAACAAGAAACGAACGCCCTTACAGCCTACTCACTAGTAGGATTCTAGAGGAAATAGGTAAAGAAGTAGGTAGCTAAACGCGCGTAGAGGTTACACCTAACTAGGCTAGTAGCGTTAGCCCTTCGATCTAATAGGAGGAAGCCTACTATAGATCCGGTCCTAACCGCTCCTCGATACATACAAGACTAGTTCTTCTAATATCGCCGTAGGGTGTAGTGCTTTCGGTACAGACACGCCTATACTATAGGTTCCCGAGGGTTCCGTTGTAGAGACGAGGACTGCGACTACTAATGCGGAGCAACTAGATTGTCCTGTAGGCAAAGGCGTAAGAAGGGTAGGCAAGTAAAGCTATTAGATCTAGATAGTTGCTTTACAAACGTTGACTTTATACTAAACAATAGGTACTAGGAGTAGGTATTCGAGGCGCTTAGTAAAGTAAAGGCTAGCCTACGAGAGGAGCTTACGCAGGACAATGTACCAAAACATACTAGCGATCCTAGTACGTAATATGTATTAATGTTTCACCTTATTCCTATAATCCTCTAAGATATAGTACCGAACCTCTTCGCTAAATACATTAACTAGCAAGAAACCTTACTGAAATCTAGAGAGGGTACAAACCGAGACCGAATCTACTAGCCGGTAAACCAAACCTCTTTACTTATATAAGGCGTAGTATACTTCCTATAATCCTCTAAGATATAGTACCGAACCTCTTCGCTAAATACATTAACTAGTAAGAAACCTTACTGAAATCTAGAGAGGGTACAAACTGAGACCGAATCTACTAGCTAGTAAACCAAACCTCTTTACTTATATAAGGCGTAGTATACTTCCTATAATCCTCTAAGACATAGTACCGAACCTCTTCGCTAAATACATTAACTAGTAAGAAACCTTACTGAAATCTAGAGAGGGTACAAACCGAGACTGAATCTACTAGCCGGTAAACCAAACCTCTTTGCTTATATAAGGCGTAGTATACTTCCTATAATCCTCTAAGACATAGTACTGAACCTCTTCGCTAAATACATTAACTAGCAAGAAACCTTACTGAAATCTAGAGAGGGTACAAACCGAGACCGAATCTACCGGCCGGTAAACCAAACCTCTTTGCTTATATAAGGCGTAGTACACTTCCTATAATCCTCTAAGATATAGTACCGAACCTCTTCGCCAAATACATTAACTAGCAAGAAACCTTACTAAAATCTAGAGAGGGGACAAACCGAGACCGAATCTACCGGCCGGTAAACTAGACTCCTATAATTAGCTAAGACGTAGCAAACTTCCTATAACCCCCTAAGATATAGTACCGAACTTCTTCGCTAAATATATTAACTAGCAAGAAACCTTACCGAAATCTAGAGAGGGAACGAACCGAGACCGAATCTACCGGCTAGTAAATCGGAGCCTACTTAGCTCGTAGAGATATAGTAGATATGTAGATAGTATATAGTTAAGCCTTCGAAGGCGAGGGAGAGGTCCGACTCCTATACCCTACCCTAGCGTCGGCGTATATAACGCGCTAGGAGGATATCTATAGTATAGATAGGTTAGCTACCCTATATACGAACTAAGTAGTAGACCTTAAGGGGCCGTTAAGGAGGTATACTATAACCTCCCCCTAGCGATACCTAAAAACTACTCGGTAGCGTAAGGCCGTAAAACTCTAACTAAACCCCCGGTAGAGGGGGTAGAGCGGAGGACTAGGGTAGTCCCGTTATACTACTAGCCTATCTATCTACGAACCTACCCTGTACAACAGCCGCGGGTTACCCGGCTTTTACTAGTACCGAAAGGAAACTAGATAGGTAGACTTCTCGAAGGTAATATTCTAAGAGCGTAAGCCGAGGATACTACTAGTATCGTAATACTATCTGCCGGACACCCTAGGCTCGCGGCTATCCGTATACCTAGGCCGGGAAGGTCGGACTCGGTCCGTCCGTATTGTACTTATACGGGCTAGGAGGCTCTCGGGCGGCCCTAGGCGTTAAAAGGTACCGGCGGTTTAGTCGCAGATATTAATTCTACCTTTAATAGATATAGGCTTTCGCTATTGACTAGAACCCCTAACCCTAACCCTCAATGTATCCTTAGGCGTCCAAGATAGCCGTCTGTATAGCGATGCGGATCGATACTACCCGTAGTCAAGGGACAAGCATACGCTTAATTGACATAGAACCCCTAACCCTAAGCTTCGTTGACCCTTGACCCTAAACGCCCTCAAGGTGCATATAGGCATATGGCGCTTAGATCGTCCAGTGCAAACCGCTGGGGAAACCGCACTGGTCCAGACAATGCCGCTAGCACTTCCGAAGTTACCTTCTCCGTCGCGCCTGAATACACCCCGGGCTCCCCGACTATGCCCATACTTTGCAAAATGCTTGCGCCGCCCGGGCCAAGTGCGCCAACCGCTTTACCGTGCCCATATGCTTGCATCACAAAGCTCATGCTGTCCGAGTCCAGAGCAGTGGAGGAATTTTCACTGGCACTAGAAGAGCCGATGAGCACAGCGTCGTAAAAGACCGAGCTAGTCGTTATGTACGAAGCAGTTGCCGTGACGCCAGTCTTGAGCATGCCGATGTGCGGTCCTATGACGGCGAGAAACACCTTCTCCGGAGCGAGCTTAGCCATGACGGCTTCCATATCTAATGCAGTGAACACTGTGTCATTGGCGAGGACGGCGATGGTCAGGCCTTCGTTGCTCTTGCCTGGCTCTTGGCCTGGGTTGAGTGGGTAGAGGCTTGGGTACAAGGGCGTGCTATTTCTGGCATTGCTCATTGGTCCAGACGCAAGCTCGGGCATTGTCGCACCCACGCCGTATGCGACGCGGCGGGCAAGGCAGTTGTCGATGTTGTTCAGGGTGTCGTCGATGTAGCGCTGTACGACGGAGGCGTCGCCAACATTGCCGAGCTCAAAGCGGTATGCATCAACGGTGTGCTGTTGCGCGTACTTGTCCAAAACGCCCCAGAAAGTGCGAGCTTGACCGAACCAGTCTGACACAAGCGTCAGCAATCGGTGGCCTGGTACTTTCTTGAGAGCACTCACCAAAAACAGAATTGTACCTCCCAATGGGACCATTGCCAGCACTCGTACCACCAGCCGCAGTATAACGCAGAGTGGCGTTTGTCCCAGGCTCTTGGACGCCACCAAGATCGTTCGGAGTAGAGGTCTGGTCGCCTTCGAAGATGTAAGGCTGCATGTAGCCATCCCGATAGTTGTTGTTCACCGGAGAGATTGGGCGGTTGATAGGCAACGTATAACTGTTTGGTGAGCCGTGACGGTGTGAAGCAGTATCGTCGTAGGAGATGAGGCGCCATTGCAGCAGAGGATCGGGCACCCACGACATGCCATCTACGACATTACTTGGGGCCATCTGTATCGATTCCGGTTCCGCAAACCAGTTTTTAAAGTTGCGGTTGAGAGTGAGCTTACCCAATTTCACTGGAGGATTGACTTCGAAGGGAACTATTACCGTAGGAATAAGCAGATCGAAGCCTTTGTACATGTAAGTGCCATCGTCGGGGAAGAGCTGAACCGCAAACTCGTATTCTGGGTAATTGCCGGCCTCGATGTTGTTGTACAGGTCCACTCGCTGGAAATTGTTGTTCTTGCCCGCAATGATTGTGGCTTCATCGTAGGTTACTGACCGAAGACCCAGCTTGGGTAGCCAGTACCACTTGAACAACGTTGACTGGCCTTGCACGTTGAAGAACCGGTAGGTGTGTACGCCGTAGCCGCCGATGTGGCGAACATCTCGCGGTATACCTGGGACGAAGATCAGCACTCGAGTCCTTGCGAGTACGTAATATCAACGTACCCAAGTCCGAAAGCACCTGCATCAGTTGCATAGCACCTTCAGGATGCAAGTTGAAGAAGTCATAAGCAGTCGGATGCGCAGTTCCGTCAGTCGGGAAGCCCTTGTCGGCCTCCATCTTCACTGCATGGATGAGGTCTGGAAACTCGGCACCGTCGTTTATGAAGAAAGAGGACAGGTGATTCCCGACCAAGTCTTGGTTCCCACAGACGCTGTAGATCTTCGTTGCAAAGCCGTGGGTGTCGCGCTCATTGTCGCTGCCGCCGACGCTAGCCACCACGACGGAAAAGCGTGAGAAGGCTTCGCTGACGGCGTCTTCTTGCAGCCAGCATGCCATGGTAATGTTGCTCCAGTCGCCATAGGACTCGAATTTGCCGTATGCGCCGGACCCCAAGGCGTGGACAACACGCTCAGGAGTGCGCTCTCGGTCGAAGTGCAGGATCTTCTTATGCACAGAGGTGTCCTCTAGGAGATTGTACCCGCGGGGACCAGAGCGGAGGGAATTGGATGTGTTGGCTAGGACTCCATTGTCTGTAGTGTCGAGTTTGCCATTGGTATCGACGGCGGCGCTCTCAAGTTGGATGACCTAATGGGCTGTCAGTGCTCAGGTAGCGCGAGTGCTTGGTGTGCAGTGGACCTTTTCGCCCGAGACGTCTTGTGCGTAAGAGATCGTCAGCAAGGACAGCCACGCGAGCAAGGAAGTGACCTTGATGGACCGCATGTTCGGAGATCCGCTGGGGAAATTCCTTGAATTGCTGTAGTCAAGCGTCGCGATGGGATTCCCAATATCTATATGCTGACATTCCGGTCTACCCAGGCTATCTCAACGTGAGCGGCTTACGCCCTATCGACTGCAGTCCAGATGGAATCTCGATGGACGTTCTGGTAAGGCATTACAGATGTTATCTGAGTTTGGTGGCTTGAAGCGCTGAATCTGCGGTGCGAACCCGATGAAGCCGCGCATAAATGCCTATGGAAATGGCAGTCTTGCTGACATTCGGATGCCATGCAAATGATAGCCCATGCTATGTGATCTCATTGGCTTTGGCGTGAACGCGTATGCTCACAATATGGCAATGTGACGCTGTGATGCTCTGGTCCGGCTCCATACATCAGAGTCGATACTTTTTGGAATCAATGCGGCCTTCCTTGTCCGGCTTCCTGCATCGTAGCCGATGGTGTCTGGAATCACGGCGCCTGCATTTTGCATGTTCAAGATAATTGCGCCACGGCACTCGGCCGGCGGTCAGGACGCTCATGTCGGCCATGAAATTGGATGGAATCTTGTCCTCGAAAGTCAATGGCTTGTTCAACCCCTGTTGCGCTGATTCCAAACAATCCAGCCTTTGTGCGCCTTGGGCCCGGATTCACCGAGTCACCTGATCAAAGTATTGAACCTGCTGATGTGCGGTCTTATGGCGTGATTAGAGGGAGGAAGGAGCGTCTCGCGGTCTGCGATAATCCGTAATGCGAGACATCTTCCGGCGACCGACCATTTTTGTGTGAGGCGACAGCTCTGCAAATGATACGGATTTCGGAGCGTTCAATATCGCGTGGTGCGGCCAACGCTTGCTCTTCTTGCCGAGAGTGGCTGTCGCATGCTCAGAAGTTCCTTCGGGCAATGAAGTCAGTGGGAAGGAAGAAGAATCTCTTGAGATGCATAGACCGGCATGATATCGATTGTTGGGGCTGCAAAGCACCCCGACGGTGGCTGGTGGGCGAGATGTACACTGCCCATCATCACTGTCGCTGGCCCCTCTATTTGCTCATGCATTGTTACTACGTCACCTCCGCCCAGTCTGCCACCTGACCCCTGCCTTGGAGCCATACCATCATATCCAACACCATCTTTGAAGCGATCGAAGTTGGCGCTCGGATTGCCGAGCCCGCGTCGTGGCAACATGGAGCCCATTGCCGTCGTACACGATTTCGAATGGGCTGTACGAAGAAAACAAGACCGGGAGTGCCGCAACGAAATGAAAAATGATCACTTCCCAATGATCACTCCCCTCTCATGCTCGTGAATTGCGTCCACCGTAGATGTCTCAACGTTGTCTGTGGAACAGGCGATTGCCACCCATTCCCACTGGCCTCGGCCTTCCGAATGTGCATAAAATTTTCCCGCTACATCGAGATGATTCCAACCTGTTTTTTTCAGATCCTCGTCGCCTCGCATCTAGTAGAGGGATGTTGCGGCTCACGCAGTCAGGATCCCAATCAAGGTCAGGTGACTTACCGGTATGAGTGTCGAGTCGAGAGGGTTTCCCTCGATGTCGGATGTCGGCAAAGCTGAGCACGCGAAGTCTCTGAGATCTTTCGGAATATGCTAGATTCCAATCACTCGGTTTGTATAATGAGTTGAATACACTTCTATATATGAAAGGATCTCTGTCTATATACACAGGAGACTCATCCTTAGTCGCGCTCACTGCTTGCGACCGTGACTTGATCACTTGGTCGCTGAGCAATCGAGCGACCTGTCCTGGTCGCCCCAAGGCTGCGCGAGCTGCACATCACTGTGACAGCCGCCCTGTCGTGGTTTCAGGTCGTCGTAGCGTTGCTTCATACTGGCCGGGATTGCGCGGCGGCTTTTGTGTTACGTGCTCGTAACATATGTAGGATAGTAAATATCTCTAGGGGTTCTCAACTCTAAAGAATCGACTCCTAGTCTTGAAAGTTCAAATTTCCTATCTATACTATCTAATTTTGAGGAAAGCCCGTAAACTTAGAATAAACGGCTTTTTTCTTTCATAGAATTTCGAGTAGATTCCATACGAGATACTGTTATGGTTAATGGCTTGGAAACTGCAGTTTCCAGCCCGCACCATTCAAAACATAGTTTGTACTGAGTTGCAGGAAGGTCAGACCTCACGTGGAAGCTGTAAGATCGCCACGACCGCATGCTGCGAATCACTGCCAAGTCGCGAGTGCCAATAGCAAGAGTACATACCGATCTATATCTTCTGTCATTGCTCCCAACACCGTTGCTGTCAAGGGCTGCCGACTCCGACTTCCAATCGCATTCCGGCACCTTTGCCCAACGATCTCTCTCTGTGGCTGCTGTCGTCGCTGTTCGTCTTCGCGTCGATCTTGCTGACTGACGGCCCCTCATTTGCTCCAGGCTACTGCGCCTTCTTCCCACCAGCACCAATCGCCATGCCGAAACCGTAGTTATACGTCAACGATCCGCCGATATTCGCCGCAAACAACTGCATCGCGCCCATCAAGCCCTCAACGACTACCATCCAGAAAGCGGGTGCATACGCAGCCTCAGGGTGCTCAATGCACTCACGCCAATCTTCCCAGCCAACGTAGCCTTGGCAGCACTCCTCCGCTGCCACCACACGTAAGTCATGACCGCAATTACGATATCGTTTGCAATCGCATGGGCAATGACGCCCTTGAACTTCTGCTTGATCGTCTTGCCGTCGACCTCGTACAGACCCTGCTTGTCAATGGCCTTCTTGGCCTCGCCAATACCGGTAGTAACGGCGGGGATGCTGAAGAGCAGGCCGAGCGAGAGGAGGAAGTAGGAGGCGCGGGTCATGTCTGTGGCCACGGGGAATGAGCCGGTGATGGAGACGGGGAGGCGGGGGGTCAGGGCGTGGGCGATATCGAGAGCGACGGCCAGGCCGATGAAGGCAATGGGCATGTGCACCATCGCAGGGTGGATGGGCTTCTTGAGTGGGTTGCGAGGCTCGCTGGAGGCATTCATGTCAGCACGCAGCCAGCTTGGAGACGGAACAATGCTGCAACTCACGTGGTATTCATGTTGGCGGGGATCCTGGGCGGCGGTGCAGGCCTGAGCGCAGCCTTGAGTTCGTCAGACAGCAAAGAGCGCGAGCGGGCGCGGTTTTCAGTCATTGATGCTGGATAGACTGGTGCGGAGACCGAAGAAGACGTGGAAGCAAGGAGAGCGACGAATACGTGCTGATGACGGGTGTAAGCTGAGAAGGAAGAAAGCCACCACCTTTCCTATCGGACTTTCCCCAGATGCAGGGAGCTGCAGTCCCGGACGCTGATTGGTCACTTGCTGTTTGCTGTCCGAATCGGGCAATTGGATAGTCTATATTTAATATGTTCATCGGCAGACGGCTTCGACCAAAGCCGATATCAGGCTGAACAATGTCTACTTGCGCATCGCGCCCACATGGCCGGGCCTCGCAATCTCGAGCTCTTCGTCAGTGCCCCTGCCGCGCTTCTCGAGCTGCCTCCCGAACGGCTACTCTTCGCTGCCAGATTGCGCAAGCTGACCTGCCCCTCCCTCCCCTGCTTCTTCGTCTTCTCGTCAACATCCGTAATTTGCGAGCAGAATCCTTCCAAGGTGTTGCCACTTATGAAGTAGCAATCGCTGACCACAGCCGCGTTCTCTCGGGCATCGTCACTGTTACCGGGCCAAGGACGTCCAGGCAAGACAAATGGCTTCGGCTTCAAAGGACAATCATGGAATTGGTAGAAGTGTCTGCGGAATTTGAACTTTTCTTCCGTCCAGATTCTTTCGGACATTGGAGGAGATTGCGACTGCGACGGATTTAGCTCAAGGTAGTCTTGGATGCCACACGTGATCCGCGAGAAACGGACTCAAGCGATTGAGACTGAAAATGCCACTCGCATGCGGGCATTGATACTCTGAAGTCATAATCGTCCCGCACACATCACAGCCGAGATTTAAAGACCTCGCCTACGCCCAAAGTTCCGCATTCCACCCTGCAGCGACGTCGACATCCGTAGACGGAACGCCACCAGCACACAGCTTTCCCGTTGCTGCTCGGTGGGCTGAAGCAGGTCTGCGCTCGATCATTGATCGCGTTGAGGCAGGGAGAGACGAAGAGGCTTTACGTGCGCAGGACTTTGATGGAGATTGGCCAATGTGTCGAATGCTTGCAGCGCTTCTTGTGCTAGAGGCTCGGTTTTGGCAACCATGGTGCTACGCTTCGTTCGGGAGAGGTGGAGTCTTGGCCGAATACAATTCAGCACCTTGTCAACTGTGACGACTGCGGCCATCATTGATATACTCAGTGGTGCGCTCGGGCTGACCGAGCGGTGATTAGATGAATGTATATGACCTCCAGCGGCACCGTTGTGAATGGAGGCACCATCCCCAGATGGCGAGCATACGCTGCATGCTGTCTCTTCTGGCTGTTGAGATGGCGGAAACGCCTAGAGATCATGTAGACTTGATGCGAAGGATCTGGCGTTTGGCAAGACTGACTCTTGCACATCTTACTTTTTCAATATGTTGCCTGTTGCTAAATCTGAAGGCAATCGTGACCGTCCTGGCACCACTGACTCTTACACATCTTCCTCCATCGACATCTTGCCTGTCGCTGGTCTAATCTGAAGGCAATCGTAACCATCCTGGCGACTTCCGCTCATTGATGTCACAGTACGCGAAGTGGAAGCGGTTTCGTAAACGGACAGGGATGCGGGCAAGGCTGCGCTGTAGATCTCACGTCACGCTGCATTGACCACACGCACATCGCTTGCATCCCAGTTCTACTGTACAGGCGCCTCGTCGCGGGCTGTGGGAGGAGGGCGTGTCATGTATAGAGGTGAGAGTGTCATGCCCATTGTAGAGGAGCTTATCGATGCCTACGGGATGGTCGTGGTATAGGAGTACTCGCGTTTGAGGTTCCATCTCAAGCTCGCGCATGTCACCAGGTCTCCCCGCCCAATGGACAAGGTGAGCTGGCTGTCGCCGCGGAGGCGCCGTACTACCGGCAACCTCAAGACGTTGTCTGCGAATGAACGCGACACCGAAATGCCTGGCGACAACAGCCTGGGGTCGCCTCGGCGGCGGCGGCCGTCTGACAGCGAGACATTCAGGCCAGCGCCAATGACGCCGACCTCGAGGTCCACCAGTCAACCCATCCTCAGCCACGACAATGTGTCCGGGACCATGTCCGCGCCGACGAGCGGCGAGGGGAATCTTTTCTACGCATATGCAAGAAGGGTATGTTGATCTCATATTTGTGCCGCAGCCACAAGCATGTGCGAGACACTCACATTCCACGCGACGAGCCAAAGCTAATTTGGGACTTCCTCGAAACGACAGGGCAACGACCTCCCGTCACGCTTTCTGCTCACCTTCGCCAGCGCATCCATCGCAAACGAGTGGTGGCTGCTACTGAAGGCCAACTTCGATGATGTTTCGCGGCCCAGCCCACAGCTCTTCTCGTTCAAAGACCCGCCCGACCTGCTTGGGCGGGCATGGCAGCATTCGGCCTTCGCCCACCTGAAGAGCAAATGGATGTATATTTCCTTCTCGGATACGGCGCAGGGCCGATTGGGAGGCGCTGCGCAGGGAATCATTCCGATTCAGGATGCCGACGGAACTTTGCTGGGCGGCAGTGCACCGTCAAGCCCTGAAGCCATTGAGAGGGCGGTAAGGAGGGAGACGAAAGGCTTGCAGAATGGCATGAGCAAGATGGAGGAGCATTTCGAGCGAATCATGGAGGCTGTGGAGAAAAATACTGAGCAAATTGCAACGCTGGCAGCGCATCAGACAGCGCGTGAGCAAGCCGTGGTCAAGAGCAGCCCAGCGAATGAGCAGCAAGTCGGCGACTTCGACATGTCGAGCCTCTCTTCACATCTCGCGCGCGTAAACGAGCTACTGGAGAAGCATGGCGAGAACATGGAAGCAATGGCCAAGAAGCAGGCCGAGACCGAAGACAAGCTGCACTCCGCTCTGCAACGTCTTCCTGGCCGAGAGAACTCGACATTGGTGGATATGGTCCAACTATCTTCCCATCTTGACCGTATCCAGACGCTGATGGAGCGGAACGCAGCGAACGAGAGGAGCTTCACGGATGCCGCACCACAAACGGACTTCACGCCACTCACGGAGAAGCTGAGCAGCATGCAGGAAGCTGTGCAGCAGAACTCGGCGTTGATTAAAGAGTTGCTGGAAGAAGGCAAGAAAGCTGGCGTCACACCACCAGCACACCACAGCCAATCATTGATCTCGGTCCGCTGGCCGAGCACTTCACCAGTCTGAGACAAGCTCTTGAGCAACAGTCCTCGCATATCCAGGCTCTGGTGAGTTTTGCGGCTGGTGATGGCGATGATGGCGAGGCCGAAAACGCTGCAGGAATCAGTGGCGCACAAAACCCTCCGCCGCTCAGCAGGAGACCGAGCGAGATGGTGGCAAAGGCCTTGTCGCCACTCAGCGAGCACATCGAGCAAATCTACAACGCGATCGAGGAAGGCAACATGCACGCAAAGACAGCCGGCAAGCGAGAGTTCGGCCAGCTCGTTGAAAAGATGGATGGCATGACAGAAGCGGTTCAAAAGCCTTGCGCAAGTCCAGCCGCTGAACGAGAGGCTTGATCTTCTTCAAAAACTCTCACGCAGAAGGGCGAGACTCCCAGCGTTGAATTCGCACCCCTAGAAAGCATGATGGGCGAGCTGCTCTCCCACGTGGAAGCCATGAAAGCGCTGACGCAGTCGAGCAAAGATACCTTGCCAAGGATCATTAACGCCCAGAATAGCGTGCGCGACGCAGTAAACGCAAGCAAGCAGACGTCTTCGATAAGCTCGACGCAGTTTCTAGCCGACTGAGTGGCATCAGCACGACAGCCAAGCAGCAACAAACTCGGCTGGGCGAGCTCGTCGAAGCCCACCGCAGTCTGCGGGAGGCTGTTGTGGAGAATGGTGCAACGTCGAGTAGCCTGGACCGTTTCCATGAGAAGCTCGACTTGCTTGCTGAACACCTTGAGTCACTGCGCGAATGGGCCGAATTCGACTCCGAGCAGCTGAAGGAGCTTGTTGACGCGCAAAAAGCCAGCACTGAAGCCCAAGAGAAATTGCTCGAGGCAAAGACCAGCCACACAATTGACCTGGGTCCACTCGCAGGATCTCTGGAGGCCATCCGCCGAGCCACCGAAGAGAACTTGGCGCAGATGCGCGCACTTACCAACGCTAAGCAGCAATTAGCACCCTCTTCCGAGATTGACTTCACACCACTCACAGAACGCTTGAACCGGATCAATCACGGCTTGCAGCAACAGCGGGAAAGCAGCTCCGGCACCGGCGATGCCAAATTCATCATGTCAGCGCTTTCCTCTCATCTTAGCAAGATACAAGCCGTGACCGAAGTAATGCACAACATCTTAAGCAACACGCCAGCCGCGCCAACACCCAGTCTTCCGCTCTGCAAGACTCCGTCATCTCAACTTCCAACGCCATTGCAGCCTTGACGTCTCACACAGCCTCCCAGCTCGATCGATCAAATGAGCGCGTCGAGGCTCTCAAAGGGCAAGTCAGGGAGCTGATGGCGGGTCAGAGGGAGTTGATCGATGTCATGCGGGAGCTGGCGACAAGTATTACGGCTCAGAACAAGGGGAGCTGTGATCACATTGTTGTTCCGCCGCCAAGGAAGGTGGGCAGGAAGATCGTCGGATTTGTATATGATGTGAAAGAAGGACCTGTTGACATCCCATTGAGAGGAGAAGGAGGAGGGAGCAGAGCAGATTCAAGACGTTGACGCTAATGATGGGGTGGTTGCGACTTGTGACGATATGAAATCTGACGAATGATCACGAACTGGTCCTCTGTCTTCCAATCGCCAATCTGCCACGTGCCACGGTTCGTCACTATATTACAAACCCCAACCCAGCTATTCCGCAGGACAGAAAACACCTGCTCATGTTTTCATGTTCTAGGCATGGCTGCGCTCCTTGGCGTATATGAAAAACAAGCCTTCCTTCACAAAGTAGCCAACGCCATCGAGCCGCTAGCCTAGGGTCGAAGTCGGAAGAGCCCAAGAGCGCGACGCAGCAGTCGGACAAGAATCTATAGTAGCAGATGCTTTTCGAAGCCAGTTGGATGGTATTCGCGTGTTGCGACTACAGCCTCGCGCGTGCTTGTCTAAGTCGATGTCCTCGACGTCTTACGATTTAATCAAGCAACGAGCAGAGCTTGCCTTGATGCATGACTGTCACAGCTCATTGGAGAACACGAGGGCAATGAGTGGACTAAAGGAAGCTGCGCGTCCATGGATGGCGGGTCTTACGATTCGTCGAAAGACACCTCAGGAATCTCTTCGCCTATGCATGACAAGTCTTACGTTCCACCTGGGGCACCGAGAGAAGCTCCGCGGGTACGAAGCACTAATCTCAAGTAGCTCTACAAAGACAGGACCGAATGGCATGCACGGCTGAGTCAATGCATCGCCCAGGTTGGCCTCTCGTTATGACCTTGAAGCGACTGACGATGCTCGTTGGCGAGTCGAAACAAATCAGAGTGACGCACATGGCGGCGGCGCTGGCCGGCAGCGCTGATTTCCTACGGACGTGGAGCACGAAGTCACTGATGGCGCCGACGCTCACTACATATCAGCACACAACCATGGCCGGAAAGATCGACTACAACGTCCACTATGCTACCTATGCATCGCCTGGCGGTCCGAAGTGCAACTATAATCATGGGAGAAGTGTTTCAATGGTGTTACGAATGATGTCATGTTTCTGTGGATGCCGCAGCCGAGTTGAAGGGGGTCTGACAGAAGGGCAAAATGAGCGCGACCGTCGAGCAGACTGGCCCAGGCGAAGGATTCCGTGCCGAGGTGTTCAATGTACGTAAAATCGAGAGCGCAGACCGTCGCCCAGATGGGAAAATCTGCAGACATTCGACTGATCACTCTCAGGATTGCCGACCTCAAAGACTGAAGGTTCGCTGCAATAATGGAAGAAGGGTGTAAGTGCCGTCTCCGCACAGACAATTCGCTTGGGGTGTGCGTTGACCCTTGACCTTTGGGCCATCGACATCGGTTCAAATTGCCACGCTGCTTTCTCCTGCCGACCTCCACATATACGACTGACAAGACCCACCGCCACCGAGACATCCACGCCAGGGAGCGTTACAGCCTCTCCAACGATCGCGTCCTCAATCCAACGACAGGCAAGCCTCGTAAGTTCATCATACAGAACTTCGGTGACATCTACAACTCAGAGAGTGGGCCAACGTGGCGCCGTACTTCATCAACATCTCACCCTTCGTGTTCCGCGGAGCTAACTAGCCGAGGGTCACATCGTGGTCAAGACCAGCACGACGAGCAGCAGTGACATCTGGCTGACCGTCGCCAGAAGGATCCCAGCTTCGCTAGCTCTGGCCATCTTCGCATGTCTCCGTCGAACTGGAAGACTTCATCGCTAATCATGGTGTTACAGCTCGCCGAAACTGGAAGCTCTGGAGGTGCCAAGACGCTGGTGACTGGAATGTAATTGACGTGGCCTGTCATGGTTTCTGGTTCGGTAGAAGCATAGCCAGCTGCGGACAACGACAAATAAAATCCGTTCACCATAGCGGCAACGAACACGTGCGAAGACAGGACAGTGAATCTGCACGGCCAAAATATGCACAAGCCGATCAATGACTCTGTGAATCCGATCTCGGAAAGAGCCTTGCGCGCCAGATACCTGTGCTTCCTTAACGGCAATGACCGAGCCAAACGACTTCTTGTCGATGACTGGGTCGCCGTCAATCCGGGCAAACCAATGACAGACCTTGTCGTCGCTTACACCTCGAAACATTTCACCCCTGGTAGTCAGTGCAATAATCCTTCCCTTTGAGTAGTGGCTAATCTAAATCAGAATTTCCTCTCTCTGAATATGGGGCGCTATTTCTTCGAGGTAGGATTGAGCCTCACGAATGGCCCTCTCCAACGCGAGCAGTCATCATGATGCTCTGTAGCCCTCGGCTGGGGGGTGCGGAGATGTCGCTGCGGTGGGGACGGGCATTTCATCATCTGTCAGATCCTCCTTCAGGGAACGCATTTTGCGCTAGCCGGCGATCCGGCGGACATTCAGCTTGATCAGTATCTTGGAGTGCCGACAAATTGATGGAGTTGAGCTTGAGGACGGGCTCGCCTGTAGCTGCCTCATGAGGAAGGAGGCTGTCCTTCGGCTGCCCCGCCTTCTCGGCTACAGTAAATGCAACTGTGGATCTTGTCTTTGCCTGCTGGCAGGGTTAGTACAAGATGCCAGTAAGTCGTCAATTTGAAAGCGCTGAATCGTCGCGGGAACATACATGCGAATGAGAAGCTACGGAACCTAAATACTCTTAACTGTGTTGAGTCGAGCGGGCAATTGCGCATTATTCTTCGTGTGCTGGCAGGTCCATCACAAGTTGCTCCACGGCGAACAAGCTCGTCATGCCTCCGCTTTCAAAGGAACAGATAGCGGCCATTACCAAGTCAGTCGAAGATGGCTTCGATGAGCAGATTGCATACACGCAGAAGCTCGTCAGATTCGGCGGTCAGCGAGGCGAGGAAACCGCAGTCCAGGACTGGGTCTTTCAGCAATACCAGCAACGAGGATGGCAACCTGTTAAGATTGAGATGAACGAAGAGGAGCTATCCAAGCATGTGGGCGCCGGAAAGTTCAGTCCTACCCACTCGCATGCTCCTATAGTTGTCGGCACGCATAAACCGAAGGGCGAGGCCAAAGGTAAAAGCCTCATTCTCAACGGCCACATCGACGTCGTACCTCTCGGCCCTACCGACATGTGGTCGTCGGACCCTTACAGCGCTCACATCGACGGCGACAAAATGTACGGTAGAGGAGCCGGAGACATGCGAGCTGGTGCTGCTGCAAATGTCTGGGCCCTGGAAGCCCTTCACCGCATTGGAATGCAGCCCGCCTCTGAGGTGATCCTACAGGCCGTCGTCGAGGAAGAGTCAACCGGCAACGGCACCCTGTTGGCCCACCTCAAGGGCTACAAGGCCGACGCCGCGCTGATCCCGGAGCCGATGCAGGAGCAGCTGGTACGAGCGAATGTTGGTGTGCTGTGGTTTCAAATCGAAGTTCGCGGGCGGCCTGTGCATGTTAGAGCCATGTCGACCGGATCGAATGCCATCGATAGCTGCTGGAAGGTGGTCCACAGCCTGCGGGAGCTCGAGAAGGAGTGGAATGATCGTCACGCTCAAGCGCGCTTCTTCGAGAACGAGCCACATCCCCACAACTACAACGTCGCCATCGTGAACGCTGGCGACTGGGCAAGCTCCGTGCCAGCATGGTGTCGCGTAGACTGTCGCATCGCAATTGTGCCGGGAGTGACGGCAAAGTCGGCAGCCGAAGAGATCGAGAAGAGGGTTGCCGACTTCGCGAAGACAGACTCGTACCTCAGCCAGAACCCGCCGAAGATCACCTGGAATGGTTTCTTCTCCGAGGGTTACGTGCTTGAGCCGGGCAGCGAAGCAGAAGAGACCCTCAGAAGGGCCCACAAGCAAGCCACTGGAGAAGAGTTGACGACTCAGACTTCGACGGCCTACATTGATGCTCGCGTCCACAGTCTGTACGACAAGATCCCAGCAATGGTGTACGGCCCGATTTCGGGGGACATTCACGGATTTGATGAGTGGGTGAGCATCGCAAGCATAAAGCGTGTGACGACGGCTATGGCGCTTTTCATTGCCGAGTGGTGTGGGCTGGAAAAGCGGAAATAAGCGGAGCGGGAGTGAGCGGCGCGGAACAGTACGTTGGCGTCAGCACGGCCAAAGCAGCCTCGCTTGCTCGCATACATGGCCGTAGACAGCCGAGAAGTCGTTACTAAGTCCAACAAACTCACTGCTTGCCCAGCGTCTTGCCCAGCTCCTCGCCGCGATCGGTCGCTGCTTTCACCGCCTTGTCGACGATGTCGGCGAACCCTGATGCCTCGAATGACTCCAGCGCTGCCTGTGTTGTGCCATTTGGGCTCCTGAGTCAGGGCAAATGTGTCAGCATACACCCTGCAAAAGCCTCGTAATCGTTGCGGCAACACATACGTGACGTTCTTGCGCAGCTGACCCGGAGAGTCGGTCGCCTGGGTCAGCATCTTGCCAGCGCCGAAGCAGGTCTGTGCTGCCAACCGCGTGGCTTGCTCCTCTGACAAGCCTAGCTTTACCCCCGCAGCAATCATATGCTCGGTCAAGGCGAAGAAGTACGCCGGACCGCTACCTGAGACGGCGGTGACCACGTCAATCAGTTCTTCCTTGTCCACCCATTCGGTGACGCGGCTGACAGTCTCCAGAAGAGTGGAGACCTGTTCCTTTTCCGCAGATGTGACGTCGCTGCTAGCAAAGATACCGCTTGCACCTTCGCCGTAGAGAGCAGGCGTGTTGGGCATCACGCGGACGACAGCCGGACTGCGGTCGTCGGCGTTCTTGCACCACGCAGTCAAGCTTTCGGCAGTGATGCCAGCAGCAATCGAAACGACCAAAGGAAGCGGCTTGCCAGACGAGAACGCTTTGGAGCCAAGCTCCTGGCAGACCACCTTGGCGACCTGCGGCTTCACGGCCAGTATGACAATGTCGGCGCCCGCGGCGGCTTCCACATTGTCGGTGGTCACATTCACACCGAGGTCCATCATCTTCTTGCGGTTGACGTCCCATGGCTCAGCGACGGTGATTTGCTTCTTGTCGAATCCCTTGGCAGCAAGTCCAGAAATAATGGCGCCACCCATATTCCCACCACCTTGTCCAGATTAGCTGGGTGCTGCCTTTGCGAAGCATTTGGCTAGCCAAATACCGATGAAAGCGATCTTCTTCGACTGCAGAGCGCCCGACATGGTGGTGCCGTGAGCGAGTTCGTGACGGTGTTCAACGTCGATGGCAAGACTGTCAACGGCAGAGTCGAACCGAATCGATCAGAATTTGAAGTCAACTCATAGTTTAAGTGTACGGCCCAAGCTTCCGAAGAACGCCTTGCAGCATTGAAGAATATCAGCGATGGTGAGTGTTGACGACCAGCCGCAAACACACGCATGCGCCTTTATGCTGCTCGGAGGACCCAATGCTTCATGCACATCTTGGCGTCGCTTCATCTCGAATAGCGAAACGACGTTCAAGTGAAGTCGCTTGTACATACCGTAGCTGTCGTTCCGAGACGCCAAGCCCATCTGCCCCGCGCCTGTGATCCATCCAGAGACACCACCATTAGTTAGTTCTGTTCTCCTCAAAGACTGAGGAATTCTCCGGAGACAATCGCCTGGAACCATCCACTCAGGGCTGATCGGTTGCACAGCCGGCCAGCAGGCAGACCCTTCCTACTTGTCGATTGTCGGCCTTCTCGTCAATCGTCAAGGGCGTTGAGTGCATATGCGGCCTTGAGTCATCGCAGATCACTGATCAGCCGGCAAAGCCATACCTTGATTCCCCCTCCTCGGCATTTCCAATCGACCATCCCTGCCACAATATCGACACAATGGCACAGACTAACGGCACAGGGAACCCCAACATCGATGGCATCTCGCTGCCGCATCCAGACCGGCAGCCGCAATGGTCATTGGCGACGCAGACTGTCCATGCCGACGACCCAATGAACTCGTATACCGATGTCGCCCCAGCCCTTCACGTCTCGACGACATTTAGATACAGCGACGATCCGGATAAGCTGAAGCCGGTAGATGATCTGGACATTCCGGACCGTGAGGCTGGCAGTGCCATCAAAGGAGACTCGCACATTTACTCTCGTCTTACTGCGCCAAACGCCTCAAGATTCGAGTTCATCCTCACATCACTACTTGGAGGACCTTGCTTGACGTATAGCTCGGGCTTGGCAGCTTTCCATGCCTTGCTCGTCTACACGAACCCCAAGGTCGTAGCCATTGGCGCTGGCTATCACGGCTGCCATGGTGTCCTCGATATCTACAAGAAGCTCACGGGCTGTAAGGTGGTAGATCTGTTCGATGAGAAAAGCTGGGACAATGAGGCCGAAGGTTGGAGTCTCGGCAAGGGAGATGTGGTACACCTCGAGACTCCCGTCAATCCTACCGGAGTAGCGTACAACATCCAGCATTTCGCGGACTTGGCACACAAGCGAGGCGCAGTGCTCACCATCGATGCCACATTTGCTCCGCCTCCGCTCCAAGACCCATTCGCCTTCGGCGTAGACTTTGTAATGCACAGCGGAACGAAATACTTTGGGGGACACTCAGACATGCTTTGCGGTGTCGTCGCAATCAGTAGGCGTAGACAGAGTTGGCAGAAGGATTACTGGACAATGTTCGGCGAGCGACTGCATCTCGGCTCAGTCATGGGCAATATGGAAGGCTGGCTGGGCGTGCGAAGTCTACGGACGTTGGAGCTGAGGGTGCTCCGCCAAAGCCAGAACGCCGATAAGCTCGCCGCCTGGATCGACGGATGTCTGAATGGGTCAGATACGTCAGAGGATGCCAAAGTCGTCCAGTCCGTCATCGCGAAGATTGAGCACGCATCTTTGCAAAAGCAGGACATGAGTTGGTTGAAGAAGCAGATGCCTAACGGCTTTGGTCCTGTGTTCTCCATCTGGACCAAGACAGCTGGCCAGGCGAAGCGGCTGCCGAGCAAGCTGCATCTATTCCACCACGCTACCAGCCTTGGCGGAGTGGAGAGTCTGGTCGAGTGGAGGCGCATGAGCGACAATACCGTTGCGGATGAGGTTGTCAGAGTCAGCGTAGGGGTTGAAGCATTTGAAGATCTTCGAGACGATCTCCTGCAAGGGTTCAAGGCATTGGCTCAAGGGTGATTTACCTGGTCTCCCGGAGCAGCACTGCGCTTACTGCGCACGAGTAGTCTTGCGGAACACAGCTGCTTTGGAGCGGGAGCATACTTTAGCCGGCCCTGGCGGCAACGCTCGTCTGAGTAGCCCCAGGGCCTCCGCTCTGTCAAGTCAGCAGTGGACCACAAGAAATGGCCGGCCGTGATTGATTGTCTCTGGGGCAAGTGACGCCACGAAGTCTTTCGAGCATCGAAGTGCATCTCTGGATACAAGGTCTCCTCCTTGCAAGGCCGCCTTCTAGCCAAATGTAATGAAACAAATCGCTATGCAACACGCCGAGTTACGCGCCACGCTGTGCCAACAACAAGTCATGTCCCACAGCTCATATACGTCGTTTAAGCGTAATGCCGCGACTGACCTTCGCCTCCGCCGGCAACGCCTCAGCAAAGCGTTCCCTCTCTGCGCACCAAGTCAGCGTAACTGGTCTCACAAGCCCAACACTTGCACAATCAGAACACTCACCCTCTTCAGTATCGAACCCAACAGAAATGTCATCATGCTCCTCCGCATACTCCAAGCCCTCCAAATTCACGAACCTCCTCCTGACCAGCTCTTCCTGGTTCACCTCACCCTTCTCATCCCTCCTCGCTGGAAGCTTGAACTTCGCATCCACAAATTTGACCGCCCACTTCCTGCTCTTCCCATCACCCTTGACACGTTCAAATGTATCCGTAGACTTTACCTGGAAGCACAACGCATCCGTCAGACTGAAGTCTTCCATGAACGCAAGGATCTGCGTGAAATTTGGACCATCTTGCACGACTTGCAGGCGGACGTTGGTCGCTTGCTTCCTCTGGTTGATACTAATCACCATCATGCGATGCGAAATGCTGAATGTGCTAGCTATCCCGTCGTAGCGGACCGTGTGGCCTGTGAGGGCTGTCTGGAAGGCGTGGACGTCGGGGAGAGAGGCGAAGGTGTAGGTGCGGACTGTCATTTGTTGTTTGACGGTCTGGTAAAGTTGGATGAGGCTTTCTGTGACGTCCGGAGGGATCGTTCGAGTGTCGACCGACATTGTGAGGTCTTCTTGTGGCATGCGAAGAATCTGAATGGCGCAGGTAGGAATCTGAGCGCACGGCAGGCGCAAGAGAAGCTCGCCTTTGCCCAGGTTGAGGTGGTCGGTCAGCGAGCCCGCGGTATGCTTCGCTACGATGCGCAGGTTCTCTGACCCCACCGTGCGGGCGGCATGTTTCTCAGTCGAGGCGTGATCAACGAGATACGCCTTCGACCAACGCAGTGCTTGCAAAGCAGAGTTAGCGACAGACGAGAAGCTTTCTTTGCCCAGCGCGGGCTGTATGTCGACGCCGGTGAGGCTCGCCTTCGCTACCATCTCTTCATCTTGCCCGATCGCGATCCCGTTTAGAGTATCGTAGAGGTCTTGCTTCGCCATCGTATCTCGGAGGACCAGCAGAGCGCGGACGTTACGGGTCTGTTCCCGGATATTGATTACTATGGCAGACGTCCCATCCGCACCAGAGTCCATCACAGATTCGAACAGTATTGGCGAATCTGTGCCCAGCTCATGGCTTGCACTGCTAAGCGACTTATGACTGGGATCCGTAGCGAGCAGTAAGCGGTAACCCCGATGCACCCTTCGTCTCCCACCACCATCGATGTGCTCAGCCGTCCTCTCAAATACCGAAGCAGTACAGCTCCGCAACCTGCCTGCCGGAAAAGCATGCGTGCCAGCCGAATCAGAGTACTGCAGTTCTGCCAGACGAAAGTCGCGCACGAACATCTCGCCGGCACGGACCCGCATGCTATGGTCAACCTTGCGCGAGTATTCGACGATGTTCCAAAGCGACCCAAAGTCTCGCTCTGACATGCAAGCCGTCAAGTCGAAGCCACGCGGAAGTTGAATGGCGATGCTAGATGAGCTCGACTTCCACGAAACATCGTGCCATGATAGGCCACGCTCTTCTCCGCGTCGCGGCCCTAGTTGCAAGCTTACAAGGTCGCTTTGACTGGCGATGATGATGCTGGTTTGGTAGTCCCGCTTGCTCCGCAACATGGTGATCATGCACGGGAACGGCACCCGGTCGGTCTCTGCCTGTTTCGTGTTGATAGAGACGTCAGCTACGAAGCGGCCGTAGCAGAAGGTATCTCTGTTGTCTCCCAGTGGCAACGCCTGCAAAGGCTGCATCGATGGTTCGCGACCGTCTGCCATGACTGACCGGCTGCCACTTCCATTCAAGACAGCCACAGCATCGCTAGCAAAGCATGGGCAGTCTAGCCAGATCCTGGTGTCCTGGCCTTGTATCAGAGATTGATGCGGTGGCATGAGCTGGTTTTTCTGCATCTGCAGTGAAAGCGACTTGATGTAGCTTTGCAGGATCGCAGCAGTCTGCGGTCGTTTCTGTGACGCGTTGTTCGGCGACGACGCGAAGATCGAGGCATCAGAGCCGTCGTACTCGAATATCTTCTCGGATGCAATCCACCAGGCCTTGGAGAGATCAACGTGTGCCTGCGTCAGCAACTCTCGGCCCTGACTAGGGGCGCCGCCTCTCTGCTGTAGCTGCGCTTCCAGTCCAGCTTTGCCGCGAAAGTACCACCACAGCGCTGTCCGTAACCACGCATCACTGGTACATTTCACGGACGGTCGCTCCCTCTCCGCAGTCAGGTCAAAAACGCCTTTCATATGAGCGACCCGACCAGCAAAGTCGGCCAAGGCCAGATCCGCAGCCGGATCGCCTTGTGGAGGCGGTTGCGGAGATGGAGCGAGTATGCGGCCTGATCCAGATGATCCTGGCCTTTCCGATTCCAGCGCGCGAAGATTGCCCATCAGCGAGCGAACTGATTGCGAAGGGCCTGGTTTCGGCGCTGCGAAGTAGTCTGCAGGCGACGGTCCTCGTGCGTATGGTGACGGTGCGCCTCGGTCCTGGCTGCTGGCTGGGTTGAGCCGTGACGAGGACGATGGTGTATATTGCGGGCTCTGACCTTGGCCATGGGGACGGTCGGCTGGTGACAACTTCCAGCCTGCGCTTTCCGGACTTTTCACCGGCGAGCCGCCATCGTGCGAGCTTGTACGATTGTGACCAAATCCAGTTGAGGCCGGGAGGCAATTCAGACTGCCACTAGAGTGATATGCATGCGCATTGAACGGCCTCGGCTTATCGGGAGAAGTTTGAGCGCCGAAGATACGATCTCGCACATGTGCTCTGGGTTGGGATCGGTCTTGCGGCTCGTTGCGTGGTACCTGGATTGACTGAGATAGACGGGATGTTGATCGCATTCGATCCGACAACTTCTCTTGTAACTGATGCCCCGGCTGGGGTTCCACAGGAACACCACTCGCTGAGGGGATGCTCTCATTCTGTTCAGAATGGCGCATGTAGCCTTTCACATTACCTTGAGATGGTCGCGACAATGCTGGCGGGTCCTGAGAAGCCGTGGCTTGCTGCGCAGCACCTACATAGCTTGACTGTTCCCAGGTCCGCTCGGATTGTGCTGGTGTCTGCGGCGTAGGCCGAGGAGCCTGCATGTCAGCGCCAATGTCCTGCAGCGCACGCGGCCCTGCCACTTGTCGTGGCCGCCTCGGTTGCCGCAGAGACTCTATCGAGGGCGGCTGTTTCGGCGCGTTCGACAGTTTAACTTCTCCTGAAAGCCGTTTGATATATCTCGGATCCTCGAAAGGTGAAGGGCCCGGTCCATCAAGCGAGAGTGCCATTTCTGGAGACAGCGTCTGCTTGGTCTCCGCAAAATCTGACTCCAGCTGCGCTGTAGAAAGGTTGGTCAAGGCGTTGTAGAATTGCGGCGAGGGTTGAAAGCCTTCATCTGGGCTGCAAAGAAGTTCGTTGGACTCGGTCTCGGCTTTCAGCAGCGTACTGACACGGCGAAGAGCCATGCCTTCATTGGCCTGCATAGCCTTGTCTCGCCGCCTGACCACCACCGGTGACGATGTGTCTCCTGGCGAGTCCGGTCTCTCCGGCGGTGCATCTAACCTTGTAAGCTCAATCTTCGGCATTTCCAGCACCACTGGCACCTTGCGATCATCATCGCGGTCGTAGTCCACCGGACTCTGCTCGACGCTGGTCTGCACGTCTCCATCCGACTTCACGCCAGTGGGTGTCCTGCCAAGTCTCGGGCGATGCGGTATCGCTTCGATCGGCGGCGACACAACCTTCCTCTGCACCGGCGGCGAGACTTCATTGTGCGACGTCTGCACCCTCCGCATGGGCGCGGGCCTGAAGTCCTCAACAAGCACCTGCGCCTGCCGTGACGACGGCCTTGGACCAGTACGGTCTTGCCAAGACGTCGGCCTCGACCCATTCCACCCCACCCTCTCCCCCCGCGCAGAAGGTGCTCGATTATGATCATGCGACGCCGACCGCATAATCGCCGCCTTCCTCTTCCCCACCTCCGACACCGGATCCGGCGCCTCATCCCCACCCTCTCCAATGATATCCGGCGCCCCCTTCGCAAAAGTCACCACCAGGCCCTCCCGTCGCCTGGGTTTCCTATATCCTGTCCATCTCGGCGAAGGCGTGTCCGAACAGCCCGCTGCCGCAGCCTGCTTGACCTCATGTGCCGCCGGCCACCTTTGCGCAACCGCAATATCGATCTTCGGCTTATTCTTCTCCGTCGATGGCTTCAAGAAATCCACCACGTCGTCATTCAGTTTGAAGGAATTGACCTTGTTGCAGTTCCCGTCCGTCGTCGCCGAGGTGGGTGAATCGTTTTCCTTGAATATCTTTCCCCACTTACTCCTATGCAGGAAGCGCGAGCGCTTGCTCTCGCCGCCTCCGCCGACGTCTTCTTCAGCCATGACTGCTCATGCGTCACTGTAGCGGTTCCTCCTACATGTGTGGACCAGGGATGCGGTGCAGCAGTGCATGCCAAGGGTGCGTTTCACGCATGGCCCCCTTCATTCGATCAAGGGGCTGGCTTTCCTCGGCAGCAATCAGTGCGGCATGCCACTACGGCCACCAGCTCCTTCCACGTACGCGCTGTGCTACGCTTGGCCCATGGGAACAGCGCACGCGATCAATAACAGGCGCGCTTCGCGAGCTGAGGGCCAAGCGGCTAATTGATTGATTGTTATTGATTGGAGGAATCGGTTAAGGTTGCTGCAGGGCCAATCCATCAGGCTTATTAATAAACATCACCCTCAGTCGAGGAAGGTGGGGCGATGGATGCATCGTATTGCGGGGTCAGGGAGAAGTTTTGCTGGCTGTGGTGAATGATGAAGCTGACGTTGGGGCTATGTAGCGATTGAAGATCTCTAGATGCAAAACATGGGCATTGACGAGGTCGGCTAGATCGAGTCGTCACGCACAACTGGCTGCAGGGAGGAATAGAAACTCGCTCCGGGGTCCGTTAGCAGTCCCACGACAAGCTTGCAATGTTGGCATCAATCACAGGTCGTAGTATAGTAGACGGCAGCATCCACTCTCTGCAGAGTAGTGATTCGCGCAGGGTAGTTCCATGGGCATGACTGGATGAGGCGAGACAGATCGGAGATAGGACGACGAGCAAAGCAAAGATGGCATGGAATTTTGCTTCACGCCTTGATGCATGCTTGCTTTTGGCTGTTGAGACGACGACTAGCAACGGGCTCTACGCTCATGCTGCGCGCTTGCCGTAACTACTCCTTTGTGCTTGTCTGAGGCAGTAGGCCCTCCCTACTTCGAGCCCCTTCCCTTCCCCTTTCAGCCCCTTTCAAGCCTCACCACTGTCAACAATAGTCGGCGGGGCCGACTTGTTCTTGATGTCACCATTCCTGCTGCCACACGCCTCAATACTCTTAACGACGCTCATGGAGGCCGCGTCACCCGGGGTGACCTGGCCGAAGACAACGTGGCGGCCGTCGAGCCAGGAGGTAACGACGGTGGTGATGAAGAATTGTGAGCCGTTGGTGTTGGGGCCGGCGTTGGCCATGGAGAGGAGGAAGGGCTTGTTGTGGGTGAGCTTGAAGCTCTCGTCGGCGAACTTCTCGCCGTAGATGGATTTGCCGCCCGTGCCCTGCAACGGAGGAAGTAAACGTCAGTAGCTGTGAGGTATGGCCGAGGGTGTCAGATGAAGGCTCTGGACATACGTTACCACGGGTGAAGTCACCACCCTGGAGCATGAACTCCGGGATCACACGGTGGAACTTGCTGCCTTTGTAGCCGAAGCCCTTTTCGCCGGTGCAAAGGGCACGGAAGTTCTCTACGGTCTTGGGGACGACATCATCGAAGAGCTCGAAGTTGATACGGCCTTTGCGAGCTGTGATGGAGTCAGTCATCTCAGCATACTCTCGGAAGATGGAAGCCGATGCCGGTCAAGCCTACCCTTGTCGGTCTTGTCAATGCCGGTCTGCTTGCCCGAGCCGTCGACCGTGATCTCGGGGCCAGTCCACTCGCAATCGAAGAAGACCTTCTTGACCATGTTGGCGGTGGATGCGTGGAACGCTCGGTTGAAGTTTGCTTGGCGGAGTGTGATGGCGGTGGTGGTGGACCGGATAGTGGGAAGGAGTTGTTTGGAGATGGTGTTTGTTGAGAGAAGCATTTCTTCGAGAGCGGGGCACTGGAAAAGAGGGCAGCTGGCAGTGGCGGGGTAGCAAGTCAGTGTCGGGTGAAATGACGCGGAGAGGCCGAGCACTTCCTGCCCTTCCCCGAGACTGGGCCGGCAAGGGCTGAGCTGCGGTGTTCGCAGGGGAGGAGGGGCTCGCGAGCATGTGTATGCATTCCAGCGACACGTTTGGATGGGTTGGAAACCTCGCCCAGGGCGGGTCGGAAGTATAGCTGACTGCAAGGGGATGGTGCGGCCCACTTACTTGATTATATTGATGGATGGAGACGTCAAATGGTCTAAGTAGCAGAGAGCAACGATCAGTGGCAACGTCCACAGCAACTGCGTTCAGTCATGTACATACCTAATCGTACAGCCGGAGAACCAAGTTTATAATGACAACCGTGAAGTTTAATACCGTCCTGCCGATGGTGTGGAGATGTTGTTGACGGTCAGGGGCGACATATGCTCCTCGAGCTCTTTCTTTCATGAGCGAACCTTGAGCACGGGCGACGGCTGAACCCGTGCATTGACCCGCGGATTCAATGACCACCTGTAACAGCGATACGACGTACAATTCAAACTCAGGCTGCCCACGAAGACCAACTCCCTGTCGCAGCTCACCTCAGCAACACCCCAACCATGGACTGGAACGACATCAGCAAGCAAATCTCCAACCTGACGCTGGTATGCCATTGCCCCCCCGGCGCATTCACAAAGCCAACCGCTGACCGACATACAGTACGATGCGAAAGCAGCAGTCAGGAAGGTGCAGAACAGCATTATGAATTACACCGAAATGGAGGCGAAAGTGCGAGAAGCGACTAACAACGAGCCATGGGGTGCCTCCTCCACCCTCATGCAAGAGATCGCGAACGGTACCTTCAACTAGTATGACGTCTAACCCCTGGGAGGACGAGAGGGATGCGCTGACATGTTGTGTGCAGCCAACAGCTGAACGAGATCATGCCCATGATATACAAGCGCTTCACCGAGAAGTCGGCGGAGGAATGGCGACAAATTTACAAGGCGCTGCAGCTTATGGAATTCTTGGTCAAGAACGGCTCAGAGCGCGTTATTGATGATGCGCGCTCGCATTTGAGTCTGCTCAAGATGCTGCGACAATTCCACTTCATCGATCAGAATGGCAAAGACCAGGGGATCAATGTGAGGAACAGGAGCAAGGAGCTTACGGATTTACTCTCGGATGTGGATAAGATCCGGGCGGAGAGGAAGAAGGCGAGAGCAACGAGGAACAAGTATTCAGGTCATGAGGGTGGCAGTGGGCTTGCGCTTGGGGGCGGAGGCAGCGGCGGGAGGTATGGTGGGTTTGGAAGCGAAAGTGGCGGAGGCTTCAGCAGTGGGTACGGAGGGTCTTCGCGAGGCGTTTATGGTGATGGTGGTGGATTTGGCGGAGAGTCGCACGACGACTACGAAGACCCAGGTCGACGTAGCGGTGCGGACCGCTTCGAGGAATACGACGAGTTCGACGATGGAGGTGCACAGGCAACGCGTAGCAGGCGGAAAGCAGAGTCGTCTTCGAGCTCTCGCCGGACACCGAAGAAAGAGCCGCCAAAGCCAAAGGAGCCAGAAGTGGACCTCTTCGACTTTGGTGATGAGCCTGCCGCGCCGTCGAACGGAGCGTCGTCGAGCTCTGCGGTCCTCGCCCCACCTACCTCCAGCGCCGCACCACAAGATGATGACGACTTTGACGACTTCCAATCAGCCGCGCCAGAAGCCACACCAGCCGCGGGGCCGAGCATACCGAAGCCAAATTACAGCTCAATCCCTCCACCAGCCTCGACTGCTACGCCCACCTCGAACACGCAATACGCACAGCCATCCCCGCAACCGGGCACGCAAAAGGCAGACTTCAGCAACCTCTTCGCCACCAGCTCTGCCACGCCAAGCGCGAGCAGCACTCCCGCACCCAACTATTCCGCCTTCTCCTCTCCGCCTGCCCAAGCGATGCAGCCGAAACCGAGCGGCTACCAACCCTCAGGACCCAACTACTTCACTTCAGTACAGACACAGCCCGGTCAGCAATCAAGCACGCCCGGCTCTGGCATGACTTCTCCTCTGAGCGGCGCCGGTTCCGCTCCCGTAAAGAAGCCAGCGGCTGGCGGCGATGCTTTCGCGAGTCTGCTGGGTGGCGTGAAGAAGACCTCTTCGCCCGCGCAGAAGGGTATGACGATTGCGGACATGGCGAAGCAGAAGAGTCAAGCGGGCCTCTATGGGGCTAACGCGCCTGCTGCCGTGCCCGCACCGGCGAGTAATGGGGCGAAGACGAGTTCGGGGAGTAGTGGGCTTGATGATCTGTTGGGTTAACACGTGATAGGAAAAGCGATTTGCTGTGGCGATGCAGTGGACCATGAGAGCGTACAGCAGCGGACCTGAGTCGATACAGCATTGAGCATGTTCTGAAGTGAATCCGGTCCAGCCCCAAGATTTCCGGCGCGTAGTCGGTGTGCACCGCATGCGACAACAGTCGCCTGATACGAAACCCTCCAGTAGACTTTCCATCAGCGGGTGGCCAACGCACGTGATGTCAAGTTCTGCCAAGATTCGCTTGCATGACTCGCGCCAACTCCACCCACATGGGCGGAATTGCCGACTTCGAACTTTCACCCGCAGCAGCGACAGCGACGACAGACGACAGGGCAGAGAAGCCACCTTTTCCCGACTACCTGAACACCCACATTCAATCACAATGTCGACCAAGAAAGCGTGCGGATCGCATACACACAGGAAGAAAGAGATTTCAGGCTGATACCCAGATTTTGCAGTGCCTCGACCTCCGGTCAAAAGCTCAAGATGACCTTGGGTCTGCCTGTGTACGTCCACTCTTTCCAAGCAATCGAACAGCAAATCAGAAAGAGCAAGAGCGATGATCATGGAGGAGGAATCGACGGGAAGGGAAACATCATCGGCGAACCCCGTACTGACGCCTCTCCCACAGCGGCGCGGTCATGAACTGCGCAGACAACACCGGCGCCCGCAACCTCTACGTCATCTCCGTCAAGGGCTTCGGCGCGCGTCTCAACCGTCTCCCGGCCGCTGGAGTCGGCGACATGGTCATGGCCACGGTCAAGAAGGGAAAGCCGGAGTTGAGGAAGAAGGTCATGCCTGCGGTTATTGTGCGGCAGAGTAAGCCGTGGAGGCGAGCGGATGGTGTCTACCTGTACTTCGAGGACAATGCTGGTGTGGTGAGTGCGGGGTCGCGAGAGGATGGTTTGGAGCAGTGAGGAGGCGCAGGGCTGACAGGGTGTGCGCAGATTGTGAATCCGAAGGGTGAGATGAAGGGCTCGGCTATCACGGGTCCGGTCGGTAAGGAGGCCGCGGAGCTTTGGCCGGTGAGTACAGAACAGCTTGCAAGGGAGAGAGCGCAGGCTGACATAACCCGCCCAGCGTATCGCGTCCAACTCCGGCGTGGTGATGTAAATGCTTGCTTTCGGGACGATTCATGCATGCACTGGGCAAGGCGTTTTAGCAAGCTAGCTCGGACAATGACAAAGCCAGCTCTATCACGGCGCGGCTTCTTTGCGCAAAGCACTACAACGTTGCGCGATATCGGCTTTCCATTCGAGCCTGCCGGCGTCGCCTACTGCCTGCTCGAACGCCTAGTCTGCTAACACCGTCGCATTGTGCCGTGGTCCATTAGTCGTAGTAATTACACAAGGGAATCGCGGAGGAAAAGCGCAGACGCGAATGATTGGAGAATACTGATTGCAAGAGGTATATACCAGGCCGAAGCCTTGCACAGAGCCACCAAAGAAACGCATGAAATGGTATCATGACACAACGGGCCGGCCACCGCGTACTATTGCACTGAACGAAGATGAGATGTCACGGACAGCTTTCTCCTCGCCGTGTCGACACTAGGCCTTCGACGGCCTCTCCGGCCGCCCACGCTCGATCGGTTCTTCCTGTGAGCTGGCTGGCGTAGGCGGCAACACACTCAAGTCTGGAACGTCTGTCGCCTCCCCGTCCGCATTGTTGACAGTGGAAATGTTGATCGCATCGACCGATAGCCGGCGCAAGCTCGCAGTAGACCGGCGGAAAGCCGCTTGCGTATGCTGGTAAGCTCGCTTCGGCATCTCCTTCAGCTGCTCCCGCGAAACATGATGCCCATGCCGTAGGAAACGCCCTTAGTCACCTTCCGATCCGCGAACGCCCTCGGGCCTCTAGCCAGAAGGCGTCACGCTCCTCTCCCTCCGACTCATGAACCGACTGACCCCTCCCTTCCTCCCCGACGGCGAGTCGCTACTCGATCCTGGCGGCGCCAGACTCGCGGTATCCGCAGGCTGAAAGCTTGACCTCAGGACCACCGTGCCACTCCCCACCTTCACCTCCTGCTGCCCGCCACCTGACTGGTCGTTGATGTAGAAGACCCCTTCACCCAATTGATCGCTCCCGAACGTCTTGTGGTCCTTGACGAGGAGGATGAACTTGGTATCCGCCATGCAAGGGATCCTTTTCGATTCGTTCTCGTACCTCACTTCGCCGTCGGAGTTGGGCTTGCGATGGTCGGTTTTGAAGAGATCCTTGGGTCCCTTTGGCCCGTCTTGGAGCACGTGGACCTCAAGTTTGGGCGTGCCTCCATAGCCGGTCGCGGCGAGGATGGTGATGTTGGCTGTGCCATACTCAGCGCCCGGTGGAGGGGGCTGAGAGCCACGGCCCATGCTGGTCTGGCGCTGATGGACGGGTGTGGCCGGCGCGTCTCGAGCAGAGTCCATCGACGGCTGGCCGTTGGCAATGTACGCATCGTTCACAGAGCTTGGAGCATCGGCCACGACTGGTTCGCCGTCGGGCACACCGTTCGCGTCGCCGTCGTCCAGCGGCATACCGCCTTGCTGACTGACTGTGCGCCGCTTGAAGCCTCCGCGGAGGAAGCCAGCGCCGGACTTCACGCCGCCGCCGACGAAAGCCGCGCCCTTGCCGACGCCCTTGATAGGCGCACCGACGACTGTACCAACGGGTGCCGCAAACGTGCCCTGGAAGGTCGACGAGCCCTGGCGTGAGCGAACGATGAAGTCCGGCTTGAACAGCATCCTGAGCCTGATGGAGCCGCTCTTACCATCCAGTGGCAAGACGACCTCTTGGCTCTGCATCGGCTCGAGCTTGTTCAGATCGATCGCTGTCTTTCCGAGAAAGTCGGCTTTGTCGCCGAAATCCCAGTCAAAGACATGGACCTCGAATTTGGCGGCCGTTCGGCTCTGGATGACAGCTTCGAACATCTCGTTCCAGACAGGCGAGAGCGTCTTCTTCTGGGTCTTCGTTTTGTAGACGTCCTTGCCGTTCAGGAAGAACTTGCAGTATGGATCCGAGAAGCCGTTCCTGTCAGCGGATGGCAAGGCCTTGGCATCAAGGACGTCTACGCGAAGGTTTCCGGAATTATTGAAGCTCTCGCTTGGGTCGAGCTGCATCTGGACCGGTAGGAAGCGCATCGATACCGTGACTTTGCTTTCGCGGCCCTGCGGGTCTCGCATCGCGATCTGGGTTGGGGTGTACAGGCAGCGACGGAGAGTGTCGAGGGTGGAGCCTGTGATCTTAGCTTTGATGCCTTCGCCCTTGTTCTCGCCCTTCTTGTCGACTTCAGACACCAGGCGCAGCGTAAGGCGCGAGAGGTCGAGCTCCTTCACCAGAACGTCGCCCGTCTCGTTGAAGTTGTAGCTCTGGCTCTTGGCCCTGGCGCTGGTGTATGCCGGGAACGAGTTGTCATCGACAAGGACTTCCAGATACGTGTTCGGGTGCGACAGATGCCCTTCGAAGATCCGGAAGATGAGCAAGCCAGTTTCTGTCGCAACGTCAGCACACGGACCACACAAGGCAGTATGTGACACGTACCATATTTACTCAGATCCTCCGGCCCAATCCGGATTTTCGGCACCACGGCCTCCTGGACCTCCTGCGTTTCCGTCTGCTCCTTCTCGCCAGCGGACAACGCCTTTTGCAACTCCTGATCACCGCTCTTGGTGCTAGCCATCGTGCTGACCGTGGCGGCGGTATCGCTACGCTCATGACCTTTCTCGGTGGGCGAGCTATGTGGCTGAGTGCCCAAACTTGGTCGGCCTGCCTTCTCCTCCTCCTTATCCTCGTCCTCGGGATCGATCACGTGGAGGGTCGGATAGAAGGCGACGGTGTAATTCAGTATGCCCTTCGGCGGGCTCTTGCCCATACGCAGCCGAGCCGAGATGAGCTTATCCTTGCTGTCGTTGATCAGGTACTGGCCGTCCTCGCCCAAGCGGACGTATTCGGAGGTCGGCACCTCGAATTGGCCCATGGTGCGATCTTTCTGCGTGGTTTCTTCGTCCATCATCTCTACAACGACCTTCTCGCGCGTGCTGTGCACTGGCACGTAGATGACCTCATCAAAGTCTGGGTTGAGATTATTCTTCCAGGTCACTGTCCTGCCCTTCTGAATGCCGGACAATAGCACACGGACGTAAGGATCGGACTTCCCAACAGTATCGAGATTCTTCAGATCGCGGCCAGACTGGAAGTGGAAGCGCATGACACCGATCGGCGTGATGTATCCGCCGCTTCCGCCAAGTGCGCCCTTGAGCGCGACGGGCTTCCACTGCAGCGTCATCTTCGCGCGGCCCTTCTTCGCACCGGCCAGGTTGTACCATTCTTGACCCTTGGACATCAATTCAAGCATGTCGTCGAGCTTGATCTGATACGTTCCCAGCACCGGATCTGCGCCGAATTCACGATCGTCCTTGACCACGAGCGCCAGCTTCGCCTTCTTGCGGTCGGTGATGAGCATCTCCTTGGTCGCATCAGGCCAGATCGGGTTGTTGGTGCGTTTGAGTTTCTTCGAGATGGCCACCTCCTTGCCATTGAGCAGGAGCACGGCGTAGGGATTCAGCTCGCCGACGAGAGACTTGGTACCATCCAGATCCTTCGCTTGCTCGACAGTGAACTTGGCAATACCCGTCGAGCTCTCAGGCGGCGGCGCCTCGGTGCCGTCGGCCAGCTTGTGGCCCTCCAACACCGGGTAGAAATGCACATCGCACTGAACGACCCCGCGTGCTCTGCCAGACGCAATGACTTCGAGCTGTAGGTTCTCGTGGTCCGGATCCTTCTCCAGCTGCTCGAGATTGAAACTGCAGACGCCAAGCTCCTTGTCTTTGCGGAACTCGTTGTAGTCCCAGACCGCAATAGTCAAAGGCTCGCGCAAGCTGGTCAGGACAACATTGACGGTCTCGCTCCAGCGCGGATTGGCGTTCCCTTCGACCGTCTTCGTCTTGCCGAGAATGTCACGATTGTTAATGCTGATTGTCGCATATGGATCCGGAGTGCCGGAGAACTTGTCGGGGTTCTTGAGGCCCTGGGCACCGTGGAACGTGACCTGCAAGACACCGATGGCTTGATCGACCGGGTTGCCAGCCAGCATCTTGGCAATCTCGATCGGGAAGACGTTCGGTGAGTACATCATGGGTGCAAGGTTGGCATGGATCTGCTCCTGGATGAAGCTCTCGAGACCAGGGATGAAGTTGATGTCGAAGCCAAGCATGTCGCCTCCGATTGGCTTGCAGACGTAGTCAAAGGTCGGTCGGTCCAGGAAGCAGATCTCGACGCGGTCGATATGCGGGAACGGAAGCTGCAGCTTCATCTTGACCCGCATCAAGCCCGAGCAGGCCATGTCTTCGACGATGATGTCGAGTCCTTTGGAGATCATGGCTTTGCCGATGCGCACTTCGAGAACGACCTTGGGGTTGATCTTGTTCTTGATCTGCCGTGCTGTCAAATCGGCAGTGTCGTTTGGCGTGAAGCTGAACTTCCAGTCCATCATGACGATATCGTCCTCAGACTTCGGGTAGGTCTTGACGTGCTCCAGTCGCGGCGGCTTGGTCCCGAGCGTGAAGAACTTCATGCGCATGCTGTCCAAAAAGGCCGGAGTGGTCGTGCTCAGGACTTGGTCCACGGACTGAATGATGGTCGCACAAAGCACAGGTGCGTATATCGGCCAGAACTTGACCAAGAAGCTGTTGATCCATTCCAAGGACTCGGTGTCGGTCTCCAGCTTGGCCTTGGCGAGTTCGCGGTGGACGTCGTCTCGGAAGTTGCGGCGCACGCGTCGAAGGGAGGTGCGGTAGTAGGTGCCACAAGCCGCCATGACCATGAAGACCCAGCCGAGGCCGCCGCCAAGCACAGCGACTGTCCACGATGCGAGACAGGCGAAGATGATGACCGCGGCGTTGTGATACCAGTCGCCAAAGAACTTGTCGTCGAGCTTGCCTTCTAGAAAGTCTTGATGATCGAGCAGCGTGCCCTCGTCGTCGTGACCGCCTGGGTTGCCGAACCGCGGCGCCCATCCAACCTTGTCATACTCTCCACCCGCGTCCTTGGCGATGTGCCCATTGGCGTCGGCGGGCGAAGCGGGCGTTGCAACCGCGCCCGCCTTGCTGGGTGGAGGCAGCTCGTACCCGGCGGTCTGGCCGTCGTCCTGGTCCGAGACCAAGGCCGCCACCTGGTGTTCGCGGTGCGGTCGGTGCTGATCGGTTTGCTGTCTCATGTCAGCCAGCATCGCCGGGTCTCTGCGCCCCGCGCACCACCTACAGCTTTCAGCTGCGCCGCCTTCTCCTCCGGATCGGCATCTGGATTGAACTCGAAGGCCGCAGCGCCAGCGGCCTTGGCCTGGTGCAGGGCCACCTGCTCGGCCTGGTCTGCGGTGACGGGGGTGTCGGGGTCAGCCGCCGCCTGCAGCGCGCCCTCGGCCTTCAGCTCATGCGCCCTGTCCGCCGTGCCTGACAGCATGCTGGCTGTCGCGACCTCGTACGCCGTGGCTCTGCAGTGAGGTGGAGGACGAGCCTCCGGGTCAGACGCAGACGCGGCGAGAGGCAGCTACTGGGTTTCCAATGGCAGGGAAGCTCGACGCTCGGCGGGGTGGAGCTCGATGTGCGTGGGGGGAGGGGGGTGGGGGGGCCGCGGTGTGGGCAGCGCCGGAAACAGTCAAGGAGCGTGAGCCGAAGCAAAGCAGCGTGTGTGCGTGCAAGCAGCAGGCAAGCAGGCAAGCAGGCAAGCAGGCAAACCAGGCACACCAGGCCAACAGGCCAACAGGACCGCTGCCCGGATTCTTACTCGAGTGACATGGTAGTGCTGGCGGCGGCTATGACGGGTTGCGTTGCGCAGCGCGTGCTGTAGCTCCGAGCTAAGCAGGCCTCCGAGCTCAGCAGGGCCCTCCAAGCTTCCAGCCGCCAGGTTTCGCGCGGAGCTCTCGCCGGGTGCGCCGCCAGCCTGCCCCTGTGCAAAGGCCCCGAATGGCCAAAGGACACATCATATGTGCATTGCTGCCGTGGCGGCGGTCTCCGTGCTCTGCAGAGCCTGTACTGCCGTGTATGCGTCCCCAAAGGCCTTTCCCTTCCACTCACCGGGTTCCAAGGACACCGACGATCCCAAGCGTCGATTGTCCCACACATGCAGGCCGCTTTGACCTGCATATCTCCACCAAATCGGACGGACTTAGCCGAGCCCTGCGCGGCCTGGGCCAACATGGGTTCACAAATGGGGCAATTGCAATTAACCAGCCTGCATTACCATCAACCTCCCCAGCCTTATCGTCGTGTTTCATCATCTCGTCAAGACTCACTCGAGAGACTTCTGACCGGAGATTATGGCCGAGGTCCAATAGAGAAACGGCCCGCGTGAGATGATCGGCTCTCAGGGCACGAACGTGCCATGGGCGATCCGACGGGGTTCCAAAGCTGGTTGGACTGCGTACTCCTGCCAAGAAGATGCTTAGGTAGCTGCCTGATCGCATCGAAGAGTGACCCTGCTATGCTTGCCAGGTGCTGTCAATCACTACCTCCTACAACATTGCCATCTTTCCAGAACCTTTCAGACTTTCCTTAAGGATGCGAATGCTCCCCCAGCAAACCGCGATGCCCTCAGCCTCGCCACCGTCTCCAGGTCGTTCAACTGATTCAGCGCCAACGGAATCTCAACTGGATTTCGCCCTCGTCCTCGGATGAACACAGCATCCATCCACTCCGCCGGTGAATGCCGGACCGTACTCTTCGTACGGGTCGAAGCCATCGCCGTGGAAAGGGAGCCCGCTGCCCCCGAGGAAGTCCATGATTCATTCTCAGTCTTGGATTTGTATCCCGAGTTGTTCGACAAATGGCAGTGAAGCACTAGAAGGCCGTATAATAATTGTGGTGAAGCCGGTAGCAACACGATGGAGCTCAATCTATCTTCCTTCGCCCATGGCGACAGTGACTGCGCCCTTGGCCGCTTCCGTCTCTGATGGTCTTCGCAGGAACGGCTAGTTGTCTTCGGCCTGGATCTGCTTGTTCCCAAGAGCCACTGTAACGAGTGTTAGTGGTGACATTTCGTAGGCAGCATGCGAGCGGACCTGTTGCATATATGCTTCACACCTTCGGCCACGGATTCGCCTTTCTGGCAGTGTTCAAGAAAAGCCGCACGGCGTTCTGACCGTACTGCTTGAGCGCAGACATGTCGAAGCCTTCGATGGAGGCAGCTGTTGCAGCATGGAAGAACTTCTACTCCTCAGCTCACGGCAATCCTGCGCGCGCGGACAGTCTACAGACGGTAGGTCATTATTCTCGCATTTCCAAATGGTGTCTTGCTGGACAGGACTACAGAACCAGGCACAACAATCTGATGCTCATGATGACCTGCTTCCACAACGACGACATGCTGAATTGGTAAGCGCAATTCGGCGGCGCCTTTTTGAGGACTTTAGCATGGGTTTTTGCATGGTGCAAGCGTCTTTGAGCGACGAACGCAGAACGCGAGCCACGGACAGTTGAGTATTACCGCTCCATGCTCAAAGCGATGTGCTTGCAGGGCCTGTACAAGCAGACAGACAAGACAATCTCTGCTGGAGAACACTGGCATCCGTGGCAACTAATGCTGTTCACTGCAGTGGATGGGGCTGAGCATGCTGATGAGCAATCTTCTCGCCTGAAACGAATAGCCTTGACCCCTGACCCAGCTACGGACCACCAAAGTACCGTGTGTAAGTACAGAGAGCTCGAGGAGCAAGTGTCAGCGATCGCGGTGTAGCTGTGCGGACGTTGGGCTGGTGGAGCAGGAGCGCTCTTGCACCATCCTAGGCTCGGACCTCAGGACCGAGGAAGTGACTCAGTCACCCAACGAGTTGCTCTCGAAAGAGATCAGAAATTCATCTCAACGGACGATTCGGTGCTCGTGGTCGTGGCATTGGCTGACATGCTTGTCACCCGACTACTCGGATTTGCAAATGTTATGCGGTGAGAGAGTGCCAGCGAAGCTATACAGATGAAGCCGATGATAGCGAGACCCGGCCATCCACGATCGACGGCGAGCATAGCAACGCAGCAGCTGCACTGTACCTGCAGTCAACGTGTGTAGGCGCTGCCGACATATCGTGGCGGTGAGTATCAGATGGAGATCACCACGTGCAGATAGCGTCTAGGCCCGCGTTCCGCGGTCAATCTGATGTCTGCAACGCTGCGACTGAGGGCAGTGAATGTTCGCCGCCATGCTGTGTCGTCTCCGCGTCTGTCGCCGAGGCGGCGGCGAACACGCTAGCCCGCCATCGTGAGCCCGCGCATTCCCCCGTGCCCAGGCTTACTTTTCGATCGCACAAGCATCATCGGCAGGCTGGGTGGTAGAGTGTTACACGAGCCGGTTGCCGGTTGTGCATTGTGCTGCCGAGCGAAGAACTCTGGAAGGCTTCCCCGTTGGACCGGAAGTCGGTGTCGTGCAGCCGGGTTTTGGAAGCCGGCTGCCCGCAGCGTGATACCCGGATGCGTGCATGCAGCTTCCAAGGGCCCGTCAGACGGCACGTCGATATCAGGACGACCTGGCGTTGTCGGTGGAGAGTCGCAGGTGAGTTGACGGTGCCAACATTCGATGCGACGGAGGAGGATCGGCAGTGGAGTCAAAGGTTCCGGTCCTGAGACTCGTCGATCAGGGCGTCAGCCACGAGCGGGAGCATGGCTGAACAGTGCATGCATGTAAGCGAAGCGTTTGCTGTGAGACGTGATGAGGAAGAGGGTACCGGTCCTCATGCTTTCGCAGTGGCGCTGACGGGCGGCGGAGGAGGAGCAGCGGGGGGCGGATCGATTCGCCCGTCCCTCGCCGGGCGGGCTCGTGGTGTGTCTCCGGCATCGACAGATCGAGGGGCTTTGGCGGGTGGGGGGGGGTCCATGCGGGCGTCGCCGCTGGAGACTTTTCACGCCTCGCTCCCGGTCTGCTGCGCCGGGACTGGCGGAGCGGAGGGCGTCGTGGGGAGGCTCGACACGGCCGGCCGTGCTGATGAGCCTCGTCGTCCAGGCGTTCGCTGGGGCGGGTCCCGTCGGGCGCGACGGACAGCGATCAGATCACAGTATTCAACGAGTAAGTTTTGGTGGCGGCTGCGCAGCTCCGGCCTTGCGCAATCGGAGCGCTACCGACACAGGATGGACCGGGGACTAGAGCTCGATATTGCTTAGCCGCTTGGGGCAAGACGAGCATGCGGGCGCGGGACCTGCAGCCCACACGCCTGCATGTGCCTTCGACTCGTTCGCCGCCGCCAGCGATACTCCGGTACGACTAGTCGTAGTGACCGGCCGGCTGGACGTTGCTTGCGAGGCACCGCGTGTCTGGCAGTCTTCTGCTGCAAAGGTGTACGACCATCCCCTTCCCATCCCCTCCCCGCCCCCTCTCCTCGTCGTCTCGCCGCCGCGCCTTCGCGGACCGTCACTGCTGCTCCCCGCTGAAGCTGGTGGCAGTCACTCGGGCTCATGGCTGCTGGTTGAAGGCTTTCCTTTGCCTACTCTGTCCCTTGCCACCCCCCTCCCCTCGGTCGTTACTACCCTTACCATTACCGCCTCGGGCACTCGCTCGTACCTGCTTCATTCGGACGGCGTTCTGATGGTGCCTGCTCTCTGGACATTCCTCGCACGGCAACCATGGCCTTGACCACAGACTTCCCGGTGACGCAAAGCTTCGAAACCCTCTTTCCACCACCCCCTCCGCCGCCAGATTCACCACCCCACCATCGACTCGGCCGACCGCCAACTCCCCACCATCACAAAATGTATAATGGCCCCTTGCCCTGGGTCTCCAATCCGGTAGCGCAGGAGATCCTCGCGTACACACAGGTCGCCTACCCGATCATCCTGCTCCTCATCTACATCATCGTCTTCACTGTCCGCAGTATAGTCACTGCCCGGAGTGACGATAATGCCCAGACGACGACGTCGGAGCAGCTTGGCCCGGGCGGGAAGCCACTGCCCAAGAAAAACAACAATCAGAAGAAGAAGACCATAATACCCAAAGCGCTGGAGTTCAGCAGGCCGAGACGGCTGCTGTTCGAATGGCTGTCGGTGGGAGTCTTGGCGACACTGGCCGCGAACATTGCCGTCGTCATAGTGCATACGCTGTGGGAGCGGGAAGAGCGGTGGTGGTGCGGGCAAGCTCCGACGGTAAGCCAGTACATGTCAAGTGCATTGAGAGCGAGGCTGATTCAGAGCAGATCTATCTCGTTGGATCCTTCATGGTCTACGCACTTCTCCTGATCACGCTGATTGACTCGAAGCCATCACCGAATCTGGCGCATTGGATATCATGGATCGCCGCAGCCGTGATGGAGCTCGTGCTCATCGGGGCGTCGTTCGCCATCTATACCAAGGAGCATCGCGAGCCGAAAGTCGGAGAGCCACGCGGGGGAGAGCTCCAGCGCGATATGACAGAATGGGAAATCACAGAGGTCACGATCGACTCGGTACGGATCATTCTGCTGTCCGCATTGATCAGCTTCTACATACTCTTCGTCTACTTGCAAGGCCACAAGAAGGAATCGGCGAGGGCGGACGAGACGACAGGCTTGCTGGCCGCGGAGGAGTCCAGGGCGAACGGGACGGCCAATGGATCAGCGAACGGGTACGGCGCGATGAACGGCAAGCCACCGGGCCCGCACGACGCGCCAGCAGGATGGGAGAAGCCGAAAGAGACGCCCATGCGGAGCTGGTGGGAGTACATCCGCGCCTACGCCATCTTCCTTCCGTACATCTGGCCTTCCAAGGAACGCATGCTGCAGATCAACTTTGTGGCATGCATCGGCATTGTCATCCTGCAGCGTGGCATCCAAGTGCTGGTCCCCTATCAAGCCGGTCGTATAACAAACCTCCTGGCCGAGAACGGCGGGATGCACAACATGCCGTGGGCTGCCATCATGCTGTATATCGCCTATCGTATCTTCCAGGGCTCCAACGGCCTGCTGGGCGCGGCGCGACAGGTGCTGTGGATCCCGATCGAGCAGTACTCGTACCGGGAGCTCTCCGTGGCAGCCTTCGAGCATGTGCACACGCTGAGTCTGGAGTTTCATCTCGGAAAGAAGACTGGTGAGGTGCTGTCGGCGCTTGGCAAGGGTGCATCACTGAACACGTTCCTGGAGTCGATCACGTTCAACGTCCTGCCGATGCTGGTGGATCTGGGCGTCGCCGTGGTGTTCTTCCTGGTCAAGTTTGATGCGTACTACGCGCTGGTCATCGCTGTTGTGACCTTCTGGTACATCTACATCACCATCCGGATGGCATCTTGGCGGGCCGACATCCGCCGCCAAGCGACAAACGCCAGCAGGGAGGAAGACGCCGTGAAGAACGACTCGATGATGTCTTACGAAACCGTCAAATACTTCAACGCCGAGGCGTACGAATTCAATCGCTACCGCGAAGCGGTCAAGAAATACCAGCGCGCAGAGTACCTGGTCACCTTCTCGTTGGCGCTGATGAACACGATCCAGAACCTGGTATTCATGCTGGGCTTGATAGTCGCATGCTTCATCGCCGCGTACCAGGTCACGACCGGGCAGCGCCAGGTCGGAGACTTCGTCTTGCTGCTCACCTACATGACCCAGCTGCAAGGCCCGCTGAACTTCTTCGGCACGTTCTACCGGATGATCCAGAACAACATGATCAACTCGGAGCGCATGCTGGAGCTGTTCAAAGAGGAGCCGACCGTTGTGGACAATCCGGAGACGGTCGCGCTGCCGTCGTGCGAGGGCGAGATCCGCTACAACGATGTGAAATTCGCGTACGACGCTCGGAAGCCCGCATTACAGGGCTTGACCTTCCGGTGCAAGCCCGGGACCACTACCGCACTGGTCGGGGAGTCCGGTGGCGGAAAGTCGACGGTGTTTCGGCTGCTTTTCCGCTTCTACAATCCCGAATCCGGAAACATCCAGATCGACGGCCACGATGCACAGGGCATCACGATCGACAGCCTGCGGAGTCACATCGGCGTGGTTCCGCAGGACACGGTGCTCTTCAACGAGAGTCTGATGTACAACTTGAAGTATGCGAGACAGTCGGCGAGCGACGAAGAGGTCTACGAAGCTTGCAGGGCGGCGAGCATTCACGAGAAGATCTTGGGCTTTCCGGACGGCTATGATACGAAGGTCGGTGAGCGCGGCCTGAGGCTGTCGGGCGGAGAGAAGCAGCGCGTGGCGATCGCGAGGACCATCATCAAGAACCCGCGCATCATCCTGCTGGACGAGGCGACCGCCGCGCTGGACACCGAGACGGAGGAGCACATCCAGGAAGCGCTCAAGACGCTCGCCCGAGGGCGCACGATGCTGGTGATTGCGCATCGTCTGAGCACCATCACGATGTGCGACCAGATCCTCGTCCTGCACGAAGGCCGCGTGGTGGAGCGCGGCACGCACTCCGACCTCCTGGCCATCAAAGGCGGCCGATACGCGGGCATGTGGAAGAAGCAGGTGCGCGCGCAGAAAGCAGCCGAAGACGCCAAGGCGCTGCAGGCGAAAGCCGACCGGCTCCGCCGCGAGAGCATGGACAGCAGCAACCGCCGGCCAGGGCGTGACGAGAGCCCGGCGAGCAGCGACGAGGACGAGCACGGCAACAAGGTGTCGGAGCAGACGGAGCTGCAGCAGGCGTTATCCATGTCACCGCGGTCGGCGGTGCCGGGCGCGCAGCTCTCTGCGGTCTTGGGCCTGGACACCGGCACCGATCCGCTCGCGCAGCGGGAGGCATTGAAGAGCGGCGCCGTCCGGTCGCCGTCGCCGGTGTTCGAGGAGGATCAGCCGCCGCCGAAACCTGCGGGGCATCCTCGAGAGGCATGAGGGGCGGGCGGTACGCGACGGGAGGCCGCATCCGTCGCGAGCAGTGCAAGGGACACACCGCGGGACACGGCTGGGGCGGGCCGGAGGAGGTCTGATTACTACCGCAGTACCGGTTTCGGATAGGTCTTCATGTCGAAGTATGGCTTTCGGTCTGGACGGGGCTCCACTTTTCTTCCCCCTTCCACTCCGGCGTTTGACGGCCGAGGGGAAAAAAAATAAGCGGTGTACAGCTGCATGCAACGGGCGCAAGGAGACGTGGGGAATTTCACAGCTTTTGGCGAGGTGCTTTGGGTTCGTCGGTTTTGGTCAGCGCGGTGCAGGCGGTCAGCTGTCGATTGCGAATGACGATGCGATGGGTACGTGCGCAGACAAGCGGGCGCAGACAAGCGGACGACGGAGGATCGAAGGATCGACGGGGAACGGCATGGAGCCGTTCAGAATGTAGTGTGAGGTCGGTATCTCGCAGCAGACAACACTGCCGTCCCCTCCCTCGAACCCCTGCTTTCTGAGGCGATCCGTACCGTACCGTACCGTACATCGTATCGTATCGTATCGTACCGTATCGTACCGTATCGTACCGTATCCTGTATGTGTCGGCTGTGTCAGCAACCTAGTCCTAGTCCTAGTAGGAGTAGAAGTGGGAGTAGGAGTAGGAGTAGTAGTGGTGGTGATAGTAGTGGTGGTGGGTAGTAGTAGTGGTGGTGGGTAGTAGTAGTGGTGGCGGCAGTAGTAGTGGGAGTAGTACTAGTGGTGGCGGTAGTAGCAGTGGTGGGAGTAGTAGCCGCAGCAGCAGCAGCAGCAGCAGCAGCAGTCGCAGTAGCAGTAGTAGCAGTCGCAGTAGTAGCAGCAGTAGTCGCAGTCAGTAGTCGCAGTCCGTCCACCTCCCACGAACCGACTCAGACCGACTCTCCGCGCCAACACCCGCAGTAGTGCGCTGTCAAAGAAAATAAAAATAAAAACCCACCAAGCTGGAGCCCGCGGACCGGACCCACCAATAACGTTCCAAGCTCCGTCCGGCCCAAGCCCGTGCAACCCGAGGCCGTGGCAGTGGTGCGTGCCGTGCGAGAGCTACTGCAGGCGGACTGTTCAGCTGGCGTCGGCGCCATCCTGGCGGGGCACCCTGCGCCTGGTACGTGGGATGGATGGGGGGGGGGGGGGGGGGGGGTGGGGGAGGGGATGGGAGAGAGAGAGGGGTCGTCAGCTGGGCAGTGCGACGGTGTGGCGGGACGGAGGGAGGGGATCGGCAGTCTCGCTTGCACCATCGCAGATCGCGGCGACGGGTGTTGAGTGGAGGCGGTGGGAGGGCGGTACAGGAAGTCGAGCGTGTTTCAGTGGCGTCACAGGATGGCTAGAGCGGGTCATGACTATACACACACACACACACACACACACACACACACGAGCGCTCGCAAATGTCAGTGGACCGGGGTGAGATCGGAGGCACCGCATCGTCCAACGGCCTTCCAGGTTCTCGGGAGACCCTCCCGCCGCCTCACGTCCCCGACAGGGACGACCACAGGCTAGTGCTGCAAGGACCGTCTGAGCTCCGCCCGACCAGCACTACGTATCGGATGCCGAGCCCAGCAGATCACCAGCATGAAGCCACAGACCGGTAGGCTAGGCCACGCCTGCCGCGACCCGGACGTATATCATGTATATCATGCGGCCGCCCCCATCGCACGCAATCAACGTCGAGACCGCCCGCCGACGGGTGCGCTGCATTTCACTCCCATCTTCGTGCCCGGAGCGTGCCCTCGCGCGACGACTCGTCCCCATCCGGTGACCGCTCCATTCCCACCTCCGCGCCACCATGGGCCGCCCGATCACGAGTCCAGCGTCGGCGCCCAACACACCGGTCCCGGCCGGCCGGCGGGACGTCCACGCCCTCCTCCACGCCCAATGCCTCGCCACGCTCCACGACCGCCTCTCCGTCGTACCCATCCCGCCAGCATCCTCCACCCTCGCCCTGGGCGCCGGGACCGACATCTGGGCCGCTGACGTCGCCCGACGACATCCCGAGGCGCGGGCGCGGAGCAGTCCCGACGTGAGGGCGGGACTGGAGAAGTGCCGACCGCGGGCCCGCCTCCACCTCGTCTACATCCGAGGGGCATCCGGACACGTCCGGGACTGGCGCGCGTTCTACCGACAGGCGCGCCAGCGACTCCGGCCCGGCGGGTGGATCGAGCAGGTGGAGTGCAGTCTCCACCTCCGCGAGGCGACGTCGGGCGCGCTGAGCCGGCGAGCGGTCCTGGCCCGGTGGTCGCAGCTCGCCGTCGCGGCGGCCACGGAGACGGGGCGGACGTTGGAGGTGGCGGAGAACATGGCCGGGCTGATACGGGAAGCGGGCTTCGAGCGGGTGGCGGAGCGGCGCTTCCGGTGGCCGGTCGGCGGCGCCTCGCAGCTGGGGCGGCTCAATCGGCTGCGCTGGGAGGCGGGCATGGAGGAGTGGGTGGGCGAGGCATATGCGACGGCGCTGGGCTGGTCGCCTCAGCAGACCCGGGCCTGGTTGGAGCAGGTGAAGGCGGCGTTGCGGGAGGAGAGGGATGGCGTGTGGCAGGAAGTGTGAGTTTTCGGGCCCGCCGAGAAGCCCTCCGATGAACTTGAAAGAAAAGAAAACAAGGATGATTCTGACGACTTCTAGGCGGGTGGTGTACGCTCGAAAGCCGGTGTAAGCGGAGGCGCAGCGCCCGTGTCTGCTGGATCTCGTGGCGAACGACATCCCGAAACTGGGGTTTGCCATCGAACGCCGGCCCATCCTTGCGCCAGACAAGGGAGCTCCGCGAACTGCACAACGCGGCTCACGTCTATGCTCAATTGCAGGATCAAGTGCACCTCCCCACCCATCTCCCCACCACGGCACCGCTTCACCCTGGTTTCCCTGGACCCGCTCAGCCCTCTCCTCCGCGCGGCGACATCCCCCACCGGTCCCAACTGACCCACGCCTTCCCATCCGAAACTCACCGTTCAAGCCCCAGCCAAGCGGCGGGCGCCTCCCTCATCCTCACCTGCACCGCCTCCTCGGCCCCAACCTCGGACTTCCCCCTAACCGTCAATCCGAGAAGCATACGCGAACCATTTCGCCCTCACATGCCGCACAACAGCGCCCTCGACCTCCACTGCCTCGGATCCCCGCCGCGTCACGCCGTGCCGAGAAAGTCTCCGCAACACACTTGGCCGCGGGCGCCGGGAGATCCGGAAAAGCATGCGCGACCAGTCCCTTCACGTGCCTCGACACCTCCCGCACTCCGCACTCCCGCTGCCTCCCCTCTGCATGCAGACTGCCACCCGGCCGATACGCTTTCGCCTCGGCCAACATGTTGCTCGGGAACGATGTACCTCTTGATCTCCGTCTGGGCGGAGTCCCAGACTTCGCACACGATCCTCCTGCGAACCAGCGCGGTTTCGCGGCAGTGTTGCCGGGCTGCGAGGGGCCGACGACCGGGGCGGTCGTGAATGAAGGAGTAGCCACGGGGGGGGGCCGGAGGAGGGTTGTGTCATCCATTCAAGTCATCGGGGTGGAGAGCCATGTCGGCGGCGAGCGGTGTAGTCGGGCGACGAGGATGTGTGGAATGCGGGATGGTGGTGGAGAGCGTGCTAGTGCCATGTGGTTAATGGACTGTCGATGCCGGACATGGTCGATGTTGGTCGTTGGTTCACCGTTCGGGGGCGAAATTCTAGTCCGGTCCAGATGTCTCGTGGGGCTTTCCATGGTCTACACGTGTTGACTCCGCGCCCAGGTGATGCTGCTGCTGCTGCTGTGATACTGTCTTTTCCAAACTTTGATTCATGCCCGTGTCGCTTCATCCAGGCGCGACCTGCGTCAATTGCAGGTCATCGTCGACCAAGGTCTCCAATTCGTCCAAGCTGAATCCTGCGACCAGGGTATGGGCGTTGCGTGGGGGATCGATATCGTCCCCTCGAGTCGACATTCTCCGATGCGCGGGTGATACCTGTAGATTCTCTCCCGGGGTGCATGGCTTGAGCAGCCTGGGCTGTGGAACAGACGAACGAGCACCAGGCAAACACGGGGGAGGCATGGCCATGCGATCCGCTCGAGCTTTGCTTTCGGGAATGCTGCCGGTCTCGCGTGCAGGGAGCGTGGGCGGGGGGGTGTCGGGAGTCGGGGCTGGGATGCTCTGCTTCTCCTCCTCCGCCGCGAGCTCGCGCGCGATCTGGGTGCTGCTGCCGAGCTCGTCCCAGCAATCGGCGAACTCGTCGAACAGCGCACGGGGCGGCGCTGTGACGGCGCGGCGGAGAGTCGGCGGCGGCGGCGGAGGAGGAGGAGGAGCATGTGTGTGAACTGGGCTATCTGACCGGGTGGGCTCGGCTTTGGCCTGGCACCTCGCCCGGGGAGATAGCAGCGCCTGAAGCAAGGCATCGTCGTCGATCTCGCCAAAGTCGTCGGAAGCCTCCCGGTCCGGTTCCGCGTCCGGTGTCGCCCTCTCCCGACCGACCACCACCCTCTCCACCCCGCCGCCACCCAAGAAGGCGCCGAGATGCATCTGGCTGCCCTTGAACCCCCACCGATCCTTCCGCCGCTGCGTGCCCATCTGGACGCGTCGCAGCTCCGCCTGCTCGCGCTTCTCCTTCTCCGCCCGCTCCCGCGCCAAGTCCGACCTCCGCTTCTCCCGCGCCTTCACGCCCCACGCGCGGCGGTCCAGGTCCGCCGAGCGCCGCAGCTGCCTCGCCGCCCGCTCGGACAACGAAGGCTGGCCGCGCGACCGGAAGGAGGCCTTGGCCGCCTTCAGAGTCTGCTTGGGCCGGGCGCGGGGCGGCGAGGCGGCGGGCATGGCGTGGTGCTGCTGGCTGCCAGGTGCATGTGCCCGGTCTCCTCGGCGGACAGCAGGCTGCTGCACGACGACCGCGAGAGCCTCGCTGCTTCAGCCACAGCTTACGTCAGCGACTCGCCCCCGCGTCAGTTGACTCGGAGCCGTGATCGCCACCAGCTCCCCAGCCACCCGCACCGACCAGGTGACATGGGCCAAGCCTCACACCATTGGCGTCTGCACCAGCACCAGCACCAGCGAGGACGGAAACGGACATCGGCACGAGCGCGCAGCCCGCACCAGCGAAAAGGTCGGAACAAACTCGCTCGCCGCTTCACCCGCTGCTCGACCCAGTTCTGCCCAGACAAGCCCTCGTCGTCCGCGCGCCGGGCGCGTCATCGTGCAGCCGCGTGCTCGCACAGGCCGCCGAGCTGACTCACGTGCCGCCCCCGACGCCGCGCGCTGTCCGGTGGCGTGGCAGGTGGGGTGCGGCCTCTGCCCGCCCCCGCCCAGCCTGCGCTTTCCCATATAAGACCCACCGGGGCTGCGCCTGCCTCGCGGCTCCCCTTCGCGATGGCAGAGGCCTTTGTCGAACTCGGCGCCGAAGGAATCAATCACGTGGCAGACAGGTACTGGGATCGCATCTACGACGCTCCGAGACGCGTCACTGCTCGTCGCCGCAGCAAGAAGGAGCGATCGCGGTCGAGCGCCGGGCAGCACAGGAACGCGTCGCCGTCGCCGTCGCCGGAGCCGGAGCCGGAGCCTGACACGCGTCTGGACCGCGCGCATTCGGTGGAGCGGGCGAGCGCGAGGAGTGAGCGGGTGACGCGCGCGTATCGCGCGGAAGCCGACGACCCAGTCCGGCCGGTGCACGCGGGCTTCTTGGCTGCGGGAGACCCGGCGGTTCCCGGCGATCACAAGAGCGACAGCGAGATGGCGTACAACGATCGCTACCGCGCGAATAGCGCGCAGCCGCCGAGGACGCGCTACTACGACGACGAGGGCAGCGACTACGACGAGCGCGAAGGCCGGCGCTACCGGAACACGGGACGCGGCTACGACGACGACGACCGCTCGGTGGACCGCGAGATCATCGAGACGGAACGGTATCGCGGCGTGAGTCCCACCCCCCACCCTCCCTCCCCCCTCCCCGACTGCCCCCGCCCCCAGGAATCCCCACCGTACTGACATGCGCCCCGCAGCCGCCTCGCCCCTACGACCCGCGCCGCCACGACAGCTACGGCCAGAACCTGCAGCCCCGCGGCTACAACGACGACGTCTACGGTGCCGGTGCCGGCGCCGGCGCCGTCGCCCCCTACCGCCGCTCCCAGAACGACCTCGCCGCCGTCTCGGGCCGCAGTCGCTCCCGCGGCCGCAACGACCGCTACGACCGGGACTCGCGCTCCCGCTCTGGCAGCCGCGGCGAGAACTGGAAGGAGAAGCTCGACGATACCTTCGATACCTCCTGGCGGGGCCTCGGCGTCGCGCTAGCGGGCGCGGCCGTGGGGGGGATGGCCGGGCGGCAGATCGGGAAGGATGGACGGCACACGGATCGGGATGTGTTGATCGGGGCGGCGGTCGGGGGCCTGGCGGCGAACGTGCTGGAGAACAAGTGGGCGGAGAGGCGGGAGAGGAGGATGGAGGAAAAGGAGGAGCGGTGGGAGGAGAAGTGGGACGGGCGGAACGGATATGGGAGGAGCCGGTCGACGGGGCGGTAGCGAGGCATGCCGTATGATCACGATGACGATGACAATGATGGATGATGGGATGAGGTGGGCATCGTCACCACCTCCCACGCGCGAGATGGTCCGTGATCCATGGACCAGCGGGCCGGTGATGACTGTGGATGCTTCCGTGGCCGATGCCCTGCCTAGAGAGCAGGAGACAGCTCGTGTGTACGATGAAATGGACTCGTCTTCTTTCCCCCATCGGCCAACCTCACGCTCAGCCCCGGGTCGCCTCTGCGCCCACACAGCCTCGCTCTCAGCGGCGCCCCACCGACCTCCCGCCCGCGACACCCCTACTCGCGAGAGTCTGCGCGAGGAGGAGACAGGGGGCTGCCATGGCTGCAGGAGCGTGAAGTATTGTCACCGTAGTGCCTTGGGCCTGTTGGCGGCAAGGCGATGTCTCGTGGCTCTGTAGTCGTCGTGGAAGACAAAGCGGCTGGATGTGGGTAGACCTGCCTTTCCTCGGCTTTGGGATCAATAGCCTGCCAAGACAGGATGCGGTCGATTCCACCGACGGCAATAGAGGAGAATCCGACGGTCTGGAGGGAGGGAATCCGAAGGTCTGGAGGGAGGCAGAAGCATGCAAGAGAGTGTGCGTTGGAAAAGAGGTATCTATGCTGCACATGTGTCAATCGAGGGCATTCTGCAGAACAGTCTCCTGTCCGGAGCGCGTCGCGAAGATTTCCCATTTGCGCCATGCCGTCCCCGCCAGACGCCTCGCCAATGATCCCAAACGAACAATCGGATGCGGGTCTCTTCGCCGCAGCAACAGTACGAAAATCACACCTCTCCTCCTCCTCCTCCTCCTCCTCCTCCTCCTCCTCCTCCTCCTCACCTCCAAGCAGCCTTGCTGCCCCCGCTCACTCGGGCCGCACTGCCAGGCACAAGGCTACTCATCCTCGCATGCCCTCGCCCGATCGAGCCGGGACCGCTCGTGCTTTCGCGCGGCGTGCCGCCGACCCCGCCTTCGAACATGCTCCTCCGCACAGCCACGGGGCCGCCCGAGGCTTGCTTGACGACGGGCTGGGTTCGGGGCGAGAGCACCGAGCGCAGGGCCTCTTCGCGCTCGGACTTGACCATGCGGCGCGCATGCGACGCGGAGAAGATGCCGTTCTCGCCCGCGCCTCCGGCAGGCGGCGGCGGCGATGTCGACGAGGCGGTGGGCGAGCGGCGGCGATGGACGGCCTCGCGGGCCGCGGAGAGTCGGGCGGGATGGCTCGCGTGCCCGTTCAGCGACGAGGAGCGCTTGAGCTTCATGGCCTTCCGCAGCTGCGCCTGCGTCGCCCGGTCCAGGGTCGCTCGGCCTTCGCTGTCCGAGCCGGAGCTCGTGCTGTGCTGCTCCTCGCTCGCGTTCTCCTTGCTCTCTTCCGCGGCGGGGTGCGCGCTGGTGCGGGGCGTCTTACCCGCCGCATTGGCCGTCACTTCGCGCAAGGGGCTCGATTCATCTTCGCTGGAGAAGGCCGCGAGGTGGCGCGTGGGGTGGGGGGGTAGCGAAGTCGGGCTGCCGTCGTGCTTCTTGGACAGGAAGCCAGTGGCGAAGCGGCCGGCGCCCGTCTTCCGGATCTCGCTGCTGGGGATCGGCATGGCCGGAAGTGGGCTGGAGCCCGGCTCTGCGAATTCCACCGGCGCACTGAACTGGGGCGGAGCCGGCAGGTCTCCAGTCAAGCTGCTCTCGGGCTCGGGGGGCGAGCTCTCCATCTGTTTGGGCGTAGGCTGAAACTCGGCGAGCGGCGCGCCATCTTCAGCGTCGTCCCGCCACCGTACGCCGCGCTTCTTGCTCGGCGACTTCTTCCTCGGCGTACCTGCGAATGCGACGCCTTTCCGCGCGCCTCCAAGCTTGACGCGCCGCCTAGGCGAGCCCAGAGGCCGCACGGGACTTGGCCCGCGTGTCTGTGGCGAGAAGGAAGCGTCTGCGGCCAGATGCGGAGGCAGAGCAGATGCTGGAGCAAGGGACGGTCGGACGTGGAACTTCGTCGGACTGGGACCCAGGAGCGGAACCTGCTTCCTCTTGCGCGGAGTACCGTGGCGTGTGGGAGGCACGGCTTCGGTGATCTGGAGGCCGCCGTCGGGCTTGATGACCTGGCCGGTCGCTTCGGTGCAGCTCTGCAAGACCTGGCCCAGCACGGTCCTGGCCGCTTGGATGGCGTCCTCCTCGGTCATCTGCATGATCTGGTTCAGCATGGCAATCGTTTCGAAATGCGCCGTGAGCAGGGCCTGCATGAGCCCAGCTTCTGCATTCTTCGAGTCATCCAGCACCGCCAAATGCGCGTCCAAGTCTGCCCGCTGCTTCAGAAGCTCCACCTCTTTCCGCAAGCACGCCTCCTCGGTACTGTCGGGCACTGCCCCGTCGAGACTCTGCAGCTGCCTCACGCCATCCTGAAGCGCGGTGTCGATCGCCCGGGTCCAGTTGGTCTTCGCCAGCCGCTGATGGTAGTGCTGTCTGCTGCCCTCCAGCTCGACCAAGATGCCTTGCGCCGTCTTTCGCATGCCGGTCAAGGACGCCGGCGGCTCCTCGTCTTCCCTCGTCTCGCAGACGCCGTCGAAGGCGCCGATCCAGCCGCTGATCGCCCCGATCCGCCTCTCGACCTGCCGCAGTCGGCGCATGTTGCCGATGCGCTCTTTCCGCTCCTCTGCGCTGTGATCGAATGCTGATCGGATGCGCAGAACGCCTTCGTGCGCCAGCTCGCTGCGCTTCGCCTCGGCCTTCCTGAACTTGACAAACGCCAGCTCCTCGTATTGCTTCTGCTGGGCGGTGAGCTCGTTGATCCGGTTCATCTGCTCGTCGATCTTCTTGAGGTAGTCCTTGACGTGGCGATCCACATTGTACACATTCCGCACGCTCTTGGTCTGGATGTTCTTGGCGCGGTTGGCGTACCGGAGCGTGTTCTGCGTCTCATCGAAGTGCTGGCTACTGGGCGATACGCAGACGATCATGACGGTCCTGCAGTTGCCGCCCAGGCTGAACTTCAGGAGTCGCGTGAGCTTGCTGTTGCGGTATGGCACGTGGTTCTTCTTGCGCGGATCGCAGAGCGCGTTGATGCAGGAGCCGAGCGCGAGCAGTGACTTGTTGATGTTGGCGCCCTCGAGCAACCGCTCGCCGCGGTTCTTGGTCGCCGAGGCACGCTCCGAGCCCGCCAGGTCGATGATCGAGAGCGTAGCCATGGTCACCGGCTCGTTGACCGACGCGTTGCGGTCCTTCAAGCTGATGTTGACCTGCAGGACGGCGTGGGAGCGCGAGGACGTCGCGTTCGCTTCGGTCGGCGATTGTGTCCGGTTCGAATTGCCGCGGATGACCATGTCCATGACCTCTGCGACGTTTTGCGGCTTGTGCGACGACAGGCCGGCGACCGACACCGCCTGGTGCGCGTCTTCGCGAAGCATCAGCCCCTGCTTGCCTCCGGCACCCGGATTGAGCAGGTCCCGGATCGTCTCGTTGTAGATCTCTAGATAGGAGAGCGTGATCTCGCTCTCCTTGTCCGCCTGCACCTCATCCACCTTCTCGAACAGCTCTTGCATGGTGAGGAAGATGATGCCGGGTTGCTGTGCGGTGCCGGTGATGGTGTGCGTCTTGCCGCAGCCGGTTGCGCCGTACGCGAAGACGGTCGCGTTGTAGCCGTCGAGCACGGAGTCCAGGAGATTCTTCGTGGTCGCCTCGTAGACGTCGCCTTGGGTCGTGTTCTCGTCGAAGACACGGTCGAAGCCGAATGTTTGGTCCTTGACTCGCTTTCCCATGGGCATGCGGCTGAACCGCTGCACGGCGTTGTCCTCTGGCGGGTCGAACACGCTGTACACCATCAGCTAGGCGGGGCGGGGAGGCAGCGAACAGACCGCACGTACAGGCACTTCTCGTCCACGACCTTGATCACACTCCGGATCCCCTTGGTCTTGAGCTGAGGAGTCGGCACGGCCGCCAGCGACCCATCGCCGAGGAAGAGTGGTCCATCGTCAGTCTTGGTGAGCTGCGCCGCTTCCCGGATGGTGAAGGGCCGCACGCGGACGGTGACCTGGATGCTGCTGGAGCCGTCCATGCCCGCGGCCGCCATCGGAGCCGAATGTAGGGCGGCAGGGCTCGCTCAGCTTGCCCAGCTTGGTGCCGAGGGTGTTGTGGTGTGTTGCCGACGGTCGGTCGCCTCCTGCGGGCAGACGTGTGCAGGATGTCGGCGAGATGGGCGGCCCTGGGTCGATATATGCTGAGAGGTTCATGCAGAGCGAATCCGTATCCCGCACTCCTGAGATCTCGCGCCCGACTCTCGGGCTGCGCCGCCGTCAAGCCAATGGTGCGGCAGCTCATCCGCAAACAAACGACGGCGGCTGTTGTCGCCTAGCAACGCCCGCCGAGCCGCACGTCGCCAGCCCCGTGCATCCACCCGCCACATACACCCATCTGGCCATGGTCGTGGCCGTCGCGGGGACGAACGCGCGGGGAGGCTCAGCGGCACGGCTTCTGCCATGTTCAAGGCTGTTCGTCGCGTGTGCAGCCTTGAAGGGCCCGGTCTCTCCCCCACATCCTTCTCCTGGAGTTTCGCCCCCGGGGCCGTCCACGTGACTCGCAGCGACGACGAGCAAATCGCCGTCGCCCTTTCTTCCAATATCACTCCCGCCGAATTCGAGAACTCGCCCCGTCATCTTCCGTGTGAAGAAGTGTCTGCGCGTCGCACATGCAACACCTGAGGAAGAGATCGCTTCCCTCGGCTGTCAACCGTCACCCCGAGTCAGCTGCGATGACGTTACTGTATCCGAGAGACCGAGCTGACAGCGCGCGGCACACGGGTATTACTGCATCGAGCAATGCGGAGCGTCGTGCCCAGATCAGGGCTATTCCCGAGTCACGACACACCTCCTGCCTCCTACCACTCATGGGAAGCCGATTGGGCATGAACCAGCCCGGCTGACAGTCTCGACACCTTCTTGCACTCCCCCCCCCCCCATGCTTTCGTCCCTTCGAATGTCCGCAGCTCGGAGACTCTCGGCTTTCTCCCAACACATCCGACCAGCGAGCACGATGAAGGAGGCAGTGGTCTCAGCCGGGCCCAAGGTCGAGATGATCGACTCGCCGATACCGAGACCAGGCCCAAATCAGGTCGTGACTCAAGTCGTCTTCAGTGGCTGCAATCCCAAGGACTGGTAAGCCGTGTCGGGAATCCACGCCAACGCAAGGCTGACCTTCAGGAGGAAACGAGCCGAGGTCTTTGTCGATAAGGGACCAGTGAACCAAGGCGATGACATTGCAGGCATCGTGCACGAGGTCGGCGAGGATGTCTCCGAGTTCAAGCCTGGCGATCGCGTGGCAGCGTTCCACGAGATGATGAAGCCTGGGGGCTCATGGGCCGAATATGCTCTCAGCTGGGCACATACGACTTTCTACTTGCCCAAGAACACCAGCTTTGAAGGTTCGGTGGTCCTGCCATCAAGCCGCCTGCAGCGCTGACTCCCATGTGCAGAGGGCGCGGCTCTGCCTTTGGCCGCGATGACGGCAGCTGTCGGCCTGTATGCCCGCCTTCGCCTCCCTGAACCTTGGCTACCACTACCATCGGACAACTCGAAGAAGATCCCGCTCGTCGTCTACGGCGCTTCCTCAGCAGTGGGAAGCTACATAATCCAGTTCGCTCAGCGCAGCAACATCCACCCGCTCATCTGTGTCGCCGGGCGAGCACGCTCGCACGTCGAATCGCTCATCTCACGCGAGAAAGGCGATGTCGTTGTGGACTACCGCTCTGGTGCCGAAGGCGTCGTCCAGGGGATCCGGGACGCTCTGCACGGCCAGAAGCTCGAGTACGCGTTCGACGCCGTCTCGGAGAAAGGGAGCTACCAAAACATCTGCCAAGTCCTGGACGCGAGAAGCGGCAAGATCACGTTCGTATTGCCTGGGAAGAAGTACGAGGAAGTCCCTCCCGGGGTTGAGAAGAGTATCACGACGGTCGGGTCCGTCCATCAGCAGCTCAAGGACTTCGGGTATGTGTACTTCAGGTACATCAGCAAGGGCTTGGAGGAAGGCTGGTTCAAAGCGCAGCCACAGGAGATTGTGCCGGGCGGTTTGGCGGGTGTCCAGAAGGGCTTGGAGAATCTCAAGAATGGGACGGCAAGTGCGGTCAAGTACATCTATCGGATCGCTGATACGCCGGGAGTAGGGCAATGAGGTGAGGACGACGTACACAAATCCAGTCATATCTGCGAAAAGTCACCCCGCTTCGAGATGTTCAATGTATTTAGCTAGGAGCTTGATCGCCAGCATCAACCCAGTCCGATATGCCGGACTCAATCGTTCGAGGAGTCGGTTTGGTAGACATGGGAGCTCTCTTCCCTCGTCGATGGCCTGGTCCACGCCCAGAAAACCATCATCCCTATGTGACCACGAACAAGCGCTGCGAGACAGACAGCCAGTAGCTGAACTGCAAAGCCACCACCGTTTCGCCACCACCGTTTCTCCAGGCACGTCCTGTCCCTCGTGGCTCGACTATCTAGCAAATGATACACATTGCAACGCATTGGAGCTCGATGCTTCGTCACCGCCAAGTCCGGTTTTGCAGGTTTCGGAAACCCTGCCACACCACGCGGTCAGGCTGGACACGTTGGAGGCCACAGCGAAGCTACTCGAGCGCGGTACACAGTTACAACTGCAGCCAGATATGTCGGGGAAGGCAGTTGAGGCTATCGCCATCGAGCGCAACGATCATGACGCGGCGTCGCTGTCACGGCAAGGTCAAAGTTATCTGTGAGAACACAGCTCTGCGTTGGAGGTTGGGCCAGTATTCCCGTTGACCCTTACTCCTGAGGTTGGACCGAGCTTGTCTGATCGAGCAGGATACTCAGCAGGAAGTGACGACTCATGCACACACAAGTAGGCAGAGTCACGCTGCGTCACTGCCGCATTGTTTTATAGTCCCAGAGGCTTATGCTTTGTTGGCTATCCATGCGGCGCTTTACCGGGTACACTTGAACTCTTCGTGCCCTGTGGCCTGTGACCGTGGAGTCAAGCACGCTCTCGACCGTCTTCTCGCTATCCGGACGCTAGAGGTCATTCCAGCCCGATGTGATTCCGTCACGTGGCGCCGCTTTGCTACTCTGTGTCTTGGCAACATTGTCTCCGATGACGGTGCCGGTGGAATGAGTGAAGCTCACGTCGTGGATGCTGGATTGGCTCGTATCGCAATCGCCTGGGACGCCGTTATACGAGGTGCATTGTGTGAGCATGAGCGGCACTTGGGTGGTTCCAGGCATTTCGAAGTTGCGGAACGTGCAATTTCTGGCGTGGCAAATGCCTGCGCCTCCACCGTCGGGAGGGTTAGCCGGTGGTGAGGCCAGTTCAGATTTGAATCGGGCAGCGTACTAAGCGTTGTAGCAGACGATAGTCTCGGCGGTGATGCTCTCAACCACTTCAATTTGACCGGGATACTGACCGATGGAGCCGACCGCGAAGCCTTCTCCATTCGTGAAAGTACATTTGACAATGTAAGTGTCTGTCGGGTTCTGCGTCGGACTAACGCTATCGTCGCCGTTGTCAAGCGTCCAGGAGAAGAAAAGGTGGTAGTATTTGCGTAGACGGTGTCTACTCCGTCAGTATTAAATATTCCCGCGCCAAGGTAGATCAACTGCGGTACTACTAACCCAGATATCTTGCGGGAGTATTCATTCACAGCGAATGGCGCTTGTTGTCCACATTTGTGTGTTGATGAATCGCAGGCCTTCCAAAACACTGTTGATGGTGTCGGTGATGGTGGTTGCGTGCCGTCGAGAACGCAGGTCCGGTTGGCGACAATTGTAGCCATACCAGACTTGTCCATTACCGTCGAGCGTACCATCACCATGTCCGTAGATTGTGCAAATTCTCGCCACCGACGTGCCAGGCTGAAGTCTGGTTCTTGACTGCGAAGGGCGGCGAATATGGGAGCTAATACTCCATGTCGGTGTTCTATAGTAGAGCGCCTTGGATCTCTATGTCTAAATTCTTCAGCGAAGCAGTGTGAGGACGGTATGGACACTATGTGTTGTGTTTTCAAAAGATGATACGCCCATCCGACTTGCAATCTGAGAAGGCGGAGCGGATGGCTGGGGCATCGTCGGCGTTTGGTTCGTTCGCTGCTTCTACGACACAAGTCCCACCTCTCTTCGGCCACATCTCATTGTGAGAATATGGCGGGCCCTCTAGACATATACGGCCCCCAGCAGTCATTGGTACCATAGGACTCGCAGGTGGTGTAGGGACCTGGTTCGTCCGAAGGGTTTCCTTCGACTGTTGATCGTAGCGGCTGTTCGACTGCCATATCTGATGCAAAAGCTGACGATGCGGCGACAGCGAACAAAATCAGCTAGGCTGAGCCTCCAGGTCTATTCTTCATGCTACCAAACGCCGTTGACAGGCGCAGTCCTTTCTCAACGGCATGTTGGACCGACGGATGAAGTCAGCGGGAGCGGAGGTCACGTTCACATCAGCCTCGGCTGTGACGCGCTTTCCCAAACACGAGTCGAATAGCCTCCGAGGAGCTTCTCTTTTACGACACAAACAATGAATATCCGACCGAGTTCCTCAGCGGCAAGCTCCACCATCAAGCAAATACTCAGGCTTCCAGGCGCACTTCGCGGCTTCACTACTTCCAGCGCTTTCCGCCAGCGAACCGAAGACAAACTGCTCACTGAAGCCCTCCGCGGACAGACAGAAGCAAACGGGTTTGCGCCAATGGCTCCGGGCACAGAGAAAAAGGAACCTGCTGTGCCAAGACCGAGTTCCAGTGTCCTTCTGGTATCGCCCAACAATCAAGTGCTGCTGCTACAGCGCGTCAAGCAGTCCTCATCGTTTCCCTCGGCTCACGTGTTCCCGGGAGGCAATGTCTCGACTTTCCACGATGGCCAAATGCCTTCGCCCGAGTCGCCAGAAAGACATGTGGATAGTCAGATCTACCGCATGGCTGCCATTCGCGAGACATTCGAGGAGTCTGGCATCCTTCTGGCGAGGAACAACGGCTTCGGACGGTTGCTTGAAGTGCCCGAGGCGGAGCGAGAGGAGGGCCGCAGACTGGTTCACGACAACAAAATCCCATTCACGAAGTGGCTCTCTGGAAAAGGCGGCCGCGCAGACGTCGAAGGCTTGATACCTTTCACGCGCTGGGTCACGCCGACGAACGTGCCGAAAAGATTCACGACCCAGATGTACTTGTACTTCCTTCCCACGCTCTCGAGCACACCGCTGGAAGCCGCAGCTGCAGATCAAGCCGACGACGACGACGGCGTGCGGATCCCGGTCCCGACCACAGACGGCGGGCTGGAACACACGACTGCTCGCTTCCTGCCCGCGAGCGTTTGGCTCCGATTAGCGCAAGAAGGTCGCGTCATCCTCTTCCCGCCGCAGTTCTTCCTGCTGCATCAGCTGGCGCAGCACCTCGATAATCTGCCGTCGCCTACAGCTTACGGCCAGATCTCGCGCACGAGCGTTCCGCGGGAAGAACTTGAAGCCAGGCGCAAGATGCTCATCGAGTTCGTGAAGACGGGCGACCCAGCTTGGACTGACATGTGCATCTCACCCACCGTCCAGCCTCCGCGCGGGGGCAAAAGGAGAGAGGACGGGCGGGTGGTGCTAGGGCTCAGCAGGCCAGGTCCCGAGCTAGAGAAGGCGGGCGCGGGCAGGAAGGGACCGAGGGAGCAGTGTGTGCTGGTCGAATTCAAAAGGGAGGGCCCGCGACGGTTGGCGGTCATCTCAAGGGAGGAGGCGGTGGGGGACGGCTCCAAGCTGTAGACTTAGATACGCTACACACATGGCATCGACATCATGCGAGATCAGGGCGCTGGATGTGCATGCCTGTGCCGGGGGGGGGGTATCGTGTCGAGGCATGTCGGTCCGCGCTGCCCGGCGAAGCACTCCACGAGGCGGAGCTGTCGTCCGCGTCGACGCGGCCCAACATATATGTATATACATCTATATAAGCCACCGTCCCAACTCTGACTCCCGTGAACGGCGCCAACCGCACGTGCCACATCCTCGTCCCTCGGTGTCTCCGTAGCCTTGCGAGGGAGATCTCCCGCGGAAATGACTAGTGGGCGGTGGTGGAGAGGGGATGGACGCGGCCCCACCGTGGCGGCAGCCTCGCCCTGCTGAGTCAGGACCCCGTCGAGCCCGTCGTGCACGAGCCCAGTCTGAAGCGCCGATAGCCGTGTGCCCGCGCTGGGCGTTGCGTGTGGGGCCCGGCACCCTCGATGCAGCCAACCGTCGCCGCCTCCACCTGCGTACGACACGTGCCTGTTCGGGCTCCGCGGCCGAGAGGCTCCCTGGACACGCCGGTTCTAGCGCTCGTCAGTACCGTTCACATGAATCGAACGCCTGGGCTCTGGGAATTCCGCAGCATATTCTGAAACGGTTTAGCCGAGGAGCATCCCGTCCACGCAATCCTTCGCCGTGGCCCTGGCTAGCTCCACCACTATTGGCACTTGCTGGGGACGTGAACCGTCCTGCGCACGAGGCGAGATCGGGACGTTGGCAGGCACGCTCGAGGGGGCTACGTTAGCGGCCCATGTGTTGTTCCAAGCTCTAATGCGCCGCTACCCAGCTGCCCGAGAGCTGCCTCGGAGCCAATGGGCTCCGGCGCTGGGGCCAAGCTCGCGGGCGGCATAAGGGCTCTTGGTGGAGGTCCGGGTCTCACAGCATTTTGGCAGGCAGCCGGGAAGACGCAACACGAGGAGACCCCATCGCCAGCGCAGCCATGGCGTCCGCACCGCCGAAAGGTCAGATCTACGACTCGGTCGCCAGCGACTACGACATCATCTGGAGCGTGCCGGCCTGCGCCATCCTGTTCCCTCTCCTCGACAGCAACCTGAAGCAGCTCGGGTCGTGGCAGGATGCCAAAGTCCTCGATCTGGCATGCGGCACGGGCATGGGCCTCCGGGAGATGAAGAAGCTCGGCGCCAGCAAGCTCGTCGGCGTCGACATCAGCAACGAGATGCTCGAAGTCGCCAAGCAGATGTCGCCCGACGCCGGCTTCGAGCTCCACCACGCCGACTGCTCCAAGCCGCTGGACCACTTGGGCTTGCAGAAGAACAGCTTCGACCTGGTCATGGCCATGTGGCTGCTCAACTACCCGTCGGACCGGGCGGAGATGGCCGCCATGTGGAAGAACATTGCCGACTACCTCAAGCCCGGCAGCAAGTTCGTCGGCATCATCCAGAACCAGGACACGGTCAATCCGAGCAGCATGAAGGGCGGGGAGAACTGGGAGAAGTACGGCGTGCGGGAGACCAACTTCCAGGACTTGCCTTCGGGCGATGGGGTGCGCATGCACGTCGAATTCAACACCGTGCCCAAGGTCGAGTTCGACACTTTGGTGCTGAGGCCCGAGATCCTCGAAGAGGAGGCCAAGAAGGCAGGCTTCACCGACTTGCACTATGTCCGGCCCGGCGAAGAGGCCAAGGCGGAGGTGCCGGGGAAGGATGAGGCATGGTGGAAGGAGTTGTTGGAGGAGTACCCGAACCAGCTGATCATTGCGACCAAGTCAGCTTAGACGCTGTGCATATCCAACGCAACACTCGATCGTGTGCCGTCAAACATCATGACATGACCAGCGAAAACCGCTCTCTTTCTGCACACGCACCGGCTGCACTTCAATGACGACACCCTGGGTTTAAACCGGGTCGTGATTTGCGCGAGAGCAGACTCGAGCAGTCTCGGAGATGCGGTATGCAGGAAGTATGGTGACCGAATCTATCCAAACCCCTTTCGTCCGAACTAGTTCTCCATGCCCTTCGTCAGAGTGACGGGTCCCACGTACACATGCCTGCCCCTCACGATGTAGTAGATGACGGCCAGCACGATCACGCCTCCGTTGATCAGCACGTTCCAGTTCATGGTGGACAGCGTGGGCGGGGTGGTTTGCGGGAAGAACAAGAAGATCCAAATCCAGGTCAAGAACAGCAGGGCGATGATGTTGATCGGCAAGCCCATGCGGCCCAGGTCCCATCGGCGGTCGGGCAGCGGCTGGCCCCTCACGCGGCGAATGACCACGCAGCCGATGGAGATGATGTACGTGGTGAGCAGGGCGTTGGTGCCCATGGAAGAAACGGCGTTGAAGGCGGCGGTGCTGCCGATGTTGATGAGCGAGAGGATGGAGGTGCAGCAGAAGGTGATGAGGACGGAGTTGAGCGGGATGTTCCAGCCAGGTTTGACCTTTTTGGGGGGGGTTGGTCAGTAAAACGGTCGCACACGAGCGCACCGGGGCCACTTACGTGAGAAATGAAGCCGGACGCAGGCACACCACGGTCACGGCCGAAAGACCACAGCTGCCGGGAGACGGTAGCGAGCGTGCTGATGACGGAGGACGTGGTGTTGACGATCATGATCGCGACCATGACGGAGGCGCCGGCTTTGCTCCCCGTCGCGTTGTAGAAAGCGGAGATGAAGGGGTAGCCGGTCTGCGAGCTGACGATGTCGAGGGGATTGCCGCAGGTGAACGCGAACGTGATGACCATGATCCAGCCGAAGCCGCCGTTGACCAGGATCGACCACATGGTCGCCCTGGGCAGGACGATCGAGGCGTCGCGGATTTCTTCCGACATGTGGATCGCCGAGTCGGCGCCCAGGAGGCCGTACACGGAGGTCAGCAGGCCGACCATGAACGAGAGGCCCTGAGTGGACCAGCCACCCAGGTTCTCGAATTGCGTAAAGACAGCGGCAGCCGAGTTGCGCGGCGCCAGGACCCACAGAGGGATGAGCACCCCGAAGAACCCAGCCAGGTGCAGGATCAAGACCATGCCTTCGATCATCGGGAGACGCTTGGCGAGCAGGGTGTTGAACAGGACGGCGAAGGCGACGATCGCGATGACCAGCAGCGTCCCGTGCCAGCGCTCGAAGACATAGCTCTCGACGTTCAGCACGATCAGACCCTGGATGAGCGTCCCGGCGATGAACGTGATCGACGCCAGTCCCGTCTGCCAGCCCAACACGCTGATCCACCCGACCAGGTAACTCAGAAACTTTTGCATGCTTCTGGGCGAGAACTCGCTGACCCAATGGTACTGCCCGCCGGAGGTCGGCGCCCTGCAAGTGAGGTCAGCGTGGGCGCATGTGTGGAGGGGACGGGCGCGACGGACATGGAAGCCATCTCGGCGAGCGAGGCAAAGACAGTACAGTATCCCATCCAGACGATGAAGAAGCCCCAGACGAGGCCCGCCAGCCCGCCATTGAGGAGGCCGAAGATCGTGGATGCAATGACGATTTCCCAAGTGCTCATGGCGGTGGAGGAGAAGCCGAGGATGGAGATGAAGCGGAAGTTACGCTGTCGTCGGTCAGCATGCCGTCCATCCTCGTCGCCGCCAGCCCGCCTGTGCGATACTGACGTTCAACACCTGCTGCCTCCCAAGCCGGTCCATCTCGGCGGCGTCCTTGGCCGTCCCGGCCATGCCTTTGCGATCCTCCATCTCCATCTCCTCAGCCACCGGCTGCGAGCGCTGGGAGATGTTCTTCGACCCGAAGTCCATGGTGAGCCGGGGGAGTGATCTGACGGGGAGGGGCAGTACGCGAAAATCGCACGCTCGTCGCTGACCTAGGACCAGAACGAAGGAGGGTAAATGTAGGAGCAGCGCATACAGGGAAAGACTAAAACGCCCACCAGGGAGCCTTCCGAGGCATTCAGAGCTGCTTCCCGTCGAATCCCCTTCGCCATTCATCTCGCCTGCCGCAACTGCCGGGGGGGGGGTGGGGTGGGGGCGCCGTGGGCGCCGGATCCTTGCCACACGTGGACGCGCCGCCACATGTGCCTGCCCTCTCTCATGCAGGAAGAAACCCCATCGTCGACCGACGGATTGCGCGACGCACGTAGGGCCAGGGTGAGGGGCCGAGCCAGAGTCGGGGAAGCCGTGCGCACAAGTGGCGCCGGATGTCAGTGTCCGGGCGCAACGCTAAGATCGGAGTCGCGGGGCCCGCTGCAGGCTAAGGCAGATTGAAGCATAGCCAAGGTTGCGCCCATCGCTTCAACCCTTTTTGACTTCGTCTGCACATCGTGATACCGCTGCCGACTCATCCGTCACGTCTACTCACGTGACTCACGCCACGGATGGCTCGCGCGGTGCTCGGCGTCGTTGTCATCAGTGGAACCCCCCGGGCGGGAATAGACGGCAATGCCCTCGTCCGCGCGCCAAATTAACAGCTCCTGCGTTAGTCACCACCTTGCCGAAAGCTCTCGCGTTGAGCGAATCCTACAGCTCTCGGCTGCGGATTGACTTTCTCGCACGCCAGGATCGAGACCGCGATCGCTTGGGATGCTTCGCTTGGGAAACTCCAGGGCCCTGGTTGCCCCGCCTTTCGCCCAACGACGCAAACCCTACGACCCGTCGTCGGTGTACATCGAGCGCACGACTCAGGGGTAGACGATCGAAGCGCAATCCCGCCTGGGCAACGTTGGTTTCCGTTCCGCCATCATAATGCTAAGTCGGCGGCGCGTCTGTTGCCCCGGGTTTTTGCGACGATCTCTCGACGCTGTCTGAGAGAGCCTTTTGCGCGACGAGGACGACGGAGAAACGACGACGATGACTTCCGCTGCCCTGCCGCCGTGGCCTTTGTCGCCGCCGCTCGCGGTCATCACGCCCAACGACCAGCGGGGCGCGATCTATGTCACGACGGCGTTGTGTCTCGCGGTCACGGCCATCTGTCTGGTGGTGCGGTTGTATGTTCGGGTTGGCTTCGGGCAGAGTATTGGGTTCGACGACTACACGATTGCCGGATCGTTTGTACGTGGTGGGCAGACCGCGCACAGAGCTACGATGCAGGTACTGACGCAGGTACTAGCTGTTCATGATCGCGAACGCCGTGGCGACTTTCGCATCCGGCGCCGCTGGACTGGGGCTGCGTTCGTCACTGGTTCGCGATGCAGACCGGCCGCGAATGGAGCAGGCGATGTTTGCGACGGACATACTGTTCATCGTGGCGCTGTGGCTATCGAGAGTGTCGTCCTGCTTCTTCTTCCAGCGGCTATCTCAGGCGCAGAGGCACACCCTCTTCTGGAACATCATGATCGGCGCCGCCGGAGTCCTTGCGGTGGCTAGCATCTTCGTCGTCGCGATCCGCTGCAACGCTGCAGAGGCATGGCTGTTCATCGACGAGAAGTGCTCGGGGCTGGTGAGTGTGACCCGCGCCGGCACAAAGTGCGGTTTGAGGCTGATCGGAAGCAGTACGACCGCTGGATTGTGGTGACCGTCATGGGCCTCGCGTTCGAAGCCCTTCTGATCGCTCAGCCAGCACTGCTGATCTGGAATCTTCAAATGGCCGTCAAGCTCAAGCTGAAAGTCATCGCAGCTTTTGCCGTTCGCCTCATCCTCGTCGTCCCTATCGTGCTGCAGATGATTTCCGAGAAGCGATTCTACGATTGGTCGAAAGGCGACCAACTCTCGAGCAGCGCTACCTCCGCGCCCTTCATCTTCCGCCAGATCGTTCTAGCTGTCGCGATCATCACGCCCACTGTCCCTCTGCTGCAGCCTTTCATGCAGGCGACAGCGACGACTTTCGGCATGGTCTCCGGCGAGCAGACCAACTCGTATGGCGATCAGTCGGGCAGGCATAAGAGCCGGAGCAATTGGATGAGGCAGAGCAGGTCGCACTTCAGCAACAATCCGGGAGGCTCGAACCTCGCATCGCAGCTGGACGACAAGGAGATTCCGCTGCGGGTGACGGAGAGTTCCGTGGCGCCGGATCAGTACCATGCGAGCATATCGCACCAGCGGAAGACGTCCAGCAACGGGAGTGATATCAGTCAGCTGCCGATGATCCGGAGGGATGTACAGGTGACTGTGTCGTATAGTAACGGCGAGCCTTCTTGATAGGTATGGTTTTGACGCATGCTTTTTCACGGCGTTTGTGACGGTGCCATGGTTTTTCCCTTGTAACTAGACCAGCGTACGCGCCGCCTCAAGGATGGCCATTTGGGTTCCTGACTGGCCATTCGCCAGACGACTGTGTCCCGCCACCATACCTGAATCCGAACGTTTGAGGCGGTGCGAACCTTGTGGACGGGGAGTGAGCGACAGGAAAACACCACGAGTCGCAGCGACCCGGGCTGCTCGCAGTCTATCTGGCATCTTGCCTGGTACTTTGCAGGAAGGAAGCATCAGGTGATCGACGTTGGTGATGATGCACTGTGGAGGCGGTTGACCTCATCCACCGCTTCTTCTGAGCCTCATGGGGCCTCGGACATCCTCCAGCCTCACCTCCGCCCCGACGACCTCGCCCTTCTGCAGGACCTCGCAGCTCCCTTCGTTACGCAGGCGCCAGGCCAGCTGTCGCACTGCCGGCATGGCCTCGCGCCAGGTGGCCAAGTCCAGCTGTGCCAACTCGGCGGTCGAGAGCGAGCGGGCGACTTCAGAGGGACAGAGGGTCTTCGGCGGCTGCCGGCTGGCCAGGTACTCCTGCAGGCGCTCTTCCAGCAGGGCTGTCGATGTCGAAGCTGCGCTCTCGGCCATGCTGTGGCACCGGAGATCGGCAGGTTGCTGGGGCTCCGGTGGTCTTCTCTGGAGTGTAGGATGCAGGTGTGGTCGGCGCGGGGGAGGGGGGCGGGGGGGGGGGGGAGAGGACTGTCGCCCAATGTGTCACTGGTCCGACTCCGCTGCATCTCCCATGAGCCTGTGCCTCGCCCTGAACCGGCTCATATTTTGGCGAAAGGCGTGCTGCCTGAGGCTGTCCCTGCCGCAGTCTCGCCGACCGCGGCGCGCGTGGAGTGTTTTAGGTTTGGCCGCGAGCAACCTGAAACGGCGAGCGGGGCTCGAGACCTGCACCTCGCTTTTGCTGCTGCTGCCGCTGCTGCTGCGGGCTGCCGCGCTGCCACCCACAGCAGGTCGATGGACCACCCTCCGATGCCTCTGATGGATGTTCGTCCGCCATTGCCCCCCCCCCGGGACATCCTTCATCGCCGCCCCCACCGTCGCGACCGCCCTCATCCTCACCACCACCACCGCCACCATCGCTCTTGTCGCCGCCGACATCACTCGCCGGCGTTCCCGCGTCAAATTTGAGGGTGCACGTCTATTAATAGGTTGGAGGGCAGGCGCATCGGCGGGCCAGCAACAGCCTCTGGACGCTGGCCGGCGCAGACCAGCCCATGTCGCACCCTCGTCCTGCTGCACCGGCACCGCATCCTCGAGCCTGTCGCGCGCGACAATAGCGTGCACCGTCCCAGCGTCCGTCCGCCCGACCACGGCGAGAATACCCTCCCGCCTCCGACGCCCGCGTGCAGACAGGCCTGAGGATTCGACGGGCGACACCTCGTACCCGCCGCATGGCATCTGCATGCGGAAAGGCTGCAGCTGAGAAGTGTTTTGGCATGGCGAGGCGGGGTCTGTGATAGGTAGTCCTGGAAAACCCACTGGCTGGCGCATGGAGAGCATCGGGCACGGTATACGACTTGCATCGCCGGCGTCTGGGCTTGCGGCTGCTGTTGACTCGCGACACCGAAGCATACGACGACCACGACAGATCCATCCGCCATGGCCGAGGTCCTCTCCCCGACGCCCCCGCCGACTTCGTCCGAACCCATCTCCCCGCCCCCCGCCACGCAGCCCCCCGAGGCCTCCGCCGACGCTCTGGGCGCGCTGCCACGCCGCCCGGCGCCGCGAGAGCGCCTTCCTTCGCACAGCTCGAATCGTCTTTCGGCGTTCACCAACCGCACCTCCCGCTCTCGGCCCGGCTCCACCGTCACCCACGTGCCGCCCTTCCCGTCGAGCCTCTCGTACACGCTCGTGCGCGACTTTGCCTGGCCTTCCTTCCACCCTCTTCACTACGGCGCGCCTGAAGGCGGACTCTCCGGAGCCACCACGCCGGGCTCGGAGGCGCCGAGCGGGGGCAGGCGGCTGAGCGACCCACTAGATCTGTCGCAGGGCGGAGGGTGGGGGCCGGGGGCGTGGGGCGGGGATGGCGTGCTGTACGGTGACCCCGACTCCACCGGCGAGAGCCTGCCGTCCACGTCGTTCGGCGCCGACGACGATGGCTTCCCGAGCGATGCGAGTGGCCAGAGACGGCATCGAAAGAGCAAAAGCTACGCGAGCATCTCCGACTACGAGCGCGGCCGCAGGCGGGAGAGCGCGGGCTGCCGGCGCAGTCGCCCCAGCGGCGCCGGCGGCGACGACATGTTTATGCTCAGCGGGCAGCAATCCGACCCGGCGGGCCGCGACGGTCTCCGCCTCAGTCGCGGGTATTCGGGCCCACAGCACGCGCGCCCGACCGACGACAGCGGTCGGTCGCGGGCAGACAGTCATTTTCAGACCATGATGCGCAGCTCCTCGCCCACCACTGCTGCGCAGAGGTCCAGCGAGGCGGAGGAGAACGACTTCCCGCTCTCGACCATCGCGCCGAATTCGCCGCCGCACAGTCCGCAGCGGCAGAGCATCGGCCCGGAGGACGAGGAGCTGTACGCTGGCCGAAGCTTGGCCCTGTATCCCTTCGAGCCCGAGAACAGCAACGAGTTGCGGCTGCGGGAGGGTCAGGTGATCCTCGTCGCTTACAGGCATGGGCAAGGCTGGCTGGTGGCGGAGGACCCGGAGACGGGCGAGCAAGGGCTGGTCCCGGAAGAGTACGTCCGGCTACTGAGCGAGTTGCCGCATTACGACGAGACGACGGGGCAGTTCCTGGACCCGGACGAGGTCGAGGGGCAGGACGAAGGGCAGACGGAGAGTTCGCTGGATGCAGGAGGCGACGAGGAGGCGGAGGAGGGCGGCATCACGCTCGGGGAGGCGACCAGCGGCAAGCAGGAGCCAAGGGTCGACGAAGCCTATCAGCCTTCTGCTCTGGGTCTCGACCCGGGCATGGAGGAAGGGGTGCAGGAGGAGAAAGGCGCAGCAAGTCGATAGTCGGCAGCCGAACCCGTCGGCTCATTTCAGCATTACGATACGACACAAATGAAATCGAGGAGATGATGACATTCTCGTCCCTTGATGCTGTTGGCGCCCCTGGCTCCGCTAACACGATCTCGCTGACGAGCCAAGGCAGTAGCGATCGCGGGATCGCTCGGAGCTATCCCGCCAGCCGCGCCACCCCGAGAGCTGCTCTACGACGTGCTTCTGCCACGTATACAGGCAGCTCGTGACAGCCGTGAGTGCCCACCGCCCTCCCCACTCGCCGCTAGCGCCTGCTTCCACGGAACGCACTTCTCCGATGCCTCGGGCGGCGTGTGCCGAGCTTTCCCCTCCGTCAATCAAATGGCCACGACTTCTTCGGAGTCTTCCTCAACCGGCTCCTCGACCTGGGTGCTCCCGTCGCAGCTGTCGACGCTCGTGAACATCCGCTCGGATCGACTTCACTCTCCAGCTCGTCGGCAATCGGCAAGGCACTCTTCCAACAGATGTGTCTACATTCCTCTCCGGCCGGCCCGCCATCTCCCACTCGCTCTCTGCGTGCTTTGCGCCCTACTGGCGCCTCTGAACAGCATCGCACTCTCGAGGCCGCGGAGTTGTCCTTCGCAGGTACCCCGGGCAATGGGCGTGGCAGCCGATTCGCTTTCGATGAGAAGACCGCCGTGGTAATCGCCAGGCATGGAGGCTCCGAGTGCGGCGGTTTCTGTGTGGCTGGTGCCGAGGCGTGAGAGGTCGATCATCCTTGCGCCAGAGAGGGAGGAGCGGCCGAAAATTGGGTCCATGCGCTTGTGAAGGCCACGTGTAAGGCAGAGGCGATGGGAGGGATGCTGGCGGCCTGGTCCAAGGCATCGGGGTAGTAGTCCACGGGCATTGGAGGTGCTGCAGTAGCATGGGCCGGGGAATGTGACCGAGTGGACTTGGGCCCTTCTAAGGTGCTATGGTTGTGCTATCGGGTAATCGTTGCGCTAGGCTGGGTCGTCGCGGGTGGTACTGTTGAGGCACACTTTGATCCAAGTAACTGAAGGACCTCGAGATCACTATATCCCACCACCTCCGCTCCATATCGACTATGCACGCCGTGTTGTTTATGCAGCCCTCCAATCTACCTGCTGTACCACTGCTGTGAACATGTACGTAGACGATATGAAGTATCTGCTGGCCATTCCCAGACTCGGCGGGAGTTCCTATGATCGAGTGCTTCGTGGGGGTACCAGTGGTCGTCTGAGACAAGAACAGTGGATGTTCATTGGTAGTGAACCGCCGAGTCGCTCGAGTGCGAGGGTTCGTGGTTAAAATGCAGCGTGGTAAGCACTCATCTGCGGCAGCCGGGCGTCAAAAAAGTTTTCATGGGTCCGAGGCTACGAGCCAACAGCAGTACGTTGCGCATATATCAGCGCGAGGTGTTATCCTTCCAGCAGCGCGAGCTATTGTCGTTCCATCGGCGCATCGGGCCAGATCAGGCTAGAAGCTTTTCAAGAACACGTGTGCTGGCCCAAATTCAGCTGCCCCAACGTCGTCTCTTGCAAACTTCAGGATACCGACGAGTGCTACCAACACGCGGGCACTCGTTCGCAGAATGCTAAAGCTGCAATGCCAGCAGCCTCCTCGAAACGCTGCACTCTCCATTCACTTGACGAGGGCTGATTCGCGTACCATCCGCGAACAGGCCGAACGAGTCGGTGGCCATGAGTCAAGCAGACTTTCTTGTCACATCAAGCGATGGCCCTTGTTGATTCGAACGGTACGCCAATGCTGAAACCATTGTCCATCCTGAGTACTTTCTGGCTCTCGCCACCAAGAGCGTAGGGGTACATCACCGCAGCTCGCCCCTTCCAGCCGGATTTCGCTCCCTCCATTTCCGATCTCTCTCTGACTTGCCAGACTTCATTCTCTCGTCTACCATCGCCATGATCTCCTCCATCTTGCTCTGCCTCGGCAACTGATCCATGGCCACCCAAGGCGCATTCCGCACATACCTCAGCTCCGCATCGATTTTCTTCACCATCAGCTCCAGATCAGAGTCCACGCAGTCGTTCTTGTGGTCACGTTGAAACTTTGGGAACAATTGGCCATCTCCGTGTGCACGGCCCGCAAAAGCCTCTGGCCGCGGTACTAGATCCAATGGTATGCGGTCCGGGAGGCGGTGGCCGTTGTCGGTGGCGAGGGCAGTTTCGTGGCACCAGGCCCTCGCAACGTTGCGGGCGGTGTAGCCGCCGCCGCCAAGAATGAGAAGGGGAATGCGGTGGGACTTGACGAAAGAGACGCACCCGCCATGTTGCTTGATATTGATGTTGAATTGGCCCAGGCGGTCGCCGCCGAGGCTGTCGGCTCCACATTGGAGCACGATGGCGGAGGGGTTGTAAGCTTTGATCACGTTGCCGGTGATGGATTCGAAGAGGTATTTGTATTGTCTGTCGTCGATGCCGCTGCCGATGGGGACGTTGAGGGCAAAGTGTTCGCCTACGGTGCCTTTGAGCCCGACATCGTTAATGTCGCCTGTCCCGGGAAAGAATTTGTGGCCGGTGTCGTCGTATGGGCCATAGCGGTGGAAGGACAAAGTCATGACTCGAGGTTGGCGCTGGAAAGCCTCTTCAACGCCGTCGCCGTGATGGACGTCGATGTCGATGTACAGGACGCGTGGGTAAACTCGAAGTAGATCGAGAATGGACAGCACGATATCATTGATGTAGCAGAACCCAGAAGCTTCGGATTTATGGGCATGATGCAGCCCACCGGACCAGTTGATTGCAATATCTGACTGGCCGGTAGTGAGCTTGGAAGTCGCCTCCAGCGTAGCTCCAGTATACAAAAACAAGTAAGTTGACATGCCGTCAAAGACCGGACAGTCTGCGCCAGGACTGGTACTGAGATTGAACGGGCCCAGGTCAACCGTGTCCCCTTCGTGCTTAGGTGGGGTATGCGCCTGGTACCGTGGGACTTTGCAGAGGTCGGCGAATGTCTGCGGGCTGACTTCGGAGAGGAAGTCGACATAGTCCGGGTCGTGGAAGGCACGGACCTGATCTTTGCCGGCCGCGACTGCCTCGTACGTGTCCATGGCATACTGAAGGCCGTAGCCCAGGACAAGGTGTTTGGTGAGGGTCAAGCGCCAGGGTTTCATGGGGTGGGTCTTGCCAAAGTGCATATCCTCGACCCTGCTGTTGTAGTGGAAGGAGACCGTGTGGCCCCGTGGCCTCGTGATCCCGTACTCCTCCACATTCTGCATGATGCGCTGATTGAGCTCTTGGTCGCGCCAGAGCCGCTCGTCGTCATCGGTAATGGGAGGAGTAGCGGGTGACTGTACGGGATGCGAGCTGTTGGTGTGACGATGGCCATTGGTGTACGCGGACTGATGGGGTGGTGGTGAGGTGGAGTTGGATTCGGGGGAGAGGTTAGCGTGGCTAGGGGACCATTGCTGAACTATGCCGCTATGGACGTCGCTCCGAGCGCTGCTAGTGAAGGCCATGCTTCGCGTGGTATACGCATGCTGGGAGAAGTACCTGCAGCTCTAGCGCGCCGAGGCACTGTGGTGGTGAAAGTCGTCGCGTGGGAAAGGTTGGTGGTAGGCGCTCGAGGGGCCGAGGTATTCCTGATATCGGAATCTGTGTGCTTGTCCTTGAAAGAAATACGACGTGCGGAGAGTGAGTGGCCTTAAAGAAGCTTATGTGCTAGTCTTGGCTGGATTCATGGAAGTGCCGATCTCGCCCAGCCGTCTGTGCCACACGAGTCGCGGGAGAATCTGCGGAGGTGGCGTCGAACAGGGCTGACTCAGCCACATACCTTGGCACCTCGAAACACCTCCGGCAGCGACTTCACCCGGGATCAATAAGCATCAGATGCCATCGAAAGGTCGTCCAAGCCATCGTCAAATTTCGGTCATTGAGAGAGCGACATCGAATTCTCTCATAGAAGCCGCACTATTCACCTGTCGGTCGAGCTCGGTGCCCTGTCTCCGCTGTCGACATGAGTCTGAACGCGCCCGAAGACGCCGCTTCTGTACTCGAGCAATTCGTGCATGATGGTGTGTATCTTCCGATCGGTGAACATGTTCTTCGCCACTCACTGCATCTTGTCATTCCTCGCTCGTTGCCCGTGCACATGACTGACAGATCTCAGTGGCAAACACGCCAGCGGAGGTGACCCATCTCCTGGAGGAAATTGCAGCGAAAGACCAGCAGATCCTCATGTTCCAGAAGGAAGTCGACAAGCGCGACAACCAGCTTCAGAAATGGGTTCGGACAAATGGTGGCCACATTGTGAACCCAAAGGAAGACGCCTTCAGCAAGACCATCAACGACTGCTACGACAAGTGCGAGATCCTCCAGGCCGAGAAGGTGGGCTTGAGCGAGAAGGCCCTCATCGTACTGGAACGCCAAATCAAGCGCCTGGATGTTGGTCTACGTAGCTTAAGTGCGAGGGAGGAGTTCCCAAGCGACTGGAATGGTCCGAGCATGCTTTCTGGCAGTGGTACTGGGGTCAGTACACCGGTCGGCACCGGTCCGCTGCAGCCTGTGTCTGTCAATATCGCGACAACCGGCGGCGCTCCGAGCATCGCAAACGCTGCTCAATTGCGTATGGCGCAGACTGCGGCGGCAGGCCGCTCGGGCCAGCAGACTCCCACGACGAGCACGCCACGCTCTCAGCGCGAAAGCAGTATCGATGCCAACAAGCGGCGACGACTGAATGCTAGCCTTGGAAGTCTCCCCGCTGCGTCTAGCAATCTCCGTCAATCTTCACTGGGCCCTGGAACGCCCAAAGCTGGCACACCCGGTCCAGCGGGTGCAACCTCCTCTCGCGCAGGCTCTGCCCAGCCGACCCGCCCGGCCGCAGCAAGTAAAAAGGCTGGCGCACCTCAACCTAGCAAGAAGCTCGCCCCGCCTGCCAACACCAGCCGCAAGCGTCCTCGGCCGTCTCATAAGAAGGGCGACCGCCGGCGCCAGCTCACGCGCGACCGCGCCACCCCTTCCACCAATGCCTCGGCCTCCGACGGGGAATCTGACAGCGCATCGCCGACGCCTTCGTCTGTACCCCGCAGTCAGGTGGACGGCGCGGCAGACCGGCGCTCGAATAAGCGCGCGGAGGAGGAAGAAGCAGGCGAGGAGGAAGATGATGAGATTTATTGTTTCTGTCAGAAGGTGTCGTATGGCGATATGGTCGGATGCGATAACGATAATTGCAAGTATCAGTGGTTTCATTGGGATTGTGTGGGGCTGAAGAGCGAGCCAAAGGGCGAGTGGTTGTGTCCGGATTGCAAGAAATTGCCGAAGAGTGAGTTGAGTATCAGTCGGGATTGAGAGAGCCTCTGACCAGGCGTGTATCTTGTTGAGGTCGCAGGACGGCTTACATTGAACGATTGTATTCAGGTGTGTGACGAAACAGGAGTGAAGCGCTGGTACTGGAATACACATCACACGTTGGCTGGCTCCTTTCAACTTCTTCGTCCAGCAGCTGTTCTCATTGTGCTCAGAACTCCCAGCGTGCTTCACGCGCCACCGTACGCCGCCTTCGTTTCTCGTAGACGATGTGCGAGCAAGCACGCCCTCGCGAACAGGTAGAAATGGCACAGTCTATTGCAAAGTCAGAACCGTCAACAGCAAACCCCCGGAGGCCAACGTACCTAGCAAAAGCAGTGAGCACGGCGCCCGCAACCTCCGTCCACGTTAACGTCCTCGCAACACTACTCCTGAAACATCCAGAGTTGCACGCTGGAATGGTGTTGCAGGGTCGGATCAATCCGATATCACCAGTGGCGAGGCGTCCGGGACGGAAGATCTGGTAGGCGAAGCAAGGGGTGTTGATCTGTATCAAACCCATGTCGTACGTGCACATAGCGTGGTCATAGATGATCAAGCCATGGAATGAGCGAAGCGAAGGACAATGCGATTACCGTCGTCACAATGACAGCAACATACTGACGGTCGTCGTCACGGCCGTAAGTGCGAAAATTCCTGCACACTGCTACGATTCGTGCAATATCAATGTCAGTCCGCAAGTCGTTGAACTAGGCTATACAGCTCCGGAACTTGACAATGTGGATAGAAACTTGAACCGCCTGCATTGGCGTGAGCAAGTTTGCGGCTCCAGTCGCATTCTGCCACATCGATCTAATTCCATGTCTTGCTATTGGCCTCTTGAAGACCGCGCCATTGCAATGCCGTCTTGTGGAAGCTAGGCAAGCATCCGTTCCAGCGCCAGGGATTTAAGCATAGCATGTGAGCGCCTGTCTCAGTGCCACGTGAGTTCGTTCTGCAAGCCGTGCGTCAGGTTTGCCGTGGGGTGCTTGGCAATCACTGCTGAGGCGAGCTTTGCTTCGCTGAGATTTGCTCCAGGTGCGCTACTTCCTATGCATGCGCCTGTATCATCGACGGCAAAGTCCCGAGTCCGAGTCCAGCCATGGCCCTCTCAAGACCTATCTCGCCAGGTTCATCTGTGCTCTTCTCCCAGCCGCGCAGTGGCCCCCAAAGCAATCTCAGACCCGCATCCTCAATCTTCATTCTCAACGCAGTGATAAGTGGCCCGTCTTTCTTCACAGAAGGATATGCATCAAGCTCAATTGTCTCCAAGCTCGGAATCTGCGCAAATATGCCATGCAGCAGGTCGACGCAAAACCACTTGTACGTCTCTTCTGTGGCATACAGCCCTCTGAAACCATTGAAGATGCTGTCACTTGGATCAATCTCGACAAAGATCTTCAATGTCCGCACGCTCGTACAATCTTGCAAGCCAAGAGCCTCACTCGTATTCTGGCAGCGCGGCGGCTTGCTCCAGCTTGGCCCAAGGCGCAGGTCCAGCGTGGTAATGGCGTTACGGTAGCGTGGCGGTAGACGGGCAAGCAACGGCTTCTTCGTGTGGTGAAAGCGGCCGTGCATCGGGAAGATGTGCAGTGTTTGGGAATAGAATACGCGGTACGCCTCTTCGTGCATGCGCTTCGAGACGAGGAAGAGGCCGAGTCGTGGAAGGATTGCGCGGTAGTTTAGAGGATCTGATTGATGACGGTTAGCAGACCGATGCCACGGAAGACCGCGGGCTCGACATACCAAGGTCCAAAGGCCCTTTGACATGGAGCGCTTCCTCGTAGATCCTAATGCGTAGCTCTGGTGGCAGATCGAAGAAGCGAAAGGGCTGTCTCGGCGTCGGCGATGGCGCTCGACTTGGAAACGCAGATGACGCCGGAGTCGTGGCGACGCTTGTGGCCACCGACTCGGCCTTCCGTCCTCTCCGGAAAGGCATTGTCCAGGACAGATATACGACACACGACGACAAATAGATGAGCGCAGGACTATGATAGGACAAGTAAACAAGCAGGTAAGGCCCAGAGAAGCGCAGGGCTGGTCATCGCGTGACCTTCACGTTCATGCAGCCATCGTAGTGACGGCCGCGTCGGTGAGGGAGTGGTGGTTGCTAGGTCGTGCAGAGACTTCAGATGGGAAAGTGGCAAAGAACATTGACGTGGTGTGTCTGCGGAGCCGGATGTGGCGATACTCAGGTACCTGCCGGTCCAGAGCGACTCGGGGCCTTCTGTAACCGTATAACGGGAGTCACAGTCCAGGGTAAACGGCGCAGCTGTGCTTCTTGATAACGGTCGTGGTCTCGTTCTCCCCAGCTAATACAACGTCCAGTCCTTGGGTGTGCGGAAAGGATGCCTTTTATCTGCACTGGGTGGAATCAACTTGAGAGAAGGAAGAGAAGTGCGACCGAAGCTCGCGCAGAAGAAGAGAGGGGGAGAGTGCGCACGTGCCTGACGGCCACTGCCGCTGGTCAGATCTTCCAACGCCGACGTCAAACATCAACAATATTAACATCGCTGGCGGTGGCTAAGTCGTAGCCTCACCACAGCATGGCCTCCTTCGCCATCGAGGTGCCAGGCGAGACGGTGCCTCTGTCCGAGCAACAACTCATTCAAACACTACAGTCAGCAGCATCTTCAAATCCCGCACAAATTCAGACCGGAACAAAGCAGCTAGGGGAATGGGAGCACCGTGCTGGCTATTATCGACACCTTCAGGGCGCCTACGTCGATCAGAGACTTCCCGTTGAGTTAAGATATTTAGCCATTATCCAGCTCAAAAACGGTATCGATAAGTATTGGCGAAAGACCGCTACGAATGCTGTATCGAAGCAGGACAAGGAAGTCATTCGTGCACGGCTTCTTTCGAGTTGTGTGAATGAGCCAGACGATCGCCTCGCGCTGCAGAGTGCGCTCGTCGTTGCGAAAGTCGCTAGGTTCGAGTATCCCAATGATTGGCCAGATCTGATCTCCACGCTCGTCCAGCGACTGAGGTCGCAGGTGCCGCCTCTACAGCTAGCAAGGCTATTGCTAATACTTCTACACATTGTGAAGGAGCTTTCGACTGCTCGACTACAGCGGTCCAGGCAGACTTTGCAATCGGCTACTCCCGAACTCGTTCACGTTTTGAGCAGTGTGTATTCTGACGCTGTCCGAGATTGGCAAAGCGATGCTAGTGCAAGAGCCAGCACACTTGCCTTGATGGCACTGAAGGTGCTGCGGCGGCTACTCGTCGTCGGATACGAGCACCCAAATCGAAACCCGGAAGTCGTACAGATCTGGACAGACAGCCAACAGCATCTGAATTTTTTCCTGCAACAGCAGGCCACCGAGAAGCTTGCTCTCCAACTATCAAAGCTTCACCATCAAATATCAAAGGAACATCCGGCCGCCTTCGCATTGTTACCGGGCAGTCTCGATCTCGCGCGTGCATACTGGGGTATCGCACGACATTATGGTGAGACGATGAACTCTGGCGAAAACGTTCAGACAGCTGTCGCGGACGCACGTCTCGGCGCCGACGGCGATGCTGACGAAAAGCCCACGACCGAGAAGCTGGCGCTGAGAGGACTCTTGATCATGCGGGCGTGCGTCAAGATGGTGCATAGTCCTGCCCAGACGTTCAAGTACCGGACGCCCGAGGACAAGGAAGAAAAGTATCGCGCCACAGAGCTCGTGCGGCAAGAACTTCTAAGCACAAATCTGGTCCAAGAGATGATGGAGACTCTTGTCACCAAATTCTTCGTCTTCCAAGCGAGCGGCCTACGGGAGTGGGAGGAGGAGCCGGAGGAGTGGGAGAAGCGGGAGGAGGGCGATGGTGAAGACTGGGAGTTTTCGGTGCGGTCATGCTCGGAGAAGCTTTTCCTGGATCTGGCCATCAACTACAAGGAGATGCTGGTCCAGCCACTGCTGCAACTCTTCTATTCCGTCGCAAGCCTTGAGAACGAGGACGTAATGGTCAAAGACTCAATCTACACCGCCATCGGGCTTGCAGCTCCGGTCGTATTTGAACAGCTGGACTTTGATACTTTCATCAGGAGTGTGCTGGCGAACGAGGTACGGAAGCAGAAGCCCGGCTTCAGCATTCTCCGCCGAAGGGCAGCCATTTTGCTCGGCCAATGGATCACCATCAAGATCACTGAGCGCCAGCTAGTGTATCAGATTTTCCGCTTTCTGCTTGGCAAGGAAGATCCTCTCAACGATCAGGTCGTCAGAATCACTGCTGGCCGGCAACTTGCCAAGATCATCGACGATTGGGAAACAAAAGCAGACGGTCTACTCCCATATCTGGATGACATAATCTCGCGACTTATGTCACTCATCGATGAAGTCGAGCTTACAGAGACGAAGATGGCTCTCTTGAACACGGTGTCGGTGCTTGTGGAGCGCATGGAGCATCGTATCACCCCATATGCTGAGCGGATCATGAGTCCGTTGCCTAGCTTATGGGAAGCTGCAGGGGATGAGGGCTTGATGAAGCAAGGTATCATAACCACCTTGACACGTCTCATCAACGCCATGAAAGCCGAGTCGCAACCATTGCTGGGCATGGTGCTGCCGATAATTGATGGTGTGATCCATTCCGGCAATGCCATACTAACCTTCTTCCTGCTGGAGGATATCATGGACTTGTGGGCTGCTGTTTTGGTGCAAATGACGCCACCGGCTTCAGAAGGCGCTCTCAGTCTTGTGTCTCGTCTCGGGCCTCTGTACGAGAGTGGCGGTGACACTCTACGGAAAGCGCTCGAGATCACCGAATCATACCTATTCCTCGCACCAGAGTGGATGCTTTCGCTCAATGCCCGCTTATCACTGTTTGCGGGTCTAGCAGATGTCTTCGCATCCGTCAAGTCAAAGGCGGAAGCAAATGGTATGGTTTGCAACATCCTCGAAGTAGCCATCCGGCAATCACAGCGTCTTGGCGGTGAAGTAGCGGTCCGGCAAACGACCGCCGATCTTATCAAATCCGGCATCATGCCGGCGCTGCTCGAGGGCCTACATGGCAGTTGGTCCGCGCACTGTACGACTGGGCCCAGAGCCAAGGAGCCGCCTGTCGACGGCATCGTCGAGACTGACTACTTCGCCGTTCTTGCCCGCCTGGCTCTGGGTTCGTTAAGCAGCTTCAGTGAAGTGTTGACTCAGAGTACAACCTCGGCCAGCGAGAACAGCACTTCACAAAACCCGATGAAATGGCTGCTAGAAGAATGGTTCTCGCACTTTGAGAACATCGGTGACCCTTCACGGCGGAAGCTAATGGTACTGGCGTTTACCAAGCTACTCGAGCGAAATGAGTTCGGCATGCTCTCCAACTTACAGTCGCTCATGACGGTCTGGACCGATGTCCTCACCGAGCTGCGAGAAGATGCTGCCGATGCAGGCGGCGACTCGCTTGTGTATGTGGCAAATCCGGAGGTCGATCCCTTGGAATCGCCGGAAGATGCTCGTAGGAGGATTTTGACGTACAGCGACGACGTCCACGCGATCAAATTGCCAGAGTTCGTGCACCATCACCTTGGCCAGGCGATTGCGGCTTGCGGCGGGCCAGAGAGGTTTCAGGAGGAGTGGCTGGTCAATGTGGACAAGGATGTCGTTCAAGCTTTCTCCGCCTTGGGAATCATGTGAGCATATGACAAGCCCACGAAGCATGTGATGGGTTGGGCAGCGCTTGAGGCAACTCATTGAGATAAATGTTGGTTCGATGGATAGATCCTAGACGTCCGGGTGTCGCTCGAATAATCCCATCCCCTGAATCTCTTGAAGGTATCACATTCCTGGGCATTTGAATTATAAATATGTCACTGTCATAAGCACACTCTGCGTCTGAGATATTCTACGCCTTCTCAAAGACTGGCGATCGATACTAAAATATCTTTTAAAGAAGGATGAAGAGCACATGTCAGGTTTGCACGACGAGGCTGCTCGATTCGACTACATCCCGAGACAACCCAACACTATCAAACTCAAGGGCATCGACATCATCATCGTCAAGAGCTGGACGGGTCAGTATGGTCAGATCGAAGAGGCGCTGAGAGGCGCGATTGCACTCCAGCGGAGGATGGGGTTGGTTCTGGTCCGCAGCCTCTCGTGCTTGTGATGATGCATCTTACTGCCACAGCCTGGGTTCTTGCACCTCATCGAAGCAGGCATGTGGCAACCGTCTTGACCAATGACGGAAGTCTGTGAAGACTGTTAGCTCATCTAATGCTCTTGTCGTAGGCCTTGCTTCGCCGGTATTCGCCAACATTGTTGGGCCGCCTCGCCTGGAAGCAGTGTCGACCTGCCGCTGCGATGTATTTGCAGGAATCTCGACCGCTCCACAAACATATCCTGGTGGGCCCGAGTGCCCCTGCGCGCTGGTTGGGCTGAAGTTCAGTGCGCTTGCAGCTTGTACGGCCGTGGTGAACCCTGTTGGTACCAGTATGTAGAGCCCATAGCCTGCTGATGCCCAGTGGAAGAATGCCCAGTAACAGACGGTACTGAAGCCAAGAGGTATGCCTGGAACAGGGAATATCATTGCGTTGCACGGACATGGCATTGCAGCCTTCGGACAGTGACGGTGTTCTACTCTCGAACGGGCTCATCCGCTTAGGATCGTTGGCCCACATGCTACTCGTGCTCGGACATCTCACCACCGGCCAGTGCGGAATTGGCTTACCGCGCAATCGCAGACAGCCAGTAATTTTAACACTCCTTGACCTGCCACTGCCTCTAATCGTCGTTTCACACTTCCTCCTCATAACCACTACAGCCTCCTCTGTACACCTCCCTCACTCCTTATCCAGCCTCACCGCAGCATTAGTCTCAATGAACCCCAAATCGACCTTATGCCCCAACAGCTCCCTGATATTACTAATCCCATACTTTATCATCGTCGGTCTCTCCAGACTTAGCCCGAAACCATAACACCTCAAATTCTCCGGCAAACCCATCGCCAACAGCATCTCCGGCCTGAACATGCCCGAATTTCCAATCTCCACAATCTTGTTTAACCCCTCATGCCAGGCAAAAACTTCCATACTCGGCTCCGTGTAGGGGTTATATGCTGGCTTGAATTTGAGATCGGGTACACCGATGTTGCGGAAGAAGCGTTTCAGGAAGGCTTGCAGTCCGCCGAGGGTGAGGTCGTAGTCGGCGATCACACCTTCGATTTGGTGGAATTCTGCGAGATGGGTGGCGTCGACTGTTTCGTTGCGGAAGACCCGGTCGATGGAAAAGTAGCGGCAGGGACGTGGGTTGGCGGCCAGCCGGTGCAAGATATAGGAGGAAATTGCGGTCGTGTGGGTGCGGAGGACGAGGCGTTTGGGTTCGGCATCGTTGTAAGGGTAGCGGTAGCCTATACTGCCGAATGCACCGTCTTGATGGACGGAGCGGACGTTGTTGTAGTATTGGGTGTAGTCGAGTTTGGAGGTGATCTCGGCGGCGCGGTCAGCGGCGGGAGCTAGAGGCTTGGATTCGTCCTCTTCCGCGTCGGCATCCGTTTCGGCGAGCACGCGGTCGACGGTTCCATCAGGGCCTGGTGGGCCAGCTTCAGCGGGGTCGGAGACGTAGAAGGTATCTTGGAGGTCACGGGCGGGATGTTGCTGGGGGACGAAGAGGGTGTCGAAATTCCAGAAGCCAGAGTCGACGAATCTGCACATGTCAGCCACTACGCTTACAGCCTACTGAGGCATCGCGGCATCCTTACCTGCTCGTCGGCATCTCCTGGAAACCCATATTGAAGAAAATTTTCCTGAACTCCTCCCTCACCTTCATCAGCGGATGCAACGCTCCAGTTCCGCCACCCACGCCCTCGCCACCCAAAGTCCCTCGCGCATTGAAGTTATACGGCTTGAAATTCGCCGTCTTCCAGCTCCCATCTGCGATCATCTCCGCCGTCAAGTCTGTCACCTCCACCGGAACCTCCTTCGCCCATCTCGGACCCTTCCGTGCGGTATACGTGATCACTTTCTGCGTCGTCACGAGCTTCCGCTTCATGTAATCCTTTTGCAGCTTGGGGTCCTGGAAAGTGCGATGTTGTTGCGCATATTGTAATTGCTCCCGCGTGCTGTCCTGTACCGAATCCGCCACCGGGACCAGACTATCGCCATCCTTCTTGATCCATTTCAGCTTGAACGCATTGCCCTGACCCAGCTTCGCCGAAGGACTCGCCAATGCTGGATCTTTCAACGAAAGCTTCCCTGCTTTCTTCACTGCATCCCAGACCTTATACTCATGGCTTCCCTCGTCTGCAATTTGTTGGCCTTCGCTCGTCAAGACGACTTCTTCTCGGTCGTTCGTGTCGTATTCGACCATTGACCGGCTCGCTAATCTATCGAGAGCGGCTTTGATCTCTGCTTGCGATACATCGGGGAAGGCTTCGCCGGTTTGGACTTTGGGTTGTCCGTCGACGGCTGTGAGAATGTCTGCTGTAAGATCGCGTTGGCCGCCGTTGGCCTGGAAAGGCATCGGCACAGGACCGCGTTGACCGGGCATGCTGTCAGTATATCCTTGAACGTTGGGGTGTTCGAGTGTGAATGCGTATGCAATGGGACAGTCGGCTAGAAATCCAATGGTGTTTGTTCCATGGCTCATAATTTGGAGTCACCTCTACCGGCGGCCGTATCTGCCAAAAACCTACATGACTCGCGCCAATATTCAGCCTTGCCGGAAAGTATGGCATGACATCGATCTCAGAAAGGCCGTGAAGGCCTACGACATGGTGACTTGTAATGTTGGAGCAAATCATCAACAAATTGCGGCACAGTGTTCGATTCGATAGAAAGCAAAGGGTATTCTACACCAAGTCTCCCCAAGCGCCACGCTCCGTACGATCACAACTCACGGTCTCAGTGTGCGACCGTTTCTCAATCAATGCATGCAAGCCTCACAAACACCCCTTTTATGATCACCATTATAATGCTCCAAGTGATCCTGGCCATCCAACCTTTCACCGTTTCTCGGCGTCTCACCTAACCAGCTCGCGCCCTTCATAATCATCTCCTCTCTCAACTGCCTGTCCACCCGCTCTACTTCTTCCTCCGCATCCAAGTACCACCTCAGGAATTCTCCGACCTCGGTGTTCTCATGATTACCGCGCAGCTTCTTAGCAGTTACCGGGTCGGAAGTGTAGATGTTGACATCTGCTCCGCTGTGGCCATGCGTACTCCAGCCCATCTGTGCGCGGCGCGACACCATGTCCGCGAACGTGTATGCGGCGATGTCGGGGGATGCTATGAGCGCATTCAACTCGGGCTGGGACATGTCGTGGACCCCTAGAGACTTTGAGGCAAGAGAGGCGAGCCACGCCTTCTCATCCTCGCTTTCGGTGTCCACCCCGGTCTCCTCAAGTGAGCGGAGGTGCTCGTGATATAGATGTGCAACATGGCCGGCAGAGTGGGAAGCGTTGGCGAGCACGCCAGGGTACCAGAGGTAGTCCGGGTACGTGGCGTGGAGCTGACGCGCTGCAGCCAGGCCGCCGGTTTCGTGATCAGAAGTGGCGACCATGAGGGTGGGTGTCTCGGTGTTCTCAATGAAGTCCAGAACAGCTGCCATAGTCTTGTCATACGCAAGGACTTCGTGCACTTGCGCTGCTGGGTCATTTGCGTGGCCCGCGTGATCTATGCGGGAGCCCTCTATCATGATGAAGAAACCTTGTTCGCTGTCCTTTGTTGCAGTCTCCAAGATCTCGAGGGCCGTCTGCGCCGTCTCGGCGAGAGATGGGTAGGTATCCTCGCGATAACGTCTGTCGATCTCATATGGGATATCGTCATGCGCGAAGAGGCCCATGAGTGGAAGCTTCTGGTCAACACCCAGGTTGTCAAACTGATGACGAGTTGAGATATAACTCCAGCCATGCTTCTTGGCCACCTCCGTCACGTCAATCGCATCCGCTCGACAGCCGCCTGAAGAGCTGTTGGGCAGGAAGTGACAGCGACCACCGCCGAGCATCAGATCCACCATGCGACCTAGCGGATGGTGTTCGCCGATCATCTGCATAGCAATCTCATCCTCCATCTCCCTCCTTCGGACATGGCTCGCGAATACTGCCGGTGTAGCGTCTGTGATGCGGGTAGTCACAACCAAGCCAGTGGTGTAACCCATCCGCTTCGCCGCCTCCATAATACTCCCGCAGGGTGTAAAGTCTGGCAAGATTGAGATTGCACCATTGTAAGTCTTCTGCCCACACGAGAATGCCGTGGCCCCCGCCGCCGAGTCCGTGACCAATGATGACGAGCTTCGCGTCCTGCTCTGCCCGATCAAGTGCTCATCCAACACAAGCGTCTCATCGTAAGGAAGCTGCTCCGTAAATTGCCGCCATGTCCTCGTCATCTCCAGACTTGTCGGGCCCATGCCGTCCGACACCATGAAGATGAGATTCCTCTTTCCGCTTGGCCTCGCACTATGCGACTCTCCTCCTGACCCATGCCCCGAACCGGCCCCTAAAGCGTGCTGATAGACCACTGCAAGCACCACTACAGCCGCTGTAGCTGCCAGAGCCCAGATGAAGAGACCTATCTCTCGCCATCGGTTCTTAAGCTGTTCTGCGACGCCTCGCTCATCCTGGGCTTTGTTTGTTCGCCGGCCGGTGAGGAGCGCGTCTTCCTCCTCTATGCGCTCTTCATCTGAGGTCTCTGAGGGCGGTCGCTGGGCCAGAAGCGGCTCTTGGCCGCGCGGTGACATGGCACTGGTATCTGTGTTGTTTCGCAGCTATGTCGAAACCAAGAAGAGATCCTATTACGGTCGAGTGTGCTTATCAGGCCGGGAATGTTAGAAGCCTGCGGAGGCTCGTACTCAGGGAATCGTGTCAACTCCTACAATGTTGACAATTGGGTAACGAGGTCGCAGCTTCAGGTGTTATCGCAGGTATGTAAGATGTGTTGTTGGGGAGAGAGACGGAGGGAGGTACTGAGATCAAGATTAGGTGCAAGGCAAGGTCCTGGCAGCTGAGAGAGCCTGTTTCACATGCTTGCCGATGTTCATGCCTGAGGCACCGATCGCAACAAGGTAGTGCCTCCCCCGCCAACCTAACATCGATCTCACAGGCCTGTCATGAGTTCACATGGGCAGGCAATCTCCACTATGTACGAGTGCTTGATGGAACCATCCTCACGTGCAAGCCGGCTTCGAGTTGAAGGAGAAGGGCATCCTGTACTCTCGCGATATGCCTGACCTTGGGCCTATCACTAGCAATCATCAGCCATCTGAGATTTCACAAACGCTTCGATGAAGCGACATAGCACATCGTGGCAGGTACAGATGAGCATTAGAAACTCATCGAGTCCCTTTCGAGGGTTTACTCGGTCACTCGTTGACCCTCCAAGCGAGACACGAGTTGATCTCGGCCATTGTGAGAACTGCCACAATGCTGAAATACATCCTGGAGACATACCTTGACCGACCATGTCATCTTGTCTACTGTAGCAGTCGCTGACCCAAGCGCTACCCTGACTGACGCTACCGACCTTCGAACTCACATCTCTGCCCTCCTGGACATGTACATTAGCCGCTTTTCATCCTCGAATCTGTCGGCAGCATCGTCGTACTACCACGAGCCTGCCACCGCTATGTCGGCCTCTGACGTTCTGTTCTATCATACCCGTGAAGACATCTAGGCGACACTCGCCACCATTCTCACTCGTCTGAAGGCCAGGGCTGGACCTATTCCGAGTGGATGGGCGAGGAAAAGATCGAGGTTCTGGGTCCAAAGGTCTTGGTTAGTGTGAAGGTACCTTGCATGCGGGCGAGAGAAGAGGGGACCAGCGTTGAAGAGTTCATGGCTATGTATGTGTTGAGGAAAGTTGAGGAGGAATAGTCGATTGCTTCGGTCCCGACTTCGCCTCTTGGTTCTACTGAGCGAGGGCTCTGAGTCATAAACACAAGACGCCAACATCGCTCAATGCATCTCCATGAGTGTCTACGCCCCAGAACACAGCCCTGCTTGTCATTGCGAGAGTCATAAGCCATGCGCGGCTGGAAGTGAAAGGCTGTGAGATGCTGGCCTCTCTTTCCCCGGAATTGCCCGGCATGAGGCTTTGATGGAATACCAATGTGACGACACGTGAGCGTGGGTCTGCGAGCTTTCATGCCGAGGGTGCGTGTACATCATCCGGTAGCGGCATAATGTTCTGAAGTCGGCAGTCACAGCGACGGAGCGCTACCAAGGTTGTGAGAGCGTTACTGGTGCAGCCTGGTGGCAAACGGCAGATTGCGGCATATTCATCGCCGTAGAGCAGCCGGCAAAGGTTCAAATCGTAGACCTCGAAAAGTTGTGATTATTTGCCCCGGTGTTTTTGTGAAGTGGAGGCCGCAGCATTGCTGTGGTATGCTAGTCTTTGTCTTGAAAGCTGCCATCGCTTGCGACATCAGCAAGACTGTCCAGCGTTCGAGCTGTAACATGTTGCGACAATGAAATTGGAAGCATCTTTAGAGGGCAGACGCACATTTGAGGCCTCTTCCGGATTTTGGTCCTTGCAGAAGTGGTGCATTTCAGCCACCCTTCAGCACCCTCACTCCATCAGCCTCTGCACCCAGCATCCTGTAGATCCTCAGTAGTCCCAGCACAACATCAGTCTGCCCCTCCTTCTTCCCGTTCCTCAGCGCTGCCGCCAAGTCCAGCAGCAGTACCTTCTCCAGCTCCTCCATTCTCGGTCTCTGCGCCACCAGAAACGGATGCTCCGGTCCAAACCTGTCCACCATCCTCATCACCAGGACATACTGCCCCGCAAAGCCGTTTAGCCTCCTCAGCCCAGCCATCTCTGCCGAACCTTCCACATCCACTAATTCGTCCTCGTCGTCATCATCCAGGCCTTCTGCAATGCCCATTCCTTCTTCCAGCTCGCCCAACCTTTCGTGCACTTCCAGCAGGCCTCTACCAACCAGGCTTTCTCGCATCACGCCTTCTTTCTCTGTCAAAGCCTGCTCCATTTCCTCCTCCTTCTCCTTCACGACCTTGAGCAAGCCCTCGACTTCCCTTCGGAACCCCATGACGCCTACACGGACTCCCTCTACTTTCTCCTCTCCTCCCTTCAGATCTTGACCGAGGCTCAAGAATTCCTCATAATTGCCATTGACTAGATCCAGCAGTTCCTGATTGAGCTGTTGCGAGCGTTTCCGGAGATCATCGCGCAAGTCTTCAAGAGTCTGGTGGCGATTGTGCAGAGTGGACAAGTACTCAGAGGGATTGAATCCAGGCTGCAGGAAAGCTGATCTCGGGAGCTCTTGGGGAAATGGGAGGGAAGAGTCGTCGTAGTCAGACTCGTTGTCGGAGGAGTATGCTGGTGTGGAGGTCGCGGCGGTGGAGGGCACGGAGGCAAGATGGAAGGTTGACATATCCTGTCCTTGCTTTCATTGCCCTACTCCCACCGGACTATCGTTGAGTGCGTGGCGACGGTTGTCGTCATGTTCACACTTCGGTCGGCGCAATATTCGCCGATACCCTAACAAGGCTTGAGCTTGATACTGACATGACTCGCGCAATGCCGTGACGATATCAGCCTCGGCGGGGCGGGTTCAATGGCGGGGCAACTGCGATCACTTATCTCCGGGCGCTGATTACTCAATTTGGCAGTCACAACTATCGTTTCAGTTAGCAGCGCATCACTCTTTCCTTATTCGACATACCAATGCCCATATCGCGCTCCAGGCCCAACATGCCCACCCAACCCGCCAACCCCGAGCCAGCCCCAGACTTCGACTCGATGCTCTCCCGCAAGTTCGGCAAAGAAGTAGCCAACTACTTCTCCGGCTCGCCATTGAACCGCGTAGGATTTCTACGTGGCGACCATTCGTTCCTCTCTCAAGCGCTGAAACACCCGTCGACTCGCTTCTTGCTCACCAACGAGCTTCAGCCGTTGGTCGATCCGAACAATAAGGCAAAGTTGGGATATGTCGGGTTTGAGGATGTACAGCCGGTCATTGGAGACAATCCTTATGCCACGACAGAAGAGGAGATGATCGCGCAGTACGATAGCAAGAAGTATACCCCGCAGATGATCTTCTTGGGGATTGATGAGAGGAATAAAGAGTCGTTGTCGTACACGACAAAGAAGAACACGTACGAAGGTGCTCCATACTTCGCTGTAGACATTACGCCCAAGGAGAACGTCAAGGAGGCTTGCGAGCAGCTCATTAAGACCCTAGAAGGCAAAGGAATGACTTTCGCGAAGGGTAGGGTCATGGACGTCGAGGCCCCAGACGGTACGTCATACTAACCCCTGCAGAGCTCACGATTTCCCCTTCCTCCCGCGCGCGTGCAGGCAAGGAGCCACACCAGCTAACAGCTCCTGAAGCCGCCATCTACGCGGAAGCGCGCCAGCTTCTCGACTGGAATGCTCGCAACCCCTATTGCGCCCAATGCGGTCAACCGACCCTTTCCGTCAACGGCGGCTTCAAGCGAACTTGCCCCCCCAAAGATCTGGCGAAAATAAGCTCCCACACCTCCTCCGGCGTGAACAACACCCTTAGAACCTCCACCGCCGAACCCGTAGACGAAAGCGAACGTCCACCCTGCGCCACGCGCAAGGGAATCTCCAATCTCTCATTCCCTCGGACCGACCCAACCGTGATCATGGCTGTGATAAATCACAAAGGCGACAAGATCCTCCTGGGCCGCCAAAAACGCTGGCCTCAATACTGGTACAGCACTCTGGCCGGCTTCGCGGAGCCCGCCGAATCGATCGAAGAAGCCGTCCGCCGCGAAGTATACGAAGAATCTGGGATCCTCGTCGGACGCGTAGTAATTCATTCCACTCAGCCTTGGCCTTACCCGGCAAATCTCATGATAGGAGCCGTGGGACAGGCGAGGCCGGATGGAGAGACGATTGACTTGGGAAACGATCCGGAGTTGGATGATGCGAAGTGGTTTGATTTCGCGGAGGTGCGGGAAGCTTTGCGGGTGGGAACTTCAGGGCTGGGTGAGGAGGCCGGGCCGGAGTATAAGGAGGGTGGGTTGAGATTGCCGCCGAGTACGGCGATTGCAAATCAGCTGATGACGAGCGTCGTGAATGGCTTTGCGGGTGGGTCGAGTAATTTGTAAAGCGGTGCAGGTATGATGCAGCTGATTGCACACATTCTTGGATATAGCCAGACCATAGAAGCTGTACAGCTGGTATCCATATCATACCACCTTCCCTTGACTTCCCTTACAAACTCGACACAGCCCTAGCATCAACACTGCCCTCGCTTCTCAAACTGCCATTCAAGCTCAAGCCCGGCCCATTGGTACTACTCAATACCACCTCATGGATCTCCTTGGCCGTCTGCTCGCTAATCCCCTGCATATCTCTCTTCACACTGTCGATGAACGCCTTGATGTTCTTGCTGACCTCCTCGACACCGAAACCCAACTGTCCCACAGCCATACGAACCACTCCCAAGCGCTCTCTGTACTCGCTTGCACCAGCCATATCCCTGACAGCAGACACCACATCCTTCACCACCGTATTAGTCTTCGCACTCGGCATCAATCCTCTCGGTCCCAGTATCCGGCCCAACTGCGCTTTTTGTAGCGCTTGCAGCGAGTCTGTATGTGCGATACAGCGATCAAAGTCCACCGTCCCTTCTTTGATTTGCGCGAAGACACTCTCGTCTCCCGCTAAGCTTGCTCCAGCTGCCAAAGCATTTTGCGCAAGTGACGAGTTATCCGGGCAGATAACGCAGATCTTTAGATCGGTCTTGACTGGGTGAGGAAGGCGCAGGCGATTGCGGACTACGGCGCCGTTCTTGGGGGTGCGGAGGCGAATGTGCAGTTCGTATTTGGATGAAGCTGGGGAGCGGCCTACTTCTGATGCTCTTAGGTACCTGGAAGTGATCAGAATGGTTCAGATCCTGACGACATGGGTAGCTTTGAGGGGGAAAGTGGGGACATACCGCATGGCATCTACGAGGGAGAATTGGATGGCTTTTTTGAGATCGGGTTGTAGGTAGGTAGTCCGCGCTTTCTTTCGTTTCTGGGAAGCAGGAACATCTTTTCGTCGGTATTTGAGGGCGTTTTGGGAGGTTGCTGTGCGGATGGCTTGTTGGGCGAAGGGGGATGTGGTTTTCGGAGCGCTTCGGAGAAGAGATGTGCGCAGAGGGAGGGCGGAGAGGCAGGAGGGGCAGAACGTTCGCGTTGAAGCAGCCATTGCTCTTTTGCTGTGCGAAGATGTAGTTGGCGATGTGATCCGTTTCTCTCAAGTCGTGGCCGCTCTCTGCATGTGAGAGTTGATGCAGTGGAGCAGTCGGAGGCTTTGGGCCGAGGATTGACCGGCTTGAATCCCCTTTAGGGAATTTCACTCCTTCCCACTCCGCCGGTCTGGCATCCACCTCGCACAGACATTCTGTTCCTGTATCATGGTTCTCTACAGATATCGTTTGCGCTACATCAGCGCTTTTCAACTCGATACTGTCGCAAATCTTCAGCGGCCCACCTGTTCTCGCCCTACAGGGCTACGAGCAAACGCCTCCCGTCATCCATGCTACGCTGGAAATGGCTGGTCGTCAGGAGCACAGTGCTCCCGCGACGGTCTGGCCCGGTGGACCTGAGGCCTTTTCATACCTGTACGACAAGTCCGGCTCAGTCCTTGTGGTGTTAGCATCCACTGCATACAAGCCGCCCGCTTCTTCCTAACAAGGAGAGATGGCTGCTCTTGCTCCCGCACACGAGCAAGCAAAAGGCACAGCTACACTTCATTCTCCGCAGCGTTTCGGCAAGTAGAGATTCGACTCGATTTTGACACTGACCTGCAGCATTCGCCGCATCCGTACATCACATCAACGAAATACAATGTGCGCAAACACCGATCTCATCATTCACAGCCTTCCGCGCTATTTTATCCGGCCCGTTCCGCTGATTTTCCACGCGATTAAGAATGTTTCGCACACTGTGCGGAGCGGTTGTATCAAGGATACCACCGAGAGGTGTTTGATGCCTATTCTCAATGCCCCGCAGCAAGAGCGGGAGGCGTGAGGTCAAGACGGCGCCGAGCGCAAGCCATCCGTCGACAGTCTGCCATATGCTGCATTTGAAGTGTCAATACTACGGCGGGGGCTTGAGTTATCTGTTGCTGTTCCCTTTCGTAGTCGTCCGAGGCGTCGCTACCCCCATCCCTGCGAATACCCAAAGCTCTCAAAAGTATCATTGTGGTGAACAACGAAAGTCGACTGGCGGCTAGATAGGGCACACCAGGAGGTCAAGGCAGAGTACCGCTTCGATTTGATGACTCGCTGCCAGCCCTAACTTCAGTGAAGATTGGCAAGAAGTGAGTGTAGCGAGACGTTAGTGGTGGTGACGTATATGAGTGGGTGCGGCAGGCTGCTTGATGGCTGGGAGACGGAGTGCGCACTGGGGCACCGGGTGGCACCGAGATTTAGATTGGAAAAAGGGAAAAGGCTTCCACAAAGATGCAGGGAACGTACGCAGCAATGTTTACGGTCCCATGTACTTGCTAGCGCTTCGCTGCCACCCCAAGCGGGGGAAGAGTATAATCAATTCATCCACCATGCCATTCCAGCCTCTCCGCCAGCACCTCTAACGACTGCTCTCCCGTAGCCCGACCGACACTGTGCAGACCGGAGCAAGCAAACGCAAGCGAGCGCACAAACTGAAGCTGCAGCTTTCCAGCATCATCCGCCGCCCGCCGCTGGTCAATGATGCCGCGCCAGGAACCGGCGAACTTTTCACAAATCTGCAACAACTCCGTGACAGCATTGCGTATCGGCGCCAGATTCGGCGCAAGAAGCAGATTGGTTTGCAACGAGCTCGTGTACTCGGCCCAGATGGTAGCCATTTCGTCAATCCCTCTCGCATTGCTGACCCGCCCAATCATTGTATTGTGGGTTGTGTGCGCCGCGGTGACGATGTGATCGTGGACGACAGCGCAGAACCAGACAAGAAAGCTCCGCAACTGAACAGCGGCTGCATGCCTCTTCCACGCCGAGCCGGATGTGCGTACGTCGAAGAACTCCGTCTGAAGTTGTGAACGACAATATGCAACCTGGAGCAGCAGGGCGAAAGCTCTACCATGGGTGGCCGAAACCTTGCATCTGGTGATATTCTGCGTCAACCAAGCAAAAGCAAAGCGTACCTCGATCTGGCCTAGTCGGCGAATCACAGATCCTTCACTGTCTTCACCGGTGAAGGTGACTTCAATAGATCGTGCATCGTGCCCACTGGTTGAGCCAAGCGTGCTATGGAAAAGCTCAGTAATGGCAAACGGATCCTGCCATCTTTGGGAATAGGTTTCGATGCGCTCAAACAATGTTTCGGAAAACGCCTGTAAGAGCGAGCCGTCGTGGCCAAGATGTACGGCTGCCAAGGCGTTGAGCTGCGAGAGAACACCGTGCTGGTGCAGCAACTTGGTGCAGAGCTGCTCGCTGCTGTGAGTCGCTTGCGTGCGTAGTGCAGAGGCGACATGATCTGACAAAACCTCTTCAAAGGACTGCAGTGCCATTGACTGCAAGACATCCTTCATCTGAGCGAAATCCAAAGCGGCTTGCCTCGGCACCGCGACGTAGTGATCTGTGTCAGCTGATGAGTCCAAGTCACGTAGGAAGGCGGTCGCTTTTCCAGCCGAAAACACCTCCGAGGCAAAGCTTGTAATACATTTGGGCACGAATGGTTGGCCGTCCGGCAGCTTTCGCATAGCGTAGCGTTTGTGCCAGCGCTGGCCGGGGTCGCAATCTCGGTCCACCTCGTACACAAAGAAATTCTCGGCATTCTTGCTAGGCAGGCTTCCGTCGCTCATCCAAGCTTGCATCGGGCGGAGACCAGCGTTAAGGCCTGCGCACAGCGCCAATCCCGTGGCGTCAAAAAGTGCACCCTGGCCAGACATGTGAGCAATACATGCCTCGTCGTACAATGCATTGAGCAACTCAAAGGGCATCCTGTCGCTGGAGCTGCGTAGTGCAGCACCGACGATGTCCGAAAGGCGGCACAGCGGTGCTGCAAATTCCTGTAGATCGCGCTCCATCTCAATCATGCTGACGACGCCACGGTCGGATCGTCGTATGTATCGCTGCTCAACATCGCCAAGTTTTGTTGCAAAGTCGCTGAATTGGGTCTGAATGCAATCTTGTACGGCCTGCAAGAAGGCAATCGTTTGTTCGCTCTGCGACCACTTGCGCAAGGCGTTAAGCTTTGCACTTATGACTGCGACCTGAGTCGCAAACGCCTTGACAGTGGCGTTCTCCACAGTTGCGAGAGCAACATTCTTCGTCTGGACACGGCCCGTTTTTGGATCCTGATCATAGATATGTGTCGGCAAGCCGAGCACAACTATGAATTATTCCCGAATGAGAGCGAGCTCGGTGACATACAGCACTTTCTCCCTCAGATCGTGGGCCGACAGCGCTGTCTTTGCAGCTCGAGCGTCCTCCAGTGCAGCCCGAGATGGCTGTATCAGATGTTGCCGGGCCATCACGACGAAATTTTCTTCATCCAGCGATGTTGCTTGGTTCGAAATGGTAGGCTCGGAGTCAAGATCATCCTCCAGACCTGGATCATCGCCGCTCGAATGGTAGCCGCGGTCGACATCATTCCAGACACCTTCCTCGTTCAGAGGATCATCGGCCAAAATGTCTTGCCACGTCAAGTCCGGTGCGGCCACAACTGGCTCGAGGAGGCGTCCCAAGGAAGAGACGTCTGTTTTCTCGACCGGCTTATTGGACAAGTGCAGGAAGAGTGAGAGTATTTCCGGCATCCATTTCGGGCCCATGGATAGTTCTTTGAGCCGGGAGTCCAGCGCGTCAGCAAGATCATCGCGGTTGCGAGCGCCAAACTTCTCGATCAAGCCGTTATAAGAGTCCTTGACGGCGAACTGATTCGTTCTGGCATGGCTGGCATCTCGCAGGCCTTTCGCGGTTTGTTCCTTGAGCTTCAGGAACGATGGATCATCCTGCGTCTTCCCAGTAATGACCGTCACGAGTCCACCGGCGAGCTCGCCGAGGCGTGTTGTCTGGGCCATGCTTCATTGTGGTATAGCTACGGTTTGTTGACTGGGCCTGGGCCTCGAATTGAAGTTGAAGCCGAAGTCGCGTCAACGCGTGAAGTGCACCCCGGCCGTTGTGACTGCGCCACTCGTGGCGTAAAGCTGGGGCGCCACATTACCGCGTGGCAGTCGAGTTTCTGAAACGTCGAATGAATCTTCCTGTCCCGACGCATATCAAGGGAGGCTTTCGTCCTGCAACTTTGCCGCGCACCTCGACCTACATCTCTGCCCATTGTGCACAGCAACGGCGTGGTCGCGGGTCGGTCAGATGCTGGTCTTGGACTCCACGCGATGAGATAGGTACGCATCAAAGTAGGAGGGAAGCCAATCGTGGGTATCGAAGATGGCGATGCCGAGGCCGATTCGACTCGTTGCAGCGAGCTGCATGATACTGTTCTTCTTCTTGGTGATGCACTTCATCAGATCGCCTGGACCAGATGGCGCTGCGATGACACCAGATCCCGACTTCACGGGAGAATCCATCCGGGATCCGAATCTAGACGGTAAGGCGGCTCTCTCAAGCTCAACTCATGCATAAAGACAACGATTCTGACTCGGCCAAGTGACTGGCGAACCTCCAGAGCCTCTAAGACGAGTCGAAGGCAACAACTATGCCCCCAACAACCCCAACAGCGACCGCATCAACGCAACGCTGCTGTCCCTCGTACGCAACAACGAGTTGCAAGATTTAGTGCAGAGCATGCAGGACCTGGAACGCACGTGGAATAAGAAGTTCAACTATCCGTGGACTTTCGTGAACGACGAGCCATTCACGCAAGAGTTCAAAGATGTCACACGAGCGAACACCAAGGCGGAGGTACGGTATCTGCTGATACCCAAGGATCACTGGGAGATTCCCTCCTGGATAAATCGAGATCTCATGCGAGAATCAGCCGCCATTCTGGAGGAGCACGAGGTGCAGTATGCATACATGGAGTCCTATCACCAGATGTGTCGATGGAACAGCGGGTTCTTCTACAAGCATCCCGAGTTGCAGGACATGCAATACTACTGGCGTGTTGAGCCGAAAGTCCACTTCTTCTGCGACGTCGACTACGATGTCTTCCGGTATATGCAAGACCACAACAAGACTTATGGCTTCACTGTGAGCCTCTACGATAAACCATGGTCAGTCCGAACTCTCTGGCCTGAGACGATGAAGTTTCTCGCGGATGGTAACGGCCACTTGCTCGCTAAGGGCAATGCTCTCGACTGGCTGACCGACAAAGAGCGTCGGCCAGAGCATAATGAGCAAGCGAATGGTTACTCCACATGCCACTTCTGGTCGAACTTCGAAATCGCGGACATGAATTTCTGGCGCTCGCCGGCGTACGAAGCCTACTTCGAGCACTTGGACCGTGCAGGCGGCTTCTTTTATGAGAGATGGGGCGATGCGCCAGTGCATACGATCGGGGTTGGCCTGTTCGCCGACAAGAGCAGCATTCACTGGTTCAAGGATATCGGGTACCAACACATTCCCTTTTTCAACTGCCCAAACAGTCCAAAGTGTCGAGGCTGCATCACTGGGCGTTTGACGGATGGTGAGGCATTCTTGAACAAGGAGGACTGCAGACCGAATTGGTTCAAGTACGTTGGTAACGAGTGGGCAAATGTGGACGATCGAGGCAATCAAATTGCAGTGACGGCGCGATGACCTGAATGGGGCTAGATATGTTTCGAAGCATGGCGTCTGGCGCGAGTTCGTGTACAGTCTCACATTTGCCGCATCGACTTCAAACCTGGACCTTTCGCTTTTCCTCCGAACACGAGCGTCGATCAAGACGGACAGTACAGCATGACTTACTTCGTCGTTGAACAGCCCGCCCGAGAGTGGATTCTAGCGACTGCAGGAAGAAGGAAGTAAAACAGCGCTCGGTCAGGTTGCTAGAGTCTTTGACCCTTTCGCGCAGGTGGAGCAGCCAATTGAGACAGTCGAGCAGATCTGGAAGAACAAGCAGTGGAGACAGCAGGGATGTCCTTACCTTGTGATGCCTCCAGGTGGTCTCAGCAACTTCGAGCATGTATTGCGAGATCCGGCTGGACGAATTCACTTCGTTGGCACTGAAACGGCATTTGAGTGGAAAGGCTACATGGCGGGGGCAGTCTGCTTCGGTGAACGCGATGCTGCGGAAGTACCGCTGGCCATGAAGGCCAAGTTATAGCAATGTTTATGACCAGAGTACGTTCTTTAGTTCCGCTTTACAACGATGATCTCATGCTCGGTCTCCGGTCCATTGACTATCCCATCGACAGCTTCACACTGTACGATCAAGAGCTCGTCGCGGTGCGGCCTTCCGACAAGCTGCAGAGTCACCGGCTGCGTCATCCATATCTCGGCATCGTCTCTTTCTCTAGATCAGCAAAGCAGATGGACGAAGAGAATGCCGACTGGCATATCTCCCAGTTCGGCTTATCGTTCTGATGGTGATGGCCCCCGAAAAGTGGGCCAGACATCTGTCCGATTTGTTAGAAAGCCATGTCAAGCTCCTCGCTCTCGCCATAGCCATGTCTGGACGGAATCCCACAAGACAATTCACTAGCTGATGCGCGTGCGCGGCTCGTATTAGAAAAGCTTCAGTGACCTCCAAACTGGTGAGCTGTCCCGAAGCAAGGTCCTCGAGAAGTTCAAGTGCATCGCGTTCTGTCGATGCTTTCTGCTGCGGTCTGGGCAGTTCCGATGTCACAATGACGGCCAGCCCGTCGGACTGATTAGTCATCGCCGTAGTCTGAGAAAGGCGCCATGGCGTCGGTATTGCATCCAGTAGACTATGTTGCGCACGACCTGCTATAGCCTGCGAAGTCTCAGTCAATTCTCAGATCTCGGCTCAAAGTTGACTATAACCCTATCCAACTACAAGTCGTAGGCTCCGGATACAGGCGGACGCAACGTTCTATAGGCAAGGCCCCGAGGAAACCCGAGACTCAGGTTAATTCCGCGCAATCGGACGTTCTGCCGCCGCGCAAGGTCATCTCGCAGTATGCACAGTGTGGGTATAATGCGCCTGGCCCTGCAGTTTGAGTCTCACCCTGAGCTTCGATAGGCCCAGTGCTGCGCGGCACAGAAAGCTCGCTTGCGCTCGCCCGAGCAGAAGAGCCAGACGTTCCACATCTTGGTATCGCTGGTGGATGGCATAGTGCACCAAAGTGGCAAGAAGCTTGTCTATGCCGGTTCACTCTCATCCGCTGCGTGGATCGTTGACGCTGTTGGCGGATTGAAAGAAGTCGCGAAGAGTCGAGATGAAACCCGAATGGGAAGTTTCGGGCCGTGGCCCAGCCTCGCCGCAGGAGCCATGCAGGCAGTCTTCGTGTGTTCGCTGACATGGTACTATCAATGCATCGCCGGCGAAGTCTCGTCACTCGCTCGTACTACCGCGCTATGCGCAGTGCCAGTGAACAGCACGCCTCACCAGATAGTACTACTCCCAGCGCCTCGCACAACGATCCATTCGGTCTCCGAGATCTCAATGGGCACGCGTTGGCAGTCTTTTTGACTTGCCTCATCAGACTTTCTTCAGCGGTCGATAGACCGGATCCCACATCTGCTCTCTGATCCATTCTTCTAATTCTCCGTCGCCTTTGGGAATGTCCCTCTGTTGGTTCAGCTCCTGTTTCTCAGCCTCACGAATCACCGCTGCCGCAATCTTGACGCTGATATCCCGAACATCTTCAACGTCGGGCAACAACGCAGCGTCCGGATCCTTCAGCGCCGGTGCCTGCCTCGCCAACGCTTTTACAGCTGCCACCAGCATTTGTGGTGTGAGGAGTCGGATACGGGAGAGAACCGCGCCCAAGCCGATCCCCGGGAATGTGACCGAGTTGTTACACTCGGCTACATCGCGCTTCTTGCCATTCTTCAGCTCGACGGGGGGGAATGGTGATCCCGTCGCGCACAGTACCTTCTCGTCGGTCCAGCTGAAAAGATCCTTGGGATCCGCCTCATGCAGCCGAGTAGGGTTGCTGAGTGGGAAGATGATGGGTCGCTCAACATGTTTCGCCATCTCCTGAACCACCTCCTTGGTGAAAGCTTTTGGCTTGGTAGAAGTACCGATGAGCACATGAGGCTGGACTTTCCTGACAATCTCGAGCAGGCTCTTTCGATCGACGCCTTCCCATTCCTTGTCGTCCCTCACATACTGATGCTGAGCGGGAGTTAGAATGTCTTCGTCGATCATGCTTTGCACCAGAAGCCCAGGCTTATCGATGCACCAGATCTGCTTCCTGGCTTCGTCCTTACTTTTGCCGCCTTCGAGAGCGATAGCATCGGAGATCTGGTCCGCGATGCCAGTGCCAGCAGTGCCCGCTCCGTACATCAACACTCGCATATCCTTGATCTGGTACTTGGCGACATGAGCTGCTGCATACAGCGCGGCAAGTGTCACGCACCCCGTGCCCTGCACATCATCGTTGAAGCATGCAATCTTAGAGGTATACTGGTCCAGGATCTTCCTAGCATTGTGCAAGCCAAAGTCCTCGAAATGCAGGTATGCATGGGGATATTTCTTTCTACAAGCTTGTACAAATTTGTCGATGAATGCGTCGTACTCCTCGCCTCGCACCCGGGGACGGCGCAGACCCAGATAAAGATTGTCATTTAGCTTGTCGTGATTGTCAGTCCCGACATCTAAAACCACTGGAAGCGTCCTTTCTGGGTGGATGCCCGCACAGAGCGTATAGATGACAAGTTTAGCGACCGAGATGAGGATGCCGCCCACACCCTGGTCGCCGATGCCGAGAATTTGCTCGCCGTCACTGCAAACAATCACATCGACATCGCCGGTCGGATGTCCAGCTTCGAGAGCCGTTTGAATGTCGTCAGGTTGCTCGATATTCAAGAAGCAGCCCTCCGAACGCCTGAAAGCTCGGCTATAGTTCTGGATGGCATCGCCCTCTGTTGGCGTGTAAATGATGGGGAACATCTCCTTCAGATGCCTTGAGATCAGAGCATAATACAGCACCTCGTTCTGCTCCTTCATGCTTGTCATAAAGGCGTTCTTGCCGAGCGGCGTCCTATGCGTCTTGTACTGATCGTATGCTCGATGACATTGTTCGTCCAGCGAATCAATCGCCGCTGGCAAGAGACCCACGAGGCCAAACTCTCTGCGCTCTTCAGCAGAGTGCGCAGAGCCTTTGTTGTAGTGTGGCGCCTGAAGCAAGGCGGATCCAGAGACTGGGCATTCTTGTGGTCCAGATGTTGATAGTGGAAGATGTCCGAACTTGCTAGGTTCTGGCATTCTGGTGGTTCCTCTTCGGATTTGCTGATGAGCAGTATGAAGCCTTGTCATGGCCTTGCAAGTCCTGATAGACCCTTGTCGTAAGAAGATGCTCAGATTCATAGAGACAGCAACTCCGCGCGCATCGTATACAACGGTGACTGGTCCCAGTATTAGTGTGAGCTCGAGTGCATACTTGTAGGAAGCTGAAATAGGACGATCGCGGCCATAACAGGATTCCGAAGATGCCGAAGCTCTCCACGTGCGATGACGAGCTGCGGGCCAGCTTTGAAGCTCATTGTTCAGCTGTGCATTTGACCGATACGGATTCAACGGCGTTGTGGACTGCGCTCACTCAATAATTGTATCAGCTCGCCATCTACACGGAGATTGGTGCTGTCCATTGATGTTCACCTGCCATCATCGACACACAAGCTCAAAGGGCCAACGTTTACAACGAGACAGTTCTCAATTCTGCTGATTTGCCGGCTTACAGCGCTATGAGAAGCCACAAACGAGTCATATGCCCATGAAACTTCTCTGCACCCATCGATGGCCATCTCACTGTATGGAAAAATAAAGACCGCCGGCTAGGGACCGTTTCAGAGCAAGTGCTGTAATACTGATCGTCCACAGACCTGCTGTGGCAGTGGGGTACTTATATGATGCTTGTTTGCCGTATCGTCGTGCCTCTATGCTACCTTCGGAACCTGATCCTCTTCACCACCGCACCACCTTGCCTTGGAGAACCCGAGCCTGTGGTACCACAAAGCTCTCATGTTCGCTTGGGGGCGAAGGCAGTATGCCTGCCCGTAGACTGGCGAGCTCAACAGATTGGCGCTTCGTGATTTGCAGCGAGGGGTGGTCGAATTCGGATTCGAAAGAGCGGATTTGGACTTGGTCGCCAGACTTCAGTGGAAGGTCATCCCGCATCATTGGGTCATTGTTGTTCTTGGGCCTCCAAGACCTGCATCGACTTACGTTAGCCGCGGTGATGGAATGCTCGGTGCGTGGCGTACCTATTTGCGGTCAATCTGCTCGATGCGGACGTGAGCGAAGGCAATTTTTCTGAATCGCGCGGCGTGCGTCTTAGCGAATGCGTCATACTTCTTGTGACAGCTGTCATGATGCTGGAGGAATGCATGAGGGACTTGAGTGCCGGCGCACAAGCGCAGATCTTACGTTGTCAGCGAAAGTAGGAGCCAACGAGCCTTGGGGATACTTACCACGCCGACATCGATCTCCACAGCCGCAGCAATCCACAGAGGGTATGCGTACCACGTCTCGTCGTAGCTCTGCATCAAGCCCAGATGAATGTAGTACGTGCGGACTGACCCAGCCACGATGACAATGAACCCCAGGCCAAACAGCACGCACACGCCAATGCGCTGCCTTAGAGGCATTTTAAGGCGCATAATGAGCGGTATTGGCACCAAGGCCGTAAGCACGTCATTTGCTATGTTGATGACACCAGCCGCAAGAGTGACTGGACCTTCTGGCAAGCAATGGCCTCCTGTCGTAGGTGGGTATTCCCAATAGTACTGGACTGGCGTACAGAGGAACACGATCAGAAGAACAAAGGCGATGCTGACGATTATGGTGAATGCCACAGTCGCATGCACCGCCCATTTGAACCAGGTGATCCCGCTATCCTTGACTAGCCGGTAGTAGAAAGCGCACAGCGACAGTCTTGTGAAGCCTGACGCCAGGGTAAAGAGGATCTTGGCGACAAAGGCAACAATGTTGGCATACGCGATGTCTTGAGGCTTGACATCCCAGATGTGACGGTCCCAGCCGTACCGTGAGTTTGCCAATATGACAGCGACCGTCAGGCCCATCGTGAACACCTGATCCTGATCAGCGGCTATGTCTCGTCGGCGGTACTGCAGAGTTACCGTCGCAAGCGAGATCATGGTATCGTCGATCCCAAAACGCATTGTGCCAGCCGAGAGACGACAAGAGAAGCGTAGAGCGACAGCAATCACCACCAAAGAGACCTGCGGCGAATGTCAAATTCTTGGTCCAGTACTTCAAGTCGAGACGTGTGTTACTCACAAATACTAAGTTCACTACCAGAGAAGCATTGCCTCGCCTGACAGGATCTTCGTAGTTCGGCACAGGCCATGTCAAGATGACCGACAGAGGTGGTATCCGCATGACTGTAATCTCGCGAAGGAAGCCAGGCGATGATACAAGAAGATAGTCGCTTAAATGAGCGAGGGGTCTGCAAGTAGGTATAAGATGGTCAGTAGCGACTAGAAACTGCTCGGCAGAACAGCAGAGGAAGACCGAGGCACGGCTGCTGCTCCTGCTTTGGGGCGCTTCCTGTGCGGTAGGAGACACACGAAGCGCCAGTTCTTAGCGGAAGAACGGGGACTGGAGGAATGGAACGGGTGGACATCCTTAAGAAGATGACCGTCGCCGCAGATGGAAGCACGCCGGCAGGTGCTAAGACTTCGCGCAACCGCTGTCGAAGGTTTGAGTTTCCCGGCTGCCACATGGCACGGACTCTTCACAGGTGCATAGCGCAATTGCAGTAGCCTGACTGCTTCTCTGGGTACTCAGAAGAGCAGAGGTGATACCAAGATGTCCACCGTCGGAAACAGCCCCAAGTGTGCACAACCATGATCATCGTTGCATTGCGCGAGCGTGGCTGCCTTACTGTCGGATATAGCTGGCTCCGCGGAGAGAACCACACAACGCCTTGCTCTCAATGGCATCGCAGGGCGCAATCTAGGAAAATAGCGCTGGAAAGTGAGATTGGCGGAAATCTAGAAACATGTCTTCCGGGTCGCAGATTGTCCTATATTTGTGCGGGAGGGCGGTTGGCTTGTGGCTGAGAACCGGCCGGGATCCGATGCGTTCGACAGTCTGACCATGGTTACCATGGCCCTCCAAGCTCTATCAGACTGACGCTCGAGCAGCAACGTCTTTAGCATGTGACACAGAACGCCGTCCAACATGCGCGACGGTCTGGATCGTTTGCCGCAGCTTCCAACAAGTGGCCCAGTGCAGAGTCTTTTCCAGCGCCGCTGCTATGAGGCACATTGATCGTGGTTCTGGTCGTTACGAATTGGCACGACTGACTCAAGAGGAGGCCTGCGGACTCGACAGATCGTGCGGCCATTGGGCGTCCGGCATTTCGTGATTGGAAGGGGCAGGGCGTTTGTTGAGAAGAGGTTGTTACGAGTCATGGGATGCGGGCGCCCCACTCGTGGCATCTCGACATCCCAGCGCTGATCAACGGGAGATCCAATGTGCTCGCCGGTCGTCCATCAAATCATCAGGCGCAGCGTTGCCACTTGACGGGCCGACACGAAAGCAACGAGGTCGTTCGTTTCCGTAGTAGTCTAAGATCATCATCGTCAGGTAATTCACAACATGGATCGATCATCATCCGCCGAGCAAGTGCCGCTAGGCTTCCGACGGCGCTCCTCCCAGAATAGAGACCAGAGATCATGCGGTATGAGTATAGCCTGCATCGGAGCAGCAGTAGTGAATGCTCGCCGTCCCTAAAGCGCCTCCCCTACCACCTACTGCACCAGCGCATTGATCTTTAGGCCGGCGTTCGTACGTAACGCAAGAACAGCATACCAAACAATATGCTTTGACGGTCTGGTCTCTGGCCCTCACCTAGCGGCGGTTGCGATGATGCGCCCGGCAGATGACTTTCTGACCTTCAAAATCTTGAAGCAAAGGATAATTGTCTTGTCTCAGTCTTGGAGTTTCGTGGAAAAGTTCGTCCCCGCCCCACAGAGTGCAATGATACGCACCTTTGTTTCAAGGAGCGTGAGATTCGCAACGACCCAACCAAACACATTCCAGGCGACGTACCGAATGCACTAGTTGGCGTGTAGATGATTTGCAAGCTCATCCAGAGAAGGAGCTGAGAACTTGAATCCTAAGCTAGTTGCCGCTCCAGAACACATACCCGAAAGGCCTATCAGCTCAAGACATCTTCGTCTTTGTGAAGTTCTTGCAGTATTGCCGACAAACAAAGGCAGCGCTTCAACGCTGTACGTGGAGGGAACGGGATGCGTGCCTGGTGAGTATGCCACCATGTACACGAAAGTTGCGGCAACAATGAGAGCCAGCTTCTCGAGAGGTGGGGTAGGACCTCCTATGGCACCGGGAACGTCATTCGGAACGAAGAACTCGAACCCAGCCAAGAGAGGCGAACAGACATAATCGGCGAAGCCACCAGCAGCAGGTGTCTGCGTCCAAAGACATCGATTGTATCGAGGGCCTAGGTTTCTGGTCCATCTGCTAAACAATTGCTGAATCCGCACACCGCACGGCCAGGAAGTACATCGTGAGAAGCCGAGTTCAACGTTGACCGGTTCCAAAGCGCAGCCAGTCGTCTTCTTGCCCATCGAAGATGAACAAGCGCTTGAACCCATCGGCATCAAACCCATCTCTGGCGAGCACCGTGCCCTTCTGAAACGCGTCTAGATGCTCTTCAGGACCTGCTCTTACATGAAAATGTCGAAATTCCTCAAAAGGCCCTGCTCGCTTGAATTGGTGAGAGGATTGAAACATGATGCAGGCTCGCTAAATCTTCAAGATCCAAGCTGTGTCGACGGTGCGTGACATTCTCGCGCTGTTGATCGAGGGAGACAGATGCCTGAGAAGAGTCCCCAGACTTCCATGCGCGGCTGATATTTACCTTCATCGTCGTTTGAGGTATTCATGTTGGCAGAAAGTAAGTACATTTCTGGCGGGTGCAAGTGATCGCTCAAGCGTCACCACAGGAGACACATTACCACCGCGGCATCGATTCTCCGTGGGTCCATTGACACGTGAGCATTGGCGAGTTCTACTACTTTAGCCAAAGAACAGGACTCCCGCATGCCTTGCGTCGGCAGGACGACCGATGGTGAGTAGGCCCGCGCGGTTCATGGAGAGAATTGCAGATGTTGAACCCCTCGTGGACGCGTCTCAGACTGGGCCAATGCTATGTTGCACGGCGACAAAATCTTGCATGTCAACCTCGCCGGCTTTCGGTGCTGGCAATGCGCCGCTCCCCCCCTCCAGCGAGTCTGTGCTACAGGAAGGTCCCCTAGATGGTGCAGCTGTCATGGTCGATAGCGATTCGCGCGGATCAGCAGTGCGAACATTGTCCTGGCTAGAGAGACTGCCGCCGATCTCTGAGATCCGGTTAGCGCGGAGAAGCTGTTTGCTGTCACGACCGCATGTCGCACTCCTCTGTGCGTTCATGCTACCTATGCGGGGGCGCATCGGTGATGCTTTTGATTTCGACTAGTGGTGGTTGAAGGTCTTGACACAATGGGGTCTTGCAAGAATGATACCGATGGGATTCGTAAACGTACGTCACGTAGAGCGCGCTTGTACTACATCCCCAGGCTTGGTCTCCGACTCGCGGCCATGCGAGAAGCTGGCTGATCCTGCCGTCGTTTGGTACTTCTATATCGGTAGCTTGAACGTTGAATATGTCTTGCTTTGCTCACCCCTGATTATATCACTCCAGGTGATTTAAACGCCTCCTGTTCCTTCTGTCCGACGCCCATTATGAACGAGAGTCCTACGCAGGCTTCCACTCATAGTGATGCTTGCCAGTTTCTGGCTTGCCAGCAGGGTCATCACCCCAGGCATCGTACATGTGGTTGCCGAAGTAGTCCAACTGAGCCTCATAAAAGGAGGTCGGAAGATCTGTGGAGGTCTGATATTTGAGATATTCCAGAGTCGCAGACAAGGCTGGCATGATATGGTCGCCTTCCACCCCCTTGGCGACGATCTTTCGTAGATGAGGGAATCCTCGTTTGAGGTCTGCGGCGACGTCAGACTCGAACAGCGGATTAGCGTCCTCCGGCTGGTCTTGCGCTGACGTCTCCTGACGCTTCTTGTAGATCGGTTGCAGAAGCTTTTCAGAAATGTAATCGGCCTGGATGATGCAGCCTCCTCGCCAGACTTGCAAAAGCTCGGAGTAGTTGACGTTGAAATGCTTCTGTTTGTCCGCTTTGTCGATGACAATCATGCCCTGGCAGTAGGCTGCGAGGCACGCAGTGTAAACTGCAAGACGCAGCTCCTCTAAGAAGGCTGCGCGAGCGGAGATGCCTTCCAGCTTCTGTGGCGGAAAGACAGCCGTTCTTTCCTTATTCGGATCGCCCGATCCAACTCCGAAAGTCTTCTGGATAGCTGCACGTTGATGTCGGTCGCCGGACGCCAGGCGCAGGTAATGGGCTGTGGTCAAGGTGGGTGCAGGCACGTGCTGCTCAACAGCCTCAGTATTGGACCAGATACCTGTTCCCTCCTCGCCGGTAAAGTCTTGTACGACTTTGTCTTCGACAGAATCCAGGACCCTCTGGCCCTTTTCATCCTTCGTCCGACAGATGTCTCTGGCAATCCAGATCAAGAATGTGCCCTGCAGTTCTCCCTTGCTATTCCACGAATCAAATACGTCTCCCATCTCGTCAAGGCTCATTCCAAGGCCTGTTCGCATGATACCATACGCCTCCGAGATTGCACTCATCATGCCATGCTCGATGCCATTGTGGACCATCTTGCAATAATGACCAGCACCACCGGTCCCCACGAACGCGACGCAAGACTTGCCTTGGCTGTCTTTTGCTGCAACCTTCCGAAGTAGTGGCATGACCAGGTTTAGGGATTCATCGTCCGCACCGGGGCACATGGAGGGTCCTCTTCGACTACGACAGACGTTAGCGGAGCTTCTTCATAGTACCTTGACTTGCACTCACGCTGCCTGGTATCCTCCGCTCACACCACAGCCAACATATCGGATGCCTTTCGTAACGCATTTGCCCTGTCTGCGTTCGGTATTCTCCCAATGCTCGTTTCCACAGTCTACGATGATGTCTCCCTTTTCGAGATATGGCATAAGTCCGTCGACAACCGTATCACCAACAGTCCCGTGAGGCAAGCTGAAGAAGAGCACCTTTGGCTTGTCCAAGCTCTCGCAGAGGCTTTTGTAGTCGCTGTATTTGCTGAAACGATCATCCGGGATACCAGACTTCTTCGCCGACTTCAAGACAACGTTCATCTGATCGTCGCTCGGATCTTGCAGTGAGACGTGATAGCCATTCTCGGCGAACAGCTGGGCCATGCCCCCGCCCATTGAGCCGCAGCCGATCATGGCGATCTTCTTGACATCGAGCTTGCCTACAGAAGCCATGTTGGGGTATCTTTCGTGGCTGTCTCTGTTGGGTTAGGTGCTCTAGTCAAACGGCGAGCTCGACAATGTTGAAATGTCAAGCAACCGCGGGCAACGTGAAGATACAGCGTACAATATCTATCGTCTTACCTTCGTCACTGCTTCTGACGTGAATGTTACATGCATTACATGCCACTTTTTGCTCCAGTGATGTTCCTGCATCATGTCCACCCGCGGGTCCCGGCCTGTTACGTCAGTCTTTGGCAAGCTTCGGCGGCGGGACACCCAAGCTTTCGAACTCGTGGCCAGCGTATGCATGCCTTGATGTACCTCTGACACGGATGCGATAGGTAAGACATTAGAGCGTCGAGATTCTTCCATATTGTGTCTGAAAGGCTCATCGTTGCGATGCGTCGTGCTCGTAATCTATCGGATCGACCATCTCCGCTCGACGCCGCTTCAGCATTTCATCGGCTGGCCCTTGCTCGAGAATCTCTCCCTTTCCCAGCACGATGCAATAGTCAGCATTGCGAACCGCTTCGAGACGATGTGCAATGGTGATAACCGTGCTTTCCTTCATTTCTTCTTGCATCACCTGCTGGATTTGCGAGGCGGTGTCGCGGTCGATGGAAGCGGTCGCTTCGTCCAGGATGATGATGGCGCTCCGGCGAATGACCGCGCGGGCAAGTCCTACCAGCTGTCGTTGGCCTTGACTGAGATTACGTCCACCAGCCTCAATCTTGGTGTCGAGCCTCCAGCCTTGTCGCTCGCAGACGCGGCGGAGGACGAGTTCACATGCATCATCTGTATGCTCTTTGATGGGGTCTAAATTGTCCCGCATCGAACCCGGGAAGAGAATCGGGTCCTGGGCCAGAAAGGTTATCCTGGTCCGCAGGAGATGCTTGTCCACTTCCGCCAAATCTACATGATCGACCAATATGCGGCCGCTTTCGGGAAGAATGGTTGCGAGAAGCGACAATGCAAGTGTGCTCTTTCCAGACCCAGTCCGCCCGATGATCGCAGTTTTCGACCCACCCTTGATCTTGAATGAGATTTTTCTCAGAGCTGGATCGAGGTGCGGCGCGTACTTGATGGTGACGTCTTCGAATTCGATGTCGCCCTCGTAGGATGGCCACCATGCCGGTGGATGTACAGTCCCCTCCGACTCTTGCTCCAAATGCAGAAGCTCCACAACACGTTCGACTGACACAAATTCCATCTGCAGTGCTCCATACTGCCTGCAGAGCAGATGCGTCTTTGTTACAAAGTTCTGGGCATTGAGCAAAACGAAAGCCATCAAACCAGCAGAAAGCTCAGTGACCAGAGCGAGTATGGTCAAGAGAAACGTCGAAACGGCCGAAAGGATCTCCGAGCGGTACTGTAGCCAAGTCTGTAAGCTCCAATAGAAATGGTCCATCTTCTGGAAGGTGTCCACGACTTCGATCACCCGACCCTGGAATCTGTCCTGAGCGCAGAACGCTCGAACCGTTGTCAAGCCGTTGAGAAGGGCCCCAAAATTCGACATGAGCGGCGACAGTGACACCATCTCCAGTCGGCGGAGACTCTGTGAAGTTGGCAAGAAGCGCATGAATATCATAATGTAGCAGAGTACCAGCACCACGGAGAATGCCAGGAAAGCCGGTGTCACAGATGCAATGACGACCAACGCGCTTGTCCATGCGATAACGTTCCAAGTGAAAGCCCGTAGCATGCCGCTGATGTTGCCGTCGATGACCGCAGTATCAGACGTGAGTCTGTTCATTAGGCGACCAACAGGTGTAACGTCGAAAAATCTGAAGTTGGCGTGAGCGATCTTGCGCATGATGTCGCCGAACAAAGCTCTAGCAGCGTTGTAAACGACGACAATCGCGATGGCATTGTTGATGACCAGCACTACGACAGATGCCAGAGCTAGCACGGCGTAGCAGATGAGCCATGGGCGGATATCCTCATCGGGGCGCGGTAAGCTGTCAAAGAAGCCTAGCTGCTCGGCGACAACGTCTCCGTGTCCGATAAATAAGACCGCAGCGGACCTGTCATTGTAAGCCTCGCCCCAAGACTTCAGAAACCACTGCTGCGCAATTGCAACAAGGCGATAGAGGACAAGCGTGACGACCGCTGCGGCCCACCAGCGAAGCTTGCCTTTCTTGATAAACGTCCAGTAGACGCTAAGCTTGACACCACCTTTGGCACGGTGCTCTTCCTCGATGAACTTGTCCGGTACAGCAGCGGCTTTCAGCTTCTCGAGAGCTTTCTTGTCCGCATCATTCTCCGAGCGGGTCGTGCTAAGTCTTCGGAGGGTATTTTGCTCCGCAGCGTCATTGTCGATGACACGCGCCCGGCCATTCTCTAGTTGTATCACTTGCTCTGCAAATGGCAGAACAAGCTCTGTCCGATGAGTGACCATGATGACGGTGCGGTCAGAGACGAGCGATCCAGCGAAACATTTCTGAGTGATTGATCTAGCAGTATCTTGGTCCAGCGCAGCGAGTGGATCATCGAGAAGTAAGATGGTCGTCCGACTGTACACAGCTCGCGCAAGCGCAACGCGAGCTCTTTGCCCACCGGACAGCCCGATACCGTTCTCACCGATGAGCGACAGATCCCCGCTCTTGAATGAAGCCAAGTCGGGTGTGAGCGCACACGCATCAAGCACATCTTTATAGCGCTTTTCATCGTATGGCGCGCCAAAGAGAATATTCTCACGAATACTCATGGTCTGAAGCCATGGGCTTTGATCGCAGTAGCCCACTGGCACATTTGGCTTGATGAGCTGGCCTTGATGCATGTCGAGCTCGCCGAGCAAAGCTTGCAGGAGCGCAGTCTTGCCCGACCCAACTTCGCCGAGTATGACGCTCAATCCAGGTGGAAAGGAAAGGTCGATATCTTCGAGGACGTTGACGGATACGCCTGGCCAGCTGAAGAAGCCATGATGGATGGCCAGGCTGTCGCCAATCAGGGCTTCCGTGTTCATCTCCAGTCTGTTCGGCTCAGCCATGAAGTCCTCTATACGGTCGACAGCGACCATAGCATTGATGATGACAATGATGAGATCCGGCAGGTCGCGCAGAGCAGAGTTCATCATTTGAAGAAGCTGGATGGCGGGAAACGCGATATCGACTCGAAGCGGCTGCTTCGCAATAACAGTATAAGCGAAGAAAGCGACGACCGGCGTAGCGTCAAGACCGAAATTGTTAACGAAAATGATGCCAACGTTCCAGAGGCTGGTCTGAATCTTCAAGTCCAGCTCTTTTTGCCTGGCCTTTAGGATTTCTTCAAGCCAAGCGTCTTGCCATCCGTACCAGCGCAAGTGCCTGATAGCTTCAATGAATTGCGAGACCTTTCGGAGCTTATCGTCCGTTGCAGCTCGTCGCCTTCTCTCGTAAATGACCATGATCCGTGCAAGCACAGCGTTCAATGCTTGGCAGATGAAGAGCACCAGTATTGCAAGCAGACTGGTTGGTCCGAGAAACCGCACGACGAGCACGATGGAGAAAATGCAACTTAGCGGCTTGTTGACCAATGCCTGAAATTCCCAGAATCGCTGCGCGACCTCGTAAACATCATTACGCATCAAGTTCAAGATCTTGCCCATCGATGCGGGCTCCTTGACTGGTGGCTCCTTCTTCGTACGCTTGAACATCCTGGCGGTTTGGGCGGCAACAACGTCAAACATGCTCTTGAACTTCTTGACGCCTGCTGCGCCTGTCTTCTTGCCTCCAGCACCGCTCGCATCCTGGCCTCCCTTCTCAGCTTTGTGCTGAAAGGCGTTCTTCCGGCCAAGAATCTTCTCGTAGAGCATCGTGATCATTTCTCCTCGAGACCGTTCATAGCACCTACGTCCGAACCATAAGCTGAAGACCGCGGATTGGCAAGCAATGAGGCGGACGACCAACGTCATCCCAGCATATGTCATCGCCGCTCTACGAGGCGCAGATGAATCTTCCATGGCTCGCAAGAGCTTCTGCAGCAAGACAGGGCCAGCATATCCCGCCACAAGCTCTAAGAGACCCAAAAGCGTCAAGATGGCGAGATCTATCCAGTTCGCTTTGAGCAAGCGTCTGATGACTGTTCCATTTAGTTGCCGGAACTTCTCATGCAATATGCTGTGCTGAAACTCGTACGGAAGCTGCCACACATCTTCATCCTGCAGCTGTCGCTTGCTCCCGATGCGTATCAAGGGACCCATCCACACAACAGTCATCCACTGCCAAAGCTTAAAGCCATCCTCAGGGCTTCGCAATGCAGAATTCGGCTCGGTGAAAGGCTTGCTGACGTCTTTACTGGGGAGATTTGGATCTCGTACTGGCATGCAAAGTATTGCTACGATACTGAGCACCGCCAGAACCATAGTCGTGATGTTCAAAGCCCGGTCCCACGGTAACGAACCTCCGCCTTCCGTCCCAAGGACAACACCCAGCGCAGCCGTCTGCAACACTCTCGCAAACAACACACCTGTCGGCACAGTCCTCGGTCTGAGCGCAGCTGTGCTCCCAGCCAAGAGGAACCACGTGCCCGCAGTGAGCTGAGTCGTCATCTGCGGCCATGAGTGCCACGCCAGGACCGCCTGCAGCACAAACCCCAGCGCAGAGCATGCGGTGAGCAGATATGAGTAGAGCGAAGCCTTCGCGTGCTCAGGCTGCTGCCTTTGGCCCCGGCGGGCGTCATGTTCCTCAACGAACGGTCGAAACCAGCGATATCGTGGTGGGGTGGCAAGGCTTACGGCTTGGACGAGAAGGATCAGGCCAGCAGCCACGGCGGGGATTGTTGCTGCGACGGGCAAGAAGCAAGGCTTGAAGCGGGCTTCTTGGCTGTCCCAGAAGTCAATAGCGCAGTAACCGCCCCCAGAAGCCGCATTGTAGCCAAGAGTGCCCGAGCCCAGCAAAAGTTGCTGTTTTGCGGCCATCATTCAATTGTATACCCTGTGCTTCGGGGGTGCGTATCTCGTGGTATCATGTTGTTGCCGAATAATCTTCAATGTACTGCGGGACACGCGTCGTTGCCTAGTTGTGAAGCATGGCTATCGACTCGCGAACTGCTTCCTGCAGGTACGCACGGATCGGCCCGCCAACAACGGGGCTGCGAGGGGCGGAACTTGGAGGGATGTCAAGCAAATGATCAAGCAAATTATCAAGCAAATGATCAAGCAAATGATCAAGCAAATGATCAAGCAAATGATCAAGCAAATGATCAAGCAAATGATCAAGCAAATGATCAAGCAAATGATCAAGCAAATGATCAAGCAAATGATCAAGCAAATGATCAAGCAGTGTGAGATCGAAGGAGCGAACTGGTAGACGCCATCTACATCTTTGCTGCTTCATTGGATTGTGTTGGGAACGCTCGGTGCACGGCATCAACACGCTGTCGTCGTGAGGGGTATATGACGCAGCACTATCGCGGCAAAGCAAGCACATCTCGCCCCTTGACGACCTCAGCGTAGTCGTCTCGTCTACTCTCCCTCGCCATAGCCTTCATCCTCTACCGGGATAGGGTCTACGAAGCTCATTCTCCTCTCACCCATCTCCTCTTCCTCGTCTTGATCCACCAGCTCATCCGCCCACGCAATACTCTTCCTGCTCCCTGGCCGTCCTGTCGCTTCCGAGCCGACTGATTGACCACTCGAAAACACCGAGTAGCTCCTCCGCCTCTCGTCTGGCACAAGCACATCTCCATCCCACGGTTTGCACTCCTTCACCAGCTCTCCGCACCGCAAGCAAGTCCAACCCTCGCCTTCCTCAGCTTCAAGACGCTGCGCGATACACACGTAGCAGTAGATATCTCCGCACGGCAAACACTCGTATGGATTAGTAACGTCGGTACTCGCGTTGCCGACGATCCCGCCACTTGCTCCAGCGGATATGACTTCTTGCTCACTCTTCCCTCCAGCTGGGTTCTGATCTTGATAGCATATTGCACAGGTCCTTTCCGGCAAGAATGCCAACTCTCCCCCCAATGCTTCTTCTGCGTCTTGTGCTTCGCTATAGCGTAAGCGTGTGACTGCTGATTTGGCTCGCTGCCATGCGCGGCCGATCCATCGTTTCCATCTGCTGATTCCGACAAGAGGTAGAAGGAAGAGGAGAAATTCAGTGAAAGCGTGCCAGACTAACTGGCGATTGAGATATTCGAATGAGACTTCGCGGCTTGTTTGGTTGCTACTTGGCACCAGCCGGAGTCGTAGGAGGCGGTCGGTCAGGGTGCGGTATTTCCCGTTGAACAGGAAGACAAGGAATGAGACGAAGGCAGCAATCTCATGCGTGCTGCCAGCCAAAGTAGTGAAGCGGGATAGTTGTTGTAGGAGGGGTGATGGTTCGGTGTCGTAGCTGCTGTCGATGTTGGCGAGGTAATCCTCCCACTTCTTCCATCCGTATCGTCCGCCGATGGTGATGAGCCCATAGGCTATCTTCTGCCACGCTGTCGGCGGCTTTCTTCTGCCGTCCAACGCGCCATTGCCTCTCGCATCAATATATTGCAGGCCTTGAAGACTTGCGCCATAGCTTGCTCCGTGGTCCCAGATAGCCAGCTTCCACAATATAATTCGTAGCACTGTTGAGATCTCTGCTCCCCAGTCATCCTTGAGATGTGCTCCGAAAAGCTTGAGTCCCTCGCCTGCTTGGTTCTTGAGCAGGTTCAATAATTCTTCGTCGAGTAGTTCTGCGTCCACCTGTCCTACTCGGAATGCTGGTCGTGTCCCGTATGGGCTTTTCACGACGTCCCAGACGCTCAATGCCTGGTGTGCAACAACGCGCAGAGTCGGGGGTAGTCGGAGGAGGCTTGCGGTACGCTGGAGTCCTTTTGAGTCGGCCTCGGCACGTGCTTGAGCATCGCGGGCTGCTCGCCGGGCTATGATGCGCTGTTGCGCTGCGGCAAAGTCAGCCATGTGAGCATGAGAATGTTGAAAGTCCAAGATAGAGGAAAGGAGGGTGTTGGTGAATGTTTGGGAGTTATGGCTGAGCCGAGGCTCGCTGCTGGACAGCCTGACTCATGTGGCTGGGCTGTCAGGCTTTGGATGGCCTCTTCCAGTCTTCCCTGTGCACCAACAAAGTCGACTTTCGAAGGTTCCCAAAAGGCTCGTCGACAGACCATGAGGCCAGGATGTGAATCCGGAGTAGTGCAGGGATAACGGAAACATGGCCGGGACACGATAATCGATGACTTACCATCACCAGCGGAAAAGCTCGCGGCCATCTTCGTCGATGAGCCTGTGAAACAACCGTCAGCCTGAATCCAAGTGCGAATAGCTGTTTGTCAATGACGTAGAGTCTTCGAACGGATGGAACCTCATCCAAGACCGATAGCAGGGATCACATACCGCGGTGCCTCCGGCCAAGGGAGGAGAGCCTCATCACTGCAAGACGCGTCAGTAAGAAGATTTAATTTATTCTCCTTCAGACCGCCATCTTGGGGACGCTTACAGGTCGATGAGCTCTTCTTCGCTATCAGATTTTCGTTAGCCTTGTTCTCTGCAGAGCGCTCCGTGATCGGATTGTGAGACTAACTCCTGATGCCACTCTGGAGGCGGCTCCCAGTCTGGAAGGGGATGGCGGCTACAACCTTACATGTTAGCTTCTGCTGCTCGCAAGGCAGGCGTGGACGGTGAATACTTACACGGCGGGAGAGACGGGACGGGGAGGAGGGGCGGGTGCGGCGTTCCTGTCACATGGTCAGTATGCTCACCGCATCCACCAGCAGCAACCTTTGCTTGATCGTGAATACTTACGCGACGGGAGAGACGGGACGTGGAGGAGGGGCGGGTGCGGCGTTCCTATCACCTGGTCAGTATTCTTACCACCGGCAGCAACCTTTGCTTGATCGTGAATAACACTCACCAGGCGACGAAGATGGCGACGAACCACTCGCGGGCGGCGAGAACGAGCCAGGCGAACGGCATCTCGTCGGTGTTATTGTGTCAAAGTCCCAAGTGAAGCGAGCGGAGCAAGTCATATTGGCTAGGCACCCTGGTACAGCACGGACCGCAGGCCAGTGAGGTGAGTATGCGGCAGGCACGACTGACGATCTCACAGTGCGTCCAGGGTCCTCAGGTTTCCCGACTGTCGAACGGAACTACAGTCGCAACATCCTCGCAGCAGCGCAACTCACCTCTCGCACGCCAGTCTCGCAGCTGCTCGACGATATGAATTAGGTCGTCCGATGCAGCAGCGATATGTCCCGCGAGGCCTGCACACTCGCCAGCAAGATTACGGAGGCTGGAGAAGAAGGCAAAGGCATGATCCGGATCTTCCTGTGGACAACCTTCAAACCACTTGACGGAGCCCACCGCACCACCTAGGCTGAGTACACCTTCACCGTCACAGACTTCGACGACCTTGGATGCGATCAGTTGTGATTTGAGGACCTGCAAAGCCTGGTCCGTGGAGAATCGAATTGAGCAGTGAGGCACGTAAACATAGTGGTCAGCGCCATTGGTCTCGGCCTCCCGCCCCCGGAGTGGCTGTCGCCACGCCCACCTGATTACAGCACTCTCATAAGCAGGATAAGCAGGCCTGTGGATGCATCGACGCTAGCTGTTGCGGAGGGATCCTGTTGCTGCTGCTCTTCACTCTTCGGCAGTCCGAACATCGAGCCTGTGGCGTTGCCTTGGAGCGAGCGAGCACTTCACCTTACCTGCTGGGATTCCTTACACGTGTGCTGCGAGACTCGCGGTCAGAAGGCGACTTGCCCTCTGAGCTCTGCAACGATATCACCAAGGATGTTGACAGGTCGACTGCGCGGGAGATGGTGGCCTCGGGAATGGGGAAGGGCTTGACTGGAGAAAGGGGGGATGGGCTGCTGAGCGACGATAGCTCCTTGGAGGTAGTTGGCGGGTATAAGGACTTTGTGCGAAGTATGGTCTCAAGGCTATGCGTATTTTGGGTGGCGGGGAGCTGCAATTGCACACTGGCGAAGGGGGGCCAAAGCTTTCTATGAGCATGGTTGACAGAGCGTTTGGAGTAGACCGATGGCATGAGAAGTTAGCTAGCAGAGCAGTGTTTGTATGCTGGCTGTCTCCTGACCTCCTTTCGTCTCTGCTTCGAGGTTTGTCTCGTCCCAGCTTGGCATCGTCCGTCATGGAGCTACCTTGCCCACCACCTTGCTGTTGCCTATTATCTTTCCCGTAAGGCGCGCTCAAATGAAGGCGTAGCGTTCAGAAGCTCGGATGCTGGTGTTGGTGGGATTGCGGGCGTGCTCTTGTTGGCACTTTCCCAAGGACTCGAGCTGCTGCTGATGCCTGCAAGGGAAAACTTGACGAAGTGGACTGCAGGACACAAGCTTGACCACAGGCGACCTCCACGAACCTGCTGCTGCTGGAACGCCAGCGCCCGGGCCAGAGCTCCTGCCGCAGCTCTCGCCTCAGGGGCAAGCAAACGATGGTCAAATAGCTCGAGCAGCAGCGGCACGAGCACCCACAACAGGATGACCTATCACGCGGTACCAGCAAGCTGATGATCCTCGCCGCATTGTGCAGTGCAGGGAATTGTGCAGTGCAGGGAACTGCCAATTTTCTTGCTCGTTCCCTTGACTCCATCCTGTGCCCGTCGACGAACCGGAAGCCCCGTTCGATGGCTCCCCGAGCCCCCTCCACGTGAGCTCTCTGCCCTCGCCTCTGCCGTTCTCGTCAAGATCGTCAGTGTGATCATGCAAGACACGTCCACGCGCTTCCATGATCCGTGCACGGCTGCCTTCGCCCACCGTCAAAGCCCATTTCCCCTTCACTCTTCATCTTCTCTTTCTCTCTTTCACCAATCCATCACCACCAATCTCACAGTCCGCTTAACAATTAGTCGGGAAGGCTCTTTGCCTTTTTGCTTTTTTGCCCGGGCTCTCTGGGCATTCCTCGCAGGTGCTGGGGCCACGACACCCGTCCTCAGCACTGTGCCGTGGCGGCCCCGCCCATTGATCGTGAGTGCACTCACCCCCACTTCATAAAGATCAGTGCTGAAATGGTGCTCGCAGCGAGGAGGCGGGGCTTTTGCGCCGGACCTTCGAGTCCGGCGATGAGGTTACTAGTGTGTCAAGTGAGTACTTTCTCCATGACACGGCGCCGACAGCCTGCTGGTCTGTGACAGCCACGCCTGAGTACACTCGTAACTTTATCTTCTTGGTGCTGGGTTGAGCTGAGCTGTGAGTCCCCACTGCCTGCACTTATCTGAGTCCCAACTCCGACCAGCGCGCTGATTTATCGACAGGCCCGGCACCAGTTACAGCTCGCAAAGAGGTCTGCAACGTCTCGTCGCAAGCTGTCGTCGACTGACAGCATGATCCCCTCACCTTCAGCAGTGGGGTCATGCCGCCACCGTGGGTCACGGATGCTGATGAGTCCGAAGGTACGCGACATGGTCCAAATTCACGCCTTCCGGCGTACAACATCGGCTTTGACATTATCGCTGACAGGATTTGCAGAGCGCATCACGCGCATGACCGGAGAAGATCCAGGTCGAGCCAATGCTGCTGGGAAACGACGGGTACAGTCTCAATGTGTACCCGCCGGCCCCCCCGGAGAGTCACATTCAGCAGCTCCAAGCGCAGCAGAATGTCACGTGGGGTGCGCTCGAGTACGTGAACGAGAACATCGGCCTCATCGCCGAGCGAGGAGAACGGGTAGCCGCAGTACCTGGTTCCCTGCCCGATTGCGCTGGCCGTCTACGGCAAGTTCATCGGTGCGTAGGATATGAAGGTGAAGGCCGAGCATCTGCAGAGTCCGCGCCTTGAGTTCGGAATACCCGCTGCTGTATGTAGTCTTGAGGCAGTCATCTTGACTGATGGAGGAGTATGCTGGCTGCTTTGCTGAGCTGTATGGCGGCTATCGAGGTGTTGTCGACGGCCGACAGGGAAGGAAGAACAGGGTTGATAGTACATGAGTCACCATCACCGTCGCCAGCGTCTCTCCACCTTGTCTCAATATCTCATTCGCATGGGCTTGACTGATTGGTGACGGCGTCGCAAATCGCAGCACCTGCGCTCGATGTCAAATGGCGCTGCAGCGACCACCGTCTCAATGGAGAAGCGCGTCGTGGCCTCCACCATATTTTCGCTCTGAGATAGCAGCCTCCTCAATCGTCCTGCGTGCGCGGGATGATGGCGGATGTGCCGAAATGTCGTGTGCCAGCCGACCGCAGCCTGGCTGGAGCTCGGCGGAAGCCCAAAGTCGTAATATATGTCTTTTGAAAGCGCGCGTCTCGCCCGACTAATTGTTAAGCGGTCCGCTTGACGATTAGGCGGGGTTTCTGGTTTTGCCCTGTCGATGTTCCGGAACATGAGATTGATGGATCTCCTGGAGCGTCCTGCCCGACTGCGAGGCCGTTGCGATGTGCCTGCTTGCATAGAATACTGATCGATGCAGATGCGGCACTCACGGGTATCATTCTTTTGCTTTGTCGACAGCAAGCTCGTACCTCAGCCATGACAAACACTACCGGGCCCAGCCTATCACCCACCTCAAGCTCGCCACTGCAATGACGGCTTCGCCAGCCAGCGAGCAAACGCAAGAAGGCGAGGCGCGCAAGGGCAGGGTCAGGATGCGATGGCGGCCAGAGCGGCGCTCGACGCGGGCGGAGTGATGGAGAACAACTCATACCCATCTCCACGATGCCGAATAATCACACCCGTAATGAAGCCACGCACTTCCGCAAGAGCGAGATCGACAACGATTGCTGATCCGGTGACGAGAGTCGGTCTGGTCCCTGGCCATGGCAATGAAAACTACCACGGATTCATCGCCGGCAGCCTTTCCCGCACGCCGGGCAGCATAGCAGCAAGAGTACCAACGTTCAGCCAGCACCAACCTCCAGCCAGCACCAACATCCAGCAGGCGCGGCAACAGCGGCAACCCACCGAGCTGGCATCAGAGCGGGCCCCGTCTTCTCGGCCGCGAGGTGCCACTGCAATAGCTGTTCGCAGGTCGAAGTCGAATGCAAGCCGATGTGAGGCTATCCACGTGGTCGACAGCGAAGAGCTGGCAGACAAGACAAATTTACGCAGCATAGAACAGTTTGTGTAGACTAAAGGCCACAACGAAGAGCTACGCCGGGCGGACAGGGACGACGCTGAGATGTTTCCCCGGATGGCGGAGGATAACCCTTGAGCCTGGACGCCGACTCGAAGAGCAAAGAAGCAGACTAGGAAGCGCAAGGTACCGTTTATTGCAACGTTGCCGGACATACAGGCCATGTATGCAGAACGAGGTGCAAATCCATCGGCGTCTTCCAGGTCGAGGCCACAGCCGTTAAGCTTTGTCAAAGACAGCCGCTTCCAGCTCAATGGAGAGGTAGTATTTGCAGCTGGGGCACAGAGTCTTCCGTATGGTGACCTCCACTCCGGATATGGTGGTAACCTTGCGGAACGTGCTACCCAGGACGCAGCCGACGAAGACTCCGACAGCTCCAATGTCTTTCACGGAGCCAGAGGAGCGGGCGCTCCTCCGCCAGCAGATTCTCTGTGGCCTCGCCAGATCTTCCTTACATCCAATGGCCGCATTGTAGGCAAGCTTTGCCTCTCAACTAGTACATGCCGGCTGCCATGGCCTTTGCATCGTTACTTGAGTTCGCGCGGCCAAGGTGCATGTGAAAGCTCGGCGGCGTTCTCTAATTTCTTCTCTCGGACGAACGGCGAGGTGACAAAGGGCAACCGAGTGCCAATTCGAGAGCGCCAGACATTGCACTCTTTGGAAATGCCCTCTCAGACTCGATGCTGCCACGGATCGATCTCGCCCTGGAGACTTCTTCGAACGCTTATAGCTAGCAAGTACGCCCCGTTTAACGCTCCCCGTAAGCGCGCTGGTCGTCTCTTCTTTCGGAGCTATCCATTAGCCCACAGTGTAACAGGAAAAAGATAGACGGTCCGCCCGGGCTGTTGAAATAGACGGCAATCCGAGACTGCGACGGTTGAACTCCAAGAATCGTCAGGTCCGGCAGTCTGGTGGGCCGATAGCTGAGCTGGACCTGCCGAAAGCTACCAGGTATCGGCGACTGTTCTGCTTGGCGTGGAGTTACACCTGCAAGGTGTACGGAGTCACGTGACTTTCCATACCCTTGGCGGAGGTTGGCGAGGTGTCCCTGCTCGGTGATGGAAGATTGTGGCAATTGTGGGCAGCGAAGTGCAGACAGCTCGATGTGCCTCGTCGACGCTTGTCCGCATGAGAAGTCCGCCTCCGGCCAGAATGTGTACTCGGCTTACAAGTAACCCTGCACCCTCAGTCCTCTTCCGCCCGTCTCAGCCCGCCCAGCCTTCCGAAAGCCCAGCATGTCGGGATCGAGTGTCCTGTCGGCCGGTTGCTGTCTACCAGCCGCGCATCGTTCCTCGCCTTCACAGTAGGGCGTGCGGAAAAAGGAAGTCAGGACAAGTCAGCCGGGCTCAGTGAGCTCGCCGGCGATCACGAAGAGCAGCATCGAGTGATACCAAAGCATCAACCTCGGAGAACAAGGGAAGCTGAGAGAAGGGAAAGGGGGTATGATATCCATGGGAGGAATTGCCTCCCGTGGACTTTCGCGAGGGCTCGGTGTAGCTGACGGCCATCAGTAGCTGGAGAGAAGAGAGCCTCAACCTCGCGGAAGGGAGGAAGTACAAGACTTGATTAGTCTGAATGCTTCTGCGAAGTTGCTGGACTGGGTGTGACTTCTTGCCGTCGTGCCTCGATCCGCTAGCGGCCTCTTGGAGAAGGTCAGTACGGCGGAGGGAACAGAGCCTCAACCTCTACCTTGAAGGCAGCAGCAAGATTCGTCGTCATAGAGGGAGAAAAGGCTCGACCTCAAGCACGGACTTCAAAGAGAAGGCAGCTCCGCGTTGACGCGGGTGTGCTTGTGACGCGCACTGGGTCATGAGAGCACGCCAGTGGCTTTGATGGTTAAAGGAAGAGATGGTGCTTGCCTGGTCTAGGGTCAATGGTGCTGATGTCCTGACAATTCCTAATTTGGCGAGCTGTGCGGAACGGACTTGTTTCTCGCATTGGGCTCTAGGCACGCCAACGGGCTGGTTGCGGTGGGTGGTGTCGGGCCCGTCATTGCTGCAGCTTCTTTAGGAGACGATGATTGGTTTTGAGAGCATGTTGAAAGCTCAGCAATGGAAAAGCCGGCGAAGTGACGCTGAAGCTCCGCGCGCAATGTCTTGGCGCACGCCGGGCTCTGCGGGCACGCCAGCGGAGACTGGGAGGATGCGCAGGAGACCGTGGATGAGGGAGAGGCTCCGAGGAATCTGCGAATGAAGATCTGAATGCTGGTCAATATCCTCGACGCACCTAGGTGCGCAAGTGCGAAGCCGCGGCGCGTTCAGGCGGCAGTATCCCATCTCTTAAGACGAGCTGGGCGGTTCGGCACTCCAGCGGCCTCGAGAGCGTGCAGGGAGCAGTGAGGGAGAGGGAGGTCTTGATGGAAATCAGCACCTAAACTGCAGTCAGTGGCCTCGAGTGCGAGCGGTGTCGCGCCTGACAAGGCAGCGGCGCGTCGAAGCTCTCTCTCTCTCTCTCGTCGAGCACTCGCTGGGCTTGTACAGCGCGCCAGCGGCCGTGAGGCATCTGTCGATGTGATGAGGCTGTTCTTTACCAGCTTATTGTGAAGTTGGAGATTTGTGGGCGCTCATGGAGGCAATTTTGCTGGCGTACGGAGGGCGCAGAGGTGAAGGCGGCTGTGCGCAGAGGCCGCTTCTGCTTGCGCTCGAGGCACTCGCCGGGCTTGGACAGCACAACAGCGGCTGTAAGGTGTGTGTTATGGGTATGAGGGTGTTCTTTGTCGCCTCAGCAAGGAGCTGGAGGTGTATGCTCGGTTATGGAAATGCTTTTGCTCGAGCGTAGGCGCGGCAGAGGTGGAGGAAGGGAGAGCGGAGCGGAAGGGCGCTCAGGGGTAGTAGGCGATTCCTCATGACGCACTGGTGCACTCGCGGCATCCACAGGCGATACGAGGACCTTCAGCATACGCTCGTAGCCAACAGCGAGCCACACGGATGGTGGTGTGTCGATCAAGAGACGTTGTGCAGAAGGGAAGCCCGGGCCATTCGGAGGCACTACACAGCCAGGAAGCTCGGACCACCAAGGCAAGGTTGCCCAGGAGTCCCACACTCTCCCCTCTGCCTCACTATTGCCTCTACTCATACCGCACAGGGCCAGGGAGCGAATCCCATCGTCTCCAAGCCAACTCGCAGAATTTCACTGATCGCTAAGAATCTCGCGAACAGCCGCAAGCTCATCAAGAAACGACGGCGCCCTAGCCGCCGTGGCCTCAAGTACTTCCCATTCACTTTGGTGAGGCTCACGCAAGTAAGGGCACAATCAACTTTCTCTCCAGACGCACTATCACCCAGGAAGGAATCAGAACACAGTAAGAACACGTGTACGCAGCACGCCCCTCCGAATCTTAGCAAGCTCGGTGTGGCCAAAGACGTCCTTGGAATGCGACGAGCAGAGATCTAGGGCTCGTGAAGACGAGCACGAGACAGATATCAAAACCCACGGCTGCATCCCGTCTCCTAGCGACAGCATGCAAAGGGCTGAGTCTCGTCGCCGTCCGACATGTGTACAAGCGATCATGCTTCACACCCGCACTCTTTTGGGTTCAATGTTTCCTGTCTCCATCCCCCTCCCATTCCAACTTATCCTCGCACTCTCTCTGGAGAAGAGGGTCCCCAACTAAGGTTCAAGGATGATTCGTGAGGCCCACATTTCTATGTACTCATTTGATGTTGGTGAGGGACGGCTAGCATCTTACTACGAGCCATGAGGCTGGGTGAGAAGTCTCTTACACCCAGCAGAGCCGAAGGGAGAGGTCAATCAGTCTATGCCGTTGGCGATGGCACTGACGGGCAAGGCATGCAGTGTACCCGAATGGCCCTTGCCTGTGCACCTGCCCCGCGGTCGGCCAATGCTCTGTCTTCACAATCTACATCGGAGTTGCAACCGCGGTCAGGTCCGGTATCACCCTCGTTGAGCGAGCAACGACTGTAGCCATGGTCGGCGGATCCACGGGTGTCAACGTACTGGGCTCGACGACTGTTGCCAGCGGAGAGACGACAAGAGTAGGCGGAGCTGGGCCGAGCATCATCTCTATTGCTACAGAGAGCGGGACTACAGGTAGCGGAAGCGGAGCAACTGCTACGGCGATCCATTCGCTTTGCCCTCTCGAGACACTGCAATCTGCGGCGTCCTAGCGAGTCCTGACCCTTGCACTTTCACCCTGTACCACCATAGCGGACATGAGCGGCTGTACTCGCCTCGACATGGCAGCTCTTGCCACTTCCGGCGTCCTCACTGTCGACGAGTGGAAGGCCAACAGGGAGAGCGAGATGCAGCAGCCAGATGTCATTCCAAAAACGCCGCCGTTGGAGCGGCAGTTGCCCTCTGAGCCTGGGAATTGCTTCGGCGTGCTGACGAGGAAGCCGAGATCCAGAATGGTCAGACGCCACAAACCCATCAAGCTGTATGACGCCCGGAGATCAGCATCACCATGCCCATGGCCGTCCCACCGAGAATTATTGGGCTTTGTACGCGGATGAGCGTTCGGCCAGTGGACATAAGCGACGGCTTGTGGAAGAGATTGCCGGGGCCTGACTCGCTTTGGTGAGGTGAACCGTCGGGCGTTAGAAGCATCATGCTGCACATTTTGTACGCCTTGCGTTCCCGAATGGATTACTTGATTTTAATGACGTTACGCAGACTGCTGGAGCGATCGGGGCACTAGGAGCGTACACGGAGTCCAATCAAGACCGGCATTACGAGTATCATCACCATTAGCACATGTAGACATTATTCAAGTCTACCATCCTAGGGACGGAGCCATTCGGTCCTCCAAGTGTGTCGTCCTTCTCACTTGCCGCGTCCGGAGCGGACGAAGGGCCATGGAAAGCAAGTCATGCATCGTACACCCGTCCCTCCCTCCTTATTGATTCCGATAATGAAACGCCGGGTCCGAACTTGTATTTCCCATCGTCTGCGTCTCCTTGTCCACATTGACGAAGGCCATCTCCGGCAGTGGTGCAGTCTCCGGATCAGCCTCATCGAGCGGAGCCATGGCAGCAGTAGCTTCGCGGACACGATATCGCGCAGACTCCTCCCGCTTGTACTCCCGGTAGATGACCCAAAAGCCGTGCAGATGGCCTGCGAGGAAACCCATTGTAGTGAGAATGATGTTGATGATGAGGTCTGAGCCGCAGCCGAGGATCATGAAGACACCGAGGGGCGGAACTGGAGGGGTGTGTGAGTTAGTAAAGACAAAGGATCTCGTGTAAGAGATGGCGGGCTCACAGATGAGCATCGCAAGGATGAGGATCAGGAGAGAGTTGTCGTCGCCATCGAAGACGCGTTTCATGGAGTATGGTGCCAGTGCTTTCTGCTCACGGTTGTGCATGCCATTGAGGTCACTCTTGAAGTTTGGGTTCCGGCGCATATTTGATCTCGGATTGATTGCCGGGACAGATGTTTTAAGTCGAGAGCGATTCAGCAAGTCAGCGATGTTATGTACTCCAAAGTCCGCCAGGGAGCAGCAGCGATAGCCGATTTCGAGTGTCTAGCACTGGTTGCCGAACTCTCGAGAGACGTGTCGGTGTGGCGAGTGGCTGGCCCGATGGCGTGACATGGTGTTCTCGATTGTAAGCTCTATTGATATTGTTGCGGCGCCAGACCCTGCGCCACTGACCGTCACAACACTTTCGAGTGTGGCATGCTCTTGGATGTTATGCGAGAAGGAGCACCATGATCTGGCTCGTTTAAGGCGGCTATCTCTAAGACAAGCCATCAAAAGCTGCACAGCCCGACGAAATGCTGCAGCTGCTTAGAACATATGTGGAGAAATGGGAAGCTTGCCCAGCGCGAAAGCCTTCTATGTTCAAGGGGAAAGCTCCACTGTCATATTCCGCAGCAGACCTGCACCTCCGCCGATGGTAATATCACTGCAAGACCCGTGGCCAAGGCTGTGCTAGACAGGTGAGAGGAGAGGGTCGCTCGTTCTCTGCAGATTCGCGGCAATAGTCGCAGGCATTTCAACTCTTCTCAAGCGATCTCCATCACGCCTGCTGGATGCCGTGTGTCGTATAACGTGGTTTGACATTCTATGGCCTCTTGCCGCGGCTCCTGCGCGTATGTCCGTCAAAATACCACAAGGCTCACCTCCCCCGCCCCTTTCCTATTACACCAATTCAATCAGCGGCGAGTGCGTACCAGTAATGCCAGCAGAAGGCAGTCTTAGCAGTGCGGATTCCTGCAAAACTGCCTCTTCCCCTTTTCCTCCACCTTCTACTTCCCATCGTTCTTCCTGCTCAACAAAAAATTGCCTGTAGTACAAGAAGATCTCGGCCTTGGCCGCTCAAGAAATTGGGAAGAACAAGCCTGCTGCTCCTGTCGAGGGCCCCCAGCGCTCGTCTCACAGCGGGAAGAGCAGCAACACTTCAAGAGGGGAATGGAGAGGAGAGAGCTACGCAAAGAGAGAGAAACACCGGCGGCGGCGGCGGCGTCATCGCAGGCCGGAGTCAACTGGCAAGTGACCGAGCTCGCCTCCGAGGGCGGCCTAGGCGATTGATTCGTCCTCGGACTCAGAACCCAAGACTTCGCCGCACGGTAGAGTGAATGCCCGCGTGGCTCCAAAAGAGATCACCCGATGCATGTCGCGTTGCTTCGACGACCGCGGATTCGGGACTGGCGGGCTGTTGATGCTGCCAGGCAGTCCGCCGCGATGGCTTCATCGCCGGGGAGATGGTCGTCCAAAGCGCATGGTCACCAGGTCCATGTGGTTCCGGTGGTGCGAGTGTGATACTAGAGCGCGCCGGAGAGTCGTAAGGCATGTAATTACTTGCAGGAGGGCGCAGGAGCCTGGAATTTTGTAGTCAGCTCAACTTCGCCGAGTGTTGGATCTGTCAACGATCGAGTCTGTCACGACGAATCCTCGAACTCAGTCTCGAGAGCACAAAACTCTTGATTGGTAGCCTTCAGTGCTATGTCATTGTACCATGTCCTGGCGGGAAAGAGATAGATGAAGAGCAACAGTGAAGTGCTTTCTGGATCCGGGAACAGCCGCCTGGGCGTCACCTCAGCTCCCGACGCTCTTCGCCCCCGTACAAATCCTCAAAACTCAACGTTCAGCTTCAACGCGCCCGTATGCGACGCATCTCCGAATACGTCATACGCCCTCTTCATGTCCGCGAACTTGAAGTCATGTGTAATCAATGCCGATGTGTCCAGCTTTCCAGGGACCGCTGCCAGTTGCAGCAGCATGGGGAGAGTATACGTGCTCACCTTCGCGCAAAGTCCGTTGATCAGTGTGATGGTCGAAGCGATTGACGGGGCAGGCAAGGCACTCACCAGGGCCATCGATATAGTATTACTCCGTGACCACAGCCTATCGATATCCAACCCCACCGCAGCGCCATGGACGCCGATATTCGCGATGCTCCCGCCGACCCCTACCAGATCTTGACACATTTGGAAAGTGGTGCCGTGGCCGACTGCCTCCATGACGACGTCGAAGCCATCGATCTCTTCGAAATGCTTGGACGCGAGCTCGCGGACCTTTTCTTCGCAGTTTGTGGTATTGATCACGTCGTCTGCCCCAAAGACCTCTCTGGCGATCTTCAAGCGCTTCTCGTCTCGGTCCAAGACGACGATCTTGCGGGGCGAGTACAACCGTGCTGTGAGAATGGCAGCGAGTCCGATCGGGCCGGCGCCTACAATGGCCACGGTGCAGCCTGGTCGGACGCCGCCGCGGATGGCGCCGACTTCGAGGGACGTCGGGACGATATCTGAGAAGGCCAGGAGATTGCGCTCCGGCACGCCTGGTGGGATGTGGTAGCTGTCTCGCATGAGAAGGGCCGACACAACCGTCGAATCTTCCGGAAATTTCAAAGAGGTTCGCCGTACTTACAGATTCATGGTCGCGAACGGTATCCGGACGTATTCGGCCTGCGTGCCGTCGATTGTATTGCCCAGTCGCCAGCTGCGCCGCGGCACCGTCAGCGGAGAGGGCCGCTACAGCCAGTGGGAGGAGTGGGGTTCGACTGACCCGCCGTGCCTGCATTGATCATACATGCTCCTCCGACAAAAGGTACAAGCTCCACACGCCGTGATACAGGAAATCAAGACCCTATCGCCCCTTCGAAACCCGCGGACCGCATCGCCTACCTGATCGATGATGCCTAGGCCCTCGTGTCCAAGTGTACGGTCGGGAGTCGCGGTGGGCACATCGCCTGCCGAACGACGATGCTAGCATCAATGCCTGTGAACCTGCCAGCCAGATCAGTTCCGACTTACCGCGTATGATATGCAGATCTGTGCCGCAGATCGTCGTCCTCGTCATTTTGACGACGGCATCCGTCGCATCTTGGACTTGAGGTAACGGTTTCTGAACCAAGTCGACCTTCCCCTTGCCGGAGTAGACGAGAGCGCGCATGACCGCGGAGTGTTCCGGCAGCGGCGCCATACTCAACCTCCGTCGAAGTGGCGGTGCATGGCGAAGGTAGGTAGATGCGCGGACAGGGAGATGGCGGATGGCACCCAGCATTGCGGCGCAGCTGGCTTCTCTTCACGAGTGGGATTGATGCAGCGTCTTGTGGGAGCCATCTTGGACTTTTCAGGCGTTCGGCGGGTGCATTCAAGGCAAGAGGCGAAAGGCGCTAGGGTGGCGGTTGTGCTCGTCCAGGGACCTGCTGTCACGCCACCTAGCCTTACCTTCCGTGAGCGGTTGTGCCATTGCACGCGATGCTGTCCTGCAGCGTTTACGGCGACACGGCTGCGGGTGCGATCGGGGACACACGACCAGCTTCTGTAGCCCACCTTGGTGTCTTGTCTTGTCTGGGCTCAGCAGCGCTACCCGCGTCCTTGGCACGTGCCGGTGACATTGAAGGGGGCGGAGACGATGAGGCTCAATGCAGGGGATCCCCGGGCCCTGATCGATCTCAGATCTCGCGGAAGGGCTTTCTCCACGCCGAAGCGGTGACTGTGCATATCGTTGCAGAGAGGCAGCGGAGATGCTCGCGCTGTGTCACGTGCTGCACTGGGCAGCTTGACGACTGGCTTGATGCATGGGAGGGTTGCCGACGACGGTCTACGTCGGCGGAGGCAGTGGTGCCTCGGTCGCAGCGGACAGATGCCCAGTACGCCCGTCTCCCTCTCCGCCCGCCGTCCCGGCTGACTCACCACGCGCCCCCGCAGTGTGACTCGCCTCGGCTCTGCCCCAAAACTGCTCGCGTCGCTCTTCCCGCTGCCTGCCAGCGCTTCCGACTTCGCAATCCATCCAACCCCTCCCGATATCGCTGCCCTCGCACCACCGCCGAGTCTTGTCACTGGCCTTTGCCGCCATGTCGTGGTCCGCGGGCACCGCCTTCGACCGCCCATCACTGTTACACTCGCCCGACCAGACGTCGCCCACCACCGGCACCGGCACGCCGGGCGGCGATGATGGCCTCGGCGACCACGGCGGGCGCAAGCGGAAGCGGAGCGAGGTGGTGAGCGAGAGCGGCGACCCGCTCAACACGCCGGACGGGCGGGCCAGCGTGGGCAGCGCGGGCAGTCCGGCGACGGGCAAGGCGGGGCGGCATCAGCCCGGGGTCAAGAGGGCGTGCAACGACTGTCGGCAGCAGAAGGTACAGGAACACGGCGCAGATGCGGCATGGGCAGAGCAGTGCTGACCACAGATGCGCAGCTCCGCTGCAATGTCATCGCCGGCCCCGGCGACCGATACAAGCCCTGCGACCGCTGCATCAAGCACAACCTCGCCTGCAGCATCGACAACGACTTCAAGCGGCTCGGCAAGCGCGCGCAGCACGAGGAGATGGTCAAGGAGCTCGAGCAATGCAGAGCCAAGCTGGCCGAATACGAAAGTCTTGGCATCCACCTCCCCGCCTCCGGTGGCGGGACCGCCAACTACGATGGCTCCTCTTCCGCCGCGCCCGTCGCCCACATGTCCGGCCAGCCCTTCCTCGGCCCCAACGAGGCGGCGGCGTCCCGGAGTCTGCTGGACCTGAGTCAAGGCTATCGGGAACTGCCGCCGGCGAGCTACCCGAGCATCGTTCCGGGCACGTCGCCCAAGACGATCAGGAATGTCACGCTCACCGAGGAGCAGATTGCGGATCTGTATGGGATCTACTTCTCGTCCTTCCATCCCTTTCTGCCCGTGTTGAATCCGGAGTGGAATCATCAGTCGTACTACAACCTGCATCCGCTGCTGCACTGGACCATCATCGCGACGGCGGCGAGGCGGTATGAGCCCAAGCCTGGCTTGCTGGTCGAGATCCAGCACCATGTCGAAGAGATGCTGTGGACGACGCTCTCGCAGGTCCCGCAGGTCTACCACGTCTGCAAAGCACTGGCACTGCTCTGTACCTGGCCGCTGCCGAACTCTTCCACGAGCCAGGAACCGACCATGATGCTCACGGGGATCATGTTCCAGCTCGCCATGCAGTACGGTCTGCACCGCCCTTCGCACGCGCAAGACTTCAGCCGTTTCCGCGTCGATCTGCGGGAAGAGGACATCGCCGACCGCCTCAACACCTGGGCGACGGTCAACATTGTCGCGCAGACGGTCTCGACGGGCCAAGGCCAGCCGCCGCTGTCGAGGTGGGCGTGGTATACCTACGGCCTGCACCTCGATCGCATGAAGAGCGAGCTCCACACGCGCTGCCAGGTGGAGAAATTCTGCGACACGGTCACCCGCACGCTCTTCACCATGCAGCGCGACCACGTCGTAGAGGTCGACCAGGCGCAGCGCGGCCTGCAAATCGACATGTATTCCCGCGAGCTGAACGAGATGGAATTGACCATCATGTCCACGCGGGCGACCCGTACGTCAATCCTTCCCCCCTTTCTCCCCCCCCCCCCACAAAAACTGCTCACCGCAGCCAACCTCTTACTTCCAGCGATCGATACCCTCTACCTCAAGGCCGCAGCCCTACACCTCCGCCTCAGCGCCTTCTTCGACCGCCCCAGCCAACCCAACTACCGCACCGACCTCCGCAACGTCTACATCGCCGCCTCGTCGCTCCTCACCATCGCCACCGACTTGCCCTCGACCATCTTCCCGTACCTGCCCCGCTACGTCGAACAAATGATGCTCGCGGCCGGCGTGACCCTGCTCAAACTCCTGAACTCCTTCTACGCCGCCCACGTCGACATCCCGGCCGGCCGCACCCTCTTCAGCAAGACCGTCACGGCGCTCCGTCGACTGAGCGTGCGATCCAACGACCTCCCGCAGAGATTGGCGGAGGTGCTGGCGCAACTGTGGCAGACGAGCGGGGCGAGCGATCAGAAGATCTTCTCCCCGGCCACGAACGGCGACGGCGGGGCCGGGGCCGGGGCGGAGGTGGACGACACGCTCGAGCTGCGCGTGCGCTGCCGCTCGTCCCTCTCCGTGCTGTACGACGCCATCTGGCGCTGGCGACAGCAGGTCGGGCAGGACGGCCGCAACAACCTCGACCGCGCCGTCGAGCACCCGACCACGGTCGCGAGCGGGCAGGACACGGGCGCCGCGCGCAACTCGCCGATGCCGGGGGGCCCGCACGCGGCCGGCCTGGGCGTCGGCGCGGGCGGCGGGCCCGGCCACGTCATGCTCTCCGCAGGCCTGGCGGTGGACGGCGCCGAGGGGGGCGTCTCTGGGTCCGGGCTGGATGGGGGCTTGGGTGGGTGGGACAGTTTTGCGGGGAACGCCGTCTTCGATCCGTTGAGTTGGGCGCTGGACGGGAATCTGCAGTTTGGCGGGTTGGGGTTCACGGGGACGGAGAGTCTGGGGGGGTTCAGCAGTGTGTGAGGGCCGACGGGAAACGACTGGGGATGAGGGGCTGTGGATTCGGGCTTGTCCGGGACCGGAGAGGAGGGATAGAGACTGGGGCGAGGGTGCTTGGGCTGGTAGAGATCGGAGAGGAGGGACAGCGTCCGGGGCGAAGGTGCTTGGGCTGGTAGAGACCGGAGACGAGTGACAGCGACCGGGGAGACGGGGGCGGGAACTGAGAAGGTGGCTGATCTGGTAGACATCGGAGAGAAGAGAGTGAGAGAAAGGAGATGACGACACAGAGAGAGAGGGGGCGGGGAGGTGTGTTGGAGGGGGGCGGACGGGCTCCGGATTGTGAATTGGCCCACCCCCTTTTCCCCCCACTCCTCGATTGCGAATGTTTGCACGAGTACGATGACAATCATGATCTTCCTTCCCTTTTCCCATTTTTCCCCGCTCTTCGGCCGCCAGTCGCCGAGCTGGACCGCGGATGGCAAGTGGCGATCCCAAGGGTTGGCGGGGGGGCGGGGTGTCGGAGCTGCTTTCCTCTTCCTGCAGTTCTCTGAGCGAAAGCGAAAGCGGGGGAGGGGATCGGTGGGAGGAACACTTGGCAGATGACGGCCAGTGCCATCGGTGTTCGAGCAGGGGTTTCGTTTCAGAATGTATTCCCCCGGCCCCCGAAACCCAGAAGGCCCTTTGCCAGCTCGCTTGCCAGACGGCTGCGACGCGGAGCAGCGGGCGGCCGGCCGGGCGGCGAGGAGTGACGGAGCCGGGCTACAATTCATCCTCGTCCATCGTCTCCCCGCCGTTCGTCCCAGGCCCGTGCGCATGCCCGCTCGCGGCGGACTCGCCGCCCGGCACCGAGGCTTCCTTGTCGATCATTTGGCGGGAGACGGCGACGATGTTCCGCTCCATCACCTCCATGCCCACGCCCTCGATGTGCTTCTTCGGGTCGACCTTGCCGACGTAGCGTGTGCGCAGCTGCTCGGGCGTGAGTTCGCCCTCCTCGCGCACGCGCCGCTCGTAGCCCTCGGCCAGGCCCACGAGGCGCTGCAGCGCGCCGCGGTTCCGCGCGGCCTCGGCGGCGAAGTCGGGCATGGTGAGGGCCTCGGTCCAGACGGTCTTGTGGAGGTTCATGAGCATGGCCTCCTCGAGCGCGGACTTGCGGTAGCCGATGGCGATGCTGTAGTAGTGCCGGTTCAGGCCGTGGATGAGGGCCTGGATGGAGGGCTTGTGCAGGTGGCCGAGGTTGGAGGTGGTCTGCCGCGGCTCCTGGCCGAGCATGAGGGTCTGCGGGTTGATGAGGCGGAAGGCGTCGATGACGACCTTGCCCTTGACCGACTGGATGGGATCGATGACGACGGCGACGGCGCGGGGGGTGAGCTGCTCGAAGGACTGCTGGGTGTTGATGTCGACGCTGCTCAGCCAGCAGCCGAAGCCGGGGTGGGAGTGGTACCAGCCGACGACGGTCTCGGGCCGGCCGGTCTGGCGGAGCATGTCCATCATCTTGGTCTGGAAGACCGGGTCGACGGCCTCGACCGAGACGCCGGTGCCGGACTGCGGCATGGCGAAGACGTCGACGACGCGCACGGTGTAGTCGTCGACGAACTCGCCGAGCATGAGGCCCATGACCTCCATGGGGACGCCGGCGCGGCCGTGGCGGAGCATTTTGAGGAGGGCGAGGGAGGAGATGTAGACGGTTTCCGCGTTGTCGATCAGGTGGGTGTCCTGGGGAGGCGCCACGTGACTGGGTCAGCAAGCTCCGGTTGTGTGTGTGTGTATGTTTATTGTTGGGGATGGGGGGGGGTGTGTATGTGTGTAGTGGCATCTCTGTGCATGTGTGTGTGTGTGGGTGTGGGTGTGGATGTGTGTGTATGTATATGTGGTGGCATCTGTGTATGTGGATGGGTGGAGGCGGGGGTGTATGTGTGGGTGTATGTGTGGGTGTATGTGTGGGTGTATGTGTGGGTGTATGTGTGGGTGTATGTGTGGGTGTATGTGTGGGTGTATGTGTGGGTGTATGTGTGGGTGTATGTGTGGGTGTATGTGTGGGTGTATGTGTGGGTGTATGTGTGGGTGTATGTGTGGGTGTATGTGTGGGTGTATGTGTGGGTGTATGTAGTGGCAGCTCTTGGGGTGGGGGGTGTCTGTGCGCGTGCACATGGGTGCATGTGGTGGCATCTTACCTGTGCCGGTCCGCCGCCGCCGCCTCCGCCCATGCCCTGCGCAGCGGCCAGCATCCGTGATAACCGGTCCATGGCGGAGGGCTATGGGTGTATGTGTGTGTAGGTGTGTGTGTGTGGGGGGGTGTGGGTGTGTGTGTGTGGGTGGGTGTCGCTGGGTGTCGCTGGGTGTTGCTGGGTGTCGCTGGATGGGGCCGCGGGCCAGGTGCAGTCCGCGGTGGGAAAGCAGTGCCGTCGGTGGCCAGTCACGGGGGTGGGTAGGGTGTCTCTCTCTCTGTATCTCTCTCTATATCTCTGTCTCTGTGTCTCGCGCGGGTGGTGGTGGTGGTGGTGGTGGTGCAGAATAGACGGGTTTCGAGGTTGGTGCGAGTGAAGTCGATGGAGGGTGAGTGGGTGAGTGGGCGAGTGGGTGGTGGTGGGTGATGGTGGGCGATGCGGTGATGAGGTGAGGGGGGTGATGTGGTGTGGGCGATGAGGTGATAGCAGGCAGCCGGCGGGCAACGCGACACCTGCGGCTCGTCCGCCAGAATAGTCGAGCGGGCCTCGGCACACCTTCCTCGCGCCACATCCCCGGCACGCCTGGTCACTACTACCTGCTGTGCCCTGCCGGAGCGAGCTCGTTCGCATGTGCCTTTTGGCCTCCACCACCGTCGCCGTCGCTACCGCTGTCGCTGTCGCCGACCCCCGCCCCCCCCCGCCGTCTCCTTCCCCGTCACCTCTCTCACACCTCCCTACCACGACATTCCCGGCAGCCACCGTCATCGCCCCCACCATACCCCATACCTCAATAAGCGACCATCCACTCCTCCGGCCATCATCCACCACACACCCCTCGACGTCCCGCCCGGGCGCCACCACGCGTCCCCTCGAGCATGGCGGGAACATCCAACTACACCCCCGCCGACAATGGCGCCCATCCCACCGCGCCGCCGCCCAAGAAGGTCGCCTACTTCTACGATAGCGACGTGGGCAACTACGCCTACAACGCCGGCCACCCTATGAAGCCCCACCGCATCCGCATGGCCCACTCGCTCATCATGAACTACGGCCTGTACAAGCACCTGGAGATCTACCGCGCCAAGCCCGCCTCCAAGTACGAGATGACGCAGTTCCATACCGACGAGTACGTCGACTTCCTGCAGAAGGTCACCCCGGACAACATGGACAGCTTCGCCAAGGAGCAGGGCAAGTACAACGTCGGCGACGACTGCCCCGTCTTCGACGGCCTCTTCGAGTTCTGCGGCATCAGCGCCGGCGGCAGCATGGAGGGCGCGGCGCGCCTGAACCGCGGCAAGTGCGACGTCGCCGTGAACTGGGCCGGCGGCCTGCACCATGCCAAGAAGAGCGAGGCCTCGGGCTTCTGCTACATCAACGGTGAGCGGCGCCCGGTTCCTTTCCCCCTCCCCCTTCCCCCCTCCCCGCGCGCGCGAGAGACGCATCGAGCTGACCGGCCCCCGCCAGATATCGTCCTGGGCATCATCGAACTCCTCCGCTTCCACCCCCGCGTCCTCTACATCGACATCGACGTCCACCACGGCGACGGCGTCGAGGAGGCCTTCTACACCACCGACCGCGTCATGACCGTCTCCTTCCACAAGTACGGCGAGTACTTCCCCGGCACCGGCGAGCTGCGCGACATCGGCGTCGGCGCCGGCAAGTACTACGCCGTCAACTTCCCGCTCCGCGACGGCGTCGACGACCGCTCCTACAAGTCCGTCTTCGAGCCGACCATCAAGTGGGTCATGGACTTCTACCGGCCCTCGGCCGTGGTGCTTCAGTGCGGCGGCGACAGCCTGTCGGGCGACCGGCTGGGCTGCTTCAACCTCAGCATGCGCGGCCACGCCAACTGCGTCGAGTTCGTCAAGTCCTTCAACCTCCCCACCCTCATCCTCGGCGGCGGCGGCTACACCATGCGCAATGTCGCCCGCACCTGGGCCTACGAGACGGGTCGCCTGGTCGGCGTGGAGATGGGCAGCGAGCTGCCCTTCACCGACTACTACGAATACTACTCGCCCGACTTCGAACTCGACGTGCGGCCCAGCAACATGGACAACGCCAACTCCCCCGAATACCTGGAGAAGATCAAGCAGCAGGTCTACGAGAACCTCCGCCGGACCCAGGCCGCCCCCTCGGTGCAGATGCACGCGGTGCCCCGCCACCCCCTGGGCGCCGACGAGGACGCGGACGACGCCGAGGCGCGCCTGGACGACGCCGAGGCCGACCGCGAGGCGAGCAAGGATCGTCGGTACACGCAGCGCCTGTGGGACCGGAAGACGGCGCGGCCGGAAGAGTACGAGGATGAATCGGAAGACGACGAACTCGCGGAGGCGAACGGCGTGCGGAAACAGCCCGGGCAGCCGCGGAGGAGAGGGATCATGGATTATCAGAACCCCCACGCGCCAGCGGACGAGTCCGGCGCCAACACGCCCGCCGCCGCCGCCGCCGCCGCCGACACGCGGAGCTTGAACGGCGATGCCGGGCCGGAAGACGGCATGCAGATCGACTCCGCGCCCGCCCCCGCCCCCACCACCACCACCACCGCCGCCGACCCCATCACAGGCCTGTACGGTTCCCCCGACCTGCCCCCCTCGGCGAAATCCAACACCCAACTCCCAGACGCCGCGGCCGACTCCGACGCGGCCGCCATCGCCGCCGCCACCGCCGCTTCCTCCAACCCCGATCCCCCCACCACCACCACCACCAGCACCAGCAACGCCGACCCCGACCCCACCCCGGACCCGGCCCACCTCCCCAACCCCGCCGCCATCACCGCCCCCACGACCGCCGCGGAGCACGAAGCGCAAGACTTGGGCGAGAAGATGGATCTGGACCTCGACCCCCACGCCGCTACCGCGATCACGGCCGCGCTCCCCTCGGCCGCGCCCGCGGATCACCTGCCCGCTGAGGTGGAGGGTGGGCGGCGAGGGATAGAGGGCGAGGAGGCGGAGGAGCGGGATGGAGAGGCCGGGGGGGAGATGGGGAATTGAGGGAGAGGCGGAGGGGGGGTGAGAGCGAGACGGAGTGAGAGAGAGAGAGAGAGCACGCGGAGGAAAAGGATGAGATGGGATGGGATGGGACAGGGCGGGGATGGAGTCTGGCTGAGGGGAGGTTGCCTGTCTGCCTGTCGGCCTGCCTGCCTGCCTGCCTGACTGCCCGCCTGCCTGCCTGCTGTCCAGGCAAGCGCCCAGGCGGCGTGGCAATGCACGTGCGTGCGCGCGTCAGTGCACGTCAGTGCGTGTGTCTGCGTCTGCGTCTGCGTCTGCGTCTGCGTCTGCAACTGCATCTGCATCTGTGTGTGGATGAATTGGTGAATTGGGTGAACGGATGAATTGGGTGAATTGGATGATGGGCAGCCGTCGAGTGATAATTAGCGCGGCGTTGCGGGCGTCTTGCAGCAAAGGGACTCATGCGAGCATTTTTCCCAACTCCCAAAATCATTCCTCGATGAAATGCGCGCGCGAGATTCCGCGCTCGGCGCTGCCGTTGTCTGGATTGCGCACGTGATTCGGGGGATATGTGGAGACGGGACGGGAAGGGAAGGGGAGAGAAAGGGAGAAGGGAAGAGAAAGGGAAGAGAAAGGGAAGAGAAAGGGAAGAGAAAGGGAAGAGAAAGGGAAGAGAAAGGGAAGAGAAAGGGAAGAGAAAGGGAAGAGAAAGGGAAGAGAAGGGAAGAGAAAGGGAAGAGAAAGGGAAGAGAAGGGAAGAGAAAGGGAAGAGAAAGGGAAGAGAAAGGGAAGAGAAAGGGGAAGAGAAAGGGAAGAGAAAGGAAGAGAAAGGGAGAGAAAGAAGAGAAGGGAAGAGAAAGGGAAGAGAAAGGGAAGAGAAAGGGATAGAGAGGATACACCGGCGCCAAATGAGAGCGACAGTCGTGTGGACGCCGTCCGGAAGGATCTCGCGGGTATCCCAAAAAAATGAGAAATAACAATATAAAAAAAACCAATAGCCTACACCTCAATGCTGCCCCCCCCCCCCCAAAACGCCTGTGGTGGTGTGGAAAAGAGGGTATCTCGTTTCATGTCCCGACCCATAAGAGAGAACGAGAGGGAGAAGCAGACCCCAGAACGCCGTGTAGACCCGCCTCCTGCTGGACGCCCCCTGCTATGCCAACAGCGTGAAACCGCTGTCCGGATGCCGCTCAGAATTCCAGACCGGGCTGTCGTTCGTACCAAGCCCTGCACATCCCTCACACTCGGAGTCTTCTTTTTATTCATGTTTTTTTTTAGTTTCAAACATCCCCGCACTAGGATAGTGGTTCGCAGCTTCTCTGGCCTTCGTAGGCGAAAGCCCTCGCGTGCCGTCTGAGGTGCGCCGCCGAAGCGAACCCCGCTTGGTGGCGAGGGGGAAGCCGAGCGAGCGTCGCGACTGTGGGGAAGCGCACGGCGGGGTCGGAGGCGGATGATCGGGTGGCCGGCGGAGACGCGGCGGCCGGGGAAGAAGTGGCTGGAGGGTCGATGGGGACGGTGATGATGACGGTAGCCGTCACGACGACCGTCTCCGGGCCCTGATCCGGGGGCGCAGGCGTCGAGGCGGTGGATGTGGGGCTCGTGGCTGATGCCGCGGAGGGTGCGGACACGGAGCCGTTGGTGGGAGCGGCTGCTGCGCCGTCGGGTGATCCGGTCACCTCCGCCGTCGCCATCCCGACCGTCGTCGCGAACTCCTTGATCGCCGCCGCGGCCGAGCTGGCGGGGGCGCCGGTGAAGGCACTGACGATGCCGCAGCTGGCCGGGACATCGACGCGAGGCGCCTGGTTGCCGGAGGCGGAGCACGCGGCCTCGAAGGTCCGGACGGCCTTGACCACGGGGCCGAGGGTGGAGGTGCCGCTCACGACGATGATGGGGGGCGAGGTGATGAAGGCGACGCGGGATTGGAAGGTGGAGACCGCGGTGGACTGCGGGTCCTCTTGCGCGAGGGTGTGGGTCGTCACGGTCTCGGCGAGGATCTTGGCGTCGGCGTGGGCGCGGCCGCCGGCGGCGATGACGGTGAAGTCGGCGCACGTCGTGTAGTACTCGTCTTTGCCCTCCGGGTAGGTGCAGTCGTGGTTGGCCTGGGTGGGCCACTGCCAGACCCAGTAGGTGGTCAGGTCGCCGGCGGGCTGCGAAGACGGGATCGACAGGTCCGTCTCGCACCACTGCTCGACGCTCGAGGTCGGCTGGCCGGCGACGTGGGCGGGGAAGAGGGTCTGGCGGTCGATGGAGATGTTGCCGCAGTTGATCTGGTGGCAACGGCCGTCGTCGAAGTTCTGGGCCGTCATCAGCCAGCCGCGCCTGTCGCCGCCCGAGCCGTCGGCGGTCCACCGGAGCACGGCGGCGATCTTCTCGTCGTCCGCAGGCTGGGTTGTGCCGTAGACGAAGACGGTGCCGGCGCCGGGGAGCTTGCCGAGCTGGTTCCAGGGCAGCGTGACGTGCCCGTTCTCGAGGTATTTCATGGCGACGTAGCTGCCCGGGGTGACGGTGAGCTTCGGGTAGGCGGGGTTGGTGTAGTTGGGCGTGCGTTGCGCGGGGTGGCAGAGCGAGTCGTTGATGGTGATCCGGGTGCCCTGCTCCGGGACCAGGTTCATCATGGAGAAGCCGGTGTAGCCTGGGTCCGTGCGCGCCACGTAGCCCCGCGAGTAGCCGCGGTCGCCGATGTAGGTGCCGTTCGCGTCGATGACTTGGTACTCCTCGATCCAGGAGTGGGCGAGAGAGGGTTGGATGGCCGAGCAGGCGGCGAGGGCAGAGACGACGAGGGCCTTGAGGGACATTGCGTCGAGATCGGCGTCGGGCGTGGGGTAGGAGTGCTTGAGCGGGCGCGGGTATGTCGAAGGAGGAAGGTCGAGGGGGAAGGCCGGCTTCACAGGAGGTTTATGCAAGTTGCAGTCGAGAGCTGTCCAGTAAACGCAGGACCGATCTTCGGCGCAGCCGTGATCATGAACTGCAGTGTCCTCGCGAAGCTCGTGCGGGGAAGGGGTGCTGTCGAAGGAGAGTCGGGAAATACTCCGAAGCCTGGGGATATACGGTCTTGCCTGCGTGGCGGCCCGCGCCAGTGAACAAACAAAAACAAGAGAGAAAGACAATGCGGCGATGTGCCGGCCGCGAAGGTGAGCATTGTTCGTCGCGGTCAAGGGAGAGACGCGCACGCCCCACAAAGACTGACGTTCCTGTTGTCGCGCGACGACTTGTCGCGTGCCCGGCTTTTGCGCATCCTTGTGCCGCGACCATCGACAGCAGATCCGACGACCGAGAGGGACCGGGCTGGCCCACACTGGCTGGGAGGCACCGGGTAGGCATCGGGCACTGGTCGGGTGCGGCGCGGCAGTCGTCGGCAGCGCGCTCTGCCAATAGAGGCATCGAGCCGCGACGGAGGGGAGAGCGACGTGTGTGACGAGGTCGCGCCGGTTTGGACACGCTTGGCGCTCATTGGCTTCTGACCCACGCGGCGGTCTGTGCAAGCCGCCGAGCCGCAGCGCTGGAGGTTCTTTTCTGAGGAACACCCGCGGCGCCTCTTTCACACGTGGCAGGCGCGGACATCGCGGCGACCGTATTGTCCGCCGGAGGACCGAGACTGTCCGGGGCATGCCTACTACACTCTGCCAGAGGGCAGGCTGAGCCGGCCACCCAGACGATCCACGGTTGCTCGCAGACCGCCACCGATCCGTGATGTCCTCCAAAAAAGTGCCCGAAAGGCTTCACGTACGTTCGCAGCGCCATCATGGTCGCAAAGCGGACGAGTGCGTTTCACCGTGGCGCGGAGGTGGGCTCTTCGCCCGCGTCTCCCGCACGCCTCCCCTCTCTTAGCATCACCAGCAAGGTCAACGCCCCAGCTACTCCTCCTTCTGGAACTCCCTCCAAGAGGCCTCCAAGAGGTCTTCTCGCGAAGAACAGCCCATCGACTCGCGTCTTGCTTGTCGGTGACCGCTGTGGGCTGGGTCGGCGTCTCGCGGCCGAAAGGCTTGCGCGCACACGCTTGCAAGACTGAATGGACCTTCATAGTTCATACGTACCCGGCTGAAAGGCCACGCAGTGGGATGTGTGACTCCTTGTGTACCTACATGCTTATTGGCCTCTCCGCTCCCGAGCAGCAGGGCTCTAGGCCACCGTTCTCCGGGGCGGGGACATGCTGGTCGGCGAGGAATGTCGTCAGATTGTACAGGCACTACAGGATGGGCGATGCACGCGGGTCTATATCTTCGAAGAGCACCTCGCCCGCACCTCGTAGCAGCGGTGGAGCAGATGATCTTACAATCAAGCCCTCCACCGTGTCATCGCGTTTGCGTGATGTCTCGCTTTGTGACCGAGCGTGAATGTCGAAGCCTCGTCTCACGTATCCCAGACCACATGCTGTCTCTGGCACCTCCAACAGTCACACTACCGGAAACACATCGCTGGCGGCGGTCACTGCATCGTGATGAAGATCAGAAAGGACTGTTTTGACTCGCTGCATTCCTCTTGTCCTTGCAACCTTGCAACCTGGATAGCAAAGATGAGTAATTCTGCCCCAATAACATACCAAATGTAATGCCACCAAAGTCAGTATTGAAGCAGGAAACAGGCCAGCAGTCATTGCAAGGCTGATGCTCGACGTCTCAGCACCCAACACCACTCTGCCGAGAGCATTCGACCCTCTCGGCCGCCTCGGCCTCATCGTCACCATGTCCGACCATCGGCTCAAAGCCATCTACCGCGCAACCGTCCCGGACAGCTCCCATACCTCTAGCGTCATCCAGACCTGGAATGGCGAGACATCTATATGCCTGTCCGGCGACATCTGAGGGACGCAAATGCCAGATCACGGGGTCTAAATCCGGCTGTCGTTGCATATCAGACGGTCATTGCAGCCTCCAGGGGCCGACCTACTTCCACCGCTGCAGCGACGTCAAGCCCTCCATCAGCGACACAGTCAGGCTCAGCGACCATCACCGTCGGAGAAATATCTACCTTGTTTCCTGAAAGTTTGACCAGAGCGGACATCCATGATCAAGTTGCTCAGGGGATGCAGAATATCGCAGGCACACTCCAAGAATATCTGCTACGGAGGGACGCAGCGCGGGAAAACACCGATGCTGATCGTGGCGGAAGGGAACGTCCCAATGTCTTCCCTCCGACCCTCGCCGACGCCGGGAACGCGCTGATCGATGAGGCTGAAGCCCACATGGCCGCGCTCCATGGAGCCGAAAGACAGAGCGCCAACAATGCAACGACTGCAGATCATGGTACGTACGCGGCGAGGCAAGCTAGGCGGAATACTGCTCGTACTCACCTGCAGGCTGAGCCGGCGAGGCAGCGGTCTCCACCGCGCATCACTGACACGGTGGCGTTGGAGGAAGACGCGGGAGCAGAAGGAGCGCTCGTGCGAAACTTTTCCGGGGACGAATCTGACTGCTCTGATCAACCAGAGACGGCAAATCGAGGGCAAAATCGACGGCCGCGAGCGGATTCTCCTCGAAGCTGCGCGCCGGAATATCATCTGGTTGATTCGGATCTGGAAGGGGAAGCAGAGGGGGCCCGGGGTCCCGATGCGATTGGCCAGCGGCGTTGGTAACAGCTAAGTCCGCTGTTGCTGCAGAGGCTGGAAGACGAGGGCATCGAGTTGCCGACTGCTGGAGAGACGCGTGTGCATGTCGGCGATGAGTACATTGAAAGGCTGCTGAGGAGCTTGGGGAAGTCGTGGGATTCTTGGTGATGCCGACAGTCCTTCCCGAGAGGAAGCGCCAGGGCTTTCCCGCAAGACTATGAATCCTCAGCTTGATCGTATCGACAAAACCCGGCTTGCTGTTGCCGTGTGAGTCCAAAGAGCCTGCTGACCATCCGTGTGTGCGGAATTGTTTCCGGTACGGCTGGAGTCATCTCTGCTGCCGGTCAGGCTCCGGTACCATTACGGCATAAAAGTTTTATCTATATATTGTAAAATTTTGCGGGCATCGTCTAATAATAGCTGGGTGAGGTGGCCGAGGAAAGTAACCTCCAGTCCTGCCATCTATGGCCTTAAACTAACTGTCCTTCAGTGGTTATGGCGCTAGTTTCAGGCAGACTCGAAACTGTGCTGAAGAGGATTACTAGTGGAGCAATCCGCGTGGGTTCGAGTCGTGAGTATCGTCTCTCTCTCAAATCATGAGGCATGCTAACATGGCGCAGCCACCCTCATCAACATGACACATGTTTTTTTCTTTTTGCTCAAGAGGCGAGGTGGCTGTCTAGAGAGGTCGATGGATGTAACTACAGTTTTTGCACGAGTACACCCACCTCAGGCAGTCGCGTGGCGCGCAACAGTCCCTTGAGCTTCGATCTCAATGTCCGATGTGAATTTGTCGAAAGTGTGGAACTTCGCTTCCGCCAATCAGGCCCGTGCGCGGCTTGGCGCTAGCCCAAGTAGGAAGGAAGCTTCGATTCACCTTCACCGATACACTCCCTTGTGACGGACGCCTTGTAACAGCAGTCGACCCCCTCCGCGCCACGACACACGCTACAGCGCTGTACTCAGACATGGCGGACACGAAAATGGAGGTGGACGATCAGTCACCTCCGGCTTCCCCGAATGCCACGGCAGAGAAGAAACCCAACAGCGACAGCTCCACGTTGGCGAATGCGACGGCTGTGCGCAGTATCGAAGGATGGATTGTGATAGTCACAAACGTCCATGAGGAGGCATCGGAGGAGGACATCCAGGACATGTTCGGCGAATTCGGCGAAATCAAAAATCTGCATCTCAACCTGGACCGCAGAACTGGCTATGTCAAGGTACGTGCGCACCATATCGCATACGTGGCGGTCGCTGACTCTTCAGGGCTACGCGCTCATCGAGTACCCGACACTGCCCGAGGCGAAAGCTGCTATTGGAGGCGCGAACAATGAGAAGCTGCTCGACCAGACCATCAACGTGGATTTCGCCTTCGTGCGCCCGCCGCCGAGTAAGAATCAGCAGGCCAGAGGAGGTGCCCGGAAGGGTGGTAGACAGCGTAGCGGAAGCCCTGGTAGGAGGCGACGCGAGGACGATGACGAAGACGAGGCAGACTGAGGTGGTGCGGGGCTTTTTCAGAAATCACGTATATGCCAAAGGCGTGCAAAGACGACGAGATCAAGCGTACCTGCTGCAGCAACGGCATTGCGCACCTTCAGTGGAGAGATTAGTTAGCTAGGATACAGAGCCGACCGAGTCGGCAGCGACGATGTCGATTTTCGAGGTAAGGACGGTCTTGCAGCTCATGGGAGCTGCAAATGCTGACGGGAGCTGCAGATGCTCACGCTCTTTGCCACGCGAACTTCCAACATCGCTTTTCACCGCAACGCAGCATACCGTTCACGCTATCGCTAACTGCACACTTTACGTCCCGACACACAGTTCGCATCCATCACTAGCATCATGCAGGAACGGCCATCGCACGTGGTCAGCGACGCTGAGCACTCCGATTCATCCAATGATTCCTTTCGCACTGCAGGCTCTGATGCTTCGAGAACCTCTTTTCGCACTGCAGTATCCGGCCAGCAGACGCATGCCATCGAATCGGATCATCCAGGCCCGGGTGTCCCCTTGACTTCGGCGGTCGTGCATAGACTTACGGCAGGCAAGTCCAATAGGATCATCGTGGATCCAGAGAGCCTGGGCGCCGGAGAACGTAGGCCAGAAGGTCTCGACACTGCTTCCGAGCGGACGTCTATCCGCGACACATCTTACAGACTGCAGCCACCCACGGAGAGCGCGGTGTCAGTATCTCAGCCACCACGCACAGTACTCCAGCTAAGAGCCACTGTCCATGTCCGAGCTTCGGGGACTGTGGAAGTTCTGCCGTCAAGCGAGCGTCCTCCGCACATGGCGGCAACGCACTCCTGGACAGTCCCACAATTGGCAGTGGCTGATCATCACAGCCCGCCGGGCCCCATACGCCTCCCTCCACGCAATCCGTTCATTACCGGGCAAATGGTCCCGTCTCCGTCTCGTCCTGGCCTCTCGCCAGAGACACAGGAAGTCCTCGACGGTCTGGCTGATGGGCCAATGTACCTCAATTCAGATGAAAGCCCCACAAGCTCCGGACCAGAGTCTGACGAAGCTCCGGATGTGGTGATGCTTCGAAGTCAATCGACTTGCACTGGTTTTTCGAATGGCGAAATAACGGACAACTGCTCCATTGCGCAGGCTGTGCCTTCACGAGCTACTTCAGCAAACACGGACTCCAATCTGCGATGTGCGGCAGAGCTGGACGGGACTGAGATTCGCCCTCCGCGCCTGTACCCTCTATCGGCGCTTGCCGAGTCTCTACTTTATCAATCTCCCGTAGAACTTCCGGCGGAGACGAGCCAGCGCTCTCCCCAGGCAGCCGCAGTGCCTGAAGTCTCAGCCGCGGATTCATGCGACCATGAAAGCCCGTTTGACATAGAGAGAACGTGCAACCCCACCCTCACAAACTCCGCACGGGACCTACCTGTACGGATCATCAGAGCGCATACGGAGAGACTATCGCTTCATCGTACTTCCGTGAGGGTGCTGCTTGCGAAGCGCGCACATCTTTCCAGCATGGACATTGGACGTAATGCGTCCACGCCGCCAGCAGAGGATATGAGCCTGTCCGCCAACTGTGCAGACAGCGCGCCCCGTCTACCGGACGTCCAGGTCAACGACGACTCAACTCCTGTCCTGGACGAAGAAGCAGCGCGCGAGTCTCGCGTTCCCCTCGATATCTAGGAGCTCACCGGTGCCATAATACTCGAGACTCATGCTCTTGCTACGACACTATCACTGCTGTCGTCGAAGGATGTGGCCTGGGATGTGCGATTCCTACAACACGTTGTGGAAGAGTTGCGTGGGCTCGATAGCGTTTGGGTCCGGCTTCATGGGTCAATGCGTCCGCCAGAGCCCGGCAATGTGGGCTACAGAGCCGGTCCGCCTTCGCTGTATGCCCGTTGCGAGAACTACGGAGATGTGCGCGACGAGATCGCTCGGGAGCTTACACGGCTCAATGGAGGCACCTTTCCTGCGAGCCCCATGTTTCCCGCGCAGTGGGGACACCCGGCAACAACGACATCGAACACTACTCAACATGGCTTGATCTCCGAGCCGGACCTGTCCCGATACGAGGATACGGCCAGAGAGGGTGTCGCAGGACCGTCGAGAACTTTGACAGCGCAGGCCCACGCCAGGCTCTTCGGTGAAGCGGAGTGCCAAATAGGCTTCCAGCGGACTTCCAGTAGGCTGGAGCAAGAGTCGTTGATGGAACGCTTGCCGGATATTGGGTCTTTACAGCTCAAGACAGACCAACCTCACCGCGGCGAACTGGCGAGCTCTACAACCACTGCCACGCCAATCAGCCCAACGAACATTAGTCGCATATCACACAGCGACTGGCAAGATCTGCTCGGTCAGCAGAAGAGCTACATCCCATCACGACCACCACCTCCCATTCCCACGGGGTCGGAGAACACAGCTCCCGTTACCCACGGTTCTTCTGCGGGTCGTGTGCAACACCCCCAGCTGCCCCCGTTACCAACCTCGGGAGATGGTCCGGCAGGGATGAACGCAACAAGAAGCGCGGAGTATCCTACACTGCCGTCTGCGCCAGCGCTAAGTGCGATGATATCAGAGACTCTAGCCACAGACGAAGAACACCGCGACAGCGTATTCACATCGGTAGATGGCCAGCGAAGACGGAGCTCGAAAGGCAAACCCGTACTGGGAGGCGACAAGTGTGTGGATCCCAGGCAAGAGAGGCCGGGTCAGAGGAATGAGGAGGGTGCAGCAGGAGAAAGCGTTTCGTAAGAGGCGGCTTTGGGGGCATCGCCATCGTCTTCCGCTCGCAATGGCAACTTCACTAAACTGGTTGAGCCTGCAAAGTTGCTGTTGTCGAAGCACAAAGGGGGGTCCTAAATTGCCTTCCACAGCGAAGATGCAGAACCAGAATCTGAGCTCAACACGTACACAAATTACTCGCATTGGCCCACTCTGACTTTCATGATCCGTTGCGAACAAGACTGAGATTAGGTCATTCGCAAGGTTACGTAGCGTCGGGATATACGGCACACCACAACGGCCAAAACCACCTTGATGGTCGTACCCTGGTGGATCGCCACGTACTCGCCCAGTAATCTGTACGTACACCCATTTCTGCGGTTCTGTACAAAAAGGAGCATCTGCTTGGCACGAGTCTGCGCTTCGCGTTGTTTACCAGCGACGATCCCAAACGCCTGTACACTATGTCTTCAACCACCTTCGATCCTTCGAACGTCGACCTCAGCACAGCAGACCCTGCGCAGGTGGTTTGCTATCTTGAGCTGGGGCACAATAAGTACGATGGACGGCTTGGCCTTCGCATCTCAGCATTGTTTGTCATTCTGGTGGTCAGCTCTGCTGTGAGTATTTCCGTCACTGCAACACACCATTGACCGCAGCGCTGACTCGAACCTTCAGGTCACTTTCTTCCCGGTACGCAGCCGGACTGGTCGAGCAGCGCATGGCACCTAACAACGTGAACAGGTCCTGGCCACCAGGGTCAAGAAACTCCGTATCCCGCTATACGTTTACCTGTTCGCCCGCTACTTCGGCTCCGGCGTCATTGTCGCAACCGCTTTCGTCCAGTAAGCACGGCTTGCCGGTAGGCGATGCAGGGCGCTGACTTAAGGCAGCCTCCTTGACCCAGCATATGGCGAGATTGGTCCCAACACCTGCGTTGGCATGACTGGCAAATGTGAGTTTCGATGGCTTTGCGGGAGGCAGGAGCGAAGACTGACGGCGACCGGCAGGGGCTGTATACTCCTGGCCGCCAGCAATCGCCATGGCATCAGCAGCTTCTGTCTTCGTGCTAGACTGCGCGGCCGAGAGATTCGTCGAGAAGAAGTACGGCCTGGCGCATGGCTCTACCGCGGAAGAGATAGATCAGACACAAATGCGATCCGGTTCGATGAACGCTGCCATGCTTTCCTTCGAGATGAGCCGGCGAGTCTCGCGCTTACATACTCACCAAGTCGGTTCACCATCAACCAGCAACACCCCTCAGGTGGAAAATCCGAAGGACGTCGAGGCGAATGACGGATCACACGAAGTGGACAGTGTCGCCTGCAGGAGAGAGCGTATGGCGGAGACCGGCTTTCGGCAGCAGATCGCGGCATTCCTCATTCTTGAGTTTGGCGTGATATTCCACAGCGTTATCATCGGCTTGACGCTTGGCACAGCTGGCAGCGAGTTCGACGTGCTGTACCCGGTATGTTGCCTTTCCTCGGTCGGCAGACGTAGCCGCTGACTGTCGAGCAGGTCATCGTTTTCCACCAGTCCTTTGAAGGTCTCGGTATTGGTGCGAGACTATCCGCGATTCCATTTCCGCGAAGAGTGCGCTGGATGCCCTGGGCTCTGTGTGCAGGCTATGGACTTACCACGCCCATTGCCATCGCCATCGGCCTTGGTCTTCGCAACATATACAACGGCAATAGCTTCACTGCCAACATTGTCAGCGGGATGTGAGTTTATCGTTAGACTGATCCATCTGACGCTTCCTAAATGACGTTTGATTAGACTTGACGCAACTTCAGCGGGCATTTTGCTGTGGACAGGACTGGTCGAGCTGCTTGCGAGAGACTTCCTGTTCAATCCAGAACGCACCAAGAACGACCGCCAGCTCACCTTCATGATTTGCAGTGTACTGCTTGGTGCTGGACTGATGGCTCTGCTGGGTAAGTGGGCATAGCTGCACAAATGCCAAGGACGCCCTGGGACCACTATCGAAATGCAAAGACCCAAATCAGGCTCATCTCGCACTTTCAACGTGATGCTGAGCGGACCAATACATGGTGGATGGAAGGTGCCGCTGGAGTTCGTCGGTGCTTCAGTGATTCATGTAGATGTTGTACTTGGCAAAACGCCTTACTTGGCAAGACGCCTAGCAATGTACCTATTGCTAACGATGCGGGCTGAGCAATCGACGATGTTCTGAACCGCATGCTTCTTGTGCTCATGCGGTCGCTCCATGTACGTGCGTGTAAGCACCCCTGCCGTCGCATCCTCGCGTGGCCGGGAAGATCCTCTCCGCCTTCGCCGCTCTTGCCATGGGCGGCAGCGCGTGCCGTTTGATGCGAGTCATTCGGAGCTCATTGTCCGTCCAGCGAACTTTGTATCGACGACGGATGAGCCTCTTGATGGATGCTGAATGATGTGGTGAGCTTCTGTCCGTTTGACGAGGGGAATGTAGCCGCAGCCGACCGCTGCAGCTCAGCTCCACTTGGAGGGTAAGACGTCGACTGACAGGTCTAGGCCTCGTCCATACGTGCCAAGTATGAATGCCGCGCCCGAGATTCCAAGGCTGATGTCTTTGAATTGATGGCTGCTGACCCCGGATCTCACGGACGCAACGCCTCTGACGAAGTTTGCCATAAGGGCTTGGGAGTGAGACGTCTAATCGGAGGCAAGGTGGCGGCAGATCAAGGGCGCTAGAATCGGGGCTGAAGGCTTGGCTTGCAACTTTCTCAGCTCTCTTTCAAGCACATCTCGTGTTCACCGAGGTCTGCTGACTTGCCAAAGAGCCTCGCCGATACCATTATGCTAGTGCTGAGTCGATACCGCCACCCATACCGGCCAAGGCGGCTTCTGCAGGTTGCAGGACCTGCCCGCGGCTAGTCTCCGGCCTCGAATCAATCGGCCTAGATGCACGACAAAGGCTGCTTCCAAGAACTCGGCGCTGATCTTGCGGCTAACCCGGCTGGTATAGCAGTCAACGGCCATCCAATCGCGCCCATCACCCCTCGTGGTTTGACTTGAAAGCCCGCCACACCACAGCCTTCTCGCTTGGCCCACGCTCGCTGATCAGACCTCATTGTGGCAGTCCGCAATCCATTCTCGGTCCTTCAACACTTGGCCAGCAGCCTGGTCAGGGTACTTGTGGGAGCGTTTCACGTGCATGATGCTCGGTATGCCCATCTGAGAACCACAGGCGCGGCTTGTCATGACGGGTGCTCGAAGGCTTGAACGTCCTTGTTTACCTGTCCAGCTGCACTACGAGATATTCGTCCAACAAGCCGCAGCAGAAGGCCGTGCGGAATCTGTGGTTGCGGCGGCGAATGCCATGGCTCGGCGTTAATACATGCTCTGAGACCAAGACGCCCACGCCGATCTCACGCTAGGCACAACGTGAGTTCTCTCTTGTCTGTAACCATGTTCCTGCAGGGTTGCAAGCCCACAGGACTGCAGGGCCATCCGGCCCTACGAGCTTGCTGGCCTAGCTTATTTTCCGCTGTAAGAAGTATCCAGCTCTCTCATATCCCACCTCAGTCTGCGGTCGCGGTTGTTTACTCCCTCAAAGCTGCTTACAATGGTGGCTTTTGGCAACCTAGTCGGGCTGCTGCTTGCTGCTGAAGCGGCTGTGGCCCGGTCGCGGAGGCACGGGAAGGACGAGAAGCACAACCAGTTTTCTTACGACAACAGTTCGTGGTGGAACGGTAAGGTTGATCTCGAAGCTCGAGCCCTGCTCATCGCTGATGGTGCATAGCCTTGTCTCCTCTCGGTACCAATAAGAGTCCCCATTTGCCTCCGTGGTTCACAAACAACCCCATGCCAGACGGGAAGCCATGGGGCGGTCGAACATCCTGGAATACCAATTACTACAAGGACACGCCGAATACAGGCGTGACACGCTACTACGACTGGACCGTTAGCAAGATCCCTTGTGCGCCCGACGGCGTCAATGTGACCTGCCTGGCGGTTAATAACCAGGTCCCTGGGCCGCTTATCGAAGCAAATTGGGGCGACTGGTTTGAGATCACGGTCAAGAACGACATTGCCGACGAAGGCACAGCAATCCACTGGCACGGCCTGCTGCAGAAGGGCACCCCAGAGCAAGATGGCGTGCCGGGCATTGATCAGTGCCCTATAGCCCCTGGCTCTACCTTCACCTACCGCTTCCAAGCTGACCTTTACGGAACGTCCTGGTACCACTCGCATTATAGTGAGCAGTACGGTAGCGGCTTGTTCGGACCTATCGTAATCTATGGACCAGACCACACTGAATGTGATGTGGATCTCGGGCCAGTGTGAGTATATGGCTATTTCGGGACCACGTCACCACGATCAATCAGCTAAGGGCACTTTGCAGCATGGTCGGAGACTGGTACCATCAATATTGGGAGGAAGTCGTCGATGCACTCTTCCAGCCCCTTCCGGCAGCGAACATTCCGCGGTCTGACAACAACCTCATAAATGGCAAGAACGATTTTGATTGCAATAGCACTACTTTGCCATGCACGCCCAACGCTCCGCTGTCGAGCTTCAACTTCACGAGTGGCAAGACCTACAAGATGCGGCTCATAAACCCATCAGCTGCAGCGGTTGAAAAAATCACACTCGACGGGCATACCTTCACGATCATCGCCAATGACTTCGTGGAGGTCGAGCCGTACGAGACTGACGTCGTCACACTTGCCGTTGGACAGCGCACAGATGTGCTGATCAAAGCGACTGGCCGGCCTGGTGACTCCTACTGGCTGCGTGGGTACAAGCCGCCACCATGCTGGCCCACCAATGGCGGCAATGAGGCCCTGGCTGCTGTCTTCTATCAAGGAGCAGACACCTCGCAGCCTCCTTCTTCATCGCCCGGTCCGAACGCTTACAACGAAGATTGCCACAACGATCCTCTCTCGGCGACGGTCCCGGTCTACCCGATCACGCTTCAGGAGCCGGACATGACTGAAATCGTACCACTGGAATTCAAGTCAAACGGCACCAATCTGCTATGGTATATGGCGAATCGCACGTTCGTCGTCGACTACAACACTCCGATCTTGGCCGGTGTGAAGAACGGTCAAACCACCTTCCCATACCTACGGAACGTCCATAACTACGGCAACAAGAACAGCATTCGCATGGTGCTTGAGAATCAGACCCCTCAACCGCACCCAATGCACTTGCATGGTAAGCAGGACGCTTGCCATCCTCACGGCTGATGACACTGACATTTCGAAGGCCACAATCTCTATGTCCTGGCGGAGGGCGACTGTGGTACGCCGGCCAATGGCACCGGTGGCCCGCCTGGCGGGTCGGGTCCGAGCGGTCCATCGAAGCGGCAGACCAGCCAATATGGCCATTGCTGGGATGGCACCATTGTCAATCCAAGCAATCCGCAGCGCCGTGACGTCCAGATGCTTACTGCGTACAGCTATGTTTGTCGATGAACCGTCTACTGTCCTGGCAAGCTGCTAACCTGTGCGGCAGCTTGTCATACAATGGGATCAAGACAACCCTGGCGTCTGGCCACTGCACTGTGAGTCCAGATCAAGTTTCACGTTGTGAAATTATGCACTGACTGCTCATTCAGGTCACATCGCCTGGCACTTGAGCGCCGGCTTCGTCTGGAACGTCTTGGAGCAGCCGAGCGACGTCCAAAATATGGCGGCGATTTCGAGCACTATTCCTCAGTATGCTCCGCCATCGCTTACTGTCCTCGTCCAATTCTGACTGCTCGTAGAACGTGTAACGATTGGGCGGCATGGACCAACGATCACACGGTCGACCAGGTCGGCGATGGGATGTAGAGCCTCGCAGGAGGCCGGCCGCACCGAAGTCAACAATCTAATTGACCATTGCTCACTGACGCCTTTTCCTGTGCCACACTTGTACCTCGCACACCGTTGTCATGCTCTCAATCTCGGGAAATTGGGTTGGTCGGATCACGACAGTGGTCTGATGGTGTGGTGCATCACTAGCACATGTCTGGGAGGATGAGGGCAGCAAGGCAAGATCCAGCTCTCCATCGTCGAAACGACCCTCGTTGCCGTCGCTGCCGTTCAGGATGAAGTTTCCTCGGACTCTCCACCGCCAGCAGGATTCACGGTCTTGGCTCGCTCACCAATCGAGCGCTTTGGCACGATCCTGGCATCGGGAGGGCCAGTCGCCGGCCCCGATTTAGCCGGCGCTCAGGATTCGTGCGTCCACAATCTTCCGTTGTTAAACCAGCGCACTTGGCCTCATCGAGCCACAGCGCCAGGAACCCCGCACGCCCTGAACTCTGTGCGAGCCTCGGCGGGGTGGAGAAAAGCTGGGAGCTGCATGGGGCGTTGCCCTGTGCAGCGGGCTCGCGGTCAACAATGTCGTCACGCTAACTCCTGCTCCTCCACGTCCCGCAGGCTGTTGTGCGCTGCGTCTGTGCCGCGATCGGTGAAGACAGGGCCGTTGCTGCATGGACAGGGCCCGGATGGATGCATCTGCGGTGAGATGACGGTGCGAGGGCGGACGCAGACGCTCATAAAGGTAGGAATGCACCCCGCCTGGACGTCCATGCCCGGAGGATACAGCTGTCTCCTGCACTCGGCTCCTCTTTCCCTGTCCTTCCAGCTGTGCACACATCGACGTAGCTCCGACAGCCTCATCAGACATGTTGGGTAAGGCTGGTGCAGTGCTCCTGGCCGCGTCGTCCTGGGTGGCGGCGCAGTCGCCCGCCAACGGCTCGGACAGCTTCGTGAGCAACTCCTTCAAGCCATTCTCCGGCGACCCATTCCAGAAGTACGCCCTCTCCGCTCAGGGGATCAAGGCTTCTTTCATCTCCTATGGCGCCCGCTTGACGAACCTCTATGTCAAGGACAAGAACTGCAACTGGCAGGACGTTGTCGTTGGCTACGACAACGGCACGCAGTACCTCAAGGACACCGAGACCAACCATACTTATTTCGGCGCAGTCGTTGGGCGCTACGCGAACAGGTACGAGTTGAGCAGAATAGCTTCACAACCCTGGCCGCGTCTGACAGCTCTTCAGAATCAAGAATGGCACGTTCACCATCGATGGTGTCACGAGCCATATCCCCGAAAACGAGCATGGCGGCGAGGACACTCTCCACGGCGGTTTCGTCGGCTATGACCAGCAGAACTGGACCGTAGCGTCTATGAATGGCAACAGCATCACCTTCGTCTTCTACGACCAAGCTCAGCAAGGCTTCCCCGGCGATGTCCTCAACGTTGCCACCTACACGCTCACCGACGAGCCGTCGTTCATCAGCCGTCTCATCTCGATTCCATTGAACAAGGCCACGCCGATCATGCTTGCCAACCACATCTACTGGAACCTCGGTGCCTTCGTCAACCAGGAGGCCTTGACCGTACTGAACCAGACCCTCTACATGCCGTACGGGGACCGCATCATCGACTTTGACGGGATCGAGGTCCCTACTGGCGCCATCAACATCACTAACGGCACGGCCTACGACTTCACTTCGCCCAAAACCATTGGCCAGGATACCTTCAAACTGCACAACTCCTGCGGTACCGGATGCCAAGGCTATGATAACGCGTGGATCCTGGACCGCCCGCGCTACAGCTACCCCGATGACCCCAACCTCGAGATTCTGACGCTGTCGGCCCCCGAGACCGGTATCAAGATGAGCCTGCAGTCCAACGCACAGTCGCTGCAATTCTACGAGTGCGATGGCCAGAATGGCACTATTCCCGTCAAGCAGGATCAGCAGCACATGAACACTACGACCTACGTCGAGAAATACGGCTGCCTGGTTCTCGAGACCCAGGACGTGAGTGCAACCCGCCCAACAATCTAGAGCGATGCTGACCCTTTCTGCAGTGGATCGACGGCATTAACAACCCACAATGGGGACGTGACCAGTGGCAGATTTTCTCTCCCACGACCGAGCCAGCCCTTAACTACCAGAAGTACACCTTCAGCATTGTCGAGCCTAGCACGACCTGCAACTGCTAGGAAAGCGTCGGCGAATGCGTGTACATAATGTTTGAAAGAAGGCAACGAGAGATGGCATGGCAAATACGAACAATGCATATTGAAATCATGTGTGGCATGACCTTACTAGTACTTCTCCACTGCGAGCGATCTCTTTGCACCACTTTTCACGCTCACCATTGCTCACGGCTCACCATCTACCACGGACATCCTAACCACGGACATCCTCACCACGGACGCTCCCTCTCATCAACTATCCACCCGCTAGCCACTTTGAGCGCGCCAACCTCCGAACCGACGCCACCTCCTCAACCAACCTCACGTCTCCCTCCCCCACGCACCATCTCCCTCAGCCTCTACTGGGCCCCATCACCCAACCCCAACCCCACCCCAACCTGATCCATTCCGCCCCTTCTCTCATATCCTCCTCATCCTTTCTTCCCTCCTCTGCCGCAATGGCCTGCTCCTCCGTCTCCCACAATCCCTCTCCGCTCGTCTTCGCCCAGTCCCGTCTCCTCTCCTCTCCGCTCGACTCCTTCGTTCTCCATTCCGAAACGGACCCGATGAGGGGCGTGATCGATGCCGCTGCCGTCGGGCGAGGCTAGCGGGGTGGTGGTGTTGGTGGTGGTGGTGTTCTCGAGATCCATTTTTATAGTGCATTGACTCCTGATTAGTAGAAAGTGAAGAAAGAGGCTGCCTAGCAGTGGAGGAGATGGTACTTCTTGGATTGGGTGTGACATGTGTTGGTCTGGTACGGCGTGAGAATACATGTCGACTCATGGCGAGGCGGTTGAGGCTCACTTCACTCAACAGATTGAACAGGAAAGACCGATTGAGGAGCTTACAATCACACGATGGATCGAACGAACAAGCCAATGAGAAACTGATCAGAATGCCGACGGACGATGGAAGAAACTCACATGAACAGCAAGGCGCAGCAAAGACAGTCCGTATTGGCCATCGATGCTAAGGCAGCATTATCGTGACGAAGCGCGAACAGCTTGACGCGACACACGATTGAAACAACGACAAACAACATTACCAAGAAGACTTACTGGAGCTACACCATTAAGGAACATCCGCTGCGTGTCAGTACTTACCAATGGCAGAGAGCGCAACGTACTGGTACCCCATCGCCATTGAATCACAACGCCCTCGTCTGAAGTAATCGCATCGTGCCTTCCATTCTCAATCGCGCAGCCGCCGATGGCGTGCCCTCGAGACTTCGGATCGCCATGCCATTGCGTCGTTGGCGACGAGGATGCGCGTCAGTGACTCTTGTTATGAAGTCGTAATGCATGCTTGTAGCAGGAGTTGCAGTAGGAAAACGTATTCTCACACACCTGTCGCCCTGCTACGCGCCACGCGTTGGCAGGGGACTCACCTCGCCCTAGTAGCAAGTCTTCCCTTATCAGTGCCGTTTGCTGCCGTCGATTGTGCGTCGTGGTTGACTTTCTTGGTCGGGGTGATGCATGGGCGTAGACCTCTACGCTGGTCTGAACAAGCCTCTGTACTTACAGCGCGCGCGCATCCGATCGCGTTGTGCTGGTGTCGTTCGAGAGTCCCGTTCAGAGGATAGCTCGAAGCCTTCAGTCTTGTGGATCGCGAATGGTCTCGCTCGCGATCTCGCCCGTGACGGGGCTGCTGCCTCCAGCATCTTCACCAGGCTCAGCGCGAGCAAACTGAGTCTTCTCATTCGCCAACTTGTCGAAAGCATAGCGCTTCATGCCGGCCATCTTCTCCTCGGGTGAAGTTGCGTTGTCGTTGTACGTAAGTCGGGAGGGACGATCCTTCTTGCTCTTCTTGCTCTTCTTACTGGTCGTGGTTGGTGTGGCAAGACGTTCAGGCGCGTCCACGGTGGGCTGCGGTGCCTCAGTGGGCTCGCTCTTAACCTCAAGCTGCGAAGTATGATCCGAAGGCGCATGAAGAGCAGGGTTGAACGCATCCTTAGTGGGCTCATCCTTGATCTTGACATCTGCCTCCGGTGTGACCTCCTCGTACAACGGACCGCCGGGGATCTGCACAGTGTATTTCTGGCGAGTAGGATCGGCGGCGGATTTGGCACGAGGCTGACCAGTGACGGAGCTGATGAGGTCGTCGATATCGTCACTGCTCGGAACTGCGGTGTTAAAGCGGCTATTGGTCTGACATTTCGGCTCCTCCTTTGCGCGCGCGTGCTCCGTCTGCGCCCAGCGAGCAGGGTCACGGCGGTCGTAGGCGGATTGATCCGCCGAATCAGGCTTCTTCCAGTTCGCTGGGTCGCGGCGGTCTTCGGCTGTCGCTTGCGTGTTCTTCGGTTGTTGCCACACAGCGCCTTGGGGCGCCTGATAGCCGTTGTGCATCATTTGCATGTCCTCCTTGCTCAAGCTCGGCGGGTTCCACGAAGGGCGCTGTGGCAGTCCAGGAGCAGCTTTGAGTGTGCTTGTCGTCGGTGGCGGAGAGTCGCGAGACTTGCGACGCGACTCGTTCTTCCACACGTTGGAGGTCTGATGCAGTGGCTGGGGGAATGGGCCCTGCATACCGTATGTCGACGGGCTAGGGTTCGTCTGAACCGGGAGGAACGGTGATTGACCCATTGCGGCAGTGGGGTAGGCCTGCTGGCCATAGCCGGTCGCGGGATACATCGCTTGAGGCTGGGGTGGCGATATACCATTGCCGTACTGGGCATAGCCTTGCTGCGGCTGGGGAACGCCGTAAGGGCTTGCGAGGCCGCCAGGTGAGCCGCTGTTGCCAGGATACGCACTGTACGGGTTGTAAGCACCGTAGGCACCGGGTACCATGGCTGCAGCCGCGTTCGCATCAGTCGCAATTTGAGGTAGGTTCGTGGCGGTTTGAGCACCGTCGGTTGGATTCGGAACGGCAGCGGTTGCCGTCGCGTCAGTCATAGCTTGAAGAATGGCGAGATCGGCAGGCTTCACGTCAAATATTAGCATATACACCAGAATGATCTGACAATGGATCACTTACAGCAGCGGTGGGAGTGGCGTCCTGGATAGGGGGGTTTGCCCCATTGGCACCAGCCGCAGCAGCAGCGGCCGCTGCCTCCTTCTCAGCCTTTCTCTTCGCGCGATGTTCAGCCAAGCGCGCCTTGATCTCCTCCTTCGTCTCAACCTTCTGCTTCTTCACTGGAGGTTGCCCCTGTTGGGTGCCGCGACTCGGGTTGCCCGTCGCGGCGCGCCTCTCAGCCTCCTGCTTGAAGTATTCTTCCGTGACGCGATGACGATGCGCTTGGAGAATTTCCTCCGGAATACCCTCCATGCCGAAGATTTCAATGTCGACGGACTTGCGGTTGGGCAAGGCATTCGCGACCTCGGAGATGGAGTCCTTGTGCACTTGGGTAACGTGAACGCTCAGCCCACCAATTGTGTTGAGTCGGCGAGGGCAATGTGAGCAGCGGAAATGCTTGGCTTTCTGGTGGTCGATGAGGATCTTGAGGTCGTCGAAGTCTTTCTCGCAGTAGTAGCACCATGCTCGCTCGAGCAGGTCGTCAACGGTGGGCCCGTCTTTGCGCTTCTTCTTGTTAGGCATCGTGCCGGCGGTTGCGTCTGGCTGTTGGTGAGAGCAGAAAGAATTAGAAAAGGTGAGGGCCGGATGGGAAGTAAGAGTGTTGGCTTGGTGCTGATGAGAGTGCGCCCGGCACGGGGGAGCGAATGGCCTGGAAGCTTAGGCCACCCGGCTCGGAATTCACCGCTGACTCGCGGCAGCCTGATGCCAATAATGATAGAGGCAACGGAGATACGGTAGCATTAGCATATGGCCCTTCTGCTACGACAATGTATCGATCATTTCATTCAACAGACCGACCAGAGCAAGTGGCTTGTCACGTCAGTGTACCTGTGAACAAGAGGGAGCCCTCGACCGTCAATGTCATTTCCGTCGACGCAAGTGAGCCTCCCACAACAAGCTGGTCCGACGACACGTTGGATGTCGTCACAGTATACACTAAGTACTCTGCATAACATACAGTCTCTTTGCCCTTGCTCATAATCATAGTCATCGGATCGTCACCCGCTCAGAACCAATCGCCCCCACCCAGTCCCATCCCCATCCTCAGATTCTGCTGCATCGCATTCCCCTGCGGCGGCAATTGTGCTTGATTCCACACCGTCACCGACGGGTCTTGGTCGACTTGGCCACCTTCCACATAGCTGACATTGCCAGGCCGTCGATCAAAGGTAGTATCCATGTCCATACCGTACTGTCGAACCAATTCGTCGAAATTGTCCCAATTCAGGTCGCCGGTGCTGATATCCGGGTCCATTGAGAAGTCGGGAAGACCGTTCGAGTCGATTGAGTCCATGCGCATGGGTGGGAAGTTGATATTGTTCGGATCACCAGGAGGAGGAAAGGCGGCATTGGGGTCGAAAGGTGGTGCTGTAGGCATCCAGGCGTATGGAGGTTGTTGCGAGGCGTCAGTGAAAGGTTGCTGAGGATGCTGCTGCGGCTGGCTCGGTGGCAGATCGTTTGGGTAGTAGGTCTGACCCATTGCCGGTTCGTTGTTCAGTCCTGCAGTCTCCATCGGATCGACCTCGGCGCCACTGGTGTCTTGCAGAATCTTTGGAGACTTGAGGAGTTCATGCTTATCCAGCGGCACAACACCGTACGTCGGGCCCTCGGTAAACCTCTGCAGCTGCGCTTGGCTCAACGGTGCTCGTGTCATGGTAGGCCTTGTCGGATGCCCAAACATCGAATTAGCATTTGGACTGTACGTCCGCGATGGCTGTGTTCCGCCAATTATCACAGGCTGTCCGTTCGCAGCAGTCACCATAACACCTTGCTTCGTCCGCATCTCCTCCGCTATGCCTCGCTGCCGTGCGTCTTTCGCTTTGCGGTAAAGCTTCTTCAACGGTCTCCAGAGGTGTCCGGCACGATTATCATCGGTTAACGGCCGTCCCCACCTCCCATCTCGAGTCTTCTCAACTGCAATCCACGCTCGCTCCACAAGGTCTCCCTGGGTGCGATGGCAGAGCTCGGAAAGCATGAAGGCGAGCGCATGCCATTGCATGTACGTTCTAAACAGCCAACCCCATTTCATGGTCCGCGCCTCGGTCTCAAGGAGCAAGCTGTACTCGATGTTCTCCAAGCTAGTAATGAAGAGCTTATCCTTGGTTTCGCTCGGCAGACTGGCACCTCCATCATGCCTTTGAAAAGGGTGGTACACCATCAACCACATTTTACTCATCATCAATCTCGCAACAGTCGCCGTGACCCAGAAAAGCGGCACACTCATGTCACAGTGTCGCAAGTAGCGTTCCTCAAGACGTTGGTGGCACTCTGTGATCCACTTCTCCTTGTCTTGCAAAGTGACGCTGGAAAAGTGGTCGCCGCACGCCCTCGAGGATCCGGGAGGAATGTAGTTGATGCGGCGGAAAGTATTCGCGACCTCAAATCGGATGAGGCAGAATGCGAGGTCAGTGCAGCCTTGTCGCTCTGGAGGGAAGTCTTTGTCGTCAGGGCGGATGTCGACATCGTTGATATTCAGCGGCATCTTCGTATCGAACGCTTGCTCAATAATCGTTGGATCGCAGCCGTGATCTTCACTTGCTCGAACGTCCAGAACACAGATTTGCCACCAAAGACGTCGGCGCATCTCGATCTCGAAAGGTGACAGGCCGAAGTGCGTGCCATCTCGGTGGATACCAAGGGTCTGCGCTATTCGCACCACCAGTCCAGTCAGAGTCCAAATGACACGCGCATCGTGGTTGCGGCGGAGACATATGAGGAAGATGACAAAGGCCTGCAGCACCACAATCTCTTCAGTCGTCAGGAAGTTCGCTCTCGCAAGCGATTGCTCGATCGCGAATCGGTATCGCGACAGCAGAACCTGCTTCTCCTCATTGAAGCGAGCCTGGCAGTCTTGTGGAGTAAGCGACGTGACAGCACCATAGTATATGGCAAAGAGCAGGCACTCGGAGCTCCGCGAGAGGTTTGGTAGATGAGCAGCAGCGCTGAGGACCACAGGTTCAATAGTCGGAATATGCAAGACCTTCACGAGGGGATCCACTCGATCCTTGAACGCATCCCAATATGCAGGCAATTGGCCAGGCAGAGGGTGTAGAGACAGCATATCGACGTTCCCAGAGCTGAAGCCGAAGATCCAGCCTTGGTGATTAATACCAGGTCCACCGCCTGGCTCAGCATCGTCCTCTTCGTCGCTTGATTGATTGAGGATGCCTTTCAGATCCTCCACCTCGTTCGAGAGATTGGCCCAGAAGGAATTGTTGATATACCGTGACTTGCCCTCATTAATCACCAGTCGCCCAAACCTATTCTCAAACCGACCTCCCCGATGCTCCTCAATGTACCTCGTCTTGCTCCTGAATCCCTCATCCGGATCTTTCTCCCTCTGGGGCGTATCGCGATTGCTGTTTGGCTGCGTTTGTGCCGCACTACTGCCATTGTCCGCTGCCGATGGCAGACGCCTCTGCGCATCCTCAGTTTGACTCCCAGCAGTTCCCACCTCGCCATCCGGAGGCACCTCCACCCCCAGGCCTTTGACCACACCCTCCAGCCGCCTCAGCCGTTCGAGCAACTCCTTGTCCTTGCCTTCTCCCAGCTTCCTCGCCTTCCTCGGCGCTCTTCCCGGTGCGGGAAATACACACTCGATATGCGCGCGATTGCAATTCGAGCACGGATGCACTTTGTTGCACTTCACCTTCCGCTTGCGACAAGTGACGCATGATCTCGGGTTCAGTGTCCGGCCCTGTGCATCTACTTGCGCCTTCGATATCCCATTCGTAGGCGTCCCTGTCGATGCAATTCCTCCATGGTGACCGTTTTCAGGTCCAGAGGCCTCGTCGTCATCAATCGCATCCGAAGGCGCGGGATCTGTCGAAGCTGGTAGGAAGGGAAAGACCTCGGAAGGAGCTTGTACCCTCGACGGACTCTGACGTGCGTGATCCCACACAGCTGACCGGCCGTCGCCTGAACACTGTGAAGAGGGCGTACCTCCGTCCATTGGCGTGGCCAGCTATTGTGAGTCCTCAAGACTCAGCGTTGTATACGGGCTTGGTTTCCAGGTGGCCTTAGCAGGCTCTCAATCTAGGTTTCCGAAGTCCCAAAGTACGGTGGTCCGGGAATCGACTCGGCAGGTCAGCCTTTCCGCGTTCATGCCCGTTACCTCACGCCGGCGTCCCTTCTTCTCGCTCTAACCTGGGGCAACATGAGAGCTTGCTGGCGACAACCGCAATGCATTCCATCAAGAACTGTACTGGTCATCGCGGGGCAAAAGGGCGCAGCGAAATACGAGTAAGCGCAGATCTCATGAGTGGAACGCCTGCCGGGATCGAGATCCGGGGGCCGGCATTACTCAGCAAAATCCACCATGATGAGGCGAGCTCAGCCTGATGTCGACAAGGCTGTCGATCAGAGAAACCGGGGAAGATATCCAATTTCGCGATTCGGGATCGACTGGAATCGAACCCCGTGGCAATCACGGCGCATCTGACAGCTACAGAGAACCCGAGCCTGCCGTAAATTCCGTCCACAACCGCCCTGACAATCTCTCCTCAGTCACAGCCTCCAACTCTACCCTTTCATCCTGGGGCGCATATACATCCGCATTTTCAAACCGTTCAGTATAGTCAGCATGCTTCCCACCCTTCCCAAGTTGGCGCTCATGCGAAACCTTGCGCAAATGCCCAGTCTCACGGGGCGTCAGCCGGAGCTATGTGAGCCAGAGCAATCAGCTTTGTCGACCTCAAAGAGCTTGAATGGGGAATCCACCTACATAAAGCTCCACGGCCACCGTATGCAAAACCAGCGCCAGCCATCCAGCCGTACCGAACGGTACGGCGGCGCCAACTGCAAGTTCCACTGAATCAGCGCTGCCGAAGTCTGCGGTAACTATCACGCGCTGATGTACATTACTACCATCGTAGAAGGCGAGGCACGCGGGATAGTAAGCCAGCGTGCCGCGCCGTCCGAGCGTAAAATCAATCTGAGCACACTCGCGCGTCTCGAACCGATTGCGATGAGGCCTGATAATTTGGGTCGTGATGATCATGATGATGCGGGTCGTAATGATGGTGGAGAACTGGAGATCAGATCATGGTCAGCACGAAATCTCCTGTCTCACTCTTACATGAGTGCAGAGCCGACTTACCGAAGCCCACGTCCTCATCGTCCAAGCCTTGTGTTGATCAATCTGCAAGCACCAGAGATTGTTCCAAGCCATCGCGAACGCGGGAAACAAAAAAAAATATCATTCTACTGCGTCTGAGGGGTTTAGAACGCTCCGCAGCCTCATTCTGCGCCATACCAGAATGCGACTGCAGCGTGTCACAGCAGCACAACGACAGGTGCTAGAGCCTCAGGCTGGGCCCGAATCTGGCTGACAGATGAGATCCTGCGATGACTGAGCAAAGACGACAAGGGTTACTACGACCATATCCGTCCATTCAGATGGGAGAGGAACCAACCAAGATCTTAGCTGGGCGTCAAAGGTTGGGGTGCGCGGCGGGGCAGGCCATAGCGAATGACCAAGCTGGATGGCGGCAGGGTGTGACTGCGGTAGAAGATGAAGCCATCAGTTCACGTGGACGATGGTGATGAGTCACCGGGCCTGATGTAGAGGGGCGAACGGTAAGGAATCGCGAACTCTACCCCGGCCAGATCCAGGAATCTGATTGCGAGGTTGAGCTAGTGGCCCTGGGCGCCCTCACGTCGACGACGACGAACAAGACGCAGCTGTGCGGCAACGAGCTAATTTCTGGACGGAGGGCGAGGCATGCCACTGGTGCCGGGGAAAGCCAAGGGCGGAAATCCCGACGGCGCCATTCGATGTTCCATCACGGCAGAAACCCGCGCGACTGCATGTGGACCCTCCAATGGTGTTGGCATGTTCATTCAGGTAACTAGTCTGCGGGTGATGGTGACGGTCGGCCCGTCAGATCTGCCAAACGGTCTCCCATAGGGAATGAGGCTGGGCTTCGACGACTCTTGCTGCAAACCAGTTTTAGCCGATCTTCGAGACATTGAATCTCATGTACCTGATCTTTGCCATGATGACGTCTCTCCAACATTGTCGAGATGGTACCCATGAGCGAATGTCACCGCAGCAACCCGGCCGTACGTCCTGGCTCGAAACAAAGTTGACTGGTCCATTTCCCAAGGCATCGTCAGACTTGACGGTGGCATCCACAGTATAATTCTCGCGTGTGCAGTAACCCAGCGTCAGCCTGTTTCCGGTGCATCGGTGTTGCGGTCGTGCCACATTCGGAAAGCCTGACCCAAACGTATGCAGCTTTCACCTGAAGCGGGCGGCGGGGCCGCTCGTCTTAGCTGATCAAATCCAAGTGTCCAACCTGTGTATCCAATGGCTTGTGAACATTGTACAGTACTCGACCGATCATTTCATCTGGATATGGTCGAAAGTTTTGATCGCGTCGCTCATATGCGTAGCCAAGAGTTGGTGAAGCTGAGAGTCCGGAGCTGAGTCCGGAGTCCGCTATCCTATCTAGAAGCGTGCTGAGCGTCGTGTCAAAAGTCGCAGTAATGAAGGCCTCGGTGCACGTGAAAGCTTTGGGATTCTACACGAGTGCCGTAGATGCTGCCGGGACTCTTGAAGTGTCCAGCGCATGCCGACCCAATTGGCACAAAAGTCTCTCGAAGCGCGATACTCACCAACATACTTACGCCGCTCCGTAACGTGCGAAAGCCCCTTTTTCGAGTTGTGATACTTCGTCTGCCTGCCTCGGCTATGGCATATGAGGCCCGTTCGACAGTGGACGTACCTCCAACATGACAATGGCAGATCCGGAGCCCAATTCTGTGCAAGTAGAGCAGTTACCCGATGGCATCACGCTCATCTCCCTCAATCGGGCCCACCGCCGCAATGCAGTCAACCCGTCCACAGCCTCCAAGCTCTACAACGCGTTCCTCGCATTCGACGCCGACGAGAGCCAGAAAGTCTGCGTCTTCTACGGTCAACATGGCACATTCTGTGCCGGCGCCGACTTACAAGAAGTAGCCAAAGCAAAGCATGACTTCTCATCGCCCATCGCTGAACCCGTCCGCATAGACAAAGACACCCAAGCCCCGATGGGGCCCTCCCGACTCCGATTGAATAAACCAGTCATAGCCGCAGTCTCCGGATACGCAGTCGCAGGCGGACTAGAACTAAGTCTTCTAGCCGACATCCGAGTAGTGGAAGAAGACGCCATCTTCGGCGTCTTCTGCCGCCGCTGGGGTGTCCCTTTAATCGACGGCGGGACCGTCCGACTCCCCTCCGTCGTCGGCCTCGGTCGGGCGCTGGACATGATCCTCACTGGCCGGGCTGTGGATGCGCAGGAAGCGCATGCAATGGGGCTGGCGAATCGGGTGGTGCCTAAAGGCAAGGCGCTGGAGAAGGCGCTGGAGATTGCGAGGGAGTTGGTGAAGTTCCCGCAGATGTGTTTGAGAGCTGATAGAGCGAGTGCTTATTACGGGGCGTTCGAGGCGAAGGATTTCCGGGATGCCATGGCGGCGGAGTTTGAGAGGGGGGTGGGGGTGGTGAGAGCGGAGGGGACTGAGGGAGCGGCGAGGTTTGCAAGTGGAAAAGGCAGGCATGGGAGTTTCAAGTTGTAAGCTAGCGGACTGGCTGTCTTGTTTGCTCCGTTTACAGCGATGTTCTTATGTTGTCCATTGCGGTGTTTCCGCGGTGCTGATCCGCGTCAATGGCACGACCGCCGGCCTATGGGTGTGCAGCTGCAGCATTGGGATACACTGCGGCCACCATGACTTGACGGAGCGAATGACCGCCATCGCATGTTCTGAATGCGAATGGAACATGATCCGGTGGTGACCAAGCTGCATCTCCATCTTCCTTGATCTTCTGCAAGGTTTCGTCGCGCACGCGCACGGATCGCTCCCGCTGTTTACAGACGCAAACATCAACGCAGCTCTCCATCTTCGCAACCACAGCCCTTCGTGCTACCGGGCCATACGCAACTCGACCCGACATTCGCGCCTTTTTCCTTTGTCTGCGTTCTGCCTCCTTCGCTCTCGATACTCCTGTTGTCGTAATGGGTGTATTGAGCAGAAGTGCAAGGTCAGGCAGGTGACGGAAATCAGGGCGCCAGCGACTTCCTTAGCAACGAGACGCGCTCCTTCACTCCCATTTGACGTCCTACACCTCCGGTCGGACAGCGTCTCGCGACTTCCGCCATCATGGCGCACTACACCGGCTACCGCTCTCCGACGTCGCCGCCGCATGGCCGGTTTGGCGCATACTCGCCCACCAAATCCAGTCCGCTCCGACATACGCTCTCCACTCTCTCGAACAACAGCGACACCGAGAATTCCTCCGCGCCCAGTCGACAAGGCACCGTCAGCAGCAATGCAAGCTCCGCATACAGCTATGGCAGCTACAGCGGCTACGACTCAGCCAACGACCCTTTCGTAACGCGACCGAGCGCCAAGCGGGAACGGAGCGAGAGCCCCGTCAAGAAGAACTCAGTGTTTGCCAAGTGGGAGCAGCGAGAGCAGGCAGAGCAGGACCAGTGGACTCCTAAGGCGACGAGGGCAATGGATCTCAGTCCGAAGAAAGTCAAGGACGATGAGTGGAAGTCGAGTATTGGGCGGAGCGAGAGTCGGAGTGCGTTGAGGCCGGTGGAACTGAATACGCGGACGGACAGTGGGCTTGCGCCTAAGACGAGGACGTCACGGGAGCTCGGATCGCCGACGAAGGAGAATGGGCAGTTTGAGCTGCCTGCGTCGCCTATCAATGATGGGAGTATGCGACCCCCGCCAAGACCGCCATCGCATAGCCGCGGTTACAGTCTGGACACTGCCATGCAGACTTCGCCGGACCTGACATCGGCAACGAGTCCGCCGTCAGCATCGTCACGGAATAGTCTGGCCACGTTGTCGAGGTCAGACTCAATACGAGCAAGTACACGCCCTCGGCAACGCGGACACGTGCGCTTTTCATCCACAGACCACTGCGTGCCCCAGCTGGATGGCGACGATCTCAAAACGCTACAAAAGTCGTCAACGCCGCAGCTGCGCCATCTTAGTAGGATGGCGGCAGATGATGGCGGTAGCGAAGACATGGGCGTGCATTCACCAGAAGAGCAAGTTGCAGGCTTGGTCGGACGAAGGAGGCTTCAGCGTTCAGGATCCGTCCGACCTAACTCGGCAGGCCAGTCCCAATTTGCATCTCAGTATGCTAGCACCAGGTGGATGGACACGCAGCGAAAACACTTACAAGCCTACGAGTACCTCTGTCACATTGGTGAAGCACGCGCTTGGCTGGAAGATGTGCTGGAACCGACAGAGTTGCCTCCCATCGTGCAGCTGGAAGAGGCGCTGCGAGACGGTGTGACGCTCGCTGAAGTTGTGGTGCGGCTTGCTCCTGCACTGCCTCTCGATCAACAGCAAGCACTGGGCTCTCAGAGGATCTTTCGCAATGCCCGGCTCCAGTTCCGGCACTCTGACAACATCGCCCTTTTCTTCCGCTTCCTGGCCGAGATTGAGCTACCTGAGCTCTTTCGCTTCGAGCTAGTGGATCTCTACGAAAAGAAGAACATCCCCAAAGTCATATACTGCATCCACGCGCTGTCATGGCTTCTCTTCCGAAAAGGCATCGTTGACTTCCGCATCGGCAACTTGGTCGGTCAGCTGCACTTCGAAGAGCACGAGCTTGAGGAGACACAGAAGGGCATCGACCGCTCCGGCGTTGCTATGCCCAACTTCGGTGGCATGCGAGAGGCGATGCAAGTCGAGCCCGAACCTGAGCCTACGCCTGAAGAACTCTTAGCCGAGCAAGAAGACATTCTTCCCGATCTGCAGTCACAAGCTTGTGGCGCCCTTGTCAGACTCAGGCTTGGTCAAACAATGCAAGATCTCTGGGATGCCGAAGACACCATTGCTCGATTCCAATCACTCGCTCGCGGCGGCTTTGCGCGAGAAATCTTCGACTTTAAGTACAACATGGACGCCTCCACCCGGCACTTCCAAGCGGCCGCCAAGGGCTTCCTGGTCCGGAGACTGCACCACAGGAAACAGTGCGCTTGGCGGGACAACAAGGCTGCAGTGGTCAAGGTCCAGAGCCTGTGGCGCGGCAAGCAACAGCGGGCGGAGACCAAGCTGATTAAGACTCAGCTGCAGAGGCAACGGCACGGTCTGAAGGAGCTTCAGGCGGCTATAAGAGGTGCGCTTGGGAGGTGGAGGGCGAGTGATGTCTGGCAGGAGACGCAGGAGGCTGGGGCGGAAGTTGAGGCGTTCCAGGCGCAGGCGAGAGGTGCTTTGGAGAGATTGCGGATCGGTGCGATCATGAACCAGCTTTGGGATGTTGAGGAGAGCATCGAAGGACTGCAAGCTGTCATCCGGGGCGCGCAGATGCGAAAGCAAGCGAGAAGTCAGCAGCAGGCTGCCAAGCAGGTCTCCGTCGACATCATCAAGCTGCAAGCCGCTGCTCGAGGGTTGATTCAGCGCAAGGAGATACGGCGACACCATGGCCACTTCGAGATGCATGAAGATGGCATCACCGACGTGCAAGCTGCTGCTCGTGGTCTGCTGGAGAGGCTTCGGCAGGCGAGGACTAAGGGTGCCCTGCAAGGCCGTGAGCCCGGCGTGGTGAAGCTGCAGGCTCTCCTTCGGGCACATCAAGCACGACAGACAGTGCGAACGGAGAAGGGCAACCTTGCTCAGCACGGCGAAGTCATCAGCTCCCTTCAGGCTCTCGCCCGTGCCAACATGTGCAGAGCCCGCACCGCCCAGCTCCGGGATGATCTCAAACACCACCACGGCGAAGTTCTCCGACTCCAGTCCCTGGCTCGCGCCATGCTCCAGCGCCGCGACATTGGCAACAAACTCGCCTCCCTTGAAGACCAAGAACCTCAAATCACCACCCTCCAATCCCTCGCCCGGGCCTACATCCAACGCCAACGCATCTTCGAACAGCTCGTTGCCCTAGAGAAGCAAGAGGAAAGCATAGTTGCCCTCCAATCGCTCAGCCGTGCCATGCTCCTCCGCAGCCACGTAGGTGGCCTGCTCTCCGAACTCGAGGACGTGGAGCCGGAGATCCTTCACTTCCAGTCCACTGCGCGAGCTTTCATGGTCCGGGCCAAATTTGAGGAGAAAAGGCGGCATTACAATGAAAATATGCTGAAAGTCATCAAACTGCAGTCCTTTGTGAGAGCGAAGCAGCAGGGTGAGAGTTACAAGAGCTTAGTGAAAGGGAAGAACCCTCCTCTGCCGGTTGTGAGGAAGCATTTGCATCTGCTAACCGATACTAATCTCGACTTCGAGGGGGAATTGGAGACGGAGAGGTTGAGGCGGCAGGTGGTGGAAAGTGTGAGGCGTAATGAGCTGGTAGAGAGTTACGTAGAGGGGTTGGATGTTAAGATCGCGCTGCTGGTCAAGAACAAGATTACCCTGGATGAGGTGGTCAAGCATCAGAAGCATTTCGGTGGGTCGGCTTCGCAGCTTCTGAGGCAGGGGAGTACGCTGGGTACTGGGCACAGTGGCGGATTTGATCTGAAAGCGCTGAACAAGTCCTCGCGGAAGAAGTTGACGGGGTATGAGGAGCTGTTCTTCATGCTGCAGACCCAGCCTGGATATCTAGCGCGCCTTTTTTACCACCTCACCGGCCGTGGAATGCCAGAGAGGGATGGGAAGAACTTTGAGCGGCTGATCATGACTCTCTTTGGTTATGCTCAGAAAAGTCGCGAGGAATACTTCCTGCTGAGAGCCCTTGGCGCAAGCACTCAGCTCGTCATCGAACGAGCGCAAGGCCTAGATGATTTTGTGCGACAGCTGTCTGGTTCTCTGCATCAGCGGCTTCTACTGAGCTACGTGCGGAGTCCATCCTGCCGCTCATATCTCAAAGCCCTCTTCGGTGGCCTGGTCAGGGATGGAATCTGCGGACAAGAACATCTGGACCTGGAAAGCGATCCGCTGCAGATCTACCGGGCCATCATTAATAGCGAGGAGTTGTCCACGGGCCAAGCGTCTAGGAGGCCGCGAGACTTGCCTCGAGAGCAGGCCATTCGAGAGCATGATGTGCGACCGACATATGTCCAGCATCTTCAAGACCTGAGGGATCTGTGTGATGGGTACTTCTTGACGCTAGAGGAGACGCTGCATCGTATGCCCTACGGTGTGCGATACCTCGCCACGGAGCAATATAGGGCTCTATGCCAACACTACCAGCACGAGGATCCGGGTCGTCTTGCAATCATCGCGGGCAATTGGCTTTGGAAGTCTTACCTCCTGCCCGCACTGCGGGAGCCCGAGATGTGGGGTGTCGTTGATCGAGGTCTCAACGCCGTGCACAAGCGCAACCTTGGCCAGGTCGCGACTGTGCTCGGCCAAGTGGCATCGGGCAGACTCTTCGGCGCCGAGAACCTTTACCTGCAACCCCTTAACAACTGGATCTCGGAGTCGCTGGATCGATGGCACGATGCTCTAGAACACATGTTCGACTTACCGAGCGCGGAAGAGTACTTCGACGCGGATCATTTCAGCGACCTCTACGCGAGGACGAAGCCGACGCTGTACATCAAGCTCGCGGACATCTTCTCGCTCCACAGCTTGATCGCGGAGAATCTATCAGCAGCTGCGCCGAACAGGGATGACCCGATCAAAGAGCTGCTCACGGACCTGGGAACCGCCAAGAGCAATGAGAGCGATCTGAGTGGTGCTTCGAACGGCGGCGAGATTACGCTGACGCTCAAGTCTCGCTTCACTGTGCAGGAGGACCCTAATGCCGAGGCCAGGGCGCTGTTCATGGCCACCAAGCGCTTGGTGTTGTACATCATCAAGGTCCAGACTGGTTCGAACCTGATGGGCATCATGGTGCGTCCGATCACGCATGACGATGCGGAGCGCTGGATTCAAGTTGTGCGAGAAGAAATAGCTGAGAGGGAGCGCGGCCAGCGGAGACATGGCCCGAAGCGTAGTACGTCGGGCTTTGATCCGAGAGCGTCGCTGCGAGGCGCGCGAGCGCAGTCAGTGTACTCTGAGGCGCTGTCAGCGCACTCAGAAGACCGGAGAGACCTGCTAGACCTGGAGAGCATGACCTACGCGGAGGTCAAGCACAACGCTTTGGAGAACATGATCGCTCTCGAAGGCGCACATATCCCGCCTCAATACCGGCTGAGCCGGCACAACAACTATCAAGACCTTCTCAACGCCCTCGCAGCCGACATTCGCTCCAAGCACCGGCGGCGACTGGAGCGCCAGCGCGAGCTTGAATCCACCCGCGCCACCCTCACGCAGCTGGACGACAAGGCCAACTTCCTCGAAGACCAACTCAAGAGCTACAACGATTACATCGAGCAATGCCTTCACACCCTCGCCCACAAAAAGGGCGGCAAAACCAAATTCGTCATGCCCTTCACAAAACAATGGAGCCACAATCGCGAACTGGAGCGCGCCGGCCGCCAACCCAAATTCGGCTCATACAAGTACTCTGCGCGCCAACTCGCGGACAAAGGCGTGTTGATCAGCTGGCCAGCTTACCAGCCTGAGCAATGGGGTCAACTGAACGTCGTCATCAGCAGTGATGAAGTCGGAGTGTTCCATCTGGAGGCGAGTTCGGGGAGTATGATGCTCCCTGGTGCTTCGGCGAATGTGTTGCTGGACGATCTCCTGCAGGCACAGTACGATAATCGTAATTCGATTTCCGTGTTCGAGGAGATGGCGGGGGGTGGGGCGAAGTTGGCGGTGAATTTGCTGTTGCATCTTGTGTTTAAGAAGTTCTATCGGGAGGAATAGTGAAGGGTGAGCATGATGGATGTGATTGATGTGTTGTGATGCGAGGCGTTGGGGTTGGCTGCCAGGGTTGTATGAGAGGTGTATATGGTGGTGATAACGTATATATACCCGTCTCCTTGACTGTCAATTTCGCACATCACGGTTTCGATCGTGAGTTGTTCCTATGGACTTGTTGTAGAGTCAAGAATGCCTCTGACGTATCCAGTATTTACGCTTCTTCCCCGCAGCGGCAAATCAACTTGCCGATCACGGCAGGAAGACGAGCATTGAAACATCCACCACTCCACTGCAGTCTTCCCAGATGAGCAGCCCACATCTCTCGCTATCGAAGCATTCGATGAGCCCCTCCTCGACCCCTCAGCAATTGTTCTGAGCAGCTACCGTGCTGCAATTCCATCATGGCCTCCATGCGCGTTCGGCCGTTCAGCCGAGCCATCGCACGTCCTTTCGCCTCGACAACGGGGCGATCGAGGGCAATCTTTGACCGGACTCTAGCAACACAATCCGACTTCCCCAAGTTCCTGAAATCGAAGCCGCCGTTAACGCCAGACTTCGGACCCAAAGCCGACGTCTCCACCATCGTCAAGGACGTGATCGACGACATCAAAGCCAATGGCGACGCGGCCGTGAAAAAGTACTCGGTCAAATTCGACAGATGGGATCCTTCTGAAGGGTTCAAGCTCTCCGAACAGAAGATAGACGAGATCATCTCCACAGTCGATTCACAGATCATCAAAGACATCAAGGAGGTCCAGGGGAATGTCCGACGATTCGCCCAAGCACAGAAGGACTCACTCAAAGATTTTGAGATTGAGATGAGTCCGGGAGTGCACCTCGGTCAGAGGAACATTCCGATCAGGAATGTCGGTGCTTATATCCCCGGTGGACGGTATCCTCTGCTGGCGTCTGCGCATATGACTATCTTGACGGCAAAGGTGGCAGGCGTGCCGAATGTTGTTGCGTGTACGCCGCCGATTGCGGGAGATATCCCCGCGAATACAGTCGCTGCTATGCATTTGGCTGGTGCGGACCAGATTTTCCTGCTTGGCGGTGTCCAAGCTGTAGCGGCCATGGCACTGGGGACTGAGTCAATCGATGCCTGCGACTTCATTGCTGGGCCTGGAAACGCCTTTGTCGCGGAAGCAAAGAAGCAGCTCTTTGGAAACGTCGGCATCGATCTCCTCGCTGGTCCGACGGAGGTGCTGATCGTAGCGGACGAAAAGGCCGATCCCTTCATGTGCGCCGTCGACCTGCTGTCGCAAGCCGAGCATGGCCCAGATACACCTGCTGTGCTCATTACGAACTCCGAAAAAGTCGGACGTGAGACCATCGAGCAGGTCGACAAGCTTCTGCCCATCCTCCCAACCCGAGACTTGGCAGGCACTAGCTGGAAGAACTTTGGCGAAGTGATCGTCGTCCGTGATTTGGACGAAGCCTACAGTCTTGCCGACGAGTATGCATCAGAACATGTCCAGATTCTGACTGAACGGCCCCGAGAAGCACTGGAGAAGATGAAGAACTTCGGCTCGATCTTCCTAGGGGCCAATACTTGCGTGTCATATGGTGATAAGTGCATTGGTACTAATCACGTCCTCCCGACAAGAAAGGCTGCGAAGTACACCGGCGGTTTGTGGGTGGGGAAATACCTGAAGACTTGCACGTACCAAGAGGTGACAGATGACAAGGCCTCCGGCAGGCTGGGCGAGCTTTGCGCCAGAAGCGCGAGAGCTGAGAGGTTCGAGGGCCATGCGAGGAGTGGGGATCTGCGAGCGCACAACCTGCTTGGCAACAAGTATGAGTGGATTGAACAGGGCAAAGCGGCCTGATATCAGGGATCGTGCAGCTCGAAGACAAGCCCTTGAGTGAAAGTCTCGCAGCCATGTCCACAGCAATACCCGCCCATCATTGAGGCGGATTATCCGTTCAAACTCAACATCTCTGGCTGGACGCCTGTCTTATCGATCTTGGCAGTCCGATCCCAAACTACACCCTCATTGTCACACCGGCGAAGCTGATACACCCTTGATAGCGGGATGAAGTCTTCGTCCTCCGTTGCTTTACCCCATTGCTCCAGTGGTAACCACTGCAGATCTTCGAGGAAGCGATCACGGTAGCCGACCTCATACAGAACACTCCGGTGCATAGGGTCCGTCCTTAGTCTTGATATAGCTGATTGGGCGGTACGGAGTTTCGTTGCTGGCCGGGCTAGTTCCTCCTCGGCGGGAGCAGTCGTCTCCAGGTCCTGCGTGCTCTGCTGCGGTCGTCTCCCGACGGTTTCTGCCGTCAGGTCTTCACTCTTCGCGCCTCGGTCATCTCCTAAGATAACGATCGCATCTGCGTCTCCGAGGCAGCGTTGATCCCCTCTGACATCATCTTTTGCTCCCGTCGCATAGTCGTCAACGCTCCTTTCCGAGATGGATCGATGCCAAGGTCAGCCGCCACTTCTTCTCTTGATGGGAGTGAATATTCCAATCGCCACTTTGGCTTTTGCAGAGTTCGACTGACGTCCACTTTGGTAAAGTCCATAGGTTGCGTTACACCAAGGAAATATGTGATGCTGGTCGAGGTAAGACAAGGATACGGCCAGATCCGAGGGTGTAGCGATGAAGGGACCAGTACTTCTATGCCCTTTCGCAACATTTCAGGTACTATCGATCGCCAACGAGCCACGTCGATAGCATTCATATCCCAGAATTCAAATGTGGCGCCAATGAATCCAGCATGGTTCAAGAACATGGACGCTCCGAATTCTTTCGTGAAAATCGTGTCGTCGAAGTACGGATCGGTCAGGTGGTTCTCCCTGGTCACCTTGAAGGCGTCTGCGAGCGCCCTGATGGCTGGTGCACTCCACCCTTCAGCCTGTTCTCCCGGTCGCTCCCCGACTAGCACTGCTATCGGGACGTCACCGCGGGTGCAGAAGGCTCGGAAGAAGCGTGGGTCGACGTCTTCAGCGTTGTCGCTGGCGTACTGCAAGCAGCCTTCGGCAGCACCGACGAACAATTCGTAGAGTCGGTAGCTGGTACAGAGATCGAGCTCAGGGGCAATGAGACCCATCGCTTTTGCCCACCGGTGGACCTTGGCGTGTTCCAGTTTCCGGGTGGGCTCCTCGAGACCCCTTTGCCGGATGCGGAGGTTCAGCTGCCAGACATGCTGTACACAGGCGAGCGTTCTCGCTTCTGCCCTAGAGCAGGCGTCATTCTCTGAATAGGATAGATTGCCATCTATGACCGACTGGCCCAGATCGAAAGCTGTCGGAAGCAGGGCTATGGTCAGGATAAATTCACCGCTTTGGGGCCGCAGAGCGCTCTTCGGGATCAGATGCGACCATGCGATACGGAGTTCGCTCGCGCCTGAAGAATCGTCGTCCTTTGTGATGGAGCCCGCACCCAAGGACTCCTGGATGATTTGCTTGTACCAGCCTCGGAGAGTCGGTGGCGAAAGCAATAAGACATTCACATCATCGCCTGGCTGCCAGACCCCGGCTGCGAATGTACCAAAGGGCAGGAGGAATGACTGGAAGGTGTGTCGGAGGGCGCAGGGATCACTCGGTACGGTATCTTGTATGCGCACGTAGAGAGCGGTGAAACTCGTCGCCAGTCGTGCGATGGCGTTGTCGATGGCATCGACCTTTCTGTGGACGGCATTGATGTAGTCGGCGGTGGCAGCACGCTCCAGCGATGTCGATGTCGCCCAAGTTACTGCAGCCATGGCTGAGGCTCGGTGTCACGTATGCTGTTGATCAATGTGGTGGCACTTTCAGAGAATGCGTAGAGGAAATATGGATAAAGCACCGTATATTTGTTACATTCGGACTTGCCCTGCCTCATTGTCCAGCGTGCCTACTCCGAGACACCGCAAAGGTGACTCATGACTGTGCCTTCCTTCCATTGCGCCTCACAACAATGGTGCCGTGCGATGATGATGGAGTTTGAGTCACCGAAAGCAGCAGTGCCACTCTTAACGCGCCCAGCCCGAAACCAACGGTATTCGCCGAGCCTCACCCAGCGCAAGCTTTGCGGCGGACGGGGTGAGAAGGGGGATGGACGGGCTTTGGTCGTTGTTGTCCGTGTGCGCGGCAAAACACCCCCTGTGCTCGCAGAGAGCTGGCGACGGCGAGGTATCGGAGGAGCAACGAGATATAGGTCCGCCAAGTGCATTGCTCGCACGGCGGGAGGATCGTCTCCTTCCACGCCTTCTCCCGTGCTTCTAGCGGGCGGGGCGGGTGGCTGCGGTCCACCTCATTTTATCCTAGCGGCAGGGCGGGCGATGTCTGGGAGTGGGGCGCCGGCGATCCCTTCTGTTGTGATGCTATGGCCATGACATGTGCGGGCAAAGGTTGCCCTGCTTCTCCTGCCCTTTGCCAGGCGCGCTCTCCGGCTCTCCCTCACATTGCTGCCATTGCCAACTCGACTTGCTTGTGAGCGCTGGCCTTGCAGGACATACGACACTTTGACGACAGCGACGACATCCTTCGTCACACCAGACGCGGACAAGGATCTCACCACCGCGCCCACATTGTGCCGCATCCGAGAGGTCTCGACAGCTCCCATATCCACCGGCATATAGTGCGTTCGATCGCGCTGGCTGCGGCAGAGGTCTGGCATCTCGAAGCTGCGCAATAGGTCCGACTGCGAGCAAACCTCATACCAGAGTCCCGCACGCCCGTCGATGAAAGCCCAGCGGTGTCGGCTGGCTGCATCTTCGGCCGCATGCGCTGGGGACATTCACCGCCTCGGTAGATCGCGAAACGAGTATTGATCCGGGGCGACTGGCACTGCACTGTCTACAGTCTGTCTACAACCATCCATCGAAGCTCAGCATGCGCCGACAGCAGTTCCGCGCCTCACAGACTGCTGCACGCAATGGCACCAATGCCTCCGATCCCTACACCTTGGTGCACAGCTACGACGCCCAGATCAACCCTTCGAGACCGGCAAAGTCGTCTCCACTAGCCAGCTCGACCATTGCTGGGTTGCCATTGGATCTGCTGGACCGCCTGAAAGCCTTCCCGCTATTCCAGACTGCACCAGAGTCTTTCCTGCTCAGCATTGGGCACAGCCTGCGACCCAATGTCTATCAAGTGTCGCAAGAGATCATTCGGGAGGGAGATGATGCCAAGGCTATGTACTGGCTCGTGCGTGGGAGTGTACGCGTGACCAGCCGCGATGGGGAGAGCACTTATGCCGAGCTCAAGCCAGGAGCGTTCTTTGGAGAGATCGGTATCCTGATGGACATGCCGCGAACAGCATCCATTGTCGCCAGCACGAGGAGCTTAGTAGTCAGGCTGAACAAGGAGGACTGTCAGAAAGAGCTAGCGAACTATCCTGACATTGAGAGAGCGATTCGGGATGAGGCGTTGGAGCGGCTAGCCATCCTGGAGAGGAAGAAGAAGGAGCGGACAGTCGTGAGCGGTGAGCCGTGTGGCACAGTCAAACCCGCGGCAGCGCCCAGGAAGCGCTCACGCGACTGGATTGCAGGAGACGTTGAGATGGGAGAGGCGGGGTCAATCGAGCATGGCGAGATACTTGCGAACAAACGACGGAAGTCCCCTTCGCCGGGCATTGCGGACGTTGCGGCGCCGAGTGCACTAGGGGATGTGCCGCTGACCGTTCGCGCGCTTCTCAAGGAGCTGCCGTTGTTTGCGGGGCTGCCAAACGACATTCTGCACTTTCTCGGATGCAATGCGCAGCATGTGCACTTTGCGCCCTTCACGGATGTCATACAACAGGACACAGCAGGGCGCGATGTCTATTTCATCATCAAAGGAGATGTGGAAGTGCTGATCACTGGGCCAGACTCGAGACGAGGCTCCGCACAGGCGTCCGGTAGTGGCCAGGATCCCGATGGCGATCAACAACCGCGACAGCGAGTGAAAGCGCGTCTCAAGCCTGGGCAATACTTTGGCGAGGTTACTAGCCTGTCACTAGCACCCCGGCGGACAGCAACGGTGAGAAGCGTAGATGCTGTAGAATGCCTACTCATCAGCGGAGCCACATTGGACGAGCTATGGTCACGATGCTCGTCTGATCTGCGACAGCAAGTGGAGGATGAGGCCAAGCGGCGGCTGGACGCTGCCGACAAGGACGACGATGCGGAGATGCTCGACGCTAACGGAGGCTCTGTTCAACATGGAGGCATCAGTACAGAAGTACCGCAGGACGATACAGATGATCCGAATGCCTGGCGGAAGAACTTGCCGAAAGTCACGTTCGAAGAACCGCCTCTGGAAGATCTTCCGCTTCCCACACCGCAACCACAGCAGATGGGTCCAGTAGACCCCGATCCTTTCTTTAACCCAGACCTGGATAACATACGTGCGAAGTCTCGTCGATCTTCGCTCGCACCTCCTGCCCCTGGAGAGACGCTGTCACCACTAAGTCAGCCCAAGCGTGCGCCCAGCCCTCCGGATGGATCGCGGCTGCTATCCTCATCGCCGCTGAAGCCTGGCTCCAAATACTCGCCGTCCGCGTCTCCTTCCTCACCGATTCAACTATCGCCGACTGCCACTCGGCGACCGAGCCTTGACCGACGACCTTCTAACTTCGGCAAAGGCCGTCTGCCCGACTCGGTCCTGGTGTCTGTATTTCAGCATCTTGACCTTCTCGAGCTTATGCGCTGCAGGCTGGTCTCTATGCATTGGTGGGATCTACTTAATACCTCCCCAGACATTCTGAAGCGCCTTGATCTATCCCGCTACAATCGGTACGTCGACGACGAAACACTGCGGAGTATCATCATACCCTTCATCGGCAATAGACCGCGCGAGATAGACATGAGCAATTGCTTCCATATCACCGATGAAGGCTTCAAAGCGCTTGCCGAAGTCTGCGGAGATGGCGTCAAGATGTGGAGGATGAAGTCCGTCTGGGATGTCTCCGGCCCAGCAGTGCTATCTCTGGTTGACAAGGCGAAGGATCTCGAGGAGATCGATCTCAGCAACTGCCGAAAAGTGGGTGACAATTTACTTGCAAGAGTGGTAGGCTGGATCGTGCCGGATAAGCCGACCGCCTTGCAGCCTATGGCAGCTCAGCAACAGCCACAGAGTGGCAAGCGACCGGCTTCTCGAAGAGGCCAGCCTGCGCAACCCGAACAAGCGCCCCCAGCGCCCGGGACGGTGATAGGGGCGAACAAGCTGAAGAGGCTCACACTCAGCTACTGCAAACACATTCAAGACCGTAGCATGGCGCACATTGCGGTGCACGCTTCGGACAGGCTTGAGTCACTCGATCTGACCCGCTGTACCAGCATCAGCGATGCCGGCTTCCACTCGTGGAGCATGTACGACTTCAAGAATCTGCGGAAGCTCGTATTGGCCGACTGCACCTATCTGTCGGATCAAGCGATTGTGGGCGTGGTCGGTGGCTGTCGTAGGCTACGCGAGCTTGACTTGAGCTTCTGCTGTGCTCTGAGCGATACCGCTACGGAGGTACTGGCGCTTGGTCTGCCAGCACTGAGAAGCTTGAACATGGCATTCTGCGGCAGCGCAATCTCGGACAACAGCCTGCGCTGCATTGGTCTACACCTGCTTGACCTCCGCTACCTCTCCGTCCGAGGCTGTGTGCGAGTGACCGGGCAGGGGGTAGAGCTCGTGATCGAGGGCTGCAGGCAGCTCAAGGAATTCGACGTTTCACAGTGCAAGAACTTGCGACCGTGGCTGGATAGGGGCGGACTGGGTAAGGTCAGAGCCTCAGGCAGGGCGATCAAGTTCGATACGATTGCCGATGGGACTTGGAGATCAGCTGGGAGGTGACTCCGATTTTATGCCATGGAGAGAGATGTTCTTGGGGTATGGAAGACTGAGCCAAATGGTTTGTGGCAATACGATGGAGATCTACGCGGATGTCTTGTACGATATGCACGGCCGTTTTGTCCGCGATATACCACGCTAGGAGGCTTTTTCATGTCAATCGTACCATTCTCGCACCCTCTATCAACTGCCTAGCGCAGTCATCCATGCCGTCTTGGTTTCGAAGATTGCGTGCTATCACTCAATCATGCTGTCCGCGGATCGCCCGAACCTCATCGCTCGGCGCCACAAGGCCCGACACTTCAAGCTACACTGTCTCAAAGTGTGGCACAGCTAGTGCTCCCGGTGTCAATAGACATGTCAACCCAAAAAGTGCGTCGGATTTACACCCTTCCATGGCTGAGCAATGCTTCATAGTGGCAACTTCAGTTGACATCGACTTGATTCCCTACCGCGCTTCACTTCTTTCCCTGCTTCGCCGACGCATCTGCCAGCTTGCTATCCTTCTTGCCACCTCGCAGAAGCTGCACAAAATTCATTAGCTTGTGCTCGACCAAGATAAGGCCGGCGGTGCACACCTCGAGATGGCCCGCCTTCGCCGCCAGCGATTTCTCCGTCATTGAAGCGAGTCCGGCTGAGTGCTTCTTCTTGAACTGCTGTTGCTTTTGCAGCGAGGCTTTCTTGGGCTTGACCACGGCTGCTCGGTGATTCTTCCGTTGAACTCTGGCTCTGTGGTCAGAATTTGTGTGATGCGCCCACCACTCTGGGTGGAAGGACTTACGGCTTTGTGACGCCAGCTTTCGGCTTTGACTTGATCGCGCCTTGAGCCATAGTATCAAGTCTGAAGAACGGCACGATTGTTGTAATAACGGCTGGAAGTCGCAACCCGATCGTCTGTCACAGAACTGCAGCAGCTGGCCTGCGAGGATTTTGGGTGGCAAATCAACTTCGAGCCTGAGGCATCAACAAGGCCTCTCTCCCTACTGATCGCCAGCTCTCTTTCTCTTGCCGACAAGGCCGCCTGCAGGATCGTGTTGCAGACCGGGCGAATGCGGCTGCGATATTGCAGTGCATCCAGTCGAGGCCTGCTGAAGGGCTGCACGAGGTAGAAATGAGCAGGGGTCAGGCTGGGGGCTCAGGTTGGTGTCTTGAAGCGTCCTTTTTCTCCAGAACGCGCTTGTTGCATCTACTCTCCCTTTACCCTTCGTGCCGCAGTCATGGGCCGCCCAACAGCGGCAAATTCGCTCGCATTGGCGTTCTTCTGCGCTCTGTCTCGCGCCGTACTAATTAAAAGCGAGTGCTAACGCGCACTGCTGCCCCTCAGCCAACGCCTGGGACAGTCTCAACCATACCGTCTCCGGCCAGCTCATCAAGACTATGCCTATAGCAGCTTCGTGATATCCGGGAATCGCCTATCACGCCGACATCTGTAAGCCTGTGGACGACTTGGGCCGATGCTCGCTTCCAGGCACTGAGCCCAATTGGCCTTGATTATCCCGATAAACAGCACCTGCCCTTCAGATAACTTGACGGCCGGAGAAATCACAATTGGATCTTGCAAACTCGGAACGAATCCTCGCTATACTGTGAACGCGACTTGCGTCAAAGATGTCTCAGCAGCAGTGGACTTTGCGCGAGAGCACAATATCCGCCTGGTGATCAAGATGACGGACCATGACTTGCTGGGACGGAGCGACGGCTACAGTAGCCTTCGAGTTGTTGCTGAAGGATCTTCGGCCCGGTGTCGAGTACTCGAACAGCTATCACTTTCCCAGTAGGAACTGGACAGGCAGCGCTATTACCACTGGCGGCGGCTTCACTTGGAATGACGAATATCCCATACCTGAAGCCAACAGCGTCGTCCTCGTGGGCGGCGGAACACCCTCCGTTAGTACTTTCGGCGGCTGGATGCAAGGAGCTGGATATGGACCGGCTTCTTCACGGTCCTTTTGCGAGCCGATCATACCATCTCCGCAGAAGTGGTGCTGGTTCAACGGCAAAGTCGCCACAGCACCTGCCTATTAGAAACAAGACCTTTACTTCGCAGCATGTCATCCACGATAGCTGGCAAAAGAGGAGAGTATACCTAGAATGCGGTCGAGCTCATGTCTGGCGGAGCGGTCTTCACAGACTCATCCGATCGGTTAACCTGGCCTCAACCCTGTATGGCAGAATAGCTACTTCAACCACATTGTCTCGCGGAGCTTGCCATCTAGATCTAATCAGTCGGCCATTGCTGCTGTATGGACAGACGTCATATCAATGACGACTGCGACACGAGAACAGGCACCCAATAGTGGGGCATACGTGAGTGAGGCATGCAGACTTGATCTTAATTGGCAATACAACTTCTACGGCTCGCACTGTGAGAGGCTGTCTGAGGTCAAGCAGAAGCGCGATCCTACGGGCGTAGTCTTACCGTCCAACATGTATCGGTAGTCAAAACCGGATGGGGGATTGTGACAGTGGGCTAGGCAAGCTATGTAAAGTATGGATATCTTCAGTATAGATGCCGCCGTTCACTGAAGATCATGCTCACGTGCTTGGCTCCAGCCGCATCCGTTCCTCGAAGGACCCTAGTTTGCCGAAGATCTCGCGCTAGCTACTTTGATGGACGTGCGCGAAACAGAATTAAGATTTTCCAGGCGCGCGTATGCCTCTTCCCTTCTTCCCTTTGGGTAAGTATTCACGACGGTCTGAGACCTGCCCTTTCTGCTGCTAATAAACATCTTCCGAAAGCAGGCATTCCATCATCATGAACGGCTCCGCATCCAACGGCGACATCGACGGCGTCGCCCTCAAGAAGCCCCAAGCCCAAGCCGCCAGTATGGACCACCCAGTCACGAACGGCAAAGCCACGAACAGCGAATTGGGCTTCTCCGAGAGTACCGAGGATGACTTTTCGCAAGCCATGGAGTTGCTGAAGAAGTACAAGAGCAAAGACGGCATCGCCGTCCACGATCTCATGGACGAGACCAAGATGGGTGGTCTGACGTACAACGATTTCCTACTTCTTCCCGGCCATATCGGCTTCCCGGCTGCGGCTGTCGACCTCACCTCAAAGCTCACCAAGAAGATCACGCTCAAGACGCCGTTCACCTCGAGTCCTATGGACACCGTCACGGAGCACAACATGGCTATCCATATGGCACTCTTGGGTGGTGTTGGTGTGGTGCACCACAACTGCAGCGTTGAGGAGCAGGCAGAGATGATCAGGAAGGTGAAGAGATTCGAGAACGGCTTCATTACCGACCCGATTGTCATTTCGCCAAAGACTACCGTGGCCGAGGCGAAGGCGCTGAAGGAGAAGTGGGGATTCGGCGGGTTCCCAGTGACTGGTAGGTGCCTTGTTCTGCTGTTTCGACGCTGTCTACGTGATGTTATCTTTTTCAAATTAACTTTCGTTCAACCGCAAGCGCCCAGCCAACGTGCTGGAAGCGAAGTGGAGATCTTTCTTCTGACCCGCACCCTCGACCACAATATTTAAGCCTTCTACTCGTCAAGAGGAGATGCTGACTTGGCGAAGAGGATGGCAAGCTTCGTAGTAAGCTCATCGGTATCGTCACGCCTCGGGACACCCAATTCCACGACAACGACGACTCCCCTGTCACCGAGATCATGTCCACCGACTTGGTGACCGCACAACAAGGCGTAAGCCTTTCGCAAGCCAACGACATCCTCAGCAAATCGAAGAAGGGCAAGCTGCCCATCGTTGATGAGCGCGGTCACCCCGTTTCCCTGTTGAGCCGATCCGACTTGATGAAGAACCTGCACTACCCGCTCGCATCGAAAGTACCGGGCACGAAGCAGCTGTTGTCTGCCGCTGCAATTGGTACGAGAGAGAACGACAAAGAGAGACTGCGGGCGTTGGTCGAGGCCGGGTTGGATATTGTCATCTTGGACAGCAGCCAGGGTAACAGCATCTACCAACTCGAGATGATTAGGTGGATCAAGCGGACATTCCCAGAGCTACAGGTTATTGGCGGCAACGTCGTCACTCGCGATCAGGCCGCTCAGCTCATCGCAGCCGGCGTCGACGGCCTCCGTATTGGGATGGGTGCTGGTTCCGCATGCATCACGCAGGAAGTCATGGCTGTCGGCCGGCCACAGGCCACCGCTGTGTACAAGGTCTGCGAGTTTGCGGCTAAGTTCGGCGTCCCTTGCATTGCAGACGGCGGTATCCAGAACGTTGGCCACATTGTAAAGGCGCTTGCACTCGGCGCCAGCACGGTCATGATGGGTGGCCTCCTCGCCGCCACCACCGAATCCCCTGGCGCGTATGTCGTTGGCCCTGACGGGCAATTGCGCAAAACGTATCGCGGCATGGGTTCGATCGACGCCATGGAGGACCGCAAAGCTTCCGGCACATCGGCCACAGCAGGCAAAGCCGCAAACACTGCACAAAACGCCGGCACTGCACGATATTTCAGCGAAGGCGACAAATTGCTTGTTGCGCAGGGAGTCAGTGGATCTGTCCTGGATCGCGGCAGCATCACCAAGTTTGTGCCGTACTTAATGGCTGGCGTCCAGCACAGCCTTCAGGATATCGGCGTCCAGAGTTTGGTTGATCTGCAGAAGGGCGTCATCAGTGGCGACGTGCGATTCGAATTCCGAACAGTCAGTGCTCAGGCAGAAGGCGGCATCCAGGGCATGATTGGCGTTGAGAAGAAGCTATACGCATAAGAAAAGGAAGGGTATTTGATGCGTTATGCCACTCATGTTGTTGTGTTGGAGCCAGGCGTTCAATGGAAATCTTTGGTGGAGCTGTCTTAACTTGGGCGGGGTACGATTCTATGTTGTAGCCTACTGCCGATGCTTGCGCTCAGCGGCAAGAGATAAGACGGAGTATAACAGACGTTCATCTTCAAAAAAATCGCCATTTCGAGGGCGGCCGCACGCTGTCGAATCGTGATATGCTCCGGCTTTTTGCCAATTTGCAGACAAAAGGGCTTCATGTCCGCCGAATAGTGCGGACACCAACCTTGCCATCGATCCAATACATCCGTCCCTTCTCCATCACCAGCTCACACAACATGGCAGAGTTCAGGCCCGACGAGGCGGCATTCGCCAGTCTGAAAGACAACGTTGTGGTTGTATCGGGTAAGGCATGATGAGACGGGAGCTGCATCAGATCAATCCTCTAACATTGCGTGTAGGAGCATCCACAGGCATTGGCGCAGCGACTGTCAAGTATCTGCACAGCAATGGTGCCAAAGTCGTGTTCGGCGACGTGAACGAAGAGGCCGGCAGTGCCCTGATCAAAGCCCATGACGGTCTGAAGTTCGTTCACTGCGATGTATCGGAGTACTCCGACATCTACAACCTGTTCAGAGTGGCGCAAGACCAATACGGGCGAGTGGACCATGCTATCTCCTGCGCTGGCGTATTTGAACAGGTGCCATTATCTCTCTGACATCGTCAGTACCATACCAGCTAAAAACGTCAGCAGGGCAATTGGTTCGACCCTTCTCTCACCATCGACAGCGTACAACAGGAAGGCAACTACAGGACTATGGATGTCAACACCAAAGGCACGATGTGCTTCTCCCGCATCGCTGCCGTCTTCCTGCGAGAGGCGCAGAAGCAAGACAGGCGAAACAGGAGCATCGTCCTGCTGTCAAGCGTCAATGCCTTCCGAGAGTCGCCTGGACTGTTCCTGTATCAGACCAGCAAGCACGCAATCCAGGGACTTTTGAGATCGAGCCGGAAGACACTTTGGGAAAGGGACGGGGTCAGGATCAACGTGAGCCCGGGTCGCGGCATGGTACATTCAAGCGTATCTGCTGACCATATATTGCAGGCGGTCTGTCCGGGCGTCACAGACACTCCCATGGTGCGAGCTGTCGCTGTGAGTGCAGCTTTTGCGGTGACGAAAAGATCGATACCAGGCTAAATGGTACTCTCACAGGCCAAATTCCGCAAAGCCGGCCTGTATGTGCAGGAACCCGAGGATGTGGCTCGAATGATTCTCGGCCTGTTGGTGCGTGCGGATTTTGTCGGTAAGGCGGTCTACATCGAAGGAGGTGATGGTTGGGAGTTTGAAGACGGCTTCTATCGGGAGCAACCCAGGTGGCTGGGCGAGGAGCCGACGAGGAGAATGAGGATCAATGCTGAGGCCGTGCAGTACGTTGACGATCCAATGCGGCTTTGGTTTGATGGAGCTGACAAGGTCGAACAGGAAAGGAGCTTTGGTACCGGATCCGGAGTGAACACGAAGAATGCTGTGACGCTGGCACACTTGTCAGCATGCAGAAACACCCGCGTCTTGGATCCGCAGGCCTGGACGCCTATGCTCCAGTGATGATACGGGAAGGGTGGTAGAGTACCTGCATGTAATCCAGCCGTCTGGCGCTCCGCATCGGCCTCTTCGATGACCGTCGCCTGTCTCGCTGTCTAGACAGGCATGCTCGCAGCAACATCCTCACTTCGCGCGATGATGGTCTTACGAACCTAATTACTTTGGCAGCGGCTGGTGCTGCAGATGGGAGTCATCTAAGACTCACTGCGCTCCTCTCCAGTAATGAAAACAAAGCTTACTTCGAGTGCTGGCAAATCGACTCTCCCTTCAACGACCACCCAACTGTAGGCTCCGCTGTCATTAGCTTCGCCCAGGTGTTAAATGTTTCCTGCGTAGTTCTGCCACCTCATTCCGATGAAGGCCTGCATAAGCCTCCCTATCCTATGTCAGTGCATTAGTACTATCTTCGTGCTTGGCTGATCTGACCAGGTTCTTCATCTTGCTGTCCGGATCGGATCATGTCACAATAGTAGAAAGCGAATGATGAGCTGAAGATCATGGAGGGAATGAAAGGCCGCATGATCGCCGCGAATGTCGTGGGAGATGGACACTACACGGCGTATCCATCCGATGAGGAGACACGCTCTGCAAGTAACTTTTCGCGATGGCCGATTACCAGATCATCAGGTCCGGCATCCGGGAGTCTGCAAAGGCAATATGGCGCTTCAGAGCGCTGCAAGCATAAAGATGGTGATGGAGCAGCAAGACAAAGCTTTTTGAAGGGGCATGCTTGTCTGGCTGCGGCCTTGTCAATGTCATTCAACATTACAGTACTTTTCTGGGCCGTTACAGAACGAGGCTTCCGCAATTATGCCAATCCGTCGCACCTTCTTTCCAAAATCATCCCCCTCTGGAACAGTCATCCCGCTCACAAAGCAAGGACAGCAACACCAGCGGCGACGGCAAGACCGGCGAAGCTGCCGGCAACACTAGCAGCGCCGTTGGCGTTAGCGGTCGCTGATGCGGTAGCCGAGGCAGCGCCTGACGTCGCTGCACTGGCAGATTTGGTCGCGCTGGTCAAGAGCGAGGACGGCACAGTCATGCTTCTGGTGGGCTTGATGATGGAGCTGTTGGCTGGCATGCCGCCAGTGGAGGCCACAGCAGGGAAAGTCGGGATGGTAGTGGGAGTGGTAGTCGTGTTGCTGACGGACGATGTGGTGGCAGTGGCGGAAGCCCAGGTAGAGCTAGCGGAGCCATACGCAGAGGAGTAGGCGCTGGTGGAGTGGGACCACTCCGTGGACCAGCCGTGCGAGGCCGAGCCCCAGACGGATGACCAAGAGGAAGAGGCCGCGCCAGGCTTGTAGTTCGCGTTGGAGATGCCGAACTGCGTGGTGTACTGGTACTGGCCGGTGGCGTCGACAATCAGCTCGATGCCGTAGCCGGTGTCTTGCGGTGCGAGGTCAGTGGAAGGAGTCCAGACGTAGCTGCCGGAGTTGTTGATCTTCTGTGCGATGGCATATTGCGGGACGGCGTTGGTGCTGGGACCCTTGAGAAGTACAAGCGTGACAGTACCCTCGGTGGTCGGTTGCCAGGTCTGATGGATGGTTAGCGGAGATACGTGATGCAGCAGGCTAGAAGAGTACTGACGATGGTGTACGGCTGGCCAGCCGGAACGACGCTGTGCAGGCCGGGAAGTGAGATCGGGTTGCCAGAGGGCGTCGCGCCTTGCGGCTGGGTCCAGTCGCCGGTGGCGCTGACGATAGGGACAAACACGGCGAGGCCGGCTGTGAAGAGACTGAAGCGGTCGTCAGCGGGAGTGTTCGAGCCTTCGAGTTCCTCCTCGCCTGGTTCTTACGCGAAAGCGCTGAAGTCCATTGTATCTGCTCGATTCGTCTTCCGAAGGTTTGCTGCTTTGCTGGCGACTAGTATTAAGGATCGTACGGTATTCAAATAAACGAGTGCGGTGGTAAAACGAGTGAACGAGAGGCACTAGGCTTCCCTATTAGCAGTGGTGATGTCGAAAGAAGAGACAGAACCGCATGGGCGCCAGAGGGAAAGGCAAACGGTGGTCTTGTAGGAGCCCTTGGAAATCGGCGCTTGGATCATAGGGGCCGCCTTTCATCTTGCGGAGGAGTGTCTCGTGGACTTAGCGTTTGCAACGGAAACGCCGCCGCATTCGCCAACGAGGCCGGCTAAAGGACACAAGCATAAAGTAGACCGGACCGGTGTGAGCGCCTGCAGACGCCATGCTGGATTGGGGGTGCACGGAGGCCGGAAGGATGCGAAAGCAAGAAGCCCAGAGGCGAAGGAGCGAGGAACGGGTGTAATTTCGCTAATCGTGCAACGCTGGCGGGCGGGCGGGCGCTGCAAAAGATCTGCACGCAATCTCTCTCTCTCTCCCACGCCGCCGTTATATCTATCCAGCGTGCCGTACGGTCTCGACCTTCTGACAGGAATCCCCAAAGCTCAATGCCATCACGGAGACGGCTGGTGTGATGAAAGAAGTGAAGTGAGACACCAGCAGAATCATCGAGGTGGGGCTGCTGCAACCCCAGAGGACGATCTGGGGAATCGGTTGCGCGTACCAACACCCTCCGAGGAGTACACAACGAAAGCGTCATCTTGTCATGCTGCATTTGCTTCGTCCTTCCATCTTCATAACATGTCTACCGAGCGAGCGTTTGTACATTGTGTGCCCTGCCAACTAAATCCCCTCGAAACGCCTTCGCTCTCGCAGCCCTTGGCTGCGCGATATCAATGTTCAATCCCAACATACGCTCCAGCGAGTCCGCATCGGCGGTGCGAGCGAGGGTATCTCTGTGTGTCCGAACTAACGTTCTGTCACAGCATATTCGTATCTTCATCATTCATCAAGCGAAGGTATCAGTTACAATTCTCGTCGCGAAGCCGGTCGCGGTTGGTCATCGATGGCGACATGTCGATCTAGAAGGCGTCGTCAGCAAACGAACCAGAGGTATGTGGGACGTGAGCTTGCTTATGGGTCGTGATCATCTAGCATCCGTTGGCACTGGAGAATGGCTGCGGCACCATACCGGCCCGCAAGAGATCCTGGAAGTGCCACTCGGGCGCCGCCTCGTTCTTCCACGTCCAGAAGATCCATCCATCGGCCTTTTCGAATGCGGAGATCTGGGCATTGATGAAGGCCTGGATGTTGTTGTGGTCGGCTAGACTTAAGCCTGAGACAGTACCTGAGTACTTCCCGTCACAGGAGCCAATGTACGACGAGCCTTGGCCATTGACGTTGTACGTCCCGTCGTACCGGGCACCAATACCGCGACCGTTCAACCACTGTGCGCAATCCTTGAGAAGGTCGTCAGCAACGGAGTCGCTTGCTCCCAGATTCCTCAAGGCAACTTACCGTCATAGCACCGCTCCACTCGCCAGCAATGGTCCACTTGTTGTTCAATGTCATCTGCTCACCGAAGCTGCACGCCGAGGAGAGGTGTTCGCTGATGCCCATCTGCAGCTGGGCGTTATCGAAGACCTCGTAGTGGTGGGTGTCGAGCAAGAGCGCCCACATGCCCGCCCCCCAGTCATTCCAGGAGTTCACGCCCTCGAACGCATCGTGGAAGGTGATAGCGACGTGGGAGCCCTCCAGGTCACCCCAACCATCCATGTAGAATTGCTTGAGGGTGGCCAGGTCCAAGCTTGGCCCCATGGGCTCATTCACCAGCTCGATGGCAGCAACTGCTGGATGGCTGGCGTGATCGTCGCGGATCTGGTTCAGCGCGGTGTGGGTCTGCTGGATCGAATCGCCCTGGGTCCAGTCGATGGGGCCCCTCCTACCGCTGTTGTCGAAGCCGTTTTGGGATAGCGGAGCACCATGGAGATCAATCATGACCATAATACCATTGCTCTGAGCCCAGCCCAACGCCTGGCCAAGATATTCGTATGCGCCCTGTACGTAAGGATCGCCTGGGATCGGGCTCACAGACCAGTATCCGATGGGGATCCGCACAAAGTTGATGCCGTAGCTCGCCATCTCAGCAAAGTCACTTTCGGTAATCCAGCTGCTCCAGTGAGCCTGGAGTCTGCTTTCAGCTTCGCTGCTGCCAAGAGTCTGGCAGAAGGTGTACTCTGCGGACTGTCAGCGATCATGATTCCTTGCGGTTCAGCCTCCCTCACCATCAACGACGTTCTCCGGAGTCGCCTCAAAGATGGACGGCGTTATCCAAGGCTCAAGGACGAACCATCCTCCAAGATTTACACCTCGGACCTTCTCGCCGCCGAAGTTGAACTTCAGACCATCACCACGTTTGAACTTGGACATCAGGCCCGTCGGTGCAGCATCTGTCAAGCTCGCCAGGAGCGCGACCGCCGAGACCGCGGCTTGAGAGAAGTGGGACAGCACCATGATGGCGGTATTGCTGGATGGAGACACACGAAGTAAAGATGCTGGGCCTGCGGTGAGTGCATCCAAAGAAGGATGCAGGCTCTCGAGCTTTGGGCCGGGTTAAGTAGCACCGGTCGAGCACAGCGACATGCTTACCAGTTGTACCGCCAGCACACGCCTCACGGGTCGACAACATTTCGTGCCCATGACCGCTGATCCCGAGTAACTTTTTGGGCAGAGCGGTATGCTGCGGCGAACATCTTCACTCCTTCTGGAAAAGGCAAAGGCGCGATGTGACAGTCTGCTGGTAGGGTTCCGCCTTGTGACCAGAGGCCCCGCGCCAGACGTCGCAGACGGCGCCCTTAGCTGGTCGGTGTTGAAACGACGATCAATCTTCGGCTCAATGAGAAGTTCGGTATCACATGAGCATGCCAGCACTTTCGTCATTGGGAAGGCGTCTCCGAGAGCTCTGACGATGCAGGGCTGGCGCCGGGTCAGGTACCGGGCCGAATCAGCGGTTGCTAAGCAACACCCGTGGCGCAGTCCAGATGTGGCTGGGCAGCGTTCGGGTGCAGCAGCTCGCACTCGGCTGCCTCGGTCGGCGTGCACTGGGCTGTCCATGTACGCCGTCATATCCAAGGCACGCTGCCCATATACGCCATCATATCCAACGGGACGAGTGTGGTGATCCGCCGTTACCCACTTGCCCACGGCGGCTGATGTGGTGGCGGAAACGGATCCGCTGCACGTGCAGTGTCTTGCACGGCGTCACTTTCCACTTGCTGCCCGGTTTCACAAGCCCACCGGCCAACGACATGCGATCCACCTTCGACACAGCCGCAGAAGAAACCCCGCAGTCTTCTTGCACGGATCCCGCACGCCAGCGCCACGGCATGTGGATGGTCTCCATCATAGCACTGTGCACGAATCCACCTTGAGGCCGCTCATCGCGAGATACTCATCACGCGGCTTACCCGGCTGTTGCCATGTCCCTCCCCACTTTCCCCGCCCTCGCAGCAGCAGATCCCGGGCCTAAAATCCAATGACGAAGTCTATCACCAAGGTCACGGGTTGCACCGGAAACGTGAAGCCGCCGACTGCAGATTGCTTCCAGAAGCTGATAGGGCGGTTCTGCCTCGGCACCTGCGCGAAGTCGTCAAAGTGCCCGTTGTCGGGGTCACAAGCGCATGCTAAGAAGATACAACAGCGCAACACCTGTGACATATCGCTTTCACGCTCGACATGACGGGCGAAGGGGAGCTGAGGCTTCCTTGACGAGATCAGTACCAGCAGATCATCGTCGGAGGAGCTATGACTGAAGAACTTGCTGGACGGAAGGCTTGACGCCACCCGGCTTGGAGAGCTGGTATAACGCAATTTTGAGTTGAACTCTGCGTGATACTGGAGGCTGGAAAGACGATCTGTGCTGCGAACAGTCACAACACCCGCGTGTAGCCCGGGTATAGCACCACTTCGGCATGCTCCAGAGCACGCCTCGGCTGGGGTCGACGCCGCTGACCCGGGATCAGCAACGGTGGGTATAACAGCCACACAGCTCTCTGGAAGATCCTTCAGGGTAACATAAGAAGCTGGGATTGCGCCGGTGGCGTCTGCTTGAAAGTACTTGCTCCGGTGCAAGTTGATGACACCGAGTTCGCCAGCTCTTCACGAAGCTGACGCTTCGCGGAGCGAGCCTTGGAGAGACTAGCCAGAGGTACTCCGCGGAAGACGGAAGAGATCATCGAACTCTACAATGCTCACGCTTGATCTTCTCACCACATGTCCAGCAGTGCTTGAGCAAGTGCAGTATACTGTGCAGTGCGATGTCTGTGCACGACCCACGAAACTACATCAGCAGAGTGACAGTGTTCGGTTGATGGGATTCTGATATGGCGAAGAAAGGAAGGTATGTGCACCGTGGGCTGCACGGCGCTGGTTGTCTACTTAAAATCGCTCATTTGCTGCCATTAATCTCGACTGCATCTCTCATGTGAGTCATTCGCTCAGATGTCCCATCCCAAAAGCGCTCTGCTATTTTCTAATTCGGGTTTCCGTAACCACAAGGTGCATTCGCACAAGCTTTCTTCGAGGCCTTGTCCTGTAGCATCTGGAACGGCAACATCCAAGTGTCCCACGAGCCGTTCGGAATCGTAGAGAGATTCCAGTTCCTCTCCACCGTGACAATCTGGGAGAAATCTGGCGCACATTAGCATTGCCATAAAAACAAGCTCTTGGTTACTTACGATTGTAGAACTGCTGATCCACGCAGTCGTAGCATTTCAGCGTGTCATTGCCCAGCAACACGGTGTAAATGTCGTTAGGCGTGCCGTAGTACTGAGGAGAGTATATGTCTAACGATGCTGTCAGCAGCAGTAACTTCAGCGGCACCAAGAGATGAGATGTACCATTTTCATCGAAAGTGATGGTAATCAAGGTGTTCTTCATGAATTCTTTGTTCCCAAGCATGGTGTCCACAATCATTTGGAGATCAGTCACAGCGTACGTCACGTTTGTGTCGTGAGCATCGTTGTTGAGGTTTGGGACATAGTACATGTACTGGGGAGCCGCGGCGCCCATCGCGACGTCCTTGGCGAAGTTCTGCTCCGCGTTGACGATGTTTCGGCAGCGCTCTGTGTTGTTCTGGATGTTGAGGAACGACATGAAAGGGTTGTGCTTCCTAGATTAAAGTCATGAGACAGGTGCTGTTATTGGAAGGCATTCCGCGTGCTTACCTGACATATCCAGAGGATTTGTTCGCATGCTCGGTATTGCAGCCTCCGTTCTCCAGCGGATAGTATCCCTCCATGTACGCTTTCCAGCTGATATCTGCCATTTGTCAATGCATGTCTCGACAATGACGTGGGTAATCCAGCGTACTAGCGGGCTCGAAGATATCAACGAGGGTGTATTGCGTAGAGTTGTGGTCACTGTCGTCAAAGACGCCGGCAGCAATCGTACTCGTAATCATCGTGATATAGTTCGGCTACGCAGCAATCAGCGCCGTCTGACAGACTCGGACTGACCACACGGACCTGGGAAGGGTGGGTTGTCCCTTGGTAGCCATTCAGGAGCATCCCCATCTGCGTCAAGTTTTGGTAGTATGGTGTGCCGAGAGCAGTAGCCTTGTTCGTATTCTCGAGCACGACCACGACGAAACCTAAGCGTCCAATGTTAGCCTGACGATCGTTGGTCGAATTCTCGACGGCACACGTACGGTCGAACCATTTGCCGCTGGTCGTCTTGGAACATTGGCCCAGGACAGTGCCGGCGGCCAGAAGGCCAGACAATGCGAGCTTGGAAACCATGACGCTTGATTGCCTTGATTGCTGGGAGAGGACGACCCGATCGGCGAGGACACGTCTCTTCCATTCCCTTTTGTACCCATTTTGCCTCGTCCCTGAACATTCTCCTCACCTTCCATCCCAAGCGATGCAACCTCGCCTCTTGACGGCGATTTTCTACACGTGCATGCGAACCTTCTCACAAATGGTCGGACGGCTGCGGTTAGACTAGGTCCGCTAAATCCGAGTGACACGCCAATCCGCTAGCGACACGCTCCCATGCAGGGCTGTGGCGCGGTCCGACAGTGATGCCTGGGCAATGATGAACACTGGCGGCGCTCGTCGGCTGCAAAGCTCACAGCAACAGGATCTGGGTCGCCAAGGGCCAAGGGTGTGATGTTGAGAAGACACGTGCACTCGTACGAATTATCTAAGAAGTAATTCCGCCTCGCAGGAAAAAGGTACTCGTAGGCGCACTAGCGCGAAAGCGGCAGATGCCCAAGATAGCCGTTGAGAGCAGAGGTGAGTCGTGATATGTTCACAGATAAATAGACAAGTGTAGTGCCCACCCCCCCCGTCTCTTTCTCTCTGAGCAACACACACATTAGCTAGAGACCGTACCGAGTTCGCCACCTCTTCACGAAGCTGACGCTGTGAGCGGAGACGAACTCTCCGATGATGCCAGTTCCACTGATATAAATCAGAATATATTCAATTCTACAGGTATTCAAAATACGCACTACGAAGAGAGCGGACTGGTGGTTGGATCCCACGCACAAGGCTCGTATTTGCCGGTGTCCAGTGACTTCATGTCCGCAGCGTCAAGCTCGAAGTCGTACAACGCTGCATTCTCCTCGATCCTTTTGTGTGTCACGCTCTTCGGGAGGATCACGAAGCCTTTTTGCAGACCCCATCTCAGTAGGATCTGGCCAGGCGCCTTGTTGTGTTTTTTTGCGAGCGGCTTGATGAGAGGGTCGTCCATGCGAGTGGCCCTCACCAGGGGTGAGTATGCTTCAAGCACAATACCTCTCTGTTGACACCAATTGACAATGTCTGGGCGAGCAAGCCACGGGTGCAGCTCAATCTGATTGACAGACAGCACTCCAGCTTTCTCTTTAGGTTGTTGCTGTGCAAGCGTCAGCTGCATGTTGGAGATCACAGCGGAATGGACACACCTTCTGCCATTCTTCTAATTCTTCAAGGTGGTGGACGCCGTAGTTACTGACACCAATACTCCTCACCTTACCTGCATTCACAGCCTCTACAAGAGCTTGCCATGCACCAATCCTGCCCTCCCTGCCCCCAAAAGGAGCATGCAGAAGGTACAGGTCGATGTAATCCAGACCGGTCTTTCTCAAGCTCTCGTCGACACAAGCCTTGGCATCGTTGTAGTTGATGCTCTTAGGTGGGACCTTTGACGTGAAGAAAAGCTGATCGCGAGGAACGCCGGCCTTGAGCATTCCTTTGACGGTCGGCTCCTCGTTTCGATATGCTGTAGCGGAGTCGACGTGGCGATAGCCTGATTTGATTGCATGCTGAGTAACATCTTCGGCCTCGTCGGCAGGTCTATTCGTTATCAGTCATGGCCGGGGGCCATCGGGATTGATACGACTTGCGTCTGATATACACCTGGGTACTTGTCAGCTACTTTGCCTTGACTGATGGGCTACATTGGGACGGACCGAAACCCAACAGCGGTATCTCGTAGCCTGATGGCATCTTCGCCGTAGAATTTACGGTCAATGGCATCTTGGCGTGGAGGCAAATGTTCGGGTTGAGAGAGGAAACTGTTTGCTGAGAGCTGTCAAGCGTAAGGTAGCTGTCATTACCCTCTTCTTGATGCTCAGGTGTCTGAAGTAATCGAATACAGTGTAGCAATGAGATAGCAATAATGTATAAACCTTTGGTTCCTTTCCCCAAGAGCCCCGCTAAGTCCGGGCAAGCGCGGACCATGCCACTCGTATGCGAGTCATTGTACTTTCCTTTCTCGTCGACTATGTAATTGTCCTCGCAACCTGCATCTTCCAGTCCCTCACCAGATAATACAATGCGTCTAATCAAGCAGAATATCGAGCGCAAGACAGGCGCTGGCAGCGCGACCTTGCTGCCAGAAGAGCCAGAGGACATGGTGAGCAAGTCCGTCTCGGAGATAGCGCTCTCGCGGATGCTTGAATTGACTCCTTCCAGTGGCATTGCTACAACTTGATCCGGCCGAACGACCTCCTTCGAGCGTCGGCGATAAGAAAAGTGGTCAGCGAATCGGCGACGGGAACAAGATCAAACGAACGAGTCCATACAACCCTTACGATCCGCGTCACGAAGCTCGACTTCGACCCCCAGGCAGAGCAGTTGCACGTATCAGGCAGAGTAGCAGAAGAGAACAAGCATGTCAAGCTCGGAAGCTTTCACACGCTGGACTTGGAGCTGCAGCGCAACTTCACCCTTGAGAAGGCGGAGGGATGGGACAGTGTGGCGCTGGACACGCTGAAGGACGCAATCAACCAGGATGCGAAGGCGCAGTTGTGGGCAGTAATCATGAAGGAGGGCTTGGCGAACATCTGCCTGGTCACGGATCACCAAACCATCTTGCGGAACCGGATCGAGATGTCATTACCTCGAAAACGAGCCGGATCTTCCGACCATGACAAGGTCATGCAGAGGTTCTTCCGCACGACCTTTGACACTCTAATACGACAGATCGACCTCACGGACCCAAAACCGCTACTTCTTGCAAGCCCTGCATTCACAGCCAGCGAGTTCCAGCGGTTCATCAAGGAGCAAGCGGCTGCCGGGACCAACAAATCTCTTCACCAACTGATACCAAAAATCACAGTTGCACAATCAGCTTCTGGCCATCTCCACAGTTTGAGCGAGGTACTATCGAGTCCCGCAGTCACAAGCAAGCTCAGTGATACGAAGTTTGCCCGCGAATCAATGTTAGTGGATCGCTTCTTCGAATTAATGCGAAAGGAAGACTACCGAGCATGGTACGGACCACGGGAATGTGAGACGGCAGTTGAGCAGGGTGCTGTTGGCAAGGGCGGCGGTGTGCTGCTCATCTCGAACTCGCTGTTCCGAAGTCAAGAAATCAAGGTCCGAAAGCGATGGGTGAAATTGGTGGACGAGGTCAAGGAACAGGGCGGCGAAGTCAGAGTGCTGAGTAGTATGCACGAGAGTGGCAAGAGACTGGAGAGTCTGGGTGGTATCGCTGTCATCTTGACATATCCTATCGAAGACCTAGACGAGATGGTGGAGGGCGGCGAGGACGGTGACGGAGTTGAAGAGACCAATGGCGTGAACGGACATGCAGCGGTCGATGGCATAGAGAGTAGACGTGAGAACCACGAAGAAATAGCCCTGCTGTAGCGACGACGTTGTCGCCAAGCCTCGCTCTGCCGTGTCGCTGTACCTTCCGATAACGGCCAGCCGCAGGACGGGCCGATACTTGACCGGATTTACTTGCCCAATTTGGGCCCGTCTTCAGACATCCCACTTTTACCGTTTGTACCCGACAGCTTCAATGCTGCTACAAAGACTTACGCGAAGAACAATCCACCCTTCTGTCGTTCGCTGCCTGAATAAGCCACTCGTCCTGCAGAAGCCCTCTCTCCAGAAGCGCACAATGTCAGACTCCATGCAGATCGTCTTCACAAAGAATAGCGCCCCCCGTGAGTAAGCTACTTCATATGCTGGTGCATAGATGCTGATGGTGAGACTATAGCCGTTGGCCCTTATGTAAGTACAGTTATCTCATTCAACCAGGAGATTGTCGAGACCAAACCAAGACACATATATGCACGATCGATTTCGGACACCATACCACCATACTGACTCGTGATCAAGTCTCAAGCCATTAAAGCTGGCCCACACATCTTCGTCTCTGGCCAAATTCCGGCTGATGGCCAAGGCAACCTCGTAGAGGGCTCCATCGCGGACAAGACGAGGGCGTCGTGCGAGGGTCTCAAGGCGATCCTGGAGGAAGCGGGAAGCTCCATCGGCAAGTGCGTCAAGGTACGGCAGCCCTCGGAGCCACGCTCCCTCGCGTGTCCCTTCCTGCTGCTGATCGGATTAGGTCACCGTCTTTTTGACGTCCATGTCGAACTTTGCCGAGATGAACGGCGTGTATGAGCAATACTTCACCCACAAGCCCGCGCGATCTTGCGTGGCCGTTAAGGAGCTCCCGAAAGGCGTGCCCGTCGAGATCGAGGCTATTGCTCTGGCATAGGACTGCAAAGATACGCATTCAGGATCGGCCAATTGACTCTCCCAGGCCGCTGCAAGCATCATGAACCAGTCAAGCGGTTCGACAAACTGTTTATGAGACACAAGGAGATAGCAAATGGTCAGGATAGAAAAAGCAGAAGCTTTCCGCCATCTCTAAACATCGACCGCAGGGCTTCAATCAGATGACTACCCCCGATTGTGCACTCGTGCCGCTCCTGGTTATCCCATGCCGACCACCAATGCAGCCCCCGCCAGGTCCTCCGGCATGCAAATGCAAACGCTGGATCGAATTGAAGCCTCCCAAAAGCGAGCGAAGTGGGTATCATGATGCGTCAAAATCCTGCATCCCGAATGCGAGCCTCCAAAATCATGACCACGAGGACCGTGAGCCCTCGTCAAAAGCAAATTTGCGCTGAAACATTTCCACCATCTAGTCATTGCAACGGCATAAAAGCAAAATGCATCGGCTGATCGATCGGGCTTGACAGGGCCGTAGCGCTCGGTGCCAGGCTAGCAACTGCGGGTTTTGGGACAGTAGATGCTTCGAGCTCCTGCCATTTCCGGCTGCACAGCTTGGCTGGCCAGCGATCTGAGACGCCGTGTTCCACCATCTGTGATGAACGTCAGCCTCAGTCAAACATTAGTACATGGCAGCTAGCCCACTTTGTTACTAATGATCTCCCACTTCTGCTTCTCCCAGTACTCATGCGCTAACGTGAGAGCTTTTAGATCGGCTTCTTCCCACACTCGATACTTCTCACGCAGCCGCTTGTACCGCATTTGCAGTGCCGCGACTTGGAAGTTCTTGCCCTTATCGGACTGGAAGCGGTGGGCGATGTCTTTCCACGGCAAGTTCTCGTTCTCCTTCAGCCGCAGAAGGTAACGATCATCGTCGCTCATATCAGCGGAAACGACGGAAGACGTTCGGTGTCGTTGCTTCTTGGCGCTCTCTGCGCGGGCGTCGTCGTCTTCTCGGGCCCGCTTAACAGGGGTTGGAGCGATGTTGGTGTATGACCGTCGGGGTTGGGGATGTTTAATCTCTGGAGGGCTGGTGGTTGTGATGCTGTACTGATCTTTCACATCTTTGATGGGGTGTTGGAAATCATTCTGGCTGTAGCCCGGCAAAACCGATGTTACCGCGGCGCTGGCAGTCGGCTTGGTGTACTGGATGCCGAGTCCTGGTGTTGAAACTGGCCAAGCGCTCTCTGGGCTTGGGCCAAAAGTACTCGGACTGCTTTTTGGTCGGCTGGGATCACGGAAGTGCGAGGGCAAAATGCAATGCTGAGGTACTGGTGGGTGAGCATAGAGCTGTTGGTTCGACCAGGGTGAGTAGTCCGGGATGGGCGCCTGTGTGAAGTTCGGCCACGGTTGACTTTCGATGGTTGATGATGGATATGGTGTGACGTATGGGTCGGCATATGAGTACTGTCAACGAGTCAGTCAAAGACTTGGCCAACGATGTCAAATCCCGCGCACTGCTCCAGATAGATACCAATCTGAACCGATGACGCCGCTATCTGGTGGCAACGCTGAAGCGTTGATGGGTAGCAAAGGCGGTGGGTAAGTAATATCGGGCGACATGATATCAATAATGGATGACGACGGTCATCCAGTCGACAACGAACTGAGGTTGCCAGCTTGGCCGATGATCTTCAGTTGCTGTTGGCGTTGTCGTCAAGGGTGGATCGAAACCCTGACGGGTGCAACTCCATCAGATCAGCAGCGGACATGGTAGTGTCTAAGTAGGATCGTAAGTCGGATCAAGTCAATGCGATGGCTTGGACATACCGAAACGCTCAGGCATGGAGCAGGGCTATCCGCAGGGGCCAACGCGCGAGGCTTAGGTCGGGGACTTTATTTTTGCCACCGCGGCAAGTACTAGTGCCGACCTTGCTGGCTTGGAGATGGCGAGTCTATCTCATCTTTAGCCTCTTCTTCCTCGTCTGCCGCACAATAGTCAGCATAGTGCCTGGCTCGAGCGTTTCGATTTAGTATCGCGCCTGTCGTCTCAAGAGAAAACCTTCTGCGGAGCAAGCAGAGCTACAGGAAAGCTCGCGCGCACTGCAGCTTCTCGCGAACGCGGACCCAGTCCGGTCAAGGTGGATAGCCGCCGTGGTGGTATCTTTGGAGCACCTGGCATGCGTCGCGGCTGCGAGGCACAGTAGAGTACAGTAGTAGACGCAGCAGCGTGCATGAAATCTGCCTGCAGGCATGACCTCAGATGCGGCAGATGTGTGCCGTAGCCCGGTCATTTGACAATGTTTTGGCTCGGCAGGTGGCCGGTTAGGCCTGTTTGGCAGAATCGCTGACGACGGCTTACTGTTCCTCAAATCACCATTCAGACCGGTTGACTGCAAGTCATCGCAGGATCGGAGTGCTTCTGCTCCCCAGATTGGCAGATGCAACACGCGGTCGATCATGAATTGTCCGCTGATATTGAAGTGATTGGATCTCCAGAGCTTGGAGGATCAATCGATGTCCATCTGCACTGCCCAGAGTGGTTTCAGCCAAGGAGGCTGTGGCCGGGCGGTCGGGTAGGACATGTCGTCAACAGCCACAATTTCTGACGGCCGCAAAGATGAAACGGCTGGACGATGGAGTTCTGTGGCAGAGGAGATGGGGGGAGGCTGAAGCCACGCGGGGCAAGCGTGCGGCGTGCGGAAGGCGGGAAACCGGCATAGCCGTCTCTATTTTGGTTGTTCTAAAAAGAGCAGTAAAAGACTACGAGTAGTTAGCGTAAGATGGTATCTTTAGCTAATTGACCTTCTTGAGCCCTTCGCTCTGACAGTCAATCTATGAACAGTCAATCTATGGATGCATGTGCTTCGATGCTCAACTGTTCGAGGAGAAGTGACAGCGTACTTGCGTGAGCTTCCGGATGTGCAACATAATAATTAGCTTGGAGACGAAACACCCAGCAGATCGAACATGCTAAGTAAAGTCGATGAGTACGCCGTTCGTCCGCATACCGGCCGGCATGCGACGGGTCGGGCGTGGCGATGCAGCGTGAGGCTGAAGCAAAGCATGCCTTTGTTGCAATGCGCTTGCAAGGAAAGCGATCTCTGCACTCTGATGGCGCTGCTGCACACGGCCAACGGCGTCCATGTCCATCCAATGCTCCGTCCACGTCGTCGGCAATGCCCCAGCGAGGCGCCCTGACATGATTTCCAGCTCCATCTCGCCACTCTCGGATACTGCAGCTCCCGGCGCCGGAACGTCACAAGCCACTCTCCAACGGCCAGCTCGATGATTCCCTCAAAACAGATCTGTCATGGCCCCATGACTAGCGTCCCCGACCAACCTGGCATACTTCGCCAACGTACCCCTCGTAACCGGCATCCTCGGCGGCTTCCACTCCCCTAACCTCTTCTTCACTTCTTCGTCACTTACATCCATATCGATACGATGCTTCTCAGCATCGATCGTGACCATATCACCATCCCGCACCACCGCAATCGGACCGCCCATCGCGGCTTCGGGAGTAATGTGTCCGACAATGAAACCATGCGAAGCACCTGAATACCTCCCGTCTGTGATGAGAGCGATGTTCTTGAGTCCCGCGCCCATGATAGCAGCCGATGCTTTCAATTGTTCAGGCATACCGGGCCCGCCTTTCGGACCTTCATACCGGACGATCAGGACAAGGTTTTCGGTCTTTGGAATCTGACCCTTGTTGAGAGCGTCGTCGAGCTCGTGTTCCTTGTTGAAGACCCTCGCCTTGCCTGTGAACTTCATCCCCTCCTTCCCCGTAATCTTCGCCACAGCGCCTTCTGGCGCAAGGTTGCCGTAGAGAATCTCAATGTGTCCCGTAGCTTTGATAGGATTATCCAAACTCCTAATGATCTCCTGGCCCTGGGAAAGACTCGGCCAGCTTGCCACATTCTGCGCCAACGTCTTCCCCGTAACAGTGATGGTGTCCCCATCCAGCAGACCTGCCGCAATAAGCATCTTCTGCACACTCGGGATCCCACCAATCTCATACAGATCCTTCATCAAGTGCTTCCCGCTTGGCGCCAGATCAGCAATAAACGGCACCTTATCACTGACCTTTTGGAAGTCATCCAGCGTCAAGTCCACTTCTGCCGTCCCTGCCATAGCCAACAGATGCAGCACCCCGTTCGTACTCCCGCCCAATGCCATCATCATGACCAACGCATTCTCAAAGGCCTTCTTCGTCAAGCATTTCCGTGGAGTGATGTCTTGCTCCATGCACACCTTGATCGCCTGCACAGCTTTCTTGCACTCACGCATCTTCTCCGGCGAACTAGCTGGTGTGCTCGCGGAGCCAGGTAACGACAGTCCGAGCGTCTCGATTGCCGTCGCCATGGTATTGGCCGTGAACATGCCTCCACAAGCTCCCTGGCCGGGACAAGCGTGCTTCTCAAGATCCGAGAGAATCTCATCTTTCGTTTGCTCCGGCTTCTTCGGATTCTTCAGGCTGTCGTAGATATACGCCCCATGCGCCTCCAAAGCCGTAGTGATATTGATTGGCTTGTCCAGTAACTCGCTGTATCCAGGGTTGATCGTGCCACCGTATATCATGATACTCGGGCGATTATGCCTCGTCATGCCCATAACCACACCCGGCATATTCTTATCACATCCTGGAATCGTGATACACGCATCATGGAACTGCGCACACGTTACCGTCTCGATACTATCCGCAATGATCTCCCTAGTCTGCAAACTAAACCTCATGCCATCCCCACCCATGGTAATCCCATCACTCACGCCGATTGTATTGTACTGCCAAGCCAACATGTCCTGCGCCTCAACCGACCTTTTCACCTCTTTACCAAGATCTAATAGATGCATGTTACACGGATTGCCTTCCCACCAGACGCTGGCTACGCCGATTTGCGGATACGTTTTGAGCACTTTTTCGTTTGGCACACCAGCTGCGTAGAGCATGGCTTGCGCGGCAGGAAAGTCATGTTCGCGGGTGAGGGTCGAGGAGAATTTGTTGAGGGCGTTGGGTGGGTTCTGGCCGTGTTTGAAGTCGAGGAAGCGGGCTGCATGATGGTTGTCAGTTTGGCGTCGATGGTGGTAGAAGGCTGGGTGGGTGGCGATTACCGTCTTCTTTGGTGCGACCGAATTGCTTTTCGAGATTGGAAGGTTCCATGGTGGGCTATGTGTGCTGTTTGTGATATGTTGTGTCGACGAAATCGCAGAGGCCTTGAATGCTGGACCTGACGGTGCCTCCACCAGCCCACGAGAGCAACCCCACAGCACCCCGCAATGCGCTCCAGCAATGGCCGAGCTCGGAGGACGGGAGGAAGATGCATGTGAACGCATGCACATGCGGGACTTGATGTAGAATCAGCCTAATCGTTTGCAAAGTGGGTATGAACACAGATCATGTAGTGGATTAAAGATCAAGACTCGCCGTAGTTCACCTCCCTCCGGCATTCTCTTGCCACTCGCCCGCACTGCTCCCTACCCCCTCCTCATCGCTTAGGCTTTGCGCCTGATTCGCCTTCTGACCCTTCGCAGGTGGCGGAAGCGCATCTGCATCGGCATCCTCCTCCTCATCCTCGAAAGCCGCAGGATCAGCCATCTGCTCCTGATTCCTCCTCGCAATATTCGCGCGATCATGCTCCGCAAGCGTATCGTCTGCACTAACCGACACGCCTCTCGCGCCCCATCTCTGCGCAGGAGGCCGTGCAGTGCCGTTCTCCACGTCCTCTGCATCCTCGTCGTCTTCGCTGTTTCCTGTTCCCTTCCCGATGAATCTTCGAACCAGGAAACTCTTGCTCAGGTCATCGCTGTCGACAACTCCGCCTCCCCGTAGCTTCACGCGCTGTCTGCTCCAGTACACCCACGCGAAGTCGATGTACAGTGTAGTTTGAATCGTGCCAAAGATGACGGAGATGGGGTCGAAGCGCCCTTCGCCGATGCCCTGCACAATCCAATGGATGAGGTAGAAGAAGCGGTAGCTGCCCAGGGTGGTGAGGTAGAAGCTATCGATCACGGTTGGTACCGACGTTTGGCGAAGCAAGAGCAACTGCGGAAGGACGGCGACAGACTCGAGGATGATTGAGAAAGTCCACAGAATCTGTGCATCGTGTTAGTTCTCGCGTGTGCACCCGAAGTCGTCGGACACTGACTTCACTGAAAGTCGTCCCCTTCCATCCCCTGAAGATGAGGCAGACGAGCGGTGCGCTCACGAGACTGCCCGCGGAGCTCCATGTCGCGAGTTTCCAGCCGTACTCCTTTTCTCTTGTCCGCGCAAAGACGCGCATCATGACGAAGACGATCCATATCGAGCTTGTTATGTAGAAGATTTTGAGTATGAAGTTCCACACGCTCCACCACTGTAGATGTAAATTAGCTTAGTCGATACTTTCGTTGCGCGTTATCCGTACCGGTGGGACCCAGAACAAGTCGACTATGCAATCAGGTCAGTCACAATGCCTAGGTCATGGTATAAGGGCTGTTCTTACGATATCGCGTGCCAAAGACCGCAATGTATAGAAGCTGTGTCAACAAGCTCACACCCTCCGCGCTCTTGTTCGAGTGGATGGACCAGATCAGAATGAGTTTACTGCAAGTATGCGACACGTCGGCCAGCACTCTGAAAAGATCCATGCCCATCTCGCTGTTCGGGGGCCCCTGGCCCGCGGTTCGCTGAGGGCGGAGTCAATGAGCGCCGTCGGCTCTGTGTGTTCGGAGGAGTCGGCGAAATGATATCAAACAAGTCGCGTAGGGAATGAGCAGATGCGGAGGGGAATTTGCAACCTTCAGAAGGGGTGAAAGAAGAGTATTGAGAGATTGGAAAGCTGGCACCTGGAGATCAATACGTACCCTCTTTGGTCTGCCGCTGACGCGGCGAGGCTGCAGGATGGTTTGGCGCGTTGATATGTATCGCCGACCGTGGTGGGACCTTCTTGGTGATCTCCTTCGCGAACTCGCGACATTCTATCCCCTTCAACGTGTATTTACTAGAGTTCCTTCAAGTAACCGGAATTCGTAAAGCTCTTCTGGTAATGAGTCTTGCATTGCATTTGGAGCTGCAGCCCGATACGGCAGGAGTAAGTCGGCAGGGTCATCCGTTTTCCGACACCGCTTTGCCCGCCTCCTCTCCAGGTAGCCGACAATACAACAGTCTCCTGAGGAGCTCTGCACAGTTCGGCGCATGCGCGGACTGCGTGGACTCTCGTCCCGTACGCTTACTCGCCGCTGCCGCTGCATGAGTCACTGCCAAGGTCCGCAGAGGTACAGATCTTAACTCCGAGATGCCAATGTAAGCCTCAGGGTTCAGAGAGATATCTTTAACACGATGCCCACCATGTTGTCTTTTGCAGTCGATCGCCAGAGCTTGAGTGCGAACCACTGACCACTGCGGCCACTTCAGTTGCCACCATAGCCATCAATTTGGACCTGAGCCGACGATAGCTCCGTTAGGGCAACAGTCAGCGCCTCCACTATGGTCACGGCCACCGCGAGCGCCTTGACACCCTCGGACTCGGGTCCGGCGCTGACCGTAACAGCACAACAGAGCCGCTTCCATGTGGACTTGGAGCAAGACAACGCCACCGGCCGAGAAGTCGTGGTTAAGGATCTTAGCATCTCTCTTGGGGAGCGAGAACTCCTGAGCCACGCCAACCTGAGTCTGCAGCCCGGCAGGCACTATGTCCTTGTCGGCCGCAATGGAGTCGGAAAGTCGACTCTGCTCCGAGCAATAGCATCCGGGACTGTACCCGGCATTCCAACAACATTGAAGGTCCTGCTGCTTGGGCAGACGCAGGAAGCTGAGCTCGGAGACGCCAAGATTTCTGAGAGCCCGACCGTGCTGGAGCATGTCGTTCGAAGTGATCGGAGACGAGAGAGACTTCTTAATGAAGCGTCTAGGCTGTCTGCTGCGATGGAGTCCGACAACCCGAACACGGCTGTGTTGGTCTATCGAGAGGTGCTGCATGAGCGGATGGAGACTGCCCTCGTCGAAGCCCAGCTCATTGCCACCCGACGGAGCGGCGCACGCGGCATCAAGGCCCGCAAAGCACTGATTGCGCAGGAGGAGGCGCTTGCGGCATCTACTGAAAAGCTCTCTGCGTTGAGACTTGGAGCGCAGGACGGCGCGGCAGACATTGCGAGTGATGTGCAGAAAGCACAAGATCTACACACCGACGTTCAGACAACTCTGGAAACATTGTCGGCCTCAACCGCAGATGCGAAAGCCAGGACCGTGCTTCTTGGTCTCGGGTTCTCTGCTTTCAGCCTCGATATGCCAGTCACTAAGCTTTCGGGCGGCTGGCAGACGAGACTAAGCCTGGCTTGCGCGCTATGTCAATCATCGGATCTCTTGCTGCTGGACGAACCAACAAACTACCTCGATCTCCCTTCGATCATGTGGCTAGAACGCTATGTGAAGGACCTGGACCCCAAGACAATCGTCATAGTTGTAACGCACGACCGCGCTTTCGCCGATGCCGTAGGAGACGAACTGCTGGTCCTGCGCCATAAAGTGCTAGAAGTCTTCAAAGGCACGGTCTCGGCGTATGAAGTCGACAGGCTGAAGAAGTACAAGTACCTCACCAAAATGCAGGAAGCGCAAGACAAGCAGAAGAAGCACATGCAGTCTTCAATCGACAATCACATCAAAGCTGCCAAAAAGACCGGCGATGACAAGAAGCTGAAGCAAGCTGCCTCGCGGAAGAAGAAATTGGAGGAACAGACGGGTATGGAAGTCTCGGCAAAAGGCGGCAGGTTCAAGCTCAACCGGGATCTGGTTGGGTATCATCTTACTGCTCGGGCGGACATCGACATCCCGGACTTCGACCCGCCGGCCACGATGGTATTTCCTTCTATCCCGGCTGACCTTCGTTTTCCGGGGGCGCTGGTGTCGTTCGAGCACGTCGACTTCTCATTCGGAAAAGGTAAAGCCGAGAAGCCCATCTTGCGCGACGTGAGTTTGACGATCCATCCCGGAGAGCGCGTTGGTCTGGTGGGCCTCAACGGCTCTGGCAAGTCTACACTAGTATCCTTGATAGTAGCGGGCGCAGACGGCACGATCGCCAACCGCGGACCAAAAGCAGGCAGCCTTACCCGCCACACCCGTGCCCGGATTGGTCTCTACACCCAACAAGCTGTCGAAGAACTGAGTGGGACCGGATCACAAGACGAGTCCTTGACTGCCCTCTCTCATCTCATGCAAACCGCTGGCGAAAGCTTAGCAGAACAAGCAGCCCGCGCCCTTCTCTCTGGTCTCGGTCTTCCTGGCCGCACAGCCTCCGACGTTCCCATCGCCCTTCTCTCGGGTGGACAGAAGGTCCGACTGGCCCTCGCGAAAGTGCTGTGGCGACCACCTCAGCTCCTGATATTGGACGAAGTGACTACGCATCTCGACTCGGATACGATTCAAGCCTTGGCTTTTGCCCTGAGAAAGTATGAGGGTGCTGTGTTGTTGATCACGCACGACCGCTTCTTCATGCGATGTGTAGTGGAGGGGGAGTCACCTGCGCAGATGCTTGGGGCGAGCAGGCCTGGGGCTGAGGAGGAAGAGGAAGGCGAGAGTAGCGATGACGATGACAAGGCGCCTGGAGTGGTCTATCGTTTGAGCAAAGGGAAGCTGGGTAAGCTTGAGAGGGGAATGGAGCAGTATGAGGAGATCGCTGCGAGGGCCAGTGTGAAGTTGGGAAAGACTTGAGAACGGTCGTGGCTACAACAGCGTGCTTCCCGCGAGCATCACATGTCGACCAACTCGCACCGGGCCGCTGAAGTCCGCAATCCAGAGAATCAACCTCGATAGTTCAACCGCGGCCGACATTGCTCAAAGCTCGGACTTCGTATTTGCCGAAGAGGGAAGGTACGGCTTGCGCCGCAGTCGGCAAAGCTTCCACCTCGTGAAAGCAACCACGAGGCACTTGCATATGCAACGATTGGCGTCAACATTTCGCAGGCGCAGATGACTCGAATCACCGTCGCTGCTGGAATAACAGCAAGCGCGAGGCTAACTGCGCTGGATGTTAGTACAGAACGTTTGACTACAGTCATAAATTAGAGGTGACGTGTCGAGATTGCTGCCATACAGGGTACACCCAGTCTTACTCACGCAGAACGCACCTTCACATGTCAGTCTACTATCAGAATCATCTTGAAGCAGGGCACAGAAATTCCTACCACGACCACCCTCAGAACCTATCACCAAGAGCGCCTTAATTAAATTCCCATACACAATGCCCCCAATAATCCACTGCGTCCGCCACGCCCAAGGCTACCACAATCTCAAAGTCGCCAACCACACCCTACGCGACCCCTTACTCACCGACCTGGGAATAGCCCAATGTCGCGACCTCGCCACCCGGTTTCCCTACCATTCAAACGTCGAAGCTGTAATCGCTTCGCCGATGAAACGAACAATCTACACGGCCCTCTATGGTTTCGACTCAGACCTCGAGCGGGCAGGACTGAGAGTCATCGCCTTACCAGAGCTCCAGGAGACCAGTGATCTGCCCTGCGATACTGGCTCGCCGCTTGAGGAGCTCACCAAGGAGTTTGCGGGCAAGCCGGTGGATTTCGGATCGGTGATGGAGGGGTGGAACTCGAAGACGGGGAAGTTTGCGCCGAAACCTTGCGCGATTGAGGCTAGAGCGCGGGAGGCGAGGTTGTGGTTGAAGGCGAGGCCGGAGAAGGAAATCGTGGTTGTGTTCCACGGTATGTTGCCTACCGCCCGAATGCGGGCCTGGATCGTTCCGATGGCTGACTTGTAATGTCCAGGCGGCTTTGCTCATTACTTCACCGAGGATTGGTCGGACAGTGGTCGTTTCCATGGGACAGGATGGGCCAACACGGAGTTTCGGTCGTTTGCCTTCACTCGGGATGATCCTTCAGAAGCGCATTTGATCGAGACGGAGGAGTCGAAAAAACGGAGGGCGCCCAGCCCCGCGCCAGCCGCGTTGCTATGAGCCCGGTGTTCAGTGGCGGCATTGGGATCTGCACGACGTTTGATTATCGGTCCATTATAAACCTAGATCGCAGTGGTCAGCAGTATTTTGTGCTTGTCTGGAGACTTACGCAATATGTCATATCTGGTCTCAAATGCTCGCATGATTATAAAGTCCCGGAATGCAGTGAAAGCTGCTGGTCAAGTCGCATAATGGTGTACTTTCTGACCTACCTATTCTACGTTGTAGCTGGCTGGAATCCGCTTCGACACCTTGATATTCTTCCAACCATCATTTACATCATCACCTTATCTCTACCTCAACTCTGCGCTGATCGAGCTGATGCCGCCGTTCAACTTCGCTTTGCATCATCGGACTCAACTAGTCCTGGGTAGCGTTTCCATGGCTTCATGGTTCATCAACCTGCACCAAGTTAAGCAGCCAAGTTCTGCCCCTCAACTCCAGTCATATCCGTGATCAGCTTCGTGATCTTCCCAATCGCAATCGTCTGCCCTTGATCTCTCAACGTGAACCGTCCCAACTGCGGATAATCCTCGAACCTCTCCACGCATACGCTGCCGGCTCCACCAATGACTTCCAACCGCGCAATGATACTCATACCCTGTTTCGCGAACCCCGGAGGCTTCTTCGACTTGCGATTTGTTTTTGGTTCAAGCTTATGAAGGAGAGCACCGAAAGTAACTTCCTCAGTTGCGGAGTGCACGTGCATAACGCAGTTGAAACCAGCCGACAAGATCGACTTAAGCTCCAGCAAGCGAATTTGAGCCTCGAAAGCTGTGACATTGTGCACAGGTCGTTTCGGCGAGCAGAGGACGAAGCCCGGATAGATGTCTTCTTCTTCCGCGCCCTTGATGCGCAGTCGAACTTGCTCACCACAGACGGCGCGCTCGACCTCGTCTTCCGTTTCGCCGTAGAGGGCGGAGATGGTGATCTCGGCGCGGGTGGGCATCATGAGGTACTTCGCCTCTTTGCGGATGACGCCGGCTTCGATTTTGCCTTCGATCATGGTACCCATGTCGCGGTATTTGGCGGCGACAGGCATCATGAACGGAGCGTTGATCTTGCGTTCAAGCGTCTGCATGCTGTCGAGGTATTCGAGAAGGGATGGAGTGTCGTTCCAAGGAGCCAAGTCTTTGGGTACGCGATCCTTGATACCGTGGGTGAGTTGCGCGGCAATGGGCATGAAGTACAGATCAGTCTTAGGGTTGTAGCCGAGGCCCTTCAGAAAGACTGTGAGCTTGGTGATGCACTCCTTGTAGCGCTCCTCGCTCCACTGCACGGTGGGATCGTCCATTTTGTTGACTACCACGACAAGCTTGTTGACGCCCTGAGTCTTGGCAAGGACAGCGTGCTCCCGGGTCTGACCGCCCTTTTCAAAACCCGTCTCGTACTCGCCTTTGCGAGCAGAAATAACCAGAACACCCACGTCGGCCTGGGAAGCGCCAGAAACCATGTTTGGTACGAATGTCTTGTGGCCGGGTGCATCGAGGATGGAGTATCGCCGCTTCTCAGTCTCGAAGAAACCACGACCCACCTCGACAGTCTTGCCCTTTGCACGCTCCTCCTTAGTTTGATCCAGCGCCCATGAAAGGTACCATGACTCTCGTCCGAGGTCTTTCGCATCACGTTTGTACTTCTCCATCGTCCGGTCGTCCACCATCCCAGTGGCGTACAAAATACTGCCGCCAAGAGTAGACTTGCCGGCATCAACGTGACCCAAGAAGATGACGTTGACGTGCTCCTTGCCGTACATCTCCTCTAGCGCCTCCTCGTCGACCTCAGCAGCCTGCTCTTGAGCGACCATATCCGCTCGCCGTGCCTCTGCTCGCTGCTCTGCCCGGGTGGGCGAAGATCGTCCGGATGCAGTCGGTGAAGTGTTGCCGCTGCTTGCTGTAGTCGCCTCGCCAGTCTTCTCGATCGCCTTCGCCGCTGACACCTTGGCGCCTGCATCGGGTGCCTCCTTATCAGCAGTCTCCTTGGCTGGAGCAGGTGCCGGAGAAGCCACATTGAGCGACAGCACCTTGCCGCCGCCGGTCATCTTTTCCACCTTTGGCTGCGGCGCTGGTGCTGCGACACCGGTGTCTGACGCGCTCAAGGACAGCGTTTTCACCGGTGCAGCGCCCGTGCCGTTTGTTGCTGCTGGCTTCGGTGCTGCTTGGGCTGCCGGCTTCTGCTGAGTGGCAGTGGGCAAAGCCTCGCCTCTCTTGGCAATCATAGGCGTCTGTCGTTGCTGTGGCGGCACATATGCTTGCTGCTGCTGTGGTTGTTGCTGCTGTTGATACTGGGAATAGTCCTGCTGACCGTATTGCTGCTGCCCGTACTGCGGGTAGCCCTGACCTTGTCCATATTGCGAGAAGTTTTGTTGATAGCCACCGTACGGTTGCTGGTTATATTGAGCGTAGCCACCGTAACCCTGCTGGCCATATCCATACTGCTGATATTGCTGGCCCGGATTGAATGAGGCTGCGCCGGGAGTGAAGGCCTGGGCTCCCGGAGTGAATGTGTTACCTCGCGCGTTTGGCTGGAAGTTCAGACGCTGTTGAGTCTGATCGGCCAGCTGGTCGGCCTCTTCCTCCCACGAGTCCGCCATATTGGATCAAAATCTGTGAAGAGGGTGGAAGAGAGGTGGTGCGGCGAATTTCGATGTGTTGTGGGCGGCCGTGGATTCCTCCGTGCCTTCCTTCTTCGGCGGAAAGTGATTTAGAGTGAAACCTGGAAAAGGAAAGTAGAAACTCTCAAGGCAAGAGCGGTTGTGTAGCGAGTGGAATTGCGGCCCAAATCGTGTCTGGCTTTCGCGGCTGTGGCCTTGGTGGGGGGCAATCCTGCAGGGCTCCCGCCGCCCTGTGGCGTCACTGGCGTCTGTGCCACAGTCACGTTTCTACGTGCTTTCTCGCGTTTCCATCCGGCAAACATTCACGCATCAAAGCACGCCCAAGGCAGCCTCGGCACTGGCGCAAAGATCACTTCATGCCTCTCGACATGAAAAACACCTTGGGACTGCATCCACACAGACGACATCCGAATCTTCCGGCAGGCTGAGCTGTCAACCGCGCAACTGCTCCATTATGGACATCTTGCTGGGGAAAGTGACCCAGCAGGCGATGAACTATGCCATCCGCTCGGGAGTCACCATCACCGCCTCTTATGCTATCAAGCAATGCGGTCGGCTGCTGAAGGAAGCTCCAAGGAGTAAAGATCGCGAGGAGCTGAAGCGCCTCCAACTCCGTCTCGACAGCAAGATCACAATTATCTCGCCAGCAATAGACATGATAGACCTCATCTCCGCACGCGGCAACACAAGTCTGAACTCTGCTGTCAGCCTCACAAAAGAGATACGCATGGAAATCCAACGTCTTGGTACTCGCATGGATGAGGCAGCAAACGACGAAGCCATGCTCAACCGTAAATCCAGTCGGGCTAAAACGCGGGAGGAAACCGAGCGAGAGCTGAGGGCCATCGTTCTTGCAATCAAGGAGCTTCTCCAACGTATCGAGGACGCAGTCCCACTCATCAACCTGGCCATCACGACTTCCGGCGTCAATCTCTCCACGAAGCTGTCTGGCACCATCAGCCCGAGTCGATTGCTGCAGGCCTCCGCCTTTCTGACTGCGGCAGATGCCAAGTATACGACAGATCCGGAGACACGGCATCAGGTCGGCGCTACTTACAACTGCAGCCTCTACATGCTGTTTGGTGGACACGTGAGGGAGACTGACAAGGAAGGCGTGCGTGAGACGACCTGGAAGGAGGTCATTCACAAGGCAAGGGTTAAGCTCATGAGAGTCCCAATGGACCAGCTGTATGATCTTCCTGGCGAGAAGACGAGCAACAATGGCCAGCCTCATGACACGTTGCCTGGCGAGGCGAGATCGGTCGAATTTGCCTATCAGCTGGTCATCATTGAAGATTTGGATGATGACCGTGTTCATACCTTTGAGGAGAACGAGCCACGGCCTGGACGATTCGACGAGGTCACTAATGCCGGGATCCGCGACATCGTGCCTGTACATGAGATCTCGAAGATCTTCTACGCAGATACTGGCAAGATATTGAACATCGGCGGTGACAGCGAAGTCAACAATCCGGTGTTACTGTTGAAGCGGGATGTGCACGCTGAGCCACCACGACGCATGATGCGGCAATCACAGATGGATGGCTACATTAGTACTCCATCAATCAGAAATGGGAATGGCGATGAGTCAGGAATCGATGCGCAGTTTGAGCGGGAGTCCGTGCCTGGAACACCGATCAAAGATGGTGGCGCGGCATACCATGGATCATCGACCTGGAGACTGCCAGCAGACTTGGACCCAGAATGGCTAGCTCTCGAAGTGTATGCAGAAGAGGCAGGCTCTGATCTGGATGAGGATGAGGATGAAGATTCCTCGTTGGTAGACCGTCCCGTTGCAAGCCGCCAAAGCTCGACAGGTCCAAGCCTCGCAGGAGCACTTTCCAAGCTTCAACTTCGTTCGCCCAGCCCACAAAGTGAGGCTGGGCAACTCATTGCCACTGAGCAGGCCACACTGCAGCCCTCGCCCCTGACACGCACCCTACCACCAATCAAGACCAACCTCTCCCTTCTCGAAATGCTTCTCAAACTTACTGCCCTCCAGCAATTCCGCCAAGAATCTCACCTTTCCATCGAGGACGAACTTCTGAATTTCTTCCTTGAAGACTCGGCCACAGCTGGCGCAGGCGCAGACAAGGATCGTCGCCAGCGACTCCGCCACGACGCCGTCCGTAGAGTCGGCTTCGATCCGTACGATGAATCGCCGATCAAGCGACGAGGAGAGCAGTACATTCAATATGGTGGCGCTGCCTCGCCGCAGCCGCTGCAGTACGACACCGCGCCTTTCCCGTATGATGACGCCTACGGGTACGACGAGGGCCATGAGCTGCAGTACGCTCATCCTTCCATCGAACAGAATGGCCTACCTTCTTCCCCGTCTCCGCAGCGCCCACTTCTGCTACCGCAGCAGCAGACGCCGTCTCGGTCCTCCACACCAGGCAGTATCAGCAGTGAGCAGCATCGCCGACAGGTGCAGGCCAAGTACGATGGCACGGCGGCAACGTACACGCCACCCAGCGCGACGAGAGCAGGCGCTGCCGGTGTAAGATCGCCACCAGGAGTGATGAGGGCACGCCAAGCGATCTTGAGGGCGCAGAACGAGCCGAAGCCTAAGAGTCCGTTGGGGAGGGAGTTTGGGATTGAGGGGAGAAGAGGGGATGAGGGGCTTGGGACGAGTCCTAGTAGTGAGGCGCTAGGGGCTGGGGGGCAGGGCTAGGACTTTTTGCACGGAGGCAGATGGTGGTGATCGGGAAGCGATGACATAGCGATGGTGTTTCGGGGTTGTGACGTTTCTAGATACCCTATTAAGCGTTCATACGACAGCCCCGTTCTGTGGCGTGAATTCCAACACGCAGGCGGAGAGGATGCCTCAGGCATCCCAGACCATCTCCCAACCACGACGCGGGAGCAAAGTGATGATAGCCGCAGCCCGCATTACATATGGTTCAGAAGCATACAGGGACTATTTCCCGTTCGTTGCTAAAGCCAAAAGCTCATCGTCGCTTCCAGCACTTTCAGCGTTCGGGGCGAGTCCAAGCGAACCCTTCATCAAGCACAATAAGGATGTGCAGATGTACGACAGCGCTGGTAACATTTCTGACTCTGCAGCTTCGGCAGACAACTACACATTCGCCTACCTATGATCAATAGTCTTCCTATCCTGCACAATTTCGACCAGGAGATGCGACTAATAACTGGGACGGCCACAGTCAATACTCTTCTATTCCCGTACCGCAGGTGAGGATGTTAGATTAGGCACAGCACTTTAGTCAAGCTACCACGAGCGCCATTGGCTCGAATTGGCGGTCGGAACCTGGAGGATGGCTCAGCGATCAAAGTACTCTCGGCCACCAGACTGGCGCAAATCAAGCTCCGTAACAGCTCGCGCAGAGGGTTCCTAGTCAGAGTCAAAGCTTTGCTCTTAAGTCCACTGGAAATGGTAGTCAAATCGTGTGAGGGACTCCTGTGACGGACCAGAAGCGAAAGCACCCAAAACCTGGGCAAGATCTTGAGCTTCCAATTACCACGAGGCAAGACGCATCTCAACTAGACCGGCCTCGCTCAATCAACCCAACGTCTCAAACGGCATCGCATCGTAACACTCGTGGCGCAGTGGAGCAAGCCGCTAGAAAGACGACGTCCGGCTCTCCGAATGCAGCCACGGATGAAGATGCCGACCCGGCTTGGAAGTAAGGGCCCCAAGGTGGCCGGAGGCGCAATAGAAGGGGCCAATGGCTGCCAAGAGGTCAGGATCCTGACGCATTACAAGCCTGGACAACTCCTGCACGAAATGGTGGGCCAGTAGCAGCCATTCAAATGCCAACAGCGATGATATACTGACAGAGGCGCAAGTTGCTGCATTGTGCAACGGTAATGAGCTTACGACAGGCAATATAGGTGCATCTGCGAACGGACAGGCAGCGGAGAGCGCCACGACTTTAGCACATTCGGTTGGCACAGGCGGTTCGTGGGAAGGCTTCAAGCGACGGAAGATGGTCATCCCGCCTCTAATTGAGGGCCATCTACGCTTCGCTGATAAGCGAGTCGAGTACAACAGAATGCCAAATGATGTTGAAGTCCAGGAGGTACAGCCCTCGAGCACGGCTGCGAGACGGCCTCTGGAAGTCGATGCGAAGGCCGGGTTTTTCGAACGATGGGCAGACCGAAGTTGACCTTCACCAGCTGCCTCATTCAGAACGTCGCACAGTGCAGACATCGACGCACAACGGTTGAGAATCCCATCACAACGAGCGAAGAACCGCACAGCGGAACAACACCGCTGCTCGTCCTTGCTGATTGAGAACGTCGCCATCGATTCCCGTTATACTGCCAAACGACGCGATACTGCAACATCAGCTCACAGCAGATCACCGCCACCCACGTCATCGCACTTGGCCTGCCTTATCCCGGCGCCTCCAACATCACAGAGGTCAAACATACATAAAGTCCCTGATACCGTGGAAACCCCAACTTTACGCATAAGTCACAGTAAAGCTGAAGACCACAGTATGGGTATACCTTTTTCGAAACAAATCAATGCGGCCTTCGATGAAGTCACGCCACTCGTCGCCGCTGGGTTCGAAGTCTTACAGACCACCAAGAACATTGCCATCTGGTTGGCCGTGATTCAGGTCCTGACTGTCATCATCCTCTCTCTGGTGCTCTTGGTTCTCGTCGCAATACTCATCTCGCTAAACCCGGACCTGGAGACTGAACGCCAGGCGATTGTTACGCCGGTTGTACAATATGGCGCGCAGCTGGCGATAAGGGCTCAGAGCAACTGGAGGACGTGGTTGATCGGTGCCATGGTCATCTTGCTCGGTGTTGCGGTTGGAGCGACCGGTGGGGTATGGCTGACTAGTAAAGACTTCCAGAGAATTGCGGAAGAGGACACGGGTCCCAACGAGACGGAGACTGAAAACGGAGCACATGAGAACACTGGAGTGGATGCTGACGAAGGTTGACGTCGTTCGAAAACTCATTCGGTGTTGGCACGACGGTCGTTATCGCAGCGATGGTTCGAACGACGTTGTCAATTTGACAGACCGCTCCAATTTGCGCTTAGCCCGGGGCGCGAAGCGCAAAGGCGACGAGTATTTCAGCCATTGAAAGAAGTTTGCCGTTGTATGTGCACAGTGCTCTCGGCGGCGTAAGAATGTGTTGTATTGCGCATGCGTCCGCAACAGGGGGTGTCGTGCCAAGCTTTCTGAGCTTGCATGTCGTTCCTTTCCTTCACTACGCCGCATCTTACGGCGCTTGCCTGGGCGCGAAAGCACGTACCTTCCTGCTGTATTCGCGATGGCGATCGAGAGACAAATCGCATGTCCTACCTCATTCCGTCTGAGTTCAGCCAGACGCTCGCGACATTATCTCTTTCCTATGCGCGCTCGCTACGGATCATGAGCGGGCTGCGCAATGTAGTATACTCTACTCGAATGCAAAACGCACCGCATGATCCGCTTCTTACCGTTGTATATCATTCGCTGAACTCAGCCGTACTCCGCTATGGGCTCGCTGTAATCCTCAGACTCGCAGTTGGACTTCTCGGACTCCGAGGACGAAATCCGCCCTCTGGATACGTCTACCTAAGCTCCTAAGCTCCTGTACGATCCGGTTTTCCCCCACGTCCGCGACATTGCCAGCGACCTGCTTCGCGCCGACGGTCCAGTGTGGTGGATCAACGTGGATAGGGAAATGGTGTTCAGTCGAGCAATCGCCGTCCTCGACGGACTACTGAGCGTTGTGCTGCTTGTCGCCATTGGCCTCGTATATGAGACTATCTTCAGCGACACCTTCGCTAGTAAGACTTCCCAGATATGGACGACATTTACTGGTGTTGATCTCGTTATCGGCGGGACGGTCATTGAGTTCCTCGCCTGCTGCACGGTTTTATTCGTTAAGCACCCGTACGATGCTGGCGACCGAGTCACCATCGACGACAATGAACTGATCGTTGAGCACATCAGCCTAATGTACTCTGTCTTCCGGCGAGTAGACAGTGATGCGAAGGTCCAGATCCCGCGCAACGTTGCCAACACGCTGTGGCGAGAACGGTAATTGCTCCAACGCCCAGAAATTGCGCTGGAGTATGAACGTCATCTCAAGCACCTCGATGGACGATGTGCTCGGTCTCAGCAGCGAGCTAGCGAACTTCGTTGGCCAACCGGAGAATAAGAGGCATTTCTTCAGCGATTTCGACATCGAAGTGCGCAACTTGGGCGACCTTGAGAAGCTGAAGCCCATTGTGGAGATCAGGGCACAAGATGAGCATTCTCAACTACCATCTGTCTCGAGCTTATTGCCGATCACATCCTACAGTCCAAACTCCCCAACGTACAGCTCCGCAACGCTCGCCGCAACAACTACATGGCCGAGTTTCTTGCAGCGCGTCGCCGCTTACCAGTCGATCCTCTAGGCGGTTCAGCGCCTGCTCTGGGCGATTCGGCGAAGCCTACATATACCGTAGCGATCTCGGACAAGGGAGCGGCAGTTTTCAGGGCCGCGCACGATCTTGAAGTGAAGGAGAAAAGAATGATCCCGTCGGCAAGGGGATGAAGAGGTCGGGGCCAGACGGACTCTCGGCGACGGCAGCGGGATTGCAGGACCCGGCTTCTGCAATGATGGCTGGCTTGACCCGGAGAGGGCTCGGGGGTGAAGCGGCGGACAGGAGGAGTGTGAATTGGAGATGCCATAAGTGCTTAGTGCAGGTATGGATCCAGAGCATCTCCGAGACACTCGCGCGCAATGTCATCCTCAGCATCTGCCGGTCATGCTCGTTTTGTAGCGGAAACGGTGAGACTGTACAACCGCGCAAGGCTCGCGCCTCCAGTCTGCCGACAACTTCGCGTCTTGGCGGTCACTGCGGGGATGATTCCGACTGCCCCTCCCGGAACCAATACCAACCATCCTCTAGATATGTCACCTGCGCAAATTCCGCGAAGGCAGTAGAGCAGCACGATAGCGGTTTAGCCAAGGGTACTATCCTCGGCTCATGATGTGCATTTCATATTTAGGGCGCGAGTGGGCGCAGCGTAATAAGTACTACACCGGGTCTCCCCTTCCATGACCTATACCTCGAAGATACGGTTCATCTCACGACCCCCAAATTCCTACTTGGTTATTTCCGGCCATGCAGTTCCACCTTAATGGCTTCAAGGGCTCTGGGGACCCTTTACAGCTGCTCTTTGAGGGTGAGAAGGAGCCGGATTTTCAATCCTCGCTGCCTACAGAAGTCGATGTCCTCATCGTAGGTGCAGGTCCAGCCGGCCAGCTCCTGGGCACGCAGCTCTCGCGCTTTCCTGATATCAAGACACGCATCATCGAGTCGAAGGCTGGTCCTCTTCGGCAGGGCCAAGCTGACGGCCTGCAATGCCGGACCATTGAGATCATCGAGGCCTTCGGCTTCAGTGAGAGGGTATTGAAGGAGGCGTACTGGGTTAACGAGACGACGTTCTGGAGCCCAACGGAGGATGGGAAAGGATTGAAAAGGACTGGGAGGATCAGGGATACCGAAGAGGGACTCAGCGAGTTCCCGCATGTGATCTTGAACCAGGCAAGATTGCATGATTTGTGGATGGAATCGATGAAGGGAAGTGCCACGAGGCTGGAACCTAGCTACAATCGCAGTCTGGCCGGGTTAAAGATTCCCGAAGCTGGACCAGTAGAGGTTGAGGTAGAGAGGTTGGACGAAGGGCACAAAGGGGAGAAGGATTTGCTGAGAGCAAAGTATGTGGTAGGGTGCGACGGCGCAAGGAGTGGCGTACGAAAAGCACTCGGATACGAGATGAAGGGTGATTTTGCAAATCAGGCTTGGGGTGTACTGGACGCATTGGTCGTGACAGACTTCCCGGATCTGCGACTGAAGACGGCAATCCACTCAGCAAATGAGGGTAGCATCTTGATCATCCCTAGAGAGGGCGGCTATCTCGCTCGTTTCTATATCGAGCTGGAAAAGCTTAGCAAAGATGAGCGGATAGCAAGCAGGAACGTTACGGCGGAGATGGTCATTGATCGGGCACAGAAGATCTTCAAGCCCTTCAAATTCGAGGTCAAACACATCGCCTACTGGTCCGTCTATGAAGTAGGTCAAAGACTGACTGATCACTTCGACAACGTACCATCATCTGAGAAGCAACTACGAACCCCAAACGTATTCATAGCCGGCGATGCCTGCCACACCCACTCGGCCAAAGCTGGACAAGGCATGAATGTTTCGATGAACGATGCATACAATCTCGGCTGGAAGCTGGCATCAGTGCTGCGCGGCCAGGCCGACCCGAATCTCCTTCATACCTATACGGAGGAGCGGCAGGGCATTGCAAAGACGCTCATCAAGTTCGATCGCAAGATTGCCAAGCTATTCGCTGCCAAGCCGAAGGGCAAGGACGGAGGTGATGACCCAGACGCTATCGACCCGGCTGTCTTCCAGGACTACTTTGAGCAGCAGGGCAAGTTTATGGCTGGCGTCGCGACGAAGTATGCACCTGGCATGCTCACATCCGGCAATACATCATATCAAGGTCTAGCGACTGGCTTCGAGATCGGGACACGCTTCCACTCAGTACAAGTCCTGCGGTTAGCAGACGCGAAGCCAGTACATCTGGGCCATGTCATGGATGCGGACGGCCGCTGGCGTATCGTGCTCTTCGGAGACAAGACCGATCCTGCCTCCTCAGAGTCGGCTGTCTTCAAGACCTGCGACTACCTGTACAAACGCCTCGTACCGAAGTATACTCCTGCCGAAGCAGACATCGACTCCGTCATCGACGTCCGTGCCGTTTTCCAGCAAAGTCGGAAGACCATAGCCGTTTCCGACCTTCCCCAGATCTTGCTGCCATACAAGGGCAAATTCAGCATCCAAGATTACGAGAAGGCATTCACAGACGAAGAGAGCTACGGCTTTGGCTTTGGTGAGATCTACAAAAACCGCGGTATCGATCGAGAGAAAGGCTGCCTCGTCGTCGTCCGACCAGATCAGTACATCTCAGCTGTGCTGCCGCTAGGCGAGGAATCACACACGGAACTCGAACGCTTTTTTGACGGCTTTATGCTACCACAGAGCAGTACGAACGGCGCAAACGGCCATTTATGAGGAGGGATTCTTCGTCAGCGCCCCTCACTGCAGCCCATTTGCCCACGGCTCCTGCTTGCTTCCAGCCTCGAAGTTATCGTGCAACCCATCGAAATACTGCACCTTCACATCCTTCAAATCTAGGCCTGCCTGCGGCTGATCGATCGTGTTCACCGACACCGTGAAGATCTCGAAACTTTGACCTTTCCACTCATATGAGCCTTGGACGCAGATCTGGGCGCCGCATGTACGGCAGAAGTAGCGATTGATTGCTTCGGATTTGCCTTGATAGTTTCCGATACCGGGGTCATTGAGGGATGAGGGAGTCAGGAGATGGAAGTCCGAAGGGCTGATCCGGATGCCGGTGATGGAGAGTTTGGCGCAGTAGGTGCAATTACAACGGCTTGCCGTAAGGCCGTTGGGGTCGAGCGCGGCGGCGTAGGAGACGTAGCTGGTCATAATGTCAGTGTGCTGGGCGCAGGTGGAGGTTTGATAGGTGAGACGGTATCGTACCCGCAATGGCAGCTGCCTTCAAAACTCTTGGCACCCGTCGACGACATCACAACTCATCTAAAAGGTTCGATGGGATATATGTGGAAATGCGTCATGGTAAGCTGAAGTCAATATGATATATCCATTGAGCTGCAGCAGGCAGCAATCCTGCAGGCGTGGCACCACCAACGGTACAAGGCGTAAGACTGCCAGGCGTGAGAAAACAGCTGTGGAGATCGCTCCAGCATTTGCACCCATTTCTTCAGATCGGCCCCGACCCGGCTCACGAAGAGCCATGAATAGCCTCTCCGACATACTTCGCAAGCGCAAGCATCTTCTCCTCTTGCAACCTCCGCCCAACCAGCTGGATGCTAACATGTGCACCGTCGTAGATCTCAGGATCATCTGGACAACAAAGGTTAGCATCTCTCTCGGGATACAGGCCAACAGTGCAAACTCACAGCTGTCCTGCGTCTTTTGATCGGTCTCGTCGACGGCCTTGAAACCTTCAGCCTTCTTGTCCACGTTCTTATCCACTTTCGTCACCGGCACAACGACCGAAGTGTAGTCCAGCACGTTGACCCAGACACTGTACCCATAATAGGTGTACATTGCTGGCCTCGCCGCTGCAAAAGGTGCCAGCGGGCTGATGACCGCATCGACCGGCCGTCCAGTACCGCTGTGCTTCGCAGTGCTGTTCCAGTACTCCATGTACTCCTTCTGCGCCTCTCGCTTTTCGATGTTGGCGGCCATGATCTGGCTTGCGTTAGCCTGAGGTGCTTCGCTGATCAGAGCCTGAGGCGCGGCTTCTTCGCCGGAGAGTTTGAAGTCGGCGATGCAGTCTGCGCCGCCGTCGAAGCTCCAGATCTTGTAGCAGATCTCGCCAAGACGAGCGTGGTTCGGTGTGGGTTTCCATTCGATGATGTTGTGGCCGAGCTTCTGGAGGGTGTGGACTGTGATGTCGATCGCGCGAGCCACCGGTGGGTGAGGGGCGCAAGCACCGTCATGTCTGATCACTCCAAAGGAGAGCCTGGACTTGATGCGGCGAAGAGGGTCGGTAATGGCGAGGTCTGCATCATCGCGCCAGGGGATCTCATGAACAAGCGGGTCATGAAGCCAGGGGTGGGTGCTGAGGAGGGACTGCACGAGAAGCTTGAGGGCATCCGGCGTCGTGGCCAGAGGACCAACAACCGAAAGGATGCTGTTCTGGCCGTCCATGCTGTTGGCCATGCCTTCATACGGCAGACGGCCGGTGGAAGGCCTGATGCCATAGAGGCCGTTAAAGGCTGCCGGGATACGGATCGAGCCTCCAATGTCGGTGCCAAAGCCCACTGGACTCCCTCGCAGGCCGATCAGAGCACCTTCTCCGCCTGAGCTTCCACCTGCGGCCAAGTTGCGGTTCTTGGGGTTGTAGGTGTAGCCGATGATGTTGTTGACGGTCTCACCGCACATCAGAGTGTGCGGGACAGACGTCTTGCAGTACAGTGTTGCTCCCAAGCTCCGCAGCTCCCGCACCATTTCGGATTCGTGCACCTTCTCCTTGCCCGTCCCCTTCTTGCCCTGGAAAGTCCCAATCCAGCCAACATACCCCATATGCGTGTCCACGCCCTTGACGTGGAACTGATCCTTCAGACTGACTGGTAAACCATGGAGCGGGCCTATTGGCCGCTTGTGCTCGGCGAAGTACTTGTCTGCTCGCTCGGCATCCTGGATTGCGGCATCGAAGAAGATCTCGTGGAGGCAGTTGACCAGCTGGTGGGCAATGGCAGCCCGGTGACAGAAGGCTTTGGCGACGTCGACGGCGCTCCAGGTGCCGGCGCTGGTCTTTTTGACAATCCCGACGGCGTCCGTCTCGGTGATAGCAATCTCTTGCTTGGAGAGGAATTGCTGGACATAGCTGCCAGTCACGTCTCGCTGCTCCTCTGCCGAGGGAATCTTCTCCAGCCGCCACTCCTTAGGGATGAGGGCGTTGACAGCGGCAGCCTTCTCCTGGGCCTTGGCCTTCCAGTCGGGGATGTTGGAGTCGGGATTGGACATGGCTGCTTCGTTAATCGGATGGAGGGTATGTAATACCGAGTGAGAGGGCGGGCGAGAGTGGAAATGGGACGATAGGCCGGGTCTGATACTGGGCAGAATAATGCCACTCTCTCGGCTCACCTGTGGTCACCAAGGGTACGCCTCCCACTTACCTACTCAGGCAACTTATACACAGACTTACCGCAGCAGCTTGCCGACCTTCCTGAATGAGGCCCAGCGGAGCAGTGGGCTGGAGGGGTAGAATGACGCTGGTGGCCAGAGATTGAGGGGTTTGCCGAGGGCTGCTACTTATCGGCCTCGCCCTAGAGCTAGTCGAGCAGATACTGTAGATGAGGGGCAGGTGCCGCGTGTGGCCTGTCGCGGCGCCTTGGTAGTCACAGACTGTGCCGGATGTTGGGGCGTAGCAGGCAACACTGTGGTGGAGAAGTTGCCCGTATCGCAGCGCAGCGCACGGGTCACATTGCACTCCTTCCAGGCTTGCGAGGGTGCGATTGAGAGCCATATGCAATGCTTGTCAACAACGCTTTCATGCCATTTGAACGTGAGAACGTGTGGTAGCGAAGCCATTATGACGCCCGCATTCGATTAAATATCGAAGACACAAGTCGGAAAGCACCCATTGGATGCAGAGAAGTTCGTTGGATGGGTTAATAGAGTGCTGCAACATGCTCTATGCGACTCCCAATACTCGAGAGCTAGCCGCGCTCCTTGTGCACAAGAGCGATCCATCCCAGCCATCATTATTGTCAATGTTGCTCTCGAACTCCAATCCAGAGCCATATGGTTGATACGCACCGTGGGGACCACACCGGCACCCAGTGCGAGCTGTTTCCCCTCGGACACCTCGCAGACCTGGCCGACTCCATATCCCTGTCGAATTCTTCGGCTCTATGGAACCAATCGCGAGGCCTGCGAATGTCGCGCCGTCGCCGCTTGCTTTCGTGTTCGGCCAGTTGCTTGTGCTGGACGCTGAGTTCCCACGATCGAGCCGCGATCACTGCTTCCCAATCGAGCATCTTAAGCTGTAAAAGATATACTCTTCAAGCCCGACGAGTGGACATCCGTGCTACTAGCGTCCTTCCCTTTCGCCCCTGTGGCTCGTGGTGCGTGCTTGCTGCCAATTGTGAGCTTCGGGTCAGTCATATTTGCCAGGGCGGTTCCTCGCATGAATTGTGCGGTGTTTCGCCGCTCCTCGGTCGCGTCAGTGGACGATGTAGACAGGGGACGATTCATGTTATGTGAATGATCACTCGAATCGACCGGCTGAGTCGACGATTTGGGCGGAGAACGGTTCGAAGTGACCGTACCATCTGAGTACATGGGAGGGAGTGGAGTCTGTGACGGAGTCGAACTCTGAAGTTTAATCATCACGGTTACTGGTGCTGTTGTCGGCGAGACCGTAAGGATGGCCTGATGATGCAGAGACTTCATCGTGAGGTAGACCTGAAGACCCCGGTGGTAGCTATCGTTCAGGCGATGGAGCTTGTTGGTGAGCATCTCGACAAATTGGCCGGGGAGCTGCATGAAGAGGCCCTCGTGGCTAGAGACCTTGGCGTTGCGGCAGTCGGTGAAAGTGATTTTGCGGCCATCGTTGTAACTCTCAACAATGGGATAATCCAGTCCGTCTGGCCACTCCTTCGGCAGCTGCTTGTGTTCACCGGATCCTTTTTTTTTCACGAGAGCAAGGTATTGCGTACATCCGCCCGCGTATCTCACTCTCTTGTAGAATTCCTGATAGTTGCCGGCGAAACCGCTGCCCATGACTACCCCAACCTTGTCATCCACTTTCATGAAGACAGCGCCGCGATGCACGCCACTGAAACTTTTGCGATGGCAGAGGCATAGAGGTTGGATTGTCACCGTTGCCATCGCAGCGATAAGGATTTCCGAACGACATGTATGTATAGATACACTTCGCGAGAGAGTCGAAGGAGCCCCTTTTAACTGCATGCACTCCTGGCGAGCCCAAATACCGCGGAACCCAGCACCGCGGAACCCATCGGACTTGGACACATCGTCCCCAGATCGACCAAGCCGGCCGGCTGGGACTGCGATTTGATTAGACTGGCACGAAAAAGATGTCGACTTCAATCCTTTCATCGAGCCAGAAAAATGGGAAAGTCATAGCATGGTCGCTGTCGATCTTTCCAAGGCGAAGATCCTGCAGGCGAGTGCGACTGCTGGTCAAACACCGGGTGCAAGACCAGATCCCAGGAAGGGAGATCTGCCACCTGTACTGGGTCATTTCTCTTCAGCCATAGCCGCCTCATGAAGCGGAGCTGCAGCGGCACTCTTTGCATGTAGTCTCGTATCTCTTTGCTTTCATAGAACCGAGATCACGGCCCGCCGCGACAGTAGTGCGGCTGGTTGGGGCTGAAAGGGAGACGAATACCGATCCGCGTGTGGAGCCCAAGCACTGGGAGAGCTTCAGCGTTTTCAGTGATGGTGATCGTTCAAGGAGGGAGATGGCACAGAGAAACCGACTGCTGGACAGACGCCTCGAGGGAGACCGGTTCGGACAAAGGGAGAAGTGCCTCACCGTACGGGTTGTGACAAGTCATAGCTCCTAGGCTTTGGATTTACTGTAGTATACCACTTGATACGTTTGTGAGGGCCAGAGGGATGTCCGGAGGTACTGCAAGTGATGAGTTGAGGATACGACTCTTTCCGGAGAGGCCAAGCCCAAATCGGATTACGTAAACCATTCATGGCGACGATCACCGTGGTGTATCTTCCGTCCTTTCTCGCGGCAGAAACATCGCTGCAGAGTGTACAGAAGGTCATAGTGGTCCTGCGTCATGTTCTATCGTAATCATCTCGCCTTTCCGCCATGCTACTGGAAGCACTGGCAACATTGACTGGAATTAAGTGACCCCCTCTTCCGCGCAAGTGGACCCCTCGAACTGCCGCCCCTCCAAGGAACGCGGGCCTCACAATCTTCAAACGCGTGACCCAGCCAGCAAGTCACGCTCTCCCACCCGATCAACCCAGCAATGCTGAGCACAACCTACTACTCCCACACCCACCGCAGCCCATTGAGTCTGCTCCGCCACAAAGAACATGGATGACAGACTCACGACCAAAATCGCCGCCTTGCCGGCCAGCAGCAACTACTTCTCCCTGGAATTCTTCCCGCCCAAAACGCAACAAGGCTTCGCCAATCTACACGCACGACTCTCTCGCATGGCGACAGCCTTGCGGCCGTTGTTTGTCAATGTCACATGGGGAGCAGGAGGGAGCACGAGTGCGAAGAGTTTGGCGTTAGCGGACCTGACGCAGAGGACTTTGGGCTTGACTACGTGTTTGCATCTGACGTGTACGAATATGAGTCGGAGGCTCGTCGATGAGGCGTTGGAGGCTGCGAGGGGCTTGGGCGTCAGGAATATTCTGGCGTTGAGAGGGGATCCGCCGAGGAGTGAGGAGTACCGGGATGAGAGTAATCCGGATGCCGAAGAGGATGATAGCAACAAGGACTTCACGTGGGCGGTGGATCTCGTCAAGTATATCAAGAAGCAGTACGGCGATTACTTTTGCATTGGGGTGGCGGGATATCCAGAGGGGCATTCGGATCAGTCGCATCCGGAACATCAGTCGGTCGAGCACGATCTGCCGTATCTGGTCGAGAAGACTGCTGCGGGTGCGGGTTTCATCATGACGCAGCTGTTCTACGATATGGCGGCGTATGAGAAGTATGAGCGGACGTTGCGGGAGCATGAGAGTGGGCTATTCAAGACCATCCCGATCATTCCCGGCTTGATGCCGGTCCAGAGCTATCAGATCTTGCGGCGGACAACGAAGCTCAGCCACGCTTCTCTCCCGGACGACATCCTGAAACGGCTCGAAGTTGTGAAGGGTGATGACGAAGCTGTCAAAAGGGTTGGCGTGGACATTCTGAGCGAGATGGTCGAGAAGATGAAGGGAATTGAGAGTCCTGGTCCGCGCGGTTTCCACTTCTACACCCTGAACCTCGAGAAAGTCGTAACGCAGATCTTAGAGCGGACTAGCCTTTTGCCACCGCCAACTCCGGTTACACAGCCTCCGGACGGTAATGGTACGCATGAAAGTGCAGTGACTGACGACGAGGCCGACGGCTTCGTGGTTGACAACGCCGAGAAGCAAACCCGCCGCCGCCGAAAGTCGTCCATCCGGAATTCGCAGCCTCGTAATCGCGTTGTCGTCTCGAGACAGCGCACGTCAAGTACTACAAGCAGTGGTCGGGCATCCGCATACGAAGCGCCGGAGGATGAGGCTGGCGTGCCTCGCGACGAGGCCAACAGTCGAGCAAACAACCTCGCGATCTCCGAGGGTGAAGGGGCACTAGGACGAGAGGCAACCTGGGACGACTTTCCAAACGGGCGGTGGGGCGATGTTCGTTCACCAGCTTATGGCGAGATTGACGGATACGGCGTGAGCCTGCACGCCAGCATACCCGAAGCGAACCGTCTATGGGGCCAGCCAACGACTGTAGAGGACATCTCCAGCATCTTCCGTCGTCACTTGCAGGGGAAGATTGATGCCATACCCTGGTCAGAAGAGCCGCTCCAGCAGGAAACGCTGACGATCAAAGACAAGCTTCTTGCGCTGATCGACAAAGGCTGGTGGTCCGTCGCTTCACAACCCGCGGTCAATGGCAAGCGCAGCAATGATCCTGTCTTCGGGTGGGGTCCCAAAAATGGCTTCGTTTTCCAAAAACCTTTCGTCGAGATATTCTTGCCGTCCGCGGATTGGAAGCGGCTGCGCCCCCTGCTCGAGCGAGAAGAGGAGGTGACGTACTTCGCCGGTAACGCCGCTGGCGAGTTTGCGAGCTCCGATGAAAAGTCTGTCAATCCCGTGACGTGGGGCGCGTTCGCCGGGAAGGAGATCATTACGCCGACTATCATCGAGTGCGTAAGCTTCAAGTCCTGGCTAGATGAAGCGTTCGGCATTTGGGCGGAGTGGCAACGGGTGTACCGGCCCGGATCCGAGAGCAGCAAGTTACTCGAGCGTGTGCGGAAGGATGTGTGGTTGGTGAACGTCATACATCATGGGTATTTGCAGGAGAATGCTTTGTGGGAGCGGCTGTTGAGCGCGTGAGTAGACTCCAAATCCGGTCTCAGTCGATCACTTCCGCATCGTCCCAGTCGCTCTCCTCGATGACGAGTTCTGCGCGTGCGGACATTGCCACTTCCTTCGGCTCGACTGGGTTCGATAGCTTGGCAGTGGTGGAATTCTTCGCTTGTGCAATCCGCTGCGCCTTCTCATCATCGTCATCGCTCAGCTTGTACCATTCGTCCTCATCGTCTAGTAGGCCATCTGGCTCGTCATCGTCGCTGCGCATATCCGGGTCCGAGTTTGCAATCACGGTCTCCGCGCCACTTTTGACCTTCCGACGTTGCTTGTAAAGAGCTTCGATCTCCTTGGCGCCTCGCAGACGGAGGCTCGCCTCCTTCACCAGATCCACCCATTCCAACTCAACATTGCAGCCGGGACAACTACCGGATGTGGGCAATATCGCGTCCTCGTCGCCCTCAGCCTCGAGAAACGCCGCGGAAAGGCAGTCGACGTGAGTCATGGTGCTGCAGCCTTCAGCACTACAAATCAGAGTCCCTGCGCCAGCGGAGGACAACGCATTGCGGCAGATGGCGCAGCGCAGCCGATCGGTGCTCTCAAGCAGGGCTTTTGACTTGTCGAGATGGGCGCGGTTGCCACTGTAGCCTACATCGAGAGCGTGAACGCCCGACGACTTCGATGTTTTCGCGGCTTCGACGTCCTCCTTGGCAAGCGTGGCGCTCTCGTCCAGCTCCACCTCGAGGCCGGGTCGCAAGGTACCGAGATGCTGACGCTGCCATTTCTCCCAAACACGGAAGACGTCTGGTGCGTAGAAGGTGACCTTGAGTGGCCAGCGCCCGAAGCTGCTTGATCGGAGGAGAAGATGAAGGTTGCCTAGCCGATCACTCAAACATAGCCGCGGCCGGGCCGACCGTTTCCGTAGCTTGCCAGACTTGGGTGAGAAACGCGTGGTTGATTTGGATGTCGTCAGTCGCTCGTCAGCCGCGATGTGTCGGGTGAGGTGAGTGTGCTGCCATGCCCATCTGCGACGACGTCAACGAAGGCACGGGCAGGTGCACAAAGCATGAAAGATAAGTAACACGTCATCCTCACCAACCGCGCCAACTTACTCAAATTGTAATGCAGCGATCTTACTCGGGAAGCCAGTCACGAGACATGTCATCTCCCATGGTCGCAGGTTGTCTCGCGCCGTCCTGACCGCGCCCCCTTTCGCCTCACCATTATGTTGACGAAGCCTGCGGACTGGGTTGGGCGTGCTGCCCACGTACAGCGACGCGTGCCGCACTGTTGAGCGGAGCAGGTAGCACGCGTAGAACGCGGGTATTGGCCTGTCCATGTGGTGCCGTAGTCCCTTCGATACGGCGCGAGTGAGGTTGATGTTGATCGTGCGCTGGGATGCCTGAGGCAGAATGCTTAAGGTAAATCGAACCTCACCTGCGGGCGTCCCGCTTTGGACGAGTATCCATCAGGGCAGATGGCAAGGGGACCTTGACCCTTGCTGGACTGCCCAGGACATTGTACGAAAAAAACTTGAACTTCGCTACGTGTACGACTGTCAAGTGGTTGTGTGCAGTCTCGTGTTCCTGCTGCGCCGAGAAAGACCGCATTTGCATTCAGAGTTGGTCTGAGAGCTGGGCTTGAATGGGACTAGCTCTAGATCCCGCATCGTTAATCCTCGCTCCATCGCCGGCTCGCTCCCTCCTCTTGCACCCGCTCCGGCATGTCCGTTTGAGCGACCGGATTTCGACTTCATACGATCGAATCGTGGTTTGCTCGGTGGTATCGGCGGTGGGTTATGCCGTGTGCGCATCCAGCCAGGACTTGATCGGCGAGGTGCATCTGTCCCTCGCATTTGTCCGATATCTCGGGAACGCACGCTCATGCGAAGCCGCCTGCTGGCTTTGTCGTGCCGCGCAAGCAACTGCACCCATACATATCCACTCATACCACTGCGACTCTGGGCGTGCTAGCTCGGACATTACTGCCATGGTAGTCCCTCCGAGCGTGGGCGGGGGCACCACCATGGTTGCATTGCCCTCGCCGCAGCCTGCCCAAATCCCGCCGGCGGTGCCTGGTCTCAGCCCAGGACCATCCCTCAAACCAAAAGCGCCCGAGAAGATGACAGCGCCCGGCACCTTGAACGGTCCTCCGTCTGGTAACAACCATGCTATCCCGCTCAGTGCACGGAGAGCCGAGCCTCTGGATATGTCGACGGTCGAGCGGCGGGGCCAGCCCAATATGCGCCAAGAGCGGCCGAAGAGGGAGCGGATATTTGGTATTCCAGAGGCACCGACATATTACCCGACCGATGACGAGTTTCGCGATCCGATGGAGTACATGAGGAAGATTGCGCCGGATGGGCGACGTTACGGGATTGTGAAGATCGTCCCGCCCGAAGGCTGGAATCCGACGTTCGCTATCAACACCGAGGTGCGTAATCCTGCGGGATGAGTTCACTGCAAGTGAAGCCGCGCTTCTGCCATGCGATACTGACGTGACATCCAACAGCGCTTCCACTTCAGGACTCGACGCCAAGAACTCAATTCGGTTGAAGGCGGCAACCGCGTGAACAATGACTACCTCGACCAACTCGCCAAATTCCACAAGCAAAACGGCCACAACCTCAACCGCTTCCCCTCCGTCGACAAGCGACCTCTCGACCTATATCGTCTCAAGAAGACGGTCGAGCGCAAGGGCGGGTTCGATCAGGTGTGCAAGGGCAAGAGATGGGCTGAAGTCGGCCGCGACCTCGGATACAGTGGGAAGATCATGTCATCGCTATCGACGTCGCTTAAGAACTCATATCAGAAGTGGTTGCTGCCCTACGAGGAATACCTGCGAGTCGCCAAGCCCGGCGTACAGCAGCAGTTGGAGGCAATGAATGGTGGGCCGTATACGCCGTCGCCGGGCCCGTCGCCAGTCAAGAAAACGCAGTCGGGCACGCCGAATAGTGGGCATGAGCACACTCCTATGATGCAGGCTCATGCTGCTCTGCATGCGTCAATCAACGGAGATACAACACCGGTCCCGCCACGATCGCATGAGAGCTCACAGCCTGCGCCACCACATCCATCCGCATCGGCACCGCCGCCGCCGCCACCGCCCACGGGGGGGTTCACACCCGTCAATCCTGGAGGCTTCACTGCTGTCAACGCACCGACTCCTTCGGCATCATTCACATCTGTCAACGGCGCAAATGGATACAACCACTCGAGTAGCTCGACGCCGCAACGCATGGGCGGAACGCCGCCGATGATGAACGGCCCGACACCACTCGTGGCCAACCCAAACGGCATGCCACCCTTGAAGCGACAGCATAGCGACCAGATCCTGACACCGGAGGAAATCGATGCAATGAACCGGCGGAGCAAGCGCTTACGGAGGGACGTGCCCACAGTGGCTGGCAGCAACATGCACCAGAAAATACGCAATGGCTCTACCCCACCCATCAAGGACCGCGGCGATCACAAGCCTGGCGAAGCCTGCGAGAATTGTTTGCGCAATGACGACCCTTCGAAGATTCTGAAGTGCGACAGCTGCGACAACATCTACCACCGCTACTGTTTGGAGCCGCCACTGAAGCAGCGACCGGACTACGAGTGGCATTGTCCTAGATGTCTGGTGGGCTCTGGCGAATATGGCTTCGAGGAAGGCGACGTCTACTCGCTTGCTGGCTTCCAGCGGAAGGCGAACGAATTCAAGAAGTCGCACTTTGCCAACGTACCAAAGCAGTTCAGTCCTTTCACCGAGACGAAGCGCCATCTGGAAGAGGATGATGTCGAACGCGAATTCTGGCGATTGACGGATGAGCTATCGGATAGCACCGAAGTTGAATATGGCGCCGACATCCACTGCACGACGCATGGCAGCGGCTTCCCGACGATCGAAAAGCAGCCTCGTGATCCGTACTCGGTCGACTCATGGAATCTGAACATCTTGCCGCTGGACAAGGAGTCACTCTTCCGTCACATCAAGTCCGATGTCTCTGGCATGACGATCCCATGGCTCTACGTGGGCATGTGTTTCTCGACCTTCTGCTGGCACAACGAGGATCACTTCGCATACTCGGCGAATTATCAGCACTTTGGCGAGACGAAGACATGGTACGGTGTGCCGGGCGAGGATGCGTACAAGTTCGAGGATGCTATGCGCCAGGAGGTGCCCGAGCTGTTCGAGACTCAGCCGGATTTGTTGTTCCAGCTCGTCACTTTGGCGCGGCCAGACAAGCTGCGCAAGTCTGGCGTGAGGGTGTACGCCATCGATCAGCATGCCGGCCAATTCGTCATCACATTCCCACGAGCGTACCATGCAGGCTTCAACCACGGCTTCAATTTCAATGAGGCGGTCAACTTCGCTCCGCCCGATTGGGAGCCATACGGCGAGGAGGGAGTGAAGAGGCTGCGTAATTATCGCAAGCAGCCCTGCTTTTCACACGACGAGCTGCTCCTCACAGCTGCGACGCGCGATAACACCATCAAGACTGCGAAGTGGCTGGCGCCGGCATTGGAGCGCATGTTGGACGAGGAGCTGAGTGCGCGCAAATATTTCCTTGAGCCTGCAGAGGGTGATGCAGGGACGGGCAGCGAGGAGCAGTACAAGGGGCCACGTTACAATGGTGCCCCTGAGCTCGTGGAGCGCGATGTCGAGGAGGAGGAGATCATCTGCCAGTTCTGCAAGGCGTACTGCTATCTGTCACGGTACAAGTGCAAGAAGACCGGCAAGACGTTGTGCACGCTGCACGCAGGTAGCTACGAGTGCTGCGACGCACGAGAGACGGAGCGCTATTCGGGGCAGGACGGTGAGCACGTGCTGCAGTATCGCATGAGCGACGACGCCCTGACGGCGGCGGTGCGCAAGGTGGTGGACAAGGCGGATATTCCCGAGACGTGGGCGGCAAAAGTGGACAGCGAGCTGGACGAGAATCCGCGTCCGTCACTGAAACACCTGCGCACGCTACTTGCGGAAGGCGAGAAGATCCAATACGATCTGCCGCAGCTTCCCGATCTGCGAAGGTTCGTTGAGCGGTGTAACGATTGGGTGGAGGAGGCGACCAATTACATCACGCGCAAGCAGCAGAACCGGCGGAAGAACGAGAAGGCTTGGCGCAAGTCGACGGTCAAGGCGGCCGAGGTCGAGGAACGCGAGCGCGAACTGCGCAAACTCGACAACATCACCAAACTGCTCGCCGCCGCCGACGACATCAGCTTCGACTGTCCGGAGATCAACACGCTGCGCGAACGCGCCGACAACATCGCCGAGTTCCAGCGCGACGCGATTGCTGCCTTGCGCGAGATCCGCGCGCACGACACCGCGCACTTCGAGGAGCTGATGGAGCGCGGCAAGGACTTCCACGTCGACATCCCCGAGATCGACGACCTCGAACGCGTCGTCAAGCGCCTGCGATGGGACGATCGCGCCAAGGCCAAGCGGCCCAACATGGACACGCGTCGCCAGGAGCAGACGCTGGACGACATCGACAAGTTCATCGCTGAAGGCGTCGAGATTGGCGTGCCGGAGACGAACCTCGACATGGTCTTCTTCCGCGAGCACAAGGCACAGGGCGAGCTGTGGGAGCAGAAGGCCAAGGAGTTGATGGCGGTAGAGCAGGTGCATTACCAACAGCTGGACTCGCTGGCCACGCAAGCCACTTCGCTTCCCGTCTCCACGGAGACGCTTGCCGCCGTCGATGCGATCCTTCGCAAGCAGCGGGAGATCCAGGAGAAGATCGGATCCCTCGTGGAACAGAGTAAGGATCCCGACTTCCGCAAGCGGCCTTTCTACCAGGAAATGCGGCAGGTCATGTCCGCGCTGGAAGAGCTGCAGAGCAAGCCCCAAGGCACCATCGAGCTTGAGAAGCTCCAGAAACAGCACGAGGACTGGATGCGTGAGGGCAAGAAACTCTTCGGCAAGGCCAACGCGCCCCTCCACATCCTGCACCAACACATGTTGATCGTCAACGAGCGCAACCTGTCCTGCTTCGACCTCTCTGACAAGCCGCGCATGCCAGTCGAGCCGTCGTCACGGGAGCACACGCCGAACGAGCACCAGCCCATCGCAGACGGGAGCAACTCTAGTAGAGACGTGTTCTGCATCTGCCGCAAGCCCGAGGCTGGGATGATGATCGAGTGCGAGATCTGCCATGAATGGTACCACGGCAAGTGTCTCAAGATTGCTCGCGGCAAGGTCAAGGAAGACGACAAGTATACCTGCCCAATCTGCGACTGGCGCGTCAAGATCCCACGTGATGCTGCTCGACCGAAGCTCGAGGATCTGCAGAATTGGCAGGACAAGTTGGAGATGCTGCCGTTCCAGCCCGAGGAGGAACGCACGTTGGGAACGATCTGCCAGATGGGCGCCGACTTCCGCGAGTTCATGAAGCCGATGTGCAATCCCGAGAACCCGACGACGCCAGAGGAGCTCAACACGCTGCGTTTCTACCTGCGCAAGATTGAAGGTGCGGACATCTTGCTCGCCGAGGAGACCAACTACCTCCGCGCGGAACTGCACAAGTGGGCGCCAATCGCACCCGAGCCGCCGCCTCCGATTGTCGTCTCCGGGTCAACGCGCAAACCGCGCCCGACCAAGCAACAGAAGCTCATGGCCACCCTCGGCATCACCAATCCCGACGACCTGCCGCAGCAGTTCCGGATGAAACCTCACGTCGCCAAGCGTAAGCAGTCCGACGCGCCCGGAAGCAGCGGCAAAGCAGTGCCCCTGCAGCCGGCCCACGGTGCCTCTCAGTCGCCCATCGGCAGCCAAGGCCCCTTCACGCCCGGATCATCGACGGGACCTGGCGGCGAAGTACCCAAGAAGACCTTCACCACCGCCCTGGCTTTGCAGGTCATGGGCGAGCTCGCCGGGGCTCCTGTCGTGAGCGAGATGCTCCGCGCGGAACCGCACATGAACAGTGAGAAGCTGAATAAGATCAAAGCGGTACTGCTGCAGGATGCGACGGCGCGCGACATCGATCCGGAGTCGATGCGCAAGCGTATTGCGAACCTTTCGCCCTCGGCGCTGACACCCAGTATCGAGTACGGCGTGTCCTCGCACCGGCAGTCCGTCGCTCCCACGCCCACCGTCTCGCAGACCGCTCAAGACCGAACCCTGTTCTCCACCACCGCCGAAGCAAGCGCGCCCAGCGCCTCCCAGCCTCCCCGCCTCGGCTCGCCGCCGACCTTCATGCGATCCCGCTTTCCGTCCCGCCGCAGTCCGCCGCCACCATTCGACACGCACATCTTCGACGGCCCCGGCGGGTCCATGTTCGACAGTCCCGCCGGGGAAGCGAAGCCCAGCATGACGAGTCCGCGGTTCGGCAGTAGTCGTGGAAGCGGCTTCTTCGACAGTCCGAAACCCACCTCGTCGGGATATGCGCACGCGGGGCTGAACAGTCCCGGGTTCGGGGGCAGCCAGCCGAGTAACGGTAACATCGACACTGTGTTTGCTGATCTCGTGCACGATCACGACGGCGGGATGGGGTTTGATGGGGCGGCGGATGTCCGGGAGAAGGCGGTGGAGGCAGCGGAGGAGCCGGGAGCGCCGCCATCGGCTCCGCAGGCGATGGAGCAGCAGCAGCAGCAGGTGGCGACGGCGCCGCAGAAGGCTGAGGAGGACGTCGAGATGACGGACGCGAAGGAGACGACGGTCACGGACGGCACTGCGGAGGTGCAAGCGGGACCGGTGGATGCTGTGCCGGCCCAGGCGGAGCCGCTGCCCGAGCGGACTCAGCCGCCGCCGGAGGGCTCGCCAGAGGAACCCCCCTCGGCCATGGAATGACGGACCACGGCAGTGATGGGCGTGGGGAGCGACGGGACCTCCCGGTGAAGGCAAGGATGGCGGCTGCTCGAAAGGCTTGCCGTGACTGTACTACCACTTCTGTGAATGATACCACTGTTGGGACGGGGTTTGCGTGATTCGATGGGATGGGATGGGATGGGATAGGCTTTGTGTGTACGTAGTTTCTCTACTGCCGTTGAACAATGAGCGAGCTGTCTGTCTGTCTGTCTGTCTGTCTGTCTGTCTGTCTGTCTGTCTGTCTGTCTGTCTGTCTGTCTGTCTGTCTGTCTGTCTGTCTGTCTGTCTGTCTGTCTGTCTGTCTGTCTGTCTGTCTGTCTGTCTGTCCGTCCATCCATCCGCCTGGCGCGGCTAGAGGGGATGAGGTATTGGGCAGGGGCAGCCGGTGATCGATCACGCGTAGTGATGCGCCCTGATCGACCCCGGAGCCTCGGGACTCGCTCGTCGTGCGGGCGCAAGGGCGTGCACGCGCGGGGAGGGCCAGCGAGCGATCTTTCGTCCGCCGTCGCCTTGCGTGCAAAGACGTGGATGGAGAGCTGGCGAGCGGCGAGACAAAAGGAGCTGGCGGCCGGTCCTTGACGTGGCCACAAGCAGTAATTGCTCCCTGCAGGCTGGGCAAGCTGGGCAAGCAGGGCAAGCAGGGAAAGCAGGACGAGCAGGACGAGCGTAGGGGTGGAGCAAGGCAAGCTGGGAGGTACCGGCGGGCGGGCGCGTGGTCGGGTAATCGTCATCCAAGCGCTGGAGCTGCGAGTGACTCGAGTGGACCTCGAAGCACCTGCGCCTGCTGCTGCGGCTGCGGCTGCTACTGCTGCTGTAGTCCTCGTGCTGCTGTAGACCCGCTACCCGCCCACGTCCACCATCGAGACACACACCTTCGTCTCGCACGCACTGACTGAAGTTGTCCGTGTTGTCTGGACGGTGCACAACGACCAGCCCTTCTCCCGTGCAGAGCGGCCAGTGCGAGAGCAGTTCGGGCCACCGCCTACATCTCCCAGACCACCAGCATCAGCATCGGCCGAGTAGTGCCGGCAGCGCAGCCCGGACGACGAGGCAGGCGAGAGATAAGGCTGGGGCTGCTGGCCATCGCAGCAGCACTGCACGTGAGACGCCTCCCCTCTGTGCAATCATCGGCCATCGGCGCCCGGTCAGACACGGCCCATCCACACCACCACCCCGGACCTTCCTCCATCTCGCCCTCCAACTCGCCCTCCTCGCGACACCTCCACCACACGCAACCCGGCCGCCTCGGCCTCAGGCACATGTCGTAGGCCTCGGGCGGATAGAAGGCGGCACGACTTCTCCCCCCAACCCAACTCGCCCGTCTCCGGCTGTCGAGCTGGACGACGACACCCCCGCTCCCGCTTCCCCCATCATTACCGCCGGCCCATCCACCATCTCGTCACACCCACCCACTTCTCCAGCATCAGAATCTACTGCCCAACGCCCCCACCCGCCCCCATCCCCAAGCACGGCATCGCCTTCCACCGAGCCTCACCCCAGCCATCCCTCCGACCTCTCCGACCGCCCTCGCAAACGCAGACGGGCATCTTCCGCCCGCCAAGCATCACCAGATCTCCAGGATCCGCCCCCATCACCCCCCCGACCACCCGGCAGCGGCGATAGGATCGTCGAGCAGCTTCCCAAGAGCAAGCGGCCTCGCGCCGGCCCCGCCGCCTCATCATCGTCATCATCGTCAGACCCGAGTATGCGGCTTGAGCAGCAGCAGCAGCACACCTCCGAATCACATGACCACCGCACCCGACCCTCGACCAACGGATCGGCGGCGGCCCACGCCTCTTCGCCGCATACCAACGGCTCGGCGGCGCAGAGCGGGGAGACAAATGGGTTTCACAGCAGCAGGAGGAGGAGTAGTGGTAGTAGCAGTGGCAGTAGTAATGGGAATGGACATCCGGAGGAGGAGGAGGGTGGGGAGGTGATGAGGAGGAGGAGGAGAAGGAGGAGGAGAGCGGGGGAGCCGCTGGACACGCGTCCGTTCTTCGGCCATGATAGAGAGGAGGTCACGCGGATATTGCTGCAGAGTTTGAGTGACTTGGGGTATCGGGATACCGCAAGGCACTTGACGGAGGAGAGTGGGTATGAGCTGGAGAGTCCGACGGTGGCCGGGTTCAGGGCGGCGGTGTTGAGTGGACAGTGGGACGAGGCGGAGGCGCTGTTGTGCGGGACGGACCCGGCGGAGCAAGATGGTGGGGTGTCCTTGGGCAACGGGCATGGCGGGGGTGCGTGGCGTAAGGGCCGGGCGTCGCTGGGGAGGCAGAATGGGTATTCCAGGCAGGGACTGCCATTGGTGGAAGGCGCGGACGTGACGATGCTCAAGTTCTTGATCCGGCAACAAAAGTACTTGGAACTGCTGCAAAGCAGAGATCTGAACTCGGCGCTGTCAGTCCTCCGCCACGACCTGACGCCGCTGAAACGAGACGTCGACCGACTGCACCGCCTCTCCTCGCTGATCATGTGCGACTCCGTCGCCGACCTGCAACGCCAAGCAGACTGGGACGGCGCAGACGGCGAGAGCAGAAGCCATCTCCTCTCCGAACTCTCCCGCGCCATCTCGCCCGCCGTCATGATCCCCGAACACCGCCTCGCCACCCTCCTCACCTCCGTGCAAGACCAGCGCATCCTCTCCTGCCGATACCACAACTCCACCGCGCCGCCCAGCCTGTACACCGACCACGAGTGCTCGCGCCAAGACTTCCCGCTCGAGGTCTCGACGGTGCTTCGCAACCACTCCGACGAGGTCTGGCACCTGGCGTTCAGCCACGACGGCTCGTTGCTCGCCACCGCCGGGAAGGACGGGCTCGTCTGCGTCTATGAGACTCGCACATGGAGCCTACGGCATGAACTGCGGGAGCACGATCGCGGCATGCACGCCGCCGAGGCAGGCAAGGGAGTGTGCTACGTCGCATTCAGCCCGGACGACCGGTACCTCATCTCCTGCGCCCAGAACAACGAGTTCGTCGTCGTAGACGTCCGCGACGGTCGACGGGTGGCCTATGCCGACCACTTCCGCTACCCCGTCACGACCGCCGCCTGGCTCCCCGACTCCCAAACCTTCGTCGTCGGCTCGCAGTGTTCCGAGCGACCACTCAGCCTCTATCGCCTGGGCAGCTACGGCAGCACCAGCACCAGCACCAGCACCGCCGCCGCCGCCTCCGCCTCCACCTCCACCTCCACCTCCACCTGCTCCATTAGCCGAAACAACGAGATCTGGTCCTGGCGCGACCCGCCCTGGCGCGGAGAAAGCAAAGACGTCCCCAACAGCTTCCGCATCACCGACTGCACCGTGAACGCCACGGGCACGCGCATGGCCGCGACCACGCTGGACAACCGCGTCATGCTCTACGACCTGCCGTCCAAGGCCAAGATGGCCGAGTGGCACCTCCCGGACCGGCTGACCTCGATCAACTTCTCGCTCGACGGCGCCGAGCTGCTCCTCAGCACGAGCCACGGCCGCCTCCTCTCGCTGTCCGCCGCGACGGGCGACGAGGTCATGCGCTTCGAGGGCGCCGCGCAGCGCGACTTCGTCATCCGCAGCACCTTCGGCGGCGCCGGCGAGAACTTCGTCGTCTCCGGCAGCGAGGATCAGAAGGTGTATATCTGGCGCCGGCAGACGGGTCGGCTGGTCGCGGCCTTGGACGCCTGTGAGCGGGGCATGGTGAACGCGGTGGCCTGGTCGCCGACGGACCCGGCGCTCTGGGCCAGCGCGGGGGATGATCGGCAGGTGCGGATGTGAGTATCCCCATTTCCGAACACGTTTCGCTCTATGGATGGGGGCCGGGGGAGGAGGATCCCTTTTTTCTTCCCCTTAATTCCAACGATGCTGATGCTGACTGGGATGGAATGCAGATGGGCCAGTGCGAGCAGCGCGGTCCCACCTCGATCTGATGCCTTGGCGACAGCGGCCGGCGCCTCGCGGACAAGCCTGGGCGCGTAACGGAGGCGCCGGCGGCCTGCCGTGCTGCTGCTGAGGAGGCGATCGATGCCGACCAGGCCGACGGGGTCTTTGCACGGTCCGCGCCTCGCATGCCATTCCGACTATCCCTCATCGCACGCTTGCCCCCGACGTTGGTTTGGGCGAGGCGACACGAGCCCTGTCGCCGACGGTCGGGGTGCGCGGCTCGCTCGAAGCAGAGGCATGCGTGGCTGCGTGGACGTCGGACCAGGGCGGGGGGCTTGCGAGATTGGATTGCGGGCGGACGAGACGCGGTGCTAGAACTCCAAGCCTGCACGATGGCGGCCTGGCGCTGCTGTCCAACTAGATTCATGACCTACACTTACACACACTCACCATTTCCCTCGAACTCGTGGGCGAGATTCGGCGACAGGGGAGTCGGACGCGCCATCCGTGTGTTTCTTCTCCGTCTGTAGACACACACTCAGCTCTACATCGCCCGCCCACATGTGACCGCCGGCCTGACCTCAAGCCTCGCTCGCATGTGTTTCCATTCGCAACGACTGTCCCGTCCCTGTGCAGGGGCGGGGGTCCTCCAAACGAAAGTAAGCCACTCAAGTCGCTGCGCTGCGCTAAATAATAATTCCTCGAAACCGACAAACACCGCCCCTGCCCTCATTCCCCCCGTTTCCTCACTCCTCACTCCTCACAGCAACTCAAATGCAACGGATATTCCATCTCCCGACGAATGCCGTCCATGCGCATCGGCCAGCGAGCGTAGTGATTAAAAAAAAAGAGAGAAAAGGGGTGGGGGAATATCTGTTCGCCCCTGGCGGGGCCTGAATCGTCGCCGCCATCTCTCAAAATGCCCCTTGGCGCGTGCGTGCCTAATCGCTCAGATCGGGATTGGCGACGAACAGCCGCCCGCCGCCCATGGTCATCGTGCGCTCATCCACACTGCCCCGACGCCGTAGGTCTTCGGCGTTCTTGCCCGCGGTCTCCAGCCGAAGGGGGCGCGGGGGCAGCCCGCCCACCCCGCCAAAACTGCGTTCTTCGCTGCTGCTGCTGCTGCTGCCGCCGCCGCCGCCGCCGCTCCCGGCTGGACCGCCGGATTGCTGGAAGTAATCTCCGTTCCGGGTATTGTATTGCGGCATCGGCGTCTCTTCTTCCGCGAGATCGCCCATGCTGTCGCCTGGACTGTGGTTGCTGGGAGGCGTGGAGCTATTGCTGTACCCCTTCCCCGTGGCGAGATACGAGCTGTTTCTCGGGCCGCTGCCCAAGCTCGACCGCCCACTGCCCGTCCGCGTGTGGAATTTAGCCGCATACCCGGCCGCTGCGTCGTCATCGCTGTCGCCTTCGTCCACTTCGCTGGCGCTCAGCCGCATCGGCACGCCGGCGCCGCTCAGATTCGTCCCGCCGGTGTAGGTGCTCGCCTTCGGAGCGCCGTGGTGTCGGATCTTGCTCCGGACGCCGCCAGCGATGCCGGAGCTGCTAGTGCTGGTGCGGCTGGCCTGGGCTACGTTGTGGTGTCCGCCTGCGACCTCCATCGCGGCGCGCATTTTGGCCGCGCGTTGGGCGGCGAGGATGCGCGGGTCTTCGTGTTGCGCGCGATCGCACCAGACGGTGGCTTTCTGCTTGCGCATGAGAGCCACGTAGGAGGTGGGCGAGGCGGAGGATGTGCTGCGGGAAGAGGTGGACCGGCGAGGGGCGGAGGCGGTGCTGAAGCCGGAGTTGGTCGGCGCTCGTTGGAGGCCTGAGTTGGAGATGGTGGAGGAGGTGGACGATGTGGCACTGGAAAGGGTCCGCCGGGTAGATTGTCCGTACTGCTGTTGCTGCTGTGCCATTCCGTACTGTGTCGGTCCGCTGCTACCGCCAGGTGATGCTCGCTGGTATGGGGGTTGTTGTGCCGGCGAGGCTGACTGTCCCACGTATCCCGACGGCAGCGGCTTCCGGTGAGGAAGTGCTTGCCCCGGATTCATGATTGCCGCCGACATGGCCGATTGCTCCTTCCTCGCCACTGCCGTACCTGCCGAATCCGTCCAGATACTCGTCGGGGACGGAAGGAGCGAGGGGTGGAGGTCGGAGTGACGTCGAGTGGGCCGGCAGCGGATGGCCTGAGGCTGGTCGCAGTATGGGATGTAGCGCAGTGGAGGCGGCGTTGGAACTGCTCGCGGCGTTGGAACTCCTCAGCTTTCGCGGGCAGAGCGTCTTGTCTGACAGCGCGCGCGCGGCCACGCAGCAAAGCCCCGGTCCGAGATGCGGGCCTGATGCAAGTGCAGGCGGGAAGCTTGAGGATGATCTGTGGCGGGGGAGGAACGCGGCGTGATGGGCTGCGACGACCCGGGCAAGCTGCTTATCCGGCAGCTGGGCCCGCGGCGGGATCTGCGCCAAGAGGGAGGGCACGCCCCGCGGGTGCAGCAGGGCTGAGAGGGCCGCGGTCGCCGGTGAATGAGGGGTCGGTGCTGCGGCGGTGGTGCGCGGTGGTCGCGGTGGGTGCAGCGGGGGGCCAGCGGGAGTGCTGAGAAGGCGGGTGGGCGGCGATGATGTGACGATGGGCGAAGCGGGTGTTTTAGTTGGGAGAATGATGCACGCAATGCGCCGAACCCACCAGCACACGAGGCTCTCCGCCGCGGGCGCGCCGGCGCTCGGATTTTCAGTCTAGCGCACGCGCGCCCCACCACGCCTCTGCTCCCAGCAATGCACCCGCGATTGTGTCGTGTCGGCGCCGGCCAGCGTGCAGCCGGTGCTCGCCATCAAGTGCTGCGCTGCAATGGAACCGATCAGCCTGCCGTCTCAATCTGGACGGTGGCGCCCGAGGGCGGACGGGCGATATCATCGCGCTAGCACCCCTTCGCCGACCAGGGGGGCGCGGCGAATCACACACGGCGAAGCTCGAGACTGGACTTACCGCAAACGGTCTGGATGTCGAGGATACTTTCCAAGAGCGCATCGTCCTCGTGCTGGTAGCCAGTGTGCATGCGAGGATCCGTCGCGTTGTGCAAGCTTGCAGCATGCGACGGCAAGTCTGCGAAAACGAGGGGCACACGTGCGAAGGGCGGCAGGAATGTAGGAGCTGTGCTTTGCCACGGCCATGGAGAATGTAGGGTCAGTGGATCCAACGCGCGGACAGCATCGCCGCCATGTCCATGTCAATCGTCACCGTGTACAGGCAACACGCCGCCGTCGCACAGCGCAGGTACGCGTTGCGATCGGAGATCCAGGAACACGCAAACGTCATGTCTTTCACGTTTCAAACGACGACTGCAGCGGCGTGCATGGATGGTATGCCAAAAACCAATGGGATTCGGACGATGCCGTGAAGATCTGGCCCCGGAATTTGAGAGCGCTGAAACTGCCGCGTGCGTCATACGGGGATCGAGAGACGCGGACGGAGGACGTGAAGCACGCCGACCAGATCTGTCGCCAGCATGTGTTTCACGAGCGTATCGTCGATTGGCTCAGGGCTACAGTCTCAACAACGGATCTTACGCCATGTTTTTCTTCGCTGAGAACAGTTTCTTCCCGATGTCGTGAAGACTGTCTCACAGATTTCTGTCGGCGAACACCCCTCCTGCGAGGAACATTGATCAAGAGCAGCCGTGGCAGAAAGCCTGCCTCGACGGCCTCGCTGGAAACAGAAAATCCCGGCTGCAAGTCAGGAGATCTGACGCCACGAGCACCCTCCCCACGGTCCTCCAATCGGCATTGCCAGATGTCTACCCATCATAGTGCCACCTCCACTGACAAAGCGGTCTCCAAAAATACCGCTTGTACGAGCTGTGATCTCGCCACTGGCTTGCATCCTGCCATGCTCAATGATACTGATCCTGCATGCCTCAAAGCCTGCCTTGCTTCATCCTGGATCTCCTCAGATGCAACCCGTAAATGTCACTCCCGTGCTCGTCCCGTGCCGTGGAGGCGGGACGTTATCTTGGCCGACGAAATGATAAATGCTTGGCTATGGCTGTTCGGCAAGGCTGCATTATCTAACGATGGCTATAAGCGAGATTGAGCTTGCACGCGACCAATGGCTGGTTCTTCGCTCATCATAGAACAAGTTTTTGACGGACGAAGGGCACGCCGGGAGAGCAGCATGGTCTTGGCGAGGCACCCCGTACCGCTTTGTCAACGTGCCCTGTCGACGAGATGAACTTGCTCTGGCTGTTAGGTCCTTGGCGATACGGGGCATACGTCACATGCTGTCCTGGCTATGTTGAACGTCCTCGGACGCGGCTTGTACCCCTACATGCCCGTCGAGTGCGCACCGCACATGCCGAAATTGCCCCTTTAATATCGGATCTATTTGACGACAGCAAGTACGAATCCGTCCACCATTTCATCAATCTTGACCTTGTGCGTGCTCAAGACCGGGATCACCGTCGCATCGACCCTGCGATCCCCTTTCAGATGCTCGATTAAGCTCCAGTCCCCATTCGGCTGATCCTCCTCGGGATCAGGAAGGAGATTCCGAACCGCATTGTCCACGTAAATAGCACCGCCCTTTCTTGTCAGACTGACCGCAAGATCGAAGTACTGCGCCTGCATATCCCAGTTGGCGTCGATGAAGACAAGGTCGAACTTCGTACCCTCGTCGAGCAGTTGCCTCATACTATCAATCGCCGCGCCGAGTCGTATGTCTACATTGAGACCTTTCGTGTTCTCAACAGCGACTGCATGGTGCTTAGGGTTGGATTCGAGGCTCGTCACGTGGATGCCAGGAACGGACTCGGCGAACCAGATGGTGCTGTAGCCTCCTAGAGTTCCAACTTCCAGGACAGTCTTGGCCTGGCCCATTCGACAAAAGTTGGCCAAGAGTTGGCCCTGGAGAGGAGAGATGGCGATGGGTGGGATGTCGTTCTTCTCGCAATTTGCCACTGCGGCTTCGAGACGCTTGTTGGGCTTCAGGAGTGCATCTTCTGCTTTAAGAGAGGCTTCGAGAGCTTCTCGTGTGATCTGAGGGAGGGTTTCTGGCATGGTGTACTAAGTGACCCGGCGTCAAGTTGAATCAAAGGTGAGAGGATACTTCTGTTGCAAGCTCCCTGCGCAGCATACTTGAGCGCGGCGTATGTATTCGCGCTAAATCCGAGCGCCGATCAGACTCGGGCCCTGCTGTGAGGCCTGTGTAGACTCATACAACTGGTGCAGCCAGTCGCAGCTCGATCCTCTCACGAGCAGCAGAAAGAAGTATACGTCGCAGTCCGAGTGCTGATCCGAGACGCCGGCCGAGCCACGGGAGAAGGAATTGGTATGTCCGAGCTCCTTCGCGCAACATTGGGGTCCATCGTAGACCCCCTATCTTGCAGTATGGCTTGCAGCGGAAGCATAGCAACGTGCCATCGACGTGTGCAGGCAATGAACACACACTTGCCTCCGCTGTGATAAGGCGAGGGGAGGGAGAAGTGAGGTCGATGGAGCACTGCGAGGAAACACTGTGGATGCCTGAGGCTGCAATGGCTCCTGCTCGTCGTCCAACATCACCTCCTCCCTCGCACGAGTCAGGCACATCAAAGTCTGTTCATATAAACTCTAGTCGCGCTTGAGCACCCTCCTGTACCGAATCATGGCGTACGAAATCATCACCCGAGCGCCCGAGGCGGACGACTTCACGCCACTATCTGAGCATCAAGAGCAAACTCCTGGAACATTTTTCGGCAGCCGAGCCGTCCTCCATCTTCGGTCTCCGAATGCCACGGTCAAGATCTCGCGGGACGAGTTGGCAGCCCATAGCGACTTTGGCCGTTTGGGAGACGGCACTGAAGTCGATGACCGAATGGAGATCCCAGGAGTCGATGTTTGGGTGACCTCTAGGTTTGCTGTTTCGAACCTCCTGTTTACAGTCTGACTCTGACCACCCTCTAGGCACCTCATACTGTGGTCGGCTTCGAAACAAACGGGAATTCAGATCCCTTACCCGACCATAACACTGCATGCTCAAGTCAGCTCGGCAGTTTTGCTACAGCTCGGACTGTCGGATCCCAACATGACAGCCGACGAGGACCTAGAAGCCATTCAATTGCTGATTGCACCTACTGCGGCGAATGATGTCACCGAAGGCACGGCAGTGGCTGGGGAGGCACGATTAGAGCAGGAACTGTATGATGCGATCTCTGCATGCCAGGAATTGAACCCTGATCCAAGTCCGGATGACGACGAGGATGACGATGGCGGCTTTGATGAGACGGCGCCGGGTGCTACTGGCTGGATCACGAGTGAAAACATGGCCGACTTCATGGACGAGGACGGTAACTTCAGAATGCCTGCTGGTGCGACCGTTGTGGACGGCTCTGAGGACCATGTTGACGGTGGCGCGGAGGAGCCGACCAACGGATTGGGCGCCGGGGCAGGAACTCGCCGCACAGCAGCTGATCTGGATGCAACAGACGGCGCGGACGACGAAGCAAAATGGCAACGCACTGGATAAGCCTTGCCCGGGCCTCGCCGACGATGCCTGTGGACAGCCGACACCCGAACGACCTGCTTCGCGCCGAACTTACTTCATTACAAAGCTATACCTCCAACGGACAATGAGCATCGCCACCAGCCAGGCGTGGATCACTGTGTGCAGTCTCGCGTGTCTCCCGCCGGGGCATTGCCGCACGATCCAGTCGTCCACCGACTATGTTCTTAGAAAGCCGTCCGAATCGTACAAGCTCCGTGGTGTCTTCATGATGCTGCTGGGAGGTTCCAACAAATCCGCCGTCGTCTCACGAATCGGAGTGACGCTGCCTTGAATCCTCCTCAGCTTCATGCCCGAGGTCTGTTTCGTTGGCGTCATATCAATGGGCGCCGACAATGGCTCCCAGAATCGCTCACCATCCTCCCACACACTTCGGCCGCTGCTGGGTCGTTCGAGTGTGTACATGGAATTGTTAGACGAAGAGGCAGGAGGACAGCTGAAGCCAGCCAGTGCACCGTCCAACGTTCGAGACAGCGCAGAGATATTAATATTATCAAGTTCACTCCTCTGTCCCTCCTGTCCAGCATCATAGCCCTCCACCGCGCCACCTGTGGTATCCAGACTTGCAAAGTCGAAGTCGAAGAGGTCGTTGCAGCTCTCGCTCGGATCTGGGCTGCAGATCCACGGAAGTAGCGGGCTGGCTTCTCGACCCAGGCGCACGTAGCGGCGACTCTCGCGATGGAGAGGATGCGTCTGATCAATTTCGCTATTCATCCGCCTGAGCGCGGTTGCGCTTTTCAGTACGGACTTTGCCGGCTCGCTGCGTGGACCTTTCGGGCTAACGTTCAATGGCCGTGGCCAGGATCCGTCCTCTTCACTTGATTGGAATGACGGCACGACCACTTTCGAGACCGACCGCTGCCGCATCGTAACTGGCGTCGATTGCCCGCATGTGGGTGGAGCCGGCAGAGGAAGGACGGGAATCGCAGATGGGAAGCCTACTGCAGGAGGATGCTCGGGAACGGTGGCCATGATCAATGAGGCATTGGCGCTGGTGAGCTTCTCTCTCAGGATGTCTGACGCAGAGAAAGTCGGACTGGTAACGATTGGTGATGCACGGTGCTTGTTCACACTGAGTCCGACATCCTGGGGTATTGTCTTAGGTGAGCACGGAGGCGTATCTGGCAGCTCGCATCCACAGGACTTTCCGGGCGAGGTGCCAGAGATGGCGGGCTGGGTGACGAAAGGTGAAGTCGTCGGAGAAGATCGCGAAACGCCAATACCAGCTACTGGGGTTTGAGGCCACCACGGGCTTGCTGGGTCATATTCAGTGAGCGTCGCATGTCCTGCGATCGGTGCGGCTGGATCGTACTCCGGAGCACCGCCCAGCGAGGGTATCACGAGGACTGGCCGGGCAGGATCGTATTCGGTATCATCGTTTCGCGTCGTGAATTCAGGTGGACTTGATGGGAAGATCTTGCCGTCGTCATTGTTCGAGTCGTTTGTGGAAGCAGCACGCAGCGCGAACGGTGGGCTCGATCCCATGACGGACATGTACTCCGGTTCGGCCTCGTCTGTTGACGGTCGGCTCAGACAGAACTGAGGCACGGCTTGCTGTCTCACCTCTACCCGTCCAAGAGTCGCTTTACTAGGCGATGGAAAGTGTGAGAAGCCGCAGGTGGAAACGGAAGAACAATCAGACAGCCGGGATCCCGAGCGAGCCGTAGCCTTTGCGCTGAGCGGAGAGACTGGAGAGACCGAGAGGTAATTGTCAGAGTTCTGCCTACTGAGCATCTCGTCGTCGGCTTGTGCTTGCTGATCCTGGTAGGCAGCCCAGGTGGACAGCGTGGGAGAACTTGGCGTCAGGCTGGCTCGCACGACGGTCTGGACGCGCAGGCTCCGGCATATGCTGCCAGTACTGGAGTTCCTCAGCGGGCGCGGCCTTTGGGTGCCGACCAGTCGCTTCGAGCATTCAGTCTCGAAACCCGTCGTGCCATCTTCGCTACTCTCCTCTTCTATGCCATGCATGATACTGGGACTGGTAGGCCGGCTAGGTGGTGGACCAAGGATCTGTGGTGTCAATGTGCTGATCCTAACGCAATTTTGTCGCTTGTGACCTTTGCTCCCTTTACTGTTCGGACTGCCTTTCAACGCCGATGGTTTCATGAGTGGAAGACTCTGGTCCCACTGGAAGGGGTTGCCATTGCTGCTGCGGCCGCTGTTTTGAGTACTGTTGCTTGGCTGCCGCGAAGGCGTGACCGCGCCATTGCCGCTGATGTCACGAAGCACAGAGGTTTTACTGCGCTCCGCAGGTGATCCAGTGGCGCTGACAGAAGGCGGCCGACACTTCCTATGTGGTGTCGATATCTTCTGGACGCCGCCATGTGGAGACCGATGGGCTGATGCCGTTGTAGAGCTGAGACTGTTGTAAGACGACACGCGAGATATGCTGACCTTGTCCGCTATCGCGATTTGCGGAATGAAAAGACGGTCACTGGCTGACAAGGGATCTTCGTTCTCAGAACCGACACTGAAACCCGACAGGCGGCTGCTCTCATTGCTCCAGCTTACTACGTTGGCACAAACAGAGGTTTGGCGACCGATCGTTTGTGTGAAGCCTGCTGCGCTTGCCGCGCCGGCCGCAGCCTGTCTATTCCCTCTGACGTCTTCGTCCAACTGACTGAGCATTCTTCGATTCGAGCCAGCCTTCAGCGTAGCACTGTCGTCTTCGGCGACAACATCCTCCACAGTCGGCGAAGACGCAGGCTTGTCCTCGTGCATCTTGAGAATCGGGCTCGTTATCAAAACAGAGCTGTTCGCTGACTCCCCGCTGCTAGACGAGGGTCGGGAGACAAACACTCCTTGGCGATGGTTCTCGTCGCTGCCGGAGCGTTGCTTTGGCAACAGAGCAGGCACAGGCGGCACGGGTCCCAATGGTGGGTTCCCTTGCGGAGCACCCAGACTGATAGAACGGACATGCATCGCCGGCCGAAGCGGCCGCCAGACAGGACCTTTCTTGGCGTTCTCTGGAACTGGAACAGTCAAGGCTCCCACCGAGATTGATCGAGGCGGACAAGGGCGCTCGTCGTTGGCAATTGCAGCCCTGTACATCCCAGGCGAGCGGATAGCGAAAGAGGGCAGGACGTGCGGCTCTGGGCTACCAGGCATTGTAAACACGTCCTCATCGCCGTCGCAGTGTTGGACCAAGGTGGTCGTCTTCTTTATAGACAACCTGCCACCGCTCTGAACCTCCTCACGGATGGATACTGCAGTCGCAGAGGCATGCATGACCGGTGACGGCGTCACTCCCGAGCGGCTTCGAGGGCTTTCGATGATCGCAGAAAGATGTTTCAGCCGCCGCAGTGGTATCGCCCGCTGCTTGAACTTTCTTGGTAAGGGCGCTGATTTCTGCTTCTGTCGACCCAGGTGCGAAGCAGCTTGCGGCTCATGTATCTTCTCGTCAGAGTAAAGCGCACTCCATCCGGCTCTTGACTGCAGAGGGTTCACTGTGCTACATCTAGGTACGCCGACAGGCCGTGGCACATCCGATCTGTCGTGAATTGCTGTTGTGGTCGCCATCTCGCCATGTCGCTCAAGCTGGGCCAGTGCTCGCCGATGTTGCGCTCGCTTCCGCGCAATCTGCCAAGTAAGGACCACAATTGCCACCAATATGGCACCTCCAACACCGAGGCCGGCTCCTAGATAGATCCCAGACCCTCCACCTGAAGAGCTCGCTGCGTCGTTCATCGCATCCGCTCCTGATCGATCCCGGCGGCCTGGACCAAAGCGTCTTATCAGACGGTTCAGTCTCTCGACAGGCGCATGTGAAGGCGTGTTGCGTCCTGTCTGCGCTTGTCGAAAATTCCGAGACGATGTTTAACCGCGATCTCTATCGCAAGCCATGCTCCTTGGAATCAGTACCAACCTCCGCCCAGCGAAACATCCAGTCTTCTCATCAGGAACAACCACGACCACTTGATGATGGATCCCGAATGGCCATCGGGAAGACTAGACGTGCCGGCATGGTTGTTGTTGCTCCCTGGCTGCGGTATGCGGGCTGTTGCCCGTGGAATGCCATGAGATTGCGCGTCGCCACGTGCGCGCAGTATACACTACTTACATTCTCATAAGCGCCACTGCTGTAGCATGATGGGTCGATACTGCCGGCGAAGGCTCATCAGTCTGGGGGGCTATGGTACATCACGTAGTACGCGTTGTTGCTCTATTTGAATGGTGACCATCGCGCCGTACGGCGTGCCAGATGCTTCAGCTCTTCATTGACAGGGAAGCCTGCACTCCAAGGTTGGGCCAGAGGTCGATGATGGGCTCTCGGAGCATGATCGTGTCGTGTCCTCGAGCGTGTCCTCGAACAATGGAAGAAGCGAGCTGGAACGATGAAGTCGGCAATTGACTGCAAGCGCACGGGTCGCCGCAGGGTCTAGCGGTCATTGACCGCCAAGAAAGCAACAGTCACCGTCTCTGCACCAAACACTTCTAACATTTAAATCTATTATACATCATGGTGCTGAAGCCGCATGAAGGCCAGGCGCCTGAAGATGCGTCTATGCATAATGGCGTCTTCAGGCCTTACAACACCAAGGCCCCCATGGAGACACAAGTTTTTCCCTTGTTCAGTCTGAAGCACAAGACTGCCATTGTGTCTGGGTCTGGCGCAGGCATTGGATTGTGTGCCTTCCACTACACAGGCATCAATGGCTGGGTCTAATGACGTTTCGCAGGCAAGTAATAGAGGCATTTGCCGAGGCCGGCGCAAATGTGGCGATATGGTACCATGGTAAGTGTCACGAGGCGGATAATGGCATCGGATGACACAAGTGCTAACGCATGGAAAAGGCAACAAGCAAGCCTTGGATCGCGCGAAGGACGTGGAAAAGAAATACGGCGTCAAGTGTGAGTAGGTACTTGCTTTCAGTCGACCAGACACTGATTGCCAGATGCAGGCCGAGCGTATCAGACCGACGTCACCGACTTCGACAACGTCAAGAAAGTCATCGATGAAATTGTGGACGAGTTCAACGGTCGTCTCGATATCTTTGTTGCCAACGCCGGTATCCCCTGGACTCAAGGTCGCATGATCGACGGCGAATTATCTCACTACCACAGGGTGGTCTCGACCGATCTGGACTCCGTCTTCTACTCGGCCAAGGCCGCGGGCGAGGTCTTCCGCCGTCAATACCAGACCGGCGTCAGCACCAAGGGCGAAGCCATGCACAACTACAGCTACGGCAGCTTCATCGCTACCGCTTCCATGAGCGGCCACATCGCTAACATCCCGCAGCTGCAGTCGGCGTACAACGCTGCCAAAGCCGGCGTCCGGCATCTGTGCCAGTCACTGGCAGTAGAATGGGTCAAGTTCGCTCGCGTCAACAGCATCTCGCCTGGCTACATCGCCACCGAGATCTCCGACTTCGTCCCGCCGGAGACGAAGGCCATCTGGCGCAGCAAGATCCCCATGGGCAGAGAAGGCGAGGCCTTCGAGCTGAAGGGCGCGTACTTGTACTTGGCTTCGGACGCTTCCAGCTACACAACCGGAACAGACATCATCTGCGATGGTGGATACTGTGCTGTATAGACTCGAAGCCGTAGTTTTGAAACACTCCTAGACCATTTTTCCTTCCCCTGCCAGGGGTAACGGCGCTGTCGCTAGGATTTCTTCGCGTTGGAAGTCGTGCAACGGACTGATGTCTTGGATGCCAAACGATGCGGTGACCAGACTGGGTGCCCCTGGGTCATTAGAAATCTGGCCAGCATGGATAAAGCACTGCGGAGAAGGTTTGAGCAGTTTGAGGCGGTGGACTCTGAAACAGGGTCACCTTACCCTATGCAGTTAGCTCAACGCCAGGTGCCCCTCGTGGCGCAGTCGACCTGGAACGCGCAATCTGGAGGCGGTTGGACGACATCTGCCTCTTTCGCTTCATCGTCGTCGCGTCCCATATCACTGTTGAGGGGAAGACATCCGAAGGACACCATCGCTGTCGGAACACGATATCGATCGCCAGGCGCATCGTCGAAATTTCAATATCACTCAGAAAAGGCATCCCAGCCTCTGGATCATGTACAGCAGCCTTGCACATCTAGTAAAGGGATCCGGATCACAGCACGGAGGCCTGCAGCTCTGAGACACAAATATGCCCTCGATATCGCTCCGAAACATCAGCTCGGATCTCAATGGAGTGAAAAATACGTACTCATCATGGAATACTTGCATGACCAAGGCCTACTGGTAAGCCCGCCAGCAGCGCCCATTCCCACAGTCCCTGCTAACCTGTCACAGTAAATGGCCGGCAATCGCAGGGATAATCATAGGCTCCCTCATATGCTTCTCGCTATTATGGTGTCTGTTCCGATGCCTTTGTTGCGGCGTCGAGTGCTGCTGCGGCTGCCTCTCCTGCTGCAATGCATGCTGTCCTTCACCACGACGAAAGCACCGGAATGATGGCTACCACCAGCAGCCCCCTCCTCCGCCTCAGCCGGTGTTCCAGCCATACCCACAATACCAGAGTCCGGCGCCGCCTCAGTACGCTATGCATGGCGGTTACCGGGGAGGGCCGCAGACGGCGACCTTCGATGCGCCCAGCAAGAGTACGCCTGTAGTAGCTGCGAAATACAATGAAGATGCGCTGCCCGCGATGCCATCTTGGGAGAACGCGACGAGTCGCCGTGTGGAACAGGAAGATGTCGAGCTCGAGAAGCTGGATCACCCACAAGCGCAGCAACAGAGTCTCTTGCCGAACTATGACGACACGCAATATTATGGGCCTGCGCATGATCATGATGCAGGCGACATGGGTGGGATGCATGCGATCCCATATCAAGACTTCCGGCATGAACCGTACGCTGGCTCACCAGGAGGCTCCGTTGCGCAAACCTCGACCTTCCCGCCTACATATCATACTACTTCGGCATCGAGAGTATACGAACCTGCGGCGCCGCAACGGTGGTCTGGTGGCTATGCAGAAAGTGCGGCTCCCAGCTATCACACGAATGCACCGACTATGGCAGCTCAGCAATCCATAAATCCTGCGATTGGCAGAAAGCCGGTTCAGGGCTCATGGCGGGACGTCTGATCGGTCGTTGCACACCTGAGATTGGAGAGCAGTTCCACATACCCTGTAGCATGGCGCGCCATGGAGTATTGTCAATATGCGGTGTCGTGATCTTTGGTTGAGAGAGACGGTAGATCCTAATGTCTGCCCACGAAGGGCTGTAATTTGATCTCGATCGTCAGCCCAAGGAAGTCTACACGCATCTGGGACGCCTACTCAATTCTAAGAGCCGGCAACCCAACTTGTCACGATACCCGGTGTATTGCTCCTCGCCTGCCGTAGCCACTGTTTGGAAGGGAGCAGATGTGTCGGTCTCGTTGATGGTCGATAGAGTAGCGCTCTGCGTGCATAACGCTGGAAGACGGGTATTTCAATTCACGTCGATGGTGCGCACTTCTGGCGTGGTGGCCTTGCAGCTGCCGCGAGGTCCCTGGCCGTCAACGTGGTACAAGCGTCTGGCCTGTACGATGCTTCGACGACCAGAAATGGCCGTTGCTGGGAGCCTGGTCGCTTTTACGAAGGATACTTTGGGAAGTTCCCGTCGTGGTTACTCAAGCCTAGCGTTGGCGACCGGAACGCCTCGCCGAAAGCCAAGCAAGCCGTCACAGCATCCTCGTAGGTCTTGCTGGCGTCTGGGACGAGAAAAGCGTCTTCACGAGGGCTCTCATCACATGCATAGCCCCTGCGTGTTCACAACCTTGTTGCCTCCGTTTCTGCTTTGCTCTGCTCACCATACATATCGCTTTTAAGCAGGATTTGGACAGAAGGCCCAACGGAGGAAGGACTAGACACTGTGCTGACAACAGACAGCGCAGCAACAAAGGCGAAGGACTTCCGGGCAGAGATCGACGTTGTGCGTGCAAAGGCTTCAAAGCGTACTCCCTGCAGGCCTAAGCGGTATGGTGCAAAGCGCAGCTAGTTCTACCCGGACGGGCCTAGATGGTACGCGGGTATGTGATGGTTAGTCCCAGGAGGGCAGATCCAGTGCTCATGCTTGCAACTCCGCAGTACCATCTGCGGAAACTGAGGAGAACTGAGGGGCAGCGGAGACACCTCGTGTGCGAGTGCAAGGAAACGGCAGATGCTGCCAGCCTGCGTTCCGCTAGGCACCGTGTGTTGTGCGGTGTACCGAGTCCGTCTACGCAGCCTTGCCGGAAAGTCGGGCAGTAGCCGCTCTGGAAATGAAGGCCGACCGGCGACCGGACTTGAGTGGTGGCAGCAGAACCCGTGATATGACTTGCCACGGAAGGAACGTGCCTGACTCGATCGACTAGACATTGATTGGTGGTTGACTTATATCCGTCGATAGCAGTGGTGACGAGCCTTGGTGATCTTGCAGTCGCGATTCTTGGGGGTGATTAACTATTTCACGGGTGCAGCGCTTCGCTTCAGGTGTATGCCAAGCCTTTGCCAGATTCCAGGTTGAGTAGGATCTCGCGGGATTAGCATTCAGAATGCAGAGTTGTGACGGACGAAGGCGAGTGACAATAGATATCGGCTATGGCCCTTGGAACATCTTGCCCTGTGCAGCATCTGTACATGGCTCGAAATTTACCCTTTGGTTGGTCTTTCAAGCATGGGTTAAATGACATCATCAGCGATGATTGCATCGAGCGGTGGTTAGATCCCTCGATGCTGCGAACCACGGCCCTCTTATGTACTAATGCCACGCAAACATTGCTTCCTACCCATACACCCGCTTTGCCCACAAGTCACATGGATCAAGGCTCCCTCAAACTCGCGGCAAACTACTTCGTAGCCGGCTTCCTTCTCAGCACCGGCGCAACCGCTTTACTATCACCGACTACCCTGGCGGCGGGTTTTGGTATGCCCGTAGAGGATGGGACCTTCGCTGCCGGTTTCATACAATGCATGGGTGGCCGCAATCTTACTTTCGGCATCATCTCAGCAATTTTTGTGCAGCGTGGCGATTTTAGATCTGCTGGCACAATGGCAACACTTCTGGCGCTTGACGGCTTCGTTGATGGCCTTGTCACTTACCGATATGCTGGTTGGCTTGCTTCGGCTCCTCACTTTGTCGCCGCGGCCATTATACCATTCGTCAGCGGATGGATGTCGAGTTGGCGAGATACAAAGATTTCGAGTGCGGTCAGAGGCCAGAAATTACACTCAATATCGCTGCCGCAGGAGAGGCTTCGAACAGCAACGTCATCACACTACAGGCGTCTCTAGACCAAGGCATTCTAGGCAATTTGGATCCCTACAATGACCATTGAGATCATGTGCCCTTGGAGATCCTCACGACCGGCTTCGTAGTGGGACTAAAAAGCCATTAACAGTGGTGGCCTGTGATATTGATTCTGGCGCACGTACTCGGCACCGAGCCACAGCATATCCGGGCGACTGTCTGTACCAGAGTTAGCTGCGTCTATTTACTACTATGGGCCTCAACTTGCAGTGTCCGCTCGCGTCTGCGAATGTCTTATTCTTCACTGTCTGGCTCAGATCAAGGTCGGCCACCAGTAGCTGCTCTCCGGGCGTTTTCGGAGCGCTGATGAGCCGGCCGTCAGGTCCTATGATTGCCGAGCTGCCAGATATCGGATGACCCATGACAGGAGAGCCTGCAGTTCCAAACTGCTTTATGGCGTCTTCCGATAGGACTGCTGTGCAATGAAGCACGAAGGAGCCTGCACCACAGGATTTCAGTTAACCTCCGTAAATGTTATTGACGATCCGGTGCATGCACACCTGACTCAATGGCATAGGTCTGAGACAAATTCCGGCATCCTTGTCCGATCAGCACAAGTCTCACAATTGCATCAATCGGCAGACTTGCCTTCCACTGTCATAGACCAGAGGCCCGGCGAGCCTTCCACGAACGGATCTAGTGGCGGCCACGCTGCGATGTGTATCTGCTCTTGTTGGGTGAATGTGTATGCTTTGAGAAGAGGCTGGATATGCTCCCTGCGCTAGCATTAGCATCTCGCCAGTCGGAGAATGCGTGCATAATACAAAGACAGACCAGCACGACAGACTGCCGACTTTGGGTCCCTCTTGGTCTAGCGCGACCACTGGCGCAAGACACGAACCTGAGGCGTCGCCGAAGATGGTTCTTTCCATGTGCGTCGGCTTCATCTTGCGTCGGGCCATCTTCAGCTCGCCCTTGTCGTTGATAATCGCTTGCGCAATGTACACCGAGTCACCATCTCGCTCGGAGAACCCAAGCCCGACGTTAATGCCATGCTCTGCTGCGGCATCTTGGATCCGGCGCATGTATGGGCTATCCAGAGTTAGACAGTTCTCTACATACTTTACACCGAGCTCAAAATCTACGGGTCGACTCCAAATCCATGCCGGATATCCTGGGATCCAGCACTCGGGGAATACAACGAGCTTCGCTCCAGCGGCAGCTGCTTCTTGGATGATAGCGCAGGTCTTGTCGCTTGTCTTGGCGATGTCCAGCCAGCACGGTTCGTGCTGTGTCACAGCTACCCTATATTTGCGGTCCATCCCGGAAGAATCCATCACCATCCAACAACTCGAGTCACTGAAGCAGTAGAGGAAGGGATGCACCTCCTCTTCCTTTCGTCAAGGACGATGAAGACGATGTTCGGTCTCGGCCACACGGATGCACAATTGCCCGATTCGCGGCTGCTGGAGTACAGTCTGGGAGCAGTGATCTTGCCGATGTTATGTCAAATGGAGAACGACAACGAGGCTGCGGTTGACACGTCGCTGTTGCGCGGGATTGATTTGATTTCCTGCCTAGATAAACTTTGGCGGTACCAGCCAAAAGCGGGGTACTTGGAGATAACACTACTCACAAGTAAGAGCATACTCGTTTCCGAGAAGTCAGCTAAAGCCGTGGCCATTCTCCCGAGTGTCCTCGGCGGTTTTGTGGGACCCAATGGACCAATGCACACTGTGGCACAAGGCTGCACTGAGACATGTGTACGAAACCTTGTAGAGGTTACTGGCTATCTGCACTGTTCTGACGCTCCACAGTGTCGCCTGCAGTCTGTCCTGGACCACATGCCACCGATTGATCGGCAACTCGAGAATTGTTGACTGTGTGGGCTGCATAAGATCGTCAAATTCGGGCCAAGCCGGGCAATCTCTGCGATGTCAGACATAGCGGCTCTCGACTTCAGCTCTTCCTCCCTATCACCCTCTGCAGACCAACCCATACCCGCGACCAGGTGTCAGCATAGCCGATGTCGACAACGCCCCTCCCCATCGACCAGCTGTTCTTCTGCATAGGGTAGTCCAGACCACCCGGGATCGTCGTCTTAATCAGACCAGGCCAGCGATCTTCGCAGGTACTCTTCAAGTTGCACAGGGCTCGCAGCCCTTCCTCGCCCGCAAATCTGCCGTATCCGCTTCCTTTAGCACCACCAAACGGCAACTGGACGGCGTAAAAGACAGCGAAGTCGTTGATAGCGACCATGCCGGCGCGTACAGACAGAGCGACACGCCGGAGCTGCGTACGGTCGGAGCTCGATGTACTGGGTCCGAACACCGAGCAGCCCAGGTCGAAGATCGTTCCATTGGTGATTTCAACAGCATCGTCGACTGTCTCTGCCGGCATGAGGACACAAACCGGCGCGAACAGCTCCTGCTGAGCGATTCCCATGGTAGGTTTGACATCTACCAGCAGCGTTGGCTCGAAGTAGTGACCATGAGGATACTTGGGGTGGCTATGCCGATGGCCCCCTGCAAGTAAACGTGCGCCTTGGGCAACAGCCTCAGCAATCAGCTCCTCCAGCCTGCCGAATGATGTTGACGAGATCATCGCGCCGAGGTCGATTTGCTCGGACTGATCATCCAGATCATAACCGATGCGCAAGGCTTTGATGCGAGGCTCCAGCAGTTTGATCAGACGACTGTAAGCTTGTGGCATAGCAACGATGCGCTCAAGTCCAATGCAATTCTGTCCCGCGGACTGAAAGGCACCGCGCATGACAATACTGGCAACCCGATTCATTTCGCTCTCTGGGCACGGCTTTCCCGCTGGATCGTCGAGAATGATCGCGGCATCCTTGCCCCCAAGCTCGACGCAGCATGGAGTCAACGCTTTCGCTGCCGACTTTGCCACTTCGTGTGCCACGGGACGACTGCCGATGAATGTAATGTGCCTGATCGCTGGGTGACTCGTCAAGTGAGCAGCGGCAGCTGGCCAGCAGGATATGGCGTGCACGAGATCAGGACTTTGCCCACACGCAGCCAATGCAGCGCGCACGACCTTGGCGTAGTAAGCGGATGACCAGGCGGTCTGCTCGCTGTTCTTGACGATGATAGCGTTGCCGGTGAAAAGGGCAGAGATGATGGGGCCGATAAAGTTGTGCAGGGGATAATTCCAGCTAACACAAGCTGCAACGACTCCCAGAGGCTCGTAGTGCACCTCGTTCTTCTTGTAGAACATCAGAAGGTTGCCGGGCCGCCGTTCAGCGCGCAAGGCAGCCTCCCCGTGCTTGATGGTCCACATGAGTTTCTCGACCTATCACTTATCAGTGGCGCCTATGAGGGAGAGGTTGGGATACCGACGGTCACCAGCACTTCCCCAAAGAGAGCGTCGACTCGCGTCTTGCCGCTGTCAAGGCAAGCTGCCCGCACAAGCTCCTCCTCATTGTCGAGAACAAAAGTCAGCAGGGTCTTAAGTACTCGGCGTCGTTGAGAGAAGGAAGTAAGAGCCCATTCTTTCTGTGCCTTGGTCGCTTTTTCGATGGCCCGGTCAATGCCGTCCGGTGTCACTGGGTTCACAAGCCCAAGCAACTGGCCTGTAGCTGGCGCATAGCATTGGATCGCAGAGGAGCCGGGTGACGTTATGGATGGCTCGTCCAATATCTTGCCCTCCCAGCCGACTTGGCACTGCTCAGGAGCGGAGACCGTGAACGGAACAGCGGCTTCTATGTCAGCTCTGAGGAGTCGGTAGCCCAGCCAACTTGTAAGGGCGGCGAGGGCAGCTTGCAATAGCCACCAGAGCCATTGCCTGAGCGGCGCGCAGACAAAGCCACACCAGACTTGATCAAGAGTCTCCATGAGGCTAGGGAAGGTGTAGACGCCTGCCAAAGATGGGAATTGTGTTGGTGGCCTGTGCGCTTGTCCCTGCGTCTGCGTCTGCGTTGCCGAAGCCGCGGCTGGACGTCGTTGAGATCGAAGTGGGATGTTTAGCGTTGCTGACAATTCAATATCTGTTGATCTGTCGGCGCCCTCTCACCCACTCATCCATACGAGTCTGTTTCCGCCTGAGAGTCCTCTGAGTCCCAGTATTCAATCAACGACCATGTCCGCACCGTTGAAAGCCGGCGACCGCTTTCCGGATGATGTGAAGTTCGAGTGGGCACCAGTGACTGATCCGGATCCAACGGTCTGCGGTATTCCCCAAGAATACAACGCCAGCCAAGAATTCAAGGGCAAGAAGGTAGGCTTTTTGAGTAGGAATTCTCAGAGCAGATATTACATGGGCTCTGCGCTCGGAGAACATCAAATGGGCTGTGGACGGTTCGCGCTAAGTCAGTAACCTAGGTTGTCCTCGTCTCTGTCCCCGGTGCTTTCACCCCTGGCTGCCAGGCGTTCCAGTGAGTCGGCACCAGGGTCTATCGCAACAGCTGTGGCTCCAAGCTAATCCTGCGAACCCTCAGCATCCCACCCTACCTTAACAACATCGATCAGTTGGTTTCCAAGGGTGTCGATCTTGTTGTCGTGATTGCTTCGAATGACGCGTTCGTCATGTCTGGTTGGGCTAGGGTCAACGGGGCGAAGCCTGATACTAGAGTCTACTTCATGAGCGATACAAAGACCAAGTTCAGTGATCAGATTGGTTGGATGGCTGGCATTGGCGATAGGAATGGTCGCTGGGCAATGATTATTGAGAAGGACGGGACAATTAGCTACGCTGAACAAGAAGACAGTCCTAGACAAGTGACGGTACGTGCAAAGAAACCCCAACGAGCTCGCATTGGTATGCTGACATGGCACAGGTCTCGAGCGTAGAGACGATCATGTCGAAATTGTAAGACACATGAATATTGCAGACAATCTCTTCAAGGTAGAGGTAGGCAGCATTGCCTGGAACGACATTCACACGGTCTCAAGACATAAGCAGCAATCGTGCCTTCCTGATCTGACATTGATCTCCGACGTCCTTTCCGAATCTGTTCAAGCGCAGCTCGACCTCACCTCACGGATTCGCAAGCGACGCCAGTCATCGTCTCCTCACTTTCAGAACGGACTACTTCGTGTTTCTCGATACCTTCAATGCTACTCTGACTTGCAGACATCGACAAACTTGTACGCTAGGCTTTCACCTCGCCACCATCTTTCGCACCCTGATAAAACCCGAAACCAGGATACTAGTCTGCAAATCTACCCGCATTATTGATGCATGCAACGGCACCGATGAACGCACTCTGGCATGACCCACAGCATCGTCTTTAGCTAAACCCAGAGACATGAGACCTCCGACACCTGAGAGGTGCTCGAGCGGCGCAGAAGTACGACGAGCCCAGCGTGGCAAACAGAGCCGTTTGCCCCGACACACAAGCTCGTCAGCTTTCATCGCGGGCAGGAAAACAGAACGCAAGGAGGTGTCTCGCAAAGCAGAGGCTCCGCTAGCTCGAGGTGGTGGTAAGGCGGTAAGTGAAAGGCCGCATTCAGCCTTATCAGCGCCCGGAGTTACATTAGACGGCTCAGCCGTAGCAGACTCTGGTCATGATCAAGATCTTTTCAACTCGCAAGTGACGGAGCCGGCTCAGACCGTGACAACGCCTCCACGTGCTCGATCGACAGAAGCTGCGTCGGAATCGACAGCCCAGCCAGAAGACTGCTTCACATTGCTGAAGGTTTGCGACGATAGCGACCCTAACGATAACAAGAATGGAGGCCCAAAGTTTTACCTGTGTTTGCAAGATCGGGTTGCAGTGCGCATGACACCAATGGCGCACAAAGATCTCGAACGAGTGACGGCGAGCGACGAAGATATAGATATGCTGGACTTTTCTCCGGACCATCTGGATTCGAGCAGAAGGCGAGGGAACGGTGAGTCAGTGTCCGATGATTCGGTGGTGGAACCTGGTCGGCCTTCCATGCTCGCGCATGCAGGGCCTCTCGCTCCTAAAAAAGGGACCGGGACCCTAAGGAAGGGCGAGACGAGCGATAGAGGTCCGCCAGGAGCCCTGCTCGGAGATGCGAGTCGAGCCGAGCGAAGCTCTGTTAGCCTTGCCGATTGGGCATCGCAAGAGGCGCATCACGAATCAATGCGCCAGGCCATGGAAGAGCGCCATCGCTCATCCGAGACGACGGCCATGGAAGCCTTTGGTGCTTCGCAAGCGTTCGAGGGAGCTCTCGGCGCCAAGCTTGGTGTGACTCCGTTCAAAGCAAACAAAGGCTGTCAGACGACCGTCGACGATGAAAGCATTCTGCCGCACGCACAAGGCCTACGTAGCCGAAAAACGTCCAGTGCCTACTCAAGCAGTCCGCCCGCCGGGCCAACAACACCATGCCGGAAAGCCAGGGCACGACTGCGCGCTTGTAGCTCTTCTGTGACGGAGGAAGGTGGTTCCAAAGCATCGCCAGGGCGGCCGTGGACGCTTGGAGGCAAGCCTTGGTCGCCAAACTACAATGGACTTGCACTCCACGACCGTAATGCAGATGCGTCTGATGTTGGCATTGCACTGCAGTCTACCGCCGACATAGCCCAGCTGAGCTTGGAAGACGTAGCGGAGCAAGCTGTCGGCGACAATGCGACGTCTGCGATGGCAAGTGAGCGGTGTGCCATCGATTGTGAACTCGCAGTCGAAGCGACCAACATTCCAATTACACCACCCTGGACATCCATTGAGGCATTCAAAAAATCGGCATCCAAGACAGACTCTATGATCTGCGATCTCGACCATACGGAGAAGGATGAACAGTCAACCCTGGGCTCAGGACAGCATGAGGCGAGTGACACCATCCTCATGGATCCGGTGAAAAGACCATCCCCGGAGCTGCATTCCATACTGACCGCGAAAGATGCATTCCAGGAGAACGCCATTAGTGAGAATGATTCAAAAGAAGGCCTAGTGGAGTTGATGTCGAGCTGTGAGGACAGGCAACACAATGGTAGGGTGGAGAAGTTCGGGTTGAACGATGCCAGCACAGCGGGTGATTTCGTCGAAACAGTGATGATACTGGTGCTACTTTCGGTGGTCTGGATATTGGCCAGTGCCAAGAATGCCTAAGCATGGTTTCCGGCGGGTCATTCGGTCAGTGGCGAAGATGAAGAGGCTCGTCCAAGCGAAGAACTTAGTATCAACACCGCATTGCGCCGGAACATTCTCAAACACATCAACCTTGATGTTCCTTCTTGATATCCTCTTGGCGCTTTGGCAGTAGCTCAATGCCCATACGTCATCGGCACACTCGAACTGCCCCGCCACGCGCGTAACGACTGCGGCGCCGTTCCCGGCTGCTTGCCTTGAATGCATGATTGAAATGTCTCACAAGCCCTCTACATCAATCGGTCCACCACTCAATAAGCCCACTGAAGCCGAATTAGACGCGATCAGGCAGTACATCTCGCAAAAGCCAGATTTCGACAAGCTCGTCTTGGAAGCAAAGCAAGGCTCTAACTCGTCGAGCACGACTGCGAAGTCATCGTCTGAGTACGATCAGAAGATCGAGCAGTCCGTAAAAGAGAGTGTTGCCAAAGCGAAAGGGAGGGCTGCTTGAACGAGATGCCTGTGCTTCCCAAAGAAGATGGATCGGAGGGTGAGTAGTAGTGGCAGGCTCAACCGGAGGATGCAAATCTGACAGCTTGCTCCTTAGGCCTGAAGGACAAGCTCGCACAAGCAAATCAGTCAAAGCAACAGTCCCGCGGCGAACAGAAGGCGGCCACAATGGCGGACCATCAAGCCAACCCCGGCCCAGTCATTTCGCAAGACATTGGCGAGCCAGCGAGCAAGGAAGAGCTGAAGAAGAGGGCCGAAGAGTTGAACAAATAGGCTGCTCCTAATTCGACCTCTCGCTCGATACCACAGGATACCCGCTGTCGTTGCTGCTTCGCGGTTGGCCCCCTCCTCTAAGGAGAAACCTCTTCACCTTTCCAATCCCAGCATTTTCCTCGATCATTGTCCTTCCGACTATTCACGACCTCCAGCAACTTTTCCGCTGAATACTCGGCGCTGAACAGCTTTTCTTCCTTGACATTGTTCCAAAATTCCTTGCTCAAGCCTGTTTTTACGGTACCCGGGTGCAGCGCAACAGCCATGGCCTTGTCTCCAGCGCTAGTGCGAAGATGATTGTCGAAGGTCCTCGTCACTTGGTTGACTGCTGCTTTCGACGCGCGGTAGCTGTACCACCCGCCCAGCCTGTTGTCACTGATGCTACCCACTCTGGCGCTCATCGTCGCCCAGACCGCTCGTTCAGGCAGGCCGTTAGTCCTCGTGAGGTCGGTGCTCTTCCGAGGGAGATATGGAGAGAAATGCTTGATCAGCATTAAAGGACCGAGTGTGTTGGTTCGAAAGGTGAGCAGCGCATCATCGTAGTTGATCTGCGAAGGCGCCTTTTCCGGGAACAGCAGGCCTGGTACGCAGAACGAGAGATGCAGGTAGGCGTCCTTCTTGGGAAAGAGCTTGCCGGCCTCTGCTGCAGCATCGTGGATGGTTTCTTCATCTACGCCCAGGTCAGAGTGGTACGGGCAGCGCGGTTCGTCGCGTTTACCTAGCACATCCAGCTTGAGAATCTTCACCCTGTCTTCCTGCACATCCTGCAAACCGTCCAGCATCTGCTCCCGAGCCTGGTCGACATCCCTTCTCGCTGTCGCTACGACGGGTATGTCTGTCGTTCGCAACAATCTGCGCGCGAGCTCAAGTCCAATGCCTCGCGAAGCAGGCGACACCAGTGCCCACGGTTGCATGCTTGTTGATGCAAGAAGCCATGGGTTGCACTGGCCGCCAATGTTGGCTTCTGGAGATGGTGGATCGTTGGCAGCATTGGGCAGGGGATCGAAGCAGATCACCGGCGAGATCTGGCGCGTGGATCGCTGCCGGAGATAAGAGCTTGTGACCGCCCTGGTCCAAGTGTCGGGTTGGCAGGTTGGACGACTAGAAATTGATGAGAGTGCAAGGCAACGCGATGTGGCATGAGTTTCAGTATCCTGTGAGCTCGATCAGCTCTGCTATGTTGCATGGCTACTTTCGCAATCTTTGTCTCGTTGCGAATCTGTCATTACAGCATCACGAGCTCCTACATGCAGCACTTTCTCACCTCAGCAACATATTTGTTGCTGATCTAGCCACCAATGGGACCCAGGTCACAAGCGACATAGACCAGTGTTGCAGTGCCAAATGTAGAAAACGCAGCAAAAGTAGTGCCCCACCGCCTTAGCCATCTTTGCCATGCTCGTATCCTCTGCGCTGCGGTTGCTTTGCCTGCTTTACGGAGTCGGACTCTCTTCGTGCGATTGCCTTCGAATATCGGCGATACGGTGGTCGCTTCGGCGTCCTGTTCATCCGCTATGGGCAATGCCGATGTCGTTTCGCGGTCTCGTCCCTCCGCTATTGGCGGCGGAGGTAGCCGATCAATTTCCGCCCACCGTACGGCGTACAGCAGCAGCAGCATCATGGTGTAAGCAGCATCGTTGACGGCATTATGCACACCCAGGACTGAGGACCCAGCGTCCCAGTACTTTGGATCAACTCCTAGTCGCTTTGCCATATATCCGAGCTTGGCCGATTGAATGCGAAGACCTCGAGATTCCGCGTGGTAGGTCAGAGCTAATGTGTCGAAGACCAGCTGGAAGTGTGATCTGTCCGTGCCTGAGGGAGGCTCGACTCTCGTGGTTTGGCGCAGGTCCAGATTCAAAGGCCGCTTACCGAGAGCATCCACATCGTTCTTGATGGATTGTCCAACCAGAATCAATTCGGCATTGCCCGGGGTAGACGAGGCCCCTGAGTCATGATCGGGACTGTCATCCACCGACAGGCTTTCAGGAATCGGCTGGTGAGCGATGGCAGAACGAAGGATGATTGTGATCATTTTGTGGGCTTCCTTCGCACTAAGGAACAGACTCTTGGGTCCAAACAAGCTCGAGCGCATTCTGCGTGTTGGCTTGCGGGTGACGTCGATGACAAGATGCCGGAACTCCATCCGTGATGTCCAGTTTCTGAGGTGCAGTCCCGGATCGATATCATAGATGTCAGAAACACGGACGATGCACAATCCCACTTCCACAACGTGGTCTACAAGACCTAGGCGCTCTGACTCGGTGTCGATGGCGACTAAGACTGCATTCTTCGCAGTGGTCCCAGAAGACATGCGGCGGTCCACCAGAGCGCGCAGATCGTGAATGTTGGCGTAGCCTTTGTATAGAGAGCTCGCAGCTACCGTACGACTGTAGATCCGTCGTATCTCGCGAGGGGTTCTAGCAAGCCTCAAGGGTGGGGCCGCGACGTAAGGTTTTGGCGGGGGAGGTGGTGGTCCTCGCATGAAGATTGTCTGCTGGCTTCCACGTGTCGCCTTCGACTCTCCAATCCGGCCGTTGTAGGTGCTTGGGGCAAGTGGCGTTGACGGGATGGAGACCGTCATGCGCGGCAATGAAGCATGTGACGGCGCCAGAAGGACAGCCTGCTGTACGACTGGGACCGCTCTGTTCAGTGCCTCCTGGCGGGCTTTGCTGGACAGTCGCAGGCTACTCGCTCTGGCTCGCAGTTTGGCAGCGCTGGCGGCGCGCTTCTGTGCGTTCACGGCGCCATTGCGCGCTCCCATCTTTGCCGTCGACGCGAAGCTAGCAGAGCCATCATGAGGGCGTGGTCCGAACCATCCGGTCGCAGACGCGAGCGGGTAGTGAGCGGTCAATGGCAGTAATGAATCCTCGGATGGAGGTCGCGAGGAGAAGTGGAGGAATGGTCAACGGCGACTGGCTTGGTGCCTGAGGCCGAAACGCCTCTTTCTCAACCACAGCCTTGCCAGGTGCCTGGAGCATCCAACGGCGTCCCAATTGAGATTCGATGCTCACTTGAATTGAGGTCCAAAGATCATGAAGTTCGTAATATGAGTACACAGGAGTCTCAGGGACGTCAGTCCCACGTCGGCCCCATCTTGCCGACTCTAGCGCCTCTGCCGCAGCAGATAGTCCACTGCCCGGTCAATGCGGATGCCATCACCCATGTCGGTCTTTTTCAGCGCATGCTTCGCCTCAGCTGGCGTGAAGCCCATGTCTACTATCCTCCTGACTGCCTTATCACTTGTATCCTCTGCTTCGCCCGCCAAAGCATTCTGCAACGAGAGCCGATTGAAGCTTTGCACGCGCCCCTCAATGATGGGGCTTATATACCTCGGGAGCGGATCAATGATGGGACTTGTATACCTCGGAAGCGGAAAATTACCGGCGGAAGAAAAGTGCGGCGCTGCTCGAGCAGTATAGGGGGCCGCAGTCATCGGCGAGACCGGATCCGTCGACTGCCAGCACGGCGTTGCGGGGACCATCGGTGACACAAGGGTTCGCGGCGAACTGCACGAGCTGGTCCTACTCATGGTGCTGTAGCTCCTTGATATCATGCTCATGGTTCGTTGGGAATGCAGTTCAGCATGCGAAGACCTCTTGTACGTGCTTGCTCGGCGGGTCAAGCGAATCTCGGCTGCCAAAGTCGCCATCCGCTTCCGGGTGAGTTCGTTCTGCTCACGGTCAGAGATGTGCTGAGGGGTTGCACAGTCTGCAGCCACTCGCTCTTCGTACAATCGTGTGAGGGGTTCTCTCAAGAAAGTCGTACGGCTGCCATCGTAAGGCAACGGACTCCAGCGTGTCCATCCGTTAGCCTTCGCGACTGCAAACCCTTTAGGTATATCCGTGGTAGCATGACGCGCCATTTCAACCACCACATCCAGCCCACGCGTCAAGAGGTATGCGACCCACTCCTCGAGCAGTAGCTGCTCTTCGAGCGCATCACCAGAGGTCAGGCATACACAGTCATCGAATATGCCGGCTTCCCTTGCCCCATCAATCTGTCCGTGATATCGTTCAAGCAGTGTGTGGAGGCTGGACCACACCTCGATCACATCGTACAGCTCTTGCGCATTGAGGCCCTTTGCGTTGCCTTTGGCGAAGAACTCCGGTGGATTGAGCAACACGCTGGACATCTCGAAATTCAGATTCGTGTTGACTGTGGCCTCGCAGTCCTGTCCGTTGGCCAACAGTCCTCCTTTGAGCCAATCAAGCTGACCAGTAACGTCATCGTCACGGCCCTTCTCTCCTCCAAAGATCTTGCAGAAACACCAGACTCGCCAGAAGGCATCTTCAAGGGCCTGGGCTTTTGAATGAGAAGTCCCGGATAAGGCGAAAGCGGTCTCGTGCCGAATCGAGGTTTGGCAGTGGGCCAAGACCAAATCCTTCAGTGACTGAATGACCGCCTTGTCGGTTTCTAAGGCTCGCAAATATGACTCCGGGGTGTGTTCGAGCTGAGTCGAGGCGGCACTGCGCCCTTCTGCGGCAACATCGAGTCTGGGGCACCACTTCCGGAACTCCCAGGCGGCGGGGGACGAAGCCATTAGCACTGCCTCGATCAGATGCATCTCGTTGGCCTTGTACACTGCGTACGTGCTGCGGTTGACCCCTGCTAGGCTACGGAGGTCGTCAAAGCTCCCAGTCACCCCCATAATGTGAAGGACAAGCCGATCTGTCTCTGCCTTGGCGTCAAAAATGACTGCAGCTGCGTTCGAGAGGTTACTGTGGACGGCTTCAGTACGAGAGGGCCTGCCTTGGTCCTTAGTGTGAAGAGGCGAAGTTGCGTTGCGGTCCTGATGATTCCAACGTTGATCAAGCTGTGAGCGGTGTGAGGTGCTTAGGAATCTGCGAATGCCCACCGAATGTGCAATCTCCTGAGCGTCGTACTTGGCGTGTAAGCCGGTCTCAGATCGTGTGCGGCTGGGCAAATCCGTGGACTTGCCGCCCACGTCCGTGGGCGGAGGTGCTGACGTTTTCCATTCTCTTTTTCTGCTCCGGCGTGGAAGTGTTGGTGGCCGCTCCGGGACTTCAGGGGCCTGCTGCACCTCCTCCTCAGCCGCTGGCACAAAATCATGGGCATCGTGAAACGCTTCAGAAACCGGTGTGTCGGTGGCGCTGCGATCCGAAAGCGCGGACGCCTTGACTGCTTTCTGGGATAAACTGGAGTCTTCGGCTGCTGAGTCTGAAGGCTGTGGGTAGACGCGACTGGACCTGAAGCTGGAAAGCTGACGTCCAGATAGACGCTTGCTGCTTCGTTTCGGTATCGGGACAGGCAGAGCATCGACCGAAGTGGTGGAGCTGCGCTTGCTGTTCTCGTCAGAGCCAGTTTCCAGCTCAATGTCGGATAGGCTCGTGGCTGAGGCAGAATCGCAGGAACAGTCCATGTCTGGTCCGCTTGCGGCAGGAGGATGAAGGCTCTCCTTGTGCGCGTAGACCGCCGGAGAATGCTGGACTGAGTTGACGGGTGCAATTAGGGGCACATCGGGTGCTCGAGCATTCATAGGCGCTTTAGAAGGGATGCCGAATCTCGAGGCGATCCGAGCAGGCGCGATAGGTACCACTGCACGACCCGCTTTGCAGAGTGTGGTTGAGCGTATTCCGCCTGGCGCGATCAAAGGTCCATCAGAGATGGGTATATGCACCGAAAGGAACGGCCTGTGCTGTCCATGTCCGTGTGATGTCGCTGTAGAGGGAGCGCGAGGCTGGAGAGGAGCGAAGCCTAGCTCTCCCTTCACGACTTCTTCCACCCAAGTATCATGGCTCTCGTGTGGATCTTGGGACTGCAATAGATCGTCCCACTGGGTCACCCCGTTCGCCCAGACTCCGATCCTGCTGTTTGCAGCTCTCTTGCTCCCGCTCCTCGTCCGTTGTGCCTTGCCGTCCAAGTTCTTCTTGCCTGGCTCAGTATTACTACTGAATGGCAAGTGTACACTGACTGGGGAGACCGGATCAGATGTGCCTCCCGCTCCCGCTTTCTCGGTGACGGCCGACACGGTCTCGTCGGTTGGGCTGATGGCCTCAGCCGGAGGTACAGCGTTCAGGATGGTTCCTCCCGGTGATGTAGGCACGCACTGCCTGCTACTGCTGCTCATAACGCTTCGCCGTCGTCCAAGCCATCCCTTCTGCCGCTCGCTCATCCTCCGCCTGCAAGGCTGAGCCTGGACTTCCTCGATGGTCCCTTGAGCGATGAAAGGTGGTCTGGGATCCGGTGACTCTGTGCCTCTTCGGCTAAAGATCGAGATCGACCGGCTTGCCGTTGTGGCCGGGGAAGGCTGGAAGTTCAAGTCGAGCCGACCCTCTGCTGAAGACGTAGGTTGGGAGACGCCAGCATTCGTGGAGGCAAAGCGAGCTTCGGCCATCGTCACAATGGCCTATGACCGTTTGCTTAGAGGGGATGCTGGTGATTTGATTGAGACGCCGCAGGGTAAAGGGCGGGTGCCTCTTTCAAAGGGAGATGTTGGTCTACAGTCATCCTTCGAGGTCACGAAGTGCCACCTGGGCCACTGACTGCTCTCCAACACTCAGGCGATGCACGAAGGCTTGGACGAGGCGGAGCGGGCAGAAGGAAGGTTACCGATAACACAGGCATGGATCCTCGGATATGATCCATTTGCTGGGATCCCTCAGCGTAGGGCAGCCTGCGAAAGCCCCCAGCCGGCCCAATGCTGCGCGAACAATCCTCACTGCAGGTCTGGTGCCTGGCGTGGCGGCGACCTCGCCATGTACCGCGCCCAGACATCCCGAAACAGCTGCAGAGCTGCACGAGAGATGCAAGTCTAGAGGCAGCCCTGCCCAGCTCGCGTTGGCGTCAGGGATTCCGTGGCCCAGCCTGAGCTCGGTCCCGACCACGTTTGGCCATGTGAGGTTAGCGGTTGTTATTCCTGGGGGCCGCAGAAAGCCGGTCCGAAGGCCGTGCTGGTCCGGGGGGGGGGGCCAGCCAGTCAGGCGAACGCCTCGCACGCCCATCGTGACTCAGCCATCCGCACGGCTGAGAGCATCTCACGGCAGAGCGGAGGCTGGGCGATCAGCGTGCCCTGAGGAGCAGAGTCAGCGCCCTGGGCTGATACGACGGCAGCAGCATCACAGCCTCTGCTCGGCCTCTGGTGACGGGAGCAGGTCACGTCCGGTCATCTTTGCGCAGGATCCGGTGCCTGCGTCGTCCGTACGCAAGGCTGTGTAACAAGCAGCCATGAGCCCACGTCGCTTGCGGTCCGCCGCATGCGGACGCTTGGCACAGTGGCGCAAGGAGATCCAGTCCATGCAATTACCAACTGGTCAATCTGCACCAGAAAGAAGACTGCCGCCTGATCAGCAATTCCAACAGAATGGGCCCGCGTCTGGCTATCGGGAGGACTGAAGAAGGATCGCGACCTGCCGTGGATTGGCGGCTTCTTCCGTCACGAGAGTGTCAACAATCCCAGTCGAACGTCTCTCGTCACCTCGCAAACTACTCCAAACCCCTCCCACGCGTGAGCTCTATATCTTGCACTGCTCATGTGCCGCAAGATCACCATGGGGACTGCTCGTGCCCTTGGCCCTTCGTCCCCACGCCAGAGACGACCGCCAGGACCGCACGGTAGCACGCCTGAGCGCCTCTTCGTGGCACGATTCACTCATGCCACCGAGGTCGGCAGACTCCGTGACTGGTGGGTAGACTCACCGGAACGATGCTGATACGCGCTGCTTCGCTTCCTCGCAGTCCAGGGCGGAAAACAGCCCTAATCACTGGCTGCCGGGCTGAGTGCGGCCGAGCACTCAGAGAGTCCCTATCGTCTCCCCGGGACTGTGAGCAGACACGCACTGCCCATCCAGGTCCTCGTGAGACCGCAGGGAGGCTGGGGCGCGCCCGCAAGAAAGTGCAGTCCACTTCCGCCCAGCATGTGTTTCGCAACCTGCTGTGACAGCTGTAGGAAGTGGCACGAGCCTGTCGTTCCTTCAAATCTAAAAATGCTTTAACCCCCAGCTTTGATATGACGGTGGGGAGCCTGATCGGCCTAGTTAGAACCTCGCCAGACATCTCTTGCCCAGCTGGACCTCACTGAGAACCTGAGCTCGCGACACCATTGTAGGTCCACAACGGTTTCGTGTCCCATTTCCATCGCCAGACTTCGTCGTTGATACTGCCCCGTCAAGCACGAAATCGACCACTCCAGCCTCCCCAGTGCACGCCCACATCGTCGTCATGGAGCAAGAATGGGACAACGGTCTCTGCGACCACGTCTGCGGCGCAAGCGACTTCAAGTCCTGCGTAAGCATCCCCGTCGAAGATCCCTCACGTCCGAATCTGACAGCCATACAGATGGGCGCCTGGTGCTGCAACTGCTTCATGTTCGGCCGCGTCGCCCAACGCCTGGAGAAGTTCCCCAGCACCAACAAAGACAACATGCCACTCTTCAACGGCATGTGCGGGCTCATGTGCCTGGCCGACTACGTCCATCTGTGTAAGCCAAACCCCGCATGCATTGGCGAGCACCAACCCCTTCTGACCGCTATGCCACACAGTCTGGGTGCCCGTCTGGATGAAGCGCACAGAGCTGCGGCGCCAATTCAACATCAAGGGTAATGGCTGCGAGGACTGCCTCGTCAGCTACTTCTGCCATTGCTGCGCCATCGGTCAAATGGACACCGAACTCAAGCAGCGCGCTCAGACGCAGACGAGCCATGCTGCCGGCAAGGAGGCCCAGTATGCACCAAATCCCAGCCAGATGGCGTATCAGAGCAACGTCTAGGTCACGCACTGGATGCGCAACAGCGATCTGTCTGATCGGACGGTGCTCTCGGCGTAGTGTTGGTAGTGAGCGGGTTGTTGGGTTTGGTTGCGTGACTGGAGTTCAATGCTGGTTGATCAGGACCTCGTCGAGGGGTCAGCGGCGTGGATGATACTTGGAATTTCTTCACTGATGTGGCACAAATCTCACGGTCTGCAGACAGGAGGCCATCAGGCCATGTAACTTTTGATATCTCGAATGCTGCCTCGAGTAATACAACACGGCTCCGGGCCCCAAGGGTTGTGGCCTGCCGCTTCGCCGGCGGATTACTTCTTCGCCCGGCGACCGTGATGCATGCCGCTCACTCACCCTCACGGCTTCTTGACCGTTGCAAGCTTGCCCCGGACCGGCACATTCGCCGACCGGCCCGGATGCACCTCGCGGTCAAACTCCAACTCCACATGCTTCTGGAACAACAACACATGACTCGAGCCGCCGAAATGGAACATGCCCGTCTGGTCGCCCTTCTTGACATGCTGGCCCTCCTTAACCGTGATTTCGCACGTGCTGACCTCGTCCATACCCACGCCAATGAAAGCCATCAGCCCGATGGCCGGGTTGTCTGCCTCGATGAAGATGATGGCCCGCGTCGCGAGCGCGGTCAGGTAGCCTTGCGCGACCGAGATGCCACCCTTGTCGATGTCCTGATTGGTGGGGTCGCCGAGACCCTCGAAGAGCGGTTCGGAGAAGTAGGTGCCGTCGACGACGAACGCTTTCTTGACTGTGCCGCTGACGGGTGCGTGCCAGCGATGGTAGGACAGAGCGGAGAGGAAGGCCTGGTACACCGTGCCTCCTGCGAACTTGTCGGAGAGGGGGTCGTGGCCGAGCATGTCGAGGACGCTGTACGGCTGTCCCTTGATCCAGAAGTGATCGCGCAGCTTGGCGTGCTTGGAGATGTTGAAGACCTTGGACTCGCAGGCGTTGGCAATGACATCGTCGTTCTCCGGCTCCGCGACAGGGCGGACCTCGGGCTTGAACTTGCGCTGTGTCGAACCATATCAGCCTCGACTCTATTTCACGGGCCGGCCGCCACTTACGGTGAAGAACTCGTCCCAGCTCTTGTACCCACGGTGCTTGGCCTTGGGGTCGGGCACCTCGAAGAACTCCTCGAACGCATACTTGGTCCCACGAGGAGCGTTCGCGACCTCCATCATGTCATTCCTGCCATGCTCGCTGAACCAGCCTTGGCTGTGCTCGCCCAAGACCTGCGCCGACTCTGGGGATTGGAGGAACTTGCCCCACTCGTTGAGGATCTTCTTCAGGTGCTTGTTGACTTCGGGGTCCAAAAACGCCGCAAACCCGCTCGGAGTACCCATGGGATAGTCGAAGATGGCGCACATTGGGACACTGTGTGGCTGTCAGCTCCGCTGCCTGGCCGAGCTCTGCCCTCTTTGCTCACCCGACCATCCCCACGTTAGCCGCCGAATCCGTCCAGTGCGGCGCCGTGGTGAACGTGTGGTTCAGCACCTCAAGCATATGGTGGTAATCACGGATCTGCCTGTGTCCCGTGGGATCCTTGTTGTATGGAGCCTTGCACGGGACTTCCTGGAACATGTTGGTGAAGTACATGTAGGTTCTGGGATTGCCCTCGATGAAGTCCTTGAACTCCTTCAGCACCGGCACAAGCTCCTTCTTGTTCTTGTGAGCCTCGTCGATCTGCTTGCCGAGCCATTCTTTCTGGGTCCGGTGGTCGGCTGGCAGCCAGCCGCCCGCACTGTTGTTCCGTCAGCTGTTGTTGTGGGCAATGGCGGGGTCGTGGGGACTGACTGGTGGACGCGGTGCTCCTTGGGAATATCCTGGCCCTCGCCGTGTTGGTGGACCATCTTGACCAACTGCGGCTTGCGTGTCTGTGGGTATCTCGACTCGAGTCTCCAAGTAATTTCTAACCGGGAGTGTCATGTGTAGGAAGGAGGAACGAGTGTGAAAGTGCCAGCACGCGCTCCTCAGAGCCAGCCACGCGATTGCCTGCGTCATTGTGAAGCATCTCCACTCAACCCGGTCCAGGCCGGGGCAAGCCTGACCACTAAGGTGCGCGCAGGTGAAGGGAAATAATCCAAGCTTTCTGATCAGCGGCGATGCCTTGACGCAATGCTTGCGTGGCGCCATCTACCACCCCCGCGTGGCACCAGGCGGAAGGAACGGATCAGAGGTGGTGATGTTTATGGCGTTCGATGTGAGGAATCATGCTGGTATGGACAGGGCGGGGATGTCAAGCGAAGCAACTGGATGGCGATGTTATGGGACATGGGCACAGACACTATCCAAGCATGTCCTCCCGAGCCAGCCCGCGATGCACCCCGGCCCAATTTTCCAGTCTCTTGAAGTACAAAGCAGGCATGGATACAAGGTATTGCCCGACGAAGCAGTCGCAGCCGCCGCGAACGCCCGTTGGAAACAGGGTGCCTGGTCTCTCAGTCAACGGCCTATACCCGGTAGCGGATACTGCGGTTGATCTCCGCGAGAATGCTTCCGAAGAAGCCAGCGATACCGCCCGCCGAGCTCTCCGTGGGCGCTAGCACTGCACCTGCGTTACGTCTGTCAGTGAACGTAGCAAACCCCGGCATCACAGGTCGCTCACCCTTGCTCGCCCGGTCCGCTACCAAGGCAATCAAAGCGGCCCCAACGCCGCTGCCATCCTTCGCAATACCGATGCGTATCCGCTTCTCGCCACGAGCACCGATCTGTGGAATCTCCCTCAGTGCCTCACGGATGTAATCCTCGAAGTTGGGGTAGAACTCCACCAAGCTACCGTCGACACCAATGTCGACAATGTCCTCCTCGTTGACCTCGAGAGCCGTGTTGTTGTCGGTGGCGATGTCGGTAGGATTCTCAAGCTTCTTCGTGCTGATCACCACAGCCGCAATAGCCACGGCCGAGAGACGAGCAGCACGCTTGCCGATAGCTGAAGCAATGAGACGGACGGCCTCGGCATCCTCGGCGCTGGCGGCGGATACGCCGTAGTCGTTGTCAAGAGTCTGCCGGGTGACCTTCAGACCGGCCGAGTTGTCGCCAGACGTGATGGACAGGAAAGAGGTATCCAGACCCCACTGATTCCACAAAGAGCTGGTGTCCTGGATGTTGGTCGTGCTGTGAATGTCATTCTGGTTGCTATGCTCGTCGCTGAAGAGGGGAACAGCAGGGTCTTTGATCAACGAGAGGAGCGCTCTCCGCAAGATCTCGCCCAAGAACATGCCAGAGATGCGCTTCTCAAACATCTGAATGCCCGGGTTGTTGCTTTCGCGGTCCAATGCGGCGTCGTATGGTGTGTTCGGGAGGACGGAAAGGTGGTTGTCGAAGCTGCCCCACTCAGTATTGATGATCATATCCCCAGTGCTCTCATCGATCTCGCCAGCAGCGTTGCCAGCTTTCTTGAGCTTTGTCACGCGATCGAGCTTCTCCACGTACGCACCGTTCGTGCCCGTGCCAAAGATAGCGCCAAGCAGCGTGCCGGTCTTCCCAGGGCTGGTGTACGAGCGAGCCATGAGTGTGCCGACCGTGTCATTCACCAGAGCCGCGACTCGGACCGGAAGGTGCAACGCATCAAGCTCCTTCTGTAAAAGCGCGCAGACGTCTTTGCCGATGGTGTCGTGGATGTCGAAGCCCTTAGTCCACCGGATGAGAGTCCCCTTGTTGATGCCAGATTGCTGCACCGGGAAGCTGAACGTGAAGCCGAGATGAAAGATGTCTTGGTTCGAATACCCGCCAATATAGCTCTTTCTCCGCTCCACATGATGTGTGTAATGTTCGTTGTGGTGTGTCTTCAAGAAGAGCTCGATCTGCTTCGCTAGGAAGGAGAACAATTCCGAGCTCGTCTTCGCCACCATGAGCTCTCCCGGGATCTTGACTTTGCTTTGCGTCAAGCTGAAAGTGCTGTTGCCATGCAGCTGGATGGAACAAACGCGAAAATTGGTCCCACCAAGATCCACAGCCATGTACAATCCCTTCTCCGTACCATTAGGCACAGCCGTCACGTACGTCGGGATCTGCGACATAGTCGCACCCTGCTTCGTCAAACCCTCGTCCATCTCGCGGATAAACTCCGCCACGCCACGATTGACATCCTCGGCCGTGTATTCGAATTCAGCGGCCACCCGCTCAGCAGCTGCTGCGAGGGCCATGCTAGCTTCCGACTTCCCGTAAAGCGTTCCGGGACGATGCTGCGGCGCGCGACAATACAATTCCCGCACAAACGGATGATTAACCGGCGCAGGACAAGAGGGCGGAGGGGGTGGTGGCGGACGGACGAGCTCTGCTAGGCGCGGAAGGAGGACTAGCTGGGCGAGGACGACGAGAAAGAGGAGGACGGCGGTGAGGAGGGCGGTAGGCTGGGCTCCTTCGAGCTTCTTGTGTGCGAAGCTCGGGAGCCAGGGACGGCGCTGCTTGCGGTGTAGTTCTCGTAGAAACGGGAGCTCCTCTGCGTCTTGTTTGCCGGGAGCTCGGTCTGAGGTGCCTCGGACTGCGGATGGGCTTCGAGAGGGCACGGGAGGGAGGGAGTGGGAGCGGAGGTGGCGGGCGGCCAGCTTGAGAAGGGAGCAGCACGTGAGCGGGAGGACGGAGGCAATGTATGGGTCTCGAGAGCGGAGAGGTACAGCATGGACGAGGCTGCAGACACTGGGTCTTTGCAGGCCGAGTGTGAGCTCACAATCGAGCTAGCCCAGCCGCGATGTGGACTGTGCCCAGAAGCGGGGGTGGCTCCTCAGTGCCACCGACGCCTTTCTTGGCTGCCGTAGCTGCGGGAGGAGAATGACCACGAGGGCTGAAGGTGCTCATATTGAACGCTACCTCGGGGATGACGGCGTCTATTCAGCACTGCCTGCTGAAGGTCAAGCTGCGGCTACAACAACGAAACAATTCCACAAGGCTCAGACATCCTTGCAGAGAAACTAGAACGGCGCTTCGTCGGCGGTGATGACGTCGTAGCGCAAGCATTGAGGAAGGAGCTCTACACACACACACACAGACACACACACAGCGATTTACATTTCTACAGCCTCGCCTTGTCAGCAACAAGCGAAGCATAGTCGCCCTCCTCAAACGGCACATACGTGTCTCCCTTCGGCGGCACCCACATCAATACATCATCTCTACCAGCATCGCCCTCCCTAATCTTCTGATGCACAATCCCCTCATTCCGGAACGGCACCTTATTCTGCTTCTGATTGTGCATGGCCGACTGTATTTGAATGATTCGCAAGAAAATCGGCACCGCATACCGCGGTAAGCCCTTCCTGGCATGTGCGAGCAGGCCCGCGAAGTCGAAAGTGGGCCGTAACGCAGGATCGATGTAGATGGCCGCGCAGCCCGCTCGGCCGTCGTGGGAAGGGACTTCGACGCCGTACACGTTTGCTTCGAGGATGCCATGGAAGCGGCCAAGGACTTCGGCCACCTCTGCTGTGCTGACGTTTTCGCTCTTCCATCGGAAGGTGTCTGTTGCCGGGGAATTAGCGTCCTCGCATGCCTCGTAGCGATTCTTTTACTCACCGCCAAGCCGGTCCATGAAAAACCATCGCCCATCCTTGTCTCTCCGCAGTGCGTCGCCAGTACGGTAGTACAAATCACCCTTGACGAAAACATCCCTTTCGAACCGTTTCGCCGTCGCGTCTGGGTTGTTGTAATAGCCCACAAAGGCCTTCTCGCTCGCGCACTTGATGATGATCTCGCCGCCCTCCTCATAGCTCTTCCGCCTCGCAAAACCAGTCTTTGGATCTCTGAACATCTCTCCAGTCTCATGATCAATCTCGACGGGCACAATAGTGTGATGGGTTTGCCACCGCAACAATGCGCCCTGATGTCCGACATGGGCCGCATGGAAGGGTCCCCGACATACATTCAGCAGACTGAGCATACCCTCCGTGCTATTGAAGAACTCATTAACCGTGGTGATACCAAAGCGCTCCTGGAACTTCAGCCAGACGTCAGGTCGCATGCCATTACCGTACATTGCTTTCAGCTTATGGCCTCGATCTAGCGGGCTCGGTGGGGCGGACAGTAGGTAGCGCGCAGTCTCTCCGACGTATGCGAAAGCGTTCGCGCCGCTGTCGTGGATGTCAGGCCAGAAGTTTCGCACCGAGAATTTGCGGCCAATGGCTAGACTGACGCCGGTCATCATGCAGCACAGCGCTATAGTGCACCCGGTGCCGTGATAGAGAGGCATACAGTCGTACCATACATCTGGCGTCCTCTTCGGCCGGAGCAAAGTGGCGGGTCGTCCAGGCTTCATGCCCGTGGATCGCAGACGCGGGTGGCCCAGGACAAGAGCGCGTTCGGTCGGGAAAGGGCAAGCCTTCGGGTGGCCAGTGGTACCGGATGTGTAGAAGATGAAGATGGGGAAAGAGCCGGTCACGCCGTCTCTGTATGAGTTTGGTGGCCGGCTAGGGTCTCTTGCGTAGATGTTCGCTTTGGTCGCTGCATCAATGATGACGACCCGCATCCCGAGCTCGCTCTCGATGCGTTCCCGCACCGCTTCCACCCGCTCCACGCATTCAGCATCTTCGTCGACGACCATGACCTTTGAGCCCGAGACCTTCAGGGAGTGGACCAAAGCATCCCCAGCCAGGTTGTAGTTGATCATCGCCGGCGCGCATCCAATCGACCAAGATCCAAGTATATTGAACATGAACTCCGGGCTATTGACCAAGTACGTCGCGACCAGCTCTCCCGGCCTCACGCCATTGTCCTCAAGAAACCAGCCCCATCGACAGCAGTTCTTGTAGACCTGTGCCCAAGTGTATGTAGTAGGGGCCTCGCTCGGCGAAGCTCGATACCATATACAGAGCTCGTCTTTCAGCTTCGTCGCCGCCTCCTCGAATTGATACCACAGCGACCCCTTCTTCTGCTTCGCGAGCTTCTGTGCTTTGGCCAGAACTTGGTTCCTTTCGCGGATATCAGCAATATCCTTTCTGATGTGGTAGCGGGCATCGAGGTAGGCTGCAGCAGCTGCAGTCGCCGCAATGCCTCCAGCTGCGTTCAAGGCCCGGCGTCAGCAACCGGTCTCTGATCCGAAATCGAGCGTCCCGACCATACCTAGAGCCATGGTCCGCTCTATAGCCTTCTGTCAATGCCCGCGGATCTCTCGTCGTCCTGTTGTCAGCTCGCAATGACCGATTCGAATATGGCAAATAACGTAAGGGAGTCGACCTTGTATACTTGCAGAGTATGAGAGCCAGGAGAAGTCACAGAATCTATGTCAACACGACCAGATGCAGCACGGGGAACGTGTCGACGTGCGAAGGAGCGGCAAGGTGACCGGCCACTGTTTGCCGAGCCTCGTCGGCTGTGAGCTTCAACCCCGGCATTTCAAAGCGGGCTGCAACCGGTCGTGTGGGAAAGGCAGCACTGGTCACCTGTCGACATCAAAGACATCACACTCGAGGGAACAGTGGGCCGTGGAGAGGCTGGTGGCTTCTGTAAAGGGCGTCATGCACATGCTACAACGGTATCCAGACCTCCAGCCCCACGATGGTACCTCCATTTCATGTTCTCGCCCGAACGCTGACTATGCTTACAATCTCCACCGTGATGCCAGAGCTGCCTTATCGTGACCGACCGCTCCGACTCCTGGCCCCATTGCATAAGCAGCCGACGCTATCATTGACGCGGGCATTGATGTCAGGGCCTAGACTGTACTCCACCATCTATGTACACACAGATCTCTTGGGCCCCTTCTTGACTCACTTCAACGGAATGCCCTCATACTCAGCATAACCCAGCGCCAGGTTCATGTTCTGCAAGCACTGCGTCGCCGCGCCCTTGAGCAGATTGTCGATAGTCACGTTGATGACCACACGCTTGCCACCGCTGTGAACCGCGAATCCACCAATCTCCACGCCATGCTTACCAGCAATCTGCTTGACCAGCGGGCTCTCGCCACGGATCGTCACGAGCTTCTCGCCATGGTAGCGATCTTGGTACAGATTCCGGATGTCGCGGCTAGCCATTTGCTCAGCAAGCGGGAGGGAGATGGTGTGGTGGATCCCAGCGAACCACACGGCGACGTGTGGGATGAATGCAACTTCCGTGCCGAGCTGGGTTGAGATCTCGCGCTCATGGATGTGGTCAGTGAGCGAGTAGGGAATGAGGTTGTCGGTCAGGTTCTTCACGTCGTTCTTCGGCGAAGGCTTGGTGCCTGCGCCTGAGTAGCCAGAGACGCCGAATACGGTGGGATGTGCGGGAGCGGGAGCGAGATGCTGCAGGAGAGGCGCAATGCCGAGCTGGGCGGCAGTAGCGTAGCAGCCGGGGTTCGAGATGCGGGTCGCAGACGCGATCTTCGACCGCTGAACAAGCTCAGGCAGGCCGTATGTCCAGGTGTTGTCGAATCGGTAATCGGCGGAGAGATCCACGATGAGTGCATCCGGATGACTACTGTCGTTGATCGCCTCGACAAATGGCTGGCAGACGCCATTTGGCAGAGCCATTACCCAGCAGTCGATCTCCTTGTTGTTGGCCATGCGTCGCACGTCGTCCGGTGACAGGTTTTCGTAGATGATCTCTTTCTTGGTGTAGCCCTTCAGACTCTTTCCGGCAAGCTCACGGGAAGAAACGTGCTGGAGGTCCATGTTCGGGTGGCGGTTGAGCAGGTCAATGAGAGCCTGACCAGTATAGCCACGGGCACCAATAAGGGCAACACGAGAGGGATAGTCCTTTTCGCTGTTCTTGATACCGAGAGGCGGGTTGGGGTTGGTAGTGGCATATCCGCGCTTCTGAGTAGGGGCAGATGCGTTGACAGTGCGCCTACTTGGCCTCGCAGTCGTCGAGAATGCCCTCGCTTGCTGCTGCTCTGCACCAGGACGGTTTGCGATAAAGCTCGCGGCACCAGCGCGGATGCGCTCTGCGGCGGCTGCAGCTCTATGCAGCTGGCTCTCCAGGTTGACATCGCCGAACATCTGCCTGCCGTGGGTGATGAACTCAGACATGAGCTCACGAACTTCTTCTGGTGACTCGATGCCGTACCAGAAGAGCACCTCTCCCTTCTTGGCGATGGAGCCATCAGCCTTCTCGGAGAACCAAGTCAAGTTCTCGTCGTCCTGCTTCACAGTCCACACTAGCTTCGGGAAGTCCCGCTTGAGGCTTTGGAAGACATTGTCGGCGATGTTGCTCAGCCATGCCGAGCGGGTCATCGTGAGCGTAGAGAGATGCGCCAACTGACCTTGCGTGTGACCGGTCGGTGGCAGCACAATCGCAAGAGCCTCCATATTCTCGTCGAAGTAAGCTTGGAACTTTCGAGATTTGAGAGTATCGAGGTACCTGTCAACAACAGCTGACGAGTCAAGTCCCTCGCGGTCGCGCACGAGAGTTTGCTTGAGCTTCGCGAGGGCCTGCGCATCGAAGTCGGCCAGAGAAGTCGCCTGCTGCAGCTTGGTGCCTCGCCTGATCAAAGTTCCAGCGCCAGAATGGGTGAACAACTCCTTTTCAAGACTCTCCGGGTGGATGATAGCCACAGAGGAGGATCGAGGAAGATCGTCAAGCAAGGTCTTGATGTCCCGAATCTTACTCCTGGTGCCATGAATGACCCACGGCTTCTTCATGTACTCATCATACTCTTCGTCGAGGTTGATCGCCTCAATCAGCTTGCCGGTTTCCTTGTCGTGGATACCACCCTTCTCGCTGAGGTATACAATCTTCAACGGCACTAGAGCTCGGGCAAGCTCTGCCGCTGCCTTATCCGCGTTGACATTCAGCACCTGGCCATCCTCTGACTCGGCCATGCAAGTGAGTACGGGAATGTAGCCATTGGCAATCGCGGACTTGATGCTCTCGACATTGACTTTGTTGACCTCGCCAACGTACTCGTACGTCTCCTTGTCCTTGTAGTCTGCAATGAGTACGCCAGATGTGATCGGCATGGCGCGGACACCGAAGTCTTCCAAAGCATTCACCAGCTTCAGGTTCTCTTGCAGGAAGAGCTTCCGCGCCACGCCCAGCGTCTTGCCGTCCGTGATCCGGATGCCCTCGTTGTACCTCGGCTCCACACCTGCCTCCTGTAGTTGCTTGTTCAGCTGCGGGCCTGCACCGTGGATCAGGACGGGATAAAGGCCCATCTCCTTCAAGTTGCGGAGGGACGCGCATAGCTGGTCAAGATAGTCTGTCAGAATAGCTCCGCCGACCTTGATGACCGCGAACTGCTGGGACGAGACCGAAGTGAACTGCGCCAGATACTGCTGGACCTCGCGCTTGCTGGCGATGTTGTTTAGGACGTTGATGACGGCGCTCCTAGCAGAGCCGTCGTCGGAGTGCCGAGCGGTGGCATACTGCCGGACATACTGTCGCCGGCGAGCGGGGGGTTGTGCGGATCGCTGGACGAGAGCAGGCGTGCTGCTCGTGAGGGAGCGACTGGATGTGACTGATACTGAGCGGCGTGCAGCTACTTGCCGCACCAGCGGCCGGCTGAGGACTTGCATTATTGCATGTGAGTTGTACAGATCATGCGGCAGCTTCAAGAAAAGACCGGAAGGCTTTTGTACGATCAGTGTGCTTGTAGGCGAGCGACGAGGTGAAGGATTGTGCAACTGCGGGTGAAAATCGCACGTTATCAAATCCTGGGGCAGACCCGAGATTTGCGCCGGGGGCGGCTGGTTTCGGCAACACTGCTGCAAGGCTGGACGAGGCTCGGGGCTAGTGGAGTGGTTCGTGTCGAGGCACAGAAATTGAGAGGTGGGACAAGACAAGAAGATGTACCGTCAATCTTGGTCCAGGAACATAATTCAATGCGACGGGTGTTTAGATGAAAAGTCAACACCACAGCACATGGAAAACCACGCCAGCGACACTCTCCCCTCAGTCTTCAGCCCGGATCTCGACTATCTCCTTGCACATGTTCAAGAATCGCTGACGGTATTCAGGCGCATCAGTCGTCACACTCATCGGTCCTTGCCGGTCGATTGCATTGTACGCGTTGATGAGTCCGGTCATGGCTTTGGCATGTACCGTGTGCTTTGCCCAGAAAAAGTCCAGAACCGCAGCGCGATACGCATACTGTCCACCGGCCGAGGTCATACCAGTCCGCCAGCTCGGCGGAGATGGAGGCACGAATGGCGGCTCATTAGGCGGCAGGGACCCTCCTTGCGTGTCGCTTGGCTGCTCTGCACTATCGTGTTTCTTCGCCAGCGGGATGCGGACGAGAAAGAGCGAGTAGTCCACAGCATTGCAGTCCGCGAGAAGTTTTGTGTCTTTTTCGAGCTGCGTGCGGAACTCGGCCTCCTGATCGATACTAAGGACGATCTGCTCGTCGAACTCGTCCGCTAGCTTGCTCTTCGTCGCTTCACTAGATAGTGCACCGCCGGCTACGTCTCGTTCGGGATAGAAGTAGCTCATGGGCTTCAAATCCCAGTGTTGCCACTTCTGCTCATCGCCAGCTTCTTTGGCTTTGTCCTGGCCGTACATGATGTTCTCCATGATGATGTGGTGACTTGGCGCCGATCCAAGGAGCGATCCGAGGCTATGCTGAGAGCATTCGAGGAAGTCGGTGATCCGGACCAGGAGACTGCCAGGCTCACCCTGCATGTACCTGGAATATGGGTGTAGCAGGTCATCCTTAAAAAACGAATGCTCTAAATTGATCAGCGCCTCGAGGCCTTGCCTGCACAAGATTAGACTCACCAAAATGCCGGGGAATGCTCTTGACAAGGTAGCCACCATCAGCTGTGTGGAAAAAGGTGCTCCCACTGTAGCCCATGTCGCCCATCGCCTTCAGAGCATCGGAGCCCTCGAAGCTGGCACGATAGTCATCCTCCTTGATACCCCATGCCTCCCTCAGCTTACGAAACTCCTCAGCCTCGACGGGCTCCAAATCTAGGCAGTTAATAGAGAAGTAGCTCCCGATCCAGCCTCCCCAGGTCTGTTTCTCGCCAGCTTTAAGGAGGCCATGCTGAACTGACTCGGCGATGGCATTCTGTCTCTGCTCAGACGACATTGTCGAGATCTATTCGGGGGCGACGAGCGCCTGTTTTGCGTCTGATATTACATTATTGTCTCAAAGCACTTAGCAACGCATCCTGGCCCTGCGCGTCAAGTTAGCTAGGCATGCGGCAGTTGCGTCACTTCTACGCGCGAGGCTCCCGCCTGCCGGGGTGCCTAACCCTGAAGCCCCCCTCGGCTTCTAAACATCAGACATTCAAACCACCAAGACTCCATCATGCCTCCCCATTGCAAACATCATGCGGCAATCCAATGCGCAGAGAGGCGCTTCGGGTTTCTTGAACGCTATGGCCGTGGTCAGCAATGACGGCCTTGCTCCGCCCAGCGCCCCCGAAGCGCGCGATCGCTCGATGCTATGGTGCTATCCGTACACTTGCTCGATACGACGCAGGAATGATTCAAGTGGCCACGGTCATGCATTTGGCCAAGCTCGATGATGACGGCGACCATTCTGGCATTTGTCAACCTCGAGCACAGTAGCAAAGATTGGGCGGTCCTCGCAGCCTTCGTTCTCCCGCCGCGATCCTACGCGCGACAGCCACTCGCCAGATTCGCCCATTTGCAGGCCAACACACAGGTTTTCACACACACCCACACACCAAAGGCGTGAATTGCAGCGACGCTGGGGTTCGGTGCCATGGTGTCGGATCTGTCATATGTACACCTGGTGCCCAACCCTCACGCCTCCCTCCAACGGCCGTGCATGATATTTGGAATATCATCCCTGCAAATCCTGTCACCAAACTCCTGGGGACGTCACCTGCTTCTGCGATCTTCGTACGTGCTTTGGCGTGGGCGCTCGCCAGGGCACGGGCGATGAACATGTGTATTTGTCAACAAGTCCACGGCACCGAGCTGCCACGGCGGCCGCGTCGCCCGTATCATCCAATCTAGTCCGCAGCTCAGGAGACTTGACCGGCGCTATCGCGATGAAGTGGCCCGACTCCGGCCAGCTTTACGGTTCAGACGCAGCGCCACGGCGGTCGCGCCTACAGCACTGTGGTGTTGATGAAGCATGATGTCGTCGATTTGAGCAGTCGTGAGTTGGAATCCTGCATTTTGATCTGGGGTTTGAAGATTTGCTCGATCGTTGTGCACATGGTCAATTGCATCGTTCTGAAAGGTGCCATGCTTGCAGCTTAAGTACGTTGTGTCTCCCTCACACTAACAGCATAGCCACCCTTGCCCACTTCTTCTTCGTCTGGCATGACTTCTACTCGAACATCCTTTACCAGGCAGAGCGAATGCAACAACCATTGCTCTAGCATGGAGACGGACCATGCTAACGATGAAGCAGAGAATGCTGACTTCCACATGCATCCCAAGCCTAGCCTCTCGGAAACGGTGTCGAATAGCACTCATCGATACATGGCTCAGGAAGATGCCTCCGTAATCAGACAATGGAACGGCTCCGTTCCCCTGAAGGCTACCGGATTGAACCACTCGCCAAGACGGCATGATTTTGTGATTGCGGCCTATCTTGAAGTAAAAAGGGCGCTTTTCCAACATGTTCAGCTATCGACAAGTACTTGTTCGTCGCCGGTCGCATCAAACGTACCTTCGACGACGATTTCCGACGAGTCACACGGTCATTGAATGTCAAGATTGACGACAGAAGTTATTGAAAGACACGGGCATCAACACTGCGATGCGCTTCAGTGGTCGCGGAGACGCGTAATTAATCGAACGACCACTCGACCCATTACCATGGGAGACTGCTGGAGCTCATGAAACGGCGTTTGGTGCAGACACTCTTGAGTTCAAACTCAATCCTCCCAATGCCCACGCCCGACTTTGGATGGACCCATGCCCGCGCTTCCGTCTGGATGGTCAGCAACAACGGCCTTGAGCTCACCGATCCACCCAGTACGCTGGAACACCCACCCAAACTCCTCCCCTCTGCGCGGGGAGAGCTGCTGGGACTTTCCTTTGCCTGCTTTCGCATCGCACGCAAGATGGCATCCTCCACAACGCGACGCCTTCTCCAGGCCGGCAGAGACGTTCTCACTGGCGCTTTAAGGAAGCAGGACCGACACCAGCATGTTCGAGGAGGACGTCGACGACACCGCAGCTAGAGCCGGAGCAGCCAAATGTGCCCGATTCGGCGCTCAAGACATCGGGTGGCAAGCACTAAGCCCTACGATCGCGGTCGTGATCCTGTCCACCTCTGTCGTTACCTTGCGATGGTATACTCGCTGCAGGATCGTCCGCTGTGTCGGCTGGGATGACATTGTCATCTTGTTCTCACTGGTACTCCGACAGGCCCCAACGTGACTAAGGGGCATTTGCTAACAGCCAGCAGATGCTTGCTTGGGCAATGCTCATAATTATCTCCCTGGCAGTCCACAACGGCGTAGGCATCATCTCCACGGACGCCGTGGCCCTCGCTGTACGCAGTGCAGACGTGACCAAACTCGTCGTCGCCAACAACAACGTCTGGGCCATCTGCGTCAACGTGACCAAAGTCAGCATCCTCATGCAATACCTCCGCATCTTCAGCGGCCGGCCCACCAGAATCCTCTGCTACATCCTCCTCTTCCTGCTTCTGCCGGCAGGCCTCTGGGGTATCCTCGGTGGGACTTTACTCTGCAGCCCTGTCGCGAAGCTCTGGTACCCATCGATGCCAGGTCACTGCGCATCAGCTCAATCTTATTGGATTGCCGTAGCCACCATCGATATCATCTTGGACTTCGTAGTCCTCATATTGCCAGTCCCCTCGATTGCTAGCCTGAACCTCCCGCGAAAGCAGAAGTGCTCGCTCGTCCTGGTCTTTCTGCTTGGCTTCTTCGTCTGCGCAGTCTCGCTAGTCCGGCTTGGCACAGTTCTCGCAGCATCGTCGGAAGGCGAATACATCAAATCGGGCATTCGCGCCATTAGCTGGAGTGTCGTCGAAGCCAATGTCGGAATCATCTGCGCTTGCCTCATCGCACTGCGCCCGCTGGTTGCTCGGATCCTACCACGGTGTGTCGAGGGGTCGCACGAGGTGCCGAAACACCGGATGATCTTGCCTCGCGTGGAGAACGCCGAGGCTACAACGACCACATCGTCTGGGAAAGCGAAGCACCAGAGAGGCGACACCGGATCCGTGGACTCGACACCGCTGGTGGGACCCGAGACGCCGTCGCCAACGGCAGACAAGCGGAGCTCTTTCGCGAGAAGGACGAGCCTGCCGTTGCCTTACTGTGCCCTGCACTCACGGGAAGAACGGATGGCGATTGCCGAGCAGGCTCGGCGAAGGGAGGAGCCACCGTCTCCGCTAGAACCACCGGAGATTAGGATTACTTGCTACGACGATGATGGGCGGGTTACGCGCGGGGACGACGATAAGAAAGTCAAGTATGTCGTGCCGTTTGGCATTTACGAGTAGAACGGACTTGTCGAGTAGGTCTGTTTACGAAACACGAGACTGGTATCACAAAAACGTAAACCCGACCCCCCCCCCCCACCAACACCAACCACCTCTCCCAAACCAAACCCTTGTCAGATCTCAGTGTACTCCTCGCCCTCCTCGCTCAACAAGTCGCTATCCGCCTCCAACCCCACCCTCGTCCCCTCCGCGTCCGGCGCAGCAGATGTCGTAGCGCCCAAAGTGGCATCCCTCATCGTCCACTGCATCTGCGTCACATCCTCTCCCTCTTCTCCATCCTCTTCTCCCATCATCTCCGTCCCGTTCCCCGCGACAGGCAGCTCCGTCGTCTCCAGCACCGTCTCCTCCGTCCCTCCGCCGCCGCGCTCCGCGGTCATGATTTCCCTGATCAGATTCAGGCCCTGTTTCTGGAGTTTGGAGAGGGTGTTCCGGGAGGTCGCGTCGGAGGCGACGCCGGTATCGATCGCTTCCTGCAAGAGCTCCAGCACGGTCTTCAGCCGCTCGCCATCGCAGCCGTCGGCGGGCCAATGCAGCTTCCCCAACATCCCGAACAACACCTTCCTCTCCTCCTTGCCCACCTGACTCGTGACCAGGCGTTCCAGAATCGCCTCTGCGAGCAAGAAATGCGTCTCGCCCGCCGCCGCGGCGCCGACCGCTTCGGCGGACCCGACGATCTTCCTCGGATCCGTCCAATCCACCAACATGCCCCCCACCACACTCAACTTCACCATCCCGCCGTCAGCCTCGACGCCCGAGTCGGCCTCCGCTTCATCAAGGAAAGCTTCCCGCAACGTACACAGCTTCGCGACGACGCCGGGGGCGACGGAGACCATCAACTTCGCGTTGTCGGCGCGAGAGTGAGCGTAAACAGGAAGGAAGTACGACAGGCTTTGGCGGAGGTGTGCGTTGGAGGCGGTGTCCGGGTCGAAGAAAGCGATGATCAGGGATCTGAGGAGGTCGGCGTCGGTGATGAGGCGGGAGAGCATTGTTTTGGCTAGGGCGGTGGCGCCGGTGGATTGGACGGAGGGGTCGTCGGATTTCAGGCTGCGGGAGAATGCCTTGAGGACGTGTTTGCGCAGCACGTTCTCCGACGAGACGGTCGCTTCGGTGGCGTCGGCGGTGGTGGCGGGTGGATCGGCGAGGAGCGAAGGGTGCGTGATCAGGATGTCGGCTATAATTTGCAAGGCGATTGTTTGCAAAGCCGCATGTCCGCGACTAAAGCAATGCAGGAACAACTCCAGGTTCTCCTCCGCGAGATTCTTGCCCAGGAGACAGCAGAGTCCTAGACAGCAGAGGCCGCGCTCGCGGATGGGGGCCTCTTGCGAGCGCACGGCGGGGACAACGAGGTTGTTGAGCATGGTCACTAGGTGGACATTGTCCTCTGCAGGAGGAGAAAGTGTTAGCTTCGTGTTCCTGGGGGAGTTCAAAAGGAGTGCGCTCACCGAGATTGCATTGCACGTTCTGCAGCATGCAGAGGGCGATGTGCAAACATTTCATGTTTACCACAATCTCCTTCATAGCCTTCTGCTCCTGCCTCTCCGCCTCTTCGGGCGTCAGGGCTTTTTCTGCTTTCTTCTTCTGATGAGGCTCCAGAGCAGAATCGTCGATCATCTCCGTCGCTGAGTGGAACGAGTCCTCCACATTACTACTCTGATCCTCAGTCTCGGACGTGCCCATGATCGTATCGTGGACTTCGGCGATGGCCTCCAGAACCACTCCACAGAACTCCCTCTCGCCCTTCGCATCTTCGCCACAGACGAGCCGAAGGACTTCTACAGCGAGGCGAGTGGCTTCTTCGGGCAGTTCGGCGTCTGCGAGCGCCTCGCGCAAGAGGCCGAACATCTTCCTTCTCCCCACTTCGTCGCTGTAGTCGAATGTCAGGGCCATATGCAGCATTTGCTCGACGACGAATTCGCGCTGCACGGCATCCTCCTGCGCGTCATCTTCCTCGTCATTTTCATCTCCAAGAGCGGCCAGTTGAACGCACTGGATCAATTTCTTCAGCTCTCGCTCAAGCAAGAAGCCGAATTTCGTCACTTCGGGGAGTTTGTCCTCGATCATGCCGTCGAGCATGCGGGGGCCGTCGTAGCCGTCTTCTTTGCCCGAAGTGCGGCAGTAATCGTTGAACGTCCTTGCCACGAACGCGAGTTCAGGCGACAGGTCGTCCCAGAACGTGTCAGGGAACGAAACATAGTCCACGTAGTCCGGCCGTTCGGCCCAGAAATCTCGCATGGCGACCAGCGCTATCCCGCCTTCGCCGCCGGAGTTGACTACATCGATGCGCTCGAGCAGCTCCAACAGCGCGTCGAGCGATGGATCTGCGAGTTGGTTGGCTTGCTTTTGCGGTTGTTGCTCGCCATCCTCCTGCTCCGCTGCGAGATCGGCTGGAAGAGCAGCGCAATTCTCGATCCACCGCTGGCTGAACAGCCGCGCCGTCGCTTTCCTCACCGTCTCGTCCCGATCGCGAAGACCCCACCGCAGCAGTTTCTCCCGATGCGTCAGACTCAGATGGCGGAAATCTCCTAGCGCGGGGAGGAGACGGGCGTAGAGAGCTCGTCGTGTCGAAGCGTCTGCGTCGCGGGCGCGTTCTAGGAGGTATGGGAGGACCTCTTTCGTCAAGGGCAAGTTGAGTAGGAGGTTCCGGCGGACTTCGGCTGCGGGGTCATGTTGGAGGGTGTTGAGGAGTTTGGTCAAGACGCCAGATCCCACGTCGTCATCGGAGTCGGAGTCATTCTGGGCCTCGTCGTCTTCCACTTCCGCTGCAAGCCTGCCAAGCCCGTACACCGCCTGCAGCCGCACCGGGGCCTCCTTGTCGTGGATGCGCTTCAACAACGCCACCCTCAATTGAGTGAACAAGCCATCATCCAGCGTATCCACGCTGTTGACGATGTGACTCGTGATCTGCGTAGCCCGGAACCTGACCGTCTTCTCCTTCGCAGTCAACAACGCCAACAAAGTCGTCAAAATACGCGTCGTCAACCTCGTGGTAGGCGTCTCAGGCAGACTGGTCATATCCGCGTCCTCCCCCATCTGCCGCGCAATCTCCCCATCCTTCGCATTCGCCACACTCAAGTATGTCCCCAGAAACCGCACAACCCTATCACCCACCGCCTCTGACTTACGGACCGGCAGCACGCGCAAGACACATCTCTGCACCTCGCGATTGAAATCCTCTTCGTCGAAATCCTCCGAGCTGGGGGCGCCCTTGAAGCGGCTGCTGACGGGCTCGTAGCAGCAGGCTTCCTGGATCTTGCGCAGACTGATGACGGCTTTGCGATGACCCGCAGTACTCTTCTGGGCGTCGGCGAAGACGGCGCAGATGGCGCGGCGGAGGGTGGTGTCGGCGCCTTCGTCGGGTACGTCGCTTTCGATGGGGGAGGCGTGGCGGGCGCCGGACTTGCGGGAGGTGGCGCCGTGGGCGGAAGCGCGCACGCCGCGGACGACTCGGCCGGGCATTGTGGCGATGGCGCTGGTTCTCGCACAGTTGGTGTTGGTGCGAGCGACATATGTCGCAGAGGTTGGCGGAGATGGTCGAGTTGTTGATCGACTGTTTGGACATTTCCGCATTAGGACGAGGACCCCTGTCGCGCCGGGCCGCCGCCACGATGACGTGCGAGCGGGAAACCTCTGAAGCCTCTGCCCCAGCTACTGGCAGCGCCGCGTACTTATTCGTGACTCCCCAAGCATGTTCGCCCGAGCAGCCATAAGAATCATATCACGGCCAACAACCAGCATAGTCCGCACCCGAGCCGCCTACGCCACCGCAGCAACCTCGGACCCGCACCACTTCTCCGCCGCCGCCGTCGACAAAATGAATCCCAAAGGCCTTGCCATCTCCTCCGCGCAGGGGATCGCCAAAGACGGACTGGTCTCAGGTACGGCCCCGATTCCGAATCACCCACCACACAGAGCATTGACTGATATGATAGCCCCTCAGCGATCGGCAACACGCCCCTCATCAGGCTGAAGAAAGTCTCCGAAGAAACCGGCTGCGAAATCTTAGGCAAAGCCGAGTTCCAAAACCCCGGCGGCAGCGTCAAAGACCGCGCCGCCCTCTACGTCGTCCGTGATGCCGAAGAGCGCGGGCTCCTCAAACCGGGCGGGACCGTCGTCGAAGGAACCGCCGGCAACACCGGGATAGGTCTCGCGCACGTGTGCCGGAGTAAGGGGTATCGACTCGTCATCTTCATGCCCAATACACAGTCGCAGGGCAAGATAGATCTGTTGCGACTGCTTGGGGCAGAGGTATACCCTGTACCTGCCGTAGCGTACGACAACCCGGAGAACTATAACCATCAGGCCGCCCGCTATGCGGAAGCGAGGGAGAACTGTGTCTGGACGAACCAATTCGACAACGTGGCGAATCGGCAAGCCCACATTGAGACGACCGGTCCCGAAATCTGGGCGCAGACCCAGGGGAAAGTCGATGCGTTTACTTGCGCTTCCGGGACTGCGGGGACGATTGCGGGCGTGACGAGGTATCTCAAGGATGTTTCTGGTGGCAAAGTCAAGTGCTACGTCGCTGATCCGCCGGGGTCGGTAATCTACGCGTATGTCTCCTCTGGGGGCAAACTGACGGAGCGGAAAGGCTCGTCGATCACCGAAGGGATCGGTCAAGGTCGCATCACAGAGAATCTCAAGCCGGATATCGATCTCCTGGACGGCGCGTTGCATGTCCCGGATGAGAAGAGTATCGAGATGGTCTACCGGTGTTTGGATGAGGAAGGACTGTACCTGGGGGCGTCTAGCTGCTTGAATGTGGCTGCGGCGAGGGATTTGGCACTCAAGCTTGGTCCGGGGCACACCATTGTCACAATTCTGTGTGACGGTGCCTACCGATACGCGGATCGCCTTTTCAGTAAGAAATGGCTGCATTCGAAGGGGCTGTGGGAGGCCGTGCCGGAGCGGTTGAGGAAGTATGCTGTTTTGGAATAGAGACATCGATGTATGTGTAGATGGAGATGGAAGTTCGGCCAAGGTAGCCCTGAGCATTGCAGCTCAAGTTCGAAACGCTGTAAATCATAGGACTTCGCGGGCGGCGATGACAGCAGATCCGCGACTGTAGCAGGGACAATTCCTAAGCCAAAACTTGCTCCGGCACTTCGCGCCGCCCAGATGGCGGATCGGTCATGGGTTTCCGCTGCCAACCGGTACTTAACACTACTACATGTTGCCTCAGCTCCTGCCCCGTCCGCATACGAGCATATGTTGCGCTTCTCGACGGCGGACCATACTGTGTCTCCAGCCCTCGAGCTGCCCGGACGTTGAGAACAGGATCAACGAGCTTATTCCGAAAACAAAGTCTTTGGACTGTTCACCGAGCAATAATAACAAGACCGTCTAGACCAAGATCACCTTCCGCCCCGGCAACGATATGATGTTCTCCATACCCCTAGGCAAGATGTATCCCATGGCCACCCACGGCTCCCATATGCCGTCGGACGACGACTGTCTCAGGGCTACACAGGACCATTTGGTGATCTCCGTGAACCAAAGGCCACGGCTACGTCCCAGCGGCCAATACAGCGCTCCGTCGCTCCATCACCGCCGGACAAGACGCCAACGGCAATGCCCAATGGCGCCGTGAACTCTACACCATGATGATGATTTGCCGGACCGCCCTCTGCACTCGACGGACTATGTCGGTGGTGGGCCTTGCGAGGTTCCCCTTTCGCCCTATCTTACTTGCCCTGTTTGAGGCTCTGTCGATTTGAGCATGGGGAGAGTGGACGATGATACTGGCCTGAGCATACGGGGCTCGATGATCATGATGGTTTCTTGTGTAATGGTGTTGAGCCACAACGCGGCCGAAAGCCCGAATTCCGTTTTGATGCTCACTGCTCCCTCACCTGATGTACACAACACCCCCCGACTCTTGCGAGTCGCGCAGTACGTAATGCAAGTCCATCCAACGCCATCGCTAAACCCCTCACCCGTCCCCCGGTGTCCGTCCCAACGTCAGCGTGCTCCCCGGACTCTCCCCCTCCTCCCCCTCCTCCTCCTCCTCCTCCTCCTCCTCCTCCTCCGCCATCATCCCCGCAGCAGCACCAAAGAGCCTCCCGCCGCCAGCTCCCTAAGCAAGCGGATCCTTCTCCAGCACCGCGTTGACCAACCCCGCCCTCCCACTCTCAAACACCCTCGCCCCGACCACACTCCCCACAACCTCCACCAACCTTTCCCTAAGCGCCTCGCCCTCCGGATGCCCGTTCAGAGCCGCGGCGCCGCCCACCGCATCCTCCTCCAGCGTGGCGAGCGCGCGCATGATGGCGCCGACCACGTGCGCGGCTTGTTCGCGCTTGGGGCTGTCTTCTTTCATGCCCTCGGCCAAGTGCAAGTCGTAGGTCTTCAGGTTCGGGAGGATGAGGGCGCGGACGCCCTGGGCGCCGGCTATGAAGGTCAGGCCGAGGATGGCGCCGTAGTGGGTGCCGAAGGGCTTGTGCGAGTCGAGGAAGGGTTTGAGGCAGGAGCGGGCTATGCGGGGTTTGAGCGTCGAGGAGGAAGGGCCATATTGATGCGCGATCTTGCTCAGGAGACTGGCGGCGTAGTCGCGCAGGGCGAAGTGCGTCGTGGCTCCGTCGATCGCGGGGTTGCCGAGATGTTTGCCGATGAGGCAGGTGAGGACGGAAGGTACGATGCCCGGGACGTAGGGGGCGAGGAAGAGGGCGGGATTGTCGAGGAGGGCGGCGAGGAGTTGCATGCTGTGATTGAGGACGAACATGCTCTTCATGCTGTGCGTAATCTTGTCTGCGACGAATTGGACAAAGTACGGGACCAGTTGGTGGAGGCCGGTGTCGGTCCGTAGGCTGGCGAAGGCGGCGGAGCGGTATTCGTCGTTGCTCTCGTCGAGGATGGCAGAGCAGATGCGCTCGAAGTAGACCTGGAGCTCTTTGCTGAGGACGTGCTTGACCAGCGGTCTCACGGCCACGTTGTCGGTGCCGCTCACGGCCGCGAGGGTGCTGTTCGCGGATTTGGCGGCTTCTGCGCTTCGCGGGTCCGCGAGCGGGTTCTGCGGTATGCTCGGCTGCACCCCCTCGACAGCCAGCCAATGCGCCGTGAAGCTCATCTCGCGCGGCACTTTGGGCAGTGGCGCGTTGATGAGCTTCTCGAAATCCACCTCCTCGTCCTCGACATAGAAGAGCGGCTGGCCGGGGCCGATGCTCGCTTCGCCGAATCGCAGGGGCCGCGTGCTCTCATACCCGTACAGTGGCTCCACATCCAGCAGCCGCAGCGCTTGTGAGATGTCTTGAGTGGTAAGGGTGGTTCGCTTGCCGTGGCGCATGAACTTCAGGGCCTCGAACAGCACCTGGCTCATGCAGTACTCCACATCTCTCGCCAAATGCTCGACCACCTCGCGGTTGAGTGAGGCGATGCCCACCGATTCGGCGACGTCGATCACATTCTCGGGGTTCCAGACGGAGGAGACGGAGGAATTGGCCATGTTGGCGCCGGTAGTCCTCTCCCTTGCGACAGCCCACTGCCCTCAGTCGCGAGCACCCTCACCCGCTGCTCATCGGTCTCGCTTGCGTCGCAGTCCTCAACACGGTATTTCGTTGCTGTCGCAGGGATGTTTGGAGGAGTCAAGGCTGGTGGGTAGAGGCTTAGAAGTGTGTGTCGTTGAATATATACGTGTTGTCGACCGCGCCGACGACTTGTGGAAGCTGGACCGGCAACGTTCACATGCGCGAAACGTTCACTGGAAGTCTGAGCTCTGGATCCAAGTCCTGGCCTCAGGCATCATCACATTGATTCCTGCCATCGAGAGCACGGAGGGACAGCATGGATGTTTGCTCGATACCACTGCGACACTTGTGGCCGCTCATCTTGCAAAGATGGACTGACGGGGCCATGTTTCCGTGGTCGCCATAGACTACATACACTCCTCACGGCCGACTACCTAGTGATGTACATGCCCGTAACCTGGAAAGGATTCGGCGATCAATACGCCACAGCACCGACTCAAGGCGCGAGGATGCCCTCCTCGATGAGCGCGAGGGATTGGCCAGGAGCAGGCTCATCATGCCGACTCTCGTCGTCGCTTTCCATGATGGCCACGACGAGGCGCAAGTGGTCCGGCGTTGCGGCTCCCATGTGCCGGCGGGCTCGCGCTCCTGCTTCGGAAGGAAGCGCAGCGATGGGCAGCGTACTCACCAGAACCGTGACATTGCTCGAAATCGTGACACATGCGGCCAGCAAGGAGAAGCAATGCGATGCGGCCACCGGCGGGTGGGCCTTCTGTGCCGAGGGTGCTGGAGCGAAGCATGGAGCCTCCCAGCGAGTCAGCGGCCTGACGAAACTGCAAAGTTCGTTGAAGGGGAGCACAAAGCCAAGAATTGTGTTCGTATGTAGCGCGTGCATGTCATCTAAGTGTACACCCTGTGTCCCGTAAATCCCTGCAGAGGAAGCCTGGCCGGGTTGTCGTATCGTGTCCCGCGCCGCCAACGCCGTGCTCAAAAAACATGATCGCGCTCTCGTATAGTCGTGTCCGTGTCGATTGATGTTGTAACAGTATCCGATCAAAGGTGGCAAGCGGCGTGGGTGGGCTACCACGACGGCATTGCGCACTGCACGCTAGTCAGCAAGTCCGTCTCCATCGCGTCGCACGAATCTACGCACAATATCTGTATCCCTCTTCTGCTCCGCAATCAGCCTCTCCATTTCCGTGGCCGCAATCTGCTTGGCTTGGCCCGGCATGGGTGTCGCGCAAGGCGACGGCGTCATCGAACCCGGCTTAACGATACTCTGGAAGAGGTTGCCAAGCAGGCCTGAAGAGTTCGGTCGCGATATAGGCGGGCGCTGCATCAACGCCTGTCCCAGACTCGATGTCGAAGCCGTGGATGTCTTCTGTGTATCGCCTTGCTGCTCGCTCGCAGCGCGCTGCAACTGCTCAGCCGCAGCGCGCTCCTCGTAATATGCTGCGGGTAGCGAGTCGGCGGGGAACATGTTTGCGTCCAAGTGACTCCAGGCGGTGTGTGTGTCTGTGTGTGTACGTATGCGCTGAACGCTCGCACGCGCAGTAGAAAGGAAATACCGATGACCCCTGCAGCCCCGTCGTCGTAGACCAGATGCTTCTCTCCTGCCACCCGAGCCTCCTTCGTATGACCAACTGCCGCCGGTGGTGTCGCGTGGCACGGTGATGGTTACGAAGCGCCCCCGGATATGCGGACGATGCGGATTCGGTATGGCCGCTGAGCCGAAGGAGGGTCGCCAAGTCGCGATCGCGTAATCTGGCTCCGTGGTGTTGGGAGATTTGACGTTTTGGGTCCGCGGATGTGCGGAAGCGATCGTGGTGGTTGATAGGTGTGCTAGCAGTCCAGGAAGGCGTTGGATGGTAGATGTCCGTTGGAGCGAAGGAGCGTTGACAACGGCAGGTCGCTGTCGCTGCTGGCCGAAACGGGATGCCGAAACGGGATGCTGGACGACGGAAATTCCTCGAGAAAGCGCGCTGCAGCTCCTCCACGCATTCCCCGCATCCGCCGGCGATGAGACCCTCGCTGATCTGCCGCATTTAGCCGCCTTGAAGAACGGAGGAACGGGAAGGGGCGAGCATGGTCGATACTGTCACGTGCTCAGGCCTCGGGCTATCTCGCCCAGACGAAGCAAGTTCCATCAGCACAGCCTTGCAGCCGAGACAGGCGCAACATCTCACGTGGTCCCAGAAGGCACCTTAGCTTCGATCATGTCCATCGACCATGATCTTTCGCGTCACCTACATCGGCTTCAGCACGTCACGAATTGTAGATGGCAGACGACCACCGGCGTAAGCATGACCCGCTGGGCATCGGTGCACTTCGCACGATATTGACGCCCCAACATCCACATGGTCCATACCTATGCGATCTCTGTGCACGCTGTAACGTGACCGCCTTTTCCTTTTCTTCCTGGAGAGACACTGCACTACCGCGCTGAGGGCTACGGAGTCCCTAAGGACCCGAAGAGCCCGAACCCTTGGGACATTCGGTCCCTCACGGCACTGAGCTCGTCGGCGAAGTCATGTACAACGTGTGAAGTCTTCGCGGCTGTACTCTTGGAGCATGGATAGCTACGAGCTGGCGACGACGATCCGCACTGTTCAAATTCAATCGTAGTCCGCAAGGAAACACATTACGGGAGGCCGATGATGAGCGCAGTGAGCTCCGCAAATGTCGGACTCGGAGAGCGCCATGATCTTGATCGCGAAGGAACAACGAGATCCGAAGTGCAGCTCCATCGCGGCTCTCGGTCTCGCGAGTCATGTCCGGAGCCATGGAGGTGGATGTGGGACCAGGCTCCCAAGCCGATGAAGCCTGGCTGCGATTTTGCCGAGATAGCATCATGGGCGCGGGAGTGTGAGGCTGAGCACCATGGCTCGTGCAACAAGAGCATCTTTGCTGCGAGTACAGTGAGCGCTGGAGACACGGCGCTTGATCGACGTCCGGAAGCTGTGCGTGGTCTTGCAGCCACTGCCGGAGCGACATGCTGCCCTGAGTCACGGATTGGGGCCCGCTGGAAGTGAAACGACTGAAATGGCACGGAGCGGAGCCACTCGAATTCCATGCAAGAGCGCGGCGATCTCGTTCCCGCGACAATCAAGGAGGCCATCCCCGGTCTCGACACGTTGCGACCTCCCGCTTCTCTGGGTCGACGCTCACTGCCTGTGCATGATGGCATGGGTCTTACCAAAGCGCTCGACAAGATGGAGGCAAATTACGGGTTCGCGACATTGACGATCGCCGCCGCCTCTGGCGACTTGCCATGATCTATCTGGCCTTAGCGGCGTCTCAAGTCCTCGATAGCGTCGACGGCGGGTCGAACATCCGGGGAGAGGTCTCGTTTATGAAGCACTTCCGAGTGCTGATGGAATGTTTGACAGGACGCGGTGTTAGACCCTGCAGGAACACATCTCTTCGAAGGGCGACGTCTCAACCTTTCAACACGATCGAGCGCTGTCTGTGTGTAAGACACTCTGGGTTGAGAGAGTCTCGAATGGTTCCAAAAACGCAACGACCTCCTGGATCTGGATGGAAGCAGAGCGAGCAGACTAGGAATGGCCAGAACAGGCAACCCAGATGATTCCTTGCCTTTCATGGCACGCTTCAGTGCGCTAGAAGTCACTTAGGATTCAGATCTCCTCAACGCCTGCCGGGGTACCACCTCCGACATGACCGAGAATCAGCTTTTCGAGCAGACAAAGTAGTCACGACGACCAGCAGGTGCTGGCCCACTGCCGAGCGGTTCGCTCTTCGTCAGTTTCAAGATGGCATTTACATGTACACGGGCTGCTCGACCATCACGACGAACGACCAGGGATGGACCGAGCAGACGCAGATGGTGGGGGTAGACGAGGGCCTTCTGCGGCTGCCGCTCCGAAGGCAAGACAATCTCGGAACCGAAACTCATGTGCTCGAGCTGTCTGCGATCAGCTGATAGATCATCGCGATGGACGACGGCGGCGAGTTCGTTCGAAGCAGAGCCGAGGGGGATTTGTCGGAGAGGGAGCTGCTCGGCAAGCTTTCGACCCCACCAGCAATTCGGACCGCGACAGAAGATTTGCGGGTTGGCGGAAGGAAGTGGAGCCGCCAGCGACGGGACGGAGCGGCGCGAGATTGAACGTCCCCGCACTCATGCACACGCGCGCGCGCACGCGAAAGTGGGCAAAGAAGGCTGGCAGATGAGACGGGGGGGAAATAGTTTCCTTCTAGCCCGTGTACAACAACCCGGCCCGGCGTCCACCTTGCACACTCCTCCTGCTTCTGCCCTTCCCCTTCTTCCCTCGCCACCGATCCGTCGCCTGATCAACCTCGCACCCGAGAAGCAGCGACCCGTCCCCGCGAGCAGCGACCCGATTCCCCAGTCTCGCAAGCGACATTGGGCCGCACGAGACCGTCTCGTGCTGTCCAGTCCTCCAGCATCCCCAGATCCTCACACATTGCCACCCTCATGGAGTGGCGACAACAGCATGGCAGATCCGGCAGCTACTTCTCCCCCGCGCATCTCGCGCTACCGTTCACAGCGGCGCGCCCAAGCGGCCGCAGCAGTATCCGATGACGCACCCGAAGTGCCCGCCATACCCGAGGATGATTCTGCGCCGGAGGATGCAGTCGCGAGAGCGCGGTCGCGGTACAGGAAGAAGGGAGGAGTCGACGCGAATCGTCCGGCGACTGCCCGGCCTGCAACGACGAACCCCGGGCCAGAGACGGCCAGAGCGGAGAATGCGCGGCCAGAGACTGCGCGAAACGCACCGCCAATGCCAACTGCGCAGTCGCCGCCGCGGGATGTATGGCCGCCGACTGCGAACGGGGTGCAGCGTCAGCGCACGGAGTCGGTGAATCAGAGGGCCCGGTGCAATGGCAGTCCACAGGCGCGAGCCGGTGCGCCGTCAGCCTCAGACGAGCAAGTGGATGCCGATGGGTATGGATCCGCGCCTCGCGCAAGACCGCAGACGGCCAGGAGTGTCTCCGAGACGAGCGGTCTCCCCCGTGTGAAGCCTGTGCCGCAGCCTGTGAGCGAGCTCTACCCGCCGTTGCGGACAGAGCCTGCACCAGCACCACAGCCGGTCGTGCTTGATGGGCCGCCGAAATCGGATCAGATCAAGGCGACGAAGAGTATGGATCATCTGGTCAAACATCTCTCGGAGGAGGACGAGGAGGAGCGCGGAGGCTGCTTCGGACTGTTCAAGCGCAAGAGGCCGGATGCAGATGCCGAAAAGCAGCTGCCCATCGCCCGAGCTCCACCGCCGAAGACGTTGCAGGATGCGCCAATATCTGCCGTCAACGCTGGAGACCGGAGAGTGTTGGTGGAATGTGGCGACGCGAGAACCGTCTTCCCTGTGACGATCGAGACGACGCCGGTGGACATTATCCGCAGCGCGGCGAGCTGCATGTCGGAGCGCATCGACGTGCGATCGGCAGTGTTGCTGGAGCATTTCGGGAGTGTCGGCGTGCAACGACCGCTGCGACGGTACGAGCGCATCCGCGATGTCATGAACAGCTGGGACACGGATCGGCAGCACAGTCTCATCATCGTGGACCCCGGCACTGGACGCTCCGAGGCCGAGTTGAGCTTAGCAGGCGTGCCCAAGGAGAAGCCTGGCGACCTCCACTTCCTCATGTCATATTCGCAGAAGGTCGGCAGGTGGGACAAGCGCGCGGTCATTCTGCGACCAGACGGCCAGGTTGCTGTGCAGAAAGATCCGAGCAAACCGAAGCATATCGACAATGTCTGCCATTTGAGCGACTTCGACATCTACATTCCGACGTCAGAAAAGGCGAAGAAGAAGATCAAGCCGCCGAAAAGGTACTGCTTTGCGATCAAGTCGCAGCAGAAGGCGGCAATGTTCGAAAGCACTCAGAATTTCGTGCACTTCTTCTGCACTGGCGACAAGCAGACAGCGGATGAGTTTCATGCGGCGATTCAGGGGTGGCGGAGCTGGTATTTGGTCAACGTCATGGGTGAAGGGCGAACCGCCCCGCCGAACGAGAGCCCAGCTTCTCCGGACAGGGGCGGCGATGGGCTGGCGAGGACGCACAAGCAGGGGGCCTCGATGGACTCGCACTATCGGCTCGGGTCTTTCAAGCCGCTGCTGGACGGCAGCGAATTTGAGCAGCGCCCGACGACTTCACGCAGGGGCAAGGACGCCTACAACAGGTCTGCCAACCAGTTCAAACCCACGCTTCCGCCAGAACGCCGCACGAGCACCCGCCGAGCGCCAGCGCCCGCCTTCTCCAGCAATAAAGTCCTAGCCGAAGACGAACCCCTGGTCAACTTCGCCAGCCGCGTCTCCGTCGACCAAAGCCGTATGTCAACCGACCTCCGCCGCTCCGAGGAGTTCGCCAGCGCCAGCCTTCTCGGACGAACTTACTCCCAACGCCAACGCGACCTCGCGGAACGCGACAGCCGGCAGAACCAGCCATTCACCGACGGCCCGAATCTGCTGAGTAACGGCTACCACCCCAACAGGGAAGAAGAGCGCCACCATCGCACCTCGCTCGACGACGCGGCAAGGCGTCAACAATCCGCCCGCCGCGAGAACGACGTTCTTGCAACAGGAGGCGGCGACGTGCATCGCAATAGATCGACGCGCAACCCCTCCAGCGACCTCGCGCGCTCCGGGTCCATGCGCAAGACGGAGATGCCGAGACCGCTTGTGGACCTCAAACCAGAGTATCGCGAACCGCCCCAACACGCCAACAAAGGCAGGGGCTACCGACCGCAGCCCGGCTCGGGACCGCTGGTCGAAGCCGCGACGAGCCCGGAGGACTTCATCGGTGCGCCGCCTGCCACGGACTGGCGAGGCCGGAACCAACCGACCCGCAGTCCCGGGCTGGTCTCGGCGGCCGGAGGCGGCCACGGCCACTTCCGCGCGCAGTCGCGGAGCAGGAGCTCGGCGCGGCCTGGGACGAGCTCGAGGTCGCCGGACAGCGGGGAGGCTGCGTTCACTGGCGAAGGGCTGCTGGCCGGGAGCCATGGGCGGTCGGGGTGGGGGAGCGGGGACCGGGGACGCGGGGTACAGGGGGCTGGCAAGGCCAGGGATGGGAAGTTGGTGGATTTGAGCGAGGGGAGCAGGTTTGCGGGGAATAGTCTGTTGGAGCGGGTGGAGAGGGAGGAGGGGAGTAGGGGCCCGGTCATAGATCGGGAGAAGAGGGACGATTGAGGCCGGGAAACGGTTCCTTGGGCGTTTGCATAGCGCGAGGAGGGCCGCGGAAGGCGGTTGAGTGTAGGATATACCCATTTGCATTATTAGCCAGCGAGAGCGAATATGTACAGCTATGACCGTCAAGTGATGTCGTCGTCTCGTTCGAAGTCATCAGTCCAGCAGGCCGGAAAGCAGCCCCAGCTGGATCGGGAACGGTGTCTCAGCCACGTTCACGGGTGGTCATGGGTAGGGTTTCGGCGACCGACCCTGCTGGAAGTCGTCCAACGCCTGCCATGTCGTGGTGCCCGTTGTCCGTCTGTAGGTCCGCACGACCATGCCACGGCGGTCTTTCCCTGCGAAATTGCAAGGGTTAGCATCCGTCCCGCTTGTGCGTTTGCTTCTCGGTGCCGTACATCCAGCACCCTTTTCATATGTATGTGGCCGCCAAGCGTGCGCCTGCATGCATTGCCGCATGGCCGCAGTCACCGACTCCTTCGACTCGGGCGCCGAGAATGCGATGAGGCCCAAGAGGATGCCGAGGGTGCCAGACATGCCGCCCTGGCCGTTCAGCGCCGCTTGGTTCGCCGGAGCAGGATGGTATGTCGTGGGCAGGAGCTGCTCTACCCACGCTTTCTGGTCCTCGCGATGCCGGTACAACGAGAGCTGGGTGCCGTGTATCTTCGCCAAGGAGCTGTTGCCATCATCGATGGACGTGAACCCTAGCGAGTCCCAATCCGCCCACGAATGCTCGTCGTCCCCAGCGTTGTCTTCTGCCCAATCTCCTGTTTCGTTCCCACTGCCGTCACCCACTTGGCATGTTGACGCGTCGTAGGGGACGATGAAGAAGTTCCCGTGTGCGTAGTACATCGATATCGTCTGGATATGCTCTGCGTTGCTTGGCAGCGCTTCGACGACCTGGACTGCGGGCATCTTCATCGGGTCGTAGTGTAGCCAGTCGCCTTCCTGCAAGATCTGATTGGCGCCCTGCCGCCGTGGAGGTCCCCACTGTGCGTTTTCGCGTCGTTGAGGATACCGTGGATCTGGTCTGAGATGATCAATGCGGAAGACGAAGGAGGGCTGCAGGCGCTGTGAGCAGGATCATGAACGCCCGGACGTACTTCTCACCATTCGCAGTTGTGCCATATCGCCGTCAAGCTCGCCCAACTCGTCTCCGGGGGAGAATAACGATGTGGTCTCAAGTGCGTAGAGAGCTCAAACATGCCAGCAGCTCTCCGTTCACCGGCGTGAGAGACACCTACCTCCATGTACTGCTCCTGCCATCGGGTGATGGCCTCTGCGAACGACAGCCGAAGCCCACCCACGCTCGCAGCCCGATGTCTAGAAGGGCCGCCCAAGCGCGCCAGATTGAGTATAGATGCACCTTCACCGGTGAGACCGTGGACCAGTGGCGCGCTCGCGCATCGCCGAGGGAGGGTAGACAAGCTGCGGCTAGTGACCTGCAGGTTAGAGCTGGGCTGGCCTCCCATGGCATCCCATGGCACAATGCTCCTGCACGTAGCCGAAGTGGTATGGCGTTGTGGCATACGAGGTCCTCAGGCCGGCGGCGACAGCCAGAATCGAGACCTGGTTGTTGAAACCGAACCCTCGGACCCTTGACCAGATGTGGATGTGAGGGAGCGGCTCGTCCACCGGACGGAAAGCCGTTCTCGTTACCAAGCAGCTTGACAGCCGACCCGGCGAAGGGAGCGGCACTTGCACTCGCCCATCTCTGACAGCGTGCCGACAGCTGGCCTCGGCGTCCCGACAATGGCCACTGTCCCCGTGGCCCGGCTCCAGGCGCCTGGCTTTCAAGGGACCGTCCCTCCTAATCGCGGCCGGTCCGACAAGAGGATGCGGCTCAGCTCTGCGTCCGGAGGGTGTGGCCGCGCGTGTATAAAGGTATCGCCATATCGCCGACGCCGACCCGTGAGCGGCCATTGAAGCTTGTCAGGGAGCGGCAGCTCGCGGGGATGGTCTGTCAGCATCCACGCGGAGTTTCCTCGGGACTGCCCCCAGAGCGTTGCGTCGGAGCGCAGGGACCAGACCTCGCACAACGAAGTCGTCGTCAGATCGCCCAGCCAGATCCCGTGGGCTTTAGCTGATGGTGTCAACAGCGCGTTTGGACAGGGAAGGGCGTCCGCTTTATACTCAGCCGCTCGGACGGCGCATGACTTCGCCCTCCATAGTGCAGCGTCTGCGGCCCAGCCGATGCGAGCGCTGATGACGGCCCCTATGTCCCACAGGCTAGCGCGGTTGCCTTGTTGTTGCCTTGAGCAGGCGATGCGGACCGCCATACAGATGGGTCGCCACTGGCGATGAACCAATTGCATCTACCGTGCCTGGAAGAGCTCTTGGCCCCGTCAAGCGCGGGTCGCGGCGAGCGCGCTCACGTCGATCGATGCTCCGACGAGGACGGATGAGATTCTGAAAATGCTGCGATGGTGTCCAGTCAGAGAGAAAAGCGAGATGGGGATGGCCGCAGCCGGAGGATCTCTTCTGTTCCGAGCTGCGCCGGTCGTTGGGGCATGCTCTGCCAAGCCAGGACCTGAGGCTCTTTGCGGCATTATTTGCAGTCGCAAGAAGAGTTTGCAGACAGTCCGAGCACTTTTCTTTCTGTGTTAGCATCGCGCCGTTCCGAGGCCGATTCCGCGAGGGACCAAGCCTGTACAGGGGACTGGGATATGGTGCCCGGCTCTTACCGTGATCATACGCATTGCTTCGATCTCCTCGGCGTCATACCTTTGATGGCTTACTGCTGGAGGGTTCCGTGTGCGCTCTCATAGTGAAGGATGAAAGTGCCGGGTCGCGGCAGTATGCTATTCCCGTCGGCGTTCGAGATGTCCAAACGACACCTCGAAGCACCTTCGGCCCGTCGTGAGCGGAGCCCAAACCAGGACACAGGAGCTGATACGATGGCGAGCACGCTTCCAAGCGCTGGTCATGTTGGGCGGCAGGCTCTCAATACACCATGCTCAGCGCGTGGTCAAACGCTCTTCTCAGCCACGCTGCGAGTCGTGCTCGCAAGACCCATAAGTCCTCAAGCATTCCCAACCTAATCGTCGCGCGGCGGACGCGTGTGGCCACCGATCTCAATCACCCACAAGGCTGCATTCGTTGACGCGTATTCTACCGTAGGTCGTGGACAATGGTAGGGGAGGACAGGAGGCCGACTAGATCGATTCGTCGTGATCTCTGACAAACGCAAGTGTCGGTCCGATTCGGTTGCAGCGCCGCCAGACTCGTCTCGCCATTGCCGTGGAAGATGTCAGCGCCAATGAGGGCGGAAGGAGATGGCGATGGCGCAGGAGGAGACCTCCAGGCAGTTCCGGGTGCCGGTCTCCTCCAAGATCGATCGGGCCCAGCAATAGACCCGACATTCGACGAGTCCGGTTGCAGGCACGCAGACATCCCTAGACCCCGCAAGGGCAACGGTGGGTGAGAAGAGCGCAAGGTGGAGATTTGAGGCCAGATGCATACCGAGATCGAAGACGGCTAGTCCACGAGAGGATGAGTCCTTGAAGGCTCTGCTAGGCTTTCCGATCAAGGTTGCCTGAGGCAGCAAGTGATTGGTGTTCAGTCGAACGAATAAGTTGCAGATGCAGACAAGCGCTTCGGGCTTCTGCTCAAAGCGCGAGACGACCATAGATGTCGTTGAGCGGCGGCGTCAAGTCATTTCTCTCTTCTCCATGCTGTATGCACGAGCGACTCGGAGCCTTGCACGCTGACCAATCAGCGCTCGCTAAGGATTCGGAACTTTCCCAATTCGAATTTCCAACTTCCCGCTCCATCTCTGCTTGTCAGCCACACTGATCTCGCTCGACCAACATACCAGTGAGGGACTGCATGCCATGGCCGAGACTCCCAAGCCCGTGCATACCCTGGTCTTGGACACCGGAGCAATCATCAAGAACGAACCTCCCGTATCAACTCTGGTGGCACAATCCGAGCATCTGGTCACAGTGCCCGCCATCATTTCCGAAATCAGAGATGCAGCGACGAGATCACGAGTCGAAACGACGCTATTGCCGTTCCTGACGTTGAGATCGCCGAACCCGGCCAGCATCAAGTTCGTGACGGATTTCGCTCGTAAGACCGGAGACTTGGCAGTCTTGAGCACACCGGATATCCACATCATTGCCCTGACCTACGAGATCGAGTGTGAGCGAAACGGCGGCGACTGGCGGTTGCGGCGAGTGCCGGGTCAGAAACGACTGAATGGGTCTCCTCCGGCTAAGCCAGCGCCAGCGGAGGAGCAGGGGGCAAATGAGGCTGGTGCGGAGAATGTTGTAGGTGGCGATGATGCGCCGGGAGAGTCCACAGAACGCGAGGCTGCCAACGGAAATGTGCCAGAGTCAGAGGCTGTCGGTACCCACACGGTAGCCGAAGAGAGTACGGAGCCTCACAATGTAGATGATGCAGAAACCGCATCCGAGAGCGTCGCCCTGGAGACTGCCGTCAAAGACCTCACCATCGCCGAAGATGCACAGCCTCACGTGGATTCCGCACACGCTCCCGGCGCCAGCCAAGAAGACTCCGACTCGGACTCCGACGGCTGGATCACCCCCTCCAACCTCAAGAAGCAGCAAGCCCAAGACGCCAGCGCGACTGTAGGCGACAAAGCCGAGCCCAAGACCATGCAAGTCGGCGTCCTAACGACCGACTTCGCCATGCAAAACGTCATCCTCCAGATCAATCTCAACCTCCTCTCCCGTTCCATGACCCGGGTCCGGCATGTCAAGACCTTCGTCCTGCGGTGCCACGCTTGCTTCCAGATCACCAAGGAAATGAGCAGGCAGTTCTGTCCGCGCTGTGGGCAACCGGCTTTGACCCGCGTGTCTTGCTCGACGGATTCGAATGGGGAGTTCCGGCTGCATTTGAAGAAAAATATGCAGTGGAACACGAGAGGCGATCGGTACAGTGTGCCGAAGCCGGTGCACGGGTCCGCAAATGGGAGGATCCAGGGAGGCGGGAAAGGCGGGTGGGGGAATGAACTGATTCTGACGGAGGATCAGAAGGAGTATGAGAGGGCTAGTGTGGCGGAGAAAAAGCAAAAGGAGAGGAGTTTGATGGATGAGGATTATCTGCCCGGGATCTTGACGGGAGATAGGGGGAGAGCCGGAGGGAGGATCAAGGTGGGCGCTGGGCGGAACGTGAATGCTCGGAAGAGGTAGCCGGTACGGGTCCGTGTAACGACGTCTACGAAATTCACGGTACAGGAAGGCTTTTAGGGGCAGGAGCGCTCGGCACACCCCTGCAGATACCGAATGCGACTCAAATGTGCTACAACGGAGCGATGCGTCATCATCGGCGCCCTACTCATACACTCCACAACACTCCCCTGAAAGCAAATCAGACACACTCCCACTCAGCAAAAACACACCACCTCGCACTCCGATCAGCCAACACCAACCCCCTCCAAATCCCCCTTTCTCCGATCTTGATCACCGTCTCCCAGCTCGTCGTCAAGCCATCATCCCCTGCGCCATTGGGCCGAGGACTAGCAGTCTGTTCCTGCTTCCTGGTCAATCTGATGATCTTCTGACTCGGCGTCTGGATCGCCAGTTTCGCCGGTTTCTGCTGCGCAGCCGTCATCGGCTGCCCGTTCGCGGGCCCGTGAGAATAGTCCGAGCCGGAGGTGGAGATGTTGGCGGAAACCATGCTCATCGCGCTTCCCGGTCGGGCGAAAGGCTGAGGGCTGGCGGGGCGCGAGAGAGGAGCGGAGGCCGCCCCCCACGTGTCCGGGGTGAAGCGCGAGAGCGACGAAGGGTGTTGGCGGATACAGAAGACGAAGGTGTTGTTCAACGTCAATTTTCCGCACTGGGGTTGCGCGACGTAGAGATCGTGTCTCTGCGCATGCGGCGTCGGATGTCGGACGTGGAAGTCGTACGGGGGATTGTGGCCGGTATGCGAGAGCGGCAGAGCCACGGCTAGAGAGTGTGGGTTGTCCTTGGTGGAGTGCATGAGGCCGCGCTTGCCGGCGTAGACTTTCAAGACGCCTTGGCCTTCGTCGCTGGGGAGCAGGGATTTGATGGTGAAGCGCTTGCGGCCGGCCACCCATTCTGGCTGAGCGAAGACTGGTTTCCGCACGACGTCGCCGCTTTCGAAGTAGTCGCCATCGGCGTCCTGCGCGAGTGCGCGAGCTTCGACTTCGGCAACGCACTCAACATCTTCCGGCACGTGGATGTGCAGCTGAGCCATCTCGAGGTTCTCCAGGTGCAAGAGGCAGGTATTGAACTCTGTCAGCTCCAGCTCATGCTTGTGATATGCGGGCGTCGCACATGGCAGGTTGACCAGGATCTCGAAGTCTACGGGCGGGACGATGTGTTGCTGTCCTGGTAACAGCGGGATATGCGTGTAGCAGATGTGCAGTGGACGGGCCAAGAAGTACCACGACTCGGCGACCTGTCCGTTCGCGCTGCTGTAAGCACTTCGTCGAGGATGCGTGGGACTGGCGAGCGAGCAGTCCATGATGCGCCATTGCCCGTCGACGATGACCGCGTTCCACCAGTGGTTCGGCCGAGCGAGTGTATCCAGGTCCAGCGCCTCTCCCGGAGCCTTCAGGTAGCCGCGGACTTCCTCTGCGTACAGGCCGACCGCGCTGCACATCTCCCGCGCAAGCACCGCGATCTCTTGGCTGGAGCCGCGCTTGGAGGAGATGACACGTCTCGAGTCTACCGCGCCTTCGTAGTCTTCTTCCCAGGTGATGCGCTCCGCAATCCAGGTGAAGATGGCTCGTAGGCGCTGAACGTCGCTTCGATGGGGTCGACAGACATAGCTTTGCGCCAGCGCCGCGGGAGTGATCATTGGAGGTATGCTTTGGATGAAGCGGGTGCTCTTGTCCACAAGCGTCAGACTGGTGGTGTTGAAGTCGACGGGCTCGTCGACGCAAAGACCATCCAGCCCTTCATCACCCTCTGCCACCTCATGAAGGAGGTCGATTGGACTCAGCGCGGGCAGATCCAGCACCTCGCATCTCTCGGCCCTCTCTTCCCGCTCCCTTCTACTCAAAGAGTTTGATCTGTTGATGTCCCGGCGGACTTGCATCCAGTCACCACCGCCACCAAGCCCCATATCCCTACCGGCACTGCCGCCACCTATCGAAGACCCCGGCCTCGACGCCAGTCCACCAGTGATACCAGTCGCACCAACCCCGCCGCCAAAACCCTTCGTCGGACTGCCAGACCGACTATCAGGTCGACTGCCACCAGCATTACCAATCGTCGACCTCGCCGTCGCAGCCCCGGTCCTCGCAGTGGTCTTGGCAGACTCGATCATCTTCTTGAAGAAGCCGCTCTTCTTCGCCTTGGGCGCACTCAGCCCCCCCAAAACACCCGACGACTCCATCGGATCCTTCGTCCAATCCGCCACAGGTGTCGGAAGCGGCTGGTTGCCGGAAGCATGGCTCTCATGGTAGCTAGGCCCGGACCCCGAACTCTCGCTCGCGATCATGCTCCTAGCAGTGGAAGTGAGGTCGTTGGCGGAGCGTGTGTCGTGGAGAGTGATGGGTCGGTGGGTGTTGCCGCGTTTGCTGCCCATGCCGAATTTGCGACGGGCGAGGCTGCCGGCGCTGGTGGCGCTGAAGCCGCTGGCAGAGTAGCCGGACATGATGCTGCGGCTTGTGAGCTGGGTGCTTGTGCTGCTTTGAGTGGCAGACGAGGATTCGGTGGAATTTGTGACGTTTGTCTTAGTGGTGTAGGTACGGTTTAGACGGTCGCGGCCAAGCTCGTACGCAGACTTGCGGTGCTTGAGAGAAGGGTGCTGTTGCTGCGAGTGTAGCTGTCGGCCATGGGAGCTCTGGCCGCTGGATTGACTGCCTGATGTATTTGGCCTTGAAGTCGGGTACTGTGCTCCCTTGAGCGGCGGCTCGGGCGGCTGACTGCTCGCATGCGACCCATCCGACCGTGTGTGCCGAAGTTGGTGCTCCATCCGCTGCACATAATTGTCCAAAGCTGGCGGGCCGTCTCGCGATGATGGCAGAGAGGGTGTCTTGCTCTCACGTTCGTACATTGGCTCATGGTTGTCGATAAACCCAAGTGATGACTGCGCTCTCTGATGCTGCAATTGAGACCGGCTTCGTACCAGCTCGAACTCATCCGGAGACCAGACATCACCGGAAGTCACTCGCTGAAGCGGCTCTTCGTATTGAACGTCGGTCTGGTAGGCCGCCATGTCGTGTAAGGAAGACATCACATCATTCATGGCATCCCGCAGAGGCGAAGGGGTCATGTGGCTACCGCCTGGAGAAGGAACCATGGGTGTCCTACTGCCGGCGTGCGCATATTGATCGTCGCCCATAGGCGGCAGCGGCGAAGCAGGGCGGCTGGGCTGATAGGCCACCCGATGCGCTGGTGGAGGAGGTGGGGGCGGCGAAGAACCAATGTCGTCGTCTCCGGGAGCTGGGGACGCGCCCCGCCACGCGGGCTGATAGCCAAAGGACGGCGCTGGTGATGGCGCTCTGGATCCGTAGTAGTCTAGCTGTTGGTAGGGATTTGGTGACGGCTGTCTCGAAGCTGGCAGGATTTGCGGATATGCCGACCCATCATGATACGTCGAAGGCAGCGGCGAGAGCGGTCTTGGCGGCGCAGGCGATGCAGCGCGGTAATACGGTTGCGGTGATGTTGCGCGATACATCGAAGACTCCGTCTGTCTCGCGTAATTCAGCGTCGGCGTCGGCGACGCAGAGGGAGCAGCAGATCTCTGCTGCGGCAGGGGACTCGACGCCCTCGAAGGCCTCCTCGCGTGCCCTCTCGGCGGAGGCGCAGGTATCCTCGGCCCGTCGTCCACCACTTCCTTCACCGGACTTCCAGTTGCCTGCGCCTTCACCGTCCCGGTAGGCGCCTGCGCAGTCTTCATACTAGAAAACGGCCTCAACTTGCTCTTCTGCTTCTTCTCCTTCTTCTGCTTCTCCTCCGCCTCGGGCGTCCCGTCTTTCCTCCCATTCATCGACCCCTCCGGACCCAGTCTCTCGTAAGCATCGAACGGCTTTCTGAACATGCCCTTCGACTGCGCCGCTTTTGACGCGCTCTGGGTCAAGGGCGAGGCATTCCGACTGTTCGGCGCAGGCTGGAAGCTCTCGTCCAGCACTTTCACGAAGTTGCTGGGGAATAGTCCGATGGCGCGGGGATCTCGACGTAGACGGCCCGTCCACCAGGACCCATCGCCGGCGTTGAGTGCTTCGATCAAGTCGCCCTCGATGAAGCCTAGGTCTTTCTTGGTCTCACCGCCCCAGGAGTAGGTTGCGCGGCACCAGCAGGGGAAGCGGGCGGGGAGGCTTGGCGCGCCCATCCCGATGAAGTGAGCGTACAGAGGAGGCGAGGCACTATCTCAAGCCAAGACCATCGATATGTCGTTGCTATCTGCGCCGAGGGCGTAATGCGACCAGTCCGTGGCCGTCCTGATGCCGTTGCTACGCGTTGCTATGCGGGTTCGTGGTGGAGATGTTGCGCGGCTCGAAGTCACCGCGGGCGGCAGCTACGGTAGATGGAGATGAGAGCGACTGTTGAAGGGCAAGCCCGGCCAATGTTCAAGTAGTAGCGAGAATGAGATACTTGGGTGAAAGTGGCGTAGTATGGTGTACCTTGCAGATGAAGATCGAGGCCTTTTCGCTTAACAACCGCTTGTTGATTTGTTTAGACGCCCGGCGCTAGCCCAACTGCCAAATTGAGCCGCATGTGGGGAAAACGCTCCGGCTCTGACGTCACTCCCCGAAATGGATCTCGTACCTTGCAGATGAGACTTGTGAGACTTTGATGGCAGATCAGGTCATGCATCAAAAGACCCGCAAATACTAGGTGCAAGTTCCCTAGCCAACAACGACCCACACCCAATGCAACCACACCCGCTATGCAAGACCCCACCGTCCGCGAAAACACCGTCCTAGCTAGCAGCTGCACATCAAGGCAGGCCGCTAGCACCATCGAGATCCATCCCATCCCCCTGCCCCCGCGCTCTCCGCCGTCCACTCCGCCCACGCGCCCTCGCCTGCTGCATCTCCGCCACGCGATTCGCCACACTGACATCAATCGCCTCCTCATCCGCTCCATCCAGCACACCTTCTCCCTCCAACATCTCCAGCGCTTTGCCCAACAGATCGCTCGCCAGGGGATCCTGCGGGGAAAGCGCAAGACCCTCGTGCAATGCCACTGTCGCTTCGAAGGCTTGTTCCAGCTCCAACAGCACCAGCCCTTTAGAGGTAAAGATATCGCAACTCCGCAGACCAAGCCGGATGACTTCGTCGTATTGCTCCAGCGCTTCTTGTAGTCGGCCTATTCTCCGCAGAGCGTGCGCGAGCGCGAGGCGCGTTTCGCGATATTGATGAGAGGGCGCTTCGTTGTCGTCTGCAATTTTCAATGCGAGGTCGAATGATCGGATCGCGCTGTCATAGTCGCCTTCTTTGTAGGCGCAGACGCCAAGCTCGTGGATCAATAACGGATCCGTCTTGCAGAGATTGTACGCGGTTGTCAGGTACTCCCGCGCGATGGCGAGGTTATCGAGCGCGATCTCCTGCATGCCCAGGAATAGCTGCGGGAGGTGCGTGCCCTGGAACAGCCGGGCAGCGGTGCTGTATGCGGCGATTGCCTGGTCGCCTTCGCCTTCTGCGGCGAAAGTGTGAGCGAAGCCTATCCAAGCGGGCCCGAAGTGGGGGTTCATGAGCGAGGCTTTGGAGAAGTAGCTGCGCGCTTCGGGGATGCGGTGTGTGGAGAGGTAGTAGGTGCCGACTGCTAGCCAGGTACAGGGTTCTTGCGGGTGGGTATCGGCGAGGTCGTGGGAGAGGGCGAAGAGAGCGTTGATGTGTTTGAGTTGGTAGAGCAGTGCAAGGTGGAGCGGTAAGCAGGCGAAATTGTAGGGGTCCGATTCCAGGATGCTTGAGGTTAGGGAGAGCGCGGGCTCGAAGCGAGAGGCGGCGAAGAGCATGTCGGCTTTGGCGAGCAGGATGTCGGCGTTCTCGGAGAGACGGTAGTGCGAGGACAGAGTGTCGACAGCCGTCGTAAAGTCCTCGAGGCGAGAATACTTCGACAAGCGAGTGATGTAGAGCTTCCGCACAAAGTCTGCAGCCTCCGGCGCACCAGCGCCATCTTCCAACTCCGGCTGCACGCTCTCAAAGTTCAGACTCTCCAGAAACGCCCATTCCTCGCCGGGACTCATGAGCGAGTTCTTCATCAGCTGATCAAAAGCCTCGAAGCATTGCACATCGATTCGCACAGCATCCATGTAGCACTCCTTCGCGCGATCCAGAGAATTCTGCTTCGCGTAGCACAGTCCCCTCAAATAACACATCCCGGCCTCATACCGGATACTGGCCCGATCCGCATACTCCCGCTCTTCACTCCTGTCCGCCCGCTCCAGTCTGCTTCCCGCCACCTTGGCCTTCCCGTGCTGCTTGATGCTCAGGCCATTGGTCACAGCCTGCAACTTGCGCCGAGAGGAATCCGCCGTGGTGACGAGGTGGACCGGATTCTTGTCGCCGAGTGAAGTGAGCGCCTCTTCATGTCGGTTTTGCTTGATATAGCAGTGCGCTGCGAGGTATCGGGCCGCGGGTGTTCGCGACAGGCGATCGGAGCGCGAGACGAACGAGAGCGCCCGGGGGTAGTTGCCAGCGTCGAAGTGGATTTGAGCGAGGGAGAGGGCGTCTTCGCTGGAGTCTGTACAATCTCAGCACCGTTGCTCAGATGAGATAGCATTTTGACATACTCGTCAATGCAAGCAGTTTATCGCCTACATATACCGCCGACTCATACTGGTGTTTCCCCAGCGCATCATCTCTCCAATTGCGTAGGAAGGTTTCCATGGCGTCTCTTTTCAGCCTGGCTCACGCCATGTGGGGAATGCTGTATATGTAGCGACGGCCGCGTGCTTTGCGCCTGCTGGATGTGAGTTTGCATTCATTTTTCGCGGACGCTGTCGCCGAGGGATGCACATATACACCTACCTGAGAGAAGGCGGGAGCAAGCGCGTTTGCGCTGTTGACAGTCGCGCTCCTCTCGGCGCTTCTTTCGCCGATCCCATCCATCTTCTGGGTGCAGCCACGCGGGGAAGTCGGCATGACTCGCGCGTGAGGCTTGAGGCGTCGCTGACGGATCTTAGTTCAAATGGGACTTCCAGGTCTTCTAGTTCTACTTCTTCTTCTTCTTCTTCTTCTTCTTCCTGATACCCACGTGATTCTTGCACGACCGGCGCAGATAGCATAGCTCGAGTCGCCAAGACGAAAGAACATCTGGCTGACGAATACACTGAACCACCACCATGTCCGAACGAAAAGTCCTAACCAAATACTACCCCCCGGACTTCGATCCTTCCAAGATCGAGCGTCGGCGAGGCCCCAAGCAGACGGGACCCAAGACCCAAACAGTCCGGCTCATGGCACCTTTCAGCATGAAGTGCACCTCCTGCGGCGAATACATCTACAAAGGCCGCAAGTTCAACGCCCGCAAAGAAACCACGGACGAGAAATACTACGCCATCACCATCTTCCGCTTCTACATCAGATGTACGAGATGTTCGGCCGAGATCACATTCAAAACGGATCCGAAGAATATGGACTACGAATGTGAGCGAGGCGCGAGGAGGAACTTCGAGCCGTGGAGGGAAGCGAAGTTGGCCGAGGAGACGGAGGAGGAGAGATTGGATCGATTGGAAAGGGAGGAGAACGAGCGGGATGCAATGAAGGAGCTGGAGAAGAAGACGGAGGATGCGAAGACCGAGATGGCGGTCGCGGATGCGTTGGATGAGGTACGGATGCGGAATGCGATGCGCGAGCGGGCAGATGTGGATGGCGTGATTTCGGGCGTTGCGACGCCGACGGCGAAGGACGAGGCGAGGGAGCGGTTCGAGGCGGAGATTGAGGAAGAGGCGAGGAGGGCGTTTATGAGTGCGACGGGAGAGAGGGTGAGGAGATTAGATGAGGAGATTGAGTTGCCGGATGCCCTGGGGTCAGTGGCGGAGGAGAATGTGAAGAGGATTGATAGTACGAGGACTTCGGAAGAGCAGGTGGCGGCGCCGGCTGTGCCGACGTTTCAGCGGAAGGTCAAGGAGAAGAAGGCACCGGCGTTGTTGCCGGGGGTGAAGAAGAAACCGGTCGCTGCGCTGGTAGCTTATGATGATGATGAGGAGGACGATGATTGAACGGTGCGCATACTGAGCGTATTGCTCATGGATCCTGGCCATTGCACCCACGCGCGAACGCCCACCGCACAAGATCTGTTGCCGCGATGACTCCGCCGCCACACTTTCAACACCGCCGTCAAACCTGAACGCCCCTGGACGTGTTCGTCGGCAACACCCAGATGCTCAAAACCAGAAGAGGAGCGGTGACAGGCCGAAGCGCCAGACGTCAAAATAATCTCGCGCAACATTATGAAACGAGATTGACTGCACGTGGAGTGCAATCTGGGCCCTTGCAGCGGGTTGGACGGCTGCGGCAGTCTGCGTTCAATTGCACAAACATCGTCTCCGCTGGTAACGCGGCCATGCATCCGTTTCCGTTTGCGTGTGGTGGGTAGCATCACGATGCTGGACGTCCAAACACAGCGTCTCGCTAACGGTCGTGCGAAGAAGTAATCCATTACCGCGAGGAAGGCGAACGAGACTGCCGAGACCGCCCAGGGCCCCCGAGGTCGAATTAACGTCCGCGCCTGAATGAAGAGGATAGCCGATACGTCACAGCTAGGCTTTGCTAATCTACCTGCGGAGCTCGTAGTCGGGTTGTTCACTGGTGCGGGAGGCGTTGCAGTGCGCACCTGAGAATCTCCATGAGAAGAAAGAGTGGGCATCTGGTTCGCGTCTTCCCTTCAATGCCATGGCATCAGCCGGGCGGAATCGCGCGCGAATCTCGTTCTCCCTTCCCCGTTGCACGGCGAACGACCTTGCGACCCGGCCAGCGAAACGGCGTACGATATATGGTGCGACGGAGAGTTGCTATATCCAGTGTCGTGCCGTGCCGCCGGCATGCCGTCCAAACAGCGCGGAGGAGGCGGTAGTTGAATATTCGGTCGTTCCTGCAATCTTCCCGCCTGCCCTGAGGTGCAACGTCGGAAGCCACGGCAGCGTGCCGCTGAGCCGGCCAATCAGAAGCTGGTGCCTTGCCGCCTTGCGAGGGCCCTTGGCGTATCAAAAGTGCCAAGATGAAACCAGCAAGGTCACTCCCTCCGTCGATCGTGCTCCGTACATTCTTCACTACGGTGAACGATCACCCTCCCTCAGTCGCTCATTTCGACATTCACCAAGATAGCCCATTGTCGACGAACGCCTAGTGCGCGGTCGACAATCGGTCTATTGTCCACTCCCTTCTCCGGGTGCACATATTGAGCAAGGCAAACGAACAAAAACAATCGCCGCTCTTCCACCTCACGCAAGGGACGATAATCGCGGGTCGAATTTACATATCCCTTACACACCACGAACTTGACACCCTGCCACTTGGGACGTCACGATCAACGAATACAGCAACCTTCCTCGCGACATCACGCGCTCACCTCTCTTAGGCTTCACTCACTCCCACCCGGTTAGCATGAGGTCGCAGGCGACCACCGCGGCCACTGCGCTCGCCCTCTTCGGCCCCGCGGAGGCTTTCTGGCGCATGCCGTGCCGCTCGCAGACGGGTATTGGCCGTATCGATCCCATTGTCGACCCAGGCGAGGTCAGCAGTCACGTTCACACCATCCACGGTGGAGGAGGCATGGGCTTCAACGCGGATTACCAGTCGCTCACTAGCAGCAATTGCACGTCTTGTGAGGTCACACAGGATCATTCGGCTTATTGGACCCCGGCGTTGTACTTCATGTACACGAATGGGACGGCGGTAATGGTGCCCCAGGTGGGCGGGATGCTGGCGTGAGTGTAATTGTGGGTGATGCCGCTAAGCTTGACTGATTGATTCTAGGTACTACCTTTACTACCTCACGAATGTCACCGCATTCCCGGAAGGCTTCCAGATGGTTGCGGGTGATCCGAGCCTGCGCAACTTCACTGGCCCAGTGCCGGACACCCCGCTCAGCTTCTGGCCGACTGACCCGACGAACCAATTCTTCCTCCAGCAGCGCGCCATTGGCTTCAACTGCCTGAACTACCAGGCCGCTCCCGAGCCGTCGCTGTACCGCCATACACTCCCCGCCAAGGACTTCATGGACAAGCAGTGCACTGATGGATTGCGCCTGGAAATGGCATTCCCAAGCTGCGGCACTGGCGCGCTGGACTCGCCAGATCACAAGTCGCATGTCGCATATCCGAGCTTGGTGAAGGAGGGCAACTGCCCTGTCGGTTACGATGTCCACTACCCGTTCTTGTTCTACGAGACCATCTGGGCGACTAACGCCTTTGCTGGTGACGATGGCCAATTTATGCTCTCCTTCGGCGACCCCGTCGGCACCGGCTACCACGGCGACTTCATGATGGGCTGGGAGTCGCAGGAGTTCTTGCAGAATGCTTTGGACAATTGCACCAATGCATCTGGGGAGATTCAAGACTGTGCCCTGTTTGACATTCAGTCCGATGCAGAGGCGGCGCAATGCACCTTCCCAATCCCGGAGGCGATCAAGGACGACAACCCGAAGGGCCCGCGAAACGGTCTGCCGGTGGCCGTTCCTATCCAGAATGGGCCGGAGCCTGCAACGCCGTACTCGGTGGTGGTTCGCAGCGGCGTGTCGACTTCTTACGAATCGGCTACACCTCTTACTACGACTGCTGTCAACCCGACCTTCTCGTACACCGCCGCCAATCCGTCGGTTACATCGACAGCCGAGCTCGGCATCATCGTTGCCAAAGTGAGCCACAGCAGTCTTCCGCCGTCATCTTCCGACGCCTCGTCAACCATATCCTGGTCTTCGACCAGCACGCGCACCTCCGAGTCGTCTACAATCACCACACCACCCATCCCATCCTCCTCAGACTCGGCCGGCGACGCAGTCTCAACCAGCTACTCAACTAACGGCAATCAAGTCGTCGAGCTAGTCATTGAGCAAGTCGAAGTAACCGTCACCGCGACTCCTTCTCCAGCAGCCGCCGCCAGGCGGCACTTACACAAGCATCTTCATCACGCGGGCCGCTTTTGAGAAGCAGTTTCTACCCACGAGAAGGACAACACGACCAACATGCATACTTTTCACGACGAAACGTTCAGCATAGCATTGAGGTCAGAGCGAGAGATCAGAGGCGTCGCTGAGCTGGATAAGCTGGGCGAGTGGGTGGATAGGACTGTCATCGACCAGCGAGCCGTAGAACCGCGCGGGCAGGCCTGCTGTGAGTTTGATGTGCTTTCGCGTCGAACGGTATGCTGCGAAGCCGCCATTGATGCCCCTGTGTATATATAGCGGACTCTGTGAGATGAGAGTCTCGCAATGAGGTGACTGCTCTCTTCCACGTTATATTCGCCCATCCATCATCTCTTCGGTTGACATCGGGGCAAAAAGTACGATGATTGCTGCTGCCTCAGGAAGGGGACTCGGCTGCCCCCACACCATCCCAACGCCACCGACTTTAGCAGCGAGCTTTTGACGGGATTCCCTGTGTCTTCTCCTCCCACGCGCGCAGAATACATGCATGTACACTGCTAATTAGATGCTCATTGGCTTCGAGGTAGGTTGGAGAGTACAGCTTGCCCGCCTGACTCATGGTGGACCTGCGTCAGCGCTAGGAGGCAGCGACTTAAAGCAAACACTCGAGGTGGCGATTCTACGGCTACCTCCTAGAGCCTCTCTGCATCTTCGACCGGTGGTGGTGACTGACACACAAGGCTGCTCCTACCTCTCCGACAAGAAGAAGCCCACGCCCGCGTCGCGGTCGTAGAAAGAATCATTGCATCGCAGCCATGGACTTCCGCAGACTGGGAAAGCTGCTCCCGGACGCCTCCAGCCCAGCGGCAAATGGCACCCAAACCCTCAACCTCACAGAACTGTCCCCCAACATCCTCGAGGCCCTGGTTCCAGGCTACGGACTCATCTCGCGCTACATCGCCAGCACCTTCGGCCTCGACATCTCCCTCTTCGTCTCCGCCGGCCTCCTCCTCTTCGCCACCTGGAAAGCCGGCCAATACGCCTACCACCAACTCTCCCAGCTCTTCACCTACTTCTTCATGTCCTCGGTCCACATCGACGAGCACGACGACATGTTCGACATGGTCATGGGCTGGCTCGCTGCACACCAAACCGCCACTTCGCGGAGCAGGAAAATGCGGGCGAAGACGCAGAAGGGGAGGGGAGCTGACGATGCTTACGATGCTGCTGCAGACGATGCACTGGATGAGAACGGGATGTTCAATTACAACAAGTGGTCTGCCCGGACTCCTCCGAGGTTTGAGCCGTATTACGGACGGCAGATCGTGTGGCATGGTGGCCGGATGTTCCTGCTGCAGCGTGCGAGACGGCCGAATGAAGGGCAGAGGTTGCAGGTGCATTTCGGGAACGCGCCGGAAGACGATATCATCGAGATCGACTGCATTGGGCGGAGTATCGAGCCGATCAAGGATCTGCTGAAGACGGTTAGGGTGTGGTCGTTGAATCGAACGACTGGCACGACTACGATCAGGCATCCGACGCCGAAGGATAGGGCGAGGTTTGGTGGGACGTGGAGCAAGACGTCTTCGAGACCGTCGAGACCGATGGACACGGTCATTCTGGATGCGGAGCAGAAGGAGATGATCATCAGGGATATGAACGAGTACTTGCATCCGGCCTCTCCGAAATGGTACGCTATGCGTGGTATCCCGTATAGACGTGGCTACCTATTCCACGGTCCGCCAGGTACGGGGAAGACGAGTTTGAGCTTTGCTTTGGCCGGAATCTTCGGGCTCGAGATCTATGCTATCAGTCTGCAAGATTCGACATTGACGGAAGGCGATCTTATGCAGCTTTTCAATGGGCTGCCGCGGCGATGCATCGTCTTGCTGGAGGACATAGATGCCGCGGGCTTGGTCCGTGATGGAGCAAGCGAGGAGGAGGAGAGCAAGGCTGGTAAGCCGAGTGAAGGCACCGATGACAAGGCGAAGAAAGAGAACGAAAAGGAGAAGAAAGACAGCGAGGCAGAGTCGAAGAAGACTGCTGAGGAATTTACACTCAAGGATCTAGCGAAAGAGCTGAAAGCCATTGGTAGTGGCCAGAGAGGAGGGGGCAGGCCTGCGCCCACTCGCGTCAACAACGCTGATAGCCAATCTGGAGGCGGGATTTCGCTTTCTGGTCTGTTGAACGCCATCGACGGTGTCGCCACCCACGAAGGCCGCGTACTTATCGTGACGACAAACTACCCAGAGAAACTCGACCCTGCTCTCGTCCGACCTGGCCGGATTGACCGCCGCGTCGATTTCAAGCTTGCCATGCGCGAGCAGATCCGCGAGCTCTTCATCAGGATGTATGCAGCCTCCGAAGAGACGAGCAGCAGCCATCTCTTTGGGCGCAGTGACATGAAGTCACCTCTGGATCAGGCTGCTGGCATGCCTCGAGAGAAGCTTGAAAAGCTCGCCGCCGACTTCGCCGCGCATGTTCCGGACAACACATTCACGCCGGCCGAAGTGCAGAATCTCCTCATGATGCACAAGAAGCACCCTCAAGCTGCGGTAGACGAGGTGGAGAGCTGGGTCCGAGACTCGCTGCGGGAGAAGGGCGAGGCTTCAGTCGCGCCGTCCAGCGACGATGATGTAGAAGTCGTGTCCGGTGTGGAGCGGGATTGAACGATTACCCGCTCTTGGCAGGTCGCAGCATGAAGTAATTGCAGTACCACACCCCGGGACTCACTCTCTCATTTTCGATCCAAGTGTCAAGTCGACTGGCTTCCCGAAACCCAAAATGCTCATACACCGGCAGCCCCTCCGGCGAGGCTTCCAGATACGCTTCCAGATGCTCGCTATCAGCTTTCTCGACGCCCCAGCGAAGGATCCTGGATCCGGAGCCTTTGCCTTGATATTTCGGGTCTGTTGCTAGCATCTCAAGGTCTATGATCAGATCAGTACTGGCCTGAGCCTAGGAGAATCCGCCCTCGCCGGGAGACTCACACCAATGCGCCCTCACGCCCATAATCTTTGGATGCTCCCCCATCCACGCCCCAAACGTCTCATCCGCCAACCTCTTATCACTTCCCTCCGGCCATGCGGCTGGCAGATCCTGATCCGATTTCTGGCCTTCCTGGAATTTGCGCCACTTGCCCCAGGATGCGATCTCGCCAGACGGGACGTGGATGACTTTGAAGTGGTGCGAGCCTGCCTGGGACAACTCGGCGACGAGCATGTCTTCCCACCATTTCCGGACGGCGTCGGTGCGAGGCCAGCAGCCGATGGAGTGCGCGTTTTGGAAAGCGTCGAAGTAAATCTGGATGCAACGGGGAGCATCTGAGGGCTCTAGGGGACGGAGCTCGAAAGACATGGGTGAGCGGGAGGTGTTATTTGGAGCGATATTAGTGAAGTCCGAACAGTCAAGGCTTCAACGGCATCAGATGGCGCCTGTCACATTTATATACACAATCTTTCGATCCATACTCAATGCCGAACGGATGAATAGCGCCTGCCCGTATGCTTAGTCCATGCCTCTTCTAATCACCGCCACGGCGAAATGCTTTTCAAGCGCCTGTGAGTCAGCGCTTGGCGCCGCCCGCGAATTGCCCGAATTGGCAGGCGCGTATGCCAGGCTTCGTGCTGGGAAGAGCCCCCCCCCGATCACCCCTCCAAGTTGCATGGTGTATAGCGCATGGAAGTCGTTACGCATCATTCCCATGTATCTATCATCATGACCGTATGTGAACTCAATGCAGATGGCCGCCCCTCCCACCGGGAACCCCTGCTCAACACGGTCCGATCATCTGCGCCAAATGCGCCAGCCCAGCCCTCCCCTGCATAGCCACCTCCTCCTCCTCCAACAATTCCTCGATCGTCTTCACATCCTTGATCCTGAAGAATGCTGCCGCCCCCTCCGCCAAACGCCGACTCACACCCGGCAATTGATCCTCGTTTATCGCCGCAAAGCAGAGGCGGAAGTACTTCCACCCTTCCTTTTCCCGGATCTCTTGCGTCGGACTGAAGATCGCGCCCGGAGACACGAGCACAAGGTACGGCTCAGTGGTCAAGAACAGCCAGAAAGCCCGCGCCAAACGAGGTAGCTCGTGGGCTTTGGCGTAGTGATGGTGAAGCGCGTGGTGCTCAAACAGGATCTTAAGCCAGATGAACATGCCTCCGACCGGCCAGTCGAAGCTGTAGAGGGGAGTCTTTTCGATGACGCTCCATTCCTCGTCGTCCTCGGCTGCTTCGGACAAGCTGCTCCGCCGCCCGGATTTGACGAGGTACTTTCCCTGGTCGAGGATGCTGCACATCTTCTGCATGCGCCTCTCATAGTTGCCGCGCAGGCCCTCGAGCCACCGGACCCAGCCGTCGGCTTTCCAGCCTTCGCCGTCGTGGAGACCGCCTTTGCCGCTTCTGCTTGCGTGGAGGCCGGCTTGGTCCGGGCCCAAGATGAGTTCGGCGATCATGCTTTGGACGAAGCCGGAGGGTTGCTGGGTAGAGGTCTCGGTAATGCGCAGGATCCTCTCGACCAGCGCGGGTTGCGCGGTGATCCAGCCGAGACGGCAGCCGGGTGCTACGGTTTTGGAGAATGTGTCGAGGCGGATCACGCGACCGTCGATATCGACTGAGACGAACGACGGTACGAGGCTGTCGAGGAAGGGATATCCGGAACGTTTCCAGTTCTCAGGCATGGGCTCGGCATTGGCGAACATGGGCACATCGGGGTTGAAGGAGGTGTTGGAGGCGGAGCTGGTGGTCGTGGTGTTGATTGCGGTGGAAGTGGGGTACTGCAGGTACCAGTACGGATCATCCTCGATGATGATGATGTCGTATTTGCTGCACAGGGCGTAGATCTCACGGCGACGCTGCAGCGAAAGCACACCAGACGTGGGGTTCTGCCCCATCCTGTGGCACTGGGTCAGCATGGGGTTCAGCCTTTTTCTTGCGCGGGTGGAAGGCACTCACGTAACGGTGTACATCAAATGCGGCCGCTTGCCCTTCTTGAAATCCCAATCGCGCAACACCTCTTCCAATCCACCTGGGCCATCGGCTTTCATGCCTTCGTCATCCATCGCCACGGGCACCACACCGAGACCTCGCGGCACGGCACTCTGCACGGCGTTCATGTAACAAAAGCTCTCGACCAAGATGTGCTCGCGGTCCCTGATCCAATCATGATCCTCACTCCACTCGTTGCTCAAAGCCTGGATGCACTTGGAGAACCCATCCGTGTTCCCGCACGTCAAGATGACCTCCGGCCCGCCCTTGTACGGACAATTGGGATGCGCATGGTCGCGAGTGAACTGGCGGATGAAGTAGTATAGCGGCGGATAGCCTTGCGCCGTGCCGTACTGCAGCGCCGTGCTCAAATCGATCCTTCTCAATGGATTCTCCTCCTCGCTCGTATGCGGCACCGTGATCGCATCCTGCGGCTGGTTCAGCGGACTGCTCTGCGCTCCGGCAGCGATGCCCAGCGTCTGCACGCGCTTCGCGAGCGGGCTGTTGGCCCGGTCGGCCTCCTCGGGCGGCGGGTCGACGGGGTTGTTAGGCGTCGGCTGCCATCGATCGGGCCTCGCGACTTTGGCCTCGAGGGTGTCGAAGGGGAAGTAGTAGTTGTTCGGCAGCCCGCCCGCGAGCTGGCCGATGCCTGGGATGGCGAAGTATTTGTAGAACTGCTTGATGGAGCTCGCTTGCCGGGCCTTGGTTGCGCGGCTGAGGTGATGCGAGAGGTCCTTGGCCGGGGGACGGGTATCGACTGCGCCGCCGCCGTCGTCGCGGAGGCGGAGATGGGTCGCCATGGTGGGATCCAATCGCTGTCCGAGGGTCCAAGAACGGATGGTGGAGGAAGGGGGGAGAGAGAGAGAAAGAGAGAGAGAGAGAGAGAGAGGCGGGAGGCTTACAGTACCGATCACAACACCTACCGCCTCTACTCTTGGCCGAGTCGCCCGCGTCCTTATCGCGCGTGGTCTATCAATCCGGCACCGAATTCCACTTACCAATCCCAGGACGCCAGTCCCGCGACAGCGCGGAGCGGATATCCACTCGTACTCCGCTTCCGAAGGCCGGATATGCTCCGCAGACCCCTAATCCGGACAACCACCTTGAAGCAAGCCGAGATTTTGTCTGGAGTATATACTGGGGCTGTATCCTTCTCTATCTACTCGGTCCAGGCTCCATGTGCACCCACTCCCCATGCTCCGTCCACTTCCCGGCCTTGCCGAAATCCGCCGTCTGGCTTCCGGCCATGTATCCAAACCGAAAGTACTCCGGTGCTGCGGTTTTATATTCTATTCCCGCATCATCATCGTCATCTGCTTCTATGTCCATCCGACCTCTCTCGTCGTTCAGCACATCAACATCCCTCCCGAGCTTATGTCGTCTCCAAGTCCAAGTAAAGTTCCCAGAGCCCGTATTGGTATCATCCCAGTACGAATCATCGTCGCTGTATCCTCTAAACCGCTCCACATCATTGACGAGGACGCTGATTCCGTCGTACGTCACTTTCGATTTCGGGTCGACGATAGGCAGCGAGCCGAGGTTGAAGGTGATGCGGCTTGCCGTCGCTGCCAGCACGGTGATGGCGGGGAGGAGATCTCCTTTCTGTGCCCCTTGCAAGAGCTCGCCCGGAGTCTGGAGGATACTATCGAAGCCCCAGCGCGCGATACCGTTGATGAAGAGGCCGACGAGGAGGCCTTGGTAGAGAAGCGATGGGCGATTCTGGAAGCTGGTTCCCGGCAGGAGGAGGAGGGCGAGGATGTAGTGGTGGATTCGCAGATCTAGACCAGGCATCGCAAGCATAATCAAGAGTCCCAGAACCAGTAATCCATAGATGCCCAGATACCGCGGCATGCGCCCCTCCAGTCGAAACGCCCAAGCTTGGCCAAGAGCGATAAAGAAGATGCTAAGTACCACGATGATCAACGCCGGTATCGCTCCAGGTTGCGCCTGAATGTCGTGAGGCGTCAGTCGCTGGATAGGTATCTTATCGAACGTCTGGTTGTTGAGTGCTCCTACCCAGGCAGGACCAAGCCAGAGGATCGTCTTCTCGATCTGCGCCGTGAGGTTGGTGAGGGAGCGCTTCACGGCGTACTTGTACGTGACCCATCCGCAAAAGCAAGCCGGCAGAAAGCGTCCAAAGGCGACGGAGAGCAGGCTGTAGTAGTCCGTAAGATTCGGCGGGTCGGTGGCGAGGCCGGTCTGGAAGAAGAGGATCACGAAGTTGCTCCAGAAGAAAACCGCTGGACTCGTCGTGAAGACGCTCAAGATCGTCGTGAACACCACCGAGACGGCCAAAGCCGGCCATCGGAGGTCTTTGCACTGCGCTCTGGTGCCGTACAGGAAGCCGAAGGTGTGCGGGAAATAGCTGTCGAAGCCTACACTTTCGATTCCATTCCGCGTGCTGGACGTGAAGCCAGATTGCTCGCCAGTCAAAGTGAGCACTCCGCAGCCTCCTTGCGTATCGTCGATGAAGCCTGAGTGCACGGCTGAGGCACAGATGAAGCTGTCACCCCGGTAGACGGCGTCCGCAACTAGCTCTCCCTCGTCATACCCCGTCTGATGCTCCGCAGGTCCTCCGACAACGAGCGGTCGGTAGACGACTTCCTGATCACCCACCGCATGCGGATTCAGGATTTGCGTCTTATGACAGTCCGCCGGACACCTGAACGCCAGCGTGGCATTGGCGAAGGGTCGGCATTGATCTCCGTTGAGTCCGCAGCCGTTGCCTTCACTCCAGTATCGAGCCCCGCAGGACAAGCGGATGGGTGATCCATGGCCCGGTATACTGGCCGAGAAACTGCTCGCGCGCAATACGAGGGAGAATGCCAACAGCCAGCTAGCATACAGCAAGACGAGAAGCCAGAACCGGTGGACCGTCTTCGGGGCATAGCGATCCAAGAGTGCGATAGGTGCATGTTGGATCTTGGGATAGAATGGGGTAATGGTGAATAGGCGCGGCGGATTAGGTCCTTTGACCCATGTCACCGTTGCGTCCCATGCGCTGCGGAGGCGTGGTGGGATCTTGTCTGCTGTCCGCCTTCTCCACGACGTGCGGTCTTCTCCGCCTCCCAGGCGCAAACCGTGGAATTCGACGGAAGGGCGGTTGGAGTGGCCTATGGGTGCATCGGCGCCCAGACTAGCTTCGTCGTCGGTCTCATCGTGATATTCGTCAGTGGAGCCGTCCAGGTCGTTGATGGCTGCCTCTTCGTCTTGGCCATCTCTTGGGCCCATTGTATGATTCAGCGATAGCCGAAGAATGACTTGACTCTATCTCTGACTCTCAGTGATGGCGCCCACGCTCATGTTTGCATCGAGCACATATTGCCGTGAACCATTGCGGCCGGCGCGGAAGGCGGACGCGAGTTCGATGTCATCGCTGGAAGCTCCAAGTCGGAGATTGCGGCGTTAGGATAAGAGGCTGTTGTTGCCTGAGGCATCTCGTCGAGGTTGGCTCAGTGATTGCCAACAACAAGGCTGACTTCAAGTCCGCAGAGATTTCTATGCCTTCTCTTCTCATAGAGCGCGAAGCTTTCCTCTCCAGCACAATAGGTGCCATTGCAGAGAAGTTCCAATCCTTCTGGACAATCACTGTGCCGGAATCGCTCAGTTCCGGATTCACCGGCAAGATGTCTTCCCGCTCGCTCATCGAAGTCGCGTCTCCCGAACTCACTTCTGCTGCTCGACCTACGGAGCGCATCCATACAAGTTCCCATCGTCGGTCGCTGTGCCTACCGATGGCACCGTATCAGGACTCCCGGACTGCGGGCTACAGGAATACCCTACAGCGAATGCTGTGCTGTACCTTGCGCAGCTGAACGAGCGTCATTGTGCTTTCAAGATTCTTGCGGGACTCGGGAGGATTCTCCTGCAGTGCAACAACACGTGCTGCCCAAAGCAAGTCTCAGAACGCATCCTTACACCGACAAACACGAGTTTGTGCATAGTTTCCGGAAAGCAGTAAGCACAGGGAATACGAAATGTGGCACGAGCTGTTCCTTGCCCGCGTGCTCGACAAACACAGCAGCCTCAGCCTAAACCCAGCTACAAACAAGGCTGAACCTACCTTGCCAGCCAACCGCCGGAATCCGATTCCCCACGATGATCGTTCTCTAATGTGGGCTATGTTTGTATCTGGGGATGCTGCACGACACACCATTGCTGACGTGCAGGTCCAGGGGTGAAAGCTTGACCTGTAGCTTGACTTCGTGCCAGGATTCGCTTGTGGAGAGCAGGACGCTACTGTTGATCTGCTTTTGCGTACCTGACCGGGACCTGAGCGACTTCCTCTCCTGGAGCTGTCATGCTATGAAAGGGACGGACAGTCACCACGTACTTGGTCGAGGCTCAATTGTGAGCATGGTGGATGAATCCACCGCTCGACCTCGATGTGCACGTTTCCGGCCACAATGCCAGTCGTCTCCGCCAAGACATCTTTCAGCCTCCTGCCATCGAGCGGATCGGCGGCTGCAACCTTCCAATATATCACCGCATACTGAGTCCACATATGGCCAGACTCGGGTGGAGTCAATCCTACAGTCCAAGACCGTGCCACTGAGCTGCAGGACGGCATCATTTGCGCATACCTCTCGTGATACTGCTGGGAGCATCATGAGCGACTCTCGACGAGCTCAGGGTGGAGACACGATAATACAACCTGCATTGCGAGATCCATGTGTGTAGCCTGCTGATCAAGGTAAGGCTACAAAATCAGACTTCAATCCGCCATGTTTTCTGCTTCATCACCATCAGCCACTCCGAGCGTTCTGAGTCCCCTATACAACTCACATTATCCCACGCATATTCGCTCAACATGCAGATCATCGCATTCGCTGCACTTGCCCTTGCTGGGTTTTCCGACCTTGCATTGGGCCTGCCTGGCGGCGAATGGGGCACGACAAGCACAGCCGCCAATGGCTGGGGCAACTCGAAGACGACCTCATGCACCACCACCACGGAGTCTTCGACCAGTGTTGTCACCAAGGTGTCAACGGTCTACAAGCAGACGACCGTGTACGTCACTTCTACTGTGAGCCAAATCCTGTGTAGCTACAACACAGGAGGATACACTGACACGGAAAAAGTACACCACTTCCGCGCTCACGACGTACCCATCGACCAGCGCCACTACCTACGTGACCACTGTCAGCGGTGTCACCAGCACCGAGACCAAGCCGTATACCTCCACAGTCACTTATCCCATCACCTCTATCTCCTCTGCCACGACGCCTGTGGTCAAGACGAGCTATAGCCCAACGACCATCGTTACCAGTGTGCCAGTAACCTACACGACGTCGGAGGTCTACTCGGTAAGCATGCATTCATTTGGCCCTTTCCACCCGAAGCGGTTTGCTGACGATACTCCTCCATAGGTCACGATCAAGACGGAAGCCAGCAGCGCCACCGTCCTCTACAGCACGATCTTGATACCCGTCAATGCTGTCAGGACCATCACCAGCGTGGTCACCTTGACCAAGACCAGCACGGTCTACGAAACCGAGACCACGAAGGTCCCAAGCCTTTCTTCCACGCCATATGTGGAGTCGTCGCTGTACACGACGACCATCACCTCGGCCAAGGCGATCTGCACTACGGCCAGTGGCTATGGCAATGGTTGGGCCAGTGCTTGGGGCAGCGGCGGGCGGTAGGCGCGAGGCTGATTGCTGCGGTACCCTGCACCCGGCCGGCGTGTCGGACAAATATGATGAGGGATGAGAGACGGCTGGATGACGACCAATAAGCACGCACGGGATCATTGAGGAGGATCTTGACAGGCAACATGGTTCTAATGAGCTTGTTAGCTGACACACTCATTGATAGCAAGTAGCTGTAGTCGCAAAAGCAATCTGCTTCCGGCCATTTGCGCCAGCGAGGCATATGATCGGGGTTCTAACTGCGGCTCTCGCGTGCGGCATTGCTGTTTGGTGGGGCAAGTGCAGTTGTACAAGCCTGATGATCTTGACTGTGTTTTGGGTTTTGTGATGCCCCGTACACGTTATCTCCCCCAAGCGCGCTCATGAGTGTGTCACAGTGAATTGTACAATCTCTATATCAGTCTCACATTGACACACTCCCGAATTCTGACGCGCAGTGGAGCTGAACGCCAGGTACAGAAGCTAGAGCTACCCTTAGTCCAAAAGTGAGTGAATGTTCCAGCCCGGTTGGAGCCCAAGGCCGCGAAACTTGACCCTCACTTGACCTTGACTTTCCTCTCCATCCTCGAGTAAGACTTTTCGTGTAGCAACAACTTCAACACCATCGTCATCATCATCATCGATATGGCGAAGGACTCGCCTGTCGACGGCGATAGTACGCCCTCCAACGTGACAGCACCCAGACCGGTGCAGAAGCGCAAACGCGAGCCCACTCGAAGCGCTTCCAACAAGTCCGCCCGCACCAGCACCCCCAACGCCTACGCCCGAAGGTCTCCACCCCGCGAGGCCCGTCCCATCTCCTCCGACGAGGACGAGGATGCGCGCGAGAAGCGTGCGCCTGCCCGCCGCCGCAGCCCCTCCGGCTCACCCCCACGCCCGCTGAAGCGTCCTGGCGCCGGCGCAAGGTTCGCCCGCGAGCAAGCCCAGAAGGCAGAGGAGCTGCGCAAGGCGCGTGAGGAGGCGGAACGACAAAGGGTCTTGGCGAGGAATATCAGTGGGGCAGAGCTGGTCGCGGAGCACTACAATGCCGTCCCGGAGCGTGGGAGAGAGTGGAGGAGGACGGACAGTCAGATCAAGGGCTTACGGAGTCTGAATAACTGGATCAAGAGTACGTTGATTCAGAAGTTCAGTCGGCCGGAGAACATGGCTATGGTGGGGCCGGGAGGCTTGCTGGTCCTGGATATGGCGTGCGGGAAAGGGGGGGATCTGGGGAAATGGGAGAAAGCGCCTATGGTACCAGGGTTGTATGTGGGATGTGATATTGCAGATGTGTCGATCAGTCAGGCGAAGGATCGGTACCAAGAGAGTTTGAGGAGAAATAGAGGGGGTGGGAGAGGAAGGGGAGGGTACGGTGGCGGAGGCAGACGGCCGCAGATGCAGGCGCAATTCTACGTGCAAGATACCTTTGGGCAGTCGCTGGGCAATATCGGTGTGATACGGCAGGTTGGGTTCAATCCGAATGCGGGGCCTGGCCCGGGAGTGATCCAGGGCGGCATGGCGAGTGGCGGGTTTGATGTGGTGAGCATGATGTTTGCTCTGCACTACTCGTTTGAGAATGAAAGACTGGCAAGAGGCATGTTGGCAAATGTGGCAGGAGCCCTGAAGAAAGGTGGCAGATTCATCGGCGTGATGCCGAATAGCGACGTCATTTCTGCCAGAGTAAAGCAGATGCTGCATGCCGAAGCTCCGGGAGCAACACAGGCGGACAAGCATGCCACGCTCAGAGAGAATGGCGCGGCAAAGGAGGATGGCGAGGCAGATGAAGATTATTGGGACCCAGAGAAGCCGGCCGATGGAGGGCCCACGACCACTCACGGGGAGGCGGATGATGATGATTGGGATCCGGAGAAGCCTAGCGACCCGCAGAACACGAACGGGAGCGCCGCCGAGAATGAAGACGACTGGGACCCGGAGAAGCCAGCCGAAGCAACGCCGCCTACTGACTCCGCAGCCAACACCAACGGCCAGTCCACCTCGACCCAACCCTCCGACATCCCCGATCCCAACGCCCTGCCTCTCACCTGGGGCAACAGCATCTACTCCATCTCCTTCCCGCGCCATCAACGTCCCTCCTCCGGGCCTCCCGACCCCGCCAACCCTCCTCCCCTCAAACCTCTCCCCCGCGACGGCATCTTCCGGCCCCCATACGGCTGGAAATACCACTACTCCCTTGAAGAAGCGGTCAACGCCCCGGAATATGTCGTGCCCTGGGAAGGCTTCCGTGCCTTAGCCGAAGACTATGGGCTCGAGCTTCTGTATCGGAAGAGTTTTGGGGAGGTACTGCAAGACGAGGCGCTAGGTCCAACCGCAGAGAGGGAGATGGTGATGTTGGCTGAAAGGATGGGCGTCATTTCAAGGGACAGGGGTGAGGGCAGGAGCGTGGGTGGAGTCGGAGGGGTGCTGGTCAGCGACGAGGAGATGGAGGCGGCGGGCTTTTATCACGCTTTTGTTTTCTATAAGACCTGAGGATAGGGAAGGGTGAGGTGGGTCGGGCTCTGCGAGGATGTAAAAGTAGGGTAGTGGAAGCATGTGGGGATGCAGGTTCCCTCCGGTCCTTCTAAACTGGGTGTGGCAGCGCATGTACACCTAGTCATTTGGACGCGGTCGCCCCATTACTGCTGGTCGGCGCGACGGAGCTGCTCTCTTCGACGCTCCAGCACGCGGCGATTTGACCTTCTCGCAAGATCGTGCTTCCCATGCACATGTGCTGGAGATGACACACTTGAATTTGTTTTACTTATCAAACCGAGCAGCAGCCGTAGGACATGAGATGCCGGAGGAGCTTTGTCTCGACCGTGTGCTTGCCAACATTGACAGCAGGTCTTTGTAATGCCGGCCGGATTGGGACGTTTCGCGCGTCATACCCAGCTCAACTCCAGACTGCGGAGTCACTTGACGACTCTGCTACACGCTCGTGGTGACCAAAATGGTGATGTCGATATTTTAGGGAGGTATCTCAATGGAGAGAGGATACAGGAGAGTGATGTCAGTCTTCAGCCCGGCTGTCACCCGCTTTCGGGCTTTAACTGACAATCGGTCACGTGCAAGGCAATAATGAGGGCGCTCAGCTAATTGTGGTTGTACACGGATACCTAGATATTGCATCATTTCCCGAAAGGTAGACCGTATGCCTAACGTCCAGCGCAAGCATGCATACTCTTGAAACATCAAGCTGTGTATTGCGCACATTAATACCGCCGCCTTCCCCTGCTGTCGTAATCATCCTCGTAATATCCGCGCTCTCCCTTGTACGACCTCGACCGACCACCATTCGGATTGCCATAACTCCTCGGGTTGCTATAACTCCGTCTCTGCCTTCCATATTCATGCCCGCCCATGCCACCAAGTATAGCGCCGCCTAGCGTGCCTAGACCTGGGAATATCGCATCACCGATCAGCGCTCCGCCACCAGCACCCAAGAACGTTGACACGCCGCTCTTCTTTCGTTGCTGCGGGGGCGGTTGGTCGTGATGACGATGGTGCCGCCGTCGCCTACTGCGACTCCGACTCCGGCTCCGGCTCCGGCTCCGGCTCCGTGATCGCTTGTCGGCGTAGTCGTAGTCAGCGCGATACGGCGGCCTGCGTCCGGGCTGGCCATACGAGCCTACCGGCGCTCCGTTGGGGTATGGGTAGCCTTGTGCCGCAAGTGATTGCTGCTGTCGTGGTGGGTAGGGAGGTTGCTGAGGATACGACGGCCCATACTGCACTTGCGGAGGGTATGCACCTTGTCCGTTTGGGGGCCCTGATGGCCTATATCCCGGCTTGTCTGGCAAATAGCCATTCTGCGCAGGCGGGTAGTTGTTCGTTGGCGCGAAGTTGACGTGCGGGCTGTATGGGCGCTGTGGCGGCGGCTGGCTCTGGGGCCGGCTGTGCTCGATTGCAGAGTATGGTGGAGGGGCCTCGGAAACGGGATAGGGGAGTGTGCTTTGGCTCTGTGCAGGCCCTGGCGGCCGTAGATGTTGTTGCGAGGCTGACGCTGGTGGCATGCCGCCATTGCCAGAGCCGCCGTAGTACTCGGCTGCGGCCATCTGTCCGCGCGTTGCAGAGCTCTTGCTGTCGTCGGCGTGGTCGTCGATCAGTGGAACTTTACAGGGCTTGCCGCGTAGGACGAGGTGGATGTCAGCTGGTCAAGGAACAGAGAGAGAGAGAGGGCGGGGGATTGTTTGTGCTCGCCAGATCGAGGCTGTAATGGATATGGTACACCGGTGCGTGCTAAGCCCCTCGAGAGTCATGTGCGCGTTGCCTAGAAAGGCATCGAGGCCTCCCAACCATACTGATCAGCGAGATGTCATCTTTGGTCACGGGTGGCGCCACTGTCCGGCGGCCTCACATTCGCTGCTGCACAGCCAAGACAGAACGTCGCATGACTTTATCCTGTGTTACTAATCCGGGGATGACGTACATTCAGCGGCTCAAGATCTGCGTCGCGCGACGAAAGCCGTTGCTTCCGGGCTCTGCTTTGTTGCGTGCCTTGTTCGGAAGCGCAGGTGCCGAAACACTTGGACTAGATGCAAACGTCGCCGCCCGCGCAAGTGAAGTCCTGCAAGGCTGCTTTCGCCGCTGGCTCGCGTGGTATGGCTCGCAGTCATGTCGGAGCTTGAGGTCGTGTTTGCGGGACGAAGTCTCCTGGTGGCAAGTGTTTCTCATGTGCTAGGCTTCTCGGCAGATAAATCAACATGCGTCAATTCTTCTTCAACAATATCTGCGCGGTGGACAGGATACTGTCAAACCCCGGTCCTGTCCAGGAGTTGCTTCGCCATGCCGACAAGCTCCCCTTGACACGTTCCAAGCGCGAAGTGTCCAGCGTCAGCGTAATGCACCTCGTTATTCTTGCTATGTTGCTGGTAAGCCTCCGCACCGGGCGCGATGGAAAGCGGATCGCCCTTGCCCCAGACCGCGATCACCAGCACATTGCTCTCCTCAAGCTATCGATGCCACGCCGGATACGCCGCTGTGTTGCTACGATAGTCGTAGGACAGATCCAGCTGACGTTCCTGGTTCTCTTGACCAGCAAGGTCCTGCAGATAGTCGCAGACCGGCTGTTCTCGGTCGACAAAGCGCTTGTCGGCTTCTGGGACGCCATGATAGTCCTTTCAGAGTAGGGAATTTGCGATTGCGGAGCGTCTCCCGAGCCTCTCGGCAATTTTCTGTTCCTCATAAGTTGAAATTAGGTGCCCAAGGGTCTTTGCTGAAGCCTTCGTCGTACGTATTGCCGTTTTGCGCGATGATGGCGTTGACTGCAGACGGGTTCTCTAAAGCAAGAAGGAAGCCGGGTGGGGCGCCGTACTTGAAGATGTACATTGCGTGGGCACTGATACTAAGCTTCTTGAGCCAAGCCGAGCTCACAACAGTGATTTTATCGAAACTGTAGGCGATGTCTCCGGACCCTTTGGTCAACCTGAACCCTGGAAGGTCTGGCGCAAGAACTTGGTACTAGTCCGCCAGGAGAGGTATGTAGTCGCGATACTGAGTCGAGGTGTTGGAAAAGCCCATGAGCAGCAGTAGAGCACGCCTTGACCTGTCGCCTGCTTCGGCATAATAGACGGTTGCGCTTTCCAGCTTGGTATCAACTTGCACTTCGTGCAACTAGTACGCCGAACCTGTGGAGGCCTGAAAATGGCTGTGAGGCCTATGAGACTGCTGTCAATGGGAATCTCACTGATTGTCTGTTTCATTGGTATCCAGTCTGGCAGAGCGATACTTATGTGTCCCTTGAACGGGCATCGACGTTGCGTATCCCTGGCCATGCAGGCCATCTTGGCAAGCAACACTGGCCCACACAGTCGTGAGGCACAACGCAACTGGCAAAACAGCTGCGAGACTAGCCGCAAATGGCTCCAATGTTTCCTCACTGCGGGCCACCATTGAGCAACTGATCACGCTGGCCAAGAGGAAGAAGAGGTGACTTCTGCGATACGAGCGTCGCTGACGAAAGCGTGTCCGGCTAGCAAGCAGCCAGCATGAATGCCCAAGGCACATATTGGACGGGATCCACCTCAGACCACCAGTACCGCAAGACCGAACCCTGCCCCGCAACTTTATGCAAGCCACCTTCAGTCTGGAAGCAAAGCGATTTGAGCGCAGAATGGCTTCTTTCGCCATGCATGTCTCTCGCTCCATGTTGCGGACGATGCTCGCGTCGAGCATGGGCTCTTGCACATGAATCTAGACTCGGCAATGGCGGCTCGTCGAGTGCAGTTCTCCAGCTGCGATCTGTGTCGCAAGCAGCGGCTCAGCTGTGATGCTCGAAGGTACGCTGCTTCGTACCATGTCCCATCCCCTACTGCCAGAATACCATCAATCGACACCATACTGACTGGGCAAGCAGTAACGGAAGCGGGCCTGGCAATGGCGATGTCTCATTGGCAACGTCCTGCAGAAGATGCAGGAACAAGGGCCAGAGCTGCACTTTCGAGGTCAATCCAGTCCATGACTTCCCCAAGACTGATTGGCGCTGACATCTTGAGGCAGTGGCTCAAAGGCGTGAAACCTCGTGCCAGCGCTCGTGCACGCTATGCACGAACACGACGGCACGAGTCGGTTCCCGAGGCTCCAAAGTCGCCGTGGCGGGATGACACCGGATCTTTGACAGACGATCACCAGCCTTCAAGTGTTGATGGGCCTCTTGAAAGCAGCGTTCAGCATGATGGCTTTGACGAGGGATCCCACCCGCTCACCCAAAGCATGACCTTGCGATCCGAGATGTCTGCAGATGCCTTGGACAGCCTTAGCGACACTGATTCGCTGTGGCTCGACACCATCTACACGAAAGCGTGGGAGACTGTCTTCGGGTCCTGGCTGGGAGCTCACTCCTGTCCTTTTCTGTATTTACAGCCACAAGTCAACTGCGGATCGTCAGCTGACAAGTCGCAGGTTTCGCCAGCGGGAGACTCACGAGATCGCCATCAGTGCGCGCGCCTATTGCTCACGATTGGATGCCTGGATCAGCGAGAACAACGACGGTATGACTCTGGAGGACAACTCCGACGGCAAAGTCGAAGAGCACCTTCGCCAGGCTGTACAGTCTTTCGCTGCGCGGTGGCTACCGCTCGTGTCCTCTCATGCCGATGAACACGAACAGACTGCACTCGTGCGGGCGCTTTGGAGGCGTTCAAGGCGTTCCATGCTGCGTGTCATCAACTATCCTTCCTACCGCTCCGTTCTAAGTCTGCTTCTATTCGGTCTGACCCCAGTACCGGCTGGTGTTTCGGAGGATGAGGAACAAGACGGCATCTCAGGGCAAGTGTGCGTGCAAGCGGCCTTGAATCAAGTCCAGACGCTGCGTGCTCGCCAGCGGACCTTGCGCTTCAATGGGTGGAAAGTCACGCCCACAGCTGCCATCCGGAGCTTCAGCCCCCAGGAGCAGTCCATGGCTTCAGACTTCATGGACCTCGAGAACACAGTCTATTGGTAAGTCCCTAGCGGGTTCAAAGGTCATGAGAAGATTACGAGCACGTACTGATGACTCAGGGCGGCCTTGACATTTGATACGTCTGCTTCGCTCACGCTCAGTATTCGCTCGACTCTGTCTTCAGGCTTGTTCGGTGCGGATCTCGAGGCTCCCTGGCGTCTGGCCAGAGCATGTCGAAAGATCTTTCATGACATGACCGCCGGCTGGCATGACCCTGACTTCGAGCTGACCGACTTCCGAGCGAACGAAGTGATCGCCTCCGGCTCGACCCAGAAACTGCTAGCCTGGAAACAGACGTCAATATTTTCGGAGGCCCTCCGTAACGGGCACGATGAGGTTGATGTCATGCGTGCGTTCTCCGCTGCCACTACCGTCTTCGAGGAGTTTGATGCAACGTACAAACCTCTTCTGTCGGCATGCCAGCGCCGGATTCACTTCTTCCAGCAAGAGACGAAGCTACGGTGGTGTAAGTCGCACTGCTTCCCATTAACTCTGCAACGATGGGGGCTGACGTTACTGAAGATATCCTGAACCTACACTATCACCTTAGCATCTTGCTGCTGGTTGACATTGTCGAAGCTACTGAGCGTCTGGACCTTCTCCCGCCACTGCGAAGATTTCAGAGCGATGCCGAGAGCTGGGTGCTAAGCAGCCTCGACTTCGCCCTAAATACTTCCTACGTGCTCAGCTTGGATGATGAGCTTGATCGCAGCGTCCCAATTCAGACCACCACAGTCGACAGCAGAGAGGTCTCGTTGATAGCGATTGATCCGTATCCGCATCATGTGGTCGCTGGCGTACAACTTCTGGGAAAAGCCATCAAACGAGACTATGCTGTGGACAAAATCAGCGCAAGTGTGCGCGATACGCTGGAATCGACATGCCGGCGGGCCTTGAACCAACTCCCTTCGACATCCAAGTCAGTCCAGGCTGCTGTGCGAGAGATTGGCTGTCCGGCTGGGTGATGGCATCCACGCAGACGGGCACGACATCGACCACTACCCGAGACAGCAGTGGGCCAATACATCACTATGTTCGTTCACCCCGTCAGGGGGCATCACGCTAACCACGATATCTGCCGGCTATATCCGGACTGGGGTCCTGTGCCGCGCACATCGAACAAAGAACGTCAACGTTGAAGCCAGGTGCCTTTATCCTACTTCCGGACTCGGCAGCCGAAGATGGAGTATCACTATATTCTTTGTCCGGGACTACAATTCTCTGTGCAAACATGCCAACCATAGATGTCGGCGCAAGCTGTCGCATCTCCATCAAGCAGCAAAATGGGCTCCTACTTCAGCGCACTTGCCGGCCCGCCACCATCGGATCTCAGTCGAGTCGCTTCTACGGCTCCACCGCCGGATCGTTCTCCACCGCGTACCTCAACCATCTCCGAAACAAGGACATCGGCTGCCAGTAACTCGCCTCCTGGCCGGCAGGCTCCCATATGCAACTCGCCGCGGACTCCGTACACGTCAAACACCTCGACTGCGGCAGGGAGAAGAGCTTTTCGTATCACCAAAGCCAAAGCGAAGCGGCGCGGTCACATTGGCCTGATCCAAGGCGTGTACGGACAGCCGACATGCACAGAGGAGCCGGGCAAAAGTCCTGTATGGAGAAGATGGTTTCGAGGCTTGAATCCGGAGGGTGATGATGTCTGGTTCACGTATCGGCCCGCGAGAGCAGGGTCTGGCAGAGGACTGGAGTATCATCCTTGCCGTGAGGTGCTTGAAGAGGATGAGGAGCTCGACGAGGCAGATGCGGAGCATTCGCAGAACATCTTTGATCATCCCTGTCTAGTCCGGCTACTGGACCACAATGGGTTTGAAGCCAACGATACCCGCAAAGAGACTTGCTGGGAGCACTGCGATGCCGGCACGCTGAACCGTCTTATCCTAGCGCAGGAAGGGGAGGGATTGCCGGAGTCATTGATATGGCACACGCTTCTGTCTTTGCTTGAAGCCGTGCTGTATTTGCACACTGGGGACCCAGTGATGGTCAAATCCGGCGACGAGCCTTTCATCAGTCCCCGGCCCGGATGGAAGTCCATCGCACACAATCTGATCAACCCAGCGAACATCTTCTACTGCCACCCAAGGAAGGAGCCAGGACGAAAGGAAGCGACATATGGCGCCTGCAAGCTGGGAAACTTCAGCAATTGTCTCACGTTCCGGAGCGAGTACGAGAAGGTGGGCTGGGTGAGACTCCAGGAAGATGGGGTCGATGGCGAGCCAACGGGATATGAAGCTCCTGAGCGCAATCCGGACTGGCCCGGGTGTGGCATGACAGCAGATGGCCTGTCAGATGTATGGTCTATCGGCGCAGTTGCTGTCGCGATGATGAGCGGTCGCTCGGTCTGGAAGTATGTCATGCGAGAACACATCAATGCTGCGATGCCGTCCCCGGCAGACGCGGACTGGAGCACGGTCCCGCCTGTGCAGCGGTTTGCGAGGTTGCAAGCCATGACGACTGACCAGCCTGGATCGTGCAAGCTCCGCTGGGCGCTTCCTCAGGAGTACTCGTTAGGACTGAGGTGGGTGGTCGAGAGGATGCTGATGTTGGTGGAACTACCTGATGCGACGACGAGTCCGCATACGCTAAGGGGGAGACCATTACCAGGCGTGCTTTGCATGGTTGTTGCAGATCTGTACAACGATGTCCTGGAGCGCGTGAGAGGGACGGAGGAGGAGGAGGAGTACGTTCTCGAAGGGACACCAGAATCTCCGTAGCAGATGTTCGCTAGAGACCTCAACTTCAACTTTGCTTCAGCAGCTCAACGCGAACACGATGTTCCCGACTGCATCTAGAGGCGACCGACGTATTGTCTTCTCCAAGAAGAAGGCGAGAGTGACTCCTCTGTCTTGTCGCACTGCATGCGGTGCACGTCCAAGCACGTGTCACTTGTGGGCGGTGATCTTGCGTCGGCATCTCACCTGCATGGCGGCTCGAAGCGAGCAATCTAATCGAGCTCTTTAGTTGCGATTTGGTGCGAGTATCCCGCACATCATCTGTACACAGCTCGCGGGCATGTGGTGAATGAAAGGGAGTATTCATGCTTGAGTCGCTGTGTTAGTGAGCTGGTCCCGTGACTTCCTCCCGTGGCACCGCGCAACAGCCGCACCGTTTCTGGGCAGGAAGCTCGTCATCGCAGCGCCGCGCGCAAACGCTCGCGCACGAACCTGCGCACGCCCCCGCCTTCGCGCCATTGGCCTTGTCACTTCCACTCGCGCCAAGCCGCGACGACAGCAAGACTTCGTTCCACCCCGACCACTGCGTCGTACTCATTGTTCAGGCATCGCGGCCGCTCGGGAGTGAGCACGGAGGCTCGTATGTCGGCGTTGGCGAGGCGAAACGGGCGCGCCTGTGCGATGAGGTCAGCAGCTTCTGGCTCCCAAGTCCTGGCGAGGCAAAGCACGTCGTGGTATGGCCGCACTGGGTATGGAGCGGCGAGGCCGGCAGTGCTGGGAGCGGCGAAGCTCTTCCTCCTGCCATTGGTCTCCGCCGCTCCTCTGATGTATTCCGCGGCGGAGGAGGAGCCTCCCAAGTCGGCAAGCAACCCGCAGCTATGGCTATTCTTGGGCATTGCGGTGGCTTTGGTGTTGGGCGGAGGCGTGTTTGCAGGCTTGACGATTGCGTTGATGGGGCAAGATGAGACATACTTGCAGGTGCTGGCCACGTCCGGCGAGGGCAAGGAGAGGTCGAATGCGAAGGCGGTACTGAAGCTGCTGAAGAAGGGCAAGCATTGGGTGTTGGTGACTTTGCTGCTCAGCAATGTCATCACGAACGAGACCCTGCCCATCGTGCTGGATAGGAGCTTGGGCGGTGGCTGGCCTGCTGTGCTGAGCAGTACCGTGCTGATCGGTGTGTACAACTGTTGCTGCACGTGGGACATAGGCTAACATATGCCAGTCATCTTCGGCGAGATTGCGCCTCAGTCAGTCTGCGTTCGCTACGGTCTGTCTATCGGCGCATACATGGCTCCTGCGGTGCTCGTCTTCATGTGGATCCTCGCGCCAATCGCCTGGCCAACTGCTAAGCTCCTGGATTACCTCTTGGGCGAAGATCATGGCACCATGTACAAGAAGGCTGGCCTGAAGACTCTTGTTCAGCTTCACAAGACCCTCGGCACGACACCTGAGAGCCGGCTGATTGAGGACGAGGTGAACATCATCAACAGCGTGCTCGATTTGAAGGACAAGCGAGTCGACGAGGTTATGACGCCTATGGATGATGTCTTCACCATGTCAGCCGACACCGTATTGGATGAGCGCATGATGGACACCATTCTCTCGCAAGGCTACTCACGCATCCCAATCTACGCTCCGGATAATAACCGCAACTTCATCGGCATGTTGCTTGTCAAGATTCTCATTACCTATGACCCTGAGGACGCTAGCCGGGTCCGTGACTTCGCTCTGGCCACACTGCCTGAGACACACCCGGATACGTCGTGCCTGGACATCATCAACTTCTTCCAAGAAGGCAAAAGCCACATGGTACTTGTGTCCGATCATCCTGGCTCAGACCATGGCGCTCTGGGTGTTGTCACGCTAGAGGACGTGATCGAAGAGCTCATTGGCGAAGAGATTGTGGATGAATCGGACGTGTTCATCGATGTTCACAAGGCTATGCGCCGACTGACACCCGCTGAAACGAAAAGATATAGGATGAGCAAGAACAACAAGCTCGTTGAAATCGAAGAAGGCATGATGAGCGAGTCTGAGCGTGAGGGAGACAAGGCCGAAGGCGAAGACACACCATTGCTAAAGACAGAAAGCCGAAAGTCCAGCATCGCCGCCAATGGCACTCAGCAGGCTCATGGCACAACCTTCATTATGCGGCGGAAGAGCAGTACTGCTTCCGACTCAGCCCGTGAAGCCAGCAAGACCGTCCCACTCAAGAGCAGCAACGTTGCTGATCTTCGGCCGCACTTGAAGCACCTGGGCCCCAGCAATCTCGCCGTCAAGCCTCGGGAGACCAGGTACAAGAGCGTCAAGATCAAGCCTGGCGTAGGCACCATTCCGGAGGGGCAGCCGGCAGCCACCGGAGCTCCGTCGCCCCTGCGAAGCGAGGCTATGAGCATGACGAAGCGAGAAGGGAGCAGTGAACGCGCCCCTCTTCTTGCGAGTGCAGGCCCGCCTGCGTCCAACGGCGTCGCTGCGTTGCAAAACGGCTACGGAACGAACGATGGCAGTATCGCAGCGCGTATGCGCGGCATGTCCGATGGCAATAAGACTCCACCAAGCGAAGCAACCAGACGTGCAGAAGAGAACACCACCTCGCCTCCTGCCGCCCCTCCGAAGACTGAGCGTCGCCCGACCAGCAGAAAGTATCTGCAAATACCGGACCGGAAATACGTGGCCGATGGCAGCCAGGACGAAAATGACGAGTTGGGTGAAATGCAATCGCCGTCTCGCGAGCGGTCCAAGTCTCGGCGTGCCGCTCGTTCCGGTTCCATCACCGAGACCACCGTCGACGTTGGCGGGCTGAAAAAAGTGGTGCTCGATCCGCACTCTTCCTCCAACTCCGATGACCCAGAGGGCTCGACCGGCGACGCAGCCTCGAAGAGTAGAACCAATCTGCTGCAGTCAGAGGGGCCGTCATCGGGTGCTGCGACAGAAGACGATGCAGCGACTTCAGCGCAGCCGGGAGGAGCGAAGAAGAAGAAAAAGAAGAAGAAGGGCAAGAAGAAGGGCGGAATTGCTGATTAGGAGCCTGGCAGTCTGATCGGCGGATGGTACGCCCTGAGTTTCAGGGAGAGATCGACGAAGGTGCTCGTGAACTTAGGGTGACAATGTGGCATACTGTAGTATACAATTCGTTGTGTATGATATGAACCGTTTTGCCTGATAGGGAGCCATCCCAGAGTGCAACCACTTTGCCACCACCCACCTGCTCGACGCAAAACTCCGTACTTTGGCAGCGGTCAAGTCGCGCCTGAGCTTTGCCAGGAATGGGGCGACCGCGCTCGTGACGGCCGATTTGGGATCGCACTGCCGTCTAGCTTCGACGTCTGTGAGCCCACCTCTATGCCGGCACAACCACTGGCTACTCCAGCACCCAGCAGCGAGCCGACCGGTGACGGCCGGTGCTCGCTATAGCGGAGGCAGCCGATCGCAGAGAGCGATTACGATTGCTTTGCGAAGCGAATTAATGTCAATCATGAGCATGTTGCGCCGCCAACGGGTCTGAAAGTCGACTCTGCAGCTTGCGGCGATACACCTGATGCTGGCGGGACCCACCGCAATGCCTGCGAGCAAATCTACTGCTTCGACTGGCCGGATGTCCTGTACAGGTCGGTCGCCACGGATGAGTCTCCCTGTATCCGTCAAGATGCTGCCAGCAGCCGTTCCAATTCGCCGATCTCAAGAAGCGCATCTCCGAGGCACCGGCTGCAACGTTCGAGAGCAAGAAGGAGGAACTTGCATGTACTGCGCGAATGCACTGCCATGGGTCGACATGCTCCGCGTACATCAGCTCAAGTAATCGCGCACATAACGGTGATGCTGCCCTGTGTCTTAAGTGTGACCGCATGACCTACGTTGTCTGCGAGCAGGCTGCCCACTAAGGCAATTGTCCTGAGGAACAAGAGTTAGGGCGGTTAGAGCTTGCGGTAAAGAAGGCCTGCTGCGATGCTGTGACTGCAAGGCCATGGTGAAGCTGCCCATCGGCTCCCATCACGTAGCGTGAGTGCAACACCCATCCGCCAGGCACTGGTGCCGCTGCAGTTGCAAGTGCAGGGCGGAGTTGTGCTACGTTTGTGTCACCAAATGGCGAGAGTGTGGCTGCATCCTTTTCACCAAAGCGCAATTGCTTGAGAGCGCTGAGGGTTGTATTGAACGTGGTTTCAACATTGTCGATGCCGCCAGCTGCCTCGTGAGATGAGGGGGATGTGTGGACGACGTTTGAACAGCTATCATCGGCTGACAGCATGAATATTGGGGCGCCTACAGATCGCGCTGCAGCACATTCGTGCTCCTGCAGCTCGAAGAAAGCACGAGGAAGGCGCAATTTTGGGAAGGCACGATTGCCGCATTGGGCATAGCATCGGCCCACTAATCTTCACTAGCAGATAAATACTATTCACTTCTCGCCATGACCTGCTTTAAAAACACACCTCCCACCTCCCGCCAACTTTCCCAGGCAGGTGAGCACATTCCAGCCTTCCTTCTGCTTGCTTCCACTGACACTGTTGCAAGCCCGCGCCACACAACAAACATGGCGGCCGCCACGCCTGCCTGGCAGGATGTGCTGGACCAAGCCGATGATGCCACTGCAGCTCTCATCATCAAGCTTCAAATGCTCGATGTGCAAGAGCTGGCTGCCGTTGAGGCCAACCACTCCTTCGCCGTGTCCGACCTCGAGTTGGCATGCCGCGACATGGAAGTCGAGCTCAGGGGTTGCCGCCATGACCGCGGGCTTCCCGAGGACTTAGACCCAGTTGCGGTCGCCGCCGAAGCCATCACGAGTCAACAGCAGATGCACATCCAGTACGTCGACTGCAGCTCATGTAGCGGATCCTTTCCGTCGCCTGACATCAAGCAAGTCCGCTGCGAGGATTGGTACTGCCCCGTCTGCCTCGAGCAACTCTTTCGGCTGTCGATGATGGACAAGACGCTCTATCCGCCTCGCTGCTGCCAGCAGACCATTCCGTTAGAAGACGTCCGCACCTTCTTGCCGCGCGAGCTGGTACTGGAATTTGCTGCCAAGAAAGAGGAACTTGACGACCACCAACCTCTTTACTGCCGCATCAAATCCTGCAGCGCATACATCGGTCTGAAGAACCGCATTGGCCGTTGGGCTTGCTGCGCTGAGTCTGACTGCAATACTACGACGTGCACCGAGGGTGATCACGCACCACACGACGGTGCGTGCCCACCTGACGTTGCCACTCAACAAGTGCTTGAAGTGGCCGCGCAGCAGGGCTGGCGTGCATGCCCGCAATGCAAGATGCTTGTGGAGCTTACAATCGGCTGCAACCATATGACGTGAGTCGCGATGCACTACATAAGCTTGCAAGTCCTGGTTACTGACAACATGCATAGCTGCCTTTGCCGTGCTGAATTCTGCTACATCTGCGGCGACCGCTGGAAGACCTGCGACTGCCCGCAGTGGGACGAGCACCGTCTTTTCGCTCGTGCCCGCGCAGTGGCTGAGCGCGAGAACCAGCACAGGGGCCGGGTCAACGCCGCTCAAGTGCAGACAGCTGCGCAGGACCTTCGCGAAAACCACGAATGCGGTCATCCTCGTCGTATGTGGTGCAAGGTCGATGTGGCCCACGAGAGATGCGAGTGGTGCAACCAACGCTTGCCCCAATACATCTTCCGCTGCGATCGGTGTCATAGCCAGGCGTGCTGGCGGTGCATGCGCAATCGGATTTGAGCGGGGGGCGTAGAGCCACTGATTACAGCGAGTAGCGACGGGCCAGAACAATGAAGTTACACAACCCGTACTTGGCGCGAGAGCAGCGCTACATTCCAACGACGTGAGCGGCGATGATCCAAGACTCGAGTCAGGACCAGGTCCACGGCAAGGCTGTCGATGTACCGGTTGGTGTTAGATTCAGGACCTGAATAACATCAAAGCCTCCTCTTCACCCATCTCGGCATCACTAGTCATCTCTTCATCCTCCCTCTCATCCTCTGCCAAATCCAAGCGCTGACCGAACAGACTCCCAAAAAGCTCATTCGCCTGTCTCTCGCTCCACGTCCGCCGATCCTCCGATGCCATGAAATTCTGCAACTTCTCATGGACCGTATACCGCAACTTTCGACCCTTGCTAGCTTTCGTGTCGACATTCTTCCGCGTCTTGGCTTCCCGCCGCATCTGGAAGCTGAGATCGATATTGCTCGCAGCAGCGGAATCCGCAGACTTGGCTTCCAGCAGCTCCTTCAACATCAAGCCGTAGAAGTCTGCGTCGTCGTAGATGTGCTCGTCTTCGCCGACTCGATTTGCTAGCTGTATCGGTGCGCAAGAGCGCGGGGTGTGCGCGCGTTTCAGCAGGCGAGGCATTTCCGAGACATGTTGCTGAATTACATCCAGCACGGTCGATTGCGGCGCCGTGTTGTTCAGCTTACTCCGTTGAGCAAGCTCGCGACCTTCTTGCGTCTTCTTAGACCACTTTTGCAGGGTGGCGTTGCGGCGCTCTATATTGCCAGACTCCTGGTCCTGCATATGTGCCCACAGGTCCCGCGTCGGCGTCTGAACAGAAAAGGATCGCTTGCGCTTCTCACCAGTGCGGGCAGCAGTAAGTTCTTCTCGGAAGTCGTTCAGTGTTGACCACAAATTGAAGGCAGCGGTCTCTGCGGCTGAGATCGCGTCCCCTGCTTGCTCTCGCTGATGCGCCAAATCACCTGTGGGAAGAGCGACGATGGTGTTCGCGCCAATGAGCGCTTTCTGGAGCTTCATGCGAGCGCCAAGCAGACCATCAAAGGCCGTCCTCTGCTTCTTGACCGCTCGACCCTTTTCGATATCGGCCTGAGCAGACTGTGCCAGAGATTCTGCGACTTTAGGCGCATCACGCATAGCTAAGCGAATCTCGTCTCGCCGGCCAGGCTGGAGGGCGGAAGCATGTAGACGTGCGGTCACCTCACCCTCGTCGCTGACCTCTGTGCCTGGAGTACCCTCGCCATCATCGTCGTCGTCGTCTTCGTTGTCCTCAGAGCTTGCTCCTAGTCGCATTCCTGCATCTTCGTCCTCGCTTTCTCCCTCGTCAAATCCTCTGTTGAAGGGATCGTCTGTCTCCTCATCCTCCTCCACGGCATCTCGAGCGACACGCGAGCCACGATACTGCGGACCGAGAGGTGCTTCTTTCGGCTTGCGTAATTTGCTCTTTCCTACGTCCACATAATGCTCTCGCGCAGTGTCCTCGGCCTCGACACCTGACAACGCGTCGGAGAGGTCGCTCTCTTTTTCGGAAATGTCATCCGCTTCAGGATCCGAGTCAAAATCGTTGTGCCCTGGTACCAATTCCTCAAATTCCGCAGAGCGATTTTGCCCTCTATTAGGCGCCATGTTGGGTGCACGAGATGCATTCAGCAAGGCTGCGCGGTTGCTGAACTTTTGCGAAGTTGGAGCAGCGACCGGAGCCACTGTTTTTCCGCTGACTAAGACGCGGCTCCCCGGCGGCGTTCCGCCACGGATCTGAAACTCTCGTTAAGCGAAAGCCTCGCCCGTCTGCAAACTCGGCTTAATTCAAGGGTTCGACTGCTCGTGAGCGTATTAAAGGGGAAACCCGCTATAGTGTCAAAGAAGGCTGCGGACAACTATCGGATGCGAAAGCAAGTTCGTCGACCAGCCCGCGCTATTCGAGGATGCTTTTATAGAATCCTTCGACATCTTGTCGGGAAGGTCGCACATGTATGTGTAGGGGCATGAGTTCGTGCGTCGAGCCGCTGTGCGGAGTCCTGGCTGAACACAGCGACCTGCCGAACAAGACTCCCCAATACGTATGGGACGCTTAGAAAGAATATGGGCTTGAAGCGACCTTTGTCCGACACAAGCTCGACGGACTCGCCGTCCTGAAAGGTTCGGGCCTCTATCAACGATCGCTGCTTGGACAATGTGTCCCACACAGCCGAACGGGTCATCTCCGCACACCATCAGGGGTTGACGGCAGTATACGCTGTCCATTGTCTGTGTACCAAGATCCGCGGTGCTCGCGTCGCTGGTGTGAGAAGGGACTATAAGTATATGAATGCGTCAAGCAGATGCATGACCTCCAGTGGGCCGCTTGCGTGGAGGTGTCCTGCTATGCGGCAATGCAGTATCCGAGGCAGTCAGCGTTCTTGTACAGCCACCAAGACCGTGATGGCCCTCGCGACAGTGTTGCTGACGTAATCGTTTCGCCAACACTGAACCTCGGCTTGTCCATCACGCAATGAGGAGGCAATGATTGTACATTTGGACATGAAGATGGACGACCTCCACTCGTTTGATATCCAATCTATCCGCCGATGCAATGACCTTCAAGGTACTGATCGCCAACCGATCAGAAATTGCAGTCCGGCTCATCAGGACTTATCGTCTCCATGCCGACATCTCGACTCTTGCCATATACACCTCCGACGAACAAAATGCACTTCACGCTCAAGCAGCGCACCATGCCGCTCTCCTTCCGGGACGAGGTCCCAGCGCATACTTGGACATTGACGCTGTCGTTAAAGTTGCAAAGGAGCATCAGTGCTCTGCCATAGCGCCTGGATATGGCTTCCTGTCAGAAAACCAGGCCTTCGCAGCCCGGTGCGAGGCTGAAGGGATCACATTCATTGGTCCGACATCAGATCAACTAGGCGAGCTTGGCGACAAGTTACGAGCGCGCAGTCTGGCCGCGAAGATTGGTGTGCCAATTCTGGACGGCTGCACTTCGTCGGAGCCTGGCGACATACATGCCTATGTGGACAGTCTCCCACCTGACATCCCGATTATCCTGAAAGCTGCGGCTGGTGGCGGAGGACGAGGCATTCGAATCGTTCGTCAGAGATCTACTTTGGACGCTGATCTTGAATCTTGCCAACGGGAGGCAAGGCTCTCGTTCGGCGACAATCGCATATATGTCGAACGATTTCTTCCGCGAGCGAAGCATATAGAAGTGCAGATTCTAGGCGACGGTGTCGGAAACGTTGTTGCCTTCGGAGAGCGCGAGTGTAGCCTGCAACGACAGAACCAAAAGCTCATCGAGATTGCGCCCTCACCCTCGATTCCACCCGGTGATGCACTGCGGGATCAGCTTGTAGAAGCAGCGTTGCGGCTGACGAGGGCGGTCAAGTATCGCTCGCTGGCAACGATAGAGTTCCTCGTCAATCCAGATACCAGGGAGTTCTTCTTCATGGAGGCAAACCCTCGGATACAGGTCGAGCATACCACCACGGAGCAATTATACGGCATCGATCTTGTGGAGCTTCAGCTGCAAGTCAGCTGTGGTCGCTCTCTCCAAGACTTGGGTCTGGTAACAAGATCTCCACCGCTCAAGCGGTATGCTATTCAGCTGCGGATCAACAGCGAGACGCTGCAGCCGGATGGCTCGTCGCAACCCAACGCTGGAGCATTGACAACGTTCAATGTGCCGAATGGGCCGTATGTACGTGTCGATACGGCGGCACACGCACCTGGTGGTAGGCTCGGCAAGTACAATGTCTCGCCGCTGTTCGACAGCTTGCTGGCAAAGGTCATCGTCACTGCGCCGTCCTTTGGACAGGCACTCGCTCTTGCCGACAGAAGCCTCGCCGAGACAGACATACGAGGCGTCAGGACTAATAGAGCATTTCTGATGGCTCTGGTCCGACATCCGGTTGTGCGGCAATCACATTCCATCACAGCTACTGTGTCTCAGTATCTAAGTGAGCTGCTTGACGATGCTCATCGAATCGATGCGGCGGGCAAAACTGTGACAAGAGATGAGCAGGACGGCGCCGCACAAAAGTCTGTTGATGCTCCGGAAGGGTCTGAAGCCATCAAGATCCATCTCACTGGAATAGTATTGGACCTAAAAGTAGCAGAGGGCGACGCAGTCAAAGCAAATCAGGACATTGCAGTCATTGAGGCAATGAAGATGGAGCATCTGATCCGTGCGCCTCGATCAGGCCGTATAGTGCGCCTAGCCTGTGCAAAAGGCGATGCCGTCAATGCTGGCGCTCCCATATGTTTCTTTGAGTCTAGCGAGCATGGCGCGGATGATTCGGAGTCATCCTCGTCGCTGCCTACATCGGAGCCAATCGATTCTATACGCCCGGAGCTTAGAGAGATCCTGGACCGGAAAAAGCTGCTCATGGACGAAGGCAGGAAAGAGGCTGTCGCCAAACGACACGCACGAGGGTACCCAACCATTAGAGAATCCATAGACATGCTTGTTGATCCAGACTCCTTCCTGGAACTGGGCGATCTGGTCATCGCAGCGCAGCTGAAGCGTCGCACGCTGGATGACTTATTGAAGCGTACAATGGGCGATGGCATCATCACAGGCTGGGCGACTGTTCATGGCTGTCCAGTGGCCTTGGCTCTGGGCGACTATCTCGTCCTCGCTGGCACGCAAGGGACCTACCACCACCTGAAGCTTGATCGCATCTTCGAATCTGTCTTAGAGAATCCGGCGCCTCTCGTGCTGTATGCCGAAGGTGGCGGAGGTCGTCCAGGAGATGTCGACCGAACGGTCGTTGCTGGCCTAAGCACGCCGTCTTTCTCTCTGCTTGCACGAATACGAGCAGAAGGCATTCCTACAATCGGAGTGGCAAATGGCTATGTCTTCGCTGGCAACGCCGCCCTGCTTGGTACCTGCGATCTCGTCATCGCCACCCGAGGTGGGAGTCGAGAGATCGCTGGCGGCAAAGAGCCAGGAAAGACGAGCATCGGCATGGGCGGAAAGGCCATGATCGAAGGAGGCGGTCTCGGCGTCTTCGAGTCCGACGTGATCGGTCCGCCAGACTTGCAGGCTTCAACGGGAGGCATCGACATCCTGGTCGGCACCGAAGCCGACGCTTCCATGATGACCAGACGGCTGCTTGCGTTCTTCACCCACTCGATCAGCCAGTCTTGGAAGTGGACATCAGATGCTCGGCTGCTGAGGCAAGCTGTCCCACCTGCTTCCGCGCGCAGGCGAGCGTACGATGTCAGGGTCGTCATCAACCTGCTGGTCGACGACGGCTCTTTCATCGAGCTGGGCCGAGCATGGGGCACGTCTGTAGTTACAGGTCTCGCGACCATCACTGGCAAACCTGTCGGTATCTTGGCCAACGACTCCGCAACATCGCTCGGGGGTGCGATCGATCATGACTCTGGGCGCAAAGCCACCCGTCTGATTCAATTGCTCACCAGGACACGCTGCGCCCACCTTATCTCACTCTGCGACACACCGGGCTTCATGGTCGGTCCTGAATTTGAGAAGTCAGCTACTGGTGGCGGCTCCTTCCGCATCTTTGGCGACTGGTTCGCAGCGGCGCAAGAGCTAGGCATCTCTGGCGGCCGCGTGATCTCTATCGTCCTGCGTAATGCATACGGCCTTGGTGCTCAAGCCATGATGGGCGGCGGCAGCCTGTCGAACTTGACTTCAGCGTCATGGCCTAGCGGTGCATTCGGTGGTATGGGTCTTGAGGGCGCTGTAAGACTTGGACACAGGAACGAGCTTGCTGCCATTGAGAATCCGGAGGAGCGGAAGAAGGCCGAGCAGAGGATGATTGATGACATGTATGAGAGAGGCAAGGCGTCGAATATGGCGATGTTCGCGGAAGTTGATACAGTCATCGATCCGGCGGATACGCGACGATGGATAGAGAAGAATTTGGCGTGCGCGAAGCCCAGGATACCGACATTCCGCATGAAGAGGAAGGCTCGCTTGTGACGAGGTCGTTCGTCAAAAGGTAGCAAAGGACAATTTGTACAATGCCATTACCGTCCCCGACTCCCTATTCATCCTGGACGCCATGGCCTATTGAAACATGACTCAAGGCCTATGCCGCTCAGTCGCCGCAATGATCACGCTGGGCCATTACTCGATACATTCTTCATAGCGTAATTTTCACCGCAACCTTGGTCAAGCCATCACAAACATTCCCGCCTCCCACCCGTAGGCATGCTTCAATCTCCTCCCCAGCACCCTCACCATGTGACTGCCAATCTTGTTGCCCCTTCTCACCTCCTTCGGCTCATGAAACTGGATCCCTCTCGTCACATCAACGGCACACTGTGCATCAGACATCGGCTTGAAGCTCCAGACAGACCCGTAAAGCTTCTCTGGTCGCATGCCAATGGAGTTCATAGCATGCAAAAGGTCGTCCCAGGCGATCTCAGTTCGCTGATGCTGCTCAGCTGTCGGGTGCGGCAGAAGCGCAGTGAACACTCTGTAAGCACGCTTGCTGACCGTGACGGTGGGCTTCGCTGCGGTCCAAGTGGATATCTCGGGGGCTGTGGCCGTAGGGACGGCATCCTCAGGCTTGGGCACCGAAGCGGGAAGGCCGCGTGTCTTCACCTTGGGCCTTTCTTTGGCAGCGGTGAAGCGTTCAGTGGAGTCCACCGCATGCTCTAGAAACTTCGCATCCATGAACGGATCTGGCGACCCCTTCTGGGCTGGCTTGACGCTGACTGGCTCCTTCCACTCTGGTGTGCGAAACAACACCCTGTCACCTAACCCACGATGATGGAGAATTCGCTTCAAATCTGCTCCATCAGCAGCCTTGATATCAGCCTCGAGCTCCTCCCAGAACATGTCAAGATGCGTCTCTGCATGTCGCATCTGCTGCACGTTCTCCTTCGTTGTCCGCTTGTCGGCCGGATAGCGCCAACACGCCGCACTCGTCTCCGGAAGCATCGTGTTGTGCTTACAGGCGTCGGTGATCAGGCCCATGAGCTGCGTGTCCAGACGCAACAGCTTCCCAACGCTCTCGATAACACTTTTTGAGCGACCGACGCAGACTCTCCAGCTGTCACACCAGGGCTTGAAGCGTTGCATTCTTTCGGTCAACTCGGCGATGAGAGCCAGGTCGGCAAATTGGGAGAGGATCCAGGGATCAAGAAGCTGTGCCGCGGCTGGATCGGTCTCGATCATGTACTGCGCTTCTTGTACCAGAGGGCCGAGTTGATGAAGCGCACGCTGATCCTCGTCGATGAAGGCATGGAACAGGTTATCGACCCGACCGGCTGCCTCTGAGCCTTTGGATACGAAGAACCAGCGCCTATTGCGCGTAGCTGGATCCAGGTCAGCGTCTAAACACATTTACTGGGTTGGGTTGGGAAGAGGAGGGCGACTCACCATCCAGATCTCCACCGTTGGGGTAATGCTGCCGCAGACGAGGTGCCACCGGCAGACCGTTGCTGATGCGACATATCGGCATGACGATCATGATATGCATGATCTCCTCCAGCTCCGCCCAGAGCTTCTCTTCCGGACGACGAAGCCGAATTTGTTCGTAATCGGCTTTGGCGATCTGCTCGTCGATATTCGGCAGCTTCTCCAAGCGTGTGTGGATGTCATGCCAGAAGAGGAAGTAGCTGAGAGCATCGTTGACCATCTCCGCCGCGACTTCTTTGTAGCAGTCCCCACAAGAAGAGCAATTGTAATAGCGATTGTCATGTTCTTTCCACTCCTTTAGAGCGTCGATGAAATACTGTGGATCCTCGCGGAGAGCCCAGACGTGGTCCGCTGCAAGGGAACGTCTTGAGCCGATCATAGCTCTGATCCGCTCGAGGTCGAATCCCTGTGGCAGACGGTATGGCGCTTCTAGCATTTGCGCCTGCAGGGAGGCGTACTCGTGACCCTGTCTCCGAGACGTTGGGAGCGGCGAAGGAGGTTGACACGCTACCAGAGTAAAGTCTGCCGGCTCGATGTCGTGGAGGATCGTCTTCGCCACATCGCGAAGGAAGCCGTAGATACTGGCTTGGATCTCCAACCCGAGCAGACCGAGCTGCGGATGATACCGACTGACCAACCTCATCGCTGGACTGGCGTCTCCAGGGTAAGAGGGTGCCTCAGGAGCTGCGTACTTTTCCAACCCTTCCAGCAGGCCAATGACCTCGCCATACGCACTCGGCGAACGAGCACTGTAGAAGACCATCGAGTCACTGTTCGGACAGGCATCGAACTCCCATCCGAGCCCGAGATGCGCATTGTCGATGTCAGTATCAATAAACTTCTCCGGCAGATGGCGGCCGCGACTGCTGAGGAAGAGCATGAGGGGGATCTCCTGCTGAAGATCTTCAAGATTGATGTAAGGCCACAGATATGCACGTGAACGACACGTGCGCGACCGAGGTGCATGATTGAAGAGCTTGCGGAAACCGGCGAAGTCAGGACGGTGGCACGTGGGCATCTCCGGGCAGACTCTGAGAAGTATCTCGCGGCGCTGCCGGATCGATTTCCTGGTCCAGCGTTTTTGGATCGTCGACTCGAAGCGCTTGATGATGGCGTTCAGTAACGTCCAGTCCTTGAAGATGGACGTTGCAAAGATTTTCGCGTGATGTTGGACGTCGGCCTTCGTCAACGTTTTGTTGGGCATTGGTAGATCGGTGCCATTGCTGAAGCGGCAGCACTTGCAGCCCAGGCCATGCGCATCGTCGCCGAGCTCGATGAGCTCGTAGGTGTAGCTCGTCATGGTGGCCACTGACCGATCGGAGCAAGACCTGTTGATGTTGCTGAGAAGTCAGTGTTCGTGGGAGGGAAAAGCCATTCACGTCCAGGCAAACGCGTAGAGGGAACGCGTTTGCGGCCCTCCCGCAGGTAGCCGTGCACGTTACACGAGGAAAGTGCGGTGTGCTTTCGGCCGTGAAAGGCAGCTGCGACCCGGCTCTTGTCTCGTGAATGCACGATACGTTTAGGCTGCACATTCGCATTCGAGTGGCATAGCCAACGATGCGTCTGACCGTTTCGTCTGATCCATATGGAAGCGTGCCTGCCAGCAGTTGATTGTGCGATCGGTAACTTTGCGGTCTAGCCGCGCTCCTGCAACTGCCGGAGAGCGAGCCGCACACTAGTCAGCCGTGAACGACCAAGGCGTTGAGGATGAGTGTGAGACAAGTGGCCTGTGTTTGTCGTTTCTCATTGTGTCTGCTGAGAGATACAGGGGTATTGGTCGCCTAACGCCAAGTCTACCTCTCGGTCTGTACCGATTACTTGCACCGTCACTCATTTTCCGCCCCTGGGGTACCCCGTCAGCGGCACGTAAGTGAAGACGATAATACCGCCCTCGAAGATCACGGCACACCCCACTTCAACATTCATTCAACTCACTTGCTCATGAACTTCTTTGCCTGGCTCATCAGCACGGGTCCCAGAATTGGCGCTAACGTGCCGTAATGCTTCTGGCCCTTGTCTATGAGCGGCCCAATGTCGTAATCTCCGATTTTCAGCTTGGTCGGCGGCTTATCACGCCTATCTCTGTCGCGCCGGTCCCGTCTATCGCGGTCATCATAGTCGTCGTCCAAGTACCGTCTACGGCTGCGATCGCGCCGCCTGTCCTCCCGATCACGGTCGTAGATCTCTTGTCGGCGCCGCCGTCTGTCTCTGTCGCGATCGCGGTCGCGGTCGCGGTCGGAGTAGCGATCCTCATCGCTCTCATAGCGATCACGTCTCCGCCTGTCCCGATCCTCCTGGCTACGGTGGCGGCGGGGTGGCCCGTAATAGTCGTCGTCATCGTCGTCGTAGTCGTCCTTGCGGCGGCGCGGACGGTCTGAGCGGGAGCGTCCGGTGTCTGTGTTTCTGCGAGAGACGGGCACGGGATCTGAGCCATACTCGAAGCCGGGATCTTTCCTCCGTCTAGGAGGCGGATCGTCGTCATATTCATCGTCGTAGCGGTCGTGCCTCCTGCGCGGCCTGTCGCGGTCCCGATCTCGGTCGCGGTCGTCGTAGTCACGAGGAGGTCCCCGGCGTTCCTTGGGACGTATCGGCAATTCCTCCCTGTCCCGATCATCCCGTCTGCGTGGTCTCCTGTCATAGTCCTCATCGTCGCGCGGCGGCCTGGCCTTATTGCGCCGCAGCGTTTCGCCCTCGTCACTCTCATACCCGTTCCTCTTGTCCCGGAACTCCTTGTCCCTTCGCCTGTTCTTCCTCTCTAGATCTGGAGCATTGGAGCCTAGATATGATGCTTCGTCAGGAAACTCAGGCCGGAAGTCGGGCGGCAGTCTGCTGCGGCTGCCCTCGCGCTTCAGTGCCGGCTTACGGTTGTCGCCTACTGGCGGAGGCGGGGGAAAGCCATCAGCACCGGCGCCCTGCGGAGGCGGCGGACCGTCATAACGCGGCGCTGGCATGCTGTTCGGTGGTGGATAGGCGGGTGGTGGAGGGTAGCCGTCCTCTCGCCCGTATCCGCCACGCCGTGGAAGGCCGTAGTCGTCTTCGGGGTATGCTGACATTGTCGTGGTGGGATTTCGAGTGTGGGTGCGTGAGGAAATACGGGTGATGAAAGATGAGTGAATGTGATTGTCACTAGCCACGGGCGGCGTGGCGGGGTTGTCGCAGGTGATGGCGCGGGCCAGGCGCTGGTGGGCGAAGTGGAGCGAGATCTCGTGAGGCGTTTCGAGTCACTCAGGGGGTGGCTACGTCATGCGGAAGGCGCAGCTGTTCCACGGCGGCAAGAGCGACTATCTGGATGCTTCGACACAGCTGAGGTTCACCTGACAATCCGCGCTCGTGTGGAGACAGATGAGGGAGGCCGCCTCCGCACGCGACCCAGACGCTTTGCCCACCGTCGCTAGCCACCCTCGCCGGCTTGACCGCGTGCCGCTGCGCGCCGGGGTGACCTTCGTACACCCTTGGCAGCCTATCGCAACCTCACCTCCTCTGTCTGCCGTCAAACCTCTCTTCACTTGCGCGACTCGTGCTTCTTCTGCTCGTGCCAGTGTCCGAGGCCTGATAGACGCCACTTCGGCACGTGGACTGCTTCCTCGATCGCACCGTCGTAGCCCACAGAGCAGACGATGTCGGAGGCAGTGTCTTGCGGCGAAGTGCGGCGGTATGATGGTTGCACGAAGGTTGTCACAGGTATGGTATGTTCTGAACCCAAATCAGGGGGGAAAGCTATTTTAGTTGCTGTTGACCTCCTATGTGTCTTGTTGTGCTGGTGAACTTAATCGGTTGTAGGTTCGCGAGTCGCGACGTTTAAAAACAGCAGTGACGTGCAAGAAATCGCTTAATGCGCCTCAACATCTCGAGCATGAGTATGGAGATGATGGGAATCAAGTCACTCTGGAGGTGACGGACCCGTAGATTGACCATAAATCCCGTCCATGGGAAAGAATGATTGAGCAAAGTTGGACGAGGAAGGTGGCGACAAGAAAACAAAGTGCATGCGATGCAACACCCACCTCAGCAAAAGCACAAATCAAGCCTCCAGCGTCACGCAAGTCGCCCGAGTACTGATATTCAAGAGAGCGTCAGCGAACGGAGGGGAGGACAAAAGCCTCAAATGAAGGAAGAATTGGTCGGCATCGGCGGTGTTGTTCGAAGCGATCGGCGGCGGCAACAGCATCCCAATCACCCAAGGACCACAGGACAAATCGCCAGCAGAGTATCTCAAGACAAGCGCAACACTTAAAGGACTCAAAGAGTTCGTGACAGCCCAAAGATCGAAATTAAAGCACCCAGCTCCTACGATCAATGTCGCTCGCTCCCGTTGCTACGGTACAGTTGCTGAACAGCGCCACACTTCATATTGAGCGAAGTCCGCGGGCGGAGGAGATCAGACCCTCAAAATTTGTAAGCCGAGTAATGGACGGTACCTTAGACCTCGCTGCCCAAGGCACCGCCACGGTCCCCACGATGAAGATTGAGGTGGTCGATACTCCCTGGTCTACTCGGGACTCGCACTTCTGACTATCAGCGAACCGTTTGCAGCTTGATCGGGTGATCTGAGCGTGGAAGAGGTGGCCACGCTTTCCATCTCGATGGTGATGACGTGTGCCTGGGTTATGTCCTTCTCTTCGGGGGCTTCGCCGGTCACATAAGGTGGTCTGCCGGACGAAACGCGCTTTCTGTCGCTGAACCTATGTGTCGCGGTTGTTTATTATTGCTCCCATTTCACCATAGCATCGCTCCATTGGGCTGTCTATGCTCATGCTCGTGCTCGGCAATGTTGGTCCTTCTCAAACATTGAAGGCGGTAGCAGCATAGCGCAATCGCCGCCAGTACCTAATGTTGCCAAGCTTTGGCCTACATGTATGGGAAGAGTGTGTGAATGTCGATTCTCACCTTTCTTCCTTGGCGCTTATGGAATTTAATTGAGTCTCATAACCCAAAATGGCGCTGCGTATCAATCCTCAATGCCCTGGGCTCTGTGAAGGCGCCCTTGACCAGCGGACCCGCTCAGTTGAGGCACCGCAGCCGTGCTTTCTCTGTACCGTTCGACCCTACTGTAACCTTATTCATAATCCCTGCACGCCAATTTATTGGAGCTGATCATGTATTGCGCACGACAAGTGAATGACTCCAGGCATCACTAGGATTGGCAACAATACATCGCGTAGCTCATGTCGTTGAAGGGCGGGTACTGTGTCGCTCTTTGAAAGTCAAGCACGCATGCCTGTGGGTCATTCGGAAGTCAATTCGCCATAGCTGCTACAGCTGCATCAATACCCAGACGCCTCGCTATACCCTGACAGAATTCACAAATCACCACATTGTACTCTGTTTCTTCTTCAGTCTATTCCCATCCGTTCCATCATCGCTTGCACTCCTCAAGCCAAAGAAACTCTTCTTCTTCGATGGCCGGCTACTCGCTCCAGGTACACCCAGGCTCGCCGCGCTGGGATTCGCGCCACTCATGACCAGCGCGTTACTGCTGGCGCTGGGCTGCATATAGAGCCCATTGCTTCCCATCCTCGGAGGTGGCGGCGCAAGCGACCCTTGCGGGATCGGCTGCATTGATGACTGCGGTCTGTACCGTGAGTCAAAGCTGTGTCTTGGCGGTGGAAAGCCTTGGTCCTGTACACCGTACTGCCTTCGTAATCGGTCGGTCTCCCGGTCGACTTCGGCTTGTCGCCGCCGAGCTGCCCGCTCCTCTTCTTCCATCTGCTTTTGAAGTCGTCTAGCTTCAGCTTCATCGGCTTTCTCTCGGGCACGACGCCGGCGCGCTTCTTCTCGTGCTTCTGCTTCCGCCTGCCGCTTTAGACGAGCTGTCTCGGCATCGAGTTCCCATTGCGCCCGTGGATCTGCGAGCGGCGGGGGTGATGTTTGAAGTTTTGGAAGTGAGCTGCGGTGGCTGCCCTGGCCAGTAGCGGCTAGCTGACCGGAAGGTGAAGTGGATTTTAGCGGGTTCAGCGGCGCAGCAGAGATCTGCTGTGGACTGCTCAGCTTTCGGCCTCCGCCGCTCAACCTGCGTTCTATGGGTAGTGCCGCAATGTTGAAAGTCTCTCGGATATGCTCTTTGCTGGTAAAGAAGATATCCTTGATCACGACAGCACTCAGCAACAGCACAATCTCCAGCCCCTTGTAATCCTCTACATCAACCCGACTCAAGTTCGGCTCATACACGGTCATTTCTCGCATGCTTCTCCATAATGCAATCGCAATATCTGGGTCCCGCCTGCTCTTCTTCTTCTCCGTCGGATCCGTGCTCTTCCCGGTCATAAAGCAGGTGAGATCTTTGCCCAATTTGCTTTCTTTGCGCCAAGCGAAGTGTACCTTTGGTGTGATCGCTAGACTCGCTGGATCCGATTGACTGCGGTCAAGGTTCGAGGCAGAAGGTGTACGGAAGGTGCTGATGGGCATGCTGAAGATATACGAGTCGCTACCGCCCCACTTGCCTTCGACCAACTCAACCCGTATTTGCTGATCTGGATTGTATAGCTGGATGACAAATTCGGTGGGTAAGACTGGCTGTGGCGGAGGCGGCACCCCGCCATTGCGCCGTATATCCTCTTGCGACAGGGAAGGCTGTGTCCACCCGGGCCTGGCTAACACCTCCCCGTAGACTACGTCCGGATTGAAGGCATCTATCAATGCGACAGCGTAGCAGTTCTTGTGCGCTGGCGACGGCGACGCAGGGTCAGAGTACTGCAAGGTGTATGCTGGCTGTTGTTCCGAGCCATGATAAGTGAGGAAGAAATTGCGCTGATACTTCTCTCCGTTGCTGCCTGCCTTAAGGAAGAAGGTGGGGAGATTGTCGTCAAGCATGATGGAGTGGTCGTCGTTGTGAGGGAGTGATCGCGAGTGATCGCAAGCTTTCAGCGACGGCCTGCGGACCTATACATTGAGTCTCTCGTGAAAGCAGGGTGGGCCGCGGTGGTACGCAAGGCATTGCGCCGGTCATCAAGTCGTGAAAGGCTGTGCCGTGACGCACGCAACACACGCGCGCGGCCCCAGACTGCCAAGCGGGCCGCCTGCTGCCGGCGCACTAGCGATCCTGACCTGCAGCTTCTAATTCCAGTCATGAACATCCTCCAGCTGCGCACGCCGTCTCGAGAGTGCCTGAACGATCTGAGTTGGCTCTGCAAGCTGCGCTTGAGTATGCTGTAGCCAGTCCATCGGCAGAACTGACGTTGGTTATGCGAGCAGCCTCTGCCTGCCTGCCTGCCTGTCTGCCAAGCTGCCTCGCAAAGTCGGGCGGTGAAGCGGGTCCTGTCACGCAGAAACGGCTAAACGAAAGGCGAAGTCGAGTCGCAGTCGAAAAAGGCGCGGCCCTAAGTAGTACTATCTTTGGCGGACAGGGTGTGCGCATGGCACCCAGAGTCCTTCCAAGCCCCTCCGCTTCGACCTTTGCGGGCCGAGGTCTACGAAGTCCGCCGGTGGTGCTGAAGGTATCAATGATGTCAGAATGCAGCGGGCAGCCGTCGAGCGACGATTATGGAAGCAATGATTCCACCTGAATCAATCTCAAATATCATACTGTGCCTCGACCTCACCTGCACTCCTCTTCCGGGAACATCGCCGCGGCATCGACGACAGCATACTTAATGCGTCTCACCTCGCTTCCAACGTTCGTCCGCACACTCTACGCATTCAGCAACACCGCACTCCAACGAGCACCTTCACCACTTGCAAGCCTATCGCATACGAGACCGACCGTGGCGCTGAAGTCTATTTCCTGGGGATCGGTACCATTCGTAGGAGCTTGCTTCAGCACGGCCGAGTCGAGAAACATGTCGCATCCTGTACAGAAGAGCGACAGTGAGTGGCAAGCGCAGTTGAGCCCGGGTAAGAGCCACATTTACCCATGTCGATTGCAGACATGTTCTAACACGTTCGGTAGAGCAATTCCGCGTCATCCGGCAGAAGGGCACCGAAGCGCCCTACAGCGGCAAATACGATAAGCATTACCCGGAGAAGGGTGTATACACCTGTGCCGCCTGCGAGGCGCCACTGTACACAGCCGATACGAAGTTCAAGAGCGGATGCGGATGGCCAGCTTTCTTCGACACAGTTCCCGGCGCGGTGACGAGACATACAGATCGCACATTTGGCATGGAGAGGACAGAGATCGTTTGCTCGAACTGCGGTGGTCATCTTGGCCATGTTTTCAAGGGCGAAGGATACCCTACACCAACGGACGAGCGACACTGCGTAAACTCAGTGTCACTGAACTTCAGTCCCGAGGATCCAGTCAAGCCGAAGGCATAGGGAGGCATTAGAGCGTTTGTGTAGCGAATGCAAGATGGACTGCATGCTGGTACGAATCACATGTCGAGCTCTCTATCTGTTCCGGGGGCCTGAGCTGTCTGAGCGTGATGCAGCGTCATGCATGAGGTGGCTGGCGCCATCGCTGTCGTGGGAAGCGGTCTGCAGAATAGCCTGCCGGCAAACACGTAGGTGGTAATTGGTAGTATCTCCTTCCTGCGAAGATCAGAATAGAATCCGATGCATCCAACATGTTCCCGATTCGCCGTCTTGATTGTGTCTCTTCGGCAATTGATCAGAAGAGAGGGAGTCGCGGAGGTGAGTACAGCAAAGTCGCAAGTCACGTCCATCCGCGCTACGCAAAGTCGCGCCAAGCCAAGCACGCGACTTCACTTCATCAACTTCTTCGACTACCCTTTCCGCAAAACAATGGAAGATGTCCAGGCAATCACCACTTGGCCACCGTCCGAGTTGCACACTAACGCATCCTTACGCTGCAGGATCTGAAACCGACGATTATGGCAATCCCGGCGCTCCCACCTGTCCGCGTTCTCAGGATGTCGGCGACAGGCAAACTGCACTACCCACATTGAAGCATCGGCTTGAACATGACAGCAGCATCCTTGCAATCGTCTTGGGCACCGACGAAGTCTACGCCGGGACTCAAAACGGCGAAATCCTGGCGTATAACTTGAGCACTTTCGAGCGGAAAGCCGTCATTGAGGGCCACCGAGGCAGTGTACTCGGGCTGTACTTATGTCACACGGACGGTCTCCTCTTTTCAAGCTCAGGCGACCGAATTGTCAATGTTTGGGACGTCAGGACCCTAAGGCGAAAGTACTGCCTCTTATCGAGCTTCGACGTCGGCGACATCTTTTGTGTCGCTTACTCTGATGCATTGAAGACAGTCTACATGGGTGCGCAGAACACAACCATCCAGTGGTGTCGACTGCGCGATGACGAGCAAATCCCATCAGCCAACAGCAGCCATGAGCATTCTAGCCTACGAGATGATCCTTTCTTCGATTCTGCTGGTCCCGGTGGCGTGCGAACGCCGAGACCTATTGATGCAAACAGCACGCCCAAGCATGCGGTCAGTGGTACCATATGCCATGTCGGGAAAGAAAATGTCAAGCACTTTGCCCACTACGGCTATGTATACTGCATGCATTTGGTCAAAGATGGCATTCCAGAGTCTGCGGGGCATGAAGTTCTCATCACCGCTGGCGGCGACGGGGTCGTAAAGCTCTGGAAGCTGAAACAAGGGGACGGCGACGTGGAGGAATTGTTCACATTGGATGATGGCCGTGAGGAAGGGCACAGTATCCTGTCGATTGCAGTCGATGGTACCTTCTTGTACTGTGGTCGAAGTCGTGGAGAGGTTACAGTCTGGGATCTTGAGACTCGCCAGGTCGTCCGGAACCTCGAGGCGCACCGTGACGACGTTCTGACCATTTGCATAGGAGGCGGGTTCATGTTCAGCGCGGGCGTCACAGGCCACGTGAGGAAATATGACAGGCAGTATCGGCACAATTCGCAGCTGAAAGCCCACCATGGACGTATTCTTGCTTCATCCTTCACATACCACCAGCAGCGACCCATCTACATTACGGGTGGCAACGACTGCACGCTCGCAATCTGGGATGTTTCGGACTGCATGGCACCGACGGGGCGGCCTGCCAAGACCAGCAATCAGCAATTAATCGAGAGCCTGCGCCGCTTTGTCAGCTTCCGAACCGTCTCCTCCGATGAGCAGTACCAAGTAGATTGCCGGCGAGGCGCATCTTACCTACGGTCGGTGTTCAAGAATTTCGGAGCAGCCACAGACATGCTCACGACCCCGGAGGCACATAATCCGGTCATCCTGGCTCGCTTCCGCGGAAATCCAGCGACAGCCGACAAGCGAAAGAAGATCCTATTCTATGGCCATTACGATGTAGTTGATGCCGAAAATTCCACAGGCAAATGGAGCGTCGACCCATTTGCCATGGAAGGCATCAACGGCTATCTGTACGGCCGCGGCACGAGCGACAACAAAGGTCCCCTCATGGCTGCCATCTTCGCTTGTGCAGAGCTCACTAGCGAGCAGGCTCTCGGTTCGGACATCATCTTTCTAATAGAGGGCGAAGAGGAGAGCGGCAGTCGTGGGTTTGAGAAAGCTGTCAAGGCGCATAAAGACAAGATCGGCGATGTGGACTGGATTCTACTCGCCAACAGCTACTGGCTCGACGATCGCATACCATGTCTCACGTACGGCCTGCGTGGCGTCATTCATGCTACGGTACAGGTCGAGAGCAATCTACCGGACTTACATTCTGGCGTCGATGGGTCATCGCAGCTTGACGAAAGTCTGAAGGACTTGGTGATGCTGATGAGCACACTCACTGGTAAGGAAGGCAAAGTTCGTATTCCTGGCTTCTATGATCCTATCCCGGAAATTACGGACGGTGAGAACGAGCTTTATAAAGATATCACCGAGGCTCTCGTGCAGCGGAATCCAGAGCTTGGCGACGCAGAAAGGCTAGCTACGAGTCTCAAGCAGCGCTGGCGGGATCCCAGCTTGACAATTCACCATTTCCAGACGTCTGGCCCAAATAACGCTACAATCATCCCACGCCTAGCCAAAGCCGCAATATCCATGCGCCTTGTGCCTAATCAAGAAGCACCTGAAGTGGCAAAGGCGCTTGTGGAATACCTTGAGACGCAGTTTCAGGAGCTCGACTCGAATAATAAGCTGACTATCACCATTGATCACCTGGCCGAACCGTGGCTGGGCGACTGGACGAATGAGATCTTCAAGACACTCGAAGCAGCAGTGATGGATGCGTGGGGTCCGATAGAAGCAAGTCGACGCCGACGCAGTACTGCTCATAAGAGCACGAATGGCCCGCTGCATGCCACGACATCAGGCAACAACCATGGCTATTTCGGCAATGCCAAGCCAATTCCGACCACTAGCACAGTGCTTGCGAATGGCAGCGCCGCCGGTGCAAGTCCAGCTTTCACGCCACTGGCGGAGACAGCACCGACGCAGGGATCACCGTCGCCGGCCGTCAGCCACACCGCACACCGTTCAAGCGGCGCTGTACGCGATTACGCTCAGGACACGCCTCAACAGCCTCGTCGAAAGCCCTTGTACATTCGCGAGGGCGGCTCCATTCCGGCGATACGCTTTCTGGAGAAGGAATTTGATGCACCCGCCGCCCACTTTCCCTGCGGGCAAGCTAGTGACTCTGCGCATCTGGACAATGAGCGCCTGAGGCTTGTCAACCTTTACAAAAGCAAGGACATCTTCAAGAGGGTGTTTCGAGAACTTCCGCAGAAATGAACAATCCTGACGACCTTTTGCTATGCTGGAGCATTCTTTGTTGCTCTGAGACCGCAGGCTCTCATGTTTCGGGTCGATGTTGTCGGGTCTTTTCTGTTGTACGCCTAAAACATGGGTGTTTGAGACTGAGAACAAGGCGCCAGCAAACACTGTATTCGCGCTCACAGCTTATGTCGACAGCATTGCCTGCAATTCCCAGCACCTTCTCATAGCGCCACTGCAAGGGAGCTTCTCAGTATGTCGTCGCTTATCCTCGGTGACCGCATCGCCGATCTCCACCATGCAAGTACTGACGTTGAAGAAGCCACGAACTCGTTGAGGTCCGGATCTTCACACTCTTTGAATTCGGAGTCAAACGGTGGGTCGGAAAGTGGATATGAGACCAGAAAGCAATACTACCTCGCATGGTTCCCAGGAATCGCAGTGGAAGGATCGGCGGTAAGCAGCAAGGTACAGGACGAGGAACGCAGGACAACTCCGCTCGTCAGTCTAGATGCCATGATGCGGATCCAAGCGAAGCACAAGGAAGAGGATCTATTTCCGCATCACGGCCTTCTCGGTCTGACCATCACCGGAAACGAACAGATCAATAACGATGAGCCCATTTTCATGAATACCAACACACCATCGTCGGCCTTTATCTGCGGGAGCCAGGGCAGCGGCAAGAGTTATACCCTCGCTGCGATGCTGGAGAACTGTTTGAGTCGGGAGCACACGCCAGGACAGGCCAGTGCCGCCATGCCTGGTCTGTTGTTCCACTACGACCGCAATGGCGGTGCTGCGCCTGCAGAGGCAGCGAGGCTCTGTGAACTCAGCGACGTGAAGGTTCGAGTTCTGGTGTCACAAAGCAGCTACCAAAGGCTTATGCCAGTGTACACGGGCATGAAGGGTGCAGGCCATGGCAAGATCACGGTGGAGCCTCTCCTCTTCCAAGACCATCAGCTTGAGGTCGACCGTGTACTCAAGCTCATGGCGTTCTCTGACGCAGACGTTGCGGTGCCGCTGTACATGCAAGTATTGATGCGGCTGTTGCGCGAGCGGGCGACAATGGGATTGAAGGTCGATCTTGCCGAGCTCGAGAAAGGCTTGGGTGAACAAGGGTTTGCGGCATCGCAGAATGTCATGCTCGGGATGCGTCTGGAACTCCTCAAAAGCTTCTGCGCAACTGCGGTGCCTCCGTTCTCGAAAAGGAAGGGCAAGCAAGCCCATCAAGACGCTTTCAGGCTGACACCGGGCACTCTCACGATCGTAGACCTCAGCGATGCATTCATCGACAGTTCCACAGCTTGCACGCTCTTCAGCATTTGTCTCGGGCTGATGACGGCCCAAAAGCCTCCTGGTGGCCTTGTCGTCGCGCTGGACGAAGCGCACAAATTCATCAACCAATCGCCAGCAGCCGAAGACTTTATTGACCAGATACTTACCACTATCCGCATGCAACGGCATTACGGTGTCAGGGTCGTCGTTGCCACTCAAGAGCCAACTATCTCCCCTCGCTTACTCGATCTGTGCTCTGTCAGCATCGTCCACCGATTCACCTCGCCAGCATGGTTTGCTGCGCTTAAGGATCATCTCGGTGGTGCCTCAAGTATGACGATGACGACGGAGCAGCAGAAGGACTTGTTTGAGCACATCATGGAGCTACGGGCGGGCGAGTCGTTCGTGTTCTCGCCGTCTTCCTTCGTTTGCATGCGAGGGGGGGTGGAGCAAAAGCTGGGCCGCGGATTTATGAAGATGAAGACGAGGATGGTTACTGCTGATGGAGGAGAGAGCGTGCTGTCTGTCGAAAGGGCATGAGAGCGTGGAAGGGGACGAAACGGGACGCTGGCATGGGTTGAAGGCATGCGCGAGCCCGCAGTGTGCACCTGGGAGGCCGCTAGCTCTTGCTTCTGTTGCGTTTGGCGCCGCTGCAAGCTGATTGGTGCGCAAGCTGAAGCGAACTCGAAGCAACTCCCCAATTCATCCAAAGCTTCCCATCTGTTCTCCAACGCACAAGATTGTCATGTTCATATCTTTGTGCGCGCAAATATGCTCGTGACTTCTTATGTCCTGCTAATCTTACTTCCGGCGCTTGCTGGTGTATTCTTCCTGCGCCGAACACCTCCTAGAAGCCAGCAGGATGAGCCGCCACACATACCAACGAGGCTGCCTCTTCTTGGCCATCTCATTGGCATGTACCGCCACGGTGGCAGATACTTCCCTATCCTGAGGCAGGGGACATCTCCACTTCATCAGAATGGATCAAGCTGATGCTCGCACAGCAAACAATATCCGCAATGGCCCATCTTCACTGTCTCGATCTTCGGCTTCCGGATATATGTCGTCGTCGAGCCTTCGCTAGCGGCAGAAGCCCAGCGAAAGAAGACCTTGCTGTTCGACCCGTTGACTCCGGATGCTACGAAGCGAACCATCGGGATGAATGAAAAATGCGTAGACATCATGAAAATCAACGTCGATCGTTCAGGTGGTAAGCTGGGTGTTGTAAGCGAGATACATGATTTGATGTTTGCCTCGCTGAGCCAAGGAGCGTCCACGCTGGATGAGCTTATCGATCGCTCAGCTACGGAGCTCCTTGTTGCCATCAACGAGCTCGCGTCAGGTGGACGCCCTCACACTTTCCGTCTACTGGAATGGACGCAGAAAGTCTACGCTGCCAGCACAGCAAGCTTGCTCTTCGGCAAGCACAATCCAATCGCTAGAGAGCCGTCTCTGGCAATCGACTTTTGGACATGGGATCGCAATCTCGGCAGCTTGTTGTTCTTGCCACTTCCGAGAATCACGACGCCGGAAGTCTACGAAGCTCGAGAAAGGCTTGTGGCAGGTTTTCGAGACTACGTATCGGCGAAGCGGTACGACGGTGTTGATGGCGCAGCCGAGATCATACGGAAGCGCATCGAGACCGTCCAGCGGCACGGCTTCGATGTCGATGGCATCGCTCGGGAGGAGATGTCCTTCCTGTTCGCTGCTATCACGAACACGGCCATTACTTCCTTCTGGCTGGTTCTTCGAATCTGCTCAGATCCCCATCTGCTCCAGGTTATACGTGACGAGATCACTGCCATATCCCAGAAGGCAGACAGTATTAGGAGAGAGGCGATTGTACTCAACGTCGATCGCCTGACGAACGAGTGCCCATTGCTGCTCTCAACTTACCGAGAGACATTGCGAACAATCAGCGACATCTCATCGAATCGCCTGGTAACAGAGGACACGATGCTCTGCAGCAAGGACGGGCACACGTATCGTCTTCGGAAAGGCTCGCTGCTGCAGATCTCTGGTGGAGCGATGCATAGCAATCCAGCCTTGTGGTCAAGCAATCCTGACGACTTCGAGCCAAGACGCTTCTTGCAGGACAAGAGTGCCCAGAACAAGACAGCGTTCCGAGCGTTCGGTGGCGGCTCTACCTTGTGTCCAGGTCGTCACCTCGCCGCTGCTGAGGCGTTGTTGTGGACTGCGGCGATCGTCCAAGGCTTCGATGTGAGCTTCGAAGGTGCGAAGGGAACCGCTTTCAAAATCCCTTCCAAGTGTGGGGATCGTCTGCCCGTTCATGTGTGTGAGCCGGCAGAGGATGTGATTGCGACTATGCGACCGCGTGTCCAGAGTATCAATTTCAGTCGTGGTCAAAAGCGGCCGCGGATTATCTTGAAGCCGGGAGAGGAATTATTAGGTGGTTTGCAGGACTGAACAGACAAAGTCACGGAACACACAAGCGATGAATGGATCAAACCAAGGAAGTCAAGGTTCAACGTCTACACTGCAAAGTACTACAGGTTATGTGATACATTCTTCATTCCATCGCGATTCTACGATCAAACAGCCGGTGGCTATGACAACGGTCTCAGCGATGATTCCTGGAACGCCGTCACGACTGAAGATACCCTGCAAATACGCTTCGCTAAAACGAGAGAATAATGCGTCGACTGATAGCTCCATCCTGCTAGAGACGCCACTATGATCGTGACGAGCTGACAGAGCTCATGCTGCTGTGACTTGTCTCGGATTCAAGGGTCGCCATCGCGTCTGATGTAGCGCGAGACCGTCGGTTGTGAGACGATGCTGCCATGTCGAACTGCTGTTTTGTGTGGTGGTGAAGCAATCTAATTGCGTTGTCATTAATTGTGTCATGACATTGGCTGTCGATGAGAACTCACTTTTGATAAGATGAAAGGTCGAGGTGCTGGTATGCCAGACGATCGGCACCCTCAAGGGGCACGCTTTCGCGGCGCTGCTGGAATGCAATCTGAGCCTCTGCGGAAGACATTGTGGTTGGTGGAGATTTGTTGTAAGGGTAAATATTATCAGAGACGATCAGATCTTAACAATTGGTGGGCTGATCTCGGCGACAGGCGCAAGGCGTCGTGGTAAAGTCCTTGATTGTTCAATGCTACGAAATGTAGAGAAAGAGGAAAGGTGGCGTGGGAGCAGAGCTGCTATATGTGCCTGGCCGCCCTCCTCTCTGTACACACCTTCCGGCCTGTGACGAAGGTCAGCGAGCTAGGAGATAACCCAGGAGCTTACCTATAACGAGGGCGGGCGTGCAGATCCGCTACTGCAGGCGCGACGTGACGCAGGTCTCCGCAACCTTCCCCCTCCTCGATATACATGCTGACCAGTCAGACAGCCTCTCGCAAAAGCCACCATCAGCCAGAGACACAGGGTCTAGTGGAGGAAAGCCACGCAGGTTGCGGCACTTGCGTGGGCCATGACAGCCGTCCCCGGGGGTGTGTCTCGCGGCTCGTGTGATATCTCGTCCATTGGCCCGATACACAGCGTCGTGACGATCCTGGCGGGCATCGAGCCGCAGAAGAGGGGACCCTTGTTGAGCCTTGGCCCGCGCTGCAGAATTACGCTGTTGCACAGTCCATTGCGCGGGAGACGAACCGGCGCAGGGTCGTCTGGATGCTGTGACCCTGCATAGAGTGGACTTGTGGGCTTTTTCGCACCCTCAAAGTCATCTGGAGACGCTGACAGTCAGTAGGCTCGATCGAGGACTGTCGAGGAGGCTACAGTGGACAGCCTGGCAGGCGGCGTCGCATGTTGGACAGAGAGAGCAAGCGTAAGCGCTGTGCGACCTCAGCAGTCCTCAACCGCAGGGAGTGACGACGTTCGGGTCTCGAGCACCGTTCCGCCCCGCCGTGGAGGATCGCGGACTCCACTTTCCTGACGTCGCATGGTCCGGGCGCGTTCAGCCGCAACCACGCCTTCGGGTTGCCGGACCTTACAAAGCATCACGGCCAGACACCATGAGCATCAGCTATTGCGCGGTGTCGCGTATGCAAGGCTGCGACCGTCATCAGGGTTAGATCCTTGTATCGATGAACCTCCGTGACACACGTCACAGAAGTCTGCTCTGACAGGCGGCCCCTTTATCCGTCGAAATAGGACGCCCCCAGAGTCATTGTGTCTTTTTCTCAAAAAGTATCCCTGGATGAGCAGCTACGTCCACGGCCAGAGTCTTCGTTCGAATATATCGGAGCCTAGACAGCACAGCCTATGTCATATCTCCACTGTCGAGGACGCGAATGCTGACTTGATGGTCAGGCTCAGGTCTTGGGCATGTGCTCGCTACATGGGGCCTGGCACCGTCTCCACTCGGACTTTGAGCACGCGACAGATATGAGATCGAATCAGTCGCCAAGTGTGTATGTCCTCACGTCAAACTCTCAACCAGTGCCAGTCAGGATCGCACACTGGCTCTTCGATCCGATTGTGTCTCTATCATGGCATTGTTATTCATCATATCTACGTGGGTGTTTCCGAATCAGCGATGCTCGACGGCACTTCTCCAGGATTGTCTCCACACGTGGGACTAGCATGTGCGGTTTGCTCGAAAATCGCGGATAGGGCTCCTCTTCTCCTTCACCGAATCCCTCCAGTCACATCGGGGCGACTTGCGCCAGGCATGTGGGAAGTTGAATTATGGAGCAGTGACAAGCTATCAACACCGGTGATGTCGATGCGATTCGCCGGGAAAGGTCATTACTGGCCTAGTATGTGCAAAAGCAGTGCAAATGATGCTGAATCTTCCTGTTTGGATGGGACTTCAAGGCCGAAAGCATCACTCCTCGGCCGAAGGAACAAGTGACTTGAAACTTCGCACCCAGTACCTCCACCCCGTTGGCCCATTCTCATTCGCCGTGAGAAACTGCACGCACTCATCCACCGTCACACTCCCATCAGCCTTCGTCGTCTCGCAAACATGTCGATTCGCGATCTGGTGGGCCTCGCCGATGAGATGTGTAACGGCGATTTTGACCGTCTCCTTGCGGCCTCGAAATCGGATGCATAGCTCACGAGAGGCTCCAGGTTGTAGACCTTGTCTCCCTGGTCCGACTGGACTATGGGAGTCATGTAATTAAGTAGTGTGGTGATAGGTGCGACTGGGGACGGGTCCCCAGTCAGGATGTCTGTCCATGCCTTCTCCAAGTCGCGTGAGGCTGGGTTGGGGTCAGCGATGCCGGCTGGTCTGAATTGAGGCATGATGGTCACTTTACAGGATCCTACATAGCTTTTCGACTCTTCGGCAGATGGTTCGGCTGCTTCTCGCGTGGTAATACGCAATTAACGAAGCAGACGGCAATGGTAGGCAGAAGCAAGCCACTCCAGGCAGGAAGGCTGTACTGACCATCTCGCCTTCGGCAGTTGCTGCGCTAGCTTATCGATAAGCACATCCGCCGGACCGTTTACGTCACACAATGGACTTTGTTCATTTCTCCCAATCTCACTCATGATGTCGCATGGAAGGTCATGTTCGCTCGGCGTGCGATCATAGGTTTCAGCACAGGATCGAGAGCTTTCTCAACTAGCACCATGACACAGCAAAAGCTCCGGATAGCAGTGATCCCTGAGCACTTCAGCACTCCCATTTACCTGGCCAAGAAACACTACGGCTTAGATGCTGAGCTCATACCTGAGCCACTGGGCACAGGAGCACTCACGCAGCGCCTCAGATCAGGTGGCGACGATGGCGTAGATGTTGCGGTGGGCTTGACGGAAGGCTTCGTCGCAGATCTAGGCAAAGCGAAAGCTGCTGGGAAGTCTGCTGGGTACGGACTGGTCGGCACGTATGTGGAAACCCCACTATGCTGGGCTATCAGCACTGGAGCCCAGCGAGAGGATATAAACTCTGTCGGTGATCTGAAAGGTGGCAAGATTGGCGTCAGCAGAATAGGCAGTGGGAGCTTTGTGATGCCTTACGTCCTGGCAGATCAGCAAGGCTGGCTAGGGAAGGGTAAAGAGCCATTCAGCACTGAGGTCATTGGCAACTTCGCTGCGTTGAGAGAGTCGGTGCGGAAAGAGGGTGAGAAGCCAGCAACAGATGGCTTCATGTGGGAGATTTTCACGACCAAGCACTTTTACGACAATGGAGAGCTGAAGCGGATAGGAGAGATCTATACACCTTGGCCCAGCTGGATGGTTGCTGCGAGGGATCCGAAGGATGAGCGCCTGCAGTCCATGGCCGAAAATATCAACCAGGGCGTCAAGCATTACCTTGAGCACCCGGAGGAGGCTATCGAGCATATCACGAGTACGATGCATTACAGCCGGGAGGACGCGCAGGCCTGGATGAAGACGGTCAAATTTTTGGCGGATGTCCGTGGCGTCGATCCGGGCGTCGTCGACAACACGGTGTCTATCTTGCGGAAAGCTGGCGTGTTGGACGAGAGGGCTGGTGGGAGCGAGCACATGGTTGCAATCAAGCGCGTGGAGCGTGCAAATACCAGCTGAGAGGTGCCTCAGTGTGGGAAAACTCATGCCAGCCGCGCTTCTCAAGCGTCAGCTGCAGCCTTCTTCCCACCACTCGAGATCAAATCTAAGAAACCCTGCTTGCTCATCTCATTCACCAGCTCCTCCCTCTGCCGCATGCCCACCACACCCTCCTGCCGTGCGCTCTTCATCGCCTCCTCAGCTTTGACCTGCGCAGCTCTCACAGCATTGAACAACTTCACCACACCTCTCTGCGCCGTCTTCTTCAATCGCTTCTCCTCTTCCTGAATCTTGCCGGTATCTGCTCCCTCCGTCTCCAGGCCCAAAACATCTTTCACCCGCCCTTTCTCAAGCGCCTGCTTCTTCTCAGCGCGTATTTGTGCCCGCGCTTTTGCTTCTAATTTCTGATCCGCGAGCGTCTTGTTGGCTTCCGAGGCGGATTTGCTGCGGGAAAGGACAGGGTCCGAGCGCTTCGATGTCGTGAGCTTTGTGTCGAGGATTTTGCTGATACTCGTCGCGAAGGCTGAAGGATCGTTGCGCTTCTTCTTTGATCGTGCAGCCTGTGACGAAGAAAGAGATGTCATGGATTCAACGTCGTCTTCGTCCGCGCTGCTATCGTTGTCGGGATCCGAGTCATCGCCGGCGCTCGAAGCTAGTTCGGGCTCGTCGTTTGCCTTCGCAGCCTCGTCTTCGCTGTCGTCCTCTTGCTTCTCTGGATGTATGCTGTTGAGTGCAGTATTCCGCTCCACTTCGTCGTCCTCGGCTTCTGGCGCAGGCTTCTCCTTCCGCTTCGCCTCTGAGGCCGCCATCCTCGCCTTCAATATCGACTTCGGCTTGACAGGGGAATTTACTGCTGGAGTTTCTACGACCTTTTCTACCTTCACCTGTTTCGGCGCATCGTACGCAACACCCTCATCCTCTTCGTCCGACTCCTCTGACGAGCTGTGATATTCCTGTCGTACTTTCCGGATCTTCTTCTTCGGCTTTCGTACATCATCGTCACCCCTTCGTCTCTTGTTCGCGATAGGCGCCATGTCAGATACCTGGAATACTTTGAATCCCGTGTCGACAGCCGTAATTGCGTGGATGCTAAATGTTCGCTCGTCTTTGCCGAAGCACAAAAAGTGTCGGGAGCCCGAAGTTTCTCCGTCGCTGTGACAGATTGCGGGGCAGCATTCGGCGTGTGGAGGCGAATTACTGCAATCAACCCACAACCATTCCCTACCCAGTCTCCCCTTGCACCTTCGCCATCTTGGAACCGAAATATACCCTCCGCGATGGTATTACAAGACCTCGGCCGCCGCATCAATGCGGCCGTCACCGATCTCACCCGCTCCCCAACCTTGGACGAGAAAGCCTTCGATGGCATGATCAAGGAGATCTCCAACGCCCTCGCCGAGGCCGATGTCAATATCAAACTCGTCGCCAACCTCCGCAAGACTATCAAGTCCTCCGTCAAATTCTCCGAACTCCCGCCACATGCGAACAAGAAGCGGATAATCCAGAAAGCCGTCTTCGATGCACTGGTAGATATCGTGAACCCGCATCAAAGGGAGTATGTGCCGAAGAAGGGCAAGAGTAATGTCATTATGTTTGTTGGATTGCAGGGTGCGGGTAAGACTACGACGTGTACGAAGTTGGCGAGATGGTATCAGGCGAGGGGATTCAAGACGTGTCTAGTCTGCGCCGATACATTTCGTGCGGGTGCTTTTGATCAGTTGAAGCAGAATGCTACCAAGGCCAAGATCCCGTACTATGGCTCCCTTACTCAGACGGATCCGGTGGTTGTGGCTAGGGATGGGGTGGAGAAATTCAAGAAAGAAAGATTTGAGATCATCATAGTCGATACTTCGGGCAGACATCATCAAGAGGATGCGCTGTTCGCTGAGATGGTTGAGATTCAGTCTGCGGTGCAGCCGCATCAGACAATAATGGTACTGGATGCTTCAATTGGTCAGGCGGCGGAGGCGCAGAGTAGGGCGTTTAAGGAGACGGCGGATTTCGGCGCGATCATTATCACGAAGACGGATGGTGCGGCGGCAGGTGGTGGAGCTATCTCCGCCGTGGCCGCAACACACACTCCCATCGTCTTCATTGGTACTGGTGAACACTTGCTGGATCTGGAGAAGTTCAATCCGCAATCTTTCGTCAGCAAGTTGCTGGGTATGGGCGACATGCAAGGGCTCGTTGAGCACGTGCAGAGCTTGAAGCTCGACCAAAAGGAAACCATGAAGAACATCACCGAGGGCAAGTTCTCCGTCCGCGACATGCGGGATCAACTCCAGAACATCATGAAGATGGGTCCGTTGTCGAAGATGGCAGGCATGATTCCAGGCTTGTCCAACATGATGGGCAGTATGGATGACGAGGAAGGCTCGATGAAGATGAAACGCTTCATCTACATTTGCGACTCGATGACCCAAAAGGAGCTGGACTCCGACGGCAAGATCTTCGTTGAGCAGCCCACGCGGATGACCAGAGTGGCAAGAGGGTCGGGTACATCAGTGCGGGAAGTGGAGGAGCTGCTCACCCAGCAAAGGATGATGGCCGGCATGGCGAAGCGTATGAAGGGTGGCATGCAGAACATGCAGAAGGCGCAAGGCGCGATGGGCGGCGCGAACAAGCAACAGCAAATGGCAGCTATGCAAAAGCGGTTGGCGTCAATGGGTGGCGCGGGCGGGGGAGCAGGAGGTATGCCGGATCTCAGCTCGCTGATGAAGATGATGGGCGGCGGGGGTGGCGCTGGTGGCGGAATGCCGAACTTGGGTGGGATGGATATGTCGAAGATGATGTCCATGCTCGGTGGAGGCGGTGGAGCTGGCGGTGGTGGTGGCCGGCGCTGAGCTTCTTGGTGGGGGTATGAATGCTTCTAGAGGCATAGCGTGGGGGTCTGATGTTAGCGGCGGCGTTGGTGGTTATTCTTGCGCGTGTCTAGCTCGCGGCAAAGTAGATGCGGTCCAGACCGAAGGCTTGCTTGTTGGCCGAATGCCGGCGCTGTAGGAGAGCTGTACGGTCTTGCTATCGAGGCTTGGACCTGCACCTTGAGCGCCCGTCTGTTCGTGCGGCTCTCGTCTTACCCGCCACCAGGCTGTCAACGATCGGCGCCCGTCTTCTTCGGAGGCGGGCCGATGACGGATATTGCATGTGGGTCAGCGACGGCTCCCATCGATCGGAGTTCCGTGACGTGTCGACGCCGTGCGAGCACCACCGCAGAGATGCGAAGCGTTGTTCAGAGCTGCTGTGTCTTTTCAAAAAGCTCTTTTCAGGAAGCTCCTCGACGGAGACGTATGATCTAGAAGTGAGGTTCGGGAAAGGTTCACCAAAACGGGCGTAGGCTGGTTTTCAGAATGCGCCTTCCAATCAAAATAGCCACCGGTACCCCGCGTCGCGCTATCTGTCAATTACCTGACGCAAGGCCGAATCACAAAATACGATGCACAAGCCACTTCCCGGTTGATGTGAGCTTGCTCTGGTGGATAATGAATCGCGGCTCGTGACATTTGCCGTCGTGTGGCGTGCTCTTTCTCCCACATTTCTCTGATCTTCCTGCTGCTGCTGCGACTGAACTCCAATATTGGCGCCCACGCTGTATTGTGTTACGTTGTCGCGAGACTTTGCAGCAGTGATCTTCCCCAAGTCACCCACACCACCATCCGCTCCGCTCCATCGAAGCTTCTAGGTTGCCTGCAGACTCCATACCCCTCCGGCTTGGTCACACAACTCTACTTGCCCACCGCCTCTCCACCCATCCCACCTCTGAACAACAGCGCAGAGTCTCTTCTCGCGTTGGAAAGCCATTCAACAGGCTTGCGAGCAGGTCCATCCGCGATCGCGCCTTCATCAGCTCGACGATCCCATGTCCCTCGTCCAGCGCGTCACTTCCATCGAAGGAACTGACCGCGAACCTCCTCGGCTTCCGGAGGACTGGACTGTCCCTGGGCAGCTCCCCATCCACTCCCAGCATGGCTATGGCACGATCAACGGCTTCCCTTCTGCGCAGCGCTTTCCGCAACTCAATGGAAAGGGTTCGGTGAGGAGTTTGCGCAGAGTCGTCAGCTACGACGTTCTCGCAGACCCTCAGCAGCCGAGTCATGCTACGCACCCCGTGGGCGGAGTTTCGGCGTACAAGGTCCCGACGGCGAAGCGATTAGGTGAGTCTGTCGGGTGCTTTCGGGTGGCGAGACTTGGGAGCTGACTTCTTCGAAGCGCAGGTCATCTTCACGGTCATTGCGTGCTGGCTAGCGTCCGGAATCGTGTTCGGATTCGCCGCTCTTAAGCCTGTACTAATCAGCGAGGGCGTCTACAGGGAGTTTTGTACTCCCGAGGAGATTGACGCAGACGTTGACGTCTGTTACGAGCAAGACCTCAGGCTGAACTTCTTCTTTGCTGTGGCGAGCACGACTTGCAACGTCTCCGCCCTGCCAGTCGGCACGATCCTTGACCGGTATGGTCCGCGAGTCTGCGCTATCATCAGCAGTATCTGCCTTGCAATTGGTAGCGTCTTGATGGGCTATGCGTTCGCGATTCCGGATTTCGATGGCTACATGTTCGGCAACATCTTCTTGGCGCTCGGTGGGACATTCTTATTCGTCCCATCCTTCTCAATTTCGAACGCGTTTCCAAAATACTCCGGCACCATCGTCGCCACCGTTACCGGCGCATTTGATGCCTCGGCTGCGGTCTTCTTGTTCTATCGACTGCTGTATGAGGCAACCGATGGCACATTCACGCCCCAGAAGTTCTTCTTCGGTTACCTCGTAGTCCCGGCCCTGCTTCTGGTGGCACAATTCACCTTGATGACACCGGATGGATACAAGACAGTACCGCAGCTTGAGGCCAAGCTCGAGAAATTCGAAGACGCTACTCGGGATGTGCACGAGTCCGACGATGATCTCAGCGATGGTGAGACGGCACGCTTGCGAGCGCAGCGGCGCGAGCATCGAGAATCGAAGCTGGAGCAGCTGGAGAACTTGGTGGGTACCGTCGATGAGCGGGAGGCACGGGAGGTCAAGGAAGAGGAGAGACACGCTGCCAGCGGTGTCTGGGGCGCGTTGCATGGCAAGCCCGCGCATGAGCAAATGCTGACGCCGTGGTTCATTCTGATCACGCTGATTACGGTTCTCCAGATGTTGCGGATGAACTTCTTCATCGCAACGATCAGGACGCAATACGAGTACATGCTCGGCTCGGAGAGGTTGGCTCGCCAAATCAATTCGTTCTTCGATTACGCCTTGCCGATCGGTGGCGTTGCGGCAACTCCAGTCATTGGCTTGCTGCTGGACAATCTGAGCACCGCGATGCTACTAACGGTTCTTGTCTTCATGATTACGGCGGTTGGCGTCCTCGGATCGATGCCTTTCCTATGGGCGGCGTACGGCAACGTCATCTTGTTCGTCTTGTTGCGACCGCTTTACTACAGCGCAATGTCCGACTACGCAACGAAAGTCTTCGGCTTTGCGACTTTCGGTAAAATCTACGGTACGATCATTTGCCTGAGTGGTCTGGTCAACCTGGCACAGCCCGCTATCGACGCTTTGACTTACGAGGCTTTCAACGGGAATCCGATACCTGTCAATGTTGTTCTTTCGATTCTGGGCTTAATCTTTGGCGTGGCATTGGTCGTTTATGTGTTCTGGCGTGGCGGGGTCGTCCGCAAGAAGCAGGCTCGGGAGGAAATACAGGCGCAGAGGGCGATGAGTATGGTTCCGGAAAGCATAGCGGAGAGCGAATTCGAAGACCAATAGTAGATTCGTGGTTCCACGTGCAGAAATAGTAACGGGGGTTTTGCAGCGTTCAGCGGAATCAGCGAGCAAGTTTGGCGTTTAGAGGGTTTGGGATCAGCACACATAGCGGGCAAAATGGGACGAAAATTGGGGTTATACATGTATGCAAGAGGTTGTACCAGCTTAGATGGCGTGCTTGCGCCGCATGACTTAAATCTGTATGAAACCGGAAATCGCTACGCTATCAACGGCAGCATTCGATGCGCCATAAACCCATGAGAAGAAGAGACGAGAGACCGACATTAGCCTGACTTCCCACGACGCGAGTGATGCGTGAAATTATGGACATACGGCCAAGCTCAGCAATGTCCTCTGACGTCTTCGAAACTTTCTCGATCGGCTTGCCGGCCTTGAGAGGGTAAAGCGAGTGAAGCTTCTCCTGGTCAGCCGTCAATTGACTGTTGGCGACCGGGGCAACCATTTTCGCCTTTCTGCAGTTGTCAGCTCCGTGGTCGGACTTTGCCGAAGAGTTCTATTCCACGCACATGGCTCTCGTCTTCGTCTCGAGCATTTCCATGGCCTTTGCGCTGTCATCATTGGCGGTGGTCGCGGCAGTGTCTTTTCTTCCCGCTGCCGCAGCCTTCTTTGCTGCTGCCCGCCTCAGCTGCTGCCTTAGCTACTGCCTTAACTGCTGTGCTAGATGGCTTCGCTGTCTGGGCAGGAGTAGGCGGGGCTTCTGATCGGTTGGCAATGCTTTAGGAGACATTGTGCAACATTGACGCCAGTAGGAGAGAGTGTTGAAGATGCCTACCGCCCTGGCAATAAGAGGAGACTGTCCGTCATTGATACTGCCCAGTTTCTCTGCGAGCAGGGCATTTCCTTAGGCTACCTGCTGACAATCTGGATCTGACGCAACCCTTGAAGTCATATCGGTCGACATGGTCACTGTGGCGCCGTCTGACCAGAGGGTGAGTGGCTGAAGTAACGCGCCGCCAACTCCACGGCGCAAGAGCAATGATCCAGGTGGCTTGCCTCAGGCAGAGACATGAAGATCTGACACCTTCCCGTTTCAGCCTCGAGCTTGGACGCCAGATAGCTGCCAAGGCAACCATACCGGCGGCATCAGCAACGACAATAGGACCTTCTTCGTCGAAGTATACACTGAGCATTTTAGAGCAATACAGCGCAATACAATTTCCAGCTCCAGCCCACTCCTCAAACTGCCAATATCTCCCGGCGTTTGCTGTTCAAGGAACACTATTCAGCATCGTCCACCGTCAGCCTGATCACACCGAAGAGCATGGTTAGGAACGCCGCGTCGATGCAGTCCCTCCGCCATAGCATAGCGGACTTCAAGCTATCTTCCTCTTCTACGCCGAGGACCGAGCCCCGCCAGCAGCCAACGGGCATCTATGGTCAACAACCTTTGCAGCCAGACGAGGCAGCATATGTCAACCTCCATCAGCCGGCCCAAATCGTCGGCAGCGATGAGTGGACCAGAGGCTTGATGAGCCGCGTCGCCACGGGAACGGCGAACACCCAAGAGCAGGTCATGTGGCAGCAACATGTCGAGAGGCTGAAGCAGCACCAGCTCCTGAGCAGTGGAACGCAGCCTGTGCCACTGCTACCAGTGCCTACGTATAATGGCAGTAACTTTGGTACGATGGCATCGAATGCAGCACGGAGCGATCCAATTTCGTCTCCAGTAGTGAACCCTTACGCACAGCAGGACTACGAATTCCAACTAAGGCTTCTCGAGCAGCAGAACAAGAGGCGCTTGATGGCAGCTAGGCAGCTCCAGGATGAACACACTCAAGGGCCTCTGAGTATGCCGGATACGAATTCGAGGCAAGCGCCGGCACCGCTCACTAAGGCTACTCGCCAAAATGCTGCAAAGTACACCGAGCCATTCTGCAAGTTCTTGACGAACAATCCGACTGTGTTTCACGCTGTCGATGCAATCAAGAAAGAACTCGATGATGCAGGCTTCTCTGGCTTGTCCGAGCGTGATATCTGGGACCTCAAAGCAGGTGAAAGCTACTACGTTGAGCGAAACGGCTCATCGCTCATCGCGTTTACGGTCGGCAGCAAGTACAAGCAAGGCAATGGCGCTGCTATCTTGGCTGGACACGTCGACGCTCTCACGGCCAAGCTCAAGCCAATCTCAGAAGTTCCAAATAAGGCTGGCTATGTGCAGCTGGGCGTGGCTCCCTATGCAGGTGCTCCCAACACTACATGGTGGGACCGCGACCTGAGCATCGGTGGCAGAGTCTTGGTCAAGGAGGGTGACAAGATCGTCACCAAGCTAGTCAAGCTGGACTGGCCAATTGCTCGCATTCCTACACTCGCGCCTCATTTTGGCGCACCGGCATACGGGCCGTTCAACCCCGAGACGCAGATGGTGCCGATCATTGGGCTGGACTCTACGGACAATGGCGATAGTCAAATTCAGGGCGCTGAGCCATTCGCAAACCCTCCGATTGTTGGAAAAAGCTGCTTCGCCTCCAGCCAGCCGCGCAGGCTTGTCAGAGCCATTGCCAAGGAGCTCGGTCTAGGGCCGTCAATGCTCGGCAACATCGTCAACTGGGAGTTAGAGCTGTACGACTGCCAGCCAGCGACTGTTGGCGGCCTGGACAAGGAGTTCATCTTCGCCGGCCGCATCGATGACAAGCTTTGCTCGTGGTCGGCAGTTCAAGCACTGAAAGAAAGCAGGGATCGAGCGAGCGACAGCTCCATAATCCAGGTAGTCGGCCTGTTCGATGACGAGGAGATCGGCTCCCTTCTCCGCCAAGGTGCTCGCGGTAACTTCCTGCCAACAGTCCTGGAACGCGCCGTCGGCTCTCTTGCCAGCCACAACCCAGGCTCCGATCTTATGGGACGCACATACGCAAACTCCTTCCTCGTCAGCTCGGACGTCACGCACGCTGTGAACCCGAATTTCCTCGGCTCCTACCTCCCGAACCACTCGCCACACCTAAATGTTGGCGTAGTAGTCTCGGCTGACTCGAACGGTCATATGACTACTGATGCTGTCAGCACGGCGATCTTGAAGCGTTGTGCGGACAAGGTCGGAGCGCAATTGCAGGTCTTCCAAATCAGGAACGACAGCAGGAGCGGAGGGACCGTTGGACCAATGTTGAGTGCTGCGACCGGTATCAGGGCTGTTGACGCAGGTATCCCGCAGCTGAGCATGCATTCGATCAGGGCCACAACGGGTGCGTTGGACCCGGGTCTCGGGGTTCTCATGTTCTCAGGCTTCCTGAATGGGTTTGAGGAGGTGGATAGAGAGTTCAGTGCTTGATCGCCCAACTGGCCAAAGGCTTGAGTAGGAGAATGACATGCTGAGCAACGAGTTGCTTTTCAACGCATGCAATGCAAGTGATCTCCAGCCGCACAGGTCCGTCTTGTCATTTTCTTGCCACAAAGCGGCCACTCAACACCTAGATGTAGCTTCACTCAAGATTGATCTCCGACTCGATGTAGTTACGTTATACAGCGAGCCTGATCGTTGGCCCTGTCGTAGGTGATCAGGCTGCGCCGCGATCGAAGTGACTTGACGTTCGTCCTGTAACTCTTTCAGGTACAAAAGGGCGCCAGCTCCTCGCTTCACACTCGGCATTTTGTCTTGAGGATTATATATAATAATTTCAAGCCGTGACTGAATGTACGCAACAAAAGCTGAGTGGCGGTACGTCGTCCCCGAAAGTCGCGCTCAGCAAGATCTTCACTAATGCATTCTACAGCAGCGGAGTATGTTCCACGACCACCATCACCTTCAGATCAGTTCCTAACAATTCGCAGAGCGCGCCGGGCTCATAACCCGGAGGTCAATGGATCGAAACCATTCTCAGCTACACTTCTGTATCCCTTTTCCTTTTGCGTGCTAAATTAGCCCACAAAATTGAACAGGTTGAGGTCACGACTGATTTCGAACGTACATTCCGTTGACATTCTTTTGCGAAAGAAGGGTGAGGTCGCTGCAATACGAAGATCTGAACGGTAGGTGTGCAACCTAGAGAATCCTTAGGGTATGTGGGATGGGTGACGGCTGGGCAATGTTGCTGCTTCAGCTGTGCATTTCTACCAGTTCGTCACACGCACTCTGGCGTGGTTACGGAGAGCGGGCGATCTGAAAAGACAGTCACAAACGACCATCTTCGCCTGCGTAGCCCATGGCTCTCCTCCACCAGTCAAGCACCGCGCGCTTCGACATCTCCTCGGCGAATGCCTTCACGGACTCGACTTCGTGCAGGCCTGCACGATCAAGGTCGCTAGTTCGTAAGGCATTGCGATCAAGGGCCACGGGGGCTACTCGAGCAGCTAGTTGGTAGTCCTTGTATCGCAGACGCTGTGAGATCATCAGCACATGCTCTAGACTCCCAACATGGACAAGACGGACTTGTACACAGCTCACCCACTCACTGACGCCGGCTTCTAGTCCTTCAGCGTACATGATGCCCGGCGAGCCACCGCTGCGGAGGAGCACGAAGACATCCTGTGCAGCAGCCGCTTGACGCAGCTTCGCCACCTTCTTCCGTGAGGTTATGTGGTGCGTACGTATCAAGGCATTCCGCAATCCAGCGCTGCTTTCCTGAAATACGCCGGTGGCCAACATTGATCGATCTGTTATGGTGGAAGGACATCGGAGAGCTATCAGACCGTCTCCACCCCGGCCGCTAACGGGAGTAGCCGCTGCAGGTCATGCTAAGTGCTGTCACATGCATCCGCGTTTCCTCGTGCATTGCAGCAAGTGGGAATTGCCCACATCGAATTGTGACTTCCCTCCATGACTCCGTCGTCCTAGACATATATGCGCACTTCCACCCGATGCCTCTTCAACCTCCGACCTTCATCTCGCGCGTGCCGACCTCGACTCCTCCAACATCAGCCGACCACTTGTTCACAGCGAACATACACCCCCAGATTCTACTCCGCAGCCAGCGGGCCAGTGAAAGGTAACCGAGTAGGGCTGTCGGCGGAGATGGCGCAGCCGACATGGCACGCTCCTCCAGAGCCATCTGCTGCAGTACGAGAGCGATTGCCGAAGTTGTCGGTGTACAATAGCCTCCGCAAGGCGAAAGATGCGGAGGGCAGAGCTGTGAAGACGCCATTCGTCCCGCTGGATCCGGAGGGCAAGAAGGTGGGATGGTATGCGTGTGGCCCGACGGTATACGACGACGCGGTATGTTTGTGTTTCAAGAGGCGGGCGAATTCCGGGAGCCGGTGGCTGATGTGTTCGGTAGCACTTGGGTCACGCTCGCAACTATGTCTCAACCGACATTATCCGGCGTATACTTACTGACTACTTCCACTTCGACGTGACCTTTGTCATGAACATCACCGACGTTGACGACAAGATCATCCTGGCTGCTCGACAACAGTTTCTCCTGTCGCAGTGGCTTGACGAGCACAAGATTGTCAATGCGGAGGTTAGAAACACCACAGAGTCAGCTTGGCGAGCGTACATGTCGAAGAATCTCCCCTTGATACCATCCCCGGACCAGCTGTCGGCCAATCAGTATGACCTCCTTGCGGACAAGGTCTATGGTCATGTCTTGCAAGGCAAGAACATCGCAAACGATGGTGCGCCACCAGGCGATGCTGAGGCCAAGGTGAAGATGCATTTGCGTACTGCCCAAGCGGCTGCTCAAGCTCTTGGAACTCCTGACCCTTCACTCGACGAGTGGTCCGCCAAGGCTTCAGGAGTACTTTTGCCGTACATTGATAGCCAGCGAAAACACACAATTACAGGTCGGGATCATGACATATTCACGACGTTGACGAAACGGTACGAACAACGGTTTTTCGACGACATGCAGGCGCTCAACGTGCGGTATCCGGACAAGTTGACCCGTGTCACCGAATACGGCCCTCAGATCGTCGACTTCGTCAAGCGGATCGAGACGAACGGTTTCGGGTATGAGCACGATGGCTCGGTGTATTACGACATTGCCGCATGGGAAGGCAAAGGCGGTGTCTACGCCCGGCTGGAGCACTCGAACCGGAACGATAAAGCATTGCAGGCGGATGGAGAGGGCGCCCTGGCTGCGAAGAAGACAGACTTCAAACGATCAGACGCCGACTTTGCCCTTTGGAAGGCAAGCAAGGAGGGCGAGCCGAGCTGGGAATCGCCTTGGGGTGAGGGCAGACCCGGCTGGCATATTGAGTGCTCGGCAATGGCGTCAGATGTGCTCGGCGAGCAATTTGACATTCATTCGGGAGGCATCGATTTGGCGTTTCCGCACCATGACAACGAACTTGCACAGAGTGAGGCGTATTGGTGCAAGCAGGATCCAGACGGCAAGATAAAGGACAAGCAGTGGGTAAATTACTTCTTGCACATGGGTCATCTCAGCATCCAGGGCAGCAAGATGAGTAAGTCGCTGAAGAACTTTACGACTATCCGTGAGGCTTTGGCAAAGGGAGACTGGACACCGCGGAGTCTACGGATCGTCTTCCTACTTGGTGCGTGGAAGGAAGGTCTGGAGATTACTCCCGACTTTGTCAAGGCTGCTAGAAGCTGGCAGGAGTATCTGGACAACTTCTTCATCCGCATTCGAGACATCGAGCAGCGGCAATCGCGGATGAATGGAGTCACTAATGGCGTCAACGGCCTCGCACTTGTCGATGGCATACCTGGTGGCCCTATGATGCAGGAGCTTGAGAAGGCGAAGGAGAATTTTGACGCAGCTATGTGCGACTCGTTCAATACGCCGGCAGCTATGCGCGTGATTGAGAATCTAATCTTGACTTACAACCAGCAAAAGCCGTACGACGTCCCAGATGCTGTAGCGTTGAAGATCGGCGAATGGATTACAGAGATGGTTGTCATATTTGGCCTCGATGCAGATTATGAAGCCGGACGGCTTGGGTGGTCTGGTCTCGACATTCCGAAAGATGCCAAGGCCTTCGTTATCCCACTATCACAACTTCGTGACCGCGTCCGAGAGATGGCAAAAGTTGGTGGTGTCGACGCCGAAGGCGTCGGTAAACTTTCGGACAAGGATACCAAGTACTCACCCAACCACCCATATGCCAATGCCTTCGCCGATTTTCAACGCAAGATACACGAGCTTCTACAAGCGAAAGCAGCGCCGAAAGAGTACCTTGCCGCCTGCGACCATGTACGCGACAAAGTTCTCTGGGACCTCGGCATCTATCTCGAAGACCGCGATGGGCTCCCGGCCCTGGTCAGGCCACTCAGCGATTCGATGCGCGAAGATCGCGCCCATCGCGAGGCGGAAGCCAGCAAGAAAGCGGAGAAAAAGGCCGCTGATAAGGCTGCGGCGGAGGCGAAGGAGCGGGAGAAGAATGAGAAGGGAAAGCTTAGTCATTTGGAGATGTTTAGGACCAGCGAGTTTAGTGCGTGGGATGCGGATGGTCTGCCGACGCTTGATGCTGAGGGGAAGGAAGTGGCGAAATCACGGGCGAAGAAGTTGAGGAAGGATTGGGAGAGGCAGAAGAAGGCGCATGAGGCGTGGCAAGCTAGTCAGCGCCAGTAGACGATTGCTGGAAAGTTTCGAAGCTGCGGAGGACGTGGCGACGTCAGATCAAAGGCATGGGAAAGTCAGGCCGGGAAGCAGCGCTGCAGACGAGAAAGTTGAGCTTGAAACGGACGGACCCTGGCGCCGTTGCGGATAGGCCAATTTGAGGAATAGTTAGGCAGTCATAGATATTTCGATCCCTTTCCGAGCCGAAAGGTTGAAAGCCAGACCGGAGCTCTGTCGGCAAGTCTAGGCATATCGATACACCACTCATCTGCAAGAACTGGAAAATATCATTGTCTCTCGACCGTCCGGCTAGACATTGAAACCGCGCTTATGTGCCAATCTTTGCCGCCGTTCAATGAAATCTCTCGAGCATAATCCGGCAAGCACAGTGATAGAGGCTGAATAAAAGAGATGCTATTGATGCTTTCTGCTGACTGTAGCGTTGAGTAATGGCAGAAAGTCCGTGCTCATGTACCTGCTAAAGGCTTGATCGGATTCGAGCCTGGAAAGAAGCTAGACGGAATCGTGGGAATCGGTATCTTGGCTGTCGTACCCCACGTCGGTGTCGCAAGGTCGTCAGCCATCTTCGGCGCCACGTAGCCGGTGGGTGCTGTAGTGACTGTCCTCGTCGTAACGGGGTAGGCAGTATGATCGCTTCCGCCGTCGAGGCAGAAGAGAGCCGGTCTGCGGCGAAGATTTGTATGTGCCGATCGACATGCGTACCACTGGCTGTCTCCTGACTCCGTCCACATCTCGAAGTCTGTAATATCGATGCCCGTGCATGGCACGCCGTCTGCGCACATGATTTTGACTGGCCCTCGTTCTTGCCCATCGGCTTCCGTGCCGGTCCAGTTGCTGATGACAATTTCGTTCAGCTGTACGCCGGGGCCGGAGATCGTGTCCATGCTGCTCCAGTATTGATCAATGTCCAGCGAGTAGGCGTTGCCGTGTCCGATGAAGTTCTCAAGCACCACGCCGGAGACGGTACCGCTGCCACCGTTAGACTTGATCATATACATCTGGTTGGATGACCAGGTATAGACGTTCTTGTAGGTGATGGCGGAGATATCGGTGTCTGTTCCCAACGAACCCATCCCGCAACCTCCACTCCAGTTACAGTAGATCTGTTCGACGAGGATGTTCTTTGAGGGCGACTTAACAGTCACGCACTCATCCTGCTCTGAGTCAGTTCGGTTCCAGACCGCCAATCCCAGCGCAACCAGACTTGCCTTGTTCGTGACCATAATGTCGTGAGCCCAGATGTCAACCGACCAAATGTCAACGCCATCAAGGCCACCTCAGTTGCCACCGCGGATCGCCAAGTTGTAGAGCTCTCCACTGTTGCACGTGTCTAAAGATAAGTGAAAGACAGGAGAGTCGACCAGGGCAATGTCATGGACAGAGAAAGATCTGGCCTCATACAATCTCAAGAGCCGCGGTCCACTGGTGTCGCCGAAGCGGTGGAACCCGTACCCGTAGCCTTGCATGGCGCCCTTGCCGGTGGAAGAGAACAACTCAAAATCATTGGTGTGCTCGATCATGATCATGTTTCCACCCGCCGTCCCAGTCCGATAAATGATGCCGTCAAGCTGCAAAGCCCAAGCTTTGCCACCGGAGAGAGTGACCCAGTTCGCCAGCGCAAAGTCGCCCGATGGGATCACGACCACGCCCCCGGCTTTGCAAGCCTCGAAAGCGTCTGCCAGCGCGGTAGATATGTTCGTCTGGCCATCGGCTATAGCCCCGTAGCTGGTTATGTCGCAAGTTTTCACAGCCTGCTTGCTGGACACAGATGTCTTAGGGCCGACACTCCCTCGGATGTCCGCTGATTGCCCTGCGGCCAGCGCAGCGAGGACACATATCGCGTAAAGGAAAGAAGAGGACAACATGACTGCCTGTGTTTGCAAGTAAGAGGGAAAGGGGGGGAATAGAACCGATACGACAGCTGGGAGCAGTCATCGCGTACAGCATGGCACCTATGCCTTACTACCTTCACCCTCCGGACGACCTTGCAACCGTGCGGATTAATGAGTGTGAGGATACCCTCTGCTATGGCGAGGCGAGATGATGAAACGAGTCCGCAAGCACCCCTTCGTCGAAGATTGACTGCATGTGCCGGTCCTGATCATCTTCGGGGTGCTCGATAGAGACTCTCTGGGCTCCATGGAGCGTGCCGTATCATATGGTGAGACCAGGATAGGCGATTTCGAAGGATACATCGAACAAAGAGGTGTGGTGCACGGAGACGCGAAGGCAAGCAATTCTCGCTAATCATCCACTTTGTCATGCTCCCTGCCACCTTGGAGAGGGTGCGTCCACCAATCATGTCAATTCTTGGCAAGTCTCGACCACGGCCAGGGAGTCGCACAACGACAGCCGGCATCTTATCGTTGCACAATGTGATGGCTGACAGTATACACAGCGCGCGAGACGACGTGTTGACCACTCGCGCCGAGTAACGAGGCGTTCCTGAGCGTCGCAGGACCACCGCCAGCAAAGGGTGAAGAGGGCACTGTCGTCTATTTAATCAGACAGCCTGCACATCAGGTTCATTCCCGTGTGAATCAAGCCGGCGACAGCCGCTTACCACTGGTTCTTATCTCGAACAGACCGCACCCATCCATCATGGAGCGCAGTAAAAGGCAGAAGCAGCGCAAAGTGTTGCTCATGGGACGCTCTGGCGCAGGCAAGTCCTCGATGAGGTCCATCATCTTCAGCAATTACGTGGCAAAAGATGTCAGAAGATTGGGCGCCACCGTCGATGTCGAGCATAGCAACATACGATTCATGGGCAACCTCATGCTGAATCTATGGGATTGCGGCGGGTGAGCCAGGCTATATCTATGCACGTCAGGCGTGAAGAACGGCTGACCCGATCGCAGTCAAGACTCATTCGTCGAGTCTTATCTTACCAATCAGCGATCGCACGTCTTCACGTCCGTCGCCGTCTTGATCTTCGTGTTCGACGTGTCGTCCAAAGAGGCAGCGTCCGACATGGTAAGCTTCGCGGCCACCATCCGAGCCCTGCATGAGTTCAGCCCGAATAGTAAGATCTTTGTGCTTGTGCACAAGATGGACCTGGTGCCCTCCGACCAAAAAGCCAGAGTCTTCCAGGAGAAAGCAGTAGACGTAAGGGCGACGTGCGAGGATGAAGGCTTCGCCAGTCAGCAGGTCGACTTCTGGGCAACTTCCATCTGGGACCAAAGCCTTTATCGGGCCTGGACCCAGGTCATTTACTTCTTAGTGCCAAATGCTTCTGCCATCGAGAGCATGATGAGCAAGCTCGCAGAGCTTCTGGACGCCCGCGAGCTTATTCTGTACGAGCGCACGACCTGCCTGGTTGTCACGCACGTGACCCGACCGAGTGAGGAGCGCAATCCGTATACGGATCGCTTCGAGCGCATCAGCAGCATCCTCAAGACACACAAACACTCAATGGCGAAGCATACCGGCTCCGTGGCATCGGAAGTGTCTTTCGCCGAAATGCAGGTCAAGACAGGAAACTTCATGTTCTTCATCACACGATTAACAGAGAATACGAACCTCGCAGTCGTCATGCCTAATGATGAGGCTGCTTTCAACGCTGCACGTGTCAACGTGCAACTCGCAAGAAGCGAATTTGCCCACTTGGACATCTCAGAGAAGCGACCGAAAGATTGATAGGATTCGACTGCAGAGAAGTCTGCTTGCCGCCCGGGGAAGCCAAAGAAGACCGTGCCCTCCTGCAGTTCCCATGCAATGCAGCGAACGACGACAGCGACAAGGGTCATCGGGACAATCACAGCGGGTGATGGTCCCCCTGGGAGGCGGTAGAGGCTGCCGCCCATCCGTCTCAGATGGTCTTGTCAGCCTCGTGCAGCAGCTGATCCCAATGATGAGACACGAGTCAGAAGCAGGCAATCTTGTCGCCCGCAGTCACGGTGGCGGCCACTCTGAAGCCGAGCTGGCTCCCCTTCCGTGACACGTGGCCGCACGGTGTTCGCTTCTCGTGACGCTGGAGTCGTGGCTACACCCGCATCTACCAGGCACCGGGACATTGGATGCGCGGAGTAAGCGCGAGTTTTGCCGGCTGTGGACGTTTGCTCGCACATTGGAGGCCTGTGATTTTGGCGGAGCAACGCACAGCAATAGCTTAGCGTGTATGCGGCCAGGTGTTCCATCGGGCTCTTGCAGCTCCACCTAACGCAGGCGTCTGACCAAGACGAATTCCTGCACTCTTTAGGTAGTGCATTACCGGCATACCACCAGCAGTCGAAGCGTCGGTAGGCGAAGAGTACGTAACTCAGCTGCCGAAGCCATCGGCTCTCGGCAAGGGGACCGCATCTGCCTTATGTCGTACTCTCACCCTATCATTGTGCGATAACGGGCAGTGCATATTGGCTAGGCTCAGGTACCTCGTGACACGCACGTTATTGTATCTGAAAGTAGCTGCCGCCATGCGGCGCCTCTCCTGCTCGGTAAAGCTCAGCTGCTGCAGGCTTCGCTAGAATCTGCTCAGGCAGCACAGGATCTTGGCAAGGCGAACGCACTGTCGTCCAATGGCACATTCTCGCTTGTTATGGCCAGATCAGGCAAGCTGCTTACTTGTGCCTTCCCGTCCTTCGGGGACACTGGTCATCAGCGCAGCTACTGCCTCGAGTCGATGATGTCTTGAAATTGGAACAATTGCAAGCGAGCTCATCAAGCGCAATGGCAGTCATTGTGCGCCGATGCAGCGTGCCGGCGTCAATGCGCTTTTGACGCTCTTTGACGACATGAGACCAAGTTCAACGTGGTATGCAACGACGAGTGCCGCAACATCAAATCTCAATGCCAACGTCGCGATTTGGGTCTCAAGCATGGGCACCACCGATCCGAGGGTTCTACACGGCACGCGGCCCAACATGACGAGAGTCAGCAACCTGGGTCAGTCGAACCAAGTCAGCCATGACACCGATGAGGAATCTGCAACATCTGCAACAGCAGCCTCAGTCCACAATTAAGGTTCCGGGGCTTTGCGGATCATCGCTCAGATAATGCAGCAAGGCTGTCTCGCCCGGACGACCCCACTGCATGGATTCTCGGCTGTCGTGGCCCGAAAAAAGCACACGCGCCAAACCCAGGGTGGCAGGCTATGAACGCCGCAGCGAATCCTACGGAAGAACGGGACTTGTATCGTAATGCAGCACACGTGCGAGGTGGGCAGTGAAGGTCAGGATTGGCATCTGTCACGGCAGGCATCGGCCAAGTGTCTGCTTGGGGAAGGTATCCAGTCCTGGCCAAGGATTCCAGTCCTGGCCAAGGATCTTCGACGGCTTGGTTAGATCCACGCTTCAGCTGCCCTGTCCCCGCGGGCATCGCTGGCGGCGGAGGCCAATCCCGTATGTTGGTATTCGCCAGTGACACCTGCCTCGCACGTCTTCCCCGCGCATGTGACCAGGAGAAACGAGTGTCATGAGCGCAATGGCCTGATTCTGATAGTTCGGAGAATATGCGTTGTATACACACATGGTCTAGCCGCGATCGCTGCGGCACAGACTCACGGTCGTTATCGTAAATGCAAACGTGCCATGCCACCTGTGCTCGCTTCCACTGCTGGTAGGAAGGAGCCCTGCTAAGTTTGAGTACTGTGGTCCTACTGAGAAGCTGCCAAGCCGTTGCTGATGCGCCTCTCGACCAGACGCAATGCTTCGATTGGATGCAATCAGGCTATGCGAACGCTCCCAGACGCTGGCGACCTCGTCTGGGTGCCTTCCTCCTTCAAGGCGTCAAAATAGATGCGATCATACCCATCCGCTCTCTCGTCCGCGTAGATGATGTCGTGTCGCCAGGTAAATTCCTTTTCCAGCTTGTCCTTCATACCCCATTCTCGGCCGAGCCAAGCGCCGCCTCCGGCTTTGAACGGCCGCTGCAGTATGTTCTGGATGCCATAATATCGCCGCTGCGACTCACTTAAGCGACTCTTAGCAGCATTCCAGCAGCGGGCAGCCTCCTGGAGGCACTCCAACCCGCTTCTCACGAGATCGATCGTTTCGCGCAAAAGGGAGTCAGGCCCACCTGCGCCAGCGACATCAATCGCCGCCATGATCATATTACTCACAAATGGTGCTGAAGTTGCTGGGCTGACTCCCTCAAGGTGTTGATACTCTTGTCTGGGTGTATGCCGCATTTGGTCGAACAGCCTTAATACTGAATGGGCGTGATGGTGTGCGGCCCGGATGTTGCGCTTGATGTTCTCTGCTGTCATGCTGCGATGTTGCGTGTAGCGATTGAGCCGTATCTGTAGATGGAAGTAAAGAGCATGCATAGACATGAAGGCCCCGGCATATCCGTTGCGACTGCTGGACGCGAGGTTGCTTTCATTGTACTGGAGGTGCGCCGGAAGTCGACTTTGCCAGCCTTGTAACCTGTTGCAAGTGTCGGTATAAAATGTCTCGTAATCTCCCGAGAACGTTGCAGGTGCACGATAGACCATGCGATCCGAGAAGTCCAGGACGTCGCCCCAGATTGCAGCAAGTACGCATAACCACCCGATATGAGAGATTTGACTAGCTGCAGTAAGTATGCTCTGTGTAGGGTCCATGATCCCGTTGTCCAGAAACGGAGCCTCCGACGGTAAGCCTTTTTCAAAGGACTCCTCCGTACAAGGCAGCCGGACGAAGATGTCGCACAGCTGGATGCTGCACTGCCGACCATAATCGTAGCGGTCCATGAGGAAACAAGACCAAAAGCTTCGCCGTCGGCACTCAGCCAGCTGATTGTGAGACAAACCGAACTCTATGGTGCCCTCATGCCGCATCGCTCCAGGATCCAGGCATCCAGAGTCGGTGTTAAATTGCAGTGCCCGACTGGAGCAAGCGCGAAAAGCCGAGCCGGCGTAATCCCATGCAATTTGATCAGCGCCCTTAGCGACGTAGTACATTGCGAGCAGTAGTCTGGTGTTTACAGATGCAAGGTTGAAGGTGCCGATCTTGGTGTTTACAGCGTCTTTAGCAATGACTGCACAAGCTCCTCCGAACCCCGAAAGCGCATCGTCAGCGAACACAGAGCCGGCGGCCAGCATCGCATAGAGCGTCATCAGCTCAAGCTGGCATTTCGAAGAGTCCAAAGTGACCCAGCGCATGAAAGTGTTTGGTGGGAAGAGCGAATATGCGGCGCCGTTGACGTGGGTGAAGTATAGGTCGAGTAGATGTATCGTTATACCGCGATCCACATTGATGGGATCTTCCTCCCACATCAGGGTTTTGTGCATGCTGCTAGCCTGTGGCATGGGCGGCATTGGCGATGGGAATGCCGTGCTGCGCTGAGGATTACTGGCCCCAGCACGCGTCGTGAAATCGGGCGAATTGGATCGGTGCTTCTTCGATGGCACGTGGGGAGGAGACGGATCCTCTCTGCTGCGGCGCTTGGCGGCTGCATCACCCTCATACTCCTGCGGCGCTTGCGGGTGGGGATCTGAAGCGCCCTTTGTCGCGGGAGATGCTGCAGCGCCAGGCCATTGAGGTGGAACGGGTGTGGATTCACCGGTAGATTGGTGATTCGCAGCCCTGGCGCAAGTTAGCACGTCAGTGACCGTGGCAGCACAAACGACTTGCTTCCTGCATGGCCGCTTGGCTTTCTCGCATTGCAGGCAACTATTTGCGCCCGGCTCACACTTGATCTTCTTTTCCCGACAGTCCAGGCAAGCCAACGCCAGCCTCTTGCGCGGCTTATTCGCCTTAGTCAAGCCCCAGGCCGGATTCACCGTCTCGCCGTCGACCTGTGTTGGTATTCGAAAGCCTCCCTCGTATACATGATACGCGCCCTCACCCGGCACTTCCTTCACACCAAGATACTTCCGCTGCGGTTCAGCAATGAGGGCAGCCAAGGGGCCTTCTCCGGCTCTAGACGTACTCGAGATGTTCCCGCGGTCTGGGCTGTCGTCAGTACTGGCCGAATATGAGCCTGTATTCAGGTTTCCAGGGTATGAAGATCCAGACAGGTGCATGCAATTTTCTCGACGGGCTTCAGAGTAGTCTCGAGCGTCGGGATACGAAGTATACGGGGAGACTGGCAGCGAGTGGGCTGTGTGACGTGCGACCGGGCTAGATTCAAGGACCGGCAAGTCCACCCGCCGGACTGCTGGGTAGGGAGGGGTAATCTCGGTGGACGAGTGCAACGACAAGGGTGGATGCCAAACTCCAGACGACTGGAAATACTCGCTGCTCGGTCGGGACGATGATGCGGATGGCTGTTGAGACCAGCTGGCTCCGTGAGCAGGGTGTGCAGGTCCTCTCCGCTCGACTTGGAGAATGTCCTTCAAACCCGGCAAACTCTGACCCTGGGTTCTGTAATCTGGCGCTGGCGGTGGTTGGCCGCGGAACGCATCGTACAGACGTCGTTTGCCTGAAGTTTCGGATAGGGACGTGTGCAAAGTGGGCCGTGGCTCAAGTGGCCGAGGGGGCTCGAACACAGGTCGTTGCGCGAACGGATGGGTTTGATGGTAGCCGGGCTGTCCTTGGTCACCATTGTACGGCTGCGGCCCTCCGGCTTTGTCTGAATGGCCCGAAGCCGGTAACATAGTCCTCAACCCGATGTGTCGTGGCTTGCATCGATGAGCAGATTCAAAATGCCACGTTCCAGAGATGTCTTGGTGAAGTGGTTCGAAAGTACCGCGTTGCGGCAGTCAGGCGCTCGGCTGTGAGGGGGGCGACCATGACAAGAGTACAGATCAGCCGGTCGCGCAGCGGTCGACTATACCACTTTCACGGACATGTAGCACGGGGGGTGGAATCGTCCGTGTTGCCCCGAGCCTGCGGAGTGGACCTGAATCAGATCGTGATGAGGCGCTAATATCACGCGAGGTCAGAAATGCAGCCCACAGATGCAGCGCGGCAGCAAGTTTATGTCTACGCCAGTCCGCAACTGTCGGCAGTGGCGGGCAGCGTGGTGTCGTCCCGAATGGGCGGCTGCGGATGGGGGAGCTCAGTGGAGATAAAGCGCATGCCAGTCCCCAGAGCCTGGCCTCCTTTGTCGTTGTGTAGGTGGTGCGAAGAAGCTGGGGAGGTTGATGACAGAGCCCTCCAGGCGCTTAGAGCATGATGTCGATGACAGATGGACCGAGAGGAAGGTTCTCCAGTAGATGGCCGTTGCGCACACCCAGGGACCGCAGGCCAAGCCGGCTGCTTGCCAGTGGATCGGGTCTGCTGGGCGAGGGATGCGCGAGGGTGCAGCAGCACTCGGCCTGGTGAGAACTCCCACTAATGCGGCATCCTTGTCCTGCAGGCGCGAGACCAAAATGTTCATTTAGTGCACAGTAGCTAACGACCGTCCGCAATTGGCCACAGAAGGGACCGAGGGCAACGCGGCTGTCTGATGACTAGCTCCTGACACCCCGGCGTCAAGCAAGGAGCGCTGCTCGCCGGTGACGATCAGCGTCAGAGTGCTCGACACAACACTGCCACTACTGCTGGGCCGCTGGCCTGATGCACCCTTGATGATTGACTGGAGTACCGTTGCGCGGGAAAGTAAGGTTTAAACGCACACGGCTCGGCTGAGCTCGAGCCCCCATCGGGTTGACATTGCCTGCCGGCATGCGTTTTTGCCATTCCTTCAAGGCGCTTGTCCAGATGTGGCTTTCGCGTACCACCGAATGGATTGAAGGAGTTGGCAGCAATTCCCCCGACCGCCACCCGTGACATGCCCTATTGGCGCGGGCAGCCGCCGCGACAGTGCATACACCCTGGCCGTCTCTCGACACATCTCGCACGTCCCCGTGTATCACAGCATCGAGATCTCGCCCGTCCGGCGCAGATCGCCAGCCGGCCTTCGTCAGAATGCAGCGCTTGCGGCCACAGTACTGAAGCCGCTGCAACGCGCGACAATGCCGCCGCGACGTCATTCTCTTGGCCTGGGGACGCGGACGCATGTTCTCCCATGCACTTCTCATGTGCGGCACGGCTTGGTCTGCAGGCGGAAACTCTCGCCATCGAGGCTCTGCTGCGGCACCGTCGCATGGCCCCGAGAGGAACAGCAGCTAGGCTCGAAAGCCAACAGTCTCGGTGCAGATGGTCTCACGGATCGTTTCCGGCTTCGGCAGCTATGCGAGGGTCATGAAGCAGCGGCGCCTCGGCAGCCGGCAGCGTGAGAGCGTTGCAACGAGATACGAAGCCGACAGTTGCGATAGCTCCGGTTCACTAGTTCTACCAAGACGATGAACCTTCCGGCTGCGGGGTTATACTCGCCGTCACATTGCGAGCGAAGCAAAGTACAGCATACGATCGGCGAGTCGGCCAACACCTTGTCTCAGATGTGAAAGGGCAACCATGTCCGGTCTCTCACATGAACATGCTGTCCATTCTCCCCTGGCCCTGCTTGTCCTGAGCGCAATCGGGCCATCATATTCGAGGCAGTTGCTTCCGCCGCGGCTCGGCACAAATGTGCCATGCGGCACTCTATCTTCGCCGGGCTGCCGCTAGGCGATTGACATGCCAAGTGCGGCAGGAATGGCGTAAGCCAACGAATTCTTAGCTCAGCGCTCACAGTCGTGCCTCGAACCTTGTAAACGAGAGCCGGGGCCCGCCGACGAGCTGCGGGCCATGACGAGGAGAGGCGGCAGACTTCGGCAGTAGTTGCAGCCGAGCACGCCATGCCTTTCAGCTGGTTGTTTCTTGCATGGACCTCCCCGCGCACATGAGCGTCGCTCGATCGCTCGGTGCCGAGTGCCCCGTGACGCGCACGGAGAATGGCGCAGGGTTGCTGCCGGAAGATTGGATTCGCACTCCACACTTTCTGCTTGCTGGGGTCGGCCGTCGGCACGGGCCATACGGTGCCAAAGTGATGAACACAGCCACGAGCCATGGACAAGATGTAGCGCGAACTCTTTCCTCTCTTTCTCACGTTGTGGCACTGGGATTAGGTGACATTCTGCCAAGAGTCGACGGCTCACCACTTCGATGTCGGTACCAGCCAGCGATGCCAACAACTCTCAAGGCCCCCAGATACCGCTTGCGGATCCCCCCTGCAAGATAGATTAAAAGCGCTGCCTCGATCGGCACTTAGCGCCAGCTGGAAGCGACCAGTGCAGGGAGCGGTGGCGACGAATACCAGATGCCAATGAGCATCGCAATCTCGGACGAACCACATGTAGGCAGCGCATGGCGTGGGATTGCAGGCGGAAGCTGAAGCTTCCCTGGTCAAGAAGTCTCGGTTGAGGCGGCAGAACAGCCGTGGTGTCTCTCGGTTTCTCGGTAGCCTGCGCCCCCCGCTTTCTTATTCACAACATGACGATGCCAAAAGTCAACTAGTTTCGTTCCTGCTGCAGCACCAATTTTCGCCCAATGCGTCGCCAGAATCCCGAAACACGGGTTTCTCCAACACCGATGCCGAGATTGACCGAGGCCGCCGAGTGACATCTGCCCGTGCTTGCCTAGAGAAGCAACTGATAAGTGCTGAGGCCAGCCCAGGGGCCAACCGACTAGAGTTGCCACGTGGTTGGCACCAGTGTGGCACCGCGCACGTTTATCGCAGAGTGATGCAGCAGCGACTGCACGGCTGCACCGTCCCCGTGAACCGAACAACCAGATTCGAAGCTACACAGCGGAGCATACGGCGAGAGTGACACCATGCCGAGGTCCATACAGTAGTCACCTCACAAGTCTGCTAGTTCGATACCGCTCCGCATCCCGTAGTCACCTCACCAATCTTCCGGTTCGATAGCACTCCACCTGCATCGGTAAGCGCTGCAAGAGGCAGGACATGCACCGACGTGGACGGAAAACGCCGAGCGTAGTGTATCAAGTACCAGCCGCCCTAGCATTAGCTAGAGCCCCATCGCGACAGATCTAGTCTCGCCTTTATCCCACCGCGCTTTTCTCCACAATCCGCCTTCGTTCCCGCCCCCTGAGCTCCTCCCAGTGCGCCCTCAGGAACCCGCTGACTGCAGCTTCGTCGATCAAACTCACCCCGTCCGCTGCTACCAGGCGATGGAGCTCGCTGTTTGCATCGTCATGCGCAGACGCTGCTACACTTGGCACGCCACTCACTGACACATCGGTAAACCGCCGAACACCCCTCATGACCTCTGTCACTTTCTTGTCAGCCAAACCAGACTGGACCTTGACCAGCGGCTTCATGAGGTGAGACGCGACTGCGTTTCGCACGGCCTTGGAAAGCGAGGCATGCTGCTCTGCGTATTCAGTCTGTTTCAAGAAGAATCGGGCGGCCTCCTCCGCGAGATCGGCTCTCCACTGCGAAATGTTGACGTTAGTGTGTGTGCTGGTCTTGGCGAAATGTGCCGGGAGGTAGCGGTCGAAGAATTCGGCGTAGAGAGGCCTGGTCAAATCTCTGCTGCGTTCATCTGAGGTAGTCCGCTTCTCCAGCAACGCCTTTCTTGACAGGAGACGGCACCCAGAAAGCCAAGCAAACATTGCATTTTTGCTGGCGAAACCGACCTCATATTGATCGAAGGACAAGCCCAGGAACCCGCACAACTGGACGGGATGGCGCGACAAGAACAGCAACGCATTGTTGTCTGCTATACCAAGGTCTGAGATTGGCCTCTTCTTAGCTCGTTCCAGCTCGGCGAGTCGGAGATAGAAGCCCTCGTGGGTGATTGTGAAGCCGAGATTGCGAATCATGCGCGCCAGCATACCGACCATGTCGCCGTATGAGTTGAAGAAAGATCGCCATTCGATCAGAGTCGTGGGTACCGCCTCGAAATCGACCTGAGCGTACCCTTGTGCTGTTAGAGGAGGCTGACTGTCTGGCGAAAAGGGACCGGTTCTGCGAACGTAGAGAGTTGCTGGCTTCTCGCCACGCCTTCCGTCCTTGTCAATAGCTATCGAGCACATGGCAGCGTGGTGAATAATAACAGCTATGGCACCAATTTCGGTTGCCAATTGCTCCCAATCCACTTGCCCGTTGGTGGCAAGGAGGAAGTCAAGGTCGCCGTAGTCGGTCTTTTCTGGTGTTTCCACAGGCGTCCGAACGCAGACCTCAGGCCCCAATGCAGATTGGATTTGTGCCGCCAGACTGGTTTTGAGACGCGCATATTCAGCCTTGTCAAGCCGAACTATTCTGATTGTTGGCTCGCCAGGCGCCGCAGCCTGTGCAAAAGCTTTCCCTCCCATGGTGCTGGCGGGAAGACAGATGAGTTGTGCATCAACATACGTGGGAGATCCAAACAAGGAAGACACTTGCCGTCACATTCATACAGGACGATGACTCCGCAGCTGCGCAAAGCCTGAACCATGGCAGTAAGCAAACACGGAACTGGATAGAAGGTGCCTCATCTGGCATCGACGAGACTGTTTCGGGACATAGCGTACGGCTACGTATAAGAATGTCGAGGTCAGAATGCAACGCTGCTGTTGGCTACGCGCGAAGATGTAGAAGGAAGGAAAGGAGTGTGTTTATGATGTCGATGGTTGCAGTTGCTGGGCGCCTGCCAAGACTGCCCCGCGCTTGCACGTGCGCCGCCCTGCGACATTGATTTGCGTCCTCGCGTCAACGGCTTTTCTTCTCAATTGTACAAGCTCGCCGGCGAGCTCCACCTCAGTTGGCCGAGATGCACACGTAGCGAGTGCCCCGGTAGAGATGTTTATCCTCCGTCCTCCAGCGCTCTGCCTGGAGTCCTTGTCCATCGGGGGCTAGTAGCGGGGCGGGCAGGGCTGCGGCTCGAGTTGAGGCGGGATGAAGTTCGCGAAGGAACTCGAGGAGAATGCGGTTGCGGAATGGCGAAGTCAATATTTGGACTATAAGGGGGCGAAGAAGGGACTCAAGGCGATGGCACGTGCTATGCGAAATGTCGATCGTCCAGATGACAGGGAGAAGCAGGGGCGCAAGAGTCCCTTTGCGTCGTTGAGAGATGCACCTGTATACTCAATGCTGCAGCGTGAGCGCGGCGGCAATTGGGAGCAGTCGCAGCCCGACGGCTGCGGCAGTGGAACCCCACTGGTGCGTGCGAGCTCGCGGAGTGAAGGAGGCGAGGGTCTCGGCAGAAACACTGCGGATGGTGGCGATACGCCAAAAGCTCGACTGGTGGATGAGCACAGTCCATTGCAGTCGCGTGGGAAAGAGGCGCCGCGTCTCGCGCGGTACGGCAGCATCATAGGCACGCCGCCGGACGAATGTCCCCCTGATATGGCTGCCTTGAGATTAGCTCCCAGCCTGGAGCTTCCGGATCCCGCTATACCCAACGCTAGGAATTTCGCCAGCCTGCGCGAGACCGACTTCGACTACGACCATTCAGTCAGTGAAAGCTCACCAGTGCAGTCTCGCAGGGAGACTCTGCCTCACCCGCCACCAACGCAGCTTGCTCATACTGGGAATGCGCACAAGATCGGTAAGCCTACCGACAATGTACCTAGGGCCGCATCCTCCTCCCATTTCGATTTCTTGCGACAACAGAAACGTCTGCAGTCCGCAAATGAGGATGGCCCTGACCGCCCATTCGTGCGGCGAATGTTCTCTATTGCGCCCTCGCCGCGAAAGCCGGATATTGCACTCGAAGCATATCGTGAAGTTGATTTCCGTAGAACCGAATTCTTCATCTTTCTGGACAAGGAACTGCTGAAGATCGAGAGATTCTACAAGCAGAAGGAAGACGAAGCAGTAGAGCGGATGAACGTGCTTAGGGAGCAGCTACACATAATGCGAGACCGACGGCTAGACGAGATTATCGCTGCAAGGCAGCGAAAGCACAAGTCGGGGGCACGTGAAGACGCAATTACCGCGGAAAGAGGGGCTGCTCAGAATGGCGGCTCTGTCCCATCGGACGACGATGGCAGGAATTCGCCTGACATACAATCTTCGCGACCCGCCTCGCACAATGAGAACGCCAAGGGAGATCGCGTCCACCCGCTCAGGGCTAGTGTTGCTGCGACTCGGGAAGTGTTGGAGAAAGTCCGCACAGGTCATGTCGGTAAGACCAGCAAAGCAATGGGGGAGCTTGGCACGCCCGATCGCGCTCTTGGTGTAGGCCCTCGTGCAGTGCACAATCCTGCACAGGACTACACCCGAAAACCTCAACATGGCGTGCCATATCGCACAGCCAAGCGCAAATTGAAGATTGCGCTTGCTGAGTTCTATCGCGGTCTTGAGTTGCTGAAATCCTACGCCTTACTGAATCGCACAGCATTCCGCAAGATCAACAAGAAATTCGACAAAACCGTCAATGCGCATCCTGCCCTCCGATATATGAGTGAGAAGGTCAATGTGTCGCACTTCGTGCAGAGTAGTACGCCCGATGATCTGATCACCCAAGCTGAGGATCTTTATGCCCGATACTTCGAACGAGGGAACCATAAGGTGGCCGTGAGCAAGCTGAGAGCAAAGGTTGCCAAGGCGGGGGACTATACTGGACCGATTTTCCGCACTGGGTTCTTTCTGGCCGCCGGCTTGGTGCTCGGAATACAAGGTGTCGTCTGGGGCAGCCAGCGCTTGCGGGACACCACATTATTACCAGTGATGCGCACCAACACCGCGTATCTATTGCAGATATACGCCGGGTACTTCTTGATGCTGCTCCTGGTATCGATCTTCGTGGTGGACGCAGCTATCTTTAGTAAATTCCATGTCAACTATCAATTCATCTTCGAATTCGACACCCGCCACATGCTGGATTGGAAGCAGCTGTCGGAGATGCCGGCCTGCTTTTGCTTCCTTCTCGGCCTCACTATGTGCCTGAACTTTTCGAAGCTAGGGGCCCCGGGTATGGGACCGTATGGGCTCTATATTTTCTGGCCAGTCATCCTTATCGGGGTCTCAGCGATTCTATTGTTGTTTCCACCGCCTCTCTTCTATCCTCTGAGCCGCCGGTGGCTCTTGAACAGCAATGCCCGTTTACTGGTTGCTGGTCTCTTTCCTGTGGAGTTCCGGGATTTCTTCCTGGGCGACATGTTTTGCTCACTCACCTACGCGGTCGGGAACATAGAGCTATTCTTCTGCCTCTACGCGCAACACTGGAGCAATCCTCCGCAGTGCAACTCCTCTCACTCGATGTTCTTCGGGTTTCTCACTACCACGCCTGGCCTCGTGCGTTTGTTCCAATGCGGCCGACGTTACTATGACTCAGGACTATGGACTCATATTGCGAACGGCGTCAAATACTCCCTTACCGTCCTTCAATATGTCAGCCTCAGCACATGGCGGATAAACAAGGCTGGCGGCAACCCTGGCTGGCTGGCCTTCCTCCTCGTCTCGGCATCCCTCAACTCTTTATATTGTGCTTTCTGGGACCTCAACTATGACTGGTCGATGCCACTGAAGCCCAACAGCAGGCCGTATCCGCTATTAAGACCCATGCTGGCCTTTCAGAAACGCATCTGGTGGTATTACATTGCTATCTTTCTCGATCCCATTCTGAGATTCAACTGGATCTTCTACGTCATCTACAAGGATGACGCGCAACACAGTTCGCTCGTCTCGTTCCTCATTGCATTATCAGAGGTCATCCGAAGAGGGGCGTGGGTGATCTTCCGGGTGGAAAATGAACATTGTGCAAATGTTGGTAGAAGCCGTGCAATGCGGGATCCTGAATTGCCGTACGAGATCCGAAGCGCAGCGCCTGCGTCGGAAGATGCGGCGGCTGACGGAGAAACTCTGGCTCGACTAAGGTCTGCAGCATCGCAGGGTCTGGATGGAGCTCAAGCACCGCCATCGACGGTGGCGAGCGGCCGTGACGTTGAAGCTGGACTGGCTGAGCGGACTACGACATCCATATCGCTTCGACAAAGACGGCAAGGTGTCGCTGGAGCTGGGCAGGAGGGAGGAGATACGGAAAGTCCGGTGTACACCGCGCTGCAAAGAGTTGGTTCGACGTTCATGGCCGCGCACTCTCAAGACTACGAGCGTAAACGTAAGCCTTGGAGTGGCTTGCGGGATGAGGCTGGCAGTGGTGCAGGCGTGGCTACTGTAGATGAGGAGGATGAAGATGGCGATAGTGAGAGTGATGGTTAGGATGGCCGTGATCGAGGCAATTGATGGATCTGGCGCGCAGCTGAGACCTCCGGGTGCATGATGAATCTCACGACTTAAAGCCATCGGTTTTGCGATGTTGGTGTACGTGACATCGTAATATAATTAGTACCTAAGCACCAGCAGCACCAGCGATGTTTGCGTGTTGCTGCCTGAGGCACCACAAGTGTCCTTCAGAATTATAACCCATCGCGCTCTGACCTCACTTCTCACTCCTAGCACACCCTCTGTGTTACTCCACTCTCATGGCGTCCCAGCGTGGCGTCCTGATTGTCTTCGAGGGTCTCGATCGCTCTGGAAAGTCCACCCAATGCTCCATGCTCGTGGACAAGCTGCAACAGATTGGCCGCCGTGTTGAACATTTACGATTTCCTAACCGCAGCACGCCCATTGGACAGATGATCAACAATTACCTTGCTGGACAATCTCAGACTGAGGACCATGTCATCCATCTGCTGTTCTCTGCGAACCGCTGGGAAAGTGCCGCGGAGATCGAGAGCTTGATCGCGAGCGGCAAGGACGTAGTCATTGACCGCTATTACTATTCTGGCTGTGTCTATACAGCATCCAAGCAAATCACTGGCTTGGAACTGGCCTGGTGTCGGCAACCAGAGGTCGGACTACCACGTCCGGACTTGTGCCTCTTCCTAGATGTCAGTGCTGAGGTGGCGGAGAGTCGCGGTGGGTTTGGGACGGAGCGCTACGAGAAGCGGGAGATACAAGAAAGAGTCCGTGCATTGTTTGGCGAACTCATGCAGCATCCAGATGAAGGCGCCGACATCGTTGTCGTTGATGCAGACCAAGCTATGAGTGATGTCCATCGGCATGTCTGGGACCTGACTTCGCGGGCTCTGGAGGCTGTCAAGGGAGGATTACCTCTCAGAAAAGTGCAGCCATGGTGATCAAGGCTGCGCCTCCAACTGACTCGGCGCCCGAGACTGCTGCAAGCTGCTCCGCAAACTGAGAGGCGAGCATACCACATAGTCTGCGAGACTCCATTAGAGAAGCCTTTTTGAATCTACAGACCTGGATCCTGGCGCCCAGATTGAAATCTGTAGCCAGTCTAGGTAGCATACCGAGCTCCGCTGGTGCGGCTGACCTTCTCTTGCAACACAGCGGCAATGCTGCCGATGTAAAGGCGCGGAGTGCCACCATACTTCACCCGATCCTGGCCGACCTCGGGAATATTGGCGCTCTCAGGCCAAGGCTCGCATTTAAGAGCCCTACGACTCAGTATTGATTATCAGTCCGCCGGATCTCGTAGCTTAGCGACTCATAAAGTCTATCTTGCGCCATATTACTTACGTCAGGCTTGCAAGAAAGTCCTGTTGATGAAGTGTCATAAATGATGCTGCCATCGAAGAAACAGAGGATTCGAAGGGCGCACACTGGTTTCAAATGAACCTCCTCGACAAGCTCGTATCTGAGACATTCAGCAGCATGTCTTCTGGGCAAAGTGTGGGCCTGATCGGTCTTGGCTTCATCGGTTGAAACATTGTGGACCTGTCGACCAAGGAAGGCTACAGCGTCACTTGCTTTGTCGAGCCAACAGAACACGGTGACCAGATCAGAAGGTCTGGAGCTGCTGTGGTACAGAGGCATCGGAACGCCAAGAACAAGATCACCGAGCAGACAGTGCAGCATGACAATCTCGTCCACAATGCCACTGCGGATCATCTCCGTCTGTGGAAGCGATCCTTGAAGTTATAGAAGTTGTAGAGCAGCGGGCGAAAGCCAGTCAACGGGACATCTTCATCAGCACATTCGGGTAGCGTCCTCGACGACCGATCCCAGGGCAGTCTCAAATCTGATCGAATCTACCACGAACACAAACCCGAGAAGGTCGACACTGTTCCGGACGATACACCGCACCGGAAGACGGTCTGGCCAACCTCAAAGCTCGGAAGCAGTTGGGCGAGCGTTCAAAGATGGTGATTATGATACCGCCTCTTATCTATGGCCGTGTGTGATCTATTTCCTTTCCCAGAGACATTCACTAATTCCTTGTAGCCCACCCCAAGCACAAGCGTCTATCGATCCAGATACCGACGATGGCTTATTTTGACCTAAAGCACGGCTTCGCGCATGTGTTCGGTCCCGGCACAGCTGTGGAGAGCAACATCCATGTGATGGACCCCCGCCAGAGCTTATGTGGTGTTCTTTCATCACATGGAGCTGTCGAGTGCCAAAGAGCTCCTCACACAACTCTATTACTTTTGTGAGTGTGACGGCGACAATGAAGCTGCTCGACACGACGTAGGCGCTGTGGTGGGAACGCCTTACACGGAGTCGGGAAGGTGGAGAACTCCACACCGAAAGGATTGCCATCGGAATTGCTTAAAGGCCTATCTGGTCCAGATGCTGGAGTCATGAAAGGCTTGTACAGCGGCAGTCGAGCCGTCAGTCTGCGGGAGTTGGGATGGAAGCCCACTGGTAAAGACCGGAAGTTGAGTGCTATCAATGACGAGCTGCCCGAGGTCCTGAAGGAGGAGCAGGGGCTCGTTCAGCAGCCATAAAACCACGATCAGGCAGGCGTTGTCTGGCAACCCGCTACTACCTCATCCCAATATCTGGGCCATGCCTGGCTCTTGAGTATTTGAACGTCAGGTGTGCATGCAGCCGGTAGCTTAACATTACACTTGGACTCTGCGAGCCGCAAAGCATCCTGTGAGAACTTGGCACTCAGTCCTTCAGATGACACGAAGCTGTAGGGTCAGAAAGCCAAGCTCTGGAATATGAGCCTGAGCAACGGAAGGAAGCTCGGTGCCTCCAAAAATCTAGCGTCTGGTACTTCTAAGAATTTGATAGCAAGCAATATAGGCTTGCTGACGAACGCGATTTCACCTTTACCGCACTCCGGACGAGCGGCCAACGTACTGCGAGATACATGGTCGCTATCGTGCGTTTGACGAGGTCGTTGTAATCGTCGTGGACTGGTAATGGGCCGGACTGACGGAGGCAATGGTGGACTCCGGAAACACCACGGCCGATGGACTGGGGATGGATCGCAACTGGTACGCGCTCCACAGCGCTGAGCCTATACTCACTGCCGATGGACGCGATGCGGAGTCGGCGGCTGGTGGCTTTTCGATCAACCTTTCGGCCGGCGCCATGACGTAGCCGACCATAGCAACCCAAAATGGTGCCGTCGCACCAAGGCAGATTACACCCCCTGCAATAGAGATAAACGTGCTACATCGTACACATAGAGCCCGCAGAGTGTGCCCACCACCAACAAGCAAAACTAGGAGGATATCATCCAATCGAAGCTCGAGTCCCTCAGCCTCGGAGCTCCCTGCCCCCCTTAGAACACTAAAGCTTGGGCATGCTCAGACATGTCAATATGGAGAAAATTTGCAAGTGTGTGAAACGAGAGCTCGCAATATGTGGAGCGAGACTGCTGACAGTTATCCAGACGCAATCCTTACGAGCAAATGGAATAAACCTTTCCCAGTGATGCTGATACCGTTTACGCTATCCTTCTATATTGGCCGCAAGCAGCGAATACAGCAGGCCGAGATGCTGGATCAAGTCCGAGCTCTGGCAGAAGGCGACTTGAAGACCGTCAGACAAATCGCAGTGGCTCCGAAATCAGCGCACCCCTCTCTTGTATGATTGTTTTGAGCAGAAGCCACTCGGGTGGCCACTTGAATCAAGCTGTCCTTCTTGTGAAGCGTGGAGCGGGTTGGAATGGTTGAGCTAAAGGGTGATTTGGACACAGAGGAGGGATAAGCTATTGTAGGCAAGAATTTCGATAATCAATTGGCGAGTCTGACGTCTCGAAAGCCCTCTTGCACTTCATCAACGCTACCACTTCAGGCATCAAGCTGTTTCTCCGCAGGCCTAGGCCCGGACTTCTTTCCAGCGGACGTCAATTGTTCTGTAGAAGGCGTAAATTCAAGCTCAATACGCATCCACATGAGTAGAAGCGAACTTTCCCGCGGACACCTTGCGCTGGAACAACAGATCAAGCTCTGCATATAGTGTCAGCCAACGGTCAGTCTGTGAGATCTATCAGGGGCAATATCTCACCTTCATAAGTGCGTGCTTTCATTTCAGGCAGGTGGAAGTGGGACCATACGAACATACAGGGCGCAGTTGAGCCCCAGGAGAAAGCCGCCTTGCCCTTCAAACTCCAGGCTGTGGGCGCCATGCAATAGGGTTAACGGACCTAAGTGTACAGCGTTAGTGGCCATCCTCTTACGAGGCCCATAGAGAACACACCTGCGAGACAATGTTGATGAGCTAACATGTGGTCCTTGCCAGGCAGACATTTAGCGGTATCAGTCGGACTGAAGAGCTGTTTGGGGCAATGGCATACGCCATGGCCCCGACCGTCATCGAGTATGTGAAGAGCCAGATGATGCAAATCGCCGCTTATGCCCACAGAGACCCGGAGGAGGTGCTGATTGTCCTGATGGCCCCGATTATGTAACATAGGGCGAACAGCATGAATTGGCCGTGACATAGCTCATTCGGTGGCCCACGTATGATGTCACGAGCCAGCTCAAGATCGTGCCAACGAAAGCAGCCGTAATACTGCCGAACTTCAGCTTCTAGGCGTCGTCCGCCCTGATGACAGCGTTGGCGAAGGGGTGTGGTTGGTATGCGAAAGTTGAGCCGGCGAGGATCTGTCCGGCAAAGGCGACGCAGGCAATCTCGGCGCGTCGCAATTCTACACCCATGAAGAAGTCGAAGTCGAAGTATGTCGCGCCGTGGCGGGGCTTCTCGATCTGGGTCTGAATGTGGATGGTGTGGACCAGCATAGCCAATCGACCCGCCATATGCTCCTCGGACGAGTCGGAATTCAGGCGCTTGAGGCTGCGCTTCGCTTCAACCAGGCGATCCTTCCTAATGAGGTCCCACTGCATGAGAAAGCATCCGAGCACGAGAGGTACTGGAAAGATGCACTGGATTGCGAACTGGATGCCTGCGTGCAGTCACATGTCAGCTAAAATCCGGCGCTGCAGCCTCGCAGAGACCTAGTCTTACGATATGATCACTGAGCAGGGCGGTTGATCAACGAATCGAGCACGCCGGTAGCCGTGAACTGCACAATCGCCCAACATAAGGTCACGTAGCTGGTCAAGTGACCCCGTGACTTGATTGGCGTCACCTCGGAAGCATATGCTGCGACTTTAGCGTTAGCTGGGCTGCGCACCTGGCTGGGCAGATGCAGCCACCTGGTCCAACGGTGGCAAATACTCCCCAAACGAAACCGCACAGGATCTATTCGACCAGCAGAGTCGCCAGACTTTCAGCGAAGAACACGAAGAAGATGAAAGCCGCCATGAAGAACAAGGCAGTGACCATAACCCATCGATAGCCAAACTTGAAGCAGAACTGGCTGTTAACGATATCACCTATGGACGACACTTAGCTGCGCTTAGAGCAGTACGGCGTTACCGAAGATGGCACCAGCTGTGGAAGCCATCCCCAAGCCAGTTTGCTAACGAGGCAGAACTACGTGACCATGCTCCTTGCCGGTATAAACGCCGTACTCCTTCCCGATGCTGGAGTGTCCCCAGAAATTGCCGATCAGGCATGACGACCGGCATCGACACCAGGATGGACCAGCGGCAGGCTTTGCGGTTCGACTTCATTGCTTGCCAAAGCGTCTGTTCGTGTTCCTCGTCGGAGGCATGCTTGGCTTCGACGATTGCGCCGGAGCCGAGCGTGTCCACGACGAAGTGTGCGGCAACTTTCTCGAAGTTCTGGTCCGCCATATTGTTGCCTTTCTTCCGGAGTTCGTGCAAGGTGCATCGCGGACTGGAGTTGTTTGTGAGACAGGTCACCAGTGCCTTATATAAAACGCATGTGCCACCGCAGCACCCCTGCTCGGTGCGTGCAACCGACACAGCTTGGACCTCAAGCGCTCTGCTTGCATGAAGAGAGGTGTGCAGTTGTGCTGCGATCATCCTGAAGTAGCACGTACTGCACTGCAATAGATGGAGAAACCGGGAGGCCGCACCGCCTAACGCGTAAGGCGCACAGCTCTACCTCTTTCTCTGCTTAGGGAAATGCCTGCAGTCGGTTTGCATGTCAGTGATCAAAATACGTGTCTTTGACGCATCTGGACGACCAATTCAGAGCGTAGTCACGGTTTCGATCAAGCGCACGAGAGTCCTAAAGGAGGTCGTTCCAAAGGACTGAGTCTCTGAAAGCCAGTGGGCCTTAGGCGGTCATCCACGTGAGGTTAGCGACGACCTGTGTTGGCAAGGCTATCCTCTGGAGCGACTCCCGGAAGATCCTGCTCCGCTCTATTTGAGGCATACGAGTGAGGAACCAGTGGCCGCGGATTCCAGGTCCTTTGTAGTTAGCAGTAAGATGGCATAGTCCAACTCGAGTGTACCCAAATCTGAACGCTGATTAAGGAAGCCCTGGGAGGTAGCACGCCACAATATTGGCTCACCAGTACCAATGGTCGTTGCTGATTGCGTGAATGTACCGTCCAGCCTCTGCTAATGGTTCATCGTACAAGGCCTATCGGCTGCATCTATACATGGTCTCGTGAGTGTTCTACTGTTACAGACTCGGCCTCTGCCAGCGTCACGCGCTCCATCGCTATGCACATTGATTAAAACTGCGAAGAGAAGAGGCCACCTGCTGGGACTATGACTTGGCTTTCAGTCTCCGAAGAAGTCGCTCAGCGCGTCTGCCCATCCGCCACCGCCCTCTCCAGAACCTCCTGCTTCGCCTCCAGCGCTTGGTGGCGGCCCACCACTTCCACCACCACTCCATGGGTCGTCATCTTGATCGTTTTCCCACCATGGTCTTTCCTGCTGCTGTGGACCTTCATTAGACGGTGAAGGGCCTTGTACTTGCGGACTCTGTCCGTCATCCGCTCCCATTACCGGCGCATTATCGGCATCGCCGTGCGACTCTCCACGGGCGCCGCGCTGCATCGCCTCGTAGCCAGCCATGGTGCCCGCGGCTGCAATGCCAGACTCGCCGGCTCCAAGACCGCCGACGGTTCGACCAGCAGCTCCAATAGCGCCTTCGCCAGCGCCTGCAATGGCTCCGCCCTCTGCTGCTCCGGCTGCTGCACCCGTGGCTCCTGCTCCGGCAGCTCCGCCTTCCGCTGCTCCACCGCCCATTGGCCAGAATATGGGCATGAAGCCGCCGCTGCTAGCTCCGGAATGGCGAGAGAAATAGTCGAAGTCAATGCTCACTGCAGTCGCCAACATGACGGCGCGCTGATCGAGCGCCATGTAGGTGGCTTCGCGCTCGTACCGACCGACTTCCTTGCCGTCCGCGCTCTCGAGCACGGATGCTTGCGCGGCACTGTCCATTCGAAGCACATACACGCCGGTGTCTGTAAAGATCTCGCGAGCGAAGCCGGCGAAGTTCCTGTTTACGCTGCCGACCAAAGCCTTGGACTCATTGCGCAAATTAAAGTCCCAAGATAGGAAAGGCTCATCTACGTGCGCAAATTGTACCATGCCCGCTTCAATGGCTTGGTCTGGGACCTTTGCCTGAGTGAGCGCTTTAGTATCTGTGCTGGGCTTGTCGCCAGACTCCACCTGCAGAGCATCCGTGTCTACGGCCGAAGATAGCGGGCGTAGGGTGAAGAGGTTGTATTTTCTTCTCAGCGGCGCCCACTGTTGCTGAGCTTCGCCGATGATGCGCATCTCGTCCAGTTTCAGCGGCGAGATCTGCGCTGCGCTACCGCCTCGCTGCACTGCAGAGCTGGCGCTCGTATCCTGCAGTGCTAGACTAGTCTCTGTGTTCTGATATCCACCATCAGGCACAGGATCATAGATTCTAATCCGACTGTTGATGTATGCGAACGGTCGATGTATGCGCAGCACCTCTCGTTCTTGTGCATCGAAGATGTGCGCAGTAAAGCTACGATGTGTTCGGAAGACCTGTCTGGCCATAGTAGAGCCTATGCCGTGATCCTGCTCCGCAATGTAGCCGATAGTCTGTCCGTGGCCGTTCATCATGATATACCGGTTGGCTTGTTCAAAGCCAAGCATCACATTCATCATCTCCAATTGCCGCTGGATGACCACGCTACTCTGTCCCAAGAGAGAGAGCGCAGGATGGCTCTTCGGTAACACGGTATGCGGGTCATCTGGGATATGCACATCGGAGACGAGATCCGAGGTGTCCGACTGAGCCAAGGTTACGGCCAGCTGTGTGTTGCGCCCGACCTGTGGTTCGGACGGCGTCGTTCCTTGAGGAGCCGCATCGTTGCCACCGTTGCCACCGCTGCCACCGGTGCTGCCTGGCTGCGGTATGCGTTGTTTGTCTTCCCTTCTTTGTGGCTTTGACGCCCACGGTCGACTTCGTAGCCCTCTATGTTGTCCTTGTCGCTGTATGACGGCCTGATGTGGACGTCCGATGGCTGGCTGCACCCTGGGCGCCAGCCCGTTGTATACTCGAGGCAGGCGAAGCGACCACCTTGCCGTTGACATAGTGACGGTGTTGTATGTGTGGGTTGATTAAAAGTGACAATGTGTGACGCGCGTGGGCGACGATCTGACAAGCTCGCAGAGTTTCGGCTCCAGCTTTCGGCCCATTCTCCGCTCGTACTTCTACCATCCTTGGCGCAAGACTTGGTGATCGAACTGTCTCCGGTCCTCCAGAAAGCGCAGTCGGACGAGAGCATCACCTCACATGGACACCAATGCATTCATATCAAGGCAAGACAAGCTCGCTTAACCACACTGGATTGCGTGGCTAGGTGAATAGAGCCCAGAATATTGCTACGATGGCATTCCGATCCCGCGAAGACACAGCAACCTCCTTTTCCGATGTTGGCCGCGACCTCCTTCGCGTCGGTGGCGGCTACAGTCCAACAGGTGCCGGCTTCTACATGGTCCGCATCCTGCTCTCTGGCTCCTTGTCGTCAGTATGCATGGGTCTGGCTAGCGCGGCGCTCGCCGCAAGCTTCACCGGCACCGCAGCCTTACCGTTCCTCGTAGGGTCCTGCTTCGGGTTCGTTTTCGGCGCTCTTGGGTACTACAGGAACTCGATGAGGCAGAGCTTGGTGATGCTCGAGCGCTTTCCGGCTTTGATGCAGCTACACTTGGACGCGAACTTTCCAGCGGAGGGTTTCAGAGCGTATCGTCTGGAGCAAATGCGAGCAGCTACCTTCTCGAGGAGCTGGGTGCTGCAGAGCATGCTCATGGTGGCTCAATTGACCGCTCAGCCGGCCATTGATGTGAGTTTTTCCTGTTCCGGACCATTCTCATGTGGTGCTAAATGCTCGGGCAGAGAATATACGAGGCTCGAGAAGAGGAACTCATACAGCAAGCCCGGGCTCAACTTCCACACTCCGAGGAGCCCATGCCATTGCTCGATGATGGCAAGGGCTGAAGTGATGGTAGACTCGGAACTGAGCTGTCGTACCCCTTGTATTAGAGACCGTGCCTTCTCAATTGTAGACGTGCTACTGGAAATATTTACCCGTGGAACGCCACGCTGAATCTCCAACCCCTCCGTTGTCCATAAACCCATCGCTATGCCGCCGTTTCTCTCGTTCGCCATCCCCGCCCGCACCCGCTATGCTCGTGTAAGTCATTTGCACTACCTTCGCCCAGCTCTATGCCGCACCAGCAACGAAGCTTTCAAACCTGGATGTAACCCCGAACTCTACTGTAGTCCCTCCCTCGCTCAATTGTAAATACCCTCCTGCGCCTCCTTGCTCGCCTGTGTGCTTTGATGCAAATGCTGAGTGACCTCCATAACGGTCCTCACATGCTCATATGACAAGCTCTCGCCCCGCTTGCTAGCCAGAAGCTGCGCAGTCTTCAGCACGTTCTTGATCTGCCGTCCGTTCATACTGAGCTGAGATAGCTTGTTAAGATCCTTCTGGCTGATGTTATGCGGGAGCGTGCGCTTGTAGTGCAGGGCTTGCGCCTCCTTCTCCGCCGCTTCGTCCACTCCGTCAGCCTGCTCGGTGATGATGTTCTTCGTGGCTTTCGCAGCAGAAGCCAGAGCCTTTAACGGCTTCTCGCGGGCGGCTGCTTGCGCAACGTCGTGTTGGGAGAGGAAGTTTTGCCAGACTGTCTTCCGGCTCCTCTGGTCCAGCTCCTTGTAATCGAGGCTGATGTGAATTCGGCTCTGGAATGCTGCGTCAAATGTCTGGACCCGATTGGTCGTCAGAAACATGATGCCTTCGTAGTATTCAAGGACACGCAAAAAGATCGAGACAAGCTTGTTGCGCTCAAGCTCGTGAAGTGAGCGGGACTCCAGGAAGATGTCGGCTTCGTCAAGCAGGAGGATGGCGTTCCAGCGGGTGCACATATCTAGAATGCCCTGCAACTTAGCTTCGACGTGCCTAGGATCGAGACCAAGATCCCCGGCGGACATCTGGCAGACATGTTAGCAAAGAGTTGCGTGCGATAGCTGCGCAAAAATTCGAGCTCACCATATACAGCGGCACCTTCATCTGCTCAGCTACACTCTCCGCCGTGAGCGTTTTGCCAACCCCTGGAGGCCCGCATAGGAGGATGATGATACCACGCCCCTTGCCCTCGATCACGTCATCAAACTGGCTCCGGTAGCCTTGCTGTGTCTGAGTGAAGCCGAGAATCAGTTCCTTCTGATTGCTTGGCAGAACCAGGCTGTCGAAAGCACGAGCCGAGAATTCAATGTCCTGGACAGCGTTGACGAAGAAATTGAGCCAGAGTTTCTCTTTCAGGGCGTAGCCGCGAACCAGAGGCACGCAGATCATCTTTTGTTCGTCAGTGAGCGGCGTACGCTTGACCTCTTCTTCGTCCTCGTCGGCGAAGAAGCCGTCTATTGGCATGCCACCATCTTCGTCGTCATAGCCGCCATCGTACTCCTCTTCACCGAATGCTGGAGGTGGCTCCCCAGAACCAGTCCCGGCGGCGGCAGAGTTGTCCTTGACGTGGAAGGCAGTGCAGTAGACAGCCATGTTTGGATTGAAGCGATTCCAGCCATGGATGTCGATGACGATACGGCCCTTGATGCTGTATTTCTCTTTCTGTCCCATGCTGCCCATTCGCCACCCAACGCCGTTGTATGCACGGTAGTGAGAGCCGGCAAGCACCTCGATCTTGCCGCCGCGTTCAATCAAACGTCGCTTGAGCGCGTCCTTGTCCCCGTGGAAGTCGAGGGGGAGAGTCGGCAGATTGATGATGGGCCTAGTACCTTCGTATATCGGGATGGAGACGTTAAGCTTATTGGTACCAAAACGCTGGCCATCGTAGTCGACATATTGACAGCTTAGCCAATATACCTGATTGCCGTTGCGGTCTTGTCCATACTGCGAGGACTGCAGGCGGAAAATTCTATATCAATACGGTCAGTGAGAGGTATCTCTTGCATGGCGGCAGGGAACATACCTATCTTGGCTCTGCTGCTTGCTGTAAACCATCGAACCGGGCTGAAAAAGCGTCCATAGATGCTCGTACGTCATGACGCCTTGGCTTTTCAGATCGGAGGATGCGTCGATACTGTCCTTAAACTCCTTTGCCAGCAGCTCCTGCAGCAGCTCGGCATGCTTGATACGCTCGTCAGTCTTCTCATCTCCACCCGCGTCGCCTCGAGCCTCCTTGAGCCTCTCAATAGCAGCAAGCAGCTCCGGCCAGCGATGGATGAGCGGCTCAAAACGCCCAGAGAACTCCAGCCTCTTCAAGCCCACGGTCACGCCAGGGTAGCCGGCTAGTACCTCTTTCAGCAGATCCTTGAGCAGTGGACTCTGAATGACGATGGAGTGGACGGTCAAGACCTTCTTTGGGTCGTTGTAAGTCTTCACATGGCGGACGATGATCGCCCACTTCTCGCTCTCGGCGTCTTCCGCCGGTTTGCCCAGGTCCTCTGGGATCTCCGTCTGCCACTGGAAGCGCCCACGCTTGTCCTCTTTACCGCTGTAGAGGTTCTTGTAGCCGACTGACATGCCTGCTATGGCGTCAGCCCCTGGTCCGGTGATTTTGTGAAGTCTGTGAGTGGCGAATTGGAAGCAAGCAAATGGCATCTTCGGGAGTAGGAGGCTGATCGTTGCAAGCTCTGAGGCAGGCAGCCGCGACGGAATCCAGCCTTGTGGCAGAGTTCGCCACATAAGTTTTGGCAATTTACCAAGCAGACAAGGAGAACGTTGACAATTCTTACCAATCTCGTTCGGATCAAGCTTCACCAGCTTGTCCTCTTTCTTCTCTTCCTTCTTTGCTTCACCATCGTTGACTGTGAGCTTGGCGACGCCGTTCGTCAGAGGTGTCTGGGGACTGCTGGCTGCCCTGTCCGACCCAGAGGAGCTACTGTCACGGCGAGCCATCCTGCGGTTGCGAGCCCGGCGATTTGCTGTATCTAAGAGTCTGAGCTGTCGAATCTGGAAGATGCGGCTGGCGCGCTGCTCCTCAGTCTCCCCTTCGACTTCCAAATCGTCAAGAACGAAGTCAGGCGGCACAAATACGTCAAGTGGGTTGCTCATGGGAGGAGCTGTGAAATGCTGTGAAGGCAGAGGGTGATCACTCCAGGCTGGTAAGGGACGGATGCTGCAATAGCGGACGGTCTAGCATCTATAGGTAGCGCAAGGCCAGGTGACTCAGCAGTGAATCATTGGGCAAGAAGGCAACAGTGAACATCGATGAGGTCGATGAGCAACGATAACTGTGCTGCCTCACGTGTCTCACCGGCGTGTTGGCTTGAGGGCTAGGCCGGGGTAGCCAGCCTCAGACATGCCGGCAGCCAATCAATGGATTGATTACGAATGAATCCTGCCTTTTGCCCACAGAGCACGTAGGCCTGCGCATGGCAAAAGTCTGTCGTTCTTCGATCCTGCTCAGATGCGAGAAGAGTCTGGTGCATGATGGGTGTATATTAAGCGTGGAGTGCATCTTGCACGCAGAGCGGTGGGGCAATAACCAAATACCCCGCCGCCATCTTACACGCCAGGGTGTGCGAGCAATGATCTGCAAGGACAAGGAGAGATTTGAGAATGCCAAAAGGGAGAGTCGAGGGCGTTGAGAACAAGACGCAGACGCGTATGAGTGCGCATGAGAGCCTCGCGATTTCAACCTCACGGGCATGTCCTGCGCCGCTCATACGCTACATTGCATAGAGGCTGCATGTCATTTCCAGATGTAACAAACGTGTATCAAAGGTGACTTTCGTCCAGCGTGTCATAAATCCTTATACATTTCTTCATATCCTTTCTATGCCTTCACTGCAAGTCGGGCAGCTTCCTCACATAGTGACTTGGGCACTCGTATCCTCCAGGATTGTTGTCCAAGTACAGCTGATGGTACTTCTCTGCATCCCACCACTGGCCAGCTGGGAGGATTTCTGTGACGATCTTCCCATACCACCACTGCTTGTTCGCTTTCTCGGTCACGTCCTCCGCTATCTTCTTCTGCTCCTCGTCATGGTAGAATATCCCAGATCGATACTGTGAGCCGGTGTCGGGCCCTTGTCGGTTCACCGTCGTGGGATCGTGCATCTTATAGAAGTACTCAATGATGGTACGGTAAGATAGCTTCTCCGGATCGAAGACTAGTTGGCAGGCTTCGGCGTCTACCTCAACGCGTTAGTATCGCTGCACGACCATATGAAAGAGGATCAAGACGACTCACGCCCTGTCCTTCCACTGCATACAGCTCTGTATGTCGGGCTTTCTGTGTCACCACCAATGTATCCCACTCTCGCATCGATGAGCCCATCCTTCCCAAAATCTTTGCGGTACAAGTGCTCGATGCCCCAGAAGCATCCTGCCGCTATCGTCGCCTTTTGTGCTCCTTCTGGCACGTTCATTGTCGAGGCGGCTTGATCGGGTGTGAACCGCATGGTTGTCGAACTGAATGGGCGCATCAGGCGCTGGATGAGGGTCGTCATGATGTAGGCGAACAGTATGCCAATCAGGGCGATTGACAGCTTCGTAGTGGGCCTCAGTTTGAAGGGCGTCAGATGGATGTATTGTAGAGGTGAGACCGTCGTGAAATCTTAATATGTTGGTGATATTCCGAGGTGTTCTGGCCACCACCGTTCGCTGACGCTCGACGATTCGATGTCATCATGCACGCCACCAGATCACCCCCCCCAGCGCGGATTCCAAACGCTTCAGCCTCCTTTCACGGGAGACTTTCTGGAATATTTTACGTTCCCACGACCAATTTTTCCCCGAGAGTAATCATGTGTTGAGCAGCACTGCAGATGTATATTGTACCAGCTTACTTCTCTGTGGTAGGCAATATGTTTAGAGCAGGGATGAGGTGGACTGTATGCTCCAATTGAGCTTCAAGGCGCTCATGCTGCACCCAGGGGTATCGTAACTATAAACCTGTACCGAATCGCTGGAACGCTTTCACTCAAGAAACCCTCCTTGGTCCTGTTCAACTCAAGCTCCCATCAAAACGGATTTTTCTTGCTTACATCACCGTACATTTGTTCTCTCGCTTGGTCGTCCAAGTCATCATGCTCCTGGTCTCCAGCATGGTCTCCTGTCCGCTGCCTTCCCCACCATTCGGCGCGTACGGATCGAGCCTTTTCTGCCTCTTGAAGAAACCTAGCTTCTTCGCTTTCTCGGTGCTTGGAAATGCGCTTCGGCCGGCCGAACTATTCTTCCTGCCGTGACCTTCCGAGGGGCCCGGAGCAGGCATAGACGCCACGGACGGCGCTGGCGGATGCCATGCTGTGATTGGATGTCCAGCATCCCCAGAGCTCGATGGTGGCGGTGGCACTGGTACACGATCGGACTCAGCGGTTGGTGGGAACAGGGAGGCCGAGGGAGCAGCGGCACGCATTGCTTGCATGTGCGTTGGCAGGTTTCGGCCACTGTACGTGGATTGGTACGTGCCGGTTCTCAGACCACCATTGAGCGAAACCTGGGTTTCGAACGAAGATGTCGAGCTCGGAACGCGATTTGGGCCCGCACCTGGCAAATGGCCGGGTGGGTTTAGTAGCGAGGTAGAGTACCGATCATGGCCAGCTGCTTCCTTTGCTCGGCTGAATGGCGAAGATGCTTGATCTCGCCGCGGTACGACCGGCGAGATCACATCCCACGTCTCAGATTCTCGCACCGTTGAAGGTGACGATGACGCTGCCGACATTGGCGGCAGGCTTCCGTTGAGCATGCTCGACTTCGTCGCTGGACTCACATTGTCCCAATCTCCAATCAGGCTGGGAGGCGGACCGGTACCCAGCGGCGAGATCACGTTACTGTACGCTCGTTGCAGACTGCGTGGCATGCTTTGCATTGAGGCGAAGCTGTCACTTCGGATTGGAAGGGTGCCGCTGCCTGTGCTCTGCATGGCAGCCGAAACGGAATCCTGCCTCTGCTGGGATGCAACGTTTCTGAATGCCTCATTCGGACTGAATGTATCAGATGCTCTGGGAGTCGCCGAAGTCGGACTCGACACGCCTAAGCCTATTAATGTGGGCGTTGCTGAGTTGGAATCGCCATTCGTCGCAGCGGTGGTGCCCGAGCTACCCGTATCTGTCACAATAGATGGCTTTGGCCGCTGCTGCGCTGGTGCGTCCAACCCCGCCATCGCTCGGAATCGGCTAGGCAGTGGTGCATTGGGCTCCTCCGTATATTCCGGTAAAGGCAAGAAGTTGCCAGTCGAGTCCACGCTCTGCCGCTCCTGATTCCGTTCCTCCAATGTCTGGAAGCGATGCCTCTGCGCGTTCGATGCGGCTCGTTGCAAGCTTGCCTGACTCCGAGGTGCGTTCTGTGCGTAGGGTTCCTCAAGTCCTGTCCCGCTTTCACCGCCCTCTGCGTGCTCCAGCAGATCTGGCAGGCTGCGCGCAGCATCTGACTGAAGAGACTGCATGCTCATAATACTACCTCTGTTGCCGTGGGCATGACCAAAGCTAGGGCTGGCGCTTCTCAACGATCGCTGAGGCCCATTGCCGAACGTCGTAGCCGCCCTGCCAAGAGCGATGGGTCTCTGGCTAAGACCGCCGAACTTGCTTTGATTCACTGTCCTTTTCCTCGCCAAAGCAACTTCGTACGCAACATCGACCGTCTCTTCCTCAAGCATCTGCGGCTGACTCTTACCAAGATTCAGGATGAAAGTCTGACCAGGCTGGCCCGCAAACTGCGGATCGAAGTCGAACAAGATTATGCGGCCACCTTCGATGTCGTCGACCAGTTCCTCGCTGTTCAAGCCTTGCTCAGAAACACCGCCGGGGCTGATGACGAGCAATCGACCTCGCACTTGGCTCTGATTGGTCAGCGGCGCAGGCAGCGAGGCTGAGCTGTACACCCATCGCACCTCGCTGAACGGGCAGCCGTGACCTTCGTCAAGTTCGTGATCGATCGAGTGCGCTTCCACCGTCATCTCTTCGTCACTGGCCTTGCGGGGAACAATGTAGAGACGTATCGTTCGATCGTTAACGATCATCGCAACGGTGTCGCCATGTTCGTCGATGGCCGGACAGCTGTGAATTGCTGCACCAAGCCCACCGCAAGTCGACAGCGGCGGGCTAATAACGACTGGAAAGTCGATGTTGCCATACTGCATGTCTGAGACGTTGAGAATCCCAAAGGTGTCCGCCACGCCGTTCCAAGCGAACACTCGGTCATTGCATGACGCCCTGTTCTCTCGCATGAAGGTCGCATGGCTGCTGTTGCGGATGTTTTCGGGGTGCAGAAGCTCGGAGCACCATGCCTCCTTCAACTCTTGATGCGTCGGGATACCGTTCGGAGCGGTTGGGAAGACTGGTACTGAGACTGTGACTGTTGAGCTGACGTTGATGCGAGTGGTTGTCCCAAGCAAAGTTGATCCATCCTGTGAAAAAGTCATTCGATCCATGCGCTGACTTCGAACAGCTCTTCCATCCGTTGGTAGCGCGTTTGGGTCCAGACTGAAGATCTCGATACCGCCTTCGTATGCTGCGGCAACGAGCCCACCAGTAGGTGCAAGAGCGATGCAGTTCGTTGGGAACTCAGTCTTGATTGTCTTTGTCCGCTTCAGCCGTTGATGTCCCAGATCGTAGATGTTGATCGTGTGAGCATCAGCCAGGATTGCCATGCTGTTGCCCTCGTCCACGATCTCGACAGCAAGCGGCCGCCGCTTCAGCGCATAGTCCTGGCTGATGCCTACAGGCAGCGCTGCGGTCTGCAAGACATACAGTCGTGCACTGTTGTAGGCTGCAATTCTCCGGCCAGCTGGCGAGATGCTGAAGCCAAAGGCTTCACCGCCTGGGAACCCAGCGGACGCCGTTGCAACTTCCGAGACAAGCTTGATAATATGTATCCGTGGCCGATTTGGCTCATCGCCTGCAAGAGACTGCCAGCTATAACGTACTCTCTCCTTGTGCGAGGGTATTTGCGTGGTTTGGTGCATCGAAGCTCGCGACTTGCTGCGTGAGGGTGGAGTGCCTGTGAACGTTGACCCTCCCCGAGCATGTTCACTGGTCGTCGGAGCACCATTGGTCTGAGTCTGCAGTCCTACAGGCGCTGGTTGGCTTTGTGAATGCTGAGCGGTGTCATCGGCGAAGGGTATCGGTGTTGCAATGTCTCGAGCTTCGCCCTCTTCCTCTTCGGTCTGAGGAGCACTGGGCTGCGGAGAGTCTGGGAACCAAGAAGGCAATTGGCTGGGTTGCCAGCTGCTCATGCTCGCTCGAGGTGCGCTGCCATTGTTCGATCGCGGCGAAGGAAAGTCATCTTGCAGAGGAGAGAAGGCGAGGGGCTGGACGACCGGGCTTTCTGGGCCATTCGCCCAGTAATTGCGTGGTGACTGCTGTGCTATTTGCTTTTCTCGGGCCTCACCGTCTTGATACTGCTCGCTCTGGGCAGATGGTCGCTGCTGCGATACTGGCTGCTCAGGAGATACCTGCTGCTGCAGGCTTGGCATCTGCGGATGGAGATGTTTCTGCAATCGCGGTCTAGCGTCTGGACCGAGTGTAGGCTCCACACCATCCTCCTCCGCATGCTCCTCATCCTCATTCAACTCGCTCACCTCGCCATCGCTTGCATCTTCCTCACCGTTCGCTTCTTGCTCATCATCAAGCCATGGCGCATCGGGCCCTGGACTGCGGACATCCTCTCTCCTCCGCAAGACTGCACCATCATCCACACCGACACCTTCTCCTTCCGCATGATGGCCTCGCTCGGGCATTACTTTATCAGACAGTGGCCAATTTGGCCTGTCATGTAGCCGCGTCCCACCCATCTCCGCAATCTCGCTGTTGCTCATCCTCCTCTCATCTGCTGCAATCCTGTCTCGAGTATTGCTCCATCTCGCGATCATCGACCCCTGCCTACTTCGGACCGCCTCGCTGCCAGCCGAGAACGTTGACACTGGCATCTCGCATTCGCCAAGCCTACGGATTGATGCTGAGACAGAGCACCCTTGAATCCGTCGCTGAGACGCGGGATTCGCAGCGGGAGCGAACTGTGGTCAAACACCGCCGTTGCGGCAGTGGCAAAGCTTGCGCACGCAATGACTGCTAGTCGAATCTCTGCCGGTCCAACCAAGGCTGTCAGACGCGGCTGTCTGCAATCGAGGCGTTCCCCAGCTCAGCTGAGCTCCTGAATCCTGCATGCGCTTTGGAAAGCTGCATGGCATAGTCGACGAGGCCTTTCAGCAAGTCGCGTCGACGGCACCGGCCCTGCCTTGCCATTGATCGCAGATGTGAAGAGTGACGTTGGAGGTGAGACACAGGCAGATGTATGATGCACTCGGGGCCACTTCGGGAGCCCACGACGAGGCAGAGGAATCCTAGTGCTTGAATGCGTCTTCCCCAAAGTCTCGGCAAATTCACCCCTAATCTTAGCCTCTCGGCTCAGGTTGCGCGCAACGATCCGGGGCGCTTCAAGTGAATATGGGCCGAATACGAAAGCCCACGTCCGTGCATCTGCAGCCAGTATATCGTTGGTGAACGTCAGCTGTTTATGCCAGGCCTGTTGTCGATCGATTATGCTGAGCCAGGCAATTGCTTCCAAGCTGGAATGGTGACAGCGGGAGCATGCTCTCACGACCAGCAATGCCATTTCGAACCACCTTCGATAGCGATACTGAAAGACGCCAAAGTCGGTCTGAACATTTCCAACTTGGCCCACTAGCTCCACGAGCGTCGTCACCCGGCGGGAGCTTGCCGCGGCATACAATGAGTGTCCATAGCCATCATCGACGGCTCGGAGAAGGGTGACGCCGCACAAGCAAGCGATGTGCGGCATAGGTTGGGATCCTTTCATCGCATCGGCTTTGAACTAGGAGAAAGGTCATCATGTCGGTGCTTGTCACACCTTCGACTGCTGCAGGGTTCTCTCAAAGTGCCATCTCATGGTTGCCTTCGTTTTGTGCATTTCCATCGGCGGCCTTGAGCGCTGTATCGTGCTCGTCTTCATCGCTGGTCTTCCGCCTGGTCTTCCCACTGCTCGTCATCGTATGTGTCGCGTTGCATCGAGCTCGAAACGCGTACGAAAGGCAACGCGTCGATAAAGTGCAAGCGAGGTTATCCGATCTCGTATGGTAACGACGGTGGTGCACGACGATTTAACCACACTGCGTTGACCGTTGGTGGTTGTCTTGGATCGGGATGCCGACTTCAAACAGGATGGGGGGCATAGGAGCGCGATGGAAAGTTTGCCGTACTCTGCAGCCTCTGGAAAGCAACAAGGGCAAGTGAACGGCATTGCCTTGGTATGGACCCAGGAAAGGCCGTATGAGTCAAAGATGACGGCAGGAAAAGGTTCTACAGTTCGCATCGCCGACTACCAGCACTCTATACCATCTTCAGATCACGACGGATGATACAAAACGCAACGATCATCGCTCAAAGCGTGCTCCGAAACCATCAACTGCACCAATAGACCTATTCTGAATGCAATGTAAGCAACTAAGATCGTTCGCCATCGATCAAAACCGTACCCCCTCCCTCTCTGCCGCCTCAGGCACCCTCCTGCCGCACACCGCGGTATCAAAGAGCACGCTCACATCGATCCCAGCATCCTCATTGGCCCAACGTATCACACCTGCGTGTTGCGAGGTTCTGCCTAAAGTATGGAGTCTGCGCCGCCGCAACAAAGTGACTTCGATACCACAGGGCACGAGCCAGGCCGGCCGACTATAAAGGTCCCGGCCCTCCCGCCCCTCTCGAACTTGCTTCCTGTTCCTCTTTTCTCTTCCCTACTTAGCAAGTCTCCCCTTCCCTCCACTCTTCCTTCCCCTTCGTCAAAGTCCTCTGGGTAATTGTCTCTACAGCCTTGTCGGCTCATGGGTCGCTCACGAATGGCTCATGGGGGTAAGTGCCTGCCTGAATTGCACAGCGTGGCGTGGGTACTTCCGCGATCGGCTGCGGTTGGTCTCTAGTCAAAATCTGTTTCATGCTCACTGCGCTGATGCTTGCTGACTTGTTTGCAGGCTTGATTTTTGCTGCTTCATCCAGATTACATTTTCATCAGTCGCTACAGCATTTGCTGTAGTCTGGAGAAGATAATCTGCTTCCCTGTGACGCCGATCTGTTCTTCCTTATGGTGTCGTGTCATATAAAGTGAGGTGGAAAGTCATGGAGGTGTTGCAATGACCGTGCCCTCCGAGGACGGTGCTGCTAGACGCTGAGTGGACATGCCTCGTCGACGAGAATTTCCCGGCAGGAATCACACCGTGTCTTTACCATCGCTGCTCCAGTCAGCGCTGCCGTCCTCTGATTCTCGTCGCTCTTCGGGATGCCAAGAGCAATGTCGTAAAATCCCAGAAGAAGAAAGGAGCCGAGCTCATGTGTGCCGATCTCGGCGACGAAGCGTCCTTCGCAAAAGCCTTCAAGGTATTGCCTGGACCCTACCGATTGCTGGCCATGCTGGGATTGCCTGCAGGGCGTCGATATCGTCTCCGCAGCCATGGGCAGTCCTATCATCCCGCATGACTCTGCAGCCCACATGGGTTGGAGTGCATCAGTGCGATACGCTAGCAACTCGCTATGGACGCACTTTCGGATGTATTGCTGCTCCGATGGCTTTGTGGCCGAGGTGGTTGAAGATCATCTTTCTAAGTGGAAGACGGGCGGACCTCGATATGTCCAGACAGCAAGACCACAGCTGCAGCAAACGCATATCCATACTCCGTCGCAGCGCAGCATCTCCTACTCTCGCCGGAAATCAATAGCCTTTTATTGCTGCATCATATGCTCGCCCGCGCGCCCCAGGAAGGGCGGTTGGAAAGAAGAGCAAAATCTGGAAAGTGTCATATTGCAACTTTCACCCCATTATCTGCTGAGATTGACGCTTGGGCCACCTACACTTGACCAGTCGGCGTAAGCTTGTCCAGACATTCCAGTCCTGTCCAGCGTCCTTTGCCCATCGCCAAGGTGCTCACATACTACCAATGCCGCTGCCGTCTCCAACAGGTAAATCACTGCATCCGCACGGAGGTCCTGGCGCAGATATCGACTGGCATGTCACTGCTGCTTCGCCGCCGGCGGCTCCTTATCGACAGATATTCCCTATCTTGGACGCATCTCGTCCCTGCGGCTCAACGAGGGACGGTTCCATCACCTCCATCGAATGCTTAGCCTGGCATCTGAATTTAAGTTCTGACGTGCCTTCCCGAACCAGCAGGCGCTTGTGGCATCTCTGTTTCACGTTTGAAGTGCTTATCTTATGGACACGGCAACTGCGACGCCTCCGATCCCATTACATCACTGGTGCCGGTAGCCTTACTACTCACAAGGATAAGGTAAATGTAAGAGATACCATTCCTCAAGCTGACAGCTGCTCAACGACGGTTGGAGTGCCACAAAGGCCTTTCTATATCTTCAACAACCTTCCCGTTTCACTCCCTCTCTCTTCCCAGTCCGTCCCATCTACCTCAAGATGTCTTCTTCCGCAACAGTCCTGCCCCAAGGCGCCGGCTACGGAGTCGTAGTCGGCGTCGGCTTCTTCTTCGCTTTCGTCATGATGGGCATCACCTGGCTACAGAATAAGTACACCCGCTTCAGCACCAAGACCTCCGAGGAGTTCAACACAGCTTCCCGCAGCGTCAAGCCCGGCTTGATCGCCTCTGGCATCGTCTCAGCATGGACATGGGCGGCGACACTGTTGCAAAGCAGCACTGTAGCCTACGAGTATGGCGTTGCGGGACCATTCTGGTATGCAGCCGGAGCTACTGTTCAAATCCTGATGTTTTCGATTTTGGCCTGCAAGACGAAGATGAATGCGCCTAGATGCCATACGTACCTGGAAATCATTTATACGAGGTACGGGAAGACGGCGCATTTGGTATTCATGTTCTTCGCATTCGTGACGAACATTCTGGTTGGATCACAGCTTTTACTCGGTGGCAGCGCGGTCGTCACAGCCCTGACGGGCATGAATGTCTATGCCGCAATCTTCTTGATCCGTGAGTCCAGATACGTGCTTCGAGCAGAGATGCGCGCTGACCGAAACGATAGCCCTGGGAGTGTGCGCGTACGTGATCCTCGGTGGTCTACGAGCGACCTTCCTCTGCGACTACAGCCACACTCTTATCCTAATGGTGATCATCCTGTACTTCATGTTCCACGCATATGCTACCTCGGACCTCATCGGTAGCCCTTCAGAGATGTTTGAGCTGCTGAGGAAGGCAGCCATTCAGCGTCCTGTTGCAGGAAATGAAGATGGATCGTACATGACCCTCAAGTCCAACTATGCCTTAATCTTCGGTGTCATCCAGCTATGCTCAGGATCCGGCACTGTTTTCCTAGATCAGGCCTACTGGCAGCGAGCCATCGCTTCCAGGCCTACGACAGCGGTCAAAGCTTACATCCTGGGTGGGCTGGCGTGGTTCGCCATCCCTTTCGGCTTCAGCACGACACTAGGTCTTGCAGCAGTGGCGTTGACGGATAACCCACGCTTTCCGACCTACCCAAATCCGCCTTCTTCCGCAGACATCTCTGCTGGTCTCGCTGCAGCGTTCTCGGCCAGCACACTTCTCGGCCAGGGCGGAGCTGTTGCGCTACTCATCGTGCTTTTCATGGCTGTGACGAGCTGTGCATCCGCGGAGCTGATCGCGGTTGCCAGCCTGCTCACATTCGACGTTTACAAGGCTTACATCAAGCCCAAAGCCTCGTCGGACAGCCTGATTCTGGTCAGCCATATCTGCATTTGCATCTTCGGTATGACAATGGCGGTCTTTGCATGTATCTGGAATGCGATTGGGATCGATCTCGGCTGGCTCTTCTTGGTCATGCGTCTTCTCATAGGCGGAGCGGTGTTTCCAGTAGCTTTCGCAATCACATGGGCCGGACAATCGAAAGCTGGTGCGATTGCTGGAGCCATCAGTGGACTGTGCGCTGGTCTTATAGCCTGGTTGGCGACGGCCAAGTCGGTGTTCGGCGAGTTGACGATTGCGAGCACTGGGAAAGAGTACTCGACACTTGCCGGCAATCTGGCTGCAATCATGACGGGCTTGATCGTCAACGTCATTGTATCTCTCATAAAACCACAAAACTTTGACTGGAGTATTACCAGGGCCATCAATGCTAAGCCATTGACTGCTGCCGTTCAGCAAGAAGCTGCGCATGAGGATTCCAAAGCCGGCGACGTTGATGTCGAAACGACGATGCCTACGGCCATCGACGATGAGGAGAAGGAGAAGCATTCGGACGGTGGGACCGATACGCCGCCGAACGAGGAACTGCCTACGATCCAAGGCGAAGAGCGAGAGAAGAAAGAGGATGACGATATCGAAGAGCATCCAACGAGCCTCCGACGGGCATTCTTCATCGCTTGCATAGCGTCATTCGTATTAACGTTCATCATGGATTTCTTGGTATGTATGAACCGAACGATTGCTGACTGAACCAATTCGCTGACGGCCTCAGGTACCTATGCCAATGTTCTTCGCACACTACGTCTTCAGCAAAGGCTTCTTCACAGCCTGGATCATCATCTCGTTCATCTGGGTATTCGTCTCGACGGGGATTAGTGTCATCTTGCCACTTTGGGAGACCAGCGGCTTTTTCAAGAAGTTCTTGCGTGAGGTCTTTGCTGGCTCGAAAGGGAGGTAGAGGGAGCTCGCACCGATCACTGCCAATAGCTAGAGTGATAAAAATCGCCGAAGCCATTGATACATTCGACCGAGCTCCAAAAGGATGTTGTCTGCCACCTCGTCGCTCAAAACATTGTTCAGTACCCCGTGGTGCATCGCATCACCATCGGGAGAAGGAGAGTGCCGCGAGACTGCGGGTGGGAAAAGGTGCAGAAGTATCATCGAAAATAGAGTGGCGATTGCGTTTCTGGACCCCAGGTTTCAGCCGGTTGGCCCGCTCGACAGTGCACGGAGCAACCACGCTTGCCTTCTCTTGGCATAGTCGGTTGCGAGCAGCCGAGAATGTGTTCGAGCACATCCCTGCCGTCTACACACCACGTCCCGCTCCTCACTTCTTCTACCCAAGGGACTCGCAAGGCGCGCTTTTCTGTACATCCACCCCACTCACAGTCGCTTCATATCATTCGCTGGAGATCAGGACGAAGGGAGAGGCTACGCTCGCTGGAGAGAAGAAGTTGAACAAGAGTCGCAGAGGACGGCACGCAAGCTTGACTCCTGGTACAACAGCCGGTCAAGCGCGCACCCACAGGCGCCAAACACACTCGCTGTACCACCCACCACGCCTCTCAAATACGCAGCATACCACAGCGTGACCATGAAGCGCAGCACGTTCAACCTCGCCACCGCGCTCGCGGCCGTCTTCTCCCTTGCCTCCGCCGATAACATTCCCACCTGCGGCGAGAACAATGCCTGCCCCGAAGCTACACCCTGCTGTTCCCAGTACGGCCAATGCGGTGTCGGTGCCTACTGCCTGGGCGGCTGCGATCCGCGATACAGCTTTAACCTTCAATCCTGTGTGGCTGCGCCTGTGTGCCAGAGCGCAGACTACAAGCTCAACAGCCTGAACGATGTGATGCCGAATACACAGTACCTCGGTGACCCCTCTACGGCGAATTGGGTCAGCTCGGGGACGCCGGTGGTGTACAACAACGACAGTATCTTATTGACGATGGCGCCGAGTACGGTTGGCACGCTGTTGATGAGTACGCATTATGTGTGGTATGGGCAGATCTCAGCAACAATGACGACAAGTCAGGGCGCGGGTGTGGTAACAGCGTTCATTCTGATGAGCGATGTGCACGATGAGATTGATTTTGAGTTTGTGGGTGTGGATTTGGAGCATGCGCAGAGTAATTATTATTTCCAGGGGATCACGGACTGTGAGTACAATGCCAAGATATGGTGATGGGTGATGCACGCTGACGCTAAACAGACCAGAATGAGCAAAACTTGACCGTTTCCAACACCGTCCAAAACACCCATACCTACATGATCGACTGGACCCCAGACGCGCTAACTTGGTACATCGACGGGACAGCTCTCCGCACCAAGTACCGCAACGAGACCTGGAATGCCACCACGAACCAGTACCACTATCCGCAAAGTCCCGCTCGTGTCCAGCTCTCCCTCTGGCCTGCTGGTCTCGCGTCTAACGGACAAGGCACCATCGACTGGGCTGGAGGTCTCGTGAACTGGGACAGCCAATACATGCAGAACGGGTACTATTACGCCATGGTCAACGAGGTCAAGGTCGAGTGCTACAACCCGCCGGCCGGATTCAGCAACAATTTCGGTGACAAGGCGTATTACTACGACAGCACTTACGGGACGAACAACACGGTCTGCATCGGGAACAATAACACCGTCTTGGCCAGCTTCTATGCGACGGGTAACGACATGTCCGAGAATCCTAGTGCTTCGAAATCAGCTTCGCCAAAAGGAGCGAAGAGCACTTCGAGTCCGACCGCTACGCCGCAGACCGTCCCTGGTATCTCTGGCGGCGGCGCACAGGGCTTCTCGAGCGGTAGCTCTAGCAGCAGCGGTGGCGCTTCCAGTAGCAATGGTAACAGTGGCGCAAGTTCCAGCAGCAGTAGCAACCAGGGCTCAGGGACGTCTGGCGGAGGCTTTGAGCAGGGCACTGCATCGTCGGGTACTAGTGATGCTCCGAAGTCTACGGCGGTCGCGGGCAGTGCAGTGGCGCTGTTGGGCTTTTTCATTGCGTGTCTGCTTGTATGAGGGAAAGGGATTGTAGTAATGTAATCTGTGTGCTTTACGAATGGATGCCTAGCGAATCTCGAAGGCCAGACTGTGTAGCCGCATCATATGGCTTTTGAGCGCAATCTCGGGTTGTACCTATCACGCAGACTCATCTCTATATCAAGACTCGTGGATGCAGATGTCTTCGATGGTGAACGTGCAGAGGCAAGGATGAGATGGTGGGACCAGAGTTGCTGGATGTTCGGAACCTAAGGCATCAAGAATCTGTGCCAAGTCTCCGCGGTCGCGTTCCGCACCGCACTTCGAATTGTGCATCGCGCGAACTTGCATCGGCGACGACGACATTCACGAGCCAGTTCAAGCCTTTCCACACCAAGAACCTGACCATCCCACACACTCGCCAGTCTCGTCAAGATGGAGAACGAACGCGGTGACCTCGTCGACCTGTAAGCGCCACCCACGTTCCCACCGCACCCACCACACCGAATCACCACCATTACTTTCGTATTCCGCACTAACCCTTCGCTCTTTTCCAGCTACGTCCCTCGCAAGTGCAGCGCAACCAACCGCATCATCAAGGCCAAGGACCACGCCTCTGTCCAGATCTCTGTCGGCAAAGTAGGCGACAACGGCCGATACACGGGCGAGAACCAGACGTATGCGCTGTGCGGCTTCGTGCGTGCGATGGGCGAGAGCGACGACTGTGTGAACAGGTTGACGCAGAGAGATGGGTTCTTGAAGGGGGTGTGGAATGCTAGCAGGTAAAGGGGCTATGCAGGATGTGAGGTGGGAATGAGAGGTACGTGAAGAGTTATTAGAATCGGTGGGGCGAGGAGAGCTGGCGCTGACAGAAACACAGGTGTTTCTGCGAGGGGATGCGCATGCGGATATGGCGTTAAGATGAGCTATGGACATCATGAGGCAAGAGGTCCTCTCCCCGGCAAGCTTGCGCTTGAGCGCTCTATGACACCGACCTTGAAGCCGCCTTTCCAACTTCTGGCCCATTCTGGCCTTCATATCCTGTGTCCTCCACATTCATGACCATCCAATTGCTGGCCTTCTCTCTTGCTACTTTTCGCATGGCTACCAAACGGCCTTCTCTCCCGACTTGCCTCCACAGGGTAAGTCGCCTACTTCCACGGGAGCAGAAGGAAAGGCAAAGCTCGAGACTGCTTGCACTGGTATGCCTGCTTGGCAGGAAACCGTGTATGAAGTCTCTTGCTTGACTTAGCCTAGATTGACTGAATGTACTTTGTGCATGCGCCTCGAAAAGTCTCCAGCCGTTAAGTACATTGGCTGCGTTGGCACAGATACGGGCGGGACAGTTCTTTCACTACGATGACGCGAAGATTCTGACCGAAGTCGAAGCAAAAGCATTGTAACAGGGTTAGAAACAGAGATGGGTATAGACGCTGAAGGATACAATCACCCAAACGCCGATCGCACTTCATCAGTCCTCAACACCTGTTTACCTTCCTTCTTCCCAAGGCGCAGCACTAACATATCTCCTCCCATCAACCCCACGACTCACCGCTCTCTTTGGCGGACCCGGCGGCGGCCGCGCTGGTTCTTCGTCACCGGATGCATCTGCAAAGCGCGTCTGCTTCGGTCGTCCTTGCCGTCCGTCCACTGGAATGTCGGACACATATGGCATATAGTCATCCCCGCTGATTCTGCCAGAGTGCGGCCGTCTGCGGTCGTGATGGTGTGGCTCGTCGAAAGACCGTCTGGGAGGGTGGTGACGATCCCTTTCACGGTCCGAGTGCGAGTCATAGCGGCCGGGCGAAAGATCGTACCGCGGACGAGAGTGATGGGAACCGTCGTCGTGGCGCTCCCGCTCTCGCTCATGGCGATCACTAGGGCTACGATGATGTCTCCTTTCGTCACGTCGCCCAGGTCCCGAGGATCGCGAGGAGTGCGGCTCCACAGGCCGATCAGCTCCCATGGGCGGCGGTGGCGGCGCAGGATGTCTGGCGACATGCGTGGCGAACAACGGGCTCGCGCTTGGCCCGAAGCCGCCCCTAAGGCCTGATGCGGCGGGACTGGCGGGCGAGCCAGGACCTTGGGTGCTGTTGCGGCGTCGCTGGGGGTCGTCGAAGCCTTCGAAGTAATCGCCGTACTCGCGCTCCGAGGGCGTGGGCTCGTGCGATTTACTGTGTCGGAGGGTAGAGTCGCGAGAGCCCGGGTGGTATCCGTACACATTCGGGGGTGGACGGCGATGATGGTGGCCGTGCTGGAGAGGAGTGTGAGGAGCTGCGCTGCTTTCATCCGCATCCCACTCTGCTTCGTCGCCTGTCAGGGGCGTGGTGGGTTGGTGGGAGCTACGCCTGCGTCGGTGTCGCGGGTCGTGTGGATTGAGACCGACTGGCTCTGGTGCGCCGCCTGCAGTGCTCGCTGGGATGGGATCGCCAGGATGGTGGACTGGGTGACGTTGGTCTGGAAGGCTTCGCCGTCTGCGATCCCGGCTTTCGCGACTAGTATGTCGACTGCCGCTGCGCGAGCCATCCCAGAGATGCGGCGAGCCAATGTTGCGCACGATATGCCCCATGGTCGTTGCAGCTTCCTTGCCCTTCTCCATCATGGTCGGTCGAGGACTTAAGGCAGGCCTTTTACTGCCTCTGCGGATAATGCTCGGCCGACCGTCAACATGCCGATACAGTGGGTTCCGAAAGTACGCCAAAGCTGGCCCGCGACTGTCCACACTGCCTTCCTCGTCCATTCCCTCTTCCACCTGCACCTTCTGCCTCAGCCTCCTCGTCTCCGCCTTCTCAGCCTCAATCTCCTTCAGCCTCTGCTCCTCCTCCGCTGCCGCCTCCTCCCTCAATCGCTCCGACACACCCTCATACCACGCCACCATATGCTTGTCTGGCGCCTCCGGGAAACTCATCCTCGGCAAGGTCTTCGGAAACACCTCCCCCGTCACCGGATCCTTGACCTCCCACTTCCTCACCGCTTCCATCAAGAACTGACTATGCTCGTCCGGGCCCAGCAGCAACTGAATGGTCTGCCACATGATCCAGCCCTCCGTCTTCAACGCCGGGACGGTAGGGTCATTGAACGCGGTGCTGTGGCTGAAACTCTGCGGTTGCAGACTGTGCAGGCATCCGAGACTCTTGTATATGAAGGCCAGACTCTCATGAGGAGTGCCGAGGAAGAGTTGGTCGTAGTTCCCGTGGAGTTCGCGGTAGAAATAAGCCAGTTGTTCGGGGGTGAGGTCGGGTTGAACGTCGGTCTTGGGGGCGGGATCGGCGAAGTGGGTGTTGATGGAGTGCTTCAGGCCGCGTAGGAGCGATTGGAGTCTGTCAGTGCCGGTCTTGTCGGGCTTGAATAGGTAGCCCCAGTACTCGAAGGCTTCCTTGTCGGCGGCATCGCGCGCCCCGGATTCGGGCGAGCTGCGTGGTGCGGGCTCGGATGTTGCGGTGCTGCTGGGTGCGCTTGGGGCAGCCATGATTGGCGCCGCTGGACGGGGACGGTGTGTTGGGATGTCAAGTGTATGGTCCGTTGGAACTAGACAAGGTGAGTTGCAGGGCTGTCATGTTGTCGAGAACGCGGGTGGCCGTGTTGATGGCGGTGGCGGCATGCAAGACAACTCAAAAGGCCATGTCACGCAGTCTGGCAGGATGAGACCGCCATGCGCGACACCGCTCAGTCACGTCGAAGCCTGGCTGAGAGCTCGCTGCTGCCGTGGGGGGAGCCGACTTGTGACGTCAAAAGCGTGGCTGGAGACGGTGGCGGGCTCAGGCTGTCAACTTTCGACTGCAACGTTCCCTTTCTCGATCGCTCCCCGCCACATCCACCGGCATACCGCCGTCGCGCAAGCCCGACGACGCCGTTGAATCGAGCAGGGCAGATGCATCTTCGGGTATCGTCAAACTAAGCGGGCCTGAAGATCTAAACGGCGGCTTGCAACCACGGGCAGCAGTGCGAGCGCGGTGTTGCGACAGCCTTCCGTGGTGCATGGGCACACGGTGATATAGTCGGCTGACACCCCCAGTAATACCAGAGACAGGGCTACTTTCGTCCCAGTAGTACCAGAGACAGGACTGCTTCCCCCTGTCCGGCCATGCTGTTGTGCCGCCCTGACCGGGCTGTAGTGAAACACCGCGGATACTACAAAAGGACACCAGGCCCTCGGCTCCAGACATATCAAGCCTAATGTCCTTGGGCACACCACCCTAACGCTCGCAATTCTGCGGAACGACCTGGCTACCGTGGGCCAGAATCGGGGGTTGCTCATCGGCGCCTCGGTCGTTTCCAGCTGCTCAATCTTCTACCCGGCAATCTTCTTCGCTACCACCCGGCAGAACGCCTACGCGTGGTTGATCAAGCACTCGCCTGCCTAGGTTATTGCCTGGGGCTCGGCGTCTAGTGCTGCGTTTCTGCCAGTCACGATGAAGTCTATGCATCGGAATGGAGTGCCCAGTAATGTGTACAGTTGTACTGCGCCACTGGGGAGTTTGATGAACATGGACGGCACCGCTATTTACTTCCCACTCGTTGTCATCTTCTTCTTGGTGATCACGCAGGGTGGCGAGGTATGTATATTGCGGGTAAATTGTGCGCTGTACATCAGGATTCTTACAAGCGTACCGCTTGATTTACGTGGGCGATCTGTGTCATGAGATTCGTCTTGTAGCCATTACCAGCACAGGTCTCGTGCCAAGTCATACATGTACCTTCTGCTTCCGGCCGACATAGGCACGCCACTGCACAGAAATCAGCACCAGTTTTGAGCACATCGTAGAACTGACAAGACTCGCCTTAGGGTTGAAGAAGTAAATAGGTACGCCCAACGAAGCGATGCCCAGATAAACCCCTAGCAAGATCATGTATGCCGTCATGTAGTTGAATTTGTGCACCAAGGGCGTAATCCCGAACGACGCCGCGAAGGAGACAATGTTCTTCATGCCTACCACCGTCACCAGGGCCGGTCCGGGGTTTTGAGGGTAGGCCTCGGCTGCGAACTGCGTGGTGGTGATGAGCACGACGACGAAGGCGAATTCAAGCAGCGTCCAGCCCATGATGATCCCCCATACGCTGTGGCTCGCGGGTTCGTAAGCAGCGACACCGTATATGGCTATCCCGATGGCACCGATGGTCAGTGGGAATATCAGGTTCACTAGGATGTGCTCGGGTTTGTGGAGGCCGCCGTCACGTTTTGCGAGCCAGAGATTGACTTTGTCGCCGAGGAAGCCGGCGAAGAACATGGCGAAGAAGGCGGCGGGGAAGACACCGCACTATGACGAGGTCAGATGAGTCGTGGCGAATGGGACTCGGGCGGGGCCCACGTACGTTGATGAGCCCAACTTGGGCGGGTGACCAGCCAAAGCCTTCAATGAGGACGGTGCCGTAGCTGAGACTCATGGCGATCGTTGTACCTTGTTTGGACGTCATCAGTTTCGACATCGTGAACATGCGTCTGCGGAAACTCACCAAGCGTGATAGAAGCCATCAGAATGGACCAGATGACGGCAGGAGAACTCAGTGATCCAATCATCTTGGCAACAGCACCAGTGATCAGGCTCACGCCGTGCGGCGTCGGGGAGCTGTACGGCTTGATCGACTGCAAATAGCTCTTCTTCGGGATGTTGGCACCGCTGTTAAGGGCACTTTGGATGGTGGTGCCGAAACGCTCCTCTGCTTCTGCCTCGGATAGACGCTGTGTTACGCCGAACTCGTCGGTGAACCACACTTCGCCGTTGTCGGATGTTGGGCCACGGTAATATCGGGTCTCGGGCAGGACGAAAAGAATCAGTACAAATCCGACGGCGCTGAGGATGACCATGAGCCAGTAGAACCATCTGTCACTGTCAGTACTGATGCCATTAATGCGTCTCGGGGAGCTCGATATAATACCTCCAATTGGTATCTGCTACCAGATAGCTCACCGTCACCGTGAAGATCGTGCCCAAGAGGTTTTGCATGCCTGCCGAGACTGTTAGAGACACTCGTTTCCTGGATGCAATAGACACTACTCACCCCAGTAAGCTCCATAAAGCAAACCTCGCTCATCCAAGAACGAGATATCAGCCAGAATCAATGGCAAAACAGACTCTGTTGCACCTGTTGCAATGCCCTGGAGAGCCCGGCATGCCAAGTGGTTGTTGTATGAGTTTGATTCTGCAGCTCCGATCGTCGAAGCAATGAGCAGTACGCAACATCCGATCAACACAGGTCGTCGCCCGAACAGCATCGCGAGCGGAAGCATAGTGAAAGCGCCTGGAAAGCAAATTGTCTTAGCCAGGCTGTCCGGGAGAACGTGGGCGATTCGGTGGCTATGAACAGGGTTTTGGACTCACCGAAGGCCATGATCAGACTGGGATATGTCGTCAGATTGACTACCTTCTGAACTCCGATGCCTTGGGGCGCATATAGCGCGATCCATGAGGGTAAGATCGGTCCAGCACCTCCCACCAGGGTAAGTGAGAAGATCGAATAAAGGCAGCAAGTCACCACCACCCCCATCTTGCGCCATTTCGACAGGCTGAGCGGATCATTGGGATCACTGGATGGGATCGGGATTCTCCGAATACGGCCAGCAGCGTCGACAAGAGTTACATTGCCAGACGTATCAGCGGTCTCGGATTTGAGACTCTCTTCGTGTATAATGTTGGCCTTCTCTTGGGTGTCCGCCATGGTCAGTGAGGAAGGGGTTGGATCGGAGATTGAAGATGCAAGGACTCGCCCAAATGTCCCCGGAAGTGCGTGGGAGTGGTATGAGGACGAGCTCTCGGGTACCTAGCTACCCCGTCCACCGCTACCCGATCCTTCTCGGTAAGTAAACCCATCACGCCTTGTTGGCCGGACCAAATCGCGCTCGTTGAGACTCGGTGGCGCCGGCTGGCGAGGTAGTTGACTCGACTCGCGAGCACGAGCAAATGACCACGCCTGCCCCACTGCAAGCTCGAGCGCCCCCCACAGATCCCGAATCTCCACAGCATACCCCAGCTCCCATACCTACACTTCTCCTTCCCCGGTTTCTCCCACGTGCCATGAAGATTCGCCCGATCCCAATCAACCCAAGTGGCAGTAATCCGCTTCGTATTGGGTGCAGCTCGTGCAGCCTACGGACTGCACCTGACTCGGGGCCGCCAAGTTCCGGGTGGCGAGCTTTCGGAGAGGGTGGACGCCAGTCGTCAGCCTTGACAATGGCCCGCAGGTTTATTTGTCGGCTACGGCAGCGACTATCGAAGTGACCTTCTGCACATGCTCGAGTACAAGTCATACGTCAAACCTTGTCATGGGCTCGACCGATCGACTTGCGCAGCTCGAGGCTCGTGTAGTTGCGGCAGAGAAGCTAGCATCAAGAGTTCGTCTTATATCCTTTGAGGGAGCCTCTTTTGCCGTTCCTGCCAAGCTGACCTCCGAGAACGTAGGCATACGACCGTGGCGCTGTAGAGAATGTCTTCAGTAAATATATGCACCTTCACAACCACTTTGAGGATGAGAACATCAAGCCTCTTTGGGTAAAACGTAGTACTCCTGGCATCCAGGCGCAGTACACGAATAACGGGGTCTACACGAACTACGACTCCATCATGGCCTACCATACCGGACGACCATCTCCTATCGGGAAGCTGATCTTGCACGAGACCACGACGCCGTTGATCGAAGTTGCCGAGGACGGCGAGACGGCGAAGGGTTTCTGGCTGATGGCTGGTGTCGAGAGCGGCACATCGAGGCCGGAGCATGTTGGCACTATGCCGGAATTCCTGTACGAGCCCGAGTCCGCCAACGTCGACGGCAAGCGAGTTTGGGCGCATTGGGTGTGGTGCCAATATGCCATTGACTTCCTCAAGCAGGACGGAGAGTGGAAGATATGGCGTTTCCGATGTCTCGAGGTGGCAAGAGCACCTTTCAGTGAGAATTGGATCACCTTCTCGGACAAAAATCAAGTTGCTTTCGATCGCGATCTGGCCTACTTTGGCAATGACGGTCGGCCAGTCTTCATGCCCACTCCCGACGCACCAGCGAAGAATGTGAGTGCCCGCGGCCTCCGGCCTTGCGTGTGAAGACGAAAGGCTGACTTGCTCTTAGAAAGCGGACATCTTCGGTCATAACCGATCAAGGAAGCTTGACGTCGCCCTGCCTGCGCCATACAAGACGTTTTCCGAAGTCGAGGGCTATTGATGATGTGCGCCAAAAGAGCACCCCCAGAGGAGGCGAGAGCCGTCGTGTACCGCTGGGGATGTTTACTATGGGCCACACGACCGACTTGTCGTCTATGAACAGGTGACCGGGTCAGCTCAGTGTGAAAAGGATCAAAATCTGCCCGTCGAGTCCCACACTTCGCCAACGGGATGTATCAACTTCACTTCAGCGCCCCGAGCTCGCTCATCAAATCGCTCAGACTTCGGAGCATTTGCGGCATCCCAGCCCTTTCCTCCCCAGGACAATTACCTTCCAGGACACCAATGCCGACCAGCATTACCGCCTGCGGATTGTGAAGGTCGCAGATCTTCGGTAATGGTGTCTCCAGCTCGTTCTGCCGGCGCAATTGCATGCACGGCCGGCCGGTGTTATTCTGTATATAAGACTCCGTCTCGGCACTCCTCGGCCCGTCCAGCATCACTCGCGGCTTCGACATCGCAAGCGCTTCGTTCGCTGAGTGTTGCGCACCTGGGACGGGAGAAGATCGTGCCGTACGCCGCGCTGCATTGGTTTGCATCATCGCAAAAGCCCACAGAACCATGACCGAGTGATATGTCAAGAGAGCGTCGGGTCCCCGAAGCTGGTAAGGTGGCGTTGCACGAGCCCAGCGTACTGACTGAGCCGCGTGAAAGACGGCGATGCGGGCCTCTTTGGTGGTCTGCCAGCGCTGTAGGACCTGGAAGGCTCGATGAGCTTCCTCTTCGCCGCATTTGCCAGCAAAGCGCATGACTTCGTCAATGTTCACATGCAGACTTGCTAGCAGAAAGTTGAGCTCAACGTTGATCGTCGGACTGTCTTCGGGTATGTTCTTGAAGGCAACTTTCAATGCTTGCACAAGCTTCTGATGGCGTGCTTGCAGCCACAGACTCGCCGAGGGATCTTGTGAATTGGCCTCGCCCCCGTATAGCAAGGTCTGCTGGTTATATTCCCAGACCTGTGCCGAGAGGCCAGATATACAAGCCGAGATCGCCATCCTTCGATCGAGAGTCTGTGGGAGGAATTCGATCACTGTGTTGTCAGCCAGTATGGTGCGGACAGAAGCTCGTGAGCCATTGTCGTCCGGACGCTGCTCGAGCATAATCTCCCGCCAAGCTGCGGCCGAAGGCGCTAGCCACGCTTTACGGCTGGCTGGAAGAGGCAGCGACAGCTCTGCATAAGAGATCAACGGCTGACGATGCTTGGTGTGTGCCATCAAGGTATCGTGCTCGAGGATATGATGTGCCAGACGGGTGTACGATTGGTAGAAGACCCACCGTCGCCACGCCTCTTCCAATCCTTCCGAAGTTTCCGCGGAAGGCGGCATGACCTTTGGATAAGTGACGCGGTCAAACTTTCCGAACCGTCGCAGTGCAGTCACCAAGGGCTGAAGATTGCCTTCGGCAATTTCCATCTTCCGCTTGTATCTGCGCAGTAATGATTAGCGAGTTCAGCATTCAGGGAAACTTAAGAACGGATCCTACCCGCAGAAAGCAGCAACGTCCAGCCAGATCATGGACGCCTGAAGATATTGCAAGTCCCGCACCACGCTACTATCCTCTTCGACGAGCTTGCCCAGTGCCACTCGAACAATTTCGAGCAGTACGAGGCCCGTCCGTGAGACCGACTTCACACCAAAGCAGACACACCCGGCAGCAACCAAAGCAGTCAGCAACTCTGGTCGCGTGTCCTCCGACCGAAAGGTGTATGGGTGGATCCATGCGTCGGTTTCTAAACGCTTGGCGATGCCGATTTTCATCAACAATTCCAAGGTTTCTGCGGAAGGGAACGAAGGTATCGAGACCTGTGACTTGGCAGTCTTGATCACCAGCTGCAGAATGCTATCGCGGGATCTCATTGAGAGTTTATCAGAAATGGTTAAAGTCTCCGCCAGCGGCTGGTGAGGTGACGCAGCTGAGTGAAGATTGCTCTCATCGAGGCGGATATCGTGATGCTCCGAGAAGGCGTTCTCTCGGCTTTGTGGGATGTATAGCCAAGGCGATCGTTGGAAGATGGCATGGCGCTTGCGCGCATGTTCGGTACGACTGAGGTTGGCGCTATCCACTGAAGGACCCACTGGCGTGCTTGCCGTCACAGGTGGGACTGGAGTCTCTACAGGTTGGAAGGAAAGATCAGGAACATTGAAAACTTCATCCACCGTAGGCACAAAGTCGGATCCAAAGATGTCGACATCTCCCAGCCAATCTTGCTCTGGGAAGAGATCAGTAATATTGGGTGGAGCAGTTACGGTATCAGTCCCTAGAAAGTCGGTTCCAGGGACCATAATGTGCTCGAAGAAAGAAGGTACCAATCCATTGTCGATATTATCGAAATGATCAAAAGCGCCATTGGCCAGCATTGGCGTCCATGTCATGTCGTTCTGCGATATCGTACTTGACACTGCCGGTAGGGTTTGCTCAACTTGGAGGTCGCTTGCCAGTGAACTTGCCGGCTGTGGAGCGTGGTCAGGTAGGCCCGAGGAAGATCCAGCCGTGGGCAAGGCTGGCGTGGTATACGCTCGATGGAATGCTGGCCGTGCCTGACTCTCCGTCGTGCAAGGAATCTTTCGCTTCTCGCAGCGCTTGCACGGGCGGCTATCCTGGCACTTGACCTTGGAAGCAACGCACGCATCACAAGCCTTGATGGCACGTAGAGACGTCTTTCCAGGATGCTCCGAGTCCGAGTTTTCTTGAGCAGCATGCTTATTTGCATGGCGGAGAAGCAAGTCCCTGAAACCCACGTGATTTTAGATCTTCTCGTGGCATTTGCGTGCAGCATCCTCACCTTCGATTGAACGCACGTGGGCACTCCGAGCACCTGTACGATCTCTCGTTGCGATCTGTTTCCCGTCAGCAAGGTTTCAATGAGCACGGCTTTGGCGTTAGCCCACGGGAGTCTAGGTGTCGGCTGAGGTGGTCCTGTCGTTCGTAGCTTCTGGCGCACACCTGGCACACATACGATTTCACAGCGTCCACTTTGCCTTGCAAGGGCACCACCGCAGTTGCCACAGCCATTTTTGCCCTTGTCAGACCGCTGTGTCGGCGAAGGTGGGAACGAGCTGCAATTTGGAGGGCTGGACGGATGAAATGTGGGGTTGGAGTCCCCGGCTTTGTGGCTTTTGTCGGAAGCCCACTATCTTCCTGCTCGTTCGGGTCTTGCCACCTCGGCACCTCCTTCGACGCGCCTCATGCTGCTGGCGCTGCCGCCGTCACTGTTCGTTGCTGCTGCCACTTCTTGGCGCCTTGATACATGCAGTTGTAATCCATGAATTCGTCAGGTCGCCTAATCCGTTCGTCAGCAAGGCGTGTCCTGGTCTCTGCCAGATGATAGTCACTTACATCTTCACCTCCTTTGATCCCTTGTCGGTGGCCGGCTTCGCCGCTTCTCTGCTATAGCGCTGGATGAGATTCGCTCGCTCCAGCCGGCAGTCCACTACGCTCCTCAATCGCTTCTCGACATGTGCTTTGGAGGGCGCGGCAGTAACATCGTCGAAGAACGCACCCACGGCCTCCGCATCCTCGACCGCCTGGGATGCACCTTGTCCTTGCGTAGGCAACATAGCATGAGCAGCGTCGCCAATCAAGATCACACGGCCCTTGGTCCAAGTTTTGAGCGGATCGATATCGCGCAATTGCCAAAGGCCGATATCATCAGCTTGTCGAAAGCTGTCCTTGACCCACTCCGGAAAGTCTTTGTAGGTCTCAAGCATCTTGTTTAGATCCCCACGGGAGACCCAGGATTGCTTGCTATTCGGGTCCTCGCTCATGCGCTCGTCGGGCAGCAGGCCGACGACGCTGTAAAGATCGCCTTCCCGAGCCGGACCCATTATCAGACGACAGCTATGCGCCATCATCATCGATGTGAAGGCGTCTCTCGGTTTGATGTGTTCGCAGAACTTAGGCGCTTTCTGCTCCAGTATCGACGACGGAACCATGAAACGGTATGCTGAAAGACCGGTCGGTACCGTCTGTGTTTTCTCCCCTACAATGATATCCCGGATATTGCTGTGAATACCGTCTGCGGCGACAATCAAATCGGCCGTGAACTGGTTTCCATCCTCTAATGTAACTGTGCCAGAGTCGACATCGCAGGTCACCACTCGGCTTGATGTGCGAATGTTCGCGGGCGGACCGTTTCTTGAAGTAGTTGTTGCAGCCTCTCGTAGGGCACTATGTAGATCTTGGCGATGATACATGATCCGGTCGCCTCCGTACTCCGTCTTACTCGCAAGAGGAACATTGTTCACAAGCTTGCCGTCCTCGTTGTATATCCGGAAGCCCTGGTCGATCATACCTCGGGCGTTGAGGAGAATGTTTCCCAATTGAAAGTCTTTGTCGAGGATCCGAGAAGCGTTCGGCTGAAGAGAGATTGTCGCGCCGATTTCTGCAAGCAACTTTGACTGTTCAAAGATGGTGACTCGCCTGCCAGGAGCTCTAAGAGCGATGGCAGCGCACAGCCCGGCTATGCCGCCGCCAATGACGGCAATCTGGAATTCGGTCGCGGAAGGCATCTTCATAGGTTTGTAGTGGTCTGAACCGTGTGTTTTGTGAATGAACAGAACGACGCTGGAATGCAGTCGTCGCAGGAAGATGGAAAGTTACGATGCGAACCAATAACTTCCCCTTCGAGCTCTATCGGCTCGGTATCGTGTCAGCAAAGTCGTGTCGGCATTTGCAGCCTGATCGCACCGGCAGGAGCTCTTTTGCGGCTTCGTCTCGAGGCTGCCGGAGGTGGGTCGTAACGCCCACCGAAGCGCTGCCCACATTGTCCGAGATTCCCATTGTGGCAATTCGGCAACGGTGGACAGCGCGCCTCGCAGCCCTGTCGCCTTCTCACCATTCACCTCGTCACCGGATGCGCATATCAAGCCAGCGTTGCAACCAGGAGAAACAATCATCGGCATCCTGCTTTCTATCAACCCTCACCCTGGCCTGACATTCACACACCATGGCTACCACCATTACCGAGCAAGTCCAAACCAAGACTCCCCCCGTGCTTCCAGCGCAGAGCAAGCGCATGAGGCTCGATGGTACAGACCCCAAGTTTGGCGACTGGAGGGACGACTTGGTGCGGGACGGATTGTAGGTCTCATCACGCTCTTCTTGCATGCTCACAGCCTAATGTGCCGCAGTGCCGTGATCAAGGGTGCCATTCCGCGTGAGAGGGCGGACAAGTACGCCGATGGCATGTACAGCTGGCTCGAGGGCTTGTAAGTCGAGCTTCGCCCATGAACGATCTGTTCGACTCCAGAGCATTGTTGACACCCCAATAGCAACCTCGGGTTCAAGCGAGACGATCTATCCACCGTCCACAAGGACAACCTTCCCCAGATCAACGAGAAGGGCATGTGTTTGCACTACGGTGTAAGTCTCGCTTTGGCAGCGCCTATACTGCAGCCACTGAAATCCTTTCGCGTGTAGGTCACACATGAGGATTTCGCGTGGGCTGTACGCAGCGAGCCGGGCGTTGTGGAGGCCTTCGAGAAGGTGTACGACGACTCTGACTTGATTGTTTCGTTCGATGCTGTCAACTTTGGCTTCCCGAAGTGAGTGATCCAGGGACGGCGCCACCTAGACAGTACTGACTCCATCCCAGCCGAAAAGACCTCCCACCAAACAAGCCGTGGCCGCACCAGGACCAAGACCCGCTCAAGCCGGGTTTCCGCTGCCTTCAGGGCCTTGTCAACCTCTTACCCAACGGGCCCAATGATGGCGGCTTGATCGTCTGCAAGGGATCACACAGCCTTTCCGCCGAGTTCCATCGCGAGTTCATCAACGAGCCTCGCATTCCGGCGTGGACACCAGAATGGTTCGGCTTCACCGACGCCGGCATGAAGTGGCTCGCCGACAAAGGCTGCGAATGGATCAAGCTCAGCGCTGACCCGGGTGACCTCTTGGTCTGGGACAGCCGCACCGCACACTACAACCTGAGCTCCTCGACCAGCCAGCCCAGGTTCGCCATCTACACCTGCTTCATGCCCGCCAACGAGGCGACTCAGGAGGATCTGGTCCGGAAGAAGGACGCGTTCGAGCGCTGGGTTGGCACTACCCACTGGCCCAATGCAAAGCACACCGGCAGCAACGTGGCCAAGCGAGATGGTCAAGATGACCCGTGCAACAGATTCGAGCCGGTGAACAAGCCGGTGTTGAGCGAGAGGGCGTTCAAGCTGACCGGTATTCCGTACATCAAGGCCTAGATACAGCGGAGTTTGGGGCGAGTGCTCATGGCCGAGCTGGATAATCCTTCGCTAGGCTGCTGTACAAGATTCCTGTTGAGCGTATGCACCCCTTGATCAGCGCCGCACCTTCAGTTCATCTTCGTGGAATGGAGTGGACGTGAGATGAAGTGACGTTGTCGGCGCGCTTTCCAGGTCCAGCTGTGCGCTCTTGCGACCTCGCCACCTCGCAGCGCCACAGGTCACACACCTCCAAGCGCCACAGGCCACTTCTCCACCGCCATTGCGGTCTGCAGTAGCTTGCAATATGTCTTTACTCACATCCTCCCGACACCTTCTTGCGCAGATTGACATGGATTCTTGGGAGGTCTGTCAGAGACATATATCAGCGTCTGGAGTATGGCAGAGCTCTGCACGCGATGCATGAGCGTGACGGGCAGCTGATTCCTCAGACATTCATCATGCCCTACTGCCTCCCGGGCATATTTGGTGGTGCTGCCACGCTTGAAGCGGGATGCTGCATCCAGCATGGGCGGGCGATGTACTCTCACGTCAAATTGTCAATTGTCGATCCAGCGAGTCGCTGGGGGAGAGGAGCAGCAGGGAAGTCGTACGATTTTCAAGGCAGCGCCACAGTCGCATCGTTACAGCATCCCGGTATTCGTCATTCCCGCCCGCTGGCTAACGAGATCTGTGCGATCCCGCGATGCACGCAGGAGTTCAGCGGCGGATCGGTTTCGCTGAGAGGCACAACCACCGCGCTGCACACACAAGTTGGTCCATCCTACTCTAGAATCGCTTGCCCTCCTATCGTGGGCGCAACGACGAATTGGTTGAATGCTTCATCTCACGGAGCGGGTCCTCTGCGTCCGCGTCGGCGGTGGAAACGGCGCCAGCTTGTGGGGTGCAGGCCGTTTGGCTGCCCTCCAGCCAATAGCGGGGCGTCGCTGTCAGGTACGCATTTCAATCTTCCCTGAGCCGGCGCCATCGACATCAAGGAAAATGACGCTCGTCGTGGATGAGCCGAGACTTTGTTCACCGCCGTCGACAAGGCACGCTGGTGGCAGAGGCGGCTGAAGCTTAAGGTTGTTGGAATTGTTCCGCGACTTGGGACGGATTGCAGCTGCCCCGTCCTTTCTTTGAATTCGGAAGGTTGCATTTTCCAGGATCGAGCAGCCAGGTGGACGACGTCAGTGTGTGACACTCCAAAAGGTACGCGGCGGGTCGAAATTCGGGCGATCCCAGTCGGACTGCGCGGTGGGCAGCGAAGGCGCAGGCGATCAGCAGGGTGTGGAGAGGCATTCGGAGGTGTAGGATGAACTGCTGGCCATGAGGAGCGCGACTTTCTGATCTCAGACAATACCAAGCAACCCTCACGTGCCTGCCTCGACACCATCCTCGACACAAAGCCGCGGCCGCTTCACCGGCCACGGTCTGTGAGCTTCAACATGCTCCTCTCGTCCCTGATACCCACGCGATGGCGTCGCAACTACGACATGACCAACCCGGAAAAGCCAGGCTTCTACAACCGACAAGTCACCCCTTTCCTGCAGGCTGTCTCACATGCCGCCTGCACCCATCCGATCCATACGATTGCGCTCGTGGCGATTCTCGGGAGCGGCTTCTATGTCAACCTGCTTGATTCTGGCTTCTTCCAGCCTTCACCGGCGTCCCTGGCGAACAAGGTCGACTTCAATGCGCTTAGTGCTGGGAGCCGGCGATTGCACTTGAGTGGAGAAACAGCCTGGAAATGGCAGTTGGAGGAGAATGGCGCGGCGCGGAAGACCGTTGGGCAGGACAAGGAGGAGCTGGCAGTGGTGACACTCTCTTTCCCAGAGACACCTGGCGCGCCATACGCCGCACCGGCGGCAGAGAGCGTGCCCTTTCCAACAGAAACCGGTGCAGAGCTTCTGCCCAGCAGCGCCAGCATACTGTCACCACTCTCCTCCGACTCAACCTTGGCGTTCTCCTTACCATACTCGGAGTCTGCGCAATTCCTCGCGAGTGTCAAGAGCATTCCAGCTTCGAGCACTGGCATGGTGCAGGACGGTGATGACTCTGACGACGAACAGGAGCAGCCCCGGTGGGTCATGAAGAATGGCAAGAAGAATGGTGGCTCAAACAGCCTCATTGAGTGGGCGGAGAACAGCTGGACAGCCTTCATCGACCTGATCAAGAACGCCGAGACGCTGGACATCACGATAATGTCGCTTGGCTATCTGTTCATGTACCTGACCTTCATTTCGCTCTTCCTGAGTATGAGGCGACTAGGCTCCAACTTCTGGCTCGGCACCACGGTCCTGTTCTCCTCAGCATTCGCGTTCTTGTTCGGCATCGTAGTCACCCGGAAACTGGGCGTACCGGAGGATGTGGTGCTGCTCAGCGAGGGCGTCCCGTTTCTGGTCGTCACGGTCGGCTTTGAGAAGCCGATCGTGCTGACACAGGCTGTACTTTCTGCAGCTTTGCAGGCGAAGAAGACCAACGGCAATGGCAACACCAACGGCGATGCGCCACTCACTATTCAAAATGCGGTCCAGACTGCGGTTCGACAGCGTGGCTTCGAAATCGTTCGCGACTACTGCATCGAAATCCTGATCCTGTGTATTGGTGCGGCATCTGGCATCCGAGGCGGACTTCGCCAGTTTTGCTTCCTAGCAGCATGGACTTTGTTCTTTGACTGCATCCTGCTTTTCACGTTCTACACCTCGATCTTGACCATCAAGCTTGAGATAAACCGGATAAAGCGCCATGTTGCTCTCCGGAAGGCACTGGAAGAGGATGGCGTGAGTCGACGTGTAGCCGAGAACGTGGCCTCGAGCAATGAGTGGCCCAAAGACGAAGCCGCGATCAAGAGCAGCGAGACCTACACCGGCATCTTTGGTCGCAAAATCCGAGACAGCAGCATCCCGCGCTTCAAGGTCCTCATGGTGACCGGCTTCATTCTGATCAACGTGCTTAATCTTTGCACCATGCCTTTCCGAGGAACCAGAAACAACGCCCCGGTAACCACAGCTGGCCTTTCCAGTGTTGTGACGCAGCCGCCAATGGATCCGTTCAAGGTGGCTGGCAACGGCCTGGACTACATCTACGACCAGGCCCTACGAAGCAAGCAGCCGCTCACTGTCACCGTCTTTACCCCAATCAAGTACGAGCTCCAGTACCCGTCTATGCAAGGTCTGAGACAGGGCTCCGACTGGTTGCTTTTCGACAACGAATATCGGGACGGTGTATTCTCGGCAGTCGGCGGGCGCGTAGTCGAGAGCTTGCTGAAGAGCTTCGAAGACCCGGTCCTAAGCAAATGGGTCATTATTGCTCTAGCAATGAGCCTGGTTCTCAATGGCTACCTCTTCAATGCAGCTCGCTGGTCAATCAAGGATCCGACGTTGGAGCAGGAGCCTGCCCACCGGCCGAGCATCAGCCAGGGGACCAGAAAGCTTTCATTCATGCAAAGTAGCAAGCCGAGTGTAATCGTGAATGGCACTCCGTTAACGCCACGTGATGTACCGGAGAACGCAGGTCAGGAGAGTCTGCAACTGCCCAATGGAATCTTGGAGCACGGCGACGGTCAAATTCGGAGCAAAGAGGACATTGAGGAGATACTGAAGGCGAAGAAGGCGCCTTTGCTCAATGACGAAGAACTCATCGAGCTTACCCTCCGCGGCAAGATTCCGGGCTACGCGCTGGAGAAGACACTTGAGAACAAAACGCGAGCCGTCAAGATTCGGCGAGCACTGATCTCGCGGACCAAAGAGACCAAAGACCTCACCGGCAAGCTCGAGAGATCCCTGCTCCCATATGAAGGCTACGACTACGATCGCGTCTTCGGCGCTTGCTGCGAGAACGTCATTGGATATATGCCACTGCCCATTGGAGTTGCTGGGCCTCTCACCGTTGATGGTAAGAGCTACTTTCTCCCAATGGCCACAACCGAGGGTGTGCTTGTGGCCAGTGTGAGCCGAGGCTGCAAGGCCATCAACGCTGGCGGCGGAGCCGTGACTGTGCTCACCGGAGATGGCATGACGCGCGGACCTTGCATCGGCTTCGACACTCTCGCTCGCGCCGCCGCCGCGAAGGTCTGGTTGGATGGCCTTGAGGGTCAGAGGATAATGCGCGAAGCTTTTAATTCGACTTCGCGATTTGCTCGGCTCCAGCAGCTGAGGACCAGCATAGCAGGCACGTATGTCTACGTCCGCTTCAAGACGACAACCGGTGATGCTATGGGCATGAACATGATCTCGAAGGGTGTTGAGCACGCCCTGAAGGTCATGAGCGAAGAGGCTGGGTTTGAAGACATGGCCATCATTTCGTTGTCCGGCAACTTCTGTATCGACAAGAAGCCTGCCGCAATCAATTGGATCGACGGACGTGGCAAGAGTGTCGTCGCTGAGGCCATCATCCCGGGAGACGTCGTCAAGAACGTTTTAAAGAGCAATGTCAACGCGCTCGTCGAGCTCAACACAAGCAAGAACTTCATCGGCAGTGCGATGGCTGGCTCAATCGGCGGGTTCAATGCTCACGCCGCAAACATGGTCACTGCTATGTTCATCGCAACCGGGCAGGATCCTGCGCAGAACGTCGAGAGCAGCAACTGCATTACTGTCATGAAGAAGTGAGTGCCCGGCGCCATACATCCTGCAACAACGGACTTTACTGACCATCCCTCGCAGTCTCAACGGCAACCTCCAGATATCCGTGTCGATGCCCTCTATCGAAGTGGGCACGATTGGCGGCGGAACCATTCTCGAACCACAGGCTGCTATGCTCGACCTACTCGGCGTCCGCGGCGCACACCCATCCTCACCCGGCGAGAATGCTCGCCAACTGGCAAAGGTCATCGCCGCTTGTGTACTGGCAGGCGAGCTGAGTCTGTGCTCTGCGCTCGCAGCGGGCCACTTGGTGAAAGCGCATATGGCGCACAATCGGTCTCAAGTTCCCACGGCGGCGCCCAGTCGGAGTCAGAGCCCTGGTCCGGCATCACCGTCTGCATCGAATGGGAATTTGCAAGCTGCGTTGGCGATGACGAAGATCGCCGAGGGTGCGAGGAGATGAATTAGAAAGCGCTTGGAGTTCAAGGCGCTCAAAGACCATCGGCCCCGCGGCTGTGTATATGGGTCAGGCTCACCGTAATTCAAGTCTGTAAATAATATCTTAGCACACCAGGCCTCACCGGGCAATTCATTGCATTCGAAGGTCCCGTCCGGGCCCACGGTCGTTTCGATCATTCTCTAGCCCACTGGGCGCGCATGGTATCCACGAAAGTGAAACATAACGGTATACGAATATCAGGCCGCCGGGAACAGCAGTCACACACCCACGCGACTATCTGCCGCCGCATCCGACGAGGAGATCTTCAATCAGACTAGGCAACTTTACAGAAGACTTTGACACCCGAACTTGCCGAACCAAGCACCATATGTCTACAAAGGGCAATCGGCAATCGTATGAACTTCAAGAGTCGAGCCAGTCGACGGCGCAATAAAATGCTCGAATTTGTTGTTACTGGACTGTGGACGTCGTATATGGCAAGGCCAATCTTCACTTCAGACCTAACAGCAGCCGAACAGCATCAGCTCTGGGCGATCAAATGCACTTCCATTATCGAAGAACAACGCTCGTCGGCCGAAAGTCTGGGTTCAGTGGCTCAAGGACGGCTTGCCACTCCTTTCCTTGACCGCCCATCGCCCAGTGAAGGCTCGGATTTTCTTTCCCCTGCAACGTATTGTCAGTAATATGCGCTTGATTACAGAGGTTCAAATGACGGACCAGATATAAATCGGGATGCCAATCAATCCAAACATCGCCGTCAGCCCAGCATACGTCCCGAAGGCCCCATCATAGCCAGCTGTCGTGATGAATTCTGATACGCCGTAGCTGGTACCGAAGCTGATGAAGCCTCTCAAAGCGCAGATGACGATCAGCACCGGCCCAGAGCGAGCGGGATAGGCATCCAGGAGGAAGGTAATACCAACGATGTTGGCGCCGATGAAGCAGAAAGTGTAGCCAGCATATGCGAACGCAATCGCGAACCAATGATACCGCTCGGGATTCGTCGCAGCTTCGCCGTAGAAAACTGCCGACAAGATCCCCACGACGATGGGGATGAACAGAGGGATGATACGGGCCTCGGGCTCGTGAATACCGTTATTGCGGCGCGCACGCCACTTGATGATCCAGTCGGAACCCTGACCAAGAAGCGGAAGTGCGAACAGCATGATGATGGGCTGTCCGACCGTGATGTAGGAGACGGAGCTGTTCGGGAAGTTGTAAGGTGGTTTCGAGAGGATCGTCCCGTACGTGGTGCCGAGGGCGATGTTGGCACCGAGGGTCAAGCCGTTCATGCAGAAAGCCCAGAATACGTTCGGGAAAAACAGGATCTGGAAGGTGTTCTGGACGAAGGCTGTCAGTATTCTTGAACGGTGCACCGCCGAAAGAGGCGAACTCACTCGTAACGCATACAGACCTTCAGACCAGTCCGGCGGCCCCACGAAAAGACGCATATCGGACCAGATTGTACGTGCTTGATAGTTCTCGAAGTCCAGCGCAGGTCGATCAGACATACGCATCGGCTTAATGTCGACAGCCTTTTCTGGCGTATTGACATCGGGCTCGGCCTCCTGGCCGTACGCGGTGAGACTGCGAGCGTATCGGGTCTCGGGAACGAAGGGGACTGAGAGACCGAACACCGCCATATTCAACCCAGCGCCGAGAATGTACCACTTGCCAGGACCAATGGCGCCCGCGATGGGTGAGCCGAACATGCAGTAGATTCCGGTGACGCTGATCTGGATGGCCGACTGCCACATCAGGAACGTACTATCGGGTGCAATGTCAGTCTTGCGGATGCCTTCGTGCGCCTCAGTGCGATTCGACTTACCTGCGCTCATGCATGAAATGGATCTCTTGGATCATCATGGGAATCAAGGCTTCTGAGTTACCTGCAGCAAGACCCAAGACCATCCGGGCGCCAAGGTGCCAGTTGTATGTAGGGGCGTAAGCGGCGAGCAAGCCTCCGACAAGAGCAATAACGAGTGAAGCAAGGTAGATGAACCGGCGACCGACGGACAGCGCCAACGGCATGCAGATGAGATTGCCCACACCCATGAACTACAAGACGGTCAATATTGTTCGCTGCTGGGGCGATCGAGAGCGCTCACCATCGTTGGGTATGTCATCAGGGCGGTGATATCGGCGTAGGAGGCTCCATCTATGCATCATAAGCGGCTGTGCCAGTACCCGCTGCTCGAACGCTTTACTGACGCTCTGCGTACTGCGGGATGTAGAAATTCAGCAGACCGCCAAGTCCAGAGACCAGGGCCAAGCTCAAACTCGAGACTGGGTCGTCGCAATCAGCGGGCTGTCATCATCCATCTCTTCCGTGTGATACTCACAGGCCGACAGCAGAACGACAATCAGGATCTTGTGCCACCGCGGGAGATTCAGTGGGTCTACAGGAATCGCGTTAGGCTGACAAGGCTGCCCTGTCCTGCTTGACGTCGACGAACCTCTGGGATCTGAACTCGGGGCGGGCACCAACAGCAGCTCGTCCTCGTTGAGCTTTGTGGTGCCCATAGTGGCAGTCTGGTGGAGCGTATCCGACCCATCCTTGGAGGAGATCTCGTAATGGTCGACACCGGTCACACCTTTCTCGACATTAATGTCGGTCGCCATCGTCAAGACAGACTCAAAGAAGGGAAATTTCGCAGTGATGGAATGATCTGCTCGTTTGCTCGAACTGCAGCTGGACAACACCGACTATATTATAATTTCGACACATGGCTTGAGAGTCGCAGACATGCCAATGCGTCAACCTCAAGGAGTCGGTAACAGTGGACGCAGTACCCCGGTATGCGTGGCCGAGACTGCATGGAGGCGCCTGCCCACTGCGCGATAGCCAAGGCAAACGGGAGACGAAGCCGGCAGAAGCCATAACGTGGCAAAGTAGTACCCCGGTCTATCTCACTCCGCGTGGAGGCGCCTCTGGATGGCCCCGATGCGGGGTCTCCGTGCGGACGGGTGACATGCTCGCCTGACCGAGCCAAAATCCTCACCCGGCCGGGGTGGGCGAGCTCTAATTAGAGTTCTCCAGTCCTATCACTGGATTGCGTGGTCAGCCTCACCATGTCGCCAGACTGACTCGGGGTCAGGCTGCGGCAGTTCAAATGGCAGTCGGTCGATCGGTCGACCACACATGTTGGCCGTTGGACCGACAGCAGTCGTGGAACACTCGCCTGCAAGGTCAAAAGTCTCCGATGGTCTCGCGAAGGCCATGACATGCCTCCAGCGACCGACGGAAACTGCTCCATCACTACCCGGTATAAGGCCTCGGCCATAATATGCCATACAGCGTCCGCATGGACTCGCCGTCGTTCTCACGGCATCTACATCGGCAGCTATGATGTATGGCTGTTGTGTATCGCAGGCGAGGTTGCAAATGCCACTCATTGGCATGGTGGTATCTATGTACATGCTAGAAATCTAATGGTACGGTTTCACGCCAGCCAATTGCCACACCTTCTCCGTCACCTCCGGCTTTTCGAACGGCTCCGTACGGTACTTGGGGCAGACTTCTCCATTTCGCATCGGCTTCTCGGTGGAAGGGCGGACATTGCTGCGACATGTTAGCCTTGCTCACTTATATGAATGGAAAAGCAGTGCGCTTACCAATGGGGCCAGTGGGTCGTGCCATAGTAATTCTCAAAGCAGATCTTCTTCGCCTCAAGGGCCTCCTCTGTGGCGAATCTCCTCGGAGTCATGCATATGTATTGCACATGACGGATCTGGTCCCCCTCTGGCTGCGTCGCGAAGTGCATTGTTCGGCTGTCCCAGAGCACGAAATCGCCCGGCTCCATGTTGATGTGAACGAGCTCGCAACCTTGTTCCTCGAACCACGTCACATCCTTCTTGTTGAAGAGGAACAGGTCCATGAACTCGAGCTCTGGTGGCGGCTTGTCTTCATGGTCGTCCTGCTCACGAGGCTTGGAGAAGAACTCGTTGAACAGCTTCGCTGAGCCCTTCATCAAGACCAGTCCGCCGTCCTTGTCGCCGTTGGGTGCGAAGTTCAGCAGACCCTGGACGGCCTGCATGCCCTTTCGCCTGGGGTTCTGGTCGCAGTGAGGCCAGGGGGTGATCTGGATATCTTTGCGAGGGGGGAAGATGTTCATGCCGTCGAAAGAGCAGATCAGCTCGTCGGTCTCCCAGAGCTTCTCGAAGATGTCGATGACGGCAGGCTCAGTGCGGGCCTCCCACGCCATCTTCTCGTGGGTCGAGCCGTAGGCGAAGTACATGCCACCCTTGAAGCTGACCGGAAGGTGGTCGCCAGTCCAGGTGGACTTGTCGTTTTCGTCGAATCCCAAGTCGAAGTTCTTGAGCCATTGCAGCTGCTTGTCGACGTAATACTGTGCGCGCTCCTTGCTGATGACGTTCTTGATCACGACACAGCCGTACTTGTGGAACTCATCGCGCCAGTCACCGTAGTGTCTATTCTCGTCGAAGTCTACAAGGTCTTTCTGCTCGAACTGAGTGCCAAAGGTGTACTTCGTGTCTTCCTTGGTCTGCGTGGTTGTGGTGGTCGACATGATTGTAGTTGAATGCTAACAAAGAAGCTCGCGAGTTACGAATGGTGAAGGCAATGGTACTTGTTACTGCACCTTTAAACCTCAAGACATCTGTACATGTGGGATATAGAAGATATTTCGGAAACAGTGGGCAGCGCTCCCCCACCCGAACCGAACCGTCTCCAATCCCCCATGGTGCTCCTCACTCCGCCGAGTAGCTGACAACAACACCCCGCCCCGACAATATGTGCCGGCCATCGATGTTCCCACTTTCCGGTGGACGCGTCTTGTCGCGTCTTCCGAACACCGAGCTGCGACAGCTTCGAATAAAATAGATTGATACGGTGAGTTGGCGCCCAATTTCCTCCTCGCTCCCTCTCATCCTCCGTTGCAATCCCCCGGCCCGCCTCTCACCCTTTGTCATCTATCCCATCATCGAGAAAGTTTCCGCCACGATGCCGTCAACGATCATTCCGCAGGTAGCGATCAAACGCCTGCAAGAGCCCAAAGAAGGCCACAACGGCTACCGCGGTTTCATGCCTGGCAAGACCGAGATCTTCAAAGCCGGCTCCAAACCCTTCGGCGAAGACACCAAGGCCCTGACCTCAGACGTCCAGCTCGAGCATGACGTGCAAGTGGTGGTCCGAGACGGTGCGCGGCTCTACATCGATGTCTACCGGCCCGTCAACTTCCAGGAGAAGATTCCCGCGGTTCTGAGCTGGTCGCCCTACGGCAAGAAGTACAGCGCCCTCGACATGCTGCCCATGACCATCTGGCATTCTTGCGTCAAGCGGAGTGACTTGTCTGGGTTGGAGAAGTTCGAGGGTCTGGACCCGGCGGTTTGGTGTCCCAAGGGCTACGCCATCATCAGCGTGGACGCGCGAGGTGCGGGCAACAGCGATGGCCACATCAATGTGCTCGGCTCGCAGGAAGCAGAGGACGGTCATGATGTGGTCGAGGCAGTTGCAAAGCTGCCTTGGTGCAATGGCAACGTTGGTATGGCTGGTAACTCATATCTTGCTATCTCACAATGGTACATACTGCTTCCCTGTCGAACACCAGACTTGACAGCTGACATTGGCTCAGGTTCATCGCGTCCCAAAATCCTCCGTCTCTGAAAGCCATTGCCCCTTGGGAAGGCCTCTCAGACCTGTACCGGGAGCAATTCTGCCGCGGCGGCTGGTTCTCCATGCATAACTTCGACCTGATCACCCGCGAGATTCTCCGGGGCCACCCCAATTCCGGCGTCGAAGACATGGCTGAGATGTACCGACGCAGCCCAATTCAGAATAACTTCTGGAAAGATAAGCGAGTCGACTTCTCCAAGATCAAGTGCCCGACTTACATTCGTGGCTCCGACGTTAGCGGTCTCCACAACATGGGCTCCATCCGGGCGTGGATGGAGATCCGTCATAACGACAAATGGATCCAATGGGGAAGCTACCAGGAGTGGTTCGAACTATACTCCATCCCCGAATCGGAGACACATCTGACCGAATTCTTCGACCGCTACCTCAAGAACATCGACAACGGCTTCGACAAGCACACCCCAAAAGTCCGATGGGATGCACTCCGCTATGGCGACCGGAAATCCGTCCAGGACATCGTACTCGAAGACTTCCCGGTCCCCAACACCGACTACCAATCGCTCTACCTCTCCCCCAACAACCGACTCGCCTCTTCCACCCCGGAAACCGCACAAAGCGTCTCTTACAACTCAGAAAAATACGGCGAATACGTGGAGTTCGCCCACAAATTCCCCAAAACCACTCGCCTCATCGGCCTTCCCAAAGCCGAGATCTACGTCTCCTGCCCTGTCCAAGACGACTTCGTGGTCTTCGTACTCCTCCGCAAACTCGACAAAGACGGCAAACCCATGGTCCACCTCAATTTCCCCATCGAGCGTACACCACTCGGATCCGTCTCGGAACTCGACGCCAACAGCTCGCACAGCGTCAATACCTGGGTAGGACCGATGGGGATCCTGCGGGCCTCGCACAGGGCGATTGATCGGAGTAAGAGTATGCATGAGAATTTTCCGTTCCATCCACATGAGAAGCAGGAGAAGGTGCCGCCGGGGACTGTGGTGAAGTTGGAGATTGGGATCTGGGCGATTGGGACGGATTTCGATGAGGGAGAGAGTATCAGTTTGAGAGTTTCGGGGCAGAATCCGACGGCAGCGGAGTTTAATGCTTGGAGTGAGCCGAGGCCGGATCACGAGTTGAATCATGGGGAGCATGTTGTGCATTTTGGAGGGGAGTATCCGAGTAAGATTGTCATCCCAAATATTGGGGCGCCATGAGGACTTTGCGAGGGGTATTGGCATGGTCGCGATGCAGTTCTCCTTGGATAGATGTGCCACCATGAATCTGTACCGATCTCAACGACACGTCTTGAAAAGGGGTTGCGCCCCGCTGTTGTGTTACTACCCAATGACTAGCCTCTGCTAACTCCCACTCAATCAGACGAAATACGCCCGTGGGTGTTGCTGTATGCGAGCAACGCTTGCTGGGCCCGATGTAGAGCGACCGGTGACAGAATACTTATGGTATTCGACCAGCGCATGCGGCAGGCTGCCGAAAGAGGAAGTTTTCGATCGTTTCAGGGAATGAAAGTTGCCATTCGCCGGGGAGATGGGATACGAGATGCAGCCTCATTGTACTGTGACACTAGTGGAAAAGTCCCTGACGACCTCTTGAAGCCTCGCCAGAGAGACCCGGACACGCTTTTGAGCTCATTTCGAGTGATTTGAAACCACAGGTAAAAGGATTTCCTGCTCCACCAACGCCTTCGCTAATAATCATCACCAGTAACACAGCACAGTGAACTTGACACCCGCCCCATGCTTCACCTGAACAACCTCCTCCCACCCATCCTCGAAGCAGTGTTCTCCCTGCCGTCCAGACTCAATCCCGTGAAGCCAATTGGGCCGCCTGCGCGTTTCTGTTTGTACCGCCGCAGCGCTTCACGCAAGTGATCAGGTAGTAACGGCCCACGATCGCATTCGGGGACGTCTTTGATCAGGCCGCCTGCACCCCCAGGGGCGAGAGGTTCGATCTCATCAGCGTCCGTCGTTTCCGTTGGGGCGGTATCGTGGAGAGTGGTTTGCGTCTCGGGAGAGGTTGGCTCGGCCTTTATGCCATTCACAGCAACTTGCCCATTTGCATTTACGGCAGCTTCACCGTCCGCCTGCTGACTCGTCTCCATCTTCTCCTCTGCTGAAGCCAGACTCTTCTTCAGCCTTTTCAGAGCCCGATTTGGCGCACCATCCGCCCTTGTCTCCTCGACGGCCTCCCACTCCGTCTGCACATCCCTTGCGCTCTCGATCAACATGCCCGTGAACATCTTGACGTAACTTCCGACGACCGTCGTGACGTTCTGCGGCACACTCTGCCCCAGCGTCTGGTTCACAAGCCTCCTCACATCCTGCGTGCGCAGCTTCGCTCTTTGGAAGCTGTCATATCTCGCCGAATGGCTCCGGGGAGCTGTCTCGTAGAATGCATGCCGCCGCGCGTTCTCCTCGACTTGCTCGGCTTTGGACAACTGCCCTCCGTCATACAGCGGCGCGCGACCGCCGCCAGGACCACCCGCAGCCTCGTCGCCGTCCTCTTCCTCGTCGTTGTCTTCTGGCTCAGCATCGCCGTCATCCCCAGCAGTGACGACGGAAGGCGCGCCGGCCGTTCCCCCCCGCTTACTCGACCGCGCATCATCCCCGTTCACTACACTGCCACCCCTCCCCGCGGGCCTCCCCACCTTCCCTCTCCCTTTCTTCCCATCCCCACGCTTACGCTTCCTACTCGACCCACCATCGCCCGTCGGCCCGCTGATAGCAGAGCGGATGTCGTTGTCGTCGCTGAAGTCGTCAAGGCTACCTTCTGCGGAGGGCGAGTATTCCGCCAACGCCTCGTTTTCGGCGAGCTCGTGCTGTTTCGCGAGGTCTTCCGCTGGTGGGAACGAGGCTTGGCGGAGTGGATGGCCGGAGCTCGGGGCGGTGGTGGAGGCGAGGGAGGGTTTGCGCGACTGGACGCCGGTGGGGAGGGCGAGGTTCGGGGGTCGTTGGCGCGGGAGGGCGAGGGAGAGGCCGGTGGGGGGAGAGCGGGCACCTCCGCCGCTGTAGGGAGGTGATGCCATAGACGGGTCGGTGATGATGTTGTTCAGCGCGACGCGCGCCTGGAGATGCGGAAGTGGATGCTCAAGCGCCGAGTGGGAGTGAAGCTGCGACGGAGATGGCGGAGATAGCAAACTGCACTCCTGCCTGAGGGTGAAACGCCAAGCGCGCTGACTCGCGCCGTCCACTCCGCGAATTGGAGCAACTTCGAAAAGTGAATTCGCGACGCCAGCGACGAGAAACTCGCGACACCCAACGAACCCGGACATCACCCCAACACCGACAAGATGAGCCGCCCGACCGTCACGATTCACGGCGCCGATGGCTCTGCCGGCTCCGACAGCCATCCTCTGCCCAATGTCTTCCGTGCGCCCATCCGCCCGGACATCGTCCAGTATGCGAATACGTATACGAGGCAGGGAGGTCGAATAGATGGCTAACGGGATAACAGGATGGTGCACACTGGCATGGCCAAGAACAAGAGGCAGCCGTACGCCGTGAGCGAGAAGGCTGGCCACCAAACCTCTGCTGAATCCTGGGGTACCGGTATGTGCACGAGGCGTCGGCAGAGACATCTCTGGACGGAATACTGATGGACTGCAGGCCGCGCTGTCGCCCGTATCCCCCGTGTCTCCGGTGGTGGTACTCACCGTGCCGGCCAGGCCGCCTTCGGTAACATGTGTCGCTCCGGTCGCATGTTCGCTCCGACCAAGGTCTGGCGCAAGTGGCACCAGAAGATCAACCTCGGCCAGAAGCGCTTCGCGACCGCCTCTGCCATCGCCGCCTCGTCCTCGGCCGCCCTGCTCCTCGCTCGCGGCCACCACATCAACACCATCCCTGAGGTCCCGCTCGTCGTCTCCAGCACCGCGGTTGCCAACGGCTCTATCAAGAAGACCTCGCAGGCCGTCAAGCTCCTCGAGGCCCTCGGCGCTGGCCCTGAGCTCGAGAAGGTGAAGAACAGCCGCAAGCTTCGCGCCGGCAAGGGCAAGCTGCGCAACCGCCGCCACAAGCAGCGCCGTGGCCCCCTTGTCGTCTACGAGCCCGAGAAGGACGGCAAGGACCTCGTCCTCGCCTGCCGCAACATCCCGGGTGTTGAGACTTCGTCGGTCTACGCCCTCAACCTCCTCCAGCTCGCTCCGGGCGGTCACCTCGGCCGCTTCGTGATCTGGACTTCCTCTGCCTTTGCCGCCCTTGACACCGTCTACGGCAGCACCACCGAGCCCAGCGAGCTCAAGCGCGACTTCCTCCTCCCATCCAACGTCGTCGCTCAGCCCGATCTCGCCAAGCTCATCAACAGCTCCGAAGTCCAGAGCGTTCTCAGGCCCGTCAAGGGCGGTGCCATCACCAAGCGTGGTGTCGTGCAGAAGAAGAACCCGCTCCGCAACAAGCAGGTCCTGCTCCGCCTCAACCCGTACGCTGCTGCGTACTCAAAGGAGGGTCTGGGCCACGTCAAGGCGGATGGTGGGAAGCCAGAGGCCAAGAACGAGGAGTTCACGTCTTCGCTGCTTGAGAACTAGTTGGTGCTGTGGTCTTTCTCTGCAGGGTTATTTTAGCGTAGAATCAGAAGTGGCCTTGCTGAGTGCTGAAAGCGCTCTAGGTAGCCTCGCAAATCGATCATCCTACTATGAAACTCGACGATTCTTGCCTCATAAGTTCAGGCACTCAAAGTTGTGTTTCCCATGCGCGTTTCTGGAGAGACTGACGCTCGCGCGAAGCTTGCCCGAACGGCGGCAAAGCTCTAGGATCGGTGACCAAAGCTCTTAGCTACGCCGGCTACGGCCACGCCCAAACCGTATCTCTCGTGCCGCATTTGCATGGCTGAGTTCGATATAACGCACGACTGCTGACACAATACAGAGGTTCTCGAAGATGTACATGTACTTCCGCACTGACCGCCTTGCAACTTGCACGGAGCACTGACGTCGACAACTTCCGGAAACAGCAGGCACGCGCAGCCGAGCCCAACTTCACCTCCACCACAATGGGAACCAAGACAGTTACCACACTCCAACCCAACGATATCTTCTTCCAATCTGCTTCCGTCGTCGACGGCTCAGGAACCACCAAAGCCTATCTAGCCGACGTCCTGGTCCGCAATGGCCCCATCCACTCCATCTCGCCCCCTGGCTCTTTCTCATCAAGAGACACTAACAAGAACATCCGTACGATTGACTGCGAAAGCGGTAGATGGACGCTATGCCCGGGCTTCATAGACATGCACGCCCACTCCGATTTGTCTCTTCTCCACACACCTGATCATCTGGCGAAGATTACTCAAGGCGTGACTACTGAGGTTATTGGTCAGGATGGGATTGCTTACGCACCCGTGGATGATAAGGCGATGGTACGGATCTCGAAGCAGATTGCGGGATGGAATGGGTACCCGAAGGAAGCAGGGTTCTTTGACCGCTGGCGCAGTGTGAGAGAGTACCTCAACATCCTCGACGATTCTAGGATTGCCACCAATGCTGCATTTCTCGTTCCTCAAGGTAATCTCCGCATCCTGTCGGTGGGGTATGCGGGCCGCGAAGCCGCTCCAGAGGAGATTGAGAAGATGAAAGTCATCCTCGTCCAAGCACTGGAAGAAGGCGCGGTGGGGATGAGCAGTGGCCTCAGCTACGTCCCCAGCAACTACACGACCTTCTCTGAACTCAAGTCCCTCTGCGAAGTGCTAGTGAAATATAATGCGTATTACTGTCCCCACCACCGCAGCTACGGCACAGGCGCCATCGAAGCCTACGCCGAGATGATCCGCCTCGCGCGCGAGACGGGAGTGCGGTTGCATCTCACGCACGCCACGTTGAATTGGGACGTCAATGCTGGAAGAGCTGGTGAGCTTTTGAGGATGATTGACGAGGCGATGAAGGAGGGGTGTAAGATCACGCTCGACACTTACCCCTACCTCCCTGGTTCCACGACGTTGGCGAGTCAATTGCCGTATTGGGCGGGGAGTGCGCCGGACCCCATGGCGGTGTTGGACGATAAGGACCAGTGTGAGCAAATCAAGGAAGATGTCAGTCCGGACTGGCACCTGATCGAGATTGGGGGAACGATGGACTCTTCGCTCGGGGAGCAAGTGGTTGGGAAACGGATATCCACCATCGCCTCGGAGCGCAACGAGGACGCATGGGACACCTTCTTCTGGCTGCTGAAGGCGGATAAGATGCAATCGACCATCCTCTCACACGTGGGCAACGAGGGGAACGTCCGGAAGATCATGCGATTCGGAGGCCATACAGGCGGGTCGGACGGGATTTTGACATCCACGAAACCGCATCCGAGGGGTTGGGGCACCTTTGCGAGGTATATCGGACATTACCACCGTGATCTCTCACGCGGAAAATCTAGGAATATCTTCGCTGCGAAATCGAACCGTGAGAACGGACAGGCGGGAGACTTTGAGGATGTGGAGCCGGAGAAGATTTTCGAGGGCGGGTTGGAGGAGGTGGTGAGTCATTTGACATACCGCGCTGCGCAGGTCATTAGGGCGGAGGATAGGGGCTTGGTGAGGGAGGGGTATAGGGCGGATTTGGTGTTGTTTGATGAGGAGGAGATTCGGGATGTGGCGACTTTTGCGGATCCGGAGAGGGCTGCGAAGGGGATTCGGACGGTGTTGGTCAATGGGTCGTTGGCTGTGGATGAGGGGAAGCCGACGAGGGCGCGAGCTGGGCGGACGATTAGGATGCAGAAGAGCGGCAATGCGGGAGAGTGGCAGGTTCGCTAAGATCGAGATTGCATATGTGCATTAGCAATCCTTCCAGCCTTGTAAAAAGACGCGGAACGCTTCGAGAAATCAATCTTAAAGGCGCCGTCGGACACTCTACGCTGTCGAGCCTGCGGTTTGCACGGTGGTTTCTCCATTCACCCTTGGCGCCGCCTCCGCAGCCCCCTCACCACCCCGCATCCCCTCCACATACCTCTTCAGGTCCCTACACCAATCCCCAAACCTCTCCTTCAACGGGCCCTCATACTTCTTCCTCACATTCCCCGCGCTCCACCCGGCAAAACTCTGCCAAGTCCGGTACCTGCACCTCCCCTCGCCCAAATCCTCAATCTCATTCACCCTCTGCGCCTTCAACAGAAAGGCCGGGATCATGAGCATCGCATTGTGCAGATCCCACCGGACGTACGTGACGGGTCGGCTCGGATGATCCTGCCTCGTCCGGAAGGGACTGATGTGCGAGCAGGCTTCGCGACTGCTGGTTCGTTCCGAGGGGGTCATTTGGCAGTGGAAGATCATGTTGGTCCCTTCGACCATCCTCTGGTTCTTGGAGTGCGGGTGGGGGTGCGAGGTGATGGTCACGGAGTAGACGAAGGTGTTCCATTTGGGCCAGTTTTGGACGTCGAGCAGGGCGTCGAGGACGGCTCGGGGAGGGGCGGAGATGTCGGTGGCGGCGTAGATGGAGAAGAGGCCGCCGTCGCGGAGGTCGTGGGTCGCGCGCGGCCCGGCGTTGTTTGGGTCGTGGAAGGCGGAGCCGGTCAGGGCTTTGTGTTTGGGCGCCATGGCTGCGGTCAAGGAGTGCTCAAAGGAGATGGACGTGATCGCAAGACATAGGAGAGGAGGCGCACTACCTGTCTGGAGGCTCGGGGGCTGCAGCCGGCTTACATGGTGCTATCCGGTGGATGGTCTCAGCTAGATGGGCCAGAAGGCGGAAGTGATGACGCCAATCAGCGAAGTAGTGTAGTTCCATGGCTGACTCAAGAGTCGCGTGTCGTTGACGAGATCTGTGCAGCGCCTGGGCAAATACTCCTCTCGCGAGGCTGGCGTGGGTTCATTGGGAGGGCGGAGTTAGTCATGATGCCCATGCCAGAAGGAACGAAGACGTCGGCGAGGAGGTTGTGGACTTGGCTGGTGGTTGAGGATTCTCCCCTCTGCGGCCTCTGAAACACCCCCCGAAACAGGTGGCACACGGACCAAGGTCCGATAGTTCTGAAGCGCCTGCTCATCAGCTCGCTCCCCACTGCCCTTCTGTTGTACACAGGGCCAGACACACTCCACAACAAGAATTGGTCCATCCCGCCCATCGCCGCTCCTACAAATCCCCCTGCGCTTGGGTGTCATGAGGGTGGCAAGGACGAAGTATCAATTCTCCCGTGCGCCCTGACAGCCAACCGTCCTCGCACCACACCCCACTCCTCTAGCCGCCCCTCAAACTATCGTATCGAACCCCCCTGTGGACGGCTCTTTACCACTTGCAGCCTTGCCTGCAGTCTCGCAAAGCTGTATCTCAAACAGCCACCTCCACCTCGCTGCCGAGCGTCTGGACGTCCACCGTGACCAGTTCCATGCCGTGCATCGAACGCCGTCTTCATCCCTGCCGTCGATACCGACGCACGTGTGCCTCGGCGGGGAGCGAGGACCATAACGCACAGGTCGTATCACCATGTTTCTCCCTCCCTGCTTGGACTCTCAAGGCTCCCCATACCCTCGTCAAGCCCCGGCATCAAGACGTGACCGTCTCTGTTCCTCATTGTCGACCTCTGCCTGGCGCAAAGCTACCGTCGCCCTTTACACCAGCATCCTGAGCAGGCTCAATGTCACTCGCTGAACACCGATCACTGCGTACAACGCTCTAAATAGTTCCTAGAAGGTGCGTGAACCCGCGACGTGACTGGGGAGCATGTGGCGCAGTGTCTCGGTCTAGCACGAGTGAAGGCCGACAGGGGTTCAACAATGACCATTGTTGAACAAAGGGAAGCATTGAGGCCTTGAACACAATAAAGAAACAGTCACTGGGAATTCAAGGGTGGTCAAATCATTCTTGGCGGAAGCGATTCGAATCATCATGCATTTACCAAAAGACACCCTCATCAACTACGTACACCCGCTGACAAGCATAAAGCAACTCGGATAGCAGGACTATCCGACTGCCAACGATTCCTGAGCAACAACACGATACCAAGTTCACTCCGTCCAACAGACCACGAAACTAACATGAAGTGCGCGACAATCCTCGCGGCCACCCTCGGCCTCACAGTCAAAGCCCACCTTTTCATCTCCTCCCCGAGCCCCATCGCCGGCTCCGCCCCCAAAGCTCCACTCGACGCCAGCGGCGACAACTTTCCCTGCCACGGCGTGTCCCTCCCCACCACCGGCGGCGAACGCATGCCCGCCGGCTCCTCCCAACTCCTCGCCTTCGACACCGGAAACGGCGCCAACACGGCCGTGCACGGTGGCGGCTCGTGCCAGATCTCCATCACGTACGAAACAGACGCCACCGCCGTCAAAGACCCGAAGAACTGGAAAGTCATCTATTCCATCGAGGGCGGATGCCCCACCAATTCCCTCGACAACCTGGACGGCACCTTCGCCGGTCCCGACGGCTCTTACACCGGCTCCTATCCCTGCTCCGACCCGAAGACCAACGGCGTCGACTGCGTGAACAGCTTCAACTTCACCATCCCCAAGGGCGTCAAGGACGGCCACGCCATCCTCGCCTGGACCTGGTTCAACGTCGTCGGCAATCGCGAGATGTACATGAATTGCGTCAACACGCAACTCAGCGGGGGCGACGGCTCGGAAATGAATTCCTTTCCAAGCATGTTTGTCGCGAACATGGCGGCGGTGGATTCTTGTCCCACGACTGCTTACCAGGCTGTCGCCTTCCCGAACCCGGGGAGCTATCTCACCACTAAGACGGCCGCGTCGTCGCAGTCGTCTAGCTATCCGATTGTCACGCCGACGGGGGCTGGGTGTGCCGGTGATGGCGGGTCGGCATCTGGCAGCTCCGGGACTTCGCCTACTTCTGCTGCGCCGCCTACCTCTGCTGCTGCTGCATCCTCCGCTGCGGCTCCTCCGAGCGCGCCCTACAGCTCCCCCTCCGCCGCTCCTTCCCACGCCGCCAGCGGCAGCAACACTCACGGCGCCGTCGTGACCGTCACGACCATGGAAACCATCACGAGCGGCGACCCCGCGGTCACTACATTCACCGCCGCCGCGGCGGCTGCCGCCACTGCATCCGCAACCACCGACTCCGGCTCCGGCAGCGGCAACGGCAACGCCACCTCTTCCTCCAGCGGCGGCTGCGCGTCCGGCTCAGTCGCCTGCTCAAACCCAGGAAGCGTGGTCTGTATCGGGACTGATCAGTTTGGACTGTGCAACATTGACAATTGCGCGGTGGGCGAGGCTTTGGCGGCGGGGACTACGTGCTCGGGAGGCGCGATTGCGAAGAGGCATGAGAAGCATGCTAGAAGGCATTTGCTTGGGCTGAGGCAGTGAATGGATCACGGTGGCGGCGAGAGGTGCGAGGCAATGACTGCATGGGGATGGCGTTGCGGGTGGGGTTGCATTTCTCGGCGAATGTGCAGTCTGGACGTAGCGATGCGGCGTGGTAGATGGCGTGCCTGTACACGAGCTTCGCTTGCCCGGATCGACGCGGTGCACACGCTCCAACCCATGGACGTGACGACGTTGAGCTGACACTGTCGTCGCAGGAGTGAGCATGACATGAGGGTGGTGCATAGCGATCCGACGAGCCCTCCCGACCATGGAGCTGCGACTGCGGACGGACGAGGACGTGCGCGGAGGGGTAACTCTCGCCGGGCCCACTCAGGCAGGCACGCCCTACTGCTCTCGTCCGTCCAAGGACGACGGGATGACTGAGCGCCACAGTCGCCCTCGTGCCCGACACGCATCCAGACTCCGGCGGCCCAGATGCTGCGTCGTGGCCATGTGCTGCCGTATGGGACAGCGCGCCGGCAGCAGCTGGAACCCCCCGAGCAGCAGGCCGGGTGCAGCTGGCTGCAGGGGTCGGACTGCCGCCCGACGACGCACCGATGCCTCAGGCGTCCGCGGCCCATCCCGCAGCGGCCCCCTGGTCGTTGCGGTGGCCCCGGCGGGAAAAATGGGGGAGGGGTAGGCGTGTGGCGGCTGCTCGCGATCGCCCAGCCTTGTGACGGTGTCCGTCGTCGCACCTCGAGCACATCGCCTGCCTGTCCCGAGATTCATCGCATCGCACGAACCAGCAGAGCCGAGCGGGTGCGTGTGGGGCCCGCGACGCACTCACCGCCCGAGGCAACCCGGTGAGATCCTCCTCCGCCCTGCCCGCTGTCCGCCGCAAGGGCAGCGTTGCTGGAGTCGCGCGACCGGCGAAAGCACTAGCCACACATTGGGCGCGTTCAGGGACAGGGACAAGCAGCGTCGTGGTGGGATTGCGTCCGAGCGATTTCCGCTCCTGCTTATACCGAGGCCACCACCCACGGTCCCGCCCCCACAACCCACCGCCAGCAATTGCACGCCCCGCTCGCTCGCCCCAACACCGCCCCCCTCCCCCCCTCTCCCCCCCCCCCCCCCCCCCTCCCACCCCACCCCCAGCCCAAGATGGACGGCGAGGGCAAGCCGGCGTCGTACACCGACAATGCCATCCGGGCCATGCAGAACAAGAAGCCCGTGCCGGAGATCGACTTCACGCTGCACGTGATGGAGGACGGCACGCAGGTGAGCACGCAGGACCGAGTGTGCAAAGGTATGCCCCCCCCCTCCGAGACCAGATCCGTCCACGCAGCAAGCGAGCATGGGCTAACGTCATATCACGCCAGACGTGCAAGCGCCCGCCTTCACCACGCCCACCGACGACCAGCTCCGATCGCCTCACGACCCCAGCAAGCCCAATCTCCAGTTCCTCAAGCAGCATCTATATCGGGAAGGCCGCCTGACGGAAGAGCAAGCGCTCTGGATCATCAACGCGGGCACGGAAACGCTGCGCTCGGAGCCGAACCTGCTGGAGATGGATGCGCCCATCACCGTCTGCGGCGACATCCACGGCCAGTACTTCGACCTCATGAAGCTGTTCGAAGTCGGCGGCGACCCGGCGGAGACGCGCTACCTGTTCCTGGGCGACTATGTGGACCGCGGATACTTCTCGATCGAGTGCGTGCTGTATCTGTGGGCGTTGAAGATGTGGTATCCGCAGACGCTGTGGCTGCTGCGCGGCAACCACGAGTGCCGCCATCTGACCGACTACTTCACGTTCCGGCTGGAGTGCAAGCACAAGTACAGCGAGAGGATCTACGAGGCGTGCATCGAGTCGTTCTGCGCGCTGCCGCTGGCGGCCGTCATGAACAAGCAGTTCCTGTGCATCCACGGCGGCCTGAGCCCGGAGCTGCACACCCTCGAGGACATCAAGGCGCTGGATCGCTTCCGGGAACCGCCCACGCACGGCCTCATGTGCGACATCCTCTGGGCCGACCCGCTCGAGGAGTTCGGCCAAGAGAAGACGCAGGAATACTTCGTCCACAACCACGTCCGCGGCTGCTCCTACTTCTTCTCCTACCCCGCCGCGTGCGCCTTCCTGGAGAAGAACAACCTCCTCTCCATCATCCGCGCCCACGAGGCCCAGGACGCCGGCTACCGCATGTACCGCAAGACGCGCACGACGGGCTTCCCCTCCGTCATGACCATCTTCTCCGCGCCCAACTACCTCGACGTCTACAACAACAAGGCCGCGGTGCTCAAGTACGAGAACAACGTCATGAACATCCGACAGTTCAACTGCACGCCGCATCCCTACTGGCTGCCCAACTTCATGGACGTCTTCACCTGGTCCCTGCCGTTCGTCGGCGAGAAGATCACGGACATGCTCATCGCCATCCTCAACACGTGCAGCAAAGAGGAGCTCGACGAGGAAACGCCGTCCACCTCCGGCCCCGCCTCGCCCCCCCTCATCGCCGGCTCCGCCGCCACCCCGCCCGACGACCAGAGCGTCGAAGCCAAACGCCGCGCCATCAAGAACAAGATCCTCGCCATCGGCCGCCTCTCGCGCGTCTTCCAGGTCCTGCGCGAGGAATCCGAGCGCGTCACCGAGCTCAAGACCGCGTCCGGCGGCCGCCTCCCCGCCGGCACCCTCATGTTGGGCGCGGAAGGCATCAAGCAGGCCATCAGCTCCTTCGAGGATGCGCGGAAGGTCGACCTGCAGAACGAGCGGCTGCCGCCGAGCCACGAGGAGGTGCGGCGGAGCAGTGATGCGGCGCGGGACGAGGCGCTGAAGCGCGCGAGCCGCGAGGCGGAGAACGATTCGAACCTGGCCGGCGTGGCCAGGAGGATATCCATGTAAGTGGGACGGGACACCCGAGTCACACCCGAGTCCGGATGGGGAGCCCGGGAAGGCGGTGTGCTGACGTCCTCTCTCTGACAGGTCTTCGGGGGCGGGACGGAGTCGGAAGGGCTGAGCGCGGGACTGCCACATCTGGTGTCGGGCGTGGCGGGAGCGCGCCATGCATGCGCCGATGACGAACGCGACGGCCCTGCTGTGCGATGACGCAGAGAGCTGCTCCACGGATGCAGAACACGGTCGTGTGCATACAAAGCGGCGTGGTGCGGGAACCAGCTGATGCATGTAGCGGTGCGTGCTCGCGAGCTCAGCCAGTGCAGCCGCGGTATCAGACCCTCGCATTCCCCCCGTCGCATTCCCCCCGTCGCATTCCATCCCACCCCTCCCCCCCCCTCCCCTTTCCCCCCTTTTCACCCTTTTCCGAGGCGAACCCCCGCCCCATCTTCCGCGCGCTTTCCACGCTGGGAACCAACGAACATCTTCCATCCGTCCACCGACCATCGCGGGGAATCCTATCTACAGCCCCTCCGCTCCTACCCAGCTACCCTGCCTTCTTTCCCCCTAGCCGGGCCAAGCCCCCGGGCATGATCCTCGGCTGGGCCTCGAGTCCAGGCCGACCCCTCCTTTGTTGATTGTAGACAGTCGTCTCGGTAGAACGAACCTTTCGATCCGTGCAGCGCCCGGAGCGCAAAGGTGAGGTCGAATCGTGGTAGGTGGTTCGATGGCACCGAGATGAGGCCGGAGGGAGGTGCGGTGGGATTGGGATTTGCGGGGGGGGGAGGGGGGGGGTATGTGTGGGTCCCGACTTGGACTCAGATGCTGGCTCTGTGAGAGGTGAGGGGGGTTGGCCGGCGCCTGGACGGTGCGTCTAACTGCGACGAGGAGGGAGTTGAGCGAGAATCAAGCGGTCAGGGAGGGAAAAGAAGGGAAAAGGGAACTGATTCGAGGGAGGGAACTGATGCGAGGGAGGGAGGGAGGGAGGGAGGGAGGGAGGGAGGGAGGGAGGGAGGGAGGGAGGGAGGGAGGGATGGAGGGAGGGAGGGAGGGATGGATGGATGGATGGGTCGAGGAGGAGAGAGCAAGACGTGGCGCACGCCTTTGGAGAGGAGCGCACCTCGCGCCGATGATGCGTCGGTGGGCTGTTCGCTACCCGGGGGTTTTAGCGTGACCGGCCTCGCTCCCGCCTGCCTCGTCCTTCGTGCATTACATATCGCGAAAGCTGCAAGTACTTTTTTTGGGGGGGTGGGGGTCTTGACGATGAATCCGACCGTATGCCTCTTGGTCTTCCCCCCCCCCCCCGCCCCCACTCCCCCGCCCCCGCCCCCAACCCAAGCGCCATGATTGTGCCGTTCGTGTGTGCCGCGATAACACCGTGCGGGCATGCAGATGAATTTTCCTATGGTGGTTCTTTCCCCCTCCCAGCCGGCGCCATGCTGACGAATGATGCAAAGACACGATTGCCGCCTCCCTGCCGACCCCCGCCGTGATTTGGGTGCTCGCGTGCTCATGTGCTCCCGACGAAGAAATCGTCGTCCAGTCCTTCCGGGTGCGAGCGCGGCGTGTAGGCGCCGGAGAAGCGCAGCGGGTTCGGGATCCCGCTCGGGGTGATGGGTCGGCTGCCCGTGCGCGAATGGCTCGTCAGCTCCATCTCGCCCGCGTCGGACTCGTCCGGCGTCTGCGTCCCCGTCCCGCCGCCTTCCTCCATCCATCGCAGGCCGTTGGCGTACTCCTCGATGGGGAAGACCTCGCGCGCGTACTCTTCGATGCCGCGGTAGCCCTCCCAGATGCTCCGGCCTTCGCGCGGGTACTCCAGGTCCGGGAAGTAGGGGGCCCGCTTGTCGCCGAGGGTCTCCTGGAGGATCTCGAGCTGTTCGCGGTAGCCCGAGGGGATCGAGACCTTGAGCTCGATGGGGCCGTGGACGTAGCGGACGGGTCGGCCGACGCCGCGGGAGAAGCGCGCGCAGGCTTGGAGGGGCGTGAGCCGCTCGAAAGCGAGCGTCACCCTGGTTCGAGCGATCAGTAGCGGTCCGCATCGCTGATGCGGGAAAAGGGGGTTCGCACTCACCGCTGTCCCTTCCAGTGGCTGGGACCCATCTTGAAGATCTGCAGGAGAGCGGGTCCGACGTCGTGTTCCGCGTCGAGCCAGGGTAAGGGGTCGTCGGGGTGGAAGGGGGCCTGCCACACGAAGCTCCCGTCGTCCTGCAGGTCCATCTGGAACAGCGGGTAGGGCAGCGAGGTGAAGTTGTTGTTGTAGATCCCGGTGTAGACGAAGGTCGAGGGGATGCCGAGCTGGCGGACGTAGTTTTCGATGGCAAACTTGGACGCCCACATCGGCAGCGCCCGCCAGCCCTTGCCGAACGTCGAGTGATCTGGCATGCTGGAGTAGATGTAGTGCGTGACCCCGACCTTCTTGGCGGCATCCGCGCAGGCTTTGCCGATGGCCACCTCGTCGCCCCAGTGCGTGGTGTTGATGAAGGCGATCTTGACGTTGGCGAACAGCGCCGTCAACAAGCGCGCCCGGTCCGGTCCGGCGAGGTCGCCTTCGACGAGCTCGACGTTGGGCAGGCCGGCCAGCTCCTCCGCGACGAGGCCATCTTGGCTCCGGATCTGGGCCTTGACGTGCCACCCCACCGCGGACGCGGCTCGGATGAAGGAGGCGGCCTGCCGCCCGGTGGAATTGATGACGGCGACGGTCTTGGCGGGCATCACCCTCGGCACATCCGCGACGTGGACGGCGCGCAGCTTGACGGTGGTGACGGCCGGAGCAGGACCGAAGGGGACGGGGCGTGTCGCGATGGACTTGTTGACAGCTGGGCCCGCCGGGCGGTGGCGCTGGAGATCAGCCGACCCGAGTCTGCCAGGCATGTACGTTCCACGCCCGTGCCGCAGCCGCGCAAGAACCCGAAAAGAAAAAGGCCGTCAGTCCGCCAGGATGACCAGCAGATGCGTGTCCTCAGCCTGAGGGGGTATTGGCGGGAGGAAGAGTCGTGTCGGGGGAGAGGGGGGGTGTTGGGGGGGGGGAATGGGGGTGGTAACCAGGTGTTGCGGCGAAGAGGCGTCGGTGTCGGGGTCGGAGCCGGTACGACGACCGCGATCTCTGACTGCAGTTTTCGGCACGGGGACAGCCGCAAGGGCTCGCTGGGGGGGGGCCCGGGCGCCGTAGCTGCTGCGGCGTGACTAAGACGACGCCGAGATCGAGGGTGGTCGGTCGAGCTAGAGCGAGAGGGGCGAGTCGATGGCAGCGTCGCGCCGGCAGGAATGGCGTGAGAGGCGGGCAGCGACGCGCAGCGAGAGCGAGACGTCGCACACAGGAGGGAAATGCGCGGTCGCGGTCGCGGTCGCGTCAGCGCCCGCTTCGCACCCGACCAGCATGGCAGGGCTCGGGGGATCCGTCGGGACAACTGACCAGGGGGGGGGGGAGGGGCGGGTGGGAGAGGGGAGAGACGACGAGCAGCGCATGTTTTGCATTAGGTAAAATCTATGCTAGGAGCGTGTACCCTTGGAACGAAAAGCTTCAGCAGAAGAAACGTGCGAACGGGAGGGAGCAGCCGGTCCGTGGCTGGGTGGGAGGAGAGGGTCGCCGCCCGACGCGGGGCACCCTTCGGCGCCGAGGTGGCCGCCCGCCCGCCCGCCCGCCCGCTCGCCCATGCACGCACGCACGCACGCACGCACGCACGCACGCGGTCGACGGGGGCAGGCGACGTGGGAAAGACAGGGCGGCCACGCAGCGTCGCGCGTGGCTGGCGACAAGAGCGAGGCTAACGGCAGGGCACCTCAGGACGCTCGGGACCCTTCCCTTCCCTGCGTAATGCGGGGAACGAGAAGCCAAAAGGAAAAGAGGTGCAGCGCGCGCGCCCGCCAGATGCTCCCCGGGCTCACCACCCGCTGCCGCCCTCCTCTCTCCATATACGCACCTCGCCCCTTCCAATTGGCGGGCCGAACGGGCAAACCGCACGTTGCCCGCCGCGGCTCAACCGGGCTGCTGCAAGGCCAGGTTGAGCCGCCGTGGGTGGCACAGAGCGTCGCCCAGCGAGGAGCGCGAGGCGTCAACGTCCCGGAGAGCAGGCGCTGCTGACTCGACTGCCCCCGGCCGTCCTCCCCCCCCCCCCCCCAAAAAATTCTACGAGATGGACCTGACCCAGCGCTCCGTTCGCGTGGGCTTTGGTGACGGCATGTGCTCCAGGGCGTCGCCACGTCTGGGCTGAGCTGCAGCCGGGGCATATGCCATCGCTCAGCCCCGCGTCACGCTCCACGAGGACAATTCGCAGAAGTTGCTTTCGCAGGCGATTGGGGTTCGTCCTTTATATTCCGGCTTTCACTCTGGCGACTTTGACGAGTTCAGCCGATACCATCAGACCAAGAGACCGATATAGCTGCCGCCGCACACCGTCTGACGACGGTCGGGGAATCGTTCAACCTATGAGCTGCTAAGGACTGTCTATCATCTCTTCATCTTCTTCGGCGGCGGCCCGTTGCTGTCCCGAGGCCGAGCCTTCTCCTTGCCCTGAACCAGACTCCGGATGTCGACGGGCGGATCGTCTTCGTCGTCTTCTTCGTCGTCGTCGTCCTCCCCCTCTTCCATCTCCTCGAACTCGGGATCCGAAAGATCGCCGAGCTCCTGCGCTTGCGTGAAGTACTTGATCGCATTTGGCCAGAGATCCTCTGCGATCGAGACCGCGAGGTCCTCGCCGGCCTCATGGACCTCCACAGCCTGATCGTCGTCGTCCTCCGCGGCCTCGGCATCGTCGCCGTCCGCGCCCGGTCCGGCACTCTTCGCCTCTCGCTTCGCCTGGTACTCCTTGGTCGCCTTCTCGCTCTCCTCGGCGCTGACATACCGCCTGCCACTCACATGACCGAACCAGGTGAAAAAGCTCGTATTCGCCCCATTCCAATGCTCCACCTTACTCGCCAGCGCCGCGTATTCCGGTACGCCCTTGGCGACCGGATCGCCGACCTTCTTCCGCGCTTCGAACAGAGCAACGGCCGCGTCCGTCATCCCCTCCGTCGTATCCTTGCCCTTCTTCCAGTGGATCTTGACCGGCTCCGACACCATGCCCGTCCAGCCATCGCTCGCTCGCCGGTGCCAGAACGTCTTCTCCAGTGTCTGGTCCGTGAACGCATCGTTCTCCGAGAACTCGAAGACGATGCGCACCGATCGAGGGTTGCCGGACGCGCCGTGCGCGTCCAGCTCCGGCCGCGTCACGCGGACGCTCCGCAGGTGCTCGTTGATGAGCTGAGAATCGTGCGGCTGGATCCACTGGTCTATGTCCGGCGGGGCCTGCTCGAACACCAAGGGCCAGAAGTTCTCGATCTTGCTGACGGCTTCGGCGCGCTTGGCGTAGAGCGGTTTCGTGAGCTCGTATTGTTTGCGCACTGCGAGGACAGGTCAGTCGCGGTCGGAGACGTGGTCGCGCGTGTTGCCGCACTGATCTCGGTGTCCACGCCTTCGAACTCATCTTCGAGCGCGGCGAGGTCCTCGTACGAGACGGGCGAAGTCGATGCAGCCATGGCGACGGGAATGCGCGGAGAGGGAATGCGACGAGAGGGAGAAGGTCTCGGGGGAAAAGAAAAGGAAGGCTGATGCGCATCCCCTTGCTTGCTCGAAAGAAAAGTAGTCTTCGCCTCGAAAAATCTGGGGAAAGCTCGAGCCCCTTCCAACCCATTTCGTCATTATGCATGCGCAGGGCCCGAAACCATATCCGCGAGGGTGAACCACACGGACCCGGGAGAGTGTCTCACCTGTCCATCCTCAAGCCACCTCCGATGGACCTCGACATCCTCAGCCACGACCGAGCAGCCGCTTGCTGGCGATTGCAAGACTGCCGCTCCTGCATCCGTAGCTCTCATGGCTGTAGGACGGCCCTCATCATCTCGTCCCCCAAGGGCTCCGCGCTGACGATCCGTGCCAGGTGGCTGGTGTCCGTCGTCCAACGCGTGCGTAGCAACCACCGATCTCCTGGCACCCATCACACATCCCCATCTCTGTCCCTTGCGAAGCGAGCGTTTCGAGCTCCGCACCAAGGCCCTGGGATGCGGCTGCTCGACGACGACGCTGCTGAGCGTGATCGTCACCGTCTTCGCCACCGTCTTCGCCCTCGCGTTCCTCGCTGGCGTCGTCACGGTTCTGCTTCGCTTCAATCAGGCTTTTGGCACGGGGACTTGGAACGGATGGGAAGTCGATGTCAAGGAGGACGGAAGTCGGGATGAGCATCAGTGGCGGCGCAGCAACGCTGCGACGTCGTTCTTCCGCCGAACGGCGCTTGGTCTGACGAAGGAGAGCGAGCAGGAGCGTCTCACGGAGAGGTCGCGGCTGCTCGGCAGCGGCCGTTGATCCATCGAGCATGTCTGGTCGAGACTACTGCATCATGGTGGCAGCACCGCTGCTTGGAGTATCTGGCTTGCGTTGTAGCACACGTGCGCGGATAGAGGGGCACTTCAGGACATGGCCTGGAAATGATTGACGATCAACCAGCGAACGAGTCAGGGCGTTTAGCGATGAGGTTGGCGGAATGGGAGACGGGATGCCAGTGAGGCTCAAGGAAGTGACTTTGCATGTCGAATGTTTACACGCGACTTGGCTAGGTTTCATCGCCCCACGTACTTCAATCTGGTTTGAAATGTCAGCCTGCAGATCTGAGGAAAGCGGTGCGCAAGAACGTACTCGAAGTAGCGGATCGGAATGTACGACAGCGTCGAGACCACGAAGGCGAGCTCGTTAGCCACATCACCGCCTGATGCACCGTCAGCCAGGTTCACCCACGTTGCGGTGTTCTTGGACTCACCATATGCACCAATCAGTTTCCCGATTGGCCCGACGTACCACGTCTCCACCATGCCCATGCACCACACAACGACGCCGAGCGCAAATGCCAGGAACCCAGCGATGCCCATCGGCAGCCGTCCGGGGTCATTCCAGGCCTCGAGGTCGTACATGTCGAAGTTGCCCTTGCGGAAGACGTAGTGCTCACTGAACACGATGACGAAGTAGCTCGTGCACCAGTAGCCTAGCAGGGACAAGAAGTTCTGCAGGTAGGTGAGCAACTGGTTGCGGCCGGCCAATGCCAGAGCGATGATGACGCCGAAGCAGAAGATGGTCCAGATGAAACGCGGGACGCGCGCGAAGGGACGAGAGAACTGCTGGCAGCTGATGGCGGCGCTGTAGGTGTTGATGATGTTGCAGTTGATGCCGGAGAGCACGAGCAAGACCAGGAGAAAGTCGGCGAAGCCACGGGGATAGAGCATTTGCTGGATCAGGAAGCCGATGCCGTGGTCCGAGTACGTCTTGTCCCACGCTGGGCGGTTGTTGAGCGCGGAGCTGACGACGCAGCCGGCGATCATGCCGAAGGAGGTCGGTAGAGAGATGCCGAGGGTGGTGAAGACGAAGACTTTCGTCCTGGAGACGTTGGCCGGGTAGAGGACGTAGTAGTCGCTAGCGACGGTCGCCCAGCTGGCCGACGAGCCGTAGACGATGGCGAGCAAGCTCAGCACTGTTCCACTCAGGTCGGCGCCCTTCAACGAGGACGGTGTCGTGTTGTCTGCGTAGCGTCCCGTCTGGCCGAAGATGATCAGGAAGATGATCAGGTAGATCAGCCATGCGTAGCGCTCGTAGACCAGAATGACCTTGAGACCGACGAAGCTGACCAACAGGCTCACGACCGCGATAATGACGATGCCGACCGCGATCGGGATGGTGTTGCCGGAGACGGCCTGGAGGGCGATGCCGCCAGTGATGCACCCGACCGCGCTCCAGCCGATTTGCTGGACCGTGTTCAAGAACGCAATGATCTTGTTCGGCCACCAGCCCATGCTGTACCGTCCGATCGAGATCTGTCGGAGACCGGTCGCGGGCCCCAGGGTCGCGCAGAAGCCAGACACGGCGCCGCCCAGGATGGAAGCGAACAATGTGCAGAGAATGGACTGCTTCAAGGACAGTCCGAACTCCCAGCCCAGAAAGCCGGTCGCGAAGCACGACAAGTTCATCGTCCCGCTGGCCCACAGCAGAGCCATGGTGAGCTGCGCCCGCCACGTCAACGGCTGTCTTTCATGAGGTAGCTTCCGGTCGATCGCCTCGCTCTCCACGCCCAGTTTTCTGTCCATAGCAGCCTCAAGATTGCGAAGTCTGGAGAGGATGCCATTGTCTTGCTTCACGGTCGTTCCCTGGTACTCCTGATAATCCTGACTGCTCGAGGAGTCGGCGCCTCGGGACTCAATGTCGTACGTGGTCGCCGCAAGCTTCTCCTGCGCCGTCAGAGGCCTTAATGGCTTCTCCGGCGGGGTTGCAGGAAGGATAGACGGCTCGCCATGCTGCTTCTCCTCATCGAAGGACATCGTGGGCGGCCCAGGACAGGTGTGACGAGGGATCGGGAAAGTGCTGTGACAGTCGCGTGCCCAAGAGCACCTCCATTCCGCCAGCGAGCCGGCACGTCCTGGTTATTTGTCGACGCCATCGGCCGGCACCGGTGCATTTCACGCCGGCTGTAATGCCTGGATTGGCAGTAGGGGCCATGGTCGTGCCGGCTTATCTTCAAGCCAAGCAGCATCAAGGTTGTTAGCTCCGAGCAATCTGCGGCCAAGCGCGCAATGATTGGAGGGACGTGCCGTCTCTCCGCACGATAAGTCGCCACTGAATTTGCACCGGCCTCTGTCGGGACTACCCGACCACCACGGCCCCACCTCTCGCCCGCGGCTAGCTCTGCGCTGGCAGACTTCCTCTGTCCTGCATACTGCGCTTGGCACGCTGATACGCGGCGGAGGAGCTCAAGGGGCTGCATGGAGCGCGGCGAGCCGTCATCTTGGCGAGCGTCACAAGGCGCCGACGTTGTTGTCCATCTCCAGAGCATGGGGTATACAGGACCATTTCGGCGTGCCGTCAACATCAGTGGCAAATGCTACAATACCATCGGGGACGGTCTACCAGCGCTCTAGCTTCGACGCCGTCGATGCCCACTCTTAACCCCAGTACCGCTCTGCAATGCGCATGCGCCAAGTAAACGCGGCTTGAGAGGTGCTGTGCCAGCTCATCCGGTCACATCCCAGTGCGTCAACTTCCGGGATCAAACCTGGGATGAAGCCTTTCACCGCGTCGCGTCACGTCTCCGGGACCCCCCCTCAAACCCGCCCCTCTCCGGAAGCCCGAGCCGCTCTGCCTGCCCATAGCAGCCCATCAAGCCCGGACTTGCGCTGGACCACGTCCAGGTCGCAGCTTCCCAGCTGCATGTGCTGCCGGATATACCCAAGGATCGGTTTCCAGCAATCCTGCTCCGGGACCTTGGCAAAGTAGAATCCCACTAACCTCAGGCTAGGGCGATACTTGTACAGGACGGCAGTATAGGCCTGAGCTGCCCCAGTTCAGATGATGCAGCTTCAAGTTTCAGAGCATTTAGGCCTGCGAAAGCCGTTCCGAGATTGCGCAGAGGACCACCGGCATCGAGAGCCTCGAACGACCGTCCCTGGACAGTTTCTCGAGTCCGCGGAGGCTCGCAGCAAAGAGCGGCGAGGCTGTGGCATTCCCGCAACAGATCCACGTTGCCATCGGCGAAATTGAGATCCAAGACCCGCAGGTCGCTCCAACGCTGCTGGATTAGAGGAAGGGTCATCGGTTCGACACGAAATGTCTCGTATTCAATGTCGTAGTTGTGCTTCTACCAGTCTTTGCCCTGGAGGAAGCATCTCGGTTTAAGCCCGAGTAGGACCACAGATCACAGACGCACCGACGAAAGTCTCCAGCCACGAGGGTCTCTGGCATGTCCGACAAAGCTTAGAAGGGAGTATGAGCGTCCGGATTTCCGGCCTGCAGCGCCCCCTTCGACACGAGACCACAAATTGCAGACGACTCAATATAATCCTCCAGTGCGTGGAGAGCTTCATGCCCATACTGACATCACCTGAGAAGTGACATTTACTGTGAGCACTCGACACAGCCTGCGTAACAGAGATCAGCTGCCCGCGCACATATCTCACCACCCGTGTCCATTTCAGCGGATACACCACACTGGCCGCGAGCCAAACAAGCACGATCGACAGATCAAACGGATGGATAGGACCGAGAGAGGAAATGCGAGGACGATCCACGGTTTGGCGAAGCATAACCAGAATTGCCAGTACCCATAACACTTCCTGAGCGCCGCGCTATACCCAAGATCCCGAGGCTCACACATCCAAACACCCCATCCCGCTCATCAAGACGCGGCTTTGGGCTTCTTCCTCACCGTCCCCGCCGCCAGCACGGTCACGGCATCCCTGCCCGCCCGCCCCTGCCCTCCCTCCGCACCATCTTCCACTTTCCTCTTCCTCCTGACCATCCCGCCCAGATCATTGACCCTACCCTCCTCATTTCCCCTCGCCGTCGCGCCCGTCGCGCCCTCTCCCCGGCCCACAGCTGGCGCGGGGATCACCTGCCTCCGCCCGACCACCTCCACCCCCCACTCCCCCCCGCTCCCGCCACCAAGCCCTCCGACTTCCTGGACCCACTTGCGCGTCGATCGCGCCGCGACGCTCAGGTGGGCAAAGTCGAGGTTCAGCAGGGTCTGGATGGCTTTGTCGTAGCCGTCTTTGGAGAGGAGGAGGGCGCCGTCTTGCGCGGCGTGGTTGAGCACGGAGGTGAGGTCAGAGGAAGAGGAGGAGGAAGAGGTGGTGATGGCGGTGGCGGTGGCGATGGCGGCGGTGAGCGAGGCGGCCCTGCCTTTACGCCTGGGTTGGCGTGGGACGATGGGGCCGGTGAGAGGTGTGCGTCTTCGTTCCCGCCGCTTCGGTGGACCTGTATGGGACGCAGCAGTCGCAGTCGCAGTAGCAGCAGGCGTTGGCGTGCCGTCCCTCTGCTCTTGACTACCGTTTTCAGTCGCTTGAATAGCCTCGCCTCCTCTTTTCTTCCTTCCTCCTTCTCCTCCTCCATCGGTCTCGGCAGCTTTGGGCGATACAACAACCCAGATGAACCCCACCACCCGCCCGCTCGCACACTCCTGCCGAAACTCCATCGCCTCCCAGAACCGGTCGAGGTCTCGGACGTTCTTCCATCGTCCGCTCTTCCGCCTCGCGGGGCTGACGGAGACGCCGGCGGGCTCTGCCAGGCCGGCTTCATCGTCCAGGTCCTGCATGAAGCGCGCTTTCGGATCGTCGGGGAAGCGGGGGTAGCAGGGACCGCGGCGGCGCACCGGCGGGGACGCCGCGGGCGGCCGCGAGGTCTTTCAACGGAGTCCCGGCATGCCATCTCCGGGAGCTGGCCGAGGTGGTGCGGGGGAAGTAATGGCGAAGCTCGGTCGCGTCGTGGCCCGGGATGGTGAGGTGTGCGGTGATGTCCGATCGGTCCGCACCGCCGGAGTCGTGGTCTAAGAGCGGGTCCAGGACCCGGGCCCACCATCTGATCAATTGTCGGTCGTCCAAGACATGCTTGCCGCGGTGCTCTGCGGAGCCGGGGAAGAGGTACTGCGCCTGCGCGCGGGCGAAGAGGGAGACGACGATCCGACGGTGGGGGTGTTTGGATCGCTCTCGCGCGAGCAGCCATTGGATGAAGGTGGTGCAGATGATCTTAGTCCGGGAGGGAGGACGGCTGGGCATGTAGCCCGTCGTGTCGGCTTTGCTGACGAAGATGGTCGTCAGGTGCTTGGTCGTGTAGACGTGGATCTCGACCCCGATGCCGAGCACGCATGCTGCATCGTCGGCGAGAGGGGCGTCGACCTTGCCCTGGCCCTGGGGTTCGGCCGTCTGAAGCGGATGGACGCTCAGAGTCAAGAAGTGGGACGATGACCTGGTCTTCTCGGGCTCGTGGCCCGGCGGTGGCGAGAAGAGCGGTTCGCATGGTTTTGCAGGGGTGTGGATGTAGCGGAGTGTGCCCTTGAAGCCCGGAGTCACGGACACCGTCGCGAGCGTCTCGTTGGAGTCGGCGGGCAGCGCAGCCCGCAGAGCATCGGCGAGGGACATGCTGTCGGAACGCTTCTTGGCGGGACTCGGTCGATCGTCGTTGATCCAAGGCTGAGCCCCAATGCAATGTGAGGCGGATGGACTCGTTCCTACAGTCCAAGGAAGTACTGCTACTTCCACATCATGGGAGCATCGGAAATCCGGAGTATTGTGAAAGCAAGTCGTTGTACAGTTCTAATGATACTGGAAAAAAGTAAGACTTTATATTTCGGTCCATCCATGAACGCGCCTGGGACGCGAAGTGAACTTCGGCTCGCGGCAAGCCCGCTTAGGGCACGATTCCCGGCACCTCCATCCACATTTCCCACATCCCATTCGACACCACCCCATCCGCCCACTCAACCCTCCGCCGCCGACACCACCATGCCGCCTCTCCGCGGCTCCTCGATCTGCGCCTGCTGCGCCGCGCGCGCTCTCCGCCCCACCACCCGCTCCCGCCCCGCTTCCCGCGCCCTACGCTTCTCCACGTCGCCCTCCACCCCCGCCACCACCACCTCTGGCGTTCCCCCCGCCGATGAGCCCCGGTGGAAACAGACACCCCCCCGGATGCGCGCTCCGTTCCGCCTGCGCCCCGGCCCCAATCAACCGGAATGGCGGGTTAACACGCGACAGGAACCACTGGACGAAATGTACGATCGATTTCTCGGGCGAGTCGGTGAAGCGGCGACGGGGCAGGAGGGTTTGCAGGGGACGCGCGGAAGGGATCTGTTACCGGATGATGTCAAGGTATGTGTATCTGAGGCTGTGTGCGATTTCTTGCTTTTGTCTGGGGGGGAGGGGGAGGGGGCGGGAAACCGAAGGTTACGGTGCTGACGAATCTCTTCCTCTCCGGGGACCCGGCGAGGGAGGGCGACAGTGGCTAGCCATCACCCACAAATCCCACGACCACGGCCGCCAAGGCTTCAACGACCGGCTCGCGTTCCTGGGCAAACGCATCCTGGATCTCCACGCCTCCTTATCCCTCCTCAACGGCGCCCCGTCCGCCGCCGGCCCCGCCGCGCCATCGCCCTCGCACCCGGCATTGGAGGGTATCGACCGCATCACCCCGCTTGCTCGATCGCAGGTCCTCGCCCCCGCCCGCCTAGCGAAATTGGCCCACACGTACGGATTGGACCAGGTCGTGCGGTGGAAGCCCAAGAAGACGCAGAATCTGTCAGGATCCGGGGTGGAGGCCGTCCTGGCGCAGGCGGTCTACGCGATCGTGGGCGCGTTGGCGCTGCAGAGGGGCGGGGAGGTGGCGGTCCGGTGTGCGAGGGAGAGGGTGTTGCAGCCTCTAGGGTTGAGGTGATTTGACGGTGAGTGAGGAGTTGGAAGAGAGGGTTGGGGATGGAGAGGGAGGGAGAGGGAGGGAAAGGGAGGGAGGGAGGGCGAGGCTGTGGAGACGGTGCGGAGGAAGTGCTGTAAAGAATATGGGACAGATACACGGCTTGTACAACATGCACTGCGCTGCGCTACGTCGCTACGCTGCGGTGCGGGTATCAGATTCACGCTGCGGCTGCGCCGCCCAAGCACTCGCTCGCCTGGTGTCCAGGCATACATGCTTTCCTGACGCCATCGCCACCTTGCCATCGTCATTCCACCAGTCCTCCGAAGATCAAACTCTGCACCACAAACTCATCATTAACCACCCTGACCCTGCCGCCCATCGCCTCGGTAGACATGACCTTGCCACCCTGATGCTTCCCGCCGCCGCCGCCGCCAGCACCACCACCACCCTCGCCTCTCCTCCGCTGCTGCCCCTCCGTCTCGGCGTCCAGCGCAGCGGCTGCCTCGGTGACAGACCCATCGACGTAAACCCACTTCCAACGCCGCCCCTTGCCCTCTGCCCGAACCACCTCCCGAGCCCCGGCGAGATCCGGCACCCTCCTCACCGCTCCTGCCCCGAGCGCCAGCGTGAGAAATGCATACGCTTTGCGCCGCTCCCACGCACCCCTGCCCTTCTTCCCAGCGCCGGCCACGATCAACGCCCCCTCGCCCTGCAGTAGCCTCGCCCGCTTCGCAATCGTGTCGCGCAATCTCGCCACTGCCGCGTCGTGCGGGGCCAGCATCCGCGACCGCACCGCGCCGTTCAGGTACGCAGATTCCCCCGCAGCGAGGAGGTAGCGTTCCCATGGCCGGACCGCCTTGTTGCCCCGCCCGGCAGCAGCAGCAGCAGCGTCCGAAGCAGAGGCGAGACTATCCCGCACCCACCGCCCACTCACGGCCGGCAGCCCGAGCGCAAGGGCTTGCATATACTTGGCTCTCCGGCTATGGCGGTCGGCAATGAGCGCGACGAAGCCCAAATCCGCGTATTCAGGCCGCAAGCGAAGGCCCGGATGGCCCGCCTCGGCATCCTCGGCCGTCGAGTCGTGAAGACCGGGCACGTCGAAGAGTTCGTCGAAGCCGGATTCGAGGATGGTGCCGCCGTGGGCGCGCAGGAGGGAAGTGACCTCGGCTTTGTCCGCTTCGTCGGAGGAGTAGGAGATCGCAAAGGCCATGCCGGCGAAAATGCCCGTGGGATCGGCGCTGAGCTGGCAGGGCGCGAGGGCTTCGCCCCGCCGCCCGGAGATCGAGGCCCACAGGTTCGTGGACGAGATGGCGGAGCGCCGTGTCCGGGAGCCGGGCGTCGCGGCGTCCGGGGTCTGAAGGCCCGGGGAGGGGGTGTGGAGGCGGCCGGAGACGGCAGCACCGGGAGCGGGTGGCAGGAACTTGCGGCTGCAGAAGGCCGGCCACATGCTGGGCGTGATGTAGATCTGGTTCACCGGCACTTCGACCAGCTTCCCCTCATCCGTCTGGCCGTCGGCTAGGCTTCGACGGTTGCCCTTCGCGCGTACGTGAACGGTCGCGTGGCCGTAGATATCCGTCCCTGGTGCGCCTTCCTGCACGGGCCCGAAGCCCTCGACGATCCAGGTCTTACTCCGCATCTCTCTGCCATCGACTTTGACCTGACTGCCGATGCGCAAATTGAGCGCGCGCACGTGCTGAGCATCGATGGTAACGGGCGGTGTATCTGCGAAGGCGATGCGGTAACGCTTCCCGTTGCTGAGACAGGCCAGGAAGTCGGCCGGGTAAAAATTACTCGGCGAGCCTTTGAAGAGTGCCAGGATTCTGTTTGGAGCCGTGATGGGTAGCTCATCTGCTTCTGGTGCGTCGTCGGCCGCGGTTGTCTCCGAAGGGACTGCTGGATCATCGGCGACAGCGACATGGTCGTCCTCCACCACGACCGCCGGCTGAACCACCTTTGCCTCGGCAGCAGCAGTCTTCCTGGTGCCCTTGAGACTCAATCTTGGCCCCTTTATTTTCTTCGCACCCTTCTTCACAAGCCCTGCCTCCTCTTCCTCATCAACAACCATCCTCCGCGACCTCCCATACGTCTGCAATGCCCGTGCTTTTCGCATACCAAGCAACTGCGACACCGCCTCCGCACCTGCCTTCTCCCGCTTCCTCGTACCATCCTGCGTACCCTTTGGCGGGCCCGCGTTCTCTGGTGTAGACACAGGAAGCTCGTTGGCTTTGCTCGGGCTGCTTCTAAGAGTCCGAGCTTCATCGCCGGCGGCGGGAGGAAGCCCTTCAACGGACGCAACGATCGTCTCTCCCACCTCGGGTTGAGAGGTAGCAACGTCCTCCATCACCGCCCTCGCAGGACCTGCGGTCCGGTCGAGTCGTCGACGTTTGCGCGGCTGTTCGCTGCTGGCGCTGCTTGGGACGGCCGACACATTTCCCGCCCTCGCCTCTTCAGCCGCCTCCGCCACAGTCGCCTCTGCCTCCGCTACCACATCTTGCGCCGCATCCCCACTCCCCCTCGCCCTTTCCCTATCCCTCTCACAACCAGAACTTCCCATAGCCGCAATGAAAGCCCTATCCTCCGCCGTCATCACCTCACCCATCAAGCCCTCAATATCCAGTTCCTCCTCCCCACCCAAAATAGCAGCTTGCGACGAATGATTATTGATGCTATCGAAGTGTCTGATACCCAGACGCTTGCGAGGAGTATCGGCGCTGGCTTGGCTATTGCTCTTGATCACACCGGGTTTACGGGGTGATTGGTTCGAGCTTGAAATGTGCGTTGGTGCGGTCGAGAAAGGGATTGGGACGCTGTGATTGCTTTCGACGATGGGCAAGGAGCGAGCGGTGTTCGGGCGGGAGGCATTTGGAACGGGGACGTCGCTCTCGGGTACTTCGCGGTCGGTATTGGCCGTCTTGGAGGGTACGTCACAATTCTGGATCTGAGCCAACGTCCTCTGCCGCGCAAGCGAAGCCTCTGCGGTGTTTTCTGGGACGGTGTTGCTCGCCGGCGGAACAGGCGGACTGCTGGGGACTCGATCGATGTCCTTGGACGAAGGCGCCTCAGCCGTCGATCGCGGCACGCTTCTTCGCGCGAGCAAGGCCTGCTCCTGGCTGGTCTTGCCGGCGTACTGCGAGCCAGGAACAAAAGATGACATAGTTGGAGGCTGGCAGAAGGTGGGTTGGGTATGTTGGCAACTTGTTTGATGGCCTTGTGAATCGGGGACCGCAGACGGCTGGGTGGCTGAGACAGCCTTCTCGGGAGCATTGTCGGGGAGAGCGAAGCGACTTCCGTTGTCATCGGCACTAGGCACTGCGCGTTCATCCCCTTCCTCGTTGTCGTGATCCGCGTTGTCGCCATCGTCGCTCTGCGCCTCGTCCTCGTACTCGTTCGGCTGGCTACGCATGACCTCCTGACCCAGCTCGTCATACTGATCATTCTCTTGGTCGTTCTGAAGACTTGCCGCATCGATGTCCTCCTCCTCGATCATGGGCGCCTCATCGTCACTGACGTCGTCGAACTCAAATTCCACCTTCCCCTCCCTCCTTCTAACAGTGGCAGGCGTGACAAGATCAATCAAAGCGGGCTGCTGCTTGGTGGGACGCAACGCCTGATCGCTCGTCACCCTCCTAACCCCCCCGTAATGCCTAGGCTGCGTATCAAGCATATCGAAGTCATCGTCCTCGTCAAGGACATGCAGCTCGGCTTCCTCGCGCAGCCGCCTGCGCTCATCCGACTCTCGCATGCTCGTGTAAGTGTCGCGAGGGTCGCCAGGCGCATGGTGCATCGCGACGACGGGCGAGGTGCGCACCGCCGGCGGCGAAGACAGACTGGTTCGCACACGCATGTCAGGCGACGGACGAGTCAGTACTGGATCGGATCGCGGCGCGTCCGGGCCAGGAGACGAGGGGGCTTGTGTCTGGCCAAACAGCTGTGTCGCGCTCAGGATAGGTGCAGGCGCTGCAGGCGCGCCGAACAACTGCGAGTAGCGCGGCGTCTTCCTGGTCGTCGCCGCATCCGAGCTCAACACCTCGCCGCTGTGCCGTCTCTTGTGGCCCGCCAAGGCTGGCGTCTCCGGCATGGTAACGCTGTATGGGAGCTCAGGCATCTGGAACTGCGTCTGCGGGCTCGCCAACAACTCGTCGATGCCCGACGTCTGTGTCTGCCCGCCCGGCGAGTCGTGCTGCCGCCACGCGCCCTCCAGGTCCACAAAGCCACTCTCGCCCTCCTGGTAGGTATGCGGCGTCGGGTTCACAGCCGCGTCCGTCTCGTCCTCGATCGCCGGCGCCGGCATCGCTGTCGCCAGCTTGCGCCGCGTCGTCGACTCGCGGTACTTGCGGTACACCTGGCTGTCCATCGGCTGGGTGTCGCCGCCCGGAAAGCCATGGAACGTCTCAGCGCGCATCATGGCGCGGAGGGCCTCTTGCGAAGGCGACCACGCCGCCACGGCCTCCATTCTGCCCTTCGCCGACGTGGGCCGTGCCGGCGGTGCGTGAGGCTCCGCGGAGTCGACACTTTCCGCTATCGCCGCCTCGCCGCCGCCGCTCTCATCCTGTCGGGTCGTGTGTGTGCCCGTCTCCGTCTCCGGGACGGCGATGTCGTTGGCGATGGCTGCCTCAGCCCTCCCCGGCGCGTCTCCAGCGGTGGTGCCGGCATGCAGGGATGATTGCGTCAACTGCGCATCGTCTATCCCATCCGCCTGCCTCCCCGCCGACCGCGCCCCCAGCAAGCGGGTCTGCAAAGCAGAGAGATCCTGTAGCGGCACACTCGCTACGCTGCTCTCTGCCACCGACACCATATCGGGTCATTCTCCGCGAGAGGCTCGAGATCCGCGGTCGAGACAAAGCGACCACTTTCCCTGTACTGCACGGTCCCCCGCATTGGACGCGTGCGCACGTGCCGCGCTCGTTCAGGGTTGTCCACCGCGTGAGACCAAGGCTGTGAATCACCACAGCCTCGTCGCTGTCGACCAGCAAACGCTGAGCGTCACTTCGGAAACTCCAACGCGGAAAGCACAAACCCCGGGACTGACATGATTGAGACTTCGATGCCCTGTCACGACGAAGCAGCTCGATGCCTCGATCTATCTAGTCCTGGCCCCATATCCTTCCCCCTGCCCCAACATGGGTGGCCCCAACATGGGTGTTCTCATCCGCGCACCTGCAGTGTTCGTTCGCTGTCCCGTCCGCACGAAGAGTCTGATGTCCCCACAACACAGCTTCCACAGTCCCCCGATCCTTGGCGGGGCGGAGATCGTAACTTCTCACACCTTGCCACCCCGGTGCTACTTACCCGTCTCCTTCGACCTTCACGTCAAAGGGACTAACCTGACCGTGCAGACGCTTGCGTCTCACGAGTGCAAGCATTGCATCCCTAGGAATGAATTGCGGGAATGCGGGGAGAACCTGTTGGCTTTGGCGGCGCGGCAAGGTGTCGTGCGGTCGTGCCTCCCTGCGAAGTCCCGGATTCGCCTCTGCATGGGCTGATCTAGACCAGCCCATACTCGTCTTGGTCCTCGATGACTATCCATGTCATCTTGTTCAAGGACCATCGCGAACCAGGATCGCAATGACACCAGACCCACAGTATCGGGAGCTCCTCTCGCGGGAGAGCTTCCATTGCACATGCAGCATCAGCTCGACCTATGTAAGGATACAGCCCCCGAGCAGTCTCCCTTGCCATCTTCGACGGGCACGGCCCATCTCTCCTACCGACGGAGCATCAACGACAACAGCGATAACAACAACGAAAACAACAACAACAACAACAACAACAACAACAACAACAACAACAACAACAACAACAACAACAGCAGCAGCAACAGCATCAAAAATACTTTCCCTCAGCAGAGAAGAATGAAGAAAAACACCCCCCTTTCGATCCCCCACCCCATATGCAGTCTGAATGTCCACCCACCACCTCGTGCCAACGCCGCCCGCTAAGGTACACGACAACAGTAGCAGCAGCAGCAGTAGCAGCAGCAGCGACAGCAACACAACAGCAACCGCAGCAACCAGCAAGCCTCCTGTCTCTTATTCCAGCGCCTTCGCTAATGTTAAGAACCGTCCGTGCCATCCCATGCCAACCCCCCCTCCAGCCCTTCCGCCCGCCTTATGGAATCGATCTGTACAGCATGCATGTTTCTTGGTGAGTAGTCGCACCGGAGTATCCCTGACCCCCATATTCTGCCCCGCCCGCTCCACTCAGCTCAATAAAACCGGAACCCCCGCCAGCAGCCCTACTGCGGCGACTTCGTCGACGTCTGGCCATTACGAGCCTCGCGCTCGCCGCCAAAGCCAAGGTTGTTCATTCCGGCGCTCAGGAACGAGAGGTCCGCCGCGCTGTCGCCACCATACTGCGCACCGTACGAGCCGCCGTTCTGGTAGCTGCCGGGACCCCCGGCAGAAGCGCCGGAGGAACCCTGGTTGAAGGCCTGCTCGGCGCGGCTGTCGAAGCCTCCGCCCTGCTGCTGTGGCTGAGGCTGCTGGGAAGGCATGCCGGAGGCGTTGTTGCCGCCTGCGCCCATGGCGCCGTAGCCGCCGGCCATGTAGGGAGAAGGAGCAGGCATGCCGTAGGCGGAGGGAGCTCCGAAGCCCTGAGGAGGAGCGCCGTAGCCGCCGCCCATGCCCGCCGCAGCGCCGTATGAGTTGCCAGGCATGCTGTTCCCGCCATAGGCGTTGTCCACGGGCGCGTTCATCATGGCAGGAGGACCGGAGGGGCCGGGATAATTGTTGCTGTTGTTCTGGTACTGGCTGTTCATGCCGCCTTCGGCGACGACGGCGGCATTGTTGCGGGAGGCGCCGCAGCGCAGGCACGACACGTTCTTGGCGAAGTTGTGGTACGCGCAGCCCTCGTTGCCGCAGCGCCAGTCGCCGGCACGGAAGGGGATCACGCCGCCACGACCGCTCGAACCGCCTGGAAAGGGTCAGCACTCGCAAAGGCAACTATTGGCGAATGGAGCATACCACCATATCCACCGCCGTGCATGTGTCCGCTACCCTGCATCATCCCCGGATGGCCGTAGCCCTGCTGGCCCCCGTACGGGGTCGGCGGCATCCCGTACGCAGTGCCGTAAGGATCGGGATTGCCCATGGCTGGGAAGCTGCAGCGGAAGCACGCAGTGCGACGCTGGAAATTGCTGAAACCGCAGCTCGGGCACGTCCAATCACCCGGACGAGGCCGATTCTTCGACGGCGGGAAGGGGGTGAGGAGACCCGGTCCGCCCGGCATTTGTGATCCCGCCGCGCGATCGAGGACCTGAATCCGGGTTAGTCTTACGGATCCTGAAATGGAAATCGAAAATAGGGATCTCGACTGACTCGGGAGCTCGACGGCGAGACTTCGATAGCGCGGTCGTTTAGGGCGCGTCCGTTCATACTTAGCGACTCGGCGGCCTAGAAACGAGGACGTGTAAGTACAACGCGCCGGATTAAATGAGTGTCGGAGAAATAGAAGCGAAAGGGGGAGGGCAGCGTTCGGGCAAGGGTGGCAGTGGTTGTCGGAGATGGGAATCTCTGTTGTGTCATGAACGACTTTGCACGTTTGGTAGGGCTCGTTCACGTCACCGCAGAATTCAGCTTGCAGGAGATTGCGGGAGCGTGATCGAAGCGCAGACCAAAGTCGTCGAACAGTGGAAGGTGCGATGGAGGGATAGGAGGTGTGGTGAGATGTCTGACCTCTTCGTGGCTGCCGAAGACGACGAAGCCGGAGCCGGATGGTTTGCCGCCTTCGGGAGTACGCAACGTCCAGAATGCAATCGGGCGGCCGCCATATTGCGTAAACCAACTCTCCAGCTCGCTCTGAGTGGTATCGTGGGGAAGACCACTGAGATGAATGACCTTCGAGCGCTCCCCAAGGAAGGCGCGGACGTCGGAGCGAGCGTCGAGGGGACGCAAGAGGACACCGGGAGTGCCGGATGGGTTGGTCTGCGATGGACGCGACTTCTGCATCAGCGAGCGCAAGCAGCGAGTGAGGGTCATAGCCTCCTCGAGCGCGCGACGCGGAGATGACGGTGCCAGCGCCTGGAGATGGAACGGGAGACCACCCGTGACCTTGCCAGAGGAGCGGACTTCCTCGACTTCGAGACCAGCACAGATGCTTGACAGGCTGCTGGAGCTGAAGGCCAGCGTCTCTGGGTGGTGGCTTTGGAAGGTCTGGTATTCGCCGCGAAGGCCGAAGAGGACGGGGTGCTGAAGGTAGGCCGGCAAGACGACGTTCTTGTCGCGAGCCTCACGGGGCAGCTGAACGCGCAGGTCCCACGGCATCAGGGTCACGAACGCAAACGTCGGCGCGTCACCGGCGTTGGCATCCTTAGGAACGAGGTTGTCCTTGGCGTACGCGTCGAACGCTGTGATGGCGTCTCTGAAGGTCCCAGCGTTGCGGACATGCTCCCATGTCAGCGTTGTAAGCGAGGTGCAGAGGGGAGTGATGGGCGTGTTGACCGGCTTGACGAGGACGGATTGATGGTGCAGCTATACGCATGCGTCAGTCACGCCATTCTCCATCGACAAGAGAAGCATCTCCATACCTCCGGAAGGCTCGGGTCACGAGCATCAACCACAACCCAACCAATTTCAATGACCTCCGCGCTGTCCTTGGTCACGTAGACTCCGTGCTCGTCACAAGTTGTCGCGATATGAATCACGCAAAACTTGTCGAACGGCTGCTGCGAGGGCGCCGGCGGACCATACTGCGGACCGCCAGGGCCCTGGCTGCCCGCAGCCGCCGGGTAGGGGTGGTTCTGCTGCTGCTGCTGTTGCTGCTGCGGGCCGCCCGCCGTCGGCTGCGCCGCATAGCCGCTGCCTGGGTATGTGCCGGGAGTCGGGGTTGCCATTGCTGCTTCTCTGCTGGATGTGAATGATGGTGATGATGTCCGTCCCTTACCGTGAGATTATTCCGCCGTCCGACCTGATTCCCAACGCCAAACGCCAGCGATAGTGCTCTTAGGTGGATGCCGTGGTATAGTGCGGGAGGGGCTGCCTGGGAGACGGCGTGGTGCGTCGTGGCAAGCAAGTTTGGGGGCGCCGTGGAGTGGGATGTGGTGGGGAAATTTCGTGGGAGGAAGCAGCGGGGGCTACTTCGAGTCGGCAGCGGAGGCAGGCGCGAGAGGTGTGTGAAGGGAAGTCGAGCCCCTTCCGCTGGGTCAAAAGATTCAAGCTCGGCAAGTGCTGCTGCGGATGACGGAGACGTCAGCCTGAGGTTGTGGGCATGAGCTCACGCTGCTCGGGCCAACCTTCGTATTGTCGATGATGCTGTCGACCTCTCTGTCAACACCGCTGATATGGGTCTGCTTTGGGCGAGGGAAGATGGATGGTCGATGGTGTCGTCGACCGGGGGCGGAGGAGATGGGAGCAAGAGGTGGACGGGGTAGAATAGGGCTTGGAGCTCGTGTATCGTCGGCAAATTGTTCACCGGGCGAGCTTGTTCTGAGACGTTCATTAACGGCTGCTAGGATGCCATGGCTCCTAGCGTGGCACGGCTCCCCGGCATCCTTGCTAGCGTGGCCGGAACCGAGCGTGTCAAGGTCGATAAGGCAGCCAGCAGGGTGAACTCTCTTGAAGGTGGCTTTTGTCGTCATGTATTGCAAAACGCCAGATTCCAATGCTGCCTCCTGTAGCCGCCCTGAGAAGCTCGCTTGACCTGCTGTTCAGATGGATCGCGTGGCTGTACAGCATTGACGCTGACATTTTGCGTATCGACCGTCAGAAAGCTTACCCAATACCGTTCCGTCGACATGAAACACACGTGTGGATACGTACAGCATCTACTCATCTTCCATCCCATCGATCGTCCAGCGACGGGAACAGTACACATGGGGGGGTGCGACCAACCGAGACCTCGGAAAGCGCAGCGCCGCGTCCGGAGCCGCGTGCGACTCGTTCATTCGCGACAATGTCGACGGGCATCGCGAAAGGAAGAATTCCAAGCGTACAGCATCATTGTCATGCAAGCTGTAGTGCAGCAATGACAGCGCGTCGCGCGCACACGATCCACAAGGCAACAGGTCACGACCTGGCGGCCCACGGAACCACGCAGGGCGGAGTGCCATGCCATGCGAACGCCACCCGTGTGCTCCCCATGGGTCGGGGCGCTCGTGGGAAGACCGATCATAAGCGTGGTCACACAAGCCTCGTCGAGAATGACACGACATGCTGCAAAGCTATAGAAAGGGGCGTGCGACTCGTCGCGTACAGCAAGGCCGTGAATCCAGCAGCCCGTGGACTGGCAGGGGGCCTTGCGAGACCCTCGGCTGTCACAAGTGCGTCTGCGTCGAACCACATGACATGCTGCCGTCGACATGTCTGGAACAGGCTATTTGCCCGGATTTATTGGTGTTACTTGGATGCACAGTCGAGCATGACTGGTCATTGGTACGCCTCCCAGCAACCGGGTTTCGTTCATGCCGGGTTATCCTACAACCACTGCATCCCCGTACTGCTTTGCGAACATGCCAAGCGCCTTGATCGGGAAGATGAACTTGTAATTCGGGTATGAGATCATGCTGTGCACAGGAGAGTCAGTTCTGCGAGCTCGCCGTTGGATCGCCGAAACAGGGCTGAGTACGGCTCACCAGGATTTGTTGAACACCCCTTCGATCCCTTCCTGCAACCACTCCCCATTGGCTTGCTGTCTGCGCATCAACAGCTTCACGGCACGCTCGACGGGCTCCTTGTCCGGGTACTGCGCCTCCACCAGCGCGATGATGACCCAGGCAGTCTGTACGACTTGCGATCCGTCAGGATGCGGGCACCATTCCCCCGTCTCGCAACTCTTGTACGACTCGCCCCAACCGCCGTCCTCATTCTGTCTGTCGAGGAAGAATCGGCACGCCCTCCGCACACGTGCGCTGTTCGCGTGCGTCTCGCCCTGTGTTGCAAGGCTCTCAATCGCAAACATGCCGGCATACGTGAAGCAGATGCCCCAGCTGCCGTACCATGACCCATCGGCCCGCTGATTCGTGCGGATCCATTGCACGGCTCGCGTGATGAAGTTGTGGATGGCCTCGGCGCGGTAGTCCGGGTACAGCTTCGAGAAGCGAGCGAGCGTTGTGACACATGCGGTCGTGCATTCCGGATAGTCGTACTCGACCATGATGCGGCCGAAGACTTCGGCAGCGTTCAGCAGTTCCAGCTTCTCGCTGCCTCGTGCCGGTTCGTACGAGCTGCAGGCACCCGTTGCATTCTGCATGGTCAGTAAGATGTCGACGGCCCACCTCAGCCTTTCGTCAGACACAAGTTGTGGAAATGCCTTCTTTGCGGGATCCGTCGAGTCCGGCATATCCTGGAGCATGAGGATCGACTTCAAGGCCTCGGCGGTGCAGTCCGAGACCGTGTAGCCTTGTGTCCGGTTACTAAATCCCCACGCGCCTTTCCGAACATGCCGGTAGCCGCACTCCCACGACGTCTTCGCGGTAGGCGGATCCGAGTAGGCGGGTGAGCCCTCGTAGCCGACGGGATGCGTGACAAATTGCTGGCTCTTCAGGAATTCCAAGGCTTTCAACAGTACGCTGTGATACTCCGACCTCTCCGATAGCCCGGATTCAACGACCGCCTGGATGGTGAACGAAGTGTCCCAATTCTGCAAGCCGTTGGTGCCGCAGACCAGCATGCCGTCTTTCGTCATCCAGAGGAAGTCCTGTAATCGTTCACGATGTCGCCGTACAGAGTAGGCATTCGGGCCTTCCTGGATGTAGCAAACTAAGGTGTTCATGGGAGCGTTGACCGGAGCCAAGTCTGCATAGTCCGAGTTCTGATCCTCCATCTCCACCATCTTCCAGGTCCATCGTTCTGCTAGGTCGATGATCCAGTGAAATCGCAGATATGGTATCCAGACCAGCACTAGGATGTAGTTGACCAAGTTCAACACCCAGGATTTCGGATTGTAGTTGTCGGTCGGACTGATAGCATTCCGGTATCTTGCCCAGGCAATCTCCTCGTGTGCTTGGGTGAACAATTCCTGACGCAGCTCCCGGATCAGCGGATCCGAATCTGCCCTAGGGTAAGACCACTGCTTTGACCAGATGTAGCTCATCGGCAAGAACACCATCCGCATATGAATCCACCACTTCCACGGCGAGATCGGGGTCCAGTCCGGCAGCAGCCACAGTTCCGGCGGAACGGGGTTGACGACATCCCACTTCATGACTCCGAGCACAGACAGCCAGAACTTTGCCCAGTGGGGCCCATTAACCGCGCCACCCAGATCATACAAACAACCTCGTGCTCGCCGCATCCGCGGGTCTTCCGGCGAGACGCCGAGAAGTCGAAGGGCGGTGTAGTTCATCGCCGTGCCGAAGACTGAAGAGTCGGCTTCTATATGAAGGCCCCAGCCGCCGTCGCCACCGTTTTTATCGCCGACGTTCTGCATGGCGAAGATGTAGCGGATCATCTCGGTCTGTTCAGGGGGGGAGAATGGCTTTCCAATGACATATGTTGTGATGATGAAGCCAGGGAGGAGGAACATTGGTCCGCCATATTCGCAGCCCCAATTTCCAGGTTCGAGTTGTAATTTGGAAAAGAATTTCAGGCCATTCTCTGCTGCTTGCAAAGGTGTGTTTGCCTTTGCTAGGTCAGGCATTCCCTAATGCCGTAATCAGTGCATGTCCGCAGTGCACAGCATGAAGATGCGACCAACAGTATCGAGACCAAGATACCAGCGGTCAGCGTAAGTCATCGGCCACTCCTTCGCATCTTCCTCGGAATCCAGATAGTGCCATGTGTGTCTGCCATCCTCGTCGAGCATACGCCAGCGGCTGTAGTCGGTCTTTGCATCTTGCGGATGCTGTATTCGATTAGCATCCCCGTCCTGCTTGCCATTGACGTGGCCGTTCGCTTGGCCGCGCTTTCGGACGTTCATGGTGAAGGCTCAGTATATGCGTTGCCACCCAGCACGTGCCGTTCATCTAGCTGGCCCGGCTCACTTGTCCACGGGGGACCTGGCATGTGGCGAGACATCTGGTTGAAGCTCCTATACTTCCACCGGAAACAAGTTTCTCCGCGCCGGTTCTTTCCCTTCAAGTCCACCTCCGAAACCGACACAGTCCCTGCATCCTGTCCTTCACGAACGCCTTGCGCACATCGAGCCCGATCTTGCTGCCCTGAGCACAACCATGGCGACTCATGATGCCCCTGAGCCGCGCTTGCTCATTATCGGCACAGGCGGCACCATCTGCATGCGGGAATCTCCCGATGGTCTTGTCCCTGCAAAAGGGTTTCTAGACGAAGGGATGGCGCCCAGGCCATCTTTCAACGATGGCGAACCCGCAGTGAATGTAGATGCTGTGTCTGAGCACGGAGGTGAGTCAGTCGCTGCCGACAATAGACGCCAAAGGCTCGAAGCTCGAGCTTGACTGGTACAGAACTGCATCCTTCCACTTTTCTCGCACATGATCTGAGCAGCTGAACAGTGCCGCTATCTCTACGATCTCTACGAACACCACGAAGCCGCTATGGACGGCACGTCCGATTCGCAGTTCTCGAGTTCGATACCTTGCTAGATAGCAGCTCAATCGACGCAAAGGGCTGGACCCAGATTGCAACCACCATTCAACGCAACTACGCCACCTTCGATGGTTTCGTGGTGCTTCACGGCACCGACAGCCTCGCCTACACGGCGTCCGCCTTGAGCTTCATGTTCGCCAATCTTAGCAAGCCTGTCATCCTCACGGGCTCTCAGGCTCCCATCTTCGCCTTGCAGACAGATGCAACGGACAACCTGCTCGACGCCTTGATCCTTGCTGGTCATTTTCACATTCCCGAAGTCTGCATTTGCTTTCACCACAAGCTCTTCCGTGGCAACCGCTGCACCAAAGTCTCTGCCGACCACTTTGACGCTTTCGGCTCGCCCAACTTGGATCCATTGGCAGTTGTGACGTCTTCGCATATCAAGATCAATTGGGAGCTCGTCCTTAGACCTTCAAGCAGAGATAGGCTGCGTAACGAGCTGCAAGTGCAGTCGGACCTAGGCACCTCGCACGTCGCATGCCTCCGCATCTTTCCCGGCATCAAGCCTGAGATGATTGACGCAGTCCTTCGGGTCACCGGACTCCGTGGCCTCGTACTTGAGACATTCGGCGCAGGCAACTCCCCAACTGGAGCCGATAATGCCTTGATCGCCATCTTCGCCGATGCCGTCCAGCGCGGCATCGTCATCGTCAATGTCACGCAATGCCTCACTGGCAGTGTCAGTCCGCTGTACGCTCCGGCTATGGTGCTGGGCAAAGCTGGGATCGTACCAGGCTATGACCTAACGACCGAGGCCGCGTTGACGAAGCTATCGTACCTCATTGCTTTGCCCAACATCACACCAACCGAGGTATCGTTGAGGATGGCCACGCCTTTGAGAGGCGAGCTGAGTCCGCCAGGCGAAGACAAGTTTGATCAAGCAGCGCAGGAAGACTAGATCCTTGCGTCGGCGCACAAATGCGCCGGGCCTGACGCCGAACCCAGGACCAACTGCCACTTGGCCGCGCAGTCTGACGAGGAGGTACAGAATGTCACCGCGCCGTTTTATGAGGATTTGCAGAAATCAGCGCTGCAAATCTGGCGCCCGAGATTGTGACCGGTTTTCCATTCGTCCAACTGCGCGGAGGCAAGAAGCTGTCCGTTTACCATCGCCAACACCTTGCCATCACTGGCTTCCGCGCTGCCGTTGATTCGCCAGGCTTGACGGTGGATGCTTGCTGCCGGCCTTCGCAGGTAGGCCATCGTTTGCAACCGGCTCCTCGCTGACCACATCATCCGGGTTTGGCTGGCCAAGTATTCCGAAGCCTGCCGATGGGTTGGTACCGTCAAGTGGACGCCTCCAATCATAGCAGGTCCCTAGATCCTCGCAGCTGTCCACGTTCAAGTCTGAGCAAGGCGGCCCAATCTTCGCAACCCATCGAACAGATTCAATCGACTGCTCTCCTCCCCCTGCTCAAGCACCTCCCCCCAAAACAGCTTCCCCAAGCCCTCGCCAGTCTTCTTCAGATAGTAGGAAAGTTCTGCATACTTCAATGCTCTCCACTCACCCGTCTGCACATCAAACCGATGATTCTGATAGTACACCTCGGCAAGCGCCTTCTGCCCATACTCCTCCGCCAACACCTTCGCATATGCGAAAGGCACCCTGACCTCCTGGCCCTCAAACTCCGATTGCCGCAAGGGAAAGATATCATCGTAAACATATGCATGCCCGTCTTTCACCATGCATGCTTCCGGCTCCCCCAGCGCAATCGCCGTTCGATTCCGACGAAGCGTAGTAATATCGATAAAAAGCCCCGACTCCATATCCACAAACCTGGCATCGATATGATTAACGTCATCCTCCGTCGCATTCTTCCAATGCGGGTTCACCTCCAAGAGATACTCAAACCGCTTAACTTCCTCCCCATGAGCCTCATCTATCATCCCAACATGAAAAACACTCATATTGTAATACCCGGCCAAATGCTCGATCGATTTCTCCGTCACCATCACATCAATGTCCGAATCCCAGGGCAGGATCAATCGATTCCAGTACCAGCCGAGAAGCGTGCCGTGCATGATCCAAGTTTCGATTCCCAGGTCCACCATGGTAGAGAGGTAGGTCTGCATGAGCATGGTCAGCGCAGCGCGGTGCTCTTCATAGATCAGCGGGGCAGAAGCGAAGCGGCCGTCGTAGTGCTCGGAGAAAGTCGATTCATGGAAGTATTTGTCGGGTCGGTCAGGGGAGAGCGATTGGTGGAAGCGGAAGGGAGGGTCGCGGACTTGTTCAATGGGCGCCTCGGCGAGTCCTTGGGAAAGGAAGGCAGAAAGGCACGTGGCGAATGAGCAGAATGCTCGCCACTGCAGGCCAAGCATTGCCAACTATATTTCGAAAGGGTTGTGTGGATTATATATCGCTTGCCCCAAGGAGGCCGGTCACACCTCTTTCTAATCGGGGTGGCGCAAGGGAGAAGGTCCCGAAGTCAATGGTCGTGGATGCGGGCTATCAAGCCAGTAAGTTTCCAGTGAAGGCTCACGCTCGCCATCGCGCGGGAATCCCGATCAGCCCGATCCTGTGGGCTATCGCACAGTATATACAGTCATATTGAGACGTGTGAGAGGAGTCGATCTCGACGTCAAAGGAAAAGCAGCCGCGCGTTCCCAGGCTGGCCGTCTGGCCCCTTGCAAGCAAGCTTCGTGGATCCTGGGCTGGCTTCATGGACATGACTCGCGCCCAGACATTGACCTCGTCGTTGCGTACGTCACGCCAAGACGTGCATATGAAGGCTTGGGAGAAGGATGCAGATGAACCATGAGGTGCAAGAAGAAGAAAGTTTTTGATCATTGGTATCATGCATGGGCATCGCATTGCAGCACCGTTCGGCTGTTGCTATGCCTGGTATATCTATTGCAGCAGCTGTGCATCATCAACCCTCTTCCCGACGCGTCAAACCCCATCTCCATCATCCACCACTCATCCGTAGAACCAGCCATTACCCAGTTCCAGCAGTTCATGATTCTGCATCAACAAAATGCTCTTCGTTCCCCACCGAATCCATCCTAATGATCGGCCGCTTACCCTTCACCTCCTCAAAGCTCGGCTGTTGCTGCTGTTGTTGCACCTTGCCACCATCCTGTAGACTCATCCCGCCTATCCCCGCCGCAAGATCTCGGCTCGCTGATCCACTACTGCTCGCTTGAGCTTTCTGTGTAGGCTGGCTCGGCACGGCTGATGTACCGTCCTGCTGTCCGAAATCGATCAAATCCCCGCCGCTGTCACCCTGCTGCTGCTTCCCTGAATATGATGAGGAAGACGTGTTTTTCTTCCCTTGCTGGGACGGCGACTTCTCATCTTGCGACAACTTTCCTCCGGCCTTCTGACCCGGCAAGATCGGCGCAATGGCTAAGATCTGCTCCACTTGCTTCTCAGCTGGCCCCTGATCATCCACTTCAGCATCAATAATCCAATCCAAGTTTTCCTCGTCGCCCTTCGGAGCCGGCTTGAAAAGCTTCGGTCTCCACTCCCCTTCTCCTCTCTCCGCTGCCTCTCTCCTCTGCTCATCCTCGATCCGACTCTTCTCATCTGTCGCCGTCTTCTGATCAGCCTTCTTTATCGCCTTCGTAGTACTCTCCCACAACCTCTGACTCTCTCTTGGATGCTGCTCACTAATCGGTCTCGCTTTCGGAAAGCTAGGTTTACTATGCGCCGCATCGAAGAACAGCTCTTTCTTGCCCGTGCTGAGGTCTTTGATGTACATCTGCTCGTTCCACATCCCGCTAAGCTCGAAGAGTTGCTTGCCCGTCTTGCTGTCTTTGATGAAGCCGCCGATGGCGTTGTAGGCTCCGCCGATCCAGCCCTTGACTTTGAACTCGACATCGGCTTCGAGACCGGTCTCCGGGCAGCGCACGACGGCATGGTCGCCGAGTTCGTAGCGCATTTTGCCGAAGAGGATGCCGCGGGCGTACATGTTGGGTTGGGTGATGAAGCTGTGGTGGCGTTAGCGTGGAGTGAGGAAACTGGAGTGCGTGGGGAGGTGCTTACTATCTCTCCTTGCGATTAAGGAACCGCATGACTGCTATACCCTCCATGAAGCTGCCAACACTGTTTCCGAGGAATTTGCTACGCGGCTTAAGCGTCCCGTCTATTCGGATGTGGTGTTCTGGCGCCATGAAGAAATAGCTGCTCTTGGGCGGGTGGTGTGACGTCTGTTCGCTGATGTAATACCCTCTCGTGCCGTCTGAGTAGTCCCAGTATCCTGTAAATGTCTCGCCGAGGATGGGATTCAGCGGCTTCTTGACGCCGGGCGGCTTGATGTGCCAACCGGCCAGGTAGAATTTGGTGACTGCCACGAAGCGCTGTACGGGGTCGTCGATGGTGGGGAGGTCGAGAAGGGTCTCTGGGTGAGCCATGAAGTTGGTGATTCGTTCGAGCATGCTGCGTGGTTCCAAGATGAAGGTGGGGAGGGTGACTCGGCTGAGATCGGCGCCAGGCCGGAGCTGGGATATGATGTGGGTGAGGACATTGCCCTGTTCGGAGCTGACGACCTCGACGTCTTCGCCTTCGCTGTCTCGTACTTCTTCGATCGACGAGCGGGCGCTGCCACCAGCATTTTTACGGTGCCCGTGGCCCAACACCATGATGGCTTCTCCGTCGACGAAGTTGCTGTTGTTGACCTAGGAGTCGCGCTTGGATGCCAGGAATTTGTCGATGCTGCGGAGATAGTCAGATTTTGTTACGGGATCGATTTGCATGTGAGATGAGGAGAGAAGCTGTCAGGAGAGCAGAAGCCGTGAGCGAGCAAGCAAGCACTCGAAGCTGAAGGCAGGCACGTTTCTTGCCGTGAATGGGAACGCGGGCTGTGTTGCTGCGTCATAGTCGCGCTAACCCGGATTCGGTGGCCTTGGCAAGGGGGGGCTCCGTGCATTGAATGCTTTTCCAGCAGCGATCATCGCTGACATCCCCTGCGAGCATCATGCTGTTGCACGACATGGAAGAGCTTCCAGAAGACTGTCCTTACAGGGACTGGCGGAGATGCAAGTAATCGGCGGTCAAAGTAGCCGTAGATGGCCACGCCTGCGTTACTAGTCCAGATCATCAAAACAGCTCCTCAGGTGCCCAGAAGATGCCGACTGCTTGCTTGTATGCTTGCTTGCTTGCTCACGATCTCACATAACCCTGTCGCTTAGTTTCACCACATATGGGACGATTAACTTACACATCCTGGATGTCTCGCATCAGCGCCTCCTGCTCACCACGCAGGCGCGCGTCAGGGTCATAGACCAGATGGCGAGGCGACCACGGAGGAGGCGGCGGCGGAACCCCAGGGTCGCGGCGGGCGGGTGCGGCTGCGGGGCCGGTGGGGGCGTTGGCAGGGGCTGCCTGCCAAGTCCCGAGGGACATCGGCGAGGGCTTGGAGGGGCCCGGGCAGCGGCGGTCGTGGCTAGGGAATTATCAGCGCTGAATTGGCGACGAGGGTAGCAAGGCTGAAGTCAAAAGACTAAGTCTAGTGGCTCACCAATTGCAGAAGCCCGGCCCGAAGCCCACCGGCAGGTCGAACCGACGGACTACACGGTGCCCGCCGCAAGGCTGCCCCGTCGCCTCATGGAAATTTACGCATCTAGGTCGCAAGTTTCAGCCTGCTGTGAAGAGCGTAAGGTAGAGAGAAGGCTGTGCGCTTACTTGATCAGCTCTGACACAATGCAGCAGGAGCATTGTTTGCTGAGCAGCAACCCATCCCAGCCAGACGGACAATGGTACTTCAGAACTGTAAAACACACTATAAGGCAGATGGTCAGCAGAAGTCCACGTAATGAGAGATGGGCCCAGGGTAGGGCTTCATGAGGATCGAGCGCACAGTCTCACAGCAGTAGATACCGCACCTCGCTGCCCTCGCTTGCGCAATGGCTCGTGCGGAAATTTGCTGCTCTGGAGGGTGTGTGCAATGCTTCGGATGCAGACGTTGGGTGTGTGAAAGTATGACTTACTCTTGGCGTCAGCGGTGGTGGTGGTGGGTGGTGGTGATAGTAAGTTTTCTGCAGACACGGCTCGTTAGCACTCTTCTCGATCTTCACCCAGCAATACCAGAGGCTGACACGTCTGCTGCTGCTTCCGTACCCTCGCAGCGCCTCCGGTTGCAACGTGCACCAGTGAGAGAAGGTGAGCAACGGGGGGTAACTTACGATGTAAATTTCGACTGCTGGCAGAAAACTGCGTAGACAGCCTTGTCAGTACGCTACACTCCCTCGCAACAGTCTCGCCGTCATCGTCGGTAAGGAGTGTATGGAGACGGGGTGACTCACACTTGTTGGTTGTGGTTGTTTGAGCAGAAGCAGAGGCCGCGAGAAGTTCGATGGGGATTTGAGGCAGGCGCAGCGCTGTGCGGCGCTGGGACCAGGGGTCTGGGAGCTCCCTATTGGACAGGCACTGAACAATTGGGGATCTCATAGGGCATATTGAGGCACTGTCACATTCTACGGGCTTCTGTAGGGCGACGGACGGATAAGTATTGTATGAGAACCTTGTGAGAGGTCATTGGAGCCATTGATGGGGCCGCGAGGCTACGGACTCGACAGCGAGTCTGCCTTGAAGCCATAGTGAGCCGAGAGGGCTTTGGGCGCGCCGATTTCACTTGTTCGACGTATATGTAGACTTCGACAAAACCCATGTTGAAAGGACGTGTGACCGAAAACCTGGCTGCTGCTTGACTGCCTGGATTCGAGAACAATTGACGTGTATTCAGAATGATGGTCCTTTTGCGCCAATGCATATAAGTTGATACCGTTGATCAAGGATTGAACATCAGCACTACGTAGCCTAGCTATATGGCCTTGATAGCTGGGGTCCTTCTGTGTCCAAACGTCGTTGCTTCGACTTTTATCGTCGTATCTCGACTGCTGTTCTCTCATTACCTTCCCAACAAAATGTCCATATGAATAACACCCTTGGTCTGTCACGAGACTTTCGTTCCGGCCTCTGCTGGCGTCCGGACACTGCTCGTGTCCGGCCAATACATCCTTTCCTTGATGCTTCCGCATTGGCGCAAGTGTGACGTTTGAATTCAGCAATCGAAGGAAAGCCACATGTAACCAACGACTGGAGGGACGGAGCGAGACTTGGCATCTTCACGGCCTGTTAACTCGATACCTTAGGCTGGTTCTTCTTCTGTCGTTCCTGGGACATCAACGGATTTACACGGAGTATGTATGCGGACCTCGTTCTTGACGGCTGGGCACTAGACGTGCAGAGTCCGGAGCCGATGAGAGACCTCTTCTACGAGAGAAGGCATGTAGATGCATCATTCGCAAGGACTGTAGCTGTGGGTTTAGAGCAGCTCGCTCTCGCACTAGCAGTGGTGGCGCTCTGGCCGTATCTGCGCGGCTTCTACTCTCGAGAAAGCAGAGGGGTAGGAAAGTCATTGGATGGCGTCTGTTATACGTTCGTTTGATGATTCAGATGACCGAGTCTCGAGGTTCGAAAAGGCTTGCTATTGGAGAGATGAGGCATTGAGGCCGTAAATAGTCTGCGCGAGCGAAGACGTCTGCTCGAGCGCCAGGTTCTCAGTGGCTGGCGAGGATGGTCCGAGGTCAAATTTAATCACCTGAGCGTCCCTTGCGCTCGCCTGAAGCGGTCGAGCAAGACCATGGGACACTTGGAAGCTGGTGCAGTGAGCAGTGCGGCAGGTGAGCAGTGCGGCAGGTGTGCAGATGCTGTCAGGGGCTCTGACTCGTACTCGATGGCCTGAATCGCTTTCTTCCATCCGGTAGGCTTGCGAGCAACTTCTCAGGTATCAGAAGACGCTGGGATTGCATCTCTGCACACCCATCCCGCCACACAGCGCATACAAGAGGCGAAGGGGTGTGGTCAACTTTGGCTTTGCCAAGCCTCGTGGAAAAGCCGCGATCAAATCCGCTTGCCCAGCTCCTCCGCCCAATCAGCTCCATTCTCCTCTCGACAGCGACGAGAGGATCCGCGACATCCATCTCAACACTCAGAGGAGCTCCTGCCAAGCGCGTACATCCTCAGCTTAGTCTCCTCGAGGTCATCAAACCCTCGGAGTCGAGTACAGCGCCCCATCGACCAAAGCTGTCCGGGGGAGCGCTTCTACCTTCCCTTCTCCCCCTCATCCTTCCACCACCTCTCCTTGGCTCAATCATCTCCTGAACAAGCTCTCAACAAGCTGTGCAGTCGAGTCCCCACGCAGAGGGCCTGCAGAGGCCCGCTGTGATAGTCCGGTGGTACAGTGCTGGTGAGCTGCAACACCATCCAGACGCGTAGAAGCCCACCATTCACTTTCTCCGGCGCCAAGAGCACCACGAGCATCATGTCGGCCTCCAATCGCAAAGCGGCGCTGATCGTTGTGGATCTGTATGCGTTCTCGCTGATATCTGCAGCTCCTGGAGCCCCTGCTGACCACGTCTGCAGCCAAAACGACTTCTGCCCACCCACCGGCTCCCTCGCAGTCCAAGGCGGCCGCGACATCGCCAGACAGATCAACACCCTCCTCACCTACCCCTTCACCCTCAAACTCGCCACCCGCGACTTCCACCCCGCAAATCACATAAGCTTCGCTAGCCAGCATTCCGACGCCAAGCCCTTCATCTCCTCCCATACCATTGCCAACCCCGAAAACGCAGAGGAGCAGCAGACAACACTCCTTTGGCCGGACCATTGCGTACAAGGCACAGAAGGCTGTGAGCTGATCAAAGAGCTGGATACGGAGCAGTTGGACTTCATCCTCGACAAGGGCTTAGATCCCCGAGTAGAATCCTACTCCGCGTTCGGCCCACCCTTCCGCAGCCCAGCCGTCTCCATGAGCGGACTCACCGATCGCCTGCGTGAGAAGAAAATCACAGAAGTCTTCTGCTGTGGGCTCGCCTGGGACTTCTGCGTGAAGTTCACCGCGATCGATGCGGCGAAAGAGGGATTTAGGACGTTTGTGGTGAGAGATGCCACGAAGGGGATAGATGAGGAGGCCAAGGAGACCGAAGACGAGTTGGAGAAGGCTGGGGTGGCAGTGGTGAGGATGGGCTCGGACGAGCTAGAGTCGATTCGGACGGGTGCTTAGGCTGCGCTGAGCTCGGATTGGCGGCTGGATGAGCGGGTGATGAAGTGGTTGGAGGGGACGCCGGAGATGGGGAGGCAGTGTTGAGGGGTGGTGCGGTGGCTTGCGCACGCGGAGGCTAGAGTGGTATTGCGGAGAAGAGGCGCTGGTCTACGACTTGGTGATGGGCCTATGCGAGTCCGGGCGTTCAGACAGAGCAATGGGAGGATTTGTCTGCTTCTCCGACTTCCATACTGGCATTATCATGGTCATACCAGCTGTCTGCCCGGCAAACAAGAAGGCAGAGTGCTCCAGAGAACGATACTAACACGCCCCGGCACCCTGTCATCGGGTCTGAGGCAAGTATACAGCTCGACAGGCACAATCGTGCACCTCTCTGTGGCCCAGCAGCAATATTACAGGGGGGATCTGGTACTCCGGGAGACACAAGAGACGTACAGTCTGCCCAGGATATACACCGGTGCTTTGCTCCTCACTCTGTAATCGGGCCCGGGGACGCTACATACACTACAGGTCCAGGATCAAAACGGGCCGGTTGCTCCGTGGCTGCTGTTGCAGTGTCCAGACGCTGGAACTTCCCTCTGAGCTCGGAATTTCGGGACTCGATCGAAATGCTCATGTGGTAGTGCGGACTCCAGCTTCGCCTGGTGGACCGAACCAAATCCTCGGGCTCCGGCAGGCAGAGGACATTGGTGCGCCGGCAGTGCGCTGGAAGCAGATGCCTCGATCGACGCCATTGTATCAGCTCTTCTCAGACTCGATCTATAGCGGACCAAGTTGACAGGTGGGTCGCCGTGCGCCTGACCTTCGCTATGAAAGGTGCCTGCACCAGACCTTTACGAGTCGGCAAGATTTCTTAGGTCAGGATAGTCTCTCTGGCGCCGGTTTCGACACCATATTCAATCTCTGGCGTCATTTTCCTTCGCTTTGGCCTGATTCTACTATCTCCACAGCCCTCGCGCTGCGCGGCCGGCTTTGGTATGGGGTTCCCAACGCCCGCTCTGCCGAGATCTCCTGCGCCCTGACCGCACGTGTTGTTGATGTGCCTCGTGCTACTGTACGCGCTCTGCTGGGGACTGATCTTCTCGGGCCATACTGACTGGTTGGGTGAAGGTGAGGAGGAACTCGTTGCAGCAGCGCCGGTGGTTCGTGGCTTGTTTTCGCAGGCTCGAGAAGCGCTGATGGCTGCTTGACAGCGACAAAGCTTGCTGTACGAACAAAGGGAAGTTTAGGATATGCTGACAAGCAAGTGGAGCATTTTGGCGGTACGCACAGCGAGATAAGATGCTGGATCTAGCTGCAAGACTCGCAAAGCCGTGTGCGACGACCGAGAAGCTCAACAGTCGGCCTGATGGCTTGGCGGAGGCCCCAGCCTCCTTAGAATTGGAACAAGTCCTTCAGAACACCACCAACGCACGCATCATCCTCTACTACACGATCCTCCGGCCCAAGCGTCAAGAGTAAAGGAACGATGACGGATATCGACCGTGACACGACCGAGCAAGAGGCAAGGTAGGTTACGTCCTGGCAACAACCATCATACACCCTTGCTATCCGCTGTGCCCCTCCATCGCTGCTTGTGGCGGTAACGGAGGTGACGGAAAGCACGCAAAGCGCACGTGTAATCGAAATGGCAGCGTTCGTGCCCGTCCCCACCGCAAATTTATATCATTCTGCACACACCACCGCCTGCACCGCTCCCCAAATCTCATCAACGCCCCGTGAAGATCCTTACTGATGTGCCGTCCCTCCAGATGTGTTTCACGACCGTTCACATCAACTTCCCCTGCAGTCTGATCCGAGGCTGTAGCTACTCCCTCCGCTACTGGACCAGCGTCCTCTGCTCCAACGCAGCCTCACGCTTCCGCTGGCGTCTGCACGTCGGCAGCACGCACCAGGGCAGAGCCTCCGACATGTCAATTACGGCTTTCAACCATGTGCTGCTTTGCTCGCATTGCCAGCAGATATTTCCTGGCTTGGGCGAGGCTGGATGAGGATTTTGAGGGGGAACGAAGCGGCGCATTCAACCTGTTACGGCGAAGTATACGTGGATCATGGGTGAGGTAGTGGAAGGGGGAGGGGTGGGTTTATGGAGGAGTTGGAGGAGTTGTTTGGAGGCATACTGCCGCCGCCTTTGGAGCCGCCGGGCAGTGCTTTCTGGTCGTCAGGAAGGGTGGTGAAGGGTCGATGCGGTAGCGGAGAGCCGCGAGGCGTTTGCGGGGCGGTAGAGAGAGGTGCGAACGCGCCGTGTAAGTTCTATGATGACTTATGGCTTCTACGGATCGATGAGCCGACACGTCTTGCGTCTTCTCCAGCATGGGCTGCATGGCTTTGTGCAATGGAGCACTGGTATCACAGCACAACGGCATCGTTCACAACGGAGAAGACCGTGGGGATCAACGTGCTTTTTTCTCACAGTACTGCTGCACATGCGTCTGAACCCCACTCATGCCATATGCGACAAAAGATACCGACGAACGCCACGCTAAGAAGCAAAGTATACCCTTCCCGTCCCCTCGTATACCCCCCAAGGTCATCAACATCATGAAAAGCCTGCACTACCAGCGCTCATATCCTGCACTAGAGCCGAAAGCATTGCCATTAGGTGGCGTATCAGCGAAACTGAATTCGGCGCTCTCACCCTGCAATGCCGCGCTAGCCCCAAAGCTATTCCTCGAAATACTATCGGCGGCCCTGTGGTGCGATACCGAGGCGAAGCTACTCGGCCTCACATCACCATCAAAGCGTTCGGTGAACTTCGAATTAGGAGCTCGGAATCCGTCGTCTTGTGCGCCGGCCACTGCAGAGTCGAAGCCGGAGAAAATATCATCGCTTTCACTCTTCCTTGGCATGGAAGGCCGATCCGTCGAATCTGTGGAGAAGTGGCGGCGAAAATGCCGGTCTGGGATCGGCGGGGAAGATTGCCGGGCGGAGCCGGGATGAACATACGAAGAATGGGGCTGAGGTTGTGGCCAGTTGAGATTCTCGACTTCGCGTAGCCAGTTCTGCCCTCCTTCCGTATGCTCGAGATCGATAGCATCCAGATTCGCGCTGCGCCGTGAGCCCCAGCGGGAAGGCATGTCGATGTCTCCTACGCCCTCAATCGGATCGAGGGTAGGGACTGCGGAGACACGGTAGGGTTCTGGCACGTGTTCTTCCATGGTACTCTTGCCGCTTTCGCCGGAAGGATGGCGGTTGTAGTTGCTTACGCTGTCGGAGGAGCTGCGTGGGCGATCGTAGTTGCTTGCTGTATCTGCGCTGGGCCTTGAGCGCACTGATGGCTGCTCAGCGCGCAGACCAGGATGCGTTGGATCCGAAGATCGTGTGGCAGCGCCGTCCAGACCGAGGCCACGAGCGGCACCCCTTCGAGTGCCGAGACTGCTTAGAAGACTATCTCGGTGGGCACCGGCCACAGCCTCGACCTGTGAATTGGGCGAGTCGTGATATGGCTCGTTCAGATGCATGGGTGGACTGTTCTGCATCTCGACTTCGTTCGGGTGTTGACTTTGCATGGCGGGCAAACGTGAGCTGCGGACGACTTCAAAGCCTTTGGAAGGCTCCTTCTGCTTGGCCTTCACGCCGCCAACGAGACGCTGGAACCAACTTTGTGCGTGAGCGGCAGGCCCTTCAGGATCTGCCGGCCCAGTCTTCAACTTCCTCGTTGGCTGATCGGACAATGCTGGACCGCGATAGTACTGATCTACCTCCCGGACGGCATAGTCTGGCCGTGGCAGGTTCTCGTTTGAGTCTTGCCTATCGCGGAAATATGCGGGAGCGGGTGAGTCTCGGCCAGGCGGGTAGCCTGCGACCTCGCAGCTACCCGCTCTGCTATACGACGTAGGCTCTGGCGAGTCTTGATATGGGAAGTCGCCCATGATACCGGTGCTCTGCCTCGTCTTCGTGCCCGGAGTGCCCATCGAACCCAGCTGCTCTAGTGTGGCCCTCCGTGGGCGCGGTGGGCGATAATATGTTTCCACGCCAGCTTGCTTGTCTGTAGAATTGCCTCTCTTGAGCACAGCAAGGCCAGCAGCCGCGCCGCCAGGACCACCAAAGTTCAGCTGATCACTTTCCTGGCCTGGGCTGCCAAGGATATCTCCAGCCTGTGAAAAATTCTCGAATCCGCTCATGCGACTCCCAGCCTGATTCAGAAGCTGTTGGCTGCTAGCAGACAAGCTCCGACTCCTGCCTCCCGCATACGCACTCCTCGCATCCGTGTCTTGCAGCATAGCTGCGTGACTGTTCATGCTTGCCCTGTCCGCAGTCGCAGGACGCAGTTGCCGCTTCTTCAGCATGCGCCAGTTCATGATGCTACCACGAATGGCGCCTGTCTGAGAGTCTCCAGCCACACCGCAAGATCGTGCCACAACTTCAATCAACGTCTGTAGCGAGTTCAAGAAGAAGCCGAAGATCAGCACAAAGGAATGTAGCAAGAGGATTGCGTATGCGATCCAGCCCTTCGGTGCTTCGCTGACGTTCAAGCTTGGTACAAAGGCGATTGAGAGAAGCACGGCGGCCAGTCGGGCAATGGCGAAGAAGGTGTGGTACGCGTTCATACTGGTCTGTGTCTGGAAGGGTCGGAAGCCATTGAGTGTCACCAGAAGAATGACCTCGCAGATGGCCAGGACGATGATCTGCCCGATACCGCTTGGTTGAATAGCGCCAAGAGCAACAGCACGTATGAAGGTGATAAAGACCGGGACAAGCGCAAAAGGCGCCGCGCTATCGCTGTAGGTGTTGTAGAGTGGGCCGTAAAGTAACACAGTCGGCATGTCATCGAATAGATAGGTCCTTGGTTTGGTAGTGAAGATGACCCTGAAGATCCATCCGGCTGCAACAATGATGATGACCAGTAGAATGACGGCGCATGCTACGACGCTGGAAGGTGACTCCGTAGATATGACCAGTTGAAACAGACTCAACGAGACAATAGGCAAAATGAAGTAGTTGAACAGCAGGCGAATGATATTGCCAAGTGTGAAGGGTAGATTCTTCTGGCGCAAGTCCTCTTCGGTCGTATTGGTGTAGGTCCTGTAGATCCAGCGTCCAAGGAAGCCCAACTGACATAGTAGCACTACAGTTCCGGTAATGACCAGCAGAAACACTGCCATGCAAGCCCAAATGTCCTCGACCGTGCTCATGCCGATCAACTGGCTCATCGCAGTCATTCCGTATGTGCCGTTGTACTTGTAGATGCCGTCCACCAAGCTCACCGTGCCATTGCCGCCACTGACAAAGCTCTCGTTGAAGAGTAACAGGCTCCATCCGGTTTGACTCACTGCAGGCTGGTAGAATCCTGGATACTGCAGAGATAATGCGCCAGTCAGGGTCACGAACTGGATGTACTGCAGACAGTCGCCAAAGCCGGGCGTAACGAGCCGCAACTGGTCCTCATCCCTTCCATAGTTGCTACTCCAGCGGAATATGTCCGTACTGCCCCATGGCGACCAGATGGCAGCAGATATGGTCGCCAGCGCTTTCACGATCAAGATTGCAGCTGGGAGCCAAGTGATGAGCCCAGTCACCGTGTTACCCAGGTACGGCGTGATTTGTGCCTGAATGCAGGCGAGCAGCGGTGCTCCGGTGTCGCCGGAAAGCACTGTAACTTTACCGTTGAGCGTGCTGAAAGAGTACGGGCTCCCAAAGTTGTGCGAGATGGAGAAGGCTGGCAATGTCGCAGGATCCGTATCGTTCGCATTGAACGCTGGCCCAAGAGGACAAGTCGCATTCTCAAGTGCGTTACAAAATTGGCTCGCCTTCGCATTGTACGCATCGTACGTCAAGACCATGAACTCCGCCAACAGCGTACTGTAATTCCCACTCGACCCTACATCCGCGATTTTGCCAAACGTGCTCTTATTGTTCGACCAGCTTGGGTCGTCTGGTGGCGGATATGTCCCATCGACCTGCTGCCCGGACACATTGCCGTAGATCGTTACGTTAAGGTTGTACGGGCTGACACGGGAGAATTTGGCATCCACGGCTAGGGGGATCCATTGGAGATGCAGCGGACCTGAGCTGGGGTCGACGATGCTCTGGGGCATGCAATTGTCATAGTTGATGAATGCGCCGGTGGCCAGGGAGTAGAGTTGGGAAAAGAAGAGAAGGAGCGACGCCAGACGGGCGCTGCGCGAGAAGGCGCTCATTCTGGAGCAGCTGTTGCCATGTGGGCGTGAGGCTATGTCAGCATGATTCTAGCAAGCAACGGCCTCTGGTATAGAACAGAATCCCGGGGGCTCTGGTATACGAAGGTGGAAGAGTCCAGGTGGTGTGGTGGATGCGAGACGATCTCCTTCAAGTCGACGTCGTGTGGAAGCGCGAGGCTAACTTTGGAAACGCCAACGCCCCCCCAGTTTCCGCCACACCAGCGACGCGAAAGTGGGTCTGAGTTGCGTTCTATCAGCGAGGGCTTAACTGTAGATACTCTTCCCTCTTTCCCTCTCCTGCAAATTTCCCTGATCGCTGTACAACGGTGGCAGTGGGCCAATTGCAGTGAACAGACGATGAGGAGACTGGATGTGGGCAGCGGAGACGTGGCGTTTGATGAACTACCACCGTGCGAGCTCTCCCACTTGCATGTACTATACTTCGTATACTTTTCGCACCCCGGGTGCAGATCCCGCGTATGCGGCTCATTGCATGATCGCCCAGGCGGTGTTTCTACATTGCTCCGCGGAGCGGATTTCGGTGCACTCAATGTGCGCAGCACGATCTCTGTACAGCATGACCGGAGCGCAACATGGGGAAAATATCGTGCGGACACGTCGACCTAACAGCAGGTTCGAATATATTGGCAGGGCCGATGAGGCTCGTATTGCCCAGCGCATGGGCTAGCTGGAGCTTCGGCTTCTGCGACACCGCCGAGATTTTGGCTACGGTGATGGCAAGACGGCCATGAGATGGAGCCACGTCACTAGATGTACTGAAAAGCAGCACAAGGGATTTCATCAGGCCTATGAGCTTGTGAACAGTCCAAAGGCGTCTTGATTGCAGAGATGTCATGTTCAACAGATTGCCTCTGGGCACTTTTCCTACGTTCATAACCTATGCCATGTGCTCGACCTGCGCATTGTTTTTCTTCTGGCTCTTGCCCTTCATGAGGTGGCTGAGGTCACCGACTGGAAGGGAGAATGGCCAGTCGACAGAATCGAGGATCATGGAGAACCACTGCAACCAACATCAGCAATTGCTCGCTTGTGAAGACGGGCGGACTATACTCACCAAGTACCAGGCGATCATCGAAGCGATGAATGCAAGTGCAGCGCCCGCGACACGGCAGGCTTTCGCCGGACCGGCTCCAGCGGCAGCAAAGAAGTAGCTAGCCGACAGCAACGGGAAAGTAATCGTGAAGCACGATAGGATCAAAACCAGGCAGATGTTCGTCCTCAACGCTGCGATGGCGTAGGCCAAGCATAGTACAGCCATGAAGATCAAGAACATGGCGAAGCTGTCGTAGAAACCCTCGGGATGGTTGCCGTAGCCATTGATAGCGTCGAAGAACGGGACGAGGGTGGCGCCAAATGTGCCCCAGAAGCCGCCGAAGGTGAAGAAGACGACAGCTGGGAAGGTGTTGCCGAGGATCCATTCGCCGACGCCGCCGAAGTAGAGGAGCACCATGGCGAGGAAGAAGTAGGTTCCGATGCCGGCGCTGGCGTTGCCTTGATCGAGACCGGCGCCATGCCAGCCCATGAGCATGATGGTCGCGGGCGTGTTCGCGAGGAGGAAACCAGCGAGGGCGATGGGGGTAGGGTTGGCGAAGGTCTGAGGCAGAATTGTTAGCTGGAAAGACTTCATGGGTCTCATGGGCACTGCAGCTTACCAGGCGGAGCTTGCCGGCAACGGCTTGCTCAGGGGCGAGGTAGATGGCTTCATATCGTGATGGCGTAGGCCTGAGGATGTTCTCGTCGGTCACCTCTCGTCGTTCAATCTCAGGCTTCATCGCGGAAACGCCGTCGCTCGACATTTCGGAGAGTAGCTTGTGCTGGATTGTGTAGGTATTGATTCCTCTGCTTGTTCCTCTCGATACAGGACGGAACTAGCGATGGAGCGAAAGGGAGTACTAGCGACGGTGATGTCCTGGGACGGGGAAGCAGGATAATCAGCGACCTACACGATCGAGGGGGCCAAGTCGGCCTTTCTATACTCTGGCTCCTCCCACCCTGATCTCCTTCAACCTTCTCCGCAAACCCCCATCTCAACCAACGACAGCATTACCGCCCTCGACTCCGGACATAAACCGTAAATGGCACGGCCAGAAGCACGTCCAGTAGTGCAGTCGCGCGGTGGTCCATGCTCTTCCTCCTCACAATCCAGGCCAGACACGCAGGCCGGAGGGGCTTGCAAGCATGCGAGTACGAAGGTTCCCGGGGGAGACTTCGGCTGGGTACAATCTAGAACTAACGTGGACGGAAGAATCGCCACGGCCCGCACGTGGGAGAGCTGGAGAGCTCGCGTGTCATTGCTTGCATGGCCTCGTGAAAAGTTGTCATCAAGGTGGAGAGGCTTGCAGAGCATGCTGAGCCTCATTGGCGGCCAAGCAGCACTGAATACATGCCTGCGTAAAAGATCCAAGACGGAGTCGTTAGTCGCGTAGCTTTCCCGCCCTGCCGGCTGAGTGCCCCAGGCTCCCCAGAGCCAGAAGGCGGGGACCCCATACACAGCCAAGCCAACCGCTAGAGCGACTGTCGATCGCAGTCCGTTTCGAGTATGGCGGGCAGCGAGCTGCAGAAGTCACCAGGGGGCGCTTTCCCGGATTGCCGCCGTGTGATTCGTTGAGATCTTCGATGTTCAGCAGCTCACGTGTTCCGGACGTTCGGCGCTGCGGAGCTTGCGAAGGCGGGGGCCGAGACCACGGCACTTGGGCGGACCGTTGACAAGTGGGAAACGTGCGAAGCTCCTTTGAGCCTCGCGTCGAGGCTTGCTAGGTCGCGTTGCGCCGTGCGATGTTGACGAGGCAGAAAGACAGGTCTGCGGACTTCCTGGCGGGCATGTGTGGGGGACGCGTTGAAGCCAATGCGGGAGGGAAGAAAGACGGAGGTACGCGGGTCGTGGCTAGTCGTTCGGTGATTTGGATGCAGCCTCCTCCAAGGTCGTGCATCTTGCTAGACACTGTTTCACTGCTGCAGTATGGATTTTGGCCAGTCGACTCATGCACACATGAAAGGCAACCTCGCCTGCAAAAGACAGGAATCGAAGCAAGGCCAACGACTTCCTTCGTCCCATTGAAGCAAGCAGGCTCGAGGTTGCCTGCGATCAACCCATTGTGATCGTCGTCCCAATACTCTGCGCAGCATATACTGATGTCTCGGTATCCTGCTGCACAGTCCCCCCACTCACGCCCACAGCACCGATGAAGTAACCATCGTAATCATAGATGGGCTGGCCACCACCAAACACAACAAGGCCTCCGTTCGTCTGCTCAATGCCGAATAGATCTCCGCCGGGTTGGCTGCGGTTCAACAATCCGTCAGATGGAAAGAGCCCGTTAAAGTAAGTGACGGTCTTGGCTTTCTTGATGCTGATGTCAACGCTGCCTAAGTAGGCGTTATCCATGCGGAGGAAGGCGACGAGTTGGCTAGAGGGGTCGAGGACGGCGATGTTGTTGGGTTGGCTTTGGAGACATTAGCAGCTTGCTTGGCTCTTGTTTTTGTACTCCAGTGCGGAGCGTACTCTATGCTAGTACTGAACTCGATGGCTGCATTGATCACGGCGAGAGCCTGGGTCTGATTGATGTAATGCCGCTGCGACGGTGTGCTGCCCCAGCCATTGGTTGCTGTGCGGTTGACTTGGGCTGCGAGGGTGGTCAGGCTGCAAGCAGCAAGGGTGGAGATGCCTGTGAGATGCATGGCCGTATGTGGGGACGGAACAGAATGTCAAGCAATGGTCCTGTATCTCCGCATAGGCGGGTCTCTTGAACTTATATCCATACTTATCCTCGGAGCACGGCCTCTGCGATAGCGTCTCCGCTCTGCTTCTGAGCGCATCACGGCAAGATGGAAGAGCGGAGAGAATTGCTGTGGGGTGCCAACTTTATTGCACTCTAATGGTCCAAAGTGGTCTGAGCGGTAGTCATAGCCATCGTCGGACTGCACGCTGGCTGTGATTTTCCCTGGGCGCTGCAGGTTGTAGGCGGGGTGCAGGGCTTGGGCCTGGGTATCAGAATCTGGGCTGTTGGCCGGATCAAAGGCCCGGCAAGGTACGCTCGGCGGGGCGTGTAGATCACATTGTAGGCCTTGCATCGTCGTGAGCCATGTCTACGGAATGACTGAGCCTTTCGCTCACAGAACCATGCTGACGTGCCTTGAGTCGAACCCAGCGAAGGTTGAGATCTAGCGCAGTGATCAACTCCGTGTACGGTACAGAAGGAGCTCAGATACGGTTTCAAGGATTCTTGGGGTTCAGAATCCAGTCTTGGAGGATGTCTGCAGTATTGGCATGGGTCGTGGGTGTGGTACGAGCAGTCCCTTGGTGGACTCCTTCGGTATGGCTATGCTAATTTCAAAGTAAACTTGCGCCTTGGATCCACTCCTGAGCGAGAGGAGATGCAGGTAATACGCAATGGTACCGAGTCTTGATGACAATCAGTAGAAGAGGGCACTAATCCCGGGCAAGGAAGCATGCTTGGAAGTTTGAGCAGGAGACATGGCGGAACTAATCCTGCCTCTGGCACTAATCTCGGGCAAGCAAGCATGCTTGGAAGTTTTGGCAGGAAACATGGCGGGATCAATTCTGCCTCAGGCATTCTGGGTGTGCCCGATCCCGGCTGAGGCCGAAGGAGAGCTTCACTTACCTTGGCCGCTGATGAAGAGCCAACACGCAGAACTAAAACAAACACACCCACACGCCCACAATGTTCCTCCGCCGCGCTGCCCCAGCGCTCGCACGCCGCTCCTTTGCCCGCCCTACCGCTACCCGGTCTTTCGCGACCTCCATCATTCGCCGTAAGCCTACCATGGCTCCGCAAGACTGCCAGAAGAAGACATGCTAATCAGGAGCAGGCGATGCGCGTCCCAACCAGGGCAATCCGGCGCCTGGCGAGCACGACAAGCTCGTGAAGCCATTGGATCGTATGTACCTGAAGCTTTGAAGAGGCTAGGGAAGCTATAGGCTGATGTTACATACAGAAATCCACAGCGAGCACGATCTGCTGCCCCCGGGAGCACCTCCGGGTGTTGTCCCCACCGATCTCGAGCAAGCCACCGGTCTCGAGCGTCTGGAAATTCTTGGCAAGATGCAGGGCGTGGATATCTTCGACATGCGGCCGCTGGATGCCAGTCGCAGAGGTAAGTTTGAAGCCCCCAAAGTCCCCTCTCTCTTTTTTCCTCTCTCTCTCTCTCACACACACACACACTAACGACTTCTCGAGGCACACTGGACAACCCGATTGTCGTTAAATCCTTCGGCGACGAGCAATACGTCGGCTGTACTGGCTGCCCGGCCGACTCGCACGTCGTCCTCTGGCTAACTTGCTCCCGCGACCGCCCAGTCGAGCGTTGCCCGGAGTGCGGAAGCGTGTATAAGATGGAGTATGTTGGCCCGCAGGAAAGCCACGATACGCACGGGCATGGGCATGGTGCGCATGATATCCATGATGATGCGGACGGTGCGCACAACTACGAGGGAGAGCCGAAGACTATGGCGGATTTTGTGAGGCCGGAATATAGGTAGGTGCTCGCTCGTGAATGGACGGGAGAGACTAGCGCAGGGACAGGGATGGAGGGCTGGATAGCGCTGTACAGATATTGCTGCTGCCAGGTAGATGGTGGATACGGTTTGAGCGATCCATCTACGCCATAACTCCTTGACAAATGCGTGGTGCTCTGCCGTCACATCCTCAGCATGAAGCGTCCGCCACAGCATCTTTGGCATCCCGCGAAGCAGCGGCCAACACTGATTCTCTACGATGCGAGACCTGCCATTCCGTGACGCACCTCCGTCTATGATGCGACAACAAGCTGCCTCTCATGAGCCTTTGAGGGCGATCATGCCCACGACGTACGGCTCAGCCTCCTTGTCGAAGGATTCCACCTTGTAGGCGTTCTTGATAGCAGCGTTGTCTCGCATGCTCGCCAGTTCGCCGTCTGTGAAGGGCACGAGTTCGCCTTCGACTACCTGCTTTAAGTGCTGTTCGATCGTGGCAGCATCGACGCCCACTTTGATCGCCACGATGCTGGTAGTAGTCTCAGATACCCCAAATCGCCTGAAGGACTCTGCGATCTACTTGCAAGAATTAGGAAAGACTGAACAGAAAGGAAAAAGGCGGCACACCCACGTTATTGTTCGGCGACAGCGCAAACACAATCTCAGAATGGACGTTCTTGCTCTTCAGCCGGCCATGCACCAAATCATTGATAGCTCGGAAGCAGGCCGCGAAAACGTGATGTCTTGACATCAGCACTGAAGCATCGAGGAAAGCGTACCCATACTCGCTGTTCCCTTCGAGAAGTTGTTGCCGCAGGAAGCTTGCGTTCTTGACGTTCTTGAAGAGCGCGATTTGCAATGGGTGGTTTTGCAGGTGCGGCAGCTGAACAATTTCCATCGTCTTTACTCCGTCTACCGGAGTGGAACTGGGGCGGAGAGAGTGCCAATGCCAGTGTCCGCTGGTTATTCGGATTTGAACGCCGATAACATCCGTCAAAACGTTCACACAGTCAGGCTTGGTGGCATGACTCTTGAACGAGGCGCCATTTCATGCACGAGTCAGACTAGCGCAGAACAAAGGCTTGCCGGCCACTCATGCGCCAGCTCCTCCAGCTTCCATACAGACGGCATCCTCCGGCCACGGCAATCTCCATTGCAGCACACAAACGTCGCGACCCGCCGCGACCATGTCAGATTCTCCGTTACACCAGAGTCTCCCGGTTCAGCGGCATCAACTCAAGCGTCTCTCCGATGCCATCACTGCCCCCAGCAACCATCATGCAAGCGGCCCTCCTGGTAAGGTGCGCAAGACCGCGCCTGCGCGGACGGGGCAAGCGTGCGACAGGTGTAAAGTGAGGAAGATCCGGTGCGATGCCAGACCGGGAGGATGTTCGCCATGTCTGCAGAACAGTACCGAATGTAAGACTACGGATCGCATCACCGGGAGGACGACGAGCAGAGGGTATACGGAGACGGTGGAGAATGAGAACGTGGGTTTGCGCATGTATGCTGCGCAGCTCGAGGCGCAGTTGAAGCAAAATGGCATTGAATTGCCACCCGGGCCGCCGATCGCGCAGCCACCGTATCAGCAGTCCATATACTCAAGCTGGGACGCGCCTTCCGCGAATGGCAATGGAGTACCGGCAACGCACACTGAACGTCACGGCTCGGTTGGTTCGCATCTACCGAAATTCCGCCAAGGCTGCGTGGGCGACAATTACCTGGGTGTGGCGTCCGAGAGCAACTGGCTGAGTCCGATAGAAGGGACGTCACTTACACTGTTCGGGACCAAGATCGACCTCGCCGACTTCATGCCTCCAGAACCCAATGCGGATGCCGAGGCCATGTCGTATCAGACATTCCTGGCGTTCACCACGGGCAAGCGTACTGCCAGTGCGCCCGTGCTGCCTGATTTCTCGCAAACGAGACAGTATGCTGAGTGGTACTTCCGATCAATTCAGGTCTTCATACCGGCTCTACACAAGCCGGACTTCTTCCGCCTGCTGGATCGTATCTACCACGAAGGTCATGATGCAACACCTGCTGAGCTAGTCATGGTGCATATGATGCTATGCATCATGTACTTTCAATACTCAGCGCGCAACAATAGTCCGGACACGAGGCAGATGTCTTTCGAGCATTACCACTACTGCTTGACACTGGTACCAGACCTCATGATGAATCACAAGTTCGAGGATATACAAGCGCTTGCTCTCATCTGTTCGCAACTGCGCAATCAGCCGAGACCGGGTGCAACATGGTCCTTCGTACGGCGCGTGCTCGCTCTGGCTATAGAATCGGGCTTACATCGTTCTGCTAAGGCATGGCCAAATGGCTCAAATACACAGCTTGACGCACATATGATCGAGATGCGCAAACGTGTCTTCTGGACCTTGATGCTTTTCGACATCAACTGCAGCGGCAATTTCGGACGACCCATGCCGCTCAGATTTGAGGACTTTGACATTGAGATGCCGGAAGCGGTGAGCGATTGCTTACCGGAGGAGGAAGCTACTCTGACGCCCTGGAAGCGCTGTTCCTTCCGGGCCGGTCTCGAAGGCTTCAAGATCTTGAGGATTATGATGCGGCTCTACTCCACTTTGTATGCGGTCAATCCTTCACCAGGACCATACGAAGCTACCGTCAGAGATCTCGCGAGGGAGCTTCAGGTCTTTCAAGAGCAGCTACCGCCTGAGCTGCAGGGCGGTCCGCAAACGACATTCGAGGATCGCACGTCCGCACTATTCATCCAGCTTTCGATCCTCGAGTGTCAGCTGCTTTTGCATCATCCAGCGACCTATCGGTCGAGCTCGCAGCAGATGTACAATGCAAACCTCGATACTTGCCTTGAAGCAAGCAACAAGATGATGGTCGTTGCCGCGCGCCTCAAAGAACTCCAGTCCCTCGATACCACGCTCTACTACACCACAGATTTCCTCGCCGCAATCTGCACTACACTCTTCATACACAGCGAACGGAAGAGTACGCTCTCACATCTCGATCTGGCACGTCTGCGAGCAGATATGGGCACCTGGCTGGATGTTCTCGGCACCGTTGGCCAAATGCTAGGCACTGGCATGCGCCTCCAGCAATTCATGGCTTCAATCATCGACCGGCACGTCACAGAAATCAACCGACATATCGCCGCCCAAACCGCTTCAGCAGCTGTTGCTAGTGTCGCCGCTGCCGCAAACAGCTCACCCACCTCGTCACTAGACCAGCCCACCAAACACGAACACCCTCCACCAGAATTCTACCCGACCGCACCACCGAACTACGCACCCTACAACCCAAGTGGTACCACGAACCCTCTCGCAACGCCTACTGCTGCGCCACAAGCGCAAGCCTCGCCACAAGTGCCCATCATCACGACTACACCTCCGTTTGACCCAGCAGCTTGGCGGCATTTTGCGGAGAGCATGATGAGCGGAAATCCAATTCCTAATGGGGCGGGATATAGTGCTGCGCCGAGTCTGATGCCGCTTACGGAAATAAGTATGAATGGGAATGCGGCATTTGGAGGGATGGCGATGCCGGATTCGTCGAGGGATTGGCCGATGAATACGTATGCGAATTCAGGTGGGCATAACGGGCTGTGAGAACGAGGGCATAGATGAAGCCGCGATAATGCTTGACATGCTTTATGCCGTATCGATGGCGGCGAGGACCCGGTGGCGAGGGCTGTTGACGATGTCGTAAATGTGTGTATGTATGTCATTTTGGCCAATTTTCGATTCGATACCTACATAGCGAACTTGAGGCTACTTATCTGGAGCACAAGTCAGCCCAAGAGCGGGTATTCGAGTCGGCGCGACCAAGCCTGATTTCAGACGCATCCGCACCGGGAGCCATGGCGCCGCTCTTAGCTTACACCGAGAGCCTGTTGCAGCTGCCATATGGGGCTAGCCCCATTGTCGCTCCTGCCGCGGCAAAATCGCACCTTCCTTCTCTTTCGTCACGCCTATTCCAGCTGACATGAGAAGCCTTACAATTCACGGACAGGCGCAATGACGGCTCTGGCATTGATCAAGAAAGCAGGCTGTTCTGTCCGCCCTTATCCCAGCTCTGTCTGAGTATGAGCCTTGAGTTGTCCCGGACCGTCAGCAGATGACACTGCCCCTCATCCACCTTCCTCATCTGGCGCCTGCAAGCTGGCGCTACCATAAAAATGTTATATTTTACTTCAGCTTGCGCTTCAGCTTCCCGCCAGTAGGTGCCTTTCACTCTTCCTCTCACACCCTTGACTCTTCCAGGCGTAATGCCCAACGGAGCGCCCCCTTCTACCGCCTCCCACCCAATGACCTCTACCCTCAACTTCTCGGACCCTGCGCCCCCAGGTCAGATCAGAGCATGGCCGAAGCCAACCAGGACCGGCACAATGCCCTTCTCGCACGAGAAGACTGGCTTCAAGGGCGAGACGTACTATCTTGTCTGGGGCGACGTTAAGAACAGCGACAAGACACCATTGATCTGCGTCCATGGCGGACCAGGCGCAACACACAACTACCTCCTACCTATATCATTGATCTACGAGGACTTTGGTATCCCAGTTGTGATGTACGACCAAATCGGATGCGGCAAAAGTACACACTTCCGGAATCTGCGAGGAGACACGAAGACCTGGACCCCTGACCTTTTCATGGACGAATTCGAAATGCTCATGGACCACTTGGGTATCAAGACGTACGACTTCCTCGGCCAAAGCTGGGGAGGCATGCTTGGCGGCCAATTCGCGCTGCAACGCCAGCCCAAGAACCTGCGCAAATTGATCATCAGCGACTCCCCAAGCTCCATGATCCAATGGGTCAAGACCGCCAACCACCTGCGTACCTTGCTCCCGAAAGACGTACAGGAGACTTTGACGCGGTGCGAGAAGGAGGGCAAGACGGATACAGACGAATACGAGGACGCAGTCATGGTGTACTACCGGCACTACGTCTGTCGCCTCAAAGACTGGCCTTCGGAGGTTAATGACGCCTTCGCCGCGCTCAAGGACGACGATACCGTCTACTGGACCATGAATGGGCCGTCAGAATTCTACGTCAGTGGGAGTCTGAAGACGTGGAGTATCGATGATGGTCTGAAGGAAATTACGGAGGAGACCTGTCCCGGTGGCATGTTGGTGATCAATGGATATTGGGACGAGGCGCAGGATGAGACTTGTGTCAAGTTCTTTACGGAGCCGAAGTGTAGGACCAAGTGGGTGAAGTTTGCGTTGAGCGGGCATATGCCGATGTGCGAGGAGACGGAGAGGTATGTGGCAGATCTTGGGTCGTTCCTGACGAGTGAGTAAAGGGTGCACAAGAGGCTCGTAAAGTCTGCAGAGGACACGTTCTGTGTCCGTACGAGATTACTATCCTCGTCTCGCTGCGTGGGTGCGGCTGTTGAGGCTGCGTAGGTCACCTGCTTATAGCTGGGCGACCCATTACTTCGTATGGTCGGCGTTGACGCCGTCGCGCACTTTGGTACACTGTATCCAGTCCCTCCTCTATTGACCACCGCCTTCTTCTAGTTCGACCGAGTCCTCAAGGTTTATGCTCAGCCGCCGAGCCGCCAGCATCAGTGACTGGCCTTGGTGGCTGTGACGAGCTTTCCTTCGTCAAGCCCAGAGGAAGCTTCTCCTCCAGACTGCTCTCCTTCATACCCTCTTCCTGACCGGTGAGCAAAGTGTACACAGGTGCATCCAGCTTCTCGCGGCCTTTTAGGAAGTCAAGCTCCAGCATGAAGACATAGCCGAGCAGGGTGCCGCCCAGCTTGCGAACGAGTTGGCCTGCTGCTGCTGCAGAACCACCTGGAAGACATTTGTCAGCTCTTGAACCTCACAGGCATTGCAGACACTGTCGCTCACCAGTCGCAATGATGTCGTCAACAATTACAACCTTCTGCCCCGGCTTGATGCTCCCCTTCTGCGCCTCAAACACATCCTCTCCGTACTCCTTCTTGTACGTCGCCGTCTCCACCTCACCAGGGAGCTTGCCCTTCTTCCGTACCGGCACGAAGCCTGCGCCCAACCTCACGGCCAACGTGGTTCCGAACAGGAAACCTCTGCTCTCCAATCCGACGAGCACATCAATGTCGCTCGCCTCACCGATCTGGGTATTGAATGCTTCAGCGCATAGTAGCTCTAGTGCTCGTATTAATCTGGAATGTAATGCGTGGTTTGCGAAAAGCGGCATGATATCCTCGAACAGAACGCCTTTGCTTGGAAAGTCTGGGTATTGCGTGAGCCCGTTGCGGAGGTTTACTTTAAGACGCTGAGTGGCTGTCAGCGCTCATTCGCCAATGCATGGTATCTAGGCCAACTTACGGCGAGTTCGGAGGAACTGGCGGCAGAGGCGGCGGACTGTCCTCCTTTGGCGGCATCTTGAATAGCACCTCCGGTGTTCCCAAACGGCGGATGCGACTTTGGATGCGGAGCCGTGACTGTCGGATCAGGTTTGCCTTCCGGCGGTTTTGAAGCGGTCGACGGCTTATCAGCTCGCTGTGTATTTGCGCCCTGATTGTCCGGATGGCCGTGCGGCGGATGAGACTCTTCGTAACCCACAGGTTTGCCAGACATCGCGGAGAAAAAGAGCGGAGGTGGGAGCGGCAGGGAGTCAGATATTTAAAGAAATGTATCGATACGCGCGCACACAGGACACGCACAGAGCCGTGGCGCGATGACTGCTCGGGCGCGGGTAGCAAACGGAATTTTTGCCCTGACTGGCGGCGTAATCGACGTGCTTGCCTATCTTGAGCAAGGGCCTCTAGTGGGTGAAGCGTCGTGCGATTCGTCCAGAGATGGCAAAGGGGAGTGAGTACACGGGTGGTCGATGCGGTGTGATGTTTCGCGCAGGAACTACTCTGCCAGGGTGGACAGCATCCGTGGAGCTATTCGGCGCCGATGCTGTAGGCTGTCGTGTCGCCGGCCCGGAGTGGTCCTGTGCCTGCAGGTGAGACGACAGTCAGGTTACACGGAATCGTTGCGTATCTAAAACGTTGACACAGGAAAACGCGGGCGCGGAGCGGTCAAGGATGCATTTACACGTGGGAGCAGATCGAGGGGCGAATGGAATGCCGTGGTGACGCTGCGGCTCCTTCACTGCTGCTTCCATCCCACCCTTTCCCGCCACCGGCATTGAGCAAGTCACGCCAATATCGTCGACAAAGGCGATCTAATCCAGTGTGACGACTTGAACATATACGCTGTCTCACATGTTGTGAAGCAGTCCTTTGTCGGACCGTACGGTTCTACCTGCATGTCCCATCATACCCGAAACGGGATGCTAGAGGTGGATGATCTTCGAGAATTCTTCCCTGCAAGCCATCATGCCGCTGCATACGCCGTCGAGGCTTCGAACAACTATCGGACCAATAGCGTGCTGTGGGGTGGGAAGCTGACTGCCTCGAATGTGGCGCCGGGGCATGTATGTAGCCAGCAAGGCTAGGAGTTCAACAGCAGGCAGAGCTATCTCGCAAACGGAGCTGCCGACTGGTAGCAGCATCCTGCGGTTGGACGATCTAGCTACCGACAATCAACTCACACGTCATGAGCCTAGTCTGCTCGCTGGCCTTGGTGTGAGCTGTAGCCTCGAAGACTGCATCCCGCAAACGACTCGGGATGTGGGGACCACAATGCGGGCGGGGGATGCAGCTCATGTGTGCAGCAGCAGTGGGCTTGACTTGCCGTCCAGTGGCAGCAGGCCGACCATCATACTGCTCCTTGGTCTCGAAGCCGCTGGATATCCTGGTCACTATACCCAGCCTCTGCGAGCACATCCTCGGTATGCTGGCCCAGGGTTGGCGGCGTCCTTCTCACTGCGGCTCTGGAATCGCTGAACTTGACAGCCGGACCGATTCCTTTCCATTCCCCGCTGCCAACTGCGTTCCATGCTCGCGGCTGGATCATGTCTCTGGCAATCGCTTGCGGATGCTCGAAGGCCTTCTGGATGCTATTGACTGGCCCGTGAGCCAGCCCTGAGCTGTCCAGCACCTTCAGCCACTCCTCCGATGTCTTCGAGGCGAAGACGGCGTCGAAAATCTCATCCATCTGTGGTCGATGTTCGACTCTCTGAGCATTCGTTGCGTATCGCGAATCCTCAGGAAGATCGCTGCGTTCGATCAGCCGGCAAAGCGTTCGAAACTGTCGGTCATTGTTCGCTGCTAGGGCGAGCCAGACGCCGTCCTTGCACTTCCAGGTATTGTAAGGCACGATGCTCGGATGAGCTGCGCCGTATCGCTTGCCGTCAACGCCCATGTTCAACCAATTGGCACCAACATTGATGAGCAGACTCAACTGCGTCTCAAACAACGATGCCGAGATATGCTGACCTCTTCCAGTCTTCTCACGATGGTACAATGCCGCCAGGATGGCACCATGGGCGTACAGGCCGGTGCTCATGTCCGTCATGCCAAGTCCCGGTCGAACAGGTCCGCCCTCAGAATGCCCAGTGATATGCATCAACCCTCCTTCAGCAGCAGCAATGGCATCGTAGCCAGGCCGCTTGGCGTATGGGCCGTCAGAGCCGTACCCAGAGACAGAAGCGTAGATCAACCTGGGGTTGATTTCCGACAAAGCAGCGTAGCCTATGCCGAGCCTATCTGCTCCGCCTGGAACAAAGTTCTCAATCACTACATCGCTTTGCTTTACCAGCTTCTTCACGACTTCCAGCGCCTTCCCTTTCTTCAAATCGAGGGTCAAGCTTCGCTTGTTTCGATTGATGGATGCGAAGTAGAAGCTGATCGGTCCAGCTTCTGGTCTCCAGGCTTCTATCTCTCCTTTGCCCAGCCACGAACGGGTTTCATCGCCTTGAACAGGCTGCTCGATCTTGATAACGTCGGCACCGTAGTCGGCCAAAGTCTGGGAGCAAAACGGACCAGCCAGGATACGGCTGAAGTCTAAAATCCGAACGCCTTTCAGCGGACCGTCTGAGTTGCCTGGTGCTGACGATGTCTCATTGTGTCTTCTCCAGGTCCTCGAAGGCGTACTTTGGCTACGAAGGCTACCTACTGGTCGCAACGCCAGGGTATCTGAGAGAGCCGGCAGACGTCGGAAAGCATTCAGGCGCATCGCCATAGCGTGAACGGTTGCCTATCGCTCAGACGCTATCAGCTCCGACCTACATCTGAGGTCATTTAAAGATATAGCCAACTTAGCCAGCAAGCACAGCATTCAATGCCGTCCTCTACGGAGGAGTGCGGGGCCGGCTGAACAGGCTCCGAATTCGCAGCTGCCGTACCGAGCCTTGTGTGCAGCGCGGGGCTACTCGTGTAGATCGATGAGTTACAACATCTCTGCTTCCATTGAAACGGTAGTCATACCGTTGGCTTCTAAAGACTGGTGTTGGCTTCGACCATTGGGCCATGACCGCTGTTCGCAGGTTGGCGTCAATAGCCCGCAGGTCAGTTTTGCAAGCTGGTGCCACACGCCCACAATGCCTCTGGAAGCAGAGCTATGACCATCGAAGTATATTGTCGACTGCGACTGCAGCTGGATCAACGTTACAGCGCACATATGTCGCGAAGGCAACGGATTATCTCCCGATCTACGCCGACTACAACGAATCTCAGACATTGGTGCGGGAATCAATTTCGAAGATCTGTGCAGACTTTCCACTAGAGTACTGGCACGATGTTGACAACAAGGCTCGCTGGCCAAGCAAATTCCAGGAGGCCGTGGCGAAAGACGGATGGCTGGGGATCATGATGCCATCCGAGTATGGCGGCAGCGAGCTAGGATTGTCAGAGGCCACTGTGATGATGCAGACCATCTCCGAGAGCGGTGGCGGCTATACAGGGAGCAGCTGCGTTCACATGAACATCTTCGGCTTGGCGCCTGTGGTCAAATACGGCACCGAGGAGCAAAAGCGGCGTTTCCTTCCTCCGTTAATCCAGGGCAAGGAGCGAGCGTGCTTCGCAGTGACGGAGCCGAATACGGGTCTCGATACACTCCGGCTACAGTCTTTGGCTATCCGCGACGGCGATGAATACACCCTCAAAGGGAGTAAGATCTGGACATCGACAGCGCAAGTCGCGGAGAAAGTGCTCATCCTCGTCCGCACGACACCCATCGAGCAATGCAAGAAACTTACCGAAGGTCTCACCCTCTTCTACACCGACCTCAATCGCGACCAAGTATCCGTGACAGAGATCAAGAAGATGGGCCGCGCAGCCGTCGACACCAACTCCCTACACTTCGACGGCTGGCGGGTCCCAGCTGCTGACCGGATCGGTAGCGAAGGGGACGGCTTCCGGCAAATCATGCATGGCATGAATGCCGAGCGTATCTTGATAGCTGGCGAAGCAGTTGGTATCGGCTACGCGGCCTTGCGGCTAGCGGCGAATTACACCAGAGAGCGAATTGTTTTCGGTCGGGCCATCGGAAAAAACCAAGCAATTCAACATCCTCTCGCAAAGGCTTGGTGCAATCTTGAGAGTGCGCGGTTGATGATCATGCAAGCGGCGAAGATGTGGGATGAGGGATTTGCTACGGGTGAATATGCGAATGCTGCAAAGTATTTGGCGGGCGAGAATGCGTTTGCAGCGTGCGAGACGGCGCAGTGCAGTATGGGTGGCATGGGCTACGCCAAAGAATATCACGTGGAGAGGCTGCTGCGGGAGGTAGTGATACCACGACTGGCGCCGATCAGCAGGGAGATGTGTCTGAACTACATCGCGGAGAAGGTGCTGGATCAGCCCAAGTCGTACTGATTCTACCCTGCCCGAGCGATATCGAAGCCGGCTGTGCCTTGTCCGGCTTCGCATTGTACGAGATATTCCCGCAAGGCAAGAAGTTGAACGCGATGCCGTTTCCACCGCGAGAGCGAGGGTAGCCGTGCGTACCAGCACCCAAGCTGGTTCATCCGGCTCCAACCCAATTCTAATCGATGGGCAAACCTTTGAGCCAGAAAGTCGAGTCGATCGGGATGCTGCAGTTGATCTCGCCGTATGGATGCGTGTGATTCAAGCCGGCGCGAGGCTGTCTTGGCTGTCAAAGTAGAAGGCAGTCAGGGACAGGTAGAGATTGGATGAGGATGGCAGCACGATCTGCCAGGCTCATTAACGGCTGTATAGGGACGGGGAGAAGGGCCGAGGATCGGTATCCACTCGGCCACGGCGGGATGCATCGCCTGCGATCAAATGCGTGGCAAGGCAACCCTCTTCAAACCCCTTCTTGCACAGAGCGCAGAAGTCCTCGAAGTAGGGATTCTCGGGTCCATAGATCTTGATCAGACGCTCCTCGAGAGCTTTGCCGGGCCTTCTGCGACAAGATCCGCCACTGCCTGATGTGTCCATAATCATAAGAGGAAGGCTTAGCCGCAGGATTCAACGAGGCTGCAGCGTCAGAGCATCGATTTATATCCTCCGAGACCTGGTCCTCGCTTCCGTGGAGCCCCCTCCGGCACCTCGCCCTCGTACGCCCGAGATGATGCCAGTCAGTCCAAGTAGACTTTCGCGCCGCGAAGTTTACCAGCGCGCGATCTTGTGCCAAAGGAGTAGGCAATGGGCAAGATGAAATATTTCGATACTGACAGGCAGAGCGCTGCTTGGATAGACCCATACATCGTCTGGTGGCAGCGGGAGAGGTGGAGGCCAAGTCTCAGACCGCAGATGAAGTCGCTGTGGGTCGCAGGTTGATAGCAGCTGAAATCAGAAGGAGCGAGCATCATCCGAGCACAATTGCGCAGAACATTGCGCGAGATCTTTGGTACAGCGATTTCTTCAATTACAGAACCGACCAGATCCGCCGGCCGACTGCCTATGCTTGCATACATTTAACTCAATTCATGTCCATTGCCATTTTTACTCACTTGCTCGCACGTGTCAGAAGGGATCAAAGTCATCGAAGCCTCGACTCCTTCACACTTTCGCCCCATCTCTCTCTCTAATGCTCCAGCAGGCGCAAGTTACCCTGCACCACCACGTTCTCCAAAACACTTCCTGGCGGGATATCGATCGTGCTTCCCTCCGTTGCCACGATAATGACCGTACCCTTGAGCACGACCCCACGGCCAAGGTTGACGGCACCGGTGATGGTGAGGTGGTCGAGCTCCAGAATCTTCGGGATACTCGGAATCCGGCTCTGGAACTGCGAGACCTTCTTGAAGTCGCTGCCGAGCTTGATGAGCGGCGCGGCACCGAACCGGTTCGGGTCCATCATGAGCTGGCCGTGCTTGAGGGTGTATAGGTCAGACTTGACGAGCATGAGGTCGGAGCAAGTCTTGACGGGCAAGAAGCGGCGACGCGGGACGTTGACACCGTGGGCGTTGTTGAAGTGCTTGATGGCAGCACCGACCGCGGTCTCGAGCTGGAGGACCGAGACGTCGGTCTCGCCCTTCTTGTCTGCGGGGATGCTCTTGCCGTTCGGGATGATCTCCATCTCGAGCTCGTTCTGCTCTACGACGCGCTTGACGGCGCGGAGGTTCATCCAGATGTTGTTGGTGTTGAAGTACTTGAACTTCTTGATGCTCTTGAACTCGTTGACGTACTGCTTGGGCACCTGAGCAATCTCGAGCAAGCGAGCCTGGCCCTCGTAGTCGATGATGGTGCCACCCTTGACATCGGCCTTGGTCTTGTCTGTCAGCTCCATGATGTACTCTGCGCGAGTCTCAACCATGTGCTGGAGGATGTTCAAGTCGACGACGGCGCCGAGGTTGTCGGCGTTGGAAAGGAAGAGGATCTCAATACCGCGGTCGAGGAGCTTGTCGAGGATGCCGGAGTTGTAGAGGGACTCGAAGACGTCACCGTGGCCGGGTGGGTACCAGTCGGAGATCTGCGAGTCGGCGTGCTTAGGTGCGGGGAGGAGCGAGTCCTTGAGAATACGCGGGTATTTCGACTGGTTGAAGGTCATGATGTCGATGTTGTGGCCCTCGTACTTCTTGATAATGTTGGCAGTGTCCTTGTCGGTGTTGAATGAGTTCATGAGCACCATCGGGACGTTGACGTCGTATGTGCGGTTCAGGTATTCAATCTGACGGACGGACAAGTCGAGGAAGGACATGCCATCGCGGACTTCAATGACGGACTTCGGGCCAACGCAGCCCATGGAGGTACCAAGACCGCCATTGAGCTTGAGCACCGCGAGCTTGCTGAGGAACTCGACTGACTCGCTGTTGCCAAGGCTGTTGTAGTCGACGACCTGCTCCGGCTTCGGGGGAGCAATGCGGTTCCAGTCGATCTCGTTACCCTTTGCCTTGTCGTTGAGGTAGCGACGGAAGAGGGCGAAGAAGTTGTCCATCTCAGTCTCGAACCGCTTCTTCTCTTGCGGGTCCTTGACAGTATCTGCGAGGTTGTTGAGGGCATTACGCATCTGCGAGGCGGCCACGGAGGTGGAGGTGTTCTCAAAAGCCTGTGCATCGAGGAGGCTCGTCAGCGATCTGGACGTCGTAACAGGCATCGTGAAGAGTAGATTGGGGTTGAGAGGTGCAGGAGATGGAGCTTCGAAAGGCCAGAGTCCTCGGTGTTCTCCGAATGCTGCTCGTTGCTCCGCCACCCACTCTCGTTTGCCATTGAACACGCGGGGGAAGGCAGCATTCACTGCGAACCCTCGGATCTCAGGCAGACGCCATCGAACCATCAAATCCGGGGCAGCGGTCAGGAGAAATAGGCAGGAGTAAGCTTACCACATGGGACTGCGACTTCCCGTGATGCCGCTCGCCGGCCTCACCGTTGGTGGCCTGCTTCATGTGCGAGGGCAGTGCGCTCTTCGTAGCCATTGTGTCTGATCGTTCCGGGGGGGGGGGGGGGTTGTGGACTTCGGAGTGTGTTCAGATGCTGTTGTTTTGCGGGTCAGTGAACAGTCGATGGAGGGGAATGAAAACCTGGCCGGTCTGTACCCTGCTCTCAACTAAACCCGGAAAGTGGGGTGTACTTGTTTCGCGGACAGACCAAGCTCTTTCCCGTATTGGGCGACCTACGTTCAGATTGGCGTTGCCTGTATTACACGTAGGCGCTCGTGGAAGCTCGTGGTGAGGGCGAGGGTGAGGAGTAGAATGGGTAGCAGTGAGAGGGGGAGGGTGAGGGTGAGGGTGGTGCTAAATGTACTGGAGACGTCGATCTGGCAACAACTTATTTAAGGTGCCCCTCCATCAAGCCCACCTCAGAGTTCTGCGGACCCTGGGAGATCATTGCAACCGCCGGGGCTTCCCCAACGTTCAGGGCAACGTCACTCCGCTGTGGTTCGCCGCCGCTGCTCAAAACCTTCTCCATCTAGACCTGTCCAAGATGCGATTGAGCCTCTAGCCGGCCAACCGTCCTGCCTTCCACTGCCGGCGTCTCACGTTAAGCCATGTGAAGCCTGCCGTTAGCCGAGGGACAGGCTGCCATCTTGAGGGATGTTGATACAAGCGCGCAAAGCCCGCCGTCTTTGCTGAGCCTAGTGGGGTGTAGTTTCATCCCCGTCTGCACGCAGTACACCGCTCTCATCACACCGACTCCGTCGAAACATACACCGACATACACGGCATCCGCTTCACCATGCCGCCAAATTTCTACCCAGGTCCCGAAAGATACGTCATAATTGGCAGCTGTGCGCAGTACGCCTTCCAGCTTCGACGACTGCCGCAGGCTGGCTGCAACTCTCGCCACCCCAAAACTCGGCCCGCTGCAACCCCGAACGGGGATTCTTTCGGGACTCCAAGGCAGTGCCTGCGGAGCTCTGCGCTGTCCGGCACAAAGGTGATCAGCACTAGCTTCGCCCAAGCGGGCGTGGCGTTCCGAACCTGCGTCTCCACGTGCAGCCTTCTTGCCGTTCTACAGGGTGGCGATAACAATGCGGGAGCGGAGAGGATGTGTTTCGCCCACGACTACTCACCGCATGTTGTGCGACTGTGCCACACATACTTGGAGGGTTCAATTGGTGGCGCAATGGTCATCCCCGAGAGCCGTTTCGACAGCTCCAGACTGAGTTCGAAGTCGGTCTTGGCATCGCTCCCGAACTTACCCGATGTGGAAGGGGATGCTCTATTCTACATATCTGGGTACGCGGACGTTTTGCAGACGAGGCATCATTGTTTCCCTACCCCAGCGAAGACATCGAGACCCGAGACAGATCCCAACGTCCGCTCACAAGATTCCCACAAACACTGTGTCGACCCAACACCATCATGACCTGCGTAGAGATGTCTGCGGCACCAATTCCCAGATTGTGATCCAAGACAAGCACTGGACCAGACTCAAGGCCATGCGCCTGACGGAAGTCGCGCCTCACGATTGTATCGTCTCAATACCTGCCGCTGTCGGTCTAGCTGTAAGGCTTGATGATGCTCAGCGTCTCCTTCCCAGAAGTGTCAGCATGTGCGACCGAGCCAGACCTGCTCACGTCCCCATTCACACTGACAAGCGTGTTCATCATGCCATGTCTTTGGTGCATTTGACGTGGCTTCTGCCTGCCTCCGGGTGTCGTTCGGAAGATTTCAATCACTGGTGCGTCCGCAAAAGCGATAGCTCGAGGCTTCTCTAGTCGTAACTGTACTTGGCTTCCAGGTAGTAGTTGATTCAACATGCGCTTTTGAAGTGCTTTGACGGTGTAGTCAGCGAGCGCTTCCAGAGTGGCGAATGAGGTATCTTGCATAATCTGCACTCCCGTATCAGCTCATACATCGGAGCAATAACTTCTGCGTAGCGACCTGACTTACCTGCACAAGCGTCTGCTCAATATTAAACAAAGCCACGACCCCCTCTTCACTCCCCGCACCGCCTTCTTCCTGCCCCAGCCAAACCCACAAACTCACCACGACCGGCTGCTTCCCCCTCCTCTCATACCCATTCACCCCCACCAACAGCATGAGCTTCACCTCCCTCACGACAAACACCCTCTCCGTCTCTCTCCTCCGCCCCAGCTCGTCAAATCCACTGATCCCAATCAACCCCACCCCATTCCCATACATACTCGCCTTGGGAATATTCACCTCCACCACACTCCTGCCAACAATGAACTTCCCTTCTGCTTTCCGACCCATTCCGATGATGGCCTCTTCGGCTGCCGCGGACAATTGGCCAGCGGTTTGGTTCGGTTGCGAGGCTGACCGGATCCCTTTGGCGAGTTCGCCGTAGTGTATCGTACTGGCGTCCAATTCATCGCTGGAAGCTGCGGAGGAGAAGCCGGTCCGAAGGTCCAGGGTCAGGGTCAAGGTGGCGGGTTGTTCTTTGGGGTTTCCCCAAACGTCCGGAGCGAGCACGCCGTGCGGGAGGGAGAGGTTGGTTATGGAAATTGTATCTTGGTTCTCAGGTGACATTGTCGGTGGCGAAGCCATTTTCGACCTACGGCCTACTATTTGGAGGCTCTTTCTGACTTGCAAATTGCAGCCTTTCGACAAGCGGAGGCAAGAGATCTTTTCAGTTCTTCATGTTTTCCCCTGAGCCTGCCGGTACCTCCGTCAGAAATTCCCAAGGTGAGCACGACCAAGTGGCTGAATATTCTGGTGCGAGATGCGACTGCGAAAATTTGTGTTCGTGATGTTGTTGTCGAGGAGTTAGGGCGCAACAATGTGAAGTCTTGGCATGCAGAAAGTGGCAGAGCTCACGCACAGACGCATCCGCATAAGGCAATAGTAGGAGCGTTGTGAGGCAGACGCCAAAGGTACTTGCGTTCCTGCGAGGCCTAATCAGCATTGCATGCGGCGAGGAACAAGAAATTGGGATTATGAGCTGCATTACGTAGTTCAATATACTACATGTCGGCTACGCTATGCTACGCTTCCACATGCACGCCAGACGCCAGTGCCAACGACTTTTTCTCTCACGCATCGCACATCCTTGGGCTCCGCCCGCTTTTACCTTCCCAACCTAATGACTCCCGCAGCAATCAATTTCTGAATCTTACTCCTCACTTGCGGATTCTGCATATGATTCTGCAACGCCGCCGGGTCCCCTTTTGCCTGCTGCAAAATACTCTGCATAACCGGATCCTGCAAGATTCCCATAATCTCCGGATCGCGCTGGATCCTCTCCTGCGCCTGCTGCTCCGTTTCGCCCTCCTGCGCCGAGAACTGTGCCTGCAACGCCTTCTGGCTTTGCTGCTCGATCTCCCGCGCGTTCTTCCCGTCTTTGTCGTGGACCGTCGCTTCTTCGCAGACGTCCAGGCATTTGTTGTATTCTTTCATGGCGAAGAGGGCCTGGGCTTTGCGAAGGTAGGCGCGGGTGAAGGAGGGGTCGCGCTTGATGGCTTCATCGCAGTCGGCGACGGCGGAGGGGAAGGTGAGGAGTTTAATCAGACAGGCGGCGCGGTTGGAGTAGCCGCGAGGGTCGTCGGGAGCGCGCTTTATCATTTCACTGTAGGCTTCGACGGCGCCGGGCCAGTCGGCGTCTTTGAATTTCTGGTTGCCAAGTTCACGTGCTTCTTCGGCTTTGGCGGGGTCGATGTAGGATTCTTTTTCCGCCTTGGCTTTGGCTTTCTCGGCTGCGCGGAGTTTGTTGAGGATCTCGGGGGTGCGGTGTTCGGTCAGGGAGCGTTGGTAGTATTCGACGGCATTGGCGAGGTCGCCTTTCTTCTCGTAGGCGCTACCCATGCGGCCGAAGGCTTTGGCGATGAGCTTGAAGTCGGCGAGGACTTCGCGGCCGTGGTCGATGGCTTGTTGGCAGTCGGCAATGCAGGCATCGTAGTCGCCCTTTTCAAAGTTGGCGGCTGAGCGGTTGGTGAGGTAGGTGATGTCTTTGTGAATCTCCCAAGCTTTGGTGTAGTGTGCAATGGCGGTGTCGAAATCACGCTTCTTATATGCTGCTGTGCCCTCTGCCTTCTCCTTATCCGCCTCTTCCTTAGCCCTCTTCGCTGCTATCGACTCTTCGTCCTCTGGCTCAGGTTCCGGTTCGGGCGCTGGCTCCTTCCCTGGGTGTGACGGCCTAGCATCAGGCATCGGCGTGTCTTCCTCCGCCGCGTTCTTTGCGCGCATCTCCGCCGCAGCCTTCTCGGCATCGTCCGTCTCCGCCATCGTCATGTCCACTCCCAGCATCACGCCCATGACCTGCAAGAACCGCGGATCGCTCAGCATGTCCTGGTTCATCGCCTGCGGGTTGTTCTTCAGATTCTGGAGCTTAGCCATGAACTGTGGGTCGGCAAGATAGGGCGCAGTCTTCGGGTTCTTGGCGAGCTTCTGGATGAGTTGAGGGTCGTTGAACATGCTTCCGAGACCACCGCTGGGGTCACCGGCCAGCCCATCAGCCCGTGCCTCTGCATCGATCGCTCTCCGTACCGACTCCAAACCGGACTTGGCTTGTGCATTTGCCGGGTCCAGCTTGAGTGCCTCTTCGTACGCTTCTACCGATCCGACGAGATCGCCAACGCCGTGCATAGCCGCGCCCTTCCTGCCCCATCCCTTCGCCCAGTCAGGCTTGAGCTCGGTGGTCTTGTTTGCATCCTCTAACGCCTTGTCGAATTGCTTGAGCGATGCGTAGGCGCCGGATCGATTCGAGTAGAGCACGTGATTCTGTGGTTCGATGTTGATCGCTTCAGAGAACTTCTCTCTACAGAACACATCAGTATGAGTATCGACGCAAGTCATATCGACGGATCTTACACTGCTCCGTTGAAGTCCTTCGCTGCGAATAGTTTATTTCCCTCAGCTTTCAAAGCGTCCGCCATGGTTAGTGTAGGTCACGATAGTCTGCGGGTCGGTGTTGTAACGGTGTATGAAATGAAGGAGCAAGGAAGTCTTGTCATGCAAAGAGCGTGAGCTGACACTCGTTCGTTTGATGGTTTCGTTCTGTTTCCAGAAAGCTCGGCGAGCTCTGAGCTCCGCGCATGAGCTCTGACGCATGGTGGCCTGAGGCAGAACTCTCGTCTCGAGGCTGACGATCTCCACAGGCAATGCATCGCTCCAGGCAGCACAGTCGTGAGAGGGATATCACCCAAGAATCGCAAGCAATGTCCGATGACAGCAGAAACGGTGGGCGTCACGACCCGGAAAGGCGCCCCCGGGACTGGACAGACGACTGGGAGAGCGGAAGGATGATTCCAAGATGGGCTCCCCACGAGCCTGACGAGTCTCGCGATCAATTTGTAGCACATGACGAGCAGAAACGCCCGAAAGATGTAACATTCCCTCCCTCTAAGCTGCGGGACTCGGGTCAGACCTTTTGGAGAGCGGCCCAGCTGGAGGCGATTGCCAAGAACTTCACGACAACGACATTGAACAAGTCCACCTTCGTCATCTGCGAGCGAAACGATGCCTACAAAGAGCATCCACTTATCTACGTCAAGCTCGTCCCAGATGCAGGGATGATAGTCATCACTGACACTGGAGCCGATACAGCCGCCAACGCCTCCGGCAAACCAGATCCCAAGCTCCGTACACGACTAAGACAATACCTTGAGCACTGCAACATTCCTGCCAACAACGACCAACCTCTCAACCCCGTTGGGAAAGGCCAATCGGCCTACACCATCATCACATCGCATTGCCACTATGATCACACTCTCGGCATCCCCCAATTCCTCTCCCCCTCGACCCATATCATCTCTTCGGCCGCCGGCCGGCACTTCATCGAATCAGACTTCTACCACCACGGCTTGTTTGACCTCGTAGGTCGATCTGCACCCTCGTACACCGTGACCGACTACGTTGAATCCTTTGAGCACCGGAAGGACCTGAATGTTACATTCATCCAGACGCCGGGCCACACTCCTGATTCTCTTGCTTGGTACGACCATAGCGAGAGCCATCTGTACGTTGGAGACAGCTTTTATAGGATCGGAGATGATGGGATGCCAATTCTGTTCACTTCGGAAGGGAATCTAGTGGAATGGGTATTTAGTATGCAGAAACTTGCCGTGTTCGTGAAGGGTGAGAATAAGCGACTAGCGAAGCAGCATGAAGAAGGCTTTGTGCTTGAGGAGGATTGGGTCGACGTCTCAGAGGAGCCGCCAAGGGTCAAGGTGTCATGCGGCCACCAGACATTCGGCGAAGATGCAGAGGAAGTACTCAAGGAACTGGAAGCTTTCTCATTCCGGTGCTTCATTGGTAAAGTGCCAGTGGTGAGGAGTGGAGTGATCAAGGAGGTCATGGATCTGTATGCCGAGGAGGATACGCCGGTCAGGTTGGGCGTGCCAAGGAGATTGATGACGGAAGCGAGGAGATTCTTTGGGCATGACCAGGACCTGCATGGGCAGCCCAACGAAGGAGGATCGAAGAAGTGGGCGGGATTGCGGTGGTGGGAGTAGGAATTCCAAGCATGCCGAGCCAGCTCATGGATCTCATGGTAAAGATACCCCGAAACATACTTGCTTAGCTCACACCTCCGGCACCTTAAGCAACTCATACCTCTCCCCCTTACTCTCCAGTGCATCCTCCAGTCTTTGCATCCCGGCCAGCACCTTCTCCTCCTCCAACCTCCTGCCCACCAGCTGAATCGCGACCGGCAGCCCATGCATATCCACCGCATCGTACTGGCTGTACGCTCCCTGCGCCACTCCGTTCATCTTCCTCAGATTCAGCGTCTTGGGCAGAGCATCTTTAGCCGCATCCACATGCGTGACCGGCACAATACCCGCACTGTAATCCAGCAAATTGAACAAGAACGTATATCCGCACGCCGCGGCCGCTGCAGCCATACCACCGTGCGGCACAGCCGGACAAGCATTCGGAGGTGTGAGCAAGAAGTCCATCCCATCACCCTTGTCGCCGAATTCGTTCCACCATTCGTGGAATTTGGCGCGGTAGGCTTCGCGTTTAGCAACCCATTGCCAATTCTCAAACGCACTCTTCTCATGCCAATGCGCAAGTAGTCCAGCCCATATCTCGTCGCGCTTGATATACTTGACGTACGCCCAGTAGAACCACTTCATGAAACGCGGGAGACGCATGTATCGCCCGAACTCCTTGGCCCCCGCATCGTCCGTCTCGCCGGTGTGGAAGAAGGAGCGGAAAGTCCTGGTGCCGTCGGCGTTGAGCAGGTTGCTGGCGATTACGAGGGCTTCGTAGGGGTTCGGTGGTGAGACATCGAAGACTTCGTGGCCTGCGTCTCGCAGGGCGGAGGCAGCGGATTCGAGGGCACGGGCACAGGCTGGTGAAGGGTCGACAACGGTATCGGTGCGCATTACCCCAATTTTTAGAACTTTCTTGTCAAGAGTCGAATGTTCGACTTCGGAGCGCCAGGGAATGGGGTGGACGGAGTGATCGTATTTCCAAGGTTGCATCTGGATTATCGACCGGGAAAAATATGTGAGATCCATGAGCGTTCTTGCCATAGGGGAGAAGACGGAGGGAATTCCTTCTTGTCCAAGCATGGAGGTGCTGACGCCGAGTTTGGGCCAGCGCCCAGTGCTGCAACGGAGACTGTAGCAGCCGGAATAGTGGGCTGGAGCACGTACAGAGCCTGCCACGTCAGAGCCAATGCCTATCCTGCTGCCGCCAAAAGCGAGCAGTGCGCCTTCGCCGCCAGTGCTGCCCCCTGGGGAGTACTTGGTGTTGTGCGGGTTCGCACAGCGGCCCCAGACATCGTTCGTGCTTTCAAAGCTGAGGAGAGTGATGGGCAACGCGGTCTTGACGAAGGGAACAGCTCCGGCGTCCTTGAGTAGACGCACGACAGCTCCGTCCGCAAGGGCAGGCTTGCCAGCATTTCTCGAGTATCCCACCGTCGTGTCAAAGCCGCCAACTTGTATAGTGTCCTTCAGACTGACGGGAATACCAGCGAGCGGTCCTTTAGTGTTGATCTGGCCCTTCTCGATCCAACCCTCAGCCTCCGTGATCATCACCTCCGTCAAACAATTCGTCTTCTCGTGCGCCTTCACGGCGACCTTGCCGTAGGCGTGCAGAACATCCGCCGCCTGCTTCCTGCCTTCTTGTACATCTTTGACCAAGTCTTCAATGCCTTCATCCAAGATCTCCTTATCAAGTCTGCCCAGAGGGTACAGATAAGGCTTCGGTAGCGTTGCGATGCGGGTTGCTCGCTCTTGTTGCTTGCGGTTGCTAAAAAGAAGCTATTAGCCTCCAGCTTCTGCTCACATGAGGCCGCCATCTCATCGCGTCCCCACTCGCTTTGGCGGTAGAGTGACACAAAGCGCGGGATAGTGTGGGGTCAATTACCAGATGGAGCGGTGCTCGAAGTAATCGAAGGGTGGGAGCATCTTTGCTTTTGGCGTGGAGCCGCCGCGTGGGACTCTGACGTCGCCTTTGGAGCTGCTGCAAGGCTGAGTGTATGTTTTGGTAGGAGGTAGGGAACTTGGATGTCTTTATACCGCTCGGCTCAAGATCACGCCCGTGAACGCTACCGAGGGCGGGGAGCTCCCTAAGGTTGTGGAGGAGCGTGGAGTACGGCTGGACTTGCCGAATCTGGATCGATTGACACAACTTTGTCGAGTGACTGGAAAGGGACGAGAGGATCGAGGCTTGGCGAGTCTGTCAACAAACTGTCTCCGTTCTGAACTGTCTTTTCGTCTAGCGAGTGACCATGTCATTACAACAGACCTCCAGATACCCAAAACACCGCACACCCATCCATGCAATCTGACAGAGAAGCCGGCAACGATCCACCACCATTATCGGGTCTCGTGACTGATTTTGCAATCAGGCCATAGTCTTCGCCGCGGGCACCCCAGCCCTCTTCGCCTTCAACCAAAGCGTCGGTAAAATCAGACTACTGCAAGTAAACAGAATGCACAACGCAATCGACATTCCCCAAATCGCCTTGGTCTCGTAGCAATTCATCTTCGTACTTCCAGCCCAATTCTGGAGTCCGAGAGTGCTGCCGCTTTTGCCCAGATTCGAGGTTAGACTTTGCGCGAAAGCTGAAGCCGACGAAGCATTGGCAGCAGCGTTTGCGTCCGCGATGATCGTGCAGTTGAGGAAGCTGAGAGGTTTGCCCAACACCACGGATACAATGGCGAACGCCAGGCAGAGCAGAGCGTCGAGGCCGGCCATGATGAAAAGGCCGAGGTTGGCGCGGGCGTAAAAGAAGGGGATTGAAATTAGGGTATAGAGTGCCGCGAGGCAGGTCTGCGAGAGTTGTCAGTCTGGGCTGAACCTCGATGGATGGGGGCAGTGCTTACGATGGTGAGTGTGCCGACAACCTCACGTGGCGGGTCGATATTGGTCGAGACAATTTCACTGATGAAGTTGGCTGTGAGGCCGACGATGCAGACCATGGCCAGCAGAGAGAGGCCACGGGCGAGCATGAAGGTCTTGGCTAGCGGTGCTGCACCATAGTCAGGGACAGGCATGTTGGCGATTGAGTGGGTATCGTTGAATCTGAAATCGGTGACTGCCTGCTTCGTCGCGGACCGTGCTTGGACTTGACTTGAGGTCTCACAGAGGCTTCGCTTTCGGGCGTTGGGAATTAGAACTAGACAAATGCTCTCCAAATCGATGACAGACACAAGGAAAATACCAAGGAAATTCGTCGAATTGTGTTAGTCGTAGATGATGAGGACGCTGCTGGACCCGGCGACGAGGACCAACTTATACCTTTTTGCTACGTCTTTCGAGGCTTCCAACATTAGCACAAGGCACGAGCGTCTTATAAGACATCTGTGTCAGTTTGTTGCGGTTTCATAGCGAGGTCGCTTTACGAGTACAATGGCCAATGGATTCATGCGGCTGGGCCCGAAAGGTCGGCGGCTAGAGACACGGACAGTGCGCTGGCGGCAGCGGCAACGAGGATGGCAGGTCGCGCGGCGAAACAGTCTGCCAGCGATCTCGGCATGATGTTGCTGGCCATTTGGATGTGTTCCCGTGTTGTTTGAAGTGGTCTGAACCGGCTGGTGGGCGTCTGCGGATGTCTGACACTCTTTTCCGGTGTCCTTGAAGTGCGCGGCTGGGCATGCTTTGGCAGCGATCTAGGCATGACAGTGCCTGTAGCAGGGTCTGGAGGTGCTTGAGGTCGCCAATATCACCGTCTGCACACGCATGGACCTGTACAGTGGTATTGATGAGAAACGGCAAAGCTCGTTGTCCTGGGTGGATCTCGAAACCCTGACGGCGCTTTTGGTCCGTGCTTCGATGTCTGGTGAAGCCCAAAGCCAACCGCAACGACTTCGTTCTGTCTTCAGACATCCCCTTTCACGGAACGACTCCATAGCAGACCAAGATGTCGAATTCCGTAGCTTAGTATGACCGTATCTTCGGCGTCAATCGCTATGGAGAGGACAAAGGCCGGCGCTCCGCCATGAGCTCTCCCGAACATCGCCGGAGGGCTTCAAATGCACCAGCTCCCACAACAGGTGTGATTCCCAAAGCTCCACCGCTGCCAGCGCCAAGACCGCTACAGCGAGCCAAGGATGCGGCGTACAGGTTCATAGGATATCCTGCGTCGCGTCCCGCCAGCGGTCACGATGAGCCGCTCAAAGACAGGTTCGCGCGTGGCGCTGGCAGACTGATGAGTCTTGGCGCCACACAGGATGCCACTACGAGCCATCGGACTGGTCTCGAGATCAACACATTGGCCATCAATGAGAGTGGCACGCATGCGCTCATAGGCGGGAAAGAGATCTTCAAGACTGTCAGGTTCGAAGATGGCGTCTGTGTCGAGGACCTCAATCTCCGAACAGCAATTCGTAGCAAGCCGACGCAAGCTTCTGGGGTCCCAAGACAGGTATACGCGATCGACATTGCTGATGTTGCATGGGCGAGGGCAGACTGTGGCGACTATGTCGCAGCAGCAACATCAAGCGGCAAGATCATCCTGTACGACCTCGGACATGCTGGACTCCAGGCAGCTCAGCTCCACGAGCACTTCCGGCAAGTACACAAGGTGACATTCAATCCGCACAGTGGCAACTACCTGCTGTCCGGGAGTCAGGATGGGACCGTCAGGCTTTGGGATGTGCGGGATGCGCGCAACCAGGCTAGTACCCTGCAGTCCAAACGCAAGTATTCCGGCCAGAGCGACGGTGTTCGCGATGTCAAATGGTCTCCCACGGACGCTTTTGACTTTGCCTTCGGTACAGACAGCGGGGAAGTCCAGCGATGGGATATCCGTAACTTCAAGGCGGCCAAGATCAAAGTCCCGGCCCATGGTCGAGCTTGTAACGTCGTCGACTGGCACCCAGACGGCAAGCATCTTGCGAGTGCGGGGCTTGACCAGACTGTTCGTATCTGGGATATGTCCGTCAGTCGGCAGAAGAAAGCTTCGTGGGAGATCAAGACGCCTTATCCAGTGCTTAATGCGCGTTGGCGTCCTTCTTGCGAAGCATCAATATCCTCCTACTCAGGTCAGCGGCAGTGTACGCAGATCGCCACTGCATATGATCGAGAGCATCCTTTAATTCATATCTGGGACACTCGGCGGCCGGCATTGCCATACCGGGAAATTGCTCCGTATCCGTCTGCTCCGACTGACTTACTGTGGCATTCACAAGACTTATTGTGGACTGTTGGCCGCGAGGGCATCTTTCTGCAGACGGACATTCAGCACACCGCGAAGGTCATTGACCGACGCAATCTGCAAAGCTTTGCTGTGTCTCCTGAGGGTGAAGTAAATTTCGTTGTTCAGAAGAGGACGCAGCGCCGCTCGCCGAAGTTGAAGCTCATGGCTTCAGCTGACAGCAATGACCACGTCCACACGAGCTTCTCCGGTAGCAAAGACTTCACCACTCGAAGCTACTTGGACGATGGCTTAGATCATTCTTTCTTGAGCGTTCGACAAGCAAAGACACACAAGCATACCTCAAGCGGTACAAAGACGATTTCAACCCCGACTGGCCTGCCCAGCGTCATGCCGTTGGACGAGATACTCCATGAGCGGAAGGCCTTCAGCCCACAACAGCAAGCAGCCAGAGGCATGATACCGTACCATGCCGATTCGGCCGTGTTCAAGACCATTGCGGATAGTTTCGGGGGCGCCCTACCATCCCCCTCGCGTTTAGACGACGCATACCTCAAGCGAGTGGCCGAAGCGTTTGACAAGAACATAGCGACGGCGGAGAGTATGCGCAACGAGCGCGAGGCTCAAACCTGGCGGCTCGTCAAGACCGCTACGATGATGCACCTCAATGACCGGGCGCGTCACGCATGTTCTCCGCCCTTTTCAACAGACTCCGGAGCACCGGTGCAGGCGAACCAAGGGCCGAGCGATATGGCACACGGCGGGCAGGCCAGGCCGTGCTCCCACAACCTGGAGGAGCACCGGCCTTTCACGCTTGTCGAGATGCTGCAAGAGATGCTCCGCTCTTGCTCTGACAACGCCCAGCTCTCCGCCAAGCTCGTCAGCATGCTGGTCCCGCTCCTCCCGGCGCATCACGCGCTGTCTCCGGCGGAGCAACAGCGCACCGAGGCGTCTTATCGGGATGCGTTGGCATCAAATAGCTTCCTCGATGTGGAGACGAATCAGATTATCGAGCAGTATATCCTGCCTTCAATGCGCCGTGGTATGCAGTCTCTCCAGATCGAAGCAATCCTCTTGACATACCATGAGCAACTTCTGATGCACAAGCTGTTTGTTCCTGCGGCGAGATTGCGACAGCTGGCTTATCCAGCTTACCCGGCTGTGTACGAGGACTTCATGACTGACAACCACGTCTACGTCAAGTGTGGAGACTGCGGGAAAGCGATGGAAAGTGGAATGGCAAAGATGAGGTGTGAGACTTGCAGGCAAAAGCAAGCGCCTTGTCCATATTGCTTGGAGGCGAGCAGTCCGTTTGGCATGGGACGCTTGTTGGCGACATGCGGGCATTGCAATCATACTATGCACGCTGGATGCTCGGCTGAGTGGTTCGAGAAGGAGAAGGGGGACCGATGTTTGGTGGAGGGATGCGTTTGCAATTGCGGCGGGTACGTTCATCAAGCTCGAGCCCAGCGATGCGAAAGCAAAGCAGCCAGCAAGCAGACAGCTAGCTTCCCTGCCTATCGCGGCTGCGAACCACGAAGAGAACAAGACCGATGGGGCAGCGGTGCCAGGCAAGATGACAAGCATGATCATCTTAGGCATCATTCGACCAAGGATTGAGGTACTCGAAGCGCATAATTCACGATGATTCCAGTAGTGGGCGGGAGCATGGAGTTCTCGAGGCAGATGTGTATCAAGACAGTAACATAATAGTATCAAGCAATATGAGTGAAGGTCCTCGCCGTCCGACTCGGCGCAGCACCAGAAAGGTCGAAACCCAAGAGATCGTGATCTAGCCTGCTATTGCCGAGCCAATCCCGCGTGAAAGTCATCAGATAGCCGTGACCCGTGTGTTGTTCAAAGCAAAGCCGGTTGCATGCCCAAACGCGAAATCATCGCAGTGACCATTTCTGCAAGCTTCTGCGGAAGCCAAAAGAGAGCTGAACCGTTCCTATGCCATGGAATGATATCAGACAGCCGTCGTCGGAGGCCCGCAGGCCGAACTTGATCAGTCGATGCCGCCGACCATGCGGTGTGCTCAGACATGTGCACCTTATGCGCCAATCGAGAAGCTTGTCAGCTCACGACTCAGTCTATGCGACATGAGCGATTGCTTGCCATCCTCAGACATGAAGCTCGCCTCAGTGCCTAGCGACGGCGTGTCCAGCGGGAAGTCTGCCGGCCTCGTGACGAAGTCAGGAGCCGTGAAGCCCATGCTGCTGAACATCGTGTCTGGTATGGCGGGCTTCGGCTGCTGATCGAACATGTGCGCGTGTGGCGGTGTGAGCGGCGCAGACCTCGGCATGCGCGCTACTGTGCAGTCGCCGCCTACAAAATAGGGACTGGGCGGAGTAGGTGGCATGTTGGCAAAGTGCTGGACCCGCAGCGGACCGTTGGGTTGAAAGTTGACAGGTGTGATCTGGAGGGGAGGACCGAAGCGCTGCGAGTGTCGGAGGTTCTGGCGTTGGCGATTGAGGTTGGGCACCGAGCGGGCCTCACGGAGCGCTTGGGCGCGGCGTTGAGCATTGCGCGTGGCCTGGCCGCCTTTCGAGCCTGATATCTGGCGCTTCAGCGCAGGTACTGCGCGCCTAGTCGGCTTGACTTTGGGGTCTTTGCGATATCGCGTGGTCGAGATCACACCGCAGCGGACTGCGTCAGGGGTCAGGCGCCAGAGGCTTCCCTTCTTGGCGCCTTGAGACTCGCGGGCCGGGACGCGCTCGAAGGCCTGTGGTTGTTAGTCAATGTTTGATCGAAGGGGTCTTGAGAAGCGCGACGTACCGCATTCATCGACAGGTTGTGGCGCACACTGTTCTGCCACCCCTTATTCTTCGCATCTTTTGCCTTCTGACTGTTCTCCTTGACCCAGTCGTAAAGCTCGCGGAGGGACAGCGTATAGTCATCGGCTTGCATCAAGCAGCGGTGGAGCAGTATCGCATAGCACGGATCATGCGCTTCGAGATCATCAAGCACATCGTCCTCGTTATCCTGGGCCCAGGTCTGAGGAAGCTCTGACCGAGCCCAGCCTTCTTCGGCAAAGTCAGAACCATAAGGCGAGCCTTCCGACAGCATTGGAGTCTGTTCAGCGCCAAAGTGCTCCGCTTCTTGAGTCAAGTACGGGGAATTTTGCGCAGTGGGCGGAGCGGTGCGATGAGTTGGCTGCTGATCGTAGGCGCTGTAGGCGAAGGTTTGCCGTGGATCGTAAGCGCCATACTCTGGTATCGAAGGCGGAATGGACGGTTGGATCGACGCAGAGAACCACGAGTTGAAGTCTTGAGTTTCTTGAGGGTGGAAGGAGAATGTCGAGCCACTGCTGGAGATTGACATCTGTTGCTCCATGTCCATCGGCATCGACGTCTCGACGCTCCGTCGGGGCGTGTTGTTGTAGATCGTTGTCGGCAGTGGCGGGCTGGGCATGGCCAAGTCTGTGCTAATATTGTTGTCGTTGCTGACCTCGTTGAGGATCTCTTGCCACTCCTCTTCAGTGGATTGCTGTGATCTGCGGATGACCTGGGCACGATTCACCCCATTTATGCGTCCTTGAGGCTGCGGCGCATCGGTCACGCGAACGTGATCCGGGTCTTGTGGTCTCCAAGCACCGCAGTGAACTTCCATGTTGGGTGAATCACTGCTTGTGAAGTTGTTGTGAATGTGTCGTAGATATAGCGACATGCTAACAAGTCGGTGTGGTTTGAGATGCTTGAGCAGACGGTTAAGACTGCGGCCGGCAGCACAGAAGAAGCCTGGCTGCGTGGCACGAGGCGGAGGGCAGCCCTGCAGATGCCTCCCCCTCCGCAAGTGATGTTGCCGCCTCCACTTGCAATAGCCTCCCAGAACACACGATTGACCGACCCGGGATCCCAGCTTGCTGGACACGTTCGCTTGGAAGCGGGTGTGATGCAGAGCTTGCTGAAGGCAAAGGTGTAGACAGGCAGAGATGGGAGTCAAGAAGCGAGAGAAGCAATTCTACTCACAGAAGAAGTCATTGGCAGCAAAGAGCGAAGGAGGAGGGTAGTGCAGTACGGGAGTAGTGCGCAGTGACCAACGCCTGTCATGCGTGACGTGCATCGGGTGAAAGTGGCATTGTTCAATGCGGATGTAGCAGGCCCGCTGACGACGGATAGCCAGCGCATGCCCGCTGTGCTCGCGGGGACAACCTACACATGGGTTGCCGGCGCGGGGGCCACTGCTGTCGGTAATGGCAAGGCCTCTGGAAACCGAGCCGGCGGCATTGTTCTGCGCTGATGAGGTGCTCTTCTTGCTTGTCTATACAGTCGATTTGCGTCGAAGAGGACAAACGGCAAAGGTACCTAGCGATACGATGAGCTGCGAGGAGATGCATCGATGCTGCATGGAGCGGCGCGCCCTGCAATTGCCTGCAATCTGCTCGCATCTTGTCTACTTGGGCGGGAAGGACGAGGGCGGCTCGGTCCTTGCGGTCGTGGAGCGGAGAGCATGGTGTCGGAGGTTTGTCGTCTTCCAGCAGTCATGGCCGGTGGCACCGCGGACGTTATCCAAGATGAAGCTTGGCAACAGGGTGGACTTGGTAGAGTATGCTCGATCCCACAGCTACACCCTTCCGCAGTCTGGTATCGTGAGATACTCCTGTCGCTTGGCGGCTGATCCCTGGCAACAACTGCGGGCTGCCGAGCCGCAGACGCAACGGTCAAAGTGGTGGTACCAACGCTCGTGCACTTAACGGCCCGGTAAATTCCTGTGCCTAGGGATTAAGCGCGTTAGTATAAGCTTTGCAGACTATGACAGATAATCGTGACTCTACGGCGCTCATTGAGGCAGGTCGCTGCCGGAACCCACAACGATGGGAACGGGGTGGGGGAAGCATGATCGATCGGGAGGGTTTAATCAGATTGCTCGCACACGTACCTACGCGCAAGATCGTCGCTCAGTGGAAGCCCAGACTTCAACAGCGCAAGGCGTAGTCCAGCGTGCCACTCCCACTGCCTTCGCTGTGCTTTGGCCGCAAGCATCACAGTATGCCTCGCAAGCGCCACATCTAAACCTCGGAGATATGCACGTAGCCGGCAGACAGCGTGCGCCTTCCCGGCTTCCATGCGTCCACTGCATAACCAGCAGTCAAAGCTGGTCTGAGCTGCCAATTCTGCGAAACGCATGCCTGTTTCAGGTGCGTCCGTTGCTCTGGCTGCAATGATTTGCATTTCCCCCTGGTGGAGTAGTACAACGCGTAGGGTGATGAACAGTACAACGGGGTTACGTCCATTGTCCGACGCCACCAAGATCACTGCAGGTGTCAAATCTGTTGTGTAATGGGAGCGTGGCGCTGTGCGATCCTTAAGCTACGATGAATCGCAAGGCCTGATGCGCTTTGCTTGGCGAGCACAATCTTGACTGAGGTCCTGGTATGGTGTGGCATAAGGACGCTGTGAAGGTGTCAAGGGCGGCTGACAGCGTCACACTCCGCCTGATGCCGCGACAAGCCGTAAGTCTCCCGTCAGAACTTTCGCTTCTTCTTCACAGGCGCCTTTGCTTCAGCTTCGAGCCTCCTTTTCAGCTCGTCCCTATTACGATTCGCGCGATCTTCAGCTGCCTCGCGCGAAGGAGACAGCGCTTTGTGATGCCGCTCAGGCACCGGGGCCTGGCGTTCCGGCCGTTGTAGGTCGCCCTTTGTGGCTTTCGTTGCTGAAAAGGCCTGCGGAGGTTCTTTTGAACTGGAGCTTGGGTTGGTAGAAGCTCCTCGTGCCCCAATCGCGCATAGCTTGTGCTTGGTGGCAGGCGATGATTTGTGGGATGGGACAGGCTCTGGTTCTACCTGTGCCTCGAGTGGTGGTGTCCTAGTCCTTCCACGGCCGCCGATGGCGCCTAGTCTGGGCCGGGCCTTGGTGCTGGTGGCTTCCGCTTCTGGCTCCGGAGTCGTAGAATCCTTCGAGCGGCGGCCGATGACGCCCGGACTCTTCAGAGACGGCTCCGACGGTGAGGGCGAACGACGCCTCATGGCAATGTCCGCCGCTTGCGGTCTCGAGGCCGGCCGCCAACCAATGGAACCTAGCTTCGCGGCCTTGGGCGGTGGTTGGGTAGCACCAAGGTCGTCCTCGTCTTCTGTCTCTTCGTCATCCATTGTGCGGGCCGTCGGAAGTTGTTGCGATTTTGCTGCGTTAGCATGCAGTGCCGGCAGTGGGGTCTTCGACGCAGACTGCGGCTTCAACCGAGATGGCGTGGATTGCCGCTGGAAGTCGTCGTCGTCACTATCATGCCTTACGCAATCTTCGCGATAGGTCTGAGGCATGTGTTCAGTCTTGAGTGATGGCCGGAGATTGGATCTGCCATTCGCGTTCGTCCCACCGCCGCCACCAATCGTGTGCCACCATTCCTCGGCCTCATCGTATGTAGCAACTGGCTCGACACTACCATCTCCGTCGGGCACGTTGCGCATAATCACGTCCAGATTCCCAGCTTCAAGCTTTCCCCCTTCCAGTGAGCCGTCAAGCTGACTTCGCCACATGCTCTCATCGAACTCGCCAAGGCCTTTGACATACTTTGCCAGCTGCTCGCGTTGGGACTTCTTCGACATCTTAATATTGCTTATGCCGGGAAAGACGTCCGTCAGGTCATTGCCGCTCTGCTCCAGCTTGTCGGTAATCCTGGAGATCACTCGATCTTTGTCGGCCAGCTCATGCATAAGTTGTTGAACCTGATGATGAAGACTTTGAGCTTGGTGAAGCAGTGGCTGTACCAACTCGCCTTCGATCCCGCGAGGTGGCAGTTGCTTGAGCTCCGCATCCCATTTGAACTGTGGCAGGGGAGACGGTAAAGGTGCCGTCAGCGACAGCGTCAACGCGCCCCTCCTATCGGACGCTGTTCTGAGATCCAGCATAGTCTGGTCCTCCTGGTCCAGAGCTTGCTGTATCTTTCCGAGCAAGATAGTGTACTGGTCATCGCCTTCACTTGGGTCAATCGTACAGTCCCGCTTGACGGCCCTTCTTATGATCTCTCGTTTGGTCAGTGTCTCTGCCCATACACGGCTGAGATCAGTGATAAGAATAGAATATCCGGAGGAGTCCAGCTTCGCCTTGACAAGCAATTGAGGTACATTGTCGTTGCTCAGACGCAGCGACTTCCATGGTGGTGTCATGTCCGCCTGCTATAACTTTCTCGTTCAATTGAAGACGAGACAAGGCATGTGGCAACACCGTATATCTTCATCTTCGACGCGTGCAGGCAGCAGAGGACGAGATGAAGTCAGGCTCGAGATGCGGGTGTGTCAGCTAGACCGATCCTAGTTGCCTGAGGCTGCAGTAGAACTAGTTCTAGCGGTTCCGTCTGCGCAACCTCTCAGGACGCACATAGTTTGCCATACTTCCGTCTTCCTCTTTCCACCGACAAAACCACCGGCGTAGGCTCGCGCAGTAGGCTCGCTCTTCCGATTCCCCCCTGTGCGACGTCTCACAGGGATTCTCAAGGCTCATCCGGATCGAAGATGTCAGGCACGAAACGCACAGCCTCGGATGCGCAAGAAGCAGCATGGATCGCAGATGAAGACCGCTTTGTGCTGCAGCAAGCGAAGAAGAAGGCCGCGATCCGAGTGAAGGGAGGTCGCGCGCAACCGATTGACTGGTTGGCGACGACCTTGGCGGTGATTGATCCGGAGCGAAATCCGTTGGACGATGAGGTGGATCTGGAGGAGCTGGATCTGCGGGAGCCGGAAGCTATCTTTGACAGCTTGGATCTGAATGGGCTGACAGAGCTGGAAAACGGCATTGAGGGGTATCTGGCATTGGAGAAGAGCAGGAGTAACTTGAGTTACTGGAATGTAAGCATCCCACATGTCGATCGCTTGCGCATGCGCTAATTGAGCTTGTTGCTGACAGGCGGATAGACCATGAAGACGATATGCGCCGATGGGCTTAAACAACTACGAAGTACGAACGAAGCGACTGCGCGAGGTGTTGGTTCTGTAGCCGGCGATCTGGACAAGCTGCTTGGGCCGAAAAGCCTCGCGGAATTGGAGAAGCTGGAGAAGCAGATCAACGCCAAGCTCAACAGCAGAGAGCAAATCGACACTGACTACTGGGAGCATCTGCTGCGTAGCCTGTTGACGTACAAGGCTCGGGCGAAGCTACGGCAAGTCACGGAGCGGATTGTGCATTCGCGACTGGATGGAATGCGCCAACAGCAGATTGCCGACGCGCGGGCGTGGAAAGTGAAGCTGGACCAGGCAGTGAAAGGCGGGCATGCGAATGGCTCTACGGAGAACGAACAGTCTCGCGAAAGGCAAGAACTTGACCCTGAGCCTCGTCTGCGGTTACGGCCGGAGGACAAGCAGCAGGAGTCCATGACGCAGGAACAATTCGCCAAGCGTGTAGCAGAGGAGCGGCAGAGGGTGCGCAAGCAAGGTTTCATACCTGGCCCCAAGCGATTGCTCGGCGACTCAACGGATACACAGCCATCCACCAAGCGCCAGCGTACAGATACTGCCAGTCCAGCACCTGTGTCTGCTGAGTCCGCCGCGCAAGCAGCCTTTGATCGCGATCTCTCCAAAAGTCTCGCAGAGAACGAGCAGCTGCTCACAGCCGAGGAAGGCGTGGTCACCAAGAATATCGACTCATGGAAGGATCAGTACAAGCCTCGGAAACCGCGCTACTTCGCCCGCCAGATCACAGGCTTCGAATGGAACAAGTACAACCAAACGCACTACGACGCCGACAATCCTCCGCCAAAAGTGGTTCAGGGTTACAAGTTCAACATTCTCTACACTGATCTGGTCAACAAGACTCGCGCCCCGACCTTCAAGATCGAGCGCGAGGGTGGCAGGAGACGAGGAGAAATGACAGCGCCGGCGGGCGAAGACGATACGTGCATGATCAGGTTCATTGCTGGTGCGCCGTATGAGGATCTGGTGTTCCGGATTGTGGACAAGGAGTGGGATTACAGTGCCAAGAGAGAGCGTGGGTTCAAGAGTAGCTTCGACAAGGGAGTGTTGCAGCTGCACTTTCAGTTCAAGAAGGTAAGGTGCTGATTATCCTTGGCGACATAGAGATCTTGCTGACTTATCTTAGATCTACTACCGAAAATAAGCTTACGGTGTGTTGTTCGCTGCATGCAGACTGGGCCCTGTTACGGCCATTTGCACGAACGATCACGTTGCAGCTTTGCTGCTACCGTGCTGCCGTGTACGTAGTCGGTAATGGCAAACCCGATGAAGTCCTTCGCACCTTCCACAATTGGGCAGAGCGTTCCTTCTGCTTTCGATTGAGCTTTCGGCCGCAAGTCCCGCATCTCTGGAGGAGGCTCCAATTTCGCAGCAAGCTTCTTACAGGTCGACATCACGCGGTCACCAATAGTTCGGCGCATTGATACCGCCTGCATGCTTTCAAATCCTTGATCGAACCGCACCAACCAGAGCAATGTGTCGGTACATGTACATCTATTACTGTTCCTGCCGCCACCAACGGACAACCTTGCTGGGCTACTGTGACAAGGCCCGGGCGTCCGCTGATCTCCGGCGTGACGCTCTTGCTTTGCCCTTCCAGGAGAACTTTCCTGACCCTCACACCAACGACGAAATGGGCGACCACTACAGCGAGGGCTTTCCTGCCCTCTCTTTGACTCGCAGTCGAGATTCTGCTTCCTCTTCATCGGAAGACAGTCATGCAAACACTCCCGATACATCATCATTTTCCGGTGTAGGCCTTGCTGTTATCGCTGACGAGCCTATTTTGAAAGCGATTTCAGCTATCGCTCAGCAGCATTTGGACATTGACGCACACATCCCGGATACTGGCATCGCCAACATGGCCGGCCTACGGCCCTTTGACACGCTCAAGTCATGGATCGGTGGCAGTCACAAAGCCATGGCTGCTGCCCACTCGGGCGAAGATCGGGTTTGTTCATTGCCCTCGCCGTCATCATCAAGCCGTCGTGGCTTACCTTTACGTGCCTTGCAGGAGAATGTGCCGCCTTCTCCGGACACGTTCACTAGTCGTCAGCATCAGCCGGGCACGCGCATGTATACCGACGACAGCTGCGAAATGCCAAAGGGGTACTTGCCTTTGTGCTCACATCTTGCAGAATGTTTGCTCATGGAATTTAACCAGCGCCGACGTTCTTCAGCATCTCGCTGAGTCGCCTATGGAAAGTAGGATCCGCGGCGCGACTGTCACTCACGGCCATAAGCCTGATGGGTCTACTGATGGCCATGCCATGTACGAACATCCCGACCCAGCAGACTCCTTCGAGTCCCTCGAGGCGGAAGTCGATGCGCTGAAGGCGAATATCGTCATGCTCAGGGGCAACGCTTGTTCCAGCACAAGCGTGACAGACTTTCAACAGCACCTAGCAGGCATGACTCCTGCTCAGAGGATGCAGAAACAGCATGAGCTTGCCGGCCAGACTGCGGCTGCTTGGTCTCTTAGCGAGACCGTGGCTTCAGGCACTGCCAGAAGCCCACCAAACTCGTCAGACTTTCCCGCGCTTGCTGCCAGCACAATCCCTTCACATGCAGCCCCAATTGCACAAGCCCAACAGCGCAAGCCATCATATGCTTCAGCCGCTGCCTGTAGCATTGACCAAGTGCCTGCGCCGAAGACGAACCTCAACGAGAGCAAGATCCCAAAACCGAGCTGTGACATCACCATTGGGCGCTCGGCAGAGTATGATCCGGGAGATGCTGGATCTGTCATCGTCAGTCAGGCACCAATCTCGCCTTCGAAGGCAAAGGACGAGAGTGGCGTGCCTCGCTTCGCTCGGCCCACGAAGTCCTTCGCGCGGCGTACTAGTGAGACGCTGCGCTGTGAGCTGGTCAACGTCAGTCCGCCGACTAGTGGTTCACCGAAAGGCGTCAAGTCTGGAGCTGCCAATACCACGGAGAAGCGCGACTCTCCCGCGTCTAACAAACGGCAATCGCTGCCCAGAGAGTGGCTCAGTCATGCAACCATGGCTTCTCAGAAGCAAAGCCCGTCTGCGTCTTCGGCAATGCATGCCCTGCCAGCTTCACACGGCGAAGGGCACTTCACCAATGGTACCACTCCTCAACTGAAAATTGAAACTACAAAATTGGGCTCTCAAACATTGCAGAAAAAGACGAGCTCGTACATGTCCCCTACTGCCGCTACCAAGCAGCGCTCGGTTGCCAAGGTGGCTGATGACACGAAGCATACCTTCACGCGCGCAAGGTCTGGTAACCTGAAGCTTGACATCCACCGAGCGAAACAAGCGACAGATCAAAGTCATAGTGCGAGCGCCTCAAGCCCGGACTCTGCTGTTGAGATGGCTGTGTCCACGCCACCGAGCCCGCCAAAGAAGCCGAAGCAAGCCAGCCATGCGAACGCACACCGTCAGGAAGCCACGGCTCAGGTGAACATCAAGCGCACGGATGCATCACTGCATCAAGACTCCCCAATGGAACCCCTGGGCACGGGGCGTACTGCTGCTGCTGCTGCTGCAAGTATTCCTCTTACGCCGCCAATTGTCATCCCGAACACTATCGTCACTCGTCGGACTTCCCATTCCGAGATGCTCGCACCCATCATTGACAGGCTGGATAACCAAGGCCTGCTCAGGGGCGAGCTCGACCAAACGTATGTCTTGCGCGAGGAGACGCCGTTGCAGCGAGACCGAGCTTCTACGGGAGATAATGGGCGTATGAACCGCAGGGCCTCCAAGCGCAGCAATTATCCCCAGCCTTCTGAAAATCTAGTCGAAATCGCTCATTTCGCCCGGCAAGGCATCGCAGGGCTGCGGACTCAGGCTACGCAGCTGCAGTGCACGCCAGAGAAGCCTGCCCACGAGGCTATTCAAGACCGGAAGAAGCCATCGATGGAAGCGACACAGTCACTTCAGCGATCGAATACCAACGGTGCTCAGACGGCAGCTGGGGGACGCTCGTCTCCTGTCCCATGCTCAGAGAAAAGCGCTTTCTCCTCGCTGCGTGCAACCGCGAAAGCCTTCGAGCCGTTCTGGAAGCCGAAGAACGACATCGAGGAACTCGGCGTTCTTTCCTGGTCCGGCAAGCTCGATCAGTACCCACCGGAAGAGTGGGCCGCACTGCCCAACGATGTCAAGCGTGCTATCAAGGAACTCCGTCGCTTTCAAAGTGTTAGCACCCAAATTCTCTCACCAGCTTCTCCTAGGCGTGCTGATTCGCCGTCGAAGCGCGCTCAGCAGCGCTTCTGGGGCGCTCTGAAGCAGTCCGAGGAAATCGAACGTGGCGATGGCTTTGGCGACATCATGGCATGTGCGAAGTCTGCCGGCCACACCGACCCTTTTGGCAGTCCCGACAATAAGAAGATGATGCCGCCGACTCTCAGCGGTCCGAAAATACAGGATCTGCCCGACCCGGTCGTTGGTCCAGCTTTCCCTATCCTCGAGCAACTCCCTTCGCCCAGCAACATGTCGGTCTCGCCCACGTCGGACGATAGCTCCTCGCTCAAGACGCCTTCTCCCGGTCAGCACCACGCCTGGACCATTGGCGCTGGAGGGTATCATGCCCGCCCCTATGGCTGGAAGGGTGGCGATGGCCATGAGATCAGCTTTTCTGGCTACGGCCCGCAAGCTGAGATGAACCCGCATATTCCAGTCAATATGCTCTTCTTCCCAAATCACCGGCCAATGAGAAGCGCCCATACGCGCGGTAATGTGTTCTCGCCAAGCCCAAAGGTCTGGCCGAGAAGCCAGAAACAATGGGCAGAGCTTGCGAAGATGACTGCTGCCAGTGGGATGCAGGCGGTCCAACCTTGCGGCAACATGGACTTTGTCAGTGCGGCGGAACAGTTTCCGTCTGTTTATGATCGCTCCAGCAGGGGTGGATTCTGCGGAGATTGCGTGCCTGAGAACGCTTGAATGAGCGAGTGCGAGCGTTGAGGTATGGAAAAGTGGAGACTTGTCTGAGGAATAGGGAGTGCCCGGGACTGGGTTGTTATTGGTATGCCGCATTCGACTTTAGTCATCGTTCACCAGCTTGTACTCAACGATAGGCAGGAGCAGACTCAGTAAAGTAGGATAAGCGAGAGAGCATATCGTGAGCTCGATGGCTTCCGTTCCGGGCTACGTGCGTGCTGCACCACAGTGACCACTCATTGCAAGGAAATGCATGAGTCCCAATGAAGAGCTGGGCAGTTTTCCAAACTATCGCCCGGCGAGGTCCAGCGCAACCAGTTGCCACTTCCCTATCGTGCTCAGAGTTCGATGGTTCGTATGCCGTTTCACAGGCTGTCAGGCGGCCGAGTGATCTGGGCCGTCGTCAGCAGAAATGAAAGAGAAGCTGGATTCGCTCATCTTACCTTCGTGAGATGGTCGCCATTGAGCGTCTTCATCACCTTTCCCAGACCATCGTGCGAGTAGTCCTGCGGAGTATCAGCATGTGCTCGACAGCGGAGGAGGCAAGCTCTTACCTTGTGGTTCCACCTGGATTACCCCGACGTTATCGAACGATGCGATTCGCAGGGGACAGCAGACGCAGCACTTACATATCTTTATGATACTTCACCTTACCATTCTCTTCCAGGCTCAACGTGATCAGCGAATTGACAGGCTTGCTGACCGGCAAGCCCTTGGGCTTGTACTCCTGTTGCTGCTTCCAGATGAGGCGGTCCTTCTCATTCGCAACGACCTCGGTCTTGAGCGTCTTGCTGGTGGCCATAATCCTGGGGATCCCGTACCATTGGCCAGCGATCTTGTACCGTGTGTCGCAGTAGCTCCACGGGTCATCGTAGACGGCTGTCTCGGCATAGACGGACATGTCGGATTCGGAGGCGCTGCCAGAGTAGAGCCGGGTGATGCTGTCTAGGATCTTTTGACGTTCCGGAGGGATTGGTATGCTCTTCTCTGGACGAGGTTCGTAGTCGACGTCTGTCGAAGCGTTTTGGGATGGGTCTTCATTTTTGGTGAGGCCTTGGGGATCCGGGCGGATCTCGTAGTCTTGCGGCTCGTCGTGCTCCGGCATGATCGATTAAATTTCGGGCCGTTGGCACGAAGGAAGGATGCAAAGGTTGTTGTCAGGCTCCGGCGGCATTGCCCCTCGGGCGAGGAGTATGCAGTGTGTTCTGTTCTGTTCTGTGCTCTTCACTTGTTGTGTCGTCATGACTTTTGCTTCCGCAGCAGCGGTCCATTGGCGCGCCCACATTTCAAGCGGCATCGCTGCCCTCTTTGCAACATTGCAATACTTCACCAGACAGCAAGCATGCTCTCATGATTGCTGCACGCCTGCCCGGGGGCAATAATTGCCGGTGATGAGGAGGAACGGCTTGAGAAAGAAGTACAAATCTGAGCACCGCATTCCACGCTACCCGCCTTGAGTAGCCCCCCTCGAAAATTACCACCCAGCATAACCGGCTTTACAATTATCTATCGTCCTTCTCTGTTTGCTTTATGATGCGTCGTCGAATGACGTGCAGGCCAGCGAGCGGGATCGTGGCAGGACCATCCATCTGAACATATGCCGCACGCCTTCCACACGTGCGTGCCTGCTTCCTGAACACCTGACCTGCGCTCAAACATACCTGTGTTCAGCAGAATACTCATCAGAACCATCTCTGTACACCAACTGGCTAGGCCGGAAGATTACGTCCCAATCGACCTTTTCCTCTCCACTTGTGGTTCTGCATCCTCAAAGTCGAAGTAGTGCTCGAGATACGCCATAGCCCAATGCCCTAATGCGGGATCCCCGCAGCGCTATTTCCACCAAGAGACGCAGCTGCAGAACGTCTTTGCCTCTTCGACCTGGGATGGACCTTTGCCACGTGGAATTGAACAGTGGCATTGTGGGGGAATACGGTATGGACAGTAGGAAATGTGTGATTCCAAGCTTGATGCAGACTGACAGCTGCCATGCCTCCCGACTCATTACTTCGTTCTTGTCGTTGGTGAGTTGATACAGCTTTCCTTGACGGCCCTTCATCTGGTAGATCCAATCCCACTTTTGCTTTGTCTCCGTCTTGATGAATTCAGACAGAGCTCTAGAATAGGGGCAAGATCCGGCATCGCGAACCTGATGATGTTGTCGACGAAGACCTTCTGACAAGGCTTACGACGTAGCCTCAGATGCATCTCCGGCGTTGGGAGTTAGGTCATCAGTTCGCCTGTGCAGGGACTGCAGGAGCTGCTGGCCGGTGACTGGAAGTGCGAGTAGCGGTACTCCAGGCTCGACACGGCCTTGACGATCGCAGTCACCGGAACCACGACATTGGACGGCTTTGCATTGTGCAAGGGCGGGACAGTGCACCCCGAACAACTCAACAAAGTCTCTGTGCGGCAAATGCGAGCGAGAGGTGGGGAATCTCGTCGAGCGAGCCTGGCTTGCATACACAAAGGCAATCGATCGTGCCTCCGAAGGCCTCGTCCCAGACGTCGGGCGATGCTCGGTTTGGGGAAGCGCCGGAAAATCTTGGTGCTATCCTTCCGCAACGCCTCCAGCACCAGTGATCGAGTGCTTCGACTGAGGCACAGGGCTACGGCGTCGAGAGGGCGAGTTCGACGCAAGTGCCGTCCAGCCTTCGGGTTGAGCGATCATGCGTCGTGCTTGGGCGTGCCTCGGAGCAGTGCTCCAGGTGTTGCTTTCGCGAAGCCGAGATCCTGGAGTCTGGCGGTATGAGTGTCCGAAGCGGAGGCGGGCCCGGTGGGACTCGGTGATTGCCTAGAGATGCGCCCGACCTTTCTTCCCCATGGCGAAGCTCGAGCTGCGCTTTGAAGCTCGACAGAGAAGGTCAAGAAACCGAGGAAAAGAACGGCCGCTGTCTTTCCATCATCGCGATTGGAAGCTGTATCGCTCCTTGCCAATATTCGACTAAGAGGATTCCGGAAGGGTCTTTAGCCACGCGCGCAGCGGAATCCACCTACCATCATGCCCCTAACCAAGACCTTGGGCCAAGCCGTACCCTGTCTCGAAGTCAAACTTCAATTTCAATTGCATCTCGATCCAAGTATTTGGCCCGAGTGAGGCAGCGGACCGCCGATGCGGTGTCGCAGGCGTAGAGAGCGAAGGGTGGCGGCTTGTGGGTCAGCCGAGGAAAGGAGGTAGGTGCGAGAATGCGTTCGTCGAACCAGGCGGCGTCGGGCCGCGAATGACGTCTCCGCCTCTTCGGCAGTGAATGGCGTCCGCATTCGGAAGGAGGATCGCGGAGCGTCGCCGATGATGATGTACCAGGCTTTCGCTTCTGCCGCAGCGATGCCGTAACATGGGAATGATGCCGTCGGAGATGATGGAGCAAGATTATAGAGCAAGCAGCTGTGCGCTCAGTGCTCTAATGTAAACGATAACGTGGACGAGCGGGCGCTCGTCGATTTACTTGTGGGAGAGGAAACCGGTTGGACCGCTACCTCTGTGTCGACATGGCGAGAAAGCGTGAGAGCACACTCGTCGCTGACGTAGAATGGGAGTGCAGGAGTGACCATATCTACCAGGAGATGGGCCGAGGTACACGGCAAGCGAGCACAGCTCTCTGGATGCGTTGGCTGAAGCAACCGCAATGCTACGGCCCATGTCCCACCTGATCGCTGACTGGGAAAGACCGAGGTGACGGGCGCGGCATACGATGGCGTCAGTACCTGGAAAGGCGGCAGGTCTGGAAAGGCGGCAGGTCTGGTTAAGGCGGCAGGTCTGAGAAGACGCCAGGTCTGAGAAGACGCCCGGTTTGAAAAGACGCCAGTGTTGTAGGAGCCAGTAGGAACCAAGGCACCGACTTGCTAAGGTGCTCCGTGGACAGCGTCTTTGTGCGCGCGCATGCCGCTCGTGCGCCACGAGTCGTATGCACTTGCGAGATTGAGCTGCAACACGAGCTTCCGGACGGCCCCGACTGTTCAGGCCCACGCTCTTTAAGAGCTGGTAGAGCGGAGTGCGGGCCTGGGAGTCGTCCGTTCAGCCTCTCTGGCCGGTCATGGGCGGGTCCCGATGGCCAGGTTTCCCGACTTTCTCCGCCAACGGCACATCCCCTCCAGTGACCTCCTCGACGAAGCCCGGATCCGGATCGAAGAGCATGACGTGGAAATGCTCGACCTACAGCAGTGCATCAGCGCGGACTCCCCGCACGGCATCGAGAGCCCGGACTCACGGCATGGATACTCTTGAGACTGCCCCAGTTCTTGAACCAGACGACATTGTCCCGCCCACAGTGAGCCACGAATGTCTCGTCGACGAAGGCATCGATGGCTCGCCTGGCTTCGGGGTCGAGATCATCGGACCCCGGCGCATCAGGGAGCGGGAATTTCGTCCACACGACGAGATGCACGATCCGCTCGTCGATGCCGTATGGCCAGTCGTTGAACAGGATCTTGAAGTCCCGAGCGTCTCCGAACGGCGCCTCGCTGTGCGGACAAAGGTCCGTCCATTTCAGGCGCTCGCTCATGACGAAATCCATCACGCTCCCGTACTGCGAGACCAGTTGGGCGGAGTACTGCCGATACCGCCGTAGATCGCTGGGGACGCGCTGGAACAAATCCAGACGATGCTGTCGGATGAACTCCCGGATCTCGGGCCATGTCTGTCGGCGGTAGGCCGTGTCGGGCGTGGCGAGGATCCGTCTGTCCTTGGCATTGTCGAAAGCGTAGGTGAGGTAGGCGGGGCAGGAGAGGGTGTGGAGGCGGGGCGGGAGGTTGGTGTTCCAGAAAGGTACTTGGGGGGCTTCGCCGGTGCCCGGGGCGGATGCGCCAGGAGCGGCAGCGGCGGGGGTGTCGGCGGGGGTGGCGTGTGCCGCGGCAGCCATGGTGAGGGGAGGCGGAGATGGCTTGGCGGGACTCGGGGCTGGCGACAAAAGGGGCGCTTGGCGTGGGTACCGAGTGGCGCTTGCGGGAGCGGCGCGCGGTGTCCTGTGGAAATCGGACGTTCGGGTCCGGGCGAGTGTCGCTGAACGAGGTGTCGGTATCGCGATGCGACTGGCGATCGGCGGCGAGGATGGGAGATGAAGGCAGTGATGGGGATGCGACGGCTGAGACGACGGCAGCGGACGCCGTGCTGGCTCTTACCGCCTTGGGTTATCCCGTGCATTAGTTGTCCCGTGGGTCAGTTGTCCCGTGGGTGAGTTGTCCCGTACATTAGTTGTCCCGTACATTAGTTGCCCCGTACATTAGTTGCCCCGTACATGAGTTATTCCGTGCATTTCATTGCACCGTGCATTAGTTGCCCCGTACATGAGTTATTCCGTGCATTTCATTGCACCGTGCATTAGTTGCACCGTACATGAGTTATTCCGTGCATTTCATTGCACCGTGCATTAGTTGCACCGTACATGAGTTATTCCGTGCATTTCATTGCACCGTGCATTAGTTGCACCGTACATGAGTTATTCCGTGCATTTCATTGCACCGTGCATTAGCTGTACCGTACATTGGTTGTACCGTGCCTTCGCCGTAACGTTCAGCGTCTTTTGGCTCCACGCCGTCCTGAACCACGCTCTGGCTCCGCCGCAGTACCGGGCCACGACACCGCGCGCACCGCCCTGCACTCGTCCCCCGCCCTGCTCTCCTGCACATCATCATACATTAGAACACACAATACGATATCAGACACACACCCACACACCCCCACCCACCCACAAACTCGGGAAGGCTGCACTGTCGCCTCCAGCGAACCGGGTAATTTGCGCGCTCCGGCGGCAGATGCAGATGGCGCGCCATTAAGCTCGAGCCCGTGGCGTGCCCCTGCAGACGGGCGGCGGCGCCTTTGCTCGAGACTGTGCGACTTTTCCAGGCACCGCGCGCTGATTGGCCCGCCCAGCTCTGGCGGCTGACGGGGTGCGATCAGCCAGGGGGGGGGGGGGGAGCGAGAATGGGAGGGCCCGTCGGGCGAGACACGACAGGGCTTGCTTTGGGGAGGGCGGACAGCAGGCGCAGTGTCGCTCCTTTGTCCCTTCCTGGCCCTGCCACGGCCTGGTGTCGAGTGTTGTGCCGCTACGCCTCGTCTGCCTCGTCTGCCGCGTCTGCCTCGTCTGCATCGTCGGCGTCGTCGTCTGCATCGCCAATCATCACCATCACCATCATCATCACCATCATCATCGCCATCGCCTCGCGGCGCGTTTCCCCGGTGACGAGGCGCACTTGGCACCGTCTTTGGCTGCGCTGTGCGTGAGGCGCGGAGCGAGTCGTGCGAAAAGGGAGGGGCCTGGCCATCGAGGAACGGAACAGTGCACGGCATTCCACGACGCCATCCCCGCGCAACCCACCACCACCACCATGAGCAGACCCCCGCCCTCGCCGCTCTCCCCGCTCTCGATGAACAGCGCCGACTCCTTCGCCTCGCGCGCCTACGGCGGCACCCCCTCCGACGTCCCCTATTCCGGCGGGCCCTATGGCGGCGCGCGGCCTTCCCCGCCCGGCTCCCAGCACCCGAGCAACAGCACCGACGTGTCCCGGCCCTCCGTCTCCGGCAGCAGCGTCGGCGGCGGCCGCCCGCCGAGCAGCGCAAGCAGCGTGGGCTTGCCCAGCACTGACGGCCGGAGGGGTTTCGGCGCCCGGCCGGAGAGTGGCCGGAGCACGTTCCGGGCGGACAACGAGGATGCGCTGCAGCGACACTACCACGTGCTGAAGCGGTATCTGGCGAGTCATGTGAGCGACGAGAAGGGCGGCACCAAGCCGAACAAAGCCCGCGACAAGCTCCTCCGCCTCAGCGTCACGCAGTTCATGGAGCTGAGCACCGACGTCTACGACGAGCTCCTCCGCCGCGAAGACGAGCGCACCGCCCGCGTGCAAGGCGTGCCGCGCGCCTTGCCGCCGAAGCAGAATTTCCATCCCAAGCGCAACCAGGCCCGCCAGAAGCTGAGCACGCTCCCCGTCGAGCGCTTCCGCCAGCTCGCCACCGACGTCTTCTACGAACTCGAGCGGCGCATCCCGCGCTTCGCCGGCGCGGAGAGCGGTCGGCCCAGCAGCACGGCCAGTCAGGGCCGGGCGCCCAGTCGCGGCGGCATGCGGCCGCCTCCGCCCGGGGGATTCCGGGGTCCGCCGCCGAATGGCGGGCGCCCGCCTATGGGCCCGCCCCCGGGGATGAATGGAGCGCCGGGCGGACCGGGCGGCTATCAGAGTTACACGCCGCAATCGCCAGGACCGGGCATGGGCGGCGCGCCGCGGGCGATGAGCGGCGGTGACCAGTTTGGCCGGCCGTTGCCCAAGACGTTCCAGAGTAACACGATCGTGCCGAACAAGAGTACCATGGTGGAGGATGACGGTGGTGACGACGGGGAGGATGGGTTGAGTGGCAGCGGTCCGCTGAGTGGAGAGGTGGTCAGTCCGGGGCCCATCTTGGCGGCGGTGGGGTCGGACGAGGATCAAGAGAAGATCAAGAGTTTGGAGGGCGCGATGGAGGGGCTGCGAGGGAAGATCGAGGAGCTGGAGCATCTGGTGGCGTCCAAGGATCAGGACGCGGAGACTTTGCGCGGGACTCTGACAGAAAGGGAGGAGGAACTCGCACGACTCAAGTCTTCGTCGGACAGCCATGCGGGCGAGCAGAGTCAATGGAACGACCTCCGCGCCGAACTCGAGCAGAAGCATCTCGATGCCCAGCGCCTCAACTCCTCCCTGCAAGCCGAACTGGACAACCTCACGCGCTCCCGCGAATCCGACGCCAACGCCACCCGCGACGCCCACGATCGCGAACTCGAGGCCCTGCGCTCCCAGCTCGCCTCCTCGCACCGCGTGACGCTCGGGGATCTCCGCGCACAGCTCGACGACGTGCACTCCCAGACCTCGGAGCTGCACCGGCAAGTGCAGTCGTACCAAGCAGAGAACGAGGAGCTTCGGGCCCAAGTCCAAGGAGCTGCGCCGCCGGACAGCTATCGGCAGGAGATCGAAGCCTTGCGCCGCGAAATCGAGGAGCAAGAACGGATCACCACAGAAGTCCAAGCCGAAGGCCTCGCCTATCTCCGCGAGATGCGCGACCTCTCCGCCCAAAATGACGCCGTCCTCGAAGACCAGGAGAAGCTAGCCGAACGGGTTCGAGTGCTGGAACGTCGAGACGAGGAGTGGCGACAGCGCTACGCCAAGCTCAAGGCACAGAACCGCTCCCTGCGCGCCTCAAGCATGGGTCTAGCGCTCAACACCCAGTTCGACGCCGGCTCCCTCGTTCGCAAAGAGGGCCTCATCACCGCCTCCGGCCTCGTGAGGGATGTGGACATCACGCGCTTCCAGCTCTCCATCGACTCCTTGCTCAAAGCTGCCAGGGGCACGGAGACGGAGGGGATGCTCGATGCGGTCAAGGCCGTTACGATCAACGTGCAGAGCATCAAATCGTCCGTGGTCGGGGAGGTCGCCGAGGGCTACCCGACCCCGTCCCCCTCGCCCCTGGCGTCCGGGGGCGAGGGATTGGGCGAAGGGGCGCAGCGGGAGAGCGTGGCACGGCTGAAAGCGAGGGTGGAGGGCACGGCGAAGAGCCTGATCACGGCCACGAAACTGCACGCTGCATCCTACGGCCTCTCGCCCGTCGGCCTGCTGGACGCGGCCGCGAGCAATCTGACGAGCGCGGTCGTCGAGCTGGTGAAGGCCGTGGGCATCCGTCCCTCCAGCACCGACGACCTGGACTCGGACGTCGGGGGCGAGCCGGATCCGCCTCCACCCGCACCATTGCAGTTGCAGGAGACGATGACGAACGGCTCCGCGTCTTCGGCCTCGGTTTCCGACCTGTCACCGACAAACGGCCACCCCTCGCACCCCGAACATGCCCACCACGACTCCCTAGCCAGCTTCTACAACGACGAGGATTCCACTTCTTCGGGCACGACTCCCGCCCACGCCGGCGTCAACGGTAGTGCCGATGGCGGGAAGGCCATCGAGGTGCCCGAGGAACCCGCGCCGGCCAAACCCCTGGCCTTGAACAGGAGCGGGACGACGAAGAAGGTGCAGGGATGGTTCACGGGATGGGGAGGCGGGAACACCGCGGGAGCCCAGGAAGGGCGGTGAGGGGCCGTGGGATCGAAGCGTGATGCACGGACGAGGAGACGCGGGGATGTGATCATGGAGGGCGAGAGGCAGTGGGCTGGCGTTCGGGCGTGTGGGGCTTGGGTCTCTGCGTTGGATTAGGGATCTGGGGAATTTAAGGGCTGGTGGGGTAAGGACAAGATGAGGTTGGAGATGAGGCTGGAGTACTCCCTTCGCATTGCATTTGGAAACGACCCGTGTTTTCGGATCCGGTCCTGTAGCGAGGGTGATAGGTCTTGGAAGGCCACGACCAACAAGCAGTCCTGACGGCCGGGTCCCTGTAGCGTAATGTCGATCCCCCTTGCACGGCTTTCTCACGGTCCGTGCAAAACTACCCTCTCGATGAGAAGGAACCCCCTCCTCCGCCATCTAGGTCAGGCATGCGGCCGTTTCCCCGAGCACGGCACAGACCTCTGCTGTCAGTACCGCAGTCGCGATGATGGATATGGCCCAGTCCCGCTCCTCGCTGCTCGACCGCAGCTGCGCCTGCCTGCTCCCATCGGCTACCGCGTCAAGGGCTCACGGGCATCGGGAGGGCAGCGGTCACGGCCGGCCTGCACCTGACACGGAGACTCGCTCATGACGGTGGAGGTCTGGAGGTGAAGTTTGAACGCCCGACGACATCGCGTCTGGGGGGGGGGGGGGGGGGGGGGGGGGAAGGCTTGCCGTGCGTACGGGGATATCAACATACATGACAAGCAAGCCGCTTTCCACAAGCTCGCGGTTTAGCAACCCATTGATTTCATCGTCGTGCGCAAAACGGTCCCGAATCCGGAAAATCTTTTATTTATTTTTTTTTTCCTTCCCTGCTCTCTGTTTCCCCTTCCTGTGTCTACCGACCAAAGAGCTTCAGTTCAATGGGCTTCGTGATCAGATATCCGGTGATCGCGAACAAGGCCGCCAACTCCCAGCCCACATCGCCTCCGTACGGGGGCTCGCCGGCCTTGAGCGCGATCCAGCCCACCCACCAGGTCTGGCTCATGCCCGCGACCATGCCGACGATGCCGCAGCAGAAGGCGAAGACGGCGGCGACGCCGACGGGCAGCTTGCCGGGCACGTCGTAGTATTCGGGGCGGTAGCCGGCGAAGCCGCGCTTGAAGACGAGGTGGTCGGTGATGCCGATGGCGGAGTAGATGGCGAGCCAGTAGCCGATGAAGTTCATGAAGTTCTCGAGCACGATCTCGAAGTGCGCGTAGCCGGGGATGGCGATGCCGATGTAGCAGCCCGTGGCCACGACGGTCCAGATGAAGCGCGGCACCCAGCGCACCCAGCGGCCCAGCACCTGCACGGTGAGCGAGACGGAGTAGATGTTGGGGCAGTTGTTGGCGATGATGCTGAGCGCGAGGACGACGAGGCAGAACTTGCCGAAGGCGCCCAGGTGGTAGATCAGCACGGCGCCGAGCAGGCCCCCGGTGCCGGACGCGGCGTAGCCGGCGGCGTAGCGGTTGTGGCCGCCGTCGGCGGTGGTGGCGGAGTAGACGGCGACGCCGAGCATCTGGGTGAAGAGGAGCGGGAAGATCAGGCCCAGGAAGGTCCAGCCGAAGACCTTGACCTTGGACTGCGACGAGGGCTGGTAGCAGGTGTAGTCGGCGGCGTAGCTGCTCCAGCCGACGGCGAAGCCGAAGATGACGGAGCCGAAGGAGAGGACGGAGCCGAGCTCGGCGCGGCCGGTCTCCCAGGGGATGGCGACGAAGTCGCCGCTGTGGGCGAAGACGCCGAGGACGATGAGGAAGATGATGAAGGAGGGGATCCACGACCAGAACTCGTACACGTGCACGACCTTGTACCCGAAGAAGGTCACCAGCAGGGTGCAGATGGGGATGATCAGGATGCCGGCCCAGCCGGGCACGGCGGGGTTGACGGCGTTGAGCAGCTGGGCGCCGACGATGCTGTTGACGGACGACCAGCCGATGCAGGCGATGACGTTGAAGCAGGCGATGAGCTTCACGCCCCACCAGCCGAACCAGAAGCGCGAGAGGACCATCTGGCGCAGGCCGAAGGTCGGGCCGAAGGTGGAGAAGAAGCTGACGACGCCGAGGCCGATGATGTTGAAGAAGAGGATGACCAGGCAGGCGTCGGCGACGCCGAGGAAGAAGAGCTCGTTGGCGAGCATGCCCAGGGCGAAGGAGGAGACGACCATGTTGGCGGAGCACCACTGCGCGGCCGCATCGCGGGTCAGCCGACCGGCACGTCGCGCGGCGGTCACCTCGAGTGAGCACTCACCATGGTGGCGACGTTCAGCAACGCCTTGAAGCCCTGGTCCGTCCGCTCGTCCTCCGGCACCCGCTCGATGCCGCGCTGCTCGACGCCCAGCCTGCCCGCCAGCCGCATGAGCTTGGCGCGCACCCCGCTGCCGTACTCGAAGCTCTCGCCCGGCACCGCGCCATCGGGCTCGACGAACTCGCCGTGGCGCTTCTCCAGGTTCGGGGGACTGTCGGAGCCGCGGGCGACATAGCCCTGGTTCTTCTCCAGATCGTAGGACGTCGGGAACGCCATTGCGCCCGGGGCGAGTGCAGTCGGTCGGTCGGTCGGTCGGTCGGTCGGAGCTGCCCGATGGGCGGACTGGTGCTGGATCGTGGACCGGCCGAGCTTGGACTCGTGGCGGGGGTGGTGTGTGCGTGCGTGCGTGTGTGTGTGTGTGTGTGTGTGTGTGTGTGTGTGCGCGCGCGACGGAGCGGGATTCGTCTCGGGGCGGGCCTGGGTGATGGGAGAGATGGGCCTCACTGCCGCGTCGCCAAGGGACACACACTGCGACGAACAGGATTCACGGGGGGCGGCACGCGCAGACATTTGTAGAAAAACGCGCCAGGCGACGCCGCAACTCGCCGAAGCCTCCGCTGCCGACCCTGCGCGCGGCAAGATAAGAGATGCGCTCGGCAACGTTGCCCGACGTGGCAAAGCCTCGCGTGCGACCTCCAAAGGCTGCTATCTCGCTGGCCCGAGCTTCGAGAATGCCAGGCCACGCGACAGCCCATTGCGACGATGGGCGACGATGGGCGACGGCGGCGACGGTGGCGACGGGGGTTCGGGGCAATCCCTCGTGCGGGTCGCTTATCGGCACCGGCGAGTTTGGATGGCCGTGTCGGATGGCCGCGCGGTGCTGTTGCTTTGGAGGGCGGGCGGGCGGGCGGGCCTGGCGAGAGGGCTTCGAGGCAGGTGGAAACAGGGCCCCGCGCCAGCCAGCAGCCAGCAGCCAGCAGCCAGCAGCCAGCAGAACCGGGGGGGTCCGATCCCCAGCGCGGTGTTGATAAGGACCGCCAATGGGAGGCGCGGATCTCGCCCGGTGCGTGTGGAGCAGCGTGGTGCCGAGGGCGCGGCAACGCTTGGCCCGATGCGGAAGCTTGTTCGGCGGCCGTCTTGACTTCACCTCCCTGCGCCCAGCTTCGTCCATGGCGGGACGTCGTCCCTTCTCTTCCATCCTACCCATTGCGGCCTGCTGCTCATCGCGCCTCCCGTCCACGCGAGCAAGCAGCGTCCGTCCGAACATCTGCGATCCCCTGAAAGCTTCGATCCCGGTCGCGCCACCAAGCCTCTTCCAGCTCTGTCGGAGATGGCCGCCCGGCGTCTGAACGGTTCCACGGCCCACCGCCGGGTTGGCGGATCGCAGAGCATGCGATGCTCGTCGGCCAGGAGGACATCGATGCTGTCACCCGGTGTCTGCGCCATGCTGCGACAAGACTGCTCCGCCGGCGGGGTCGACGTGTCGCAAACTGGAGTACTGCGCGGTCGTCGTAAACGCCGGAGCCCCAATGCTTGAGTCAGTTGGAAAGACATCCGCGCGATCCTGCTCAAAATCGAATGTTGTGTGACTGTTTTGGCGGATCGACAATCTCCCGTGTTGCCATCCACATCTTGTCTGTACTTCGTGCAATGTTCTCCCCCCAAACGAAAGTCACGCAATCCGTGTATGCTGTCTTTTCCGATCATTCCACGCATGTGGACATGTAAGCGTTGCGTAAGGCCTTCGCAACGCCATGAACAAGGTTGCGGGGTACGCACCATGGTTGGCCGAGCGTCTCGCGGATCTGATGGGTGGTCACGCCGAGCACCCAGCCCTCATCTCACGCTTTCAGCGTGGCTTCGCCTCGCTGGCTCATGCCGCTGCTTGGATGGTCATTACGGTCCGGACGCGGTGCGCGCAGAACCTATGTCAAACCGGAGAAGCTGATTGCCGCGGCATCAATGATCGATGTCTGCATTGCGGCTGGGTGGACGTAACAATTGATGACAGTCAGCACGTCGCCTGGATGTCTGGCAGAGTCGTGCTAGTCGGGAAAAGTGCGTTGAGAATGCCGCTGTTGATACCCCGCGGAGCTCACAGCCGTATCGGCCAGACCAGCGCTCGCTCAACTCCATGCTTTCGAGCTTGACGAATCGGTCGCGACGACAGACGCGTGACAGGGTGTCCCCGACTCCTTAGCGCGTCGCGAGCTCATTGGCTTCATTGCCGCATGCCTCCCTATCCACTCTGGGCCATCTGCGCAGCAGTCAGCGAGGGTGCTTGATACGAAAATCATACAAGAGTGTTGACAAGATGACAAAGTCAGATATCTGTTCGAGCTTCACCACCAGCAGCCAGCAGACCCAGCTGCTTGCTGAAAACAGGTGAGGATGTGTAGGTTCGGCGATCATCATGACGGCGCGACTGTGGGCGTTGCTGCGATTTACCCGTACTGAGCTGTCATGGGCCGATGGTCGTGGTCGAATGCTTGGAGATGGGCGACACTGCGCCCACGAGCGCGTTGTAAGTCTGTTGACTTGACGGAGTTTGTTGGACGGTTACGATCGTGTCTCAATTGGTGGTATGCGAAAATTCCATTTCTGCTGCAGGATCAGGAGCTACTCGCTTTTTTTTTCGATCAGCGCGTCCTTCGCTTCAAGGGGGCCCATTCCAAATCTTGCCTTTTCTCTGATGTGGTCAAGGTTGACCCGAGCGAGCGATTACCTCTGTCAGGTGGGTGCGCACTGTCCATCATATTGACTCAACACGCCTGCTGTAGGTACACGTGGTGACCTACCACTGGGTGACACATCCGGGCTCGGTACAGGTATTCTGGGTCCCGTGAGAGAGAATCGTCGCTACGTGTCACTGCGTGAGATGTTGATGTCAGCAAGAGGGGGCACACGGTGTCGAGTGCACCTTTGCTTTCATGGATGATCAGGATTGACCACCTGGATCTTGTGTCGGCCACTGGTAACCAGCATATTGCGGTTGCTTATGCCGAAGCTCTCTTGTTCTCATCATACGAGTGGAACATTGGTGTGGGCGGAAATGACATACCGTGGAAGATGCGGACGTCGTTCTTCGCACTGCTATCCAGAATATCAGCAATCAATATCGGCCGTGCGAATTGCTGCGGGATCGATTGAGCCGAGAAGAACTACGAATGGCGCGCGACCAGCACATATGGCCTGCTCCTTGTATTAGCACGTGTGCATCTCCATCAACCCTCACATCATCTGATGCGTTACATTTCCGCTCAGAGAGCTTTAACTCGCTCCAGTGGCAACCAGCTAAAGCGCTTGTCTCAATGGGTCCTCCTCTACGCAGTGTGTTTTTAAATCATTGCGGACCGTGGCAGTCTAAGAAGAACATGGCTCACCTTCGAAGACGCTCCCACAAAGAGCCATGTACTGCGCTGCGCTACCTGTCTGGCGCTGCCCGATGATGCGCTTGTGGCACGTACGAGGTGCCGACGTCGTCAACTTGGCTGAGGATCCGGAATCCACTGGGGCTAGATCTACGATGGCCACTTGACACTTCATCAGCTCCATCTGTCGAGAACATGCCTAGCGAATTGATATTGTGTGGTCAGACTCAGATCTTGGAGGAAGTGGGCATCACCGACAACCAGAAGCCAGTGGCAAACTGGACGGTTGTCTTTTGCAGAGCCTTTGTTTCTCATCATTGGCTGGTGTGTGATTGGAGGGTATAGCTTGCCTTCCACTGACTGATATGTCTTGATGCAGCCGAGACCTGTGATGTTCCAGCGAGGCCGGAGACGCGTATGAGCGAGGACGCGGTGGGTTCATACTCAAGCTGTAAACATATCAGTATTGATTCCGATATTCTCCAGGGGTGTCAGGTGCAAATTGTATTGGGGGGTTTGCTCAGAAGCCTTTGTCTCGCATCACCACTCCTCCGAAACCACGGAGCGGGCTAGGTGAAGATGTGGCATAGAACTGCACTAGGGATTTCTCATCCTTCGCAAAGATTGTGGGTACTAGTTTTGGAGCACTCTTACCGAATCTCTGTCGTTTGGTCGAAGCCAATACTTCACTGCAAGGTCTAGCACCTTCAGAGAGCGCAGGTAGAATTGGTGCGGTTTGCCTGAGTTGCGCATTTCATTGATCGAGGAGGTGGGAGAGGTAGGGCGTCGCTCTGCCGTCGTATTTGAAAGGCATAATCCATCGATTAGCGTATGGACGTGGAGTCTCAGGTCAGAGTGCAAGCCAATGGTCTGATCTCAAAGCAGAGCTCTTTCGATTAAGGCGGTCTTTGAAACCACAAAGGCTTGGGTGCGGTAATCCGCTTCGCAGATCTAGATGTAGATATTTGACCGTCATTGGTGGTGTCCCAGGAGGTACTTAGCGTGTGGATACTTGCTAGCCAGCTCATCGTACGATCCCTGGTGTTTTTGGCAGACAAGGCTTCGTCAGCAGCGTCGAGGTCGAGCTTGCTTCGACGGTGATCGACCAGGAAGACGCTGTGGTCGGTGGGAGCAGCTCAGACAGGGGATGCAGTCAGCAAGACATCATCGCCTAGATCTTCAGGCAGAGGGACGGCGAAGAGCGCGGCAAGCTCAGAATGAGGCTGGCCTTGTCATTGCCGCCGCTGCAAACCACGCTGAGCTTGCAAGATGCTCGCTTGAGAGCAACTATGCGAATTGAAGAGTAACCCGTTGCTCATTTGTACGGTTGTAAGGCCACACAACAGCTTGCCTTCAGTCCCCTGACTCGACTCGTCGCGGAAACGCGTGGGTCTATCATTGGCGCTGGCATCCCGGATCGATTTTGGATCCGGGCTGAGGTTGTGAGATGATCGAGCGGGCGAAGATGCCATGACCTTCGTTGATAATGTGAAGGCACTGGATTGGTGTGAGTGTGGGATTTTGATTGTGATGGGTGAAAACATACCACGAAGACAGCGAGACCAGTGCACCGTGCGTCAACAGTCAAAAACAGTCCAGAAGCGGCCTTAGGCCGCCTGCAAGGACTTGAACTGAATGGTTAGGTTATTCGTGAGGCAATTGGCATGGCTACCTCCATGTCTATCGGTGGAACATAGGTGAGGAGGTAAGATATGGACTTCGCATTATCGACCAACACATTCGACGAGAGACGTTGAGCAAGACGACCACAAGACGAGAAGGCTCTCGACTGCCACTATGATGGCCAGCAGGCGTCATCACTGCAGTACCAATTTTCCGGCTCATCTTATGTAGTGCAGCCACAATCTGGCCGTGCCGCCCAGGAATCTATCACCATACGATCACGTTCAACAGGTCCAGCGACAGACCGACTGCAACTTCCGACGTCTGGACTATCTCGCTCCGATGGCTCATTGATTCTCACAGTACATGTATATCTAGGGTTCGGGATACTTTCGTTATGGATCATCCGTGGCCGAATCTACTTCAGACTGTGCAAAAAAGCGCTCTGTAACTGCCGCACGACGAGTAGTGTTTCCGGCCCACATCACCACACGTACACATACGGGATATCCTTATTGGCAGCAAGCCTTGGGTAGCAAACACGCTTCTTGTCGCTTACTTTCGAGCTAGAATGATCGGCCTGGATGAACAGATTACGGATCACCCAGCGACTCATGTTGTGTTGCAGACACGGCAGCAATCATGCAGCTATCTGGGCGAACCTAGCCACTGCTTCACGGTGCTATCTGATACATGCGATATTGCGAAGCATTACGGCTGGCCATACCGCAGGACATCGTCGTCTATTATCTTGGTCGCACTGGGAAGCTAGGTCGAGCGAGTCAGGGACGGAAGTTGTGCGGAAGATCCGACAGATCAAATCGTTCGTCGGCCATTGCTAAGACATCCAGCCAAGGCGTGGGCTTCGCTCACCGGGTTGGATTACATTTGATCACATCGATACGATCAGCGCCTCTTGCCCCACTTTTCCGTCGAATCCGAATCAGACTGAATGATCGGCTGGATGTGGACACAGTGAGCATTGTATGGACTTGGCAGGAGATTGTGGTCATTCCAGCTGCAATGCAAGTTTCGTAGCGCTCAAGGGCTCCATCGATGCCTCATTGAATGGATGGATCGTGGTTTACCATTCTCAGCCTTGCTGAGAAGGACCATGAGATTGGCGGTGGGACAAGTGGTCACGCGGCTTTTGATCAGTTGGACGGCTGAAACATTTTCTGGAGAGCATGCTGAGGCTCTGAATCGGACTGTACATTGCATCCGTCACGATCCTGGCACCGTGGGCATCGCGCATCGATAGTGTTCGATGGCCGTTATTGGGCCGGCGAAACCTCGGGGATCTTCTCGCACTTCTCAGCCTGCTCAACTGTATCGATGATGCGAAGCTCCGCTGCATTGACACCAATGACTTGGCCGCTGACGGGCCAAGAATATCTCAGCATGCTCTTCATTCCATCTGCTGGTGAATGGGGAGACGGAGATGGGGAGACGGAGACTCGTCCGTTGCCGCTGGGAAAGTAGTCTGAAACGCGAGAGGCCGCTGCGACGACCGAACAAGCATGAATCTGAGAGGTCAATCGTCTGGCCTTATCCCAAGACACTGATTGGATGCAGATCCATGCTTCTTATCGTCTCAGAGCACTTAGCCAGCGATCTGCAAAGAGACCGCAATCCGTGACCGCACGAGGCTGAGCCCACGCACGGACCGCTTTCCAGCTTCTCATATAATCGCGCTTCGCGGGCTCTTTCTGGTAATCCGGCGGGTGGGCTGACCTGTAGGTGACTGACTTTCGCACACATAGTGCCTGCGAAAGTCTGAAATCTGGTCGCGCCATTCCACGCCCGTTCGCCGCCACGGCCTTCCCGCACGTATCTGACGCCCTATTCATCCTCAAGGTGTAGAGATGGCTTAAAAGACGGAGAGCTTGGTTTGAGAACGACGAATATAGCTGCAATTTGGAGTTGCAACTGCAGAGCTCAGCGGCGCAAGCGACGGCGGCGCCAGGCCCACGATCTTCACTGTTTCGTGAAAGTCCACGATCAAAACGTGCGCTCATTAGCAGGTGCCACACTCCAGTTGCCGGACTGTCGGCTCTGGACGAGTAGTAGTGAGCTGCAAGAGCCATCAGCACAGTCCGTCCTCTAGCAAGTTCAGATTGTACGGACCGAAATGGGTCGTTCTTGACCCGCCATTAGGGCAAGCCTCGCATGGTGTAACGTATCTGTTTGCCAAAACGCCGGAGCGTGCGAGCTCTTGACCTACCCTTTTGTCCGTTCTATACCGAAACTCGCGTTCATCACAGTCTTGTAGTCCTATATGAGCCTTGCTCGGCCAACTCTGGAATCCAAGTAAGTGGTCGGGTCACCCATGCTGATCTAGGCCAGCCCTTTCCGACGAACAATGTCGCCTTGAGTCTCCTGCAATAGCCAAGTTGCATTCGTCGCTTTGAGACAATTTTCGCGCCGTGAATTCGCGGGACTCTGATCGCTGGCTTCTTCGTAGCGCCGTTCGAGGGAATTGACGGGTGGGTCTGGGCAGTGGGCTTGCGGCCAGGCCGTTCAAGGCTGATCGGAGCGTACTAAAGCGCTATGTTAGACCGTGTGTCCTGTCCGAGAGGCCTTAAATTGGCGGATGTGCTCGCGACCAAGGTTTTCTACGCCGTCGGAGCGGGAGAGGGTGCTAGATTCCTGTCGAGACTGTTGATGCCCATGATTCATGCCATTGTGGTGCCAGACAGACCAATTGGCCTCATCATACGACATCATGGTTTATTCTCAAGCCTGAACGATGAAAAACTGATGGGGGAAGTTTTCAAGACATTGACGGCCGCAGTGACGCGCCCCAAGCTGGCAGCCAGTTGGCCATGCTCTCTTGCAAGCGATTGACGAAACCCACCAAGGCTCTTCTTCTATCACGTACAACCACAGGGTCATCAGATCGCCTTTCATTGTGTACTACCAGCGATTTCTGTTTCACATTGATCAGAAGCACGCCAGAAGCCTCCTTGTCCTCAGAAAAGCGTTCATGATATGGCGTGACCAGCAATCACCAGCAATCATGCTCAAGAAAACGAATACAGGAGCTAGAAGCCACAAGATCTTCTCCAAGAGCACCATGAAAAGGGAAACTTGGTGATACGACCAGGAAGGCCAAGCCTTTGTGTTTTTCCAAAGGTTTCGCATGGATCAATAGTGCCAGTGGACTTCTCATGCACCCACTGCCTTTCAAGTGTGCATAGCGCCGGAGCGGTGACGGCAGGCCGGTAAGTTGAAGGCGAGAGAAGGAAGACAAGGTCCAAAGCAAAGAGCAGAGTGGTCTTAAGTCCACAAGTCAGTCGGTCTTAGTACGTGTCCTGGCGTTCGGAGGAGACTCTTTGGGCTATAGGCTGATCCCATACTCCTCAGTACCGCGATGTTGTTCCAAATTCTTCTCAGCAATCGAATGTCCGACAAGAATCCACCGTCGATCTCAGTATGCGTCATCGCTGCAGCAAGAGACCTCCGGGCTGTACGATTGTCGCTGACTTCTTAGATCTACGCGCCGTGGGTCCAGTCGACGTTAATGGCAAGGCCATGGTGACATAAGATAAATTGCGATGGGACTGCGATCCTACTGTCGAACGATTTCCGGCGCTGCGAGGGTGCTACCCGTAGCTCAAGAAGGCTGGTCAGGCTAGGAGGCGAACAATAGCCGAGAGTACTTTACCAGCACTCTCGCAGTCGGCCAAAGATCACCTGCATTCAAGTGAGCGCAAAGTACGGTATGTGCGGTTAATCATAGGCTACGCGAGACGCGGAAACACGTTACCGAGAACGACATCTGTACTGAGCTCTAATCCATGGGATCAGCCGAAGGAGTCAGACAAGTCGTTCGACCGTGCGAAGACTGAGCTATCAACGCGAGACACTATCCTCACAGGGGTTTTGAGTGGCAATAACATCCGTATCGTCGATCTCGACGTCTCAGCGACCGATCTCTTTGACGACCTTTTCAGCCTTCGCATGGAAATGCACATTTGGATGGCTGGACCGCAAATTCTGACTATCGCAATCTGCCGATTGGGACCGAAACGAACATGATGTGACACAATCGTAGTCTTCAGAACCAGCCTGATACCAAAGGCTTAGCCATGTGATTCGAGCTTCTCAAGACCATGGAACGAAGGTGCTCTCTCCACATGTCGATTGAAAATCGGCTGAGAGAAACTGAAGAGCTCTGGACGCATTGAAAGCTTCCAGTCATGTGTTCTCATAGAACTCTAAATCAGTCGTAATCGCGGCTGCAGAACGATATCGACTTTTTCGGTCGACAGTACGGCATAGCTCGTGCTACCGCAAATATGGCCACACGCAGATGATACCCTGAGTTATCATAGTCTCTGGCATGCGGAGGACTGCAATACGATGTTCTCGAGGCTCTGTCCAGCATCGCGGGTTGTGTCCGATATTCTTCGACTGCATGGTCATTGCCACCTCCAAGTCTACGACGGAGACGAGGTGCTCAAGAATAGTCGGATCACGACTGCTTATAGTCGAATGCGATTAAACCTGCTCCAAGGCCCGCTGGGGCGCCATTGTATCAGTGCGCGCCTTTGTGGAAAAAGTGATGGAACCACGGCTTGCGCACGGGTGCTGCCTGCTGCAGGCAGCGCGACACAGTCGCTGGAATGCCTACAAGGATACTTTAGATCCGGATCCAGCTGCTCACGACATAAGAGGCTCACGTCAGTCATGTCGTGCAGCTGCAGACTGTCGTGCGCCCCCGGCCTGTATGACATGTAGTCAAAGCATTCACGCCAGGCTTTCGGCAGCCTCCGCGTTCCAACGCCAAGCCTCACGTGCCCGGCCTGTCTTGCTCGACCCCGGCCCGGCCGCGGGCACGTCATGCTCCATCCGGCAGGTGGCCCTTCCAGGCTCACGATTGGCGAAAGCTATCGCAGAGGACGGCGCGCTCATCATGCCAAGCTCGATTCGAGGTGGTGAGCAAGGTACGTCTTCGGGGCGTACCTGCATTGGCCGCCGCCGAAGAGTGTAGAAGACTTTTCGTGGAGAGTGGTTGAGATGATGACGGTCATCAATGACAAGTCAAAGCTGAGAGAGATGTCTGCTGCACACCGTGGAGATGGAAGTGAGAGGACGCCATTGATTCAGCGGGTACCGGTGGATGAGAGGAGGGTGGTGTATCCGCATCAGACTGTAGGTGCTCTACGTCAACACCTCTGGCAGCTGAGACATCAGGCTGATGGACTGTAGGTCCGACGGTTTTGTACGATACTGCTTATCACCGTACCAATCCTTACGCTCGCCATTATCTTCTTCTGCGTCGCGATAGCCGGTCAGAGCGATCTGTTCGGTGACCATCAGACCGAGCAGCACACCTTCAGCGCGCTTGAAGCCGGCGTACCGCATACATCATGGCCGGCGAGCGAAGGCCTTAGCTTCGACAACCTGAAGAAGATTCTCCGCGATACGCCTTCGCCGGAGAAGGCTCGTCAATGGAGCAAGTACTACACCGCTGGCCCGCATCTCACGGGCAAGAATAGGACGCAGGCGGAGTGGACAAGAGACAAGTGGGAAAGCTGGGGCGTGAAGAGCGCCCTGGCTAGCTATGATGTCTACCTCAACTATCCAGTGTCCAACCATTTGGCCATGCTTGAGGATGGCAAGGTGAAGTTCACGGCGTCTCTGGAAGAGGACGTGCTGGAAGAGGATCCCACTTCTGGGCTTAAGGACCGCATACCAGTCTTTCACGGCTACTCCGCTGCTGGCAATGTGACCGCGCCGTACGTCTACTGCAACTATGGCACCTACGCCGACTTCGAGGAGCTGCAGAAAGCCGGCGTGGAGCTCGAGGGCAAGATCGCTCTGGTCAAGTATGGAGGCATTTTTCGCGGCCTGAAGCTCAAGCGTGCGAGCGAATTGGGCATGATCGGGGGGATCATCTACACCGACCCAGGCGACGACGGCGACATCACGGAGGGGAACGGGTACAAGCAGTACCCTGAGGGTCCTGCTCGGCAAGAAAGCAGCGTACAGCGTGGCAGTGTCGAGTACCTCAGTAAGCCTTCCTCAATGACACATCTTCAATATCATACTAATATAGGTATTCTCAGGCGTCGCACCCGGCGACCCAACAACAATCGGCTATCCTTCTCTTCCCGGTGCCCCACGCCAGTCCACCGAGGGTAAGATTCCCGACATCCCCTCCGTCCCGCTCTCCTACGCCGAAGCTCTTCCTTTGCTCAAAGCACTCAACGGCCACGGCCCGAACGCCACTTCTTTCTCTCCTCGCTGGCAGACCGGAGGTCTAGGATACAGAGGAGTCAACTACAACATCGGGCCTACACCCGACAGCCTCACGCTCAATCTCGTGAATGAGCAAGAGTATGTCACGACGCCGCTGTGGAATGTTATCGGTGTCATCAACGGCTCTATCGCCGACGAAGTCATCGTCATCGGTAACCACCGCGATGCCTGGATTGCAGGCGGAGCCGGCGACCCGAACTCCGGCAGCGCCGCCCTAAACGAAGTCATCCGCTCCTTCGGCAAGGCAATGGAAGCAGGCTGGAAACCTCTGCGCACAATCGTATTTGCAAGCTGGGACGGGGAAGAATACGGACTCATCGGTTCCACGGAATGGGTCGAAGAGTATCTTCCCTGGCTCAGCAAAGCGACGGTAGCGTACATCAACGTTGATGTCGGCGCACGAGGCCCTAACTTCCATACCGCCGCGGCGCCTGTGCTGAACCAATTGATTTATGAGACGACTGCGGAGATCCAAAGTCCGAATCAGACGGTCAAGGGACAGACGGTGCGGGACACCTGGGACGGAGTCATCGACACGATGGGCAGTGGAAGCGATTTTACCGCTTTCCAGGATTTTGCTGGGATACCTTCAATTGATCTTGGATTCGGAACTGGGCCTAAGGATCCCGTTTACCATTATCACAGCAACTACGACAGCTTTCACTGGATGGAAACATATGGTGACCCAGGGTTCTTGTATCACGCGACGATCGCGAAGATCATTGCGGTGCTGGCGGCGAAGTTGGTAGAGACGCCGATTATTGCGTTCAACGCTACAGATTACGCGTCAGGGTTGAGTGTCTATCTTGAGAGCATTAAGAAGAAGGCGAAGGAGGTGGAGCAAGATTTCAACTTGGAGGGGGATACGTTCGCCAGCCTCGAGACGGCCATTGCTGCTTTCCATACTGCGGCTGCTGCTTTCGATGCTCAAGCCGCTGAACTCAGCCATCTCGTTTGCACGGAGGAGCTCTCGCCTCCTTCGGCTGAGAAAGTGGAGCTGTACAACGACGTCCGAAGGGTGAACGACAAGTACAAGCTGCTTGAGCGACAGTTCTTGTACGGTCCGGGTCTGGATAGCAGAACGTGGTTCAAGCACGTTGTCTTTGCGCCCGGGCTTTGGACTGGGTATGCAGGAGCAACGTTTCCTGGGATTGTGGAAGCGCTGGATGACAGGAATAAGACCGCGGTGCGGAAATGGGTGGACATTATCGAAGCAAGGGTGGATGGGGCTATTGGCTTGCTGGAGGCATGAGGACGGTGCGGGCAGACGAGCTGATGGTGAACCAAGTGAGCGATGCTTGACCCTGCATAAGAGCTTCTTGAAGCGGATGTACAGCGGATAGAAGCGGATGGGAAAGGCACTCCTTTGGTTGGACGATGTAGCATTGCCGACGGGTGCATGGGCATGTTCAGGCCATGCGGCAATAGTTAATGAGAGCAGCCACGCCTGGCTTGCGATTGCGTGCACCGCAAAGATGGCAGCGTGCGCGACCTGGATGGCAAGGCTCCGCAGAAAGGCCCGACTGCAACTTACTCCACAGCCATGCGAGCCCAAAGGCTGTGGCTGCCGTCTGGAGATCCTTCAAATTAAATGTTCGACGTCGACCCAGAAGGAAACCTGGAAGCTGGTAGTGGTGGCCGTCTAGTCGACCAATGCATGTTCAGTTACTGGAAAGCAGTTCGATATCGCTGCTTGTAGAGACCGTGAACACCACCAAAGGCGGAGGCGAGGGTCACCCCATCCGTAACCGCCGCGCCATGTCGTCACTTGGCGACGCGAGGTGAACTACGTGCCCCGCTTGCATTGCCCCTCCATCGCAAGGGTCTTGACGACGCATTTGCCGTCGAAAAAGAACATATCGATGTGATGATGCAAACAATTCAAATGAGATTGTTGCAATCAGAGGAGGCGAGAGACGGGGTCGCCACCTGGTTCGTCAGCTCCGCCCACGACCACCCGAACAATAATCGCCGAGTAAGGACGACCGTGTGATTGTGCGGCAGGGGAGCTGGGGCAACCTGCCCCGCAATAGCAACGAATGAGGGGCAGGCATTGTTTGGGCAGGCCGTACTTCACACACGAGCTTTTTTCTTGACACCTCATCCATCTACTGTTCAACCCCCATCATCTCCTTGACTTTGACAACATACCGATTTACTCCCCCAAAATTAGTATCATATCATCAACACCGCCATCATGATTGAGATTCCGAAGAAGACTCACCTGAAGGACCTCTTCTCCTTGAAGGGAAAGGTACACTTCCACCGCCCTCCTCCTCGCCCACGATAGCGGTCTGCTGACACTTGTCTCCCAGGTCGTCGTCGTAACCGGTGCCTCCGGCCCGAAGGGCATGGGCATCGAAGCCGCCCGTGGCTGCGCCGAGATGGGTGCTGATGTTGCCATCACCTACGCTTCCCGTCCGCAGGGGGGTGAGAAGAACGCCAAGGAGCTTGCCGAGCAGTACGGTGTCAAGGTACGCTGACAATCAGGAGAGGGCTGTGGTGAGAGCGCAGAGGCTGAAGAAGCGATATTGTATAGGCCAAGGCATACAAGTGCCAAGTCGACAAGTACGAGTCCGTTGAGCAGCTCGTCAAGGACGTCATCAAGGACTTCGGCAAGATCGACGCCTTCGTCGCCAACGCCGGTGCAACCGCCGACTCTGGCGTGCTCGATGGCACCGTTGAGGTACGCTCCTTTCCTCTCCCTCCTCTCCCTGACTCACCCGTCCTCTAACTCTGCTGCACCCAGGCCTGGAACCACGTCATCCAAGTGGACCTTAACGGCACCTTCCACTGCGCCAAAGCTGTCGGCCACCACTTCAAGGAGCGTGGCACTGGCTCCCTCGTCATTACGGCCTCCATGTCCGGCCACATTGCCAACTTCCCTCAGGAGCAGACCTCGTACAACACGGCCAAGGCCGGGTGTATCCACATGGCGCGCTCGCTGGCCAACGAGTGGCGTGACTTTGCGCGTGTGAACAGCATCTCGCCGGGCTACATCGACACTGGGTTGAGCGATTTCGTGCCGAAGGAGACGCAGGATCTTTGGGTGAGTTTGATCTGCTACTTCAATTTGTGTGGCTCGAATGTTTGTTGATGTTCATTTGCAGAAATCCATGATTCCGATGGGCCGCGATGGTGAGGCCACTGAGCTCAAGGGTGCCTACGTCTACCTCGTCTCGGATGCGTCCAGCTACACCACCGGTGCTGACCTCATCATTGACGGTGGCTACTGCGTCCGGTAGAGGACTGCAGGGACGTGATCGAAGGAAGGAGCAGACTCAGTCATGTGCTTAGCGGCCGTCTAGAGCTGCTTTTGCAACGGGCCGAGTAGCTAGGAAAGAGCAGCATCAAAATCAACACTGTGACCCACAGCATCGTCTCTGCCGCCCCGAAAACAATTGGTACCATCCCCAAACTCCCCCAAGCCACCACCCTAATTATGAACACCTCCACCCACATTTGCCGTACTCCTCCCCAACCCGTCTTTATACCTCTCCAACGCCCTCTCCCTCGCCGCCTTGTGCTCCACACAAACCCTCGGATACCCCTTCGCCTCCGCCTCCTTGCCCGCCCCCCTCCCATATGGATCATGAATAGCCTTTCCCTTAATCCCAGCCAATTCCGGCACCCATTTGCGAATATACTCGCCATCCGGATCAAACTTCTCGGACTGCAACCACGGGTTGAAGATCCGAAAATAGGGTTGTGGGTCTACACCGACCGAAGCACTGAAGCCCCAGCCACCGGAGTTGCTTGCGAAGTCGCCGTCGATTAGGTGTTCCATGAAGTATTTCTCTCCCATTCGCCAGTCGAGTAGGAGATGTTTGGAGAGGAAGGAGGCGACTATCATGCGGCAGCGGTTGTGCATGTATGACATGTTCTTCAGCTGGCGCATAGCGGCATCTACAATTGGATAGCCTGTCCGCCCTTCGCACCAAAGCTTGAAGTGGTCCATGTTGTACTCCCATTTGATGTCGGTGTACTCGTACTTGAACGGCTTGTTCATACACACATACGGCCAATGCGCCAGAACGTGCTTGTAGAAATCCCGCCACGCGATCTCCGAAATCCAGCCGCTAATACCAGGGCTCCCGCCATCGAGGTTCTTGGTCGTGTTGGCTGCGCGGGCGAGCCGCACGGCTGTGCGTGCAGCTAGGGTTCCGGCGGAGAAGTGAACGGAGAGCATGGCGGTGCTTGATTGAGCAGGGAAATTGCGTGTGTCCTTATACTTGCCGATCTTGTCGGCGAGGAAGCGGTCGAGGCGCGTGAGGGCTTCGTGTTCGCCTGCGGGCCAGAGTTGGGTCAGGCGGTCCTTTTCCTCAGCGGAGAGGGATTTGTTGGGTGGTGCGGAGGGGATGGGAGAGTCAAAGAGGGCTTTGAAGCGAGTCCGAGCTGAAGAAGGATTTTGAGATGGTGGCTCGGAAGCGTCCAATGCATGTGGATGTTCGTGCAGGTACTTGATCCATGCCCGGAGCCAGGGGGAGTAGACGGAGTACTGTTTGCCGCTGCCAGAAATCAAAGTTTCGGGAGCGATTACAACATCGTCGTGGATGGCCGTGACGTTGATGCCTTTTTCCAAGCACTCCTTCACCAGCTTTGTTTCTCGCCTCAGCTCGTCGACTTCGTACTCAATATTGCAGTATACATGCTTCGCTCTCCACTCCTCACACTTTTTCAAAATGTGCGGAGCCACGTCCTTCCTCTCCTCGATCGTCTCCACATACAGCGGGATATCCTTCTCGCCCAGATCCTCCTTCAAGATCTCCAGCGCTCTCAGCTCGAAATCCACTCGCGCGGGGCTCGTACAATGCGCCTGGTAATCCTGCGGACTGACGAGAAACATACAAACCAATGGCACACCTTTGCTCTTCGCTGTCACGCTCGCTGCGCTCAGCGCACGATTGTCCGTGGTGCGCAGATCGCGCTTGAACCAGTGCACCACTGCCTCGCCCGGGGCGATCTTGTCGCGAGCTTTCTGGGTAGCTGCGAGGGTTTCATTGAGGACGGTGAGTGGGCGAGGGAGCTTGTCGTTGTTGTAGTGGGCACAACGCTCGTTGCTGATCTCAGGACCGTAAAAGGAGCGCTGGACTATGCCCAGGTCCTCTTCGATGCGGGAATGGTCGATTTTGGGGGCGGGCGAGGGATCATCGTCGAGATGGGCTTGGCGAGCCTTCTTGGCTGGTGGAGGCCGGACCGGAGAGGTTGCGCGGGCTACTTTGCGTTTTGGTGGCATGGTTGCGAGGCTACGGACGGTGATGCGTCGAGAGGGCAGGAAAGGGACGTGTGTTCGTTTGCCAGGTATGCAGAGTGCAATACTGCGCGAGGGAGAAGAGCGCATGTAGTAGATGGATGTTACGCTTGAAGAGAGTGTTCACCTACCTGCCCGCGAGGGCTGGCGCGTCGCCGCCGCCTATCTCACAGACACTGACCAGGTAGGGGCAGAACACAGGGAGAATGATCTCGCAGGTCGATCGTACCTCACCAGGATCGGCGCTAAATGCCGGGCGAAGAAGGCACGGCACGAACCGCTCCGAACCGTCTTCTTCCTCCTGGCGGCCGAGACGCTCAACTTTCATGATCACTTTCCTACCGGCCATGCCCGAAAGTGATCTTGATGGATACTCAATGTTCACATTCCAGGCTCTCACTCGTGGCGAGACTGCCATGTGGGCATCGCACATCATCTCGAGCGTCGGGGCGCAGCATACTTGAGCGACAAGCCGCATGGAGAGAGGCTACCCGCGGGGCCATTGCTGGCTTCAACCACACCGGTCCAAGCTGGTCGAAGACCATGCAATGACTGCAAAGGCCCCATCTCGTTGTACATGATTGTTCCTCTCGTCATCTGACCGCTGCCTTCACGAGCTTTCCATCAGACCGACACTATGGACCAAGACCAATGCACCAGCTTGAGCTCCCTGCGAAACATCAGACTGCTGCTGTTGCAACTGAACGGGTGTGCCCCCGGACTTGTGGCCGTACTCTATCAACTTAGGATATCACGTGTGCTCAACTAACATCCTCTCAGCTGCCTCGGCGCCCCCTTGGACCCCCCAGCATCGAGCACTCTTTCAGGGACTTTCACTGCAGCGTAGGATCGCCGTAAGTGTCCGAGACGGTCATCGAGGCTGTAGACATTCCAAAATCTTGATCTCGTAATGCGCCAAATCCTGAAGAAAGAGACGACGTAGTTGTTGAAGAGCATTCAGGTCTCGTCGACGCAACGGCACACTCGATAGCTCAGCTGTTGATCTCACATTGAATGGCGGACTGGTGGCAGCATGTCGCCATGTCATACAGTTGGTCTGACGAGGACGTTGATGACTCTGCTAGCTACGTAATCAAGATCGATGAGAAGCGCTTAGCCGTCACGAGGGCGAATCCAAGCGCTTCTTCGCACTTTGATGCCGGCACTGAACCTTGGTCCAATTTATTCGATGCATTAGGAAAAGCCCGTACTCTTCCTGATCCTATAGAATGCGGCTCCCCAACAAGGGGAATGATTCCATAGCTATCTGGGCCGACGCTGTGTGTATACATTGGAAAAACAATGCAGAGAAGCCTCGGGCAAGCAGCTATGATGGGTACCATCTATAGGGTGGCCTCAAGTATACATGCATGGCTGGGCTGCGGATGATCGATAGCCGCGGACGATCGGACTGGCACGACCAGGCTGCAAGCACACTGGCTACTTGCCTATCCGAGAACGAAGGGATCGCTCCCTATCACCGGGCCGAATGCACGGCAAGTTTGACAGCCAGAGATTTTTCCTTCGAAAGGACTGGAGGGTGACCTCTGCGCCAAATAGGCCTCTCAAGTCTTCGAGACAGCGCCCTCCTTGCATAAGGCCAATCTTGAAAATACAAGTTCCGCAATAGGGCTCAGCCAGCAGCACACCGGCATCGAGATGGCAGTAGCTTTTGCCGATCTGTTGAGGCGCCGTGTCTGGACACGACAATGGTTGGGTCTAGTTTCGCGTAGCTTGTTACCGCTAATGTCCCTACTGATTTCGTCTGAAAGGTGCTTCAAGAGATCAGCGCAGTGGGAACCTCGCGGTAATCAGATGGGGTCAAGCAACCATGCAGTTTCGGCGCCTCTAAGACCCGCAGGGGATCTTCGCACCCCTCGACGAGCGCGAAGACGGCCTTCGGCGGTTACCTCTCAACATACCCATCAGACCGATGACTTGGACCGGGGGATGCGATCTCGACCTTGTGGGCATATTGCAGGATGCACAAGGCACCAGATGCGATAAGGATCTCGCTTACGTTCATGCCCTCCTCAACCTGTTATCAAATTATCCAGTGGTTCCAGGTGCGGGTATAGGTGGCTATGCCATGGACTCCTCGCAGATGCAGCCGTACGTCTACGAGCCATCACGCTGGCCTGACGCTGTCCGTATACTGCTACTTGAGCCCAACGAGTAAATCCGTAGCACTACAACGATGAGGCGGGTTTCTACTGTTGATTGATGCGATGGCAGTGCCATCGGTGATGTTTTGAGAGGTACTGTTATAGAAGAAGACCTAGATGACCGCACACCATATAACGATACTCCTACACGACAAACGATCCCTCCTTACCGGTCCCCCGCGCTTAAATGAGCTGCAGGATCCGAAAAAGCTCATATTCGTATCGGATGCCGCTATCAGTCATTTTAAGCCTGCTGTCGTGGCATTTAAGATTACTGACCGGCTTACCCGGCTCCGGGAGACACGCAGTGGCCCCGATCATCCATATCGCGCAGTGAACCACATTGTCTGTGCTGCAACTTCCGTTGTTCCTGGAGCTGGGGTGGTTCGCGAGGATTCACGTTTACTATCAAGGTGAGTTGCGGGCGAAGCCGCAAGGGCAGACCGTGTCCGTGGCAGCAAGCACCAGCCTCGACATTGGTACCTCACAGATGCGAACAGTGTAGCGCTCTTTCTTTCGGCGTTGTGTCGGCAGGTCGCCGCACAGGCGTGAAGTCTCGGCAATATCTCTCAGGACCCAACCTTTCCATCAAGCACCCTCTTGCCGTGTGCCCTCACCACCCCATCAAGCATTCCTCTCACCTGCCTGCAACCATCCAATCCAACCGAGACCATTGCCTCCAGCCTGCCCATTCCGCACCTCGTGTCCATGACCAGCAGACTGACCTTACACTCCTCTCCCACTGCCCCGATCGTCAAGAACGGTAGCTCCAATTCCTCCAGCCCATTCAGATCGAGCAACGGATCCTCTTCATCCATACTTTGATCCCGACTCGGCGCCGACGCTACCGTCACCGCGCTGATGTAATCCGACATAGGCACACCGGCATCGATCAGCGCCAGCGTCGTCGCATTGACACAAGCCGCCAACAGACTCCCATCCTGACTCAACACATGCAGCGTCACACTAATAGTCGAATGCATAAACAGATGTCCAAAGATTACGCTTTGAAAGGCTCCCGCCACCGTCATCTGCATCTCCTGCACGCGCCTATCATTCCGCGCCCTCCTCTTCCTATCCGTTCCACTGAAACTGGCTACATTAATCTCGACCTCGACTTTCGCATCGTTGTTCTGGTCGTTGCGACTCCCACCTGTCCGACGGGACTCCGACGGGCCGGAAATGGTGCAGAGGATTTTGGTGTTGCCGAGTTCGAAGTAGGAGGAGCCGTCGGCGGAGGATTGGGTACTGATCTGGGCATGTAGGCGGCGGAGTTCGTTCCAGCGGCGGCCGTCGAGTCGAAGGTGGGAGAGGGCGTAGGTGGTTGTGTCGAGAGGCATTGTCAAGATTGCTCGTTGGTACGTTAATGGACATGATTTGGGACACTTCTTGATGGAGAAGTGAAGTGATTGAAGATGCAGGTAAGTGCGGGGTGCAGATGTCAATGCACGATTGATTAATCCATGCCCCACCTTGATGGACACGGCCGTGTCACCTTCGCGTTGTTGCCTGTTTGGGAAAGCATTCACTTCCATCTTCCCTTTTACATTCTGCTCCTGCCTTTTCTTCCTCGAATCTGAACAAACATGCACAACCACAAACATGCCCCTTCACAAGCGCAACGTCGAAGAGCGCGTCAACCTCTTAGAAGGCGAAAACAGCCTCACCGACGACTCCGATGATCTTGACAGCATTTCCCACCATAAGCGCAGGTCCTCCATCGCCACCAGTAAGAAGTCTCGTGAAGTCAGCTTCGACGACTACATCGACAGCTGTGGCGACAAAGTCGAGGACATAGTAGACCTGACCTCTGAGCCTGAGCATGATGTGAAGAAGGAACGACGTGGCCAACGACTCACCTTCGACGATGACGAGGACAGCGATGCCGAATTCCAGGCCTTCAAGAAGCGCAAGCTGGAGAAGCGGATGAAAGCCGTGGCCAGTACGCGGACGGCGAAGGCGAGGGTAAGCGCCAGCAGCATGGTGGGACGGCGGGAGAAAGTGGGCTTAGGGGCGAAGGGTAGGAATGGGAGGGAGAAGGTGTGGGGAGAAACGGCGGACGAGGATGAGGCACTGATGGAGACGACGTTGCCGGACTACCTTAAGCAGCGGCGCTCGAGCTTCGATGAGCGGAGAGGCAAGCTTGAAGGTGTGGCGGGCTTGCAGCTGCCGCCGGAGTACGACGATGTCTATTTCTCAGATGATGCCAGAATGGAGTATCTGGCTGAGAAGCCCGTCTTGCCGCCATCTATGTTGCAGAGGAAGTACGAGGATGTGCAGCTACGGTACTCGCTGGGCATCGTACCGGCGCCTATTGCGCAGTACCTTCGGCCATACCAAGTGCAAGGGGCGGAGTTCTTGCATGAGCTGTTTGTATTCCAGAAGGGAGGTGTTCTGGGAGATGATATGGGCCTTGGAAAGACGATTCAAGTCATCGCTTTCCTCACGGCAGCTTTCGGCAAGACTGGCGACGAGCGAGATCACAAACGCATGCGTAAGGTGCGGAGGAAGGACGATAACCGCTGGTACCCGCGGGTCCTAATCGTCTGTCCGGGCACTTTAATGCAGAATTGGCGCAACGAGCTTGACCGCTGGGGCTGGTGGCACGTGCAAGTGTACCATGGCGCAAAGAAAGAGAGAGAGCAAGCGCTCGCAGCAGCCATGGCTGGTCGTCTCGAGATCATGATCACGACGTACCACTCCTACCGTCTGAATGCGAGTGCTCTGAATGGAATCCGTTGGGACGTCGTAATCGCCGACGAATGCCATATCGTCAAAGAAATGAGCTCCGAGATCACACGAGCAATGAACAACATCAACGCGCTCTGCCGCATAGGTATGACTGGCACCGCCATTCAAAACAAGTACGAAGAACTCTGGACTCTCCTCAACTGGACCAACCCCGGCCGCTTTGGACCTATCTCAGCCTGGAAACAATCCATCGCCTTACCCTTAAAGATCGGCCAGAGTCATGACGCCACGCATGCCCAACTAGCCAAAGCACGCCGTACAGCCGAGGCATTGGTCCAGAAACTCCTCCCGACCTTCTTCCTGCGGCGAACCAAAGACCTCATCAAGGACCAGCTGCCCAAGAAAAGCGATCGAGTAGTCTTCTGCCCGCTCACCGAGACGCAAGAAGAAGCCTATAACACCTTCTGCGATTCTGAGATCGTACGTGCCATCCGCGAAGCTTCGGAACTTTGCGACTGCGACTCCGGCAAGAAGCAAGGCTGGTGCTGCTACGCCGAAGTCGAAGGCTTTGGAAAATGGCAGCATTTTGTCTTTCCCGCCATCGTCACTCTACAGAAACTCGCCAACCACCTGGCGCTCCTCATCCCAAGCGGTGAAGCTGACAAAGACCGGCACGACAAGGATGTGGAGAAACTCGAACTCGCCTTTCCCACAATCTGGAAAGACCTCTATCGCGACCGCGACAGCATCCTGCACCTCGCCAATGCAGAATTTTGCGGGAAATGGAGGGTGCTGAAGAAGCTACTAAAGTTGTGGCACACCAACGGCGACAAAGTCCTCGTCTTCTCTCACTCCGTCCGCCTACTCAAAATGCTCGGTCTCCTCTTCAAGACCACAACATCTTACAACGTCTCCTACCTTGACGGTAATATGGCGTACTCCGACCGACAGGCAGCTGTGGATGAGTACAACTCCGACCCGTCGCAGTTCGTGTTCCTCATCTCGACGCGGGCAGGCGGGATGGGGTTAAATATCACCTCCGCCAACAAAGTCGTGGTGGTCGATCCGAATTGGAATCCCTCCTACGACCTCCAAGCGCAGGACCGCGCATATCGCATCGGGCAGACGAGGAATGTGGAGGTCTTCCGGCTCGTGTCCAAGGGAACGGTGGAAGAGATTGTGTATGCGCGGCAGATCTATAAGCAGCAGCAGGCCAACATCGGGTACAACGCTTCGGTTGAGAGAAGGTATTTCAAGGGCGTGCAGGATCACAAGGAGATGAAGGGGGAGATTTTCGGCCTGGCGAATTTATTTGCGCCTGTCAGCGAAAACGTCGTCCTCCGCGAGATCGTCAACAAGACGAACATCGCGGAAACCCGGGCTGGGGTCGAGATCGCAGGCCTCGACCTCGAGAAAGCTTCCCAAAATGAAGATGTCGATAACGGCGACGAATTTTCGAACACATTGCTCTCAGCTGCGGACGACGGTAAAGCCGACGCGGTGATGTCTCAACTCGCAGCGAGTATCATCGACGAGCCTGACGCCCGTCGCCAAAAAGCCGCAGCGACAGCGAGGAAGAAGGATCCGGTTTCCGCGATCCTGGCGAGTGTGGGTGTGACGTACTATCATGATAATGCTGAGGTGATTGGGACGTCGAAGATGGAGCAGAGGATATCTTCGCGCGCGCAGAAGGCAGGGAACAATTTGGACTTTGATCAGGATCGGGCGTTTGGGGCTGCTTCGCAGTCGCAAGCTGCGGTGCCGAATCCCTCAGACAAGGGTCAGGGGTTGTATGGTGCCAACGGCTTCGGCTCTGGTGTAGACTCAAGTGGTGGAGACTTCGAAGACGAAGAGGGCCGTATCAAGTACCGCTATCGCCCTCCAGAAGACGTGCGGCGGCGCCAATTCTGTAGTATGGCGAGAAATTTCGGCTACGAGAATGTGGTGGAATTCGCTCTGGTGGTGGAGGGGTGGACGCAGAGGCAGCGGAGGGAGTGTTTGGAGAAGTTCTATCGGCAGAGGATGAGAGCGTTAGGGAGGGAGTGATAAGGCGTTAGGCAGAGAGTGAGCAGAGCTGCTGCCGAGCGTGTCTGCGGCAAGCGAGGCTGCTGTGCGGAAGAACTCAGGGGTCTTCAGATTCGCTTTGATTTTGCTGTCAGCGAGGCGTGCGGTGCAATAGGGTCTCGACCAAGTGCTGGGAGAGGCCGGGTTGGGACGGATGATAATGGGCTACCATCGATGCATTGACTGTAGGGCCCAAATGCTACAGTATCGCGTCCAATTGAGAGACTGGCGTCGATCCTATAAGTACCTGGAACTTCTTTGTCGACATTCGCGTATCCATGCTAGACCAACGGCTTTGTCTACGCTTGGACCTGTGGAGTGGACATGGAGACGGGATCAGAAGGCACATCAGCTTGCTGCAAGGAAACGCCAGCTTTTATTCGTGGGCAGTCGCAGGTCCGTGAAATGATTTCCACAGCGGAGATCGCGCTCGATCGATGAGGCACAGTCCGCTGCAAATTGCTCACACAACCATTCGCATGGCAATGATAGCCGGTCGTCTGTGAGCTTAACACAGCTCGTCCCCTGGATGATCAGCTGAAACTCAAGGACTAATCTTCGTATCCGGCATCGAGCAAATCCAACAGCACCCGCTCATCAAACTCAGCGAGCTCGAGATCTTTCGCTCTAGCCATGCTGACCGACTGGCACGCATTGCCGCGTAGGTAAGGCGTGCTTGCTCGTGCCTCTTGGCCAATATTGCCAAGAGAGTCTCGAGACTACAAGGCTGAAGTGTAACTCCATCCTTCGGCTGCCGGACTGGGTCGATATGCGCGAATTTGCCCATTTCCGGACAAGTCTTTGCATTAAACAGTACGCTCGTTGTCGGCAACCACGTGTCCACGTTTGCTGCTCTTGCACATCATGCACGTGGCGCCCGCACCGCTCGACCAGGAGCGAACTGAAAGGCAGGGATTCGCACCGTGGTGACCATGCAGTTGTTTTGAGGTTCGAACTTCGGCTACACCGTTTCCTCGCTTAGCCTGTCTTAACCCTTACAACTAGCCACATACCTTGGCAAGCGCCCGTGGAAAATGATGATATGGCACCATGATATTGAAGGCAGCTGGACTTGATGGATTTGGGGAGGTCGAGGATTAGGAGCATTCAAGTTTGGATCTGCATAAGCTTTTACCCCTTTCTGCTAAGCATTTCTTCACTCGGCCACTGTTGCTCAGCGAGAGACGTTTTGTCTTCCATCGAACGACGCGGATATTCGTCACTTCCATCGCTTGTGTCGTGGCTCGTCCGCCGATCATCAACCGTGAACACGACCACTTTCCTTTTCCACGATGAATTTCACCGTCAGGTTGAGAGTGTCATTGTGCCCGAATCCTGACGGAACGTCGTGCGTGCGCCCAAAAACTCCATTGGCCTCTCCCGCAAACCGCGATTTCGGCTCACCAAGCCGTCCGCACGCCTGCGGACGCCACGCACGCTGGTGTCAGCGAATGGAGGCGGCGCAGCATGAAGGCACGGGCCCCGCATAGCATGGGCTTCTCTCGAACTGGCTGGCTATGGTAGCCATTTCGGACATCATGGGATGAAAATGCAGCCTACTAGGAGGGTGCCCAGGCTGCTTGTTTTATTGTTGCGCTGGGAAAGTCAATTGTCTCCTGAGCTTGGCATCGGAGATGGGGTGATAAGTATCTTAGAGATCCTCCTGTTGGTTGTGTTGGACGCCGTAAAGTATCTAGTGTTTCATCATTTGTTAAACTTGATGCCCGTACGAGCACTCTCGAGGGCCAGTCTTTCCTTTAAACTGCCAGGACTCTTCCAGAAGCAATACCAATACCAATCCTATTGGAAACAGGAACATACCAGCAAGCCAGGCATATAAGCTTCACCTCATACTCCGACGTCGACATGCGCAAGCCAGAGACTTCGATCGTTGTCGTACGCCTTGCGGACCCCGAGAAAGATGGCGTCGACTGCCTCGTTGACCGACTCGTATCCAGACCATTGTCGCCGGTCAAGAGAATCATGGTCTTCGTCCTGGTTTGGTTTCTTGCCCTGTCCGCCGCCTTCATCGTGTTTCCAGGCTTGCTTGGTCTTGTCGCGGCAGAAATGGGACTACTGTAAGCCTCTCTGCCATCGGGTGGTGCCGTCCCAGCACTGACGTCGCGTCTCAGCAACGCCTTCATTATCTGCTCGGTCGCCGAGGGCTTCATCATGTCTTTCTTGAGCGTCGTTGTCCAGATGTATCTGGATCCTCGAGACACAGTGGACATCGCCAGCTGGTTGTTGCTTGGCTGGGGGATTTGTGTCTTCGCTCTGGCTTGTCAAGGCTGGATCATAACGACTTGACCGCTTGGATGACGAGTCAGCCTGGTCATTCGCTCCTTACCTCACAGGTTAGAGATGAAGTCGTCGCAGTGGCGGAGCTAAGGACCTTTGTTGGATCGCCGCCTGGCAATGGTAGCTCACTGCTGCACTCGGCTCACCCGTGATCTTTAAATCAACGCGTCATTGCCTCGAAAGCAGATCGAACCATCACACGCAACCAATTATGGCGTTCTATCTCACCGCGGGAACTACCAGCCAGCAAGATGGTGAGAAGCAGGTTTTGCTGGATATGAGCTGCGACCTGAAAGGTGTCCGAGGGCTGGTGAAGCTGTTGCAACAGCACCAGCTGAATAAGCCCCAAGATGTAGATTTGTGGAGGATGGTGAGGAACCGGTATGTGGAAAGAAATGAGAGTAGGATTGTGTGGATAGCTTGCTTGGACGCGACTCTTCGGCGATGTATGAACACCATCGGAACGTGGTCTGATCCCCACAACCACGCCGATCCGGAGAGAAGAGGGAGGACGCCGAGGGTAAGTAGTGTCGGACGGTGAAAGCGTTCCGGCTGTGGGTGGGACGTTGAGAGATGGCAGGAAGATGAGCCTACGCGCAGTCATGATCGCTGCATTGAAAGCAATCTGCGGCAAGGGGAGTACTTGCAAATGAACGCCGCCTTCTGTTCGAAGCGCTTCCGTTGATCCCTCCTGTTCGAGATGTCGCCACTGCTCAGGAACAGGTACAACAGACTACCAACACAAGCTCTCGTTGCGGAGGCTCTCGTTGCGGAGACGCGTCGATATCGCTCGATTCGGACACTGGAGTCCTCTGCGCGCGCTCTGGGGTCGGCCCTCACGGCTGAACTAGTATCTCTTGCTTCAATCGCATGAGAAAGCATACCTTTGCCCGGAAGGCTGCCATTACGAATTAGACTGTCGTGTCTCGGGCTGCAGGCATGCTGAACATCGGCCGCCACTTCGTGCGACTTCCATCCTGAAGTCCTACCTGCGTGTGTATTTGGTGAGTCCCGAACTCTCGGTCTTCCTTTCATCGCTCTATAGGTAAAACAGTCCGAAAAGGGAGCTTACGTGTAAGCCGAACCGCCCCATCCTTTAGACAGCTACACAGGCGACCAAGAACCTGCTGAATGGCAACGCAGCAATCTGTCAACTCAGACCTTGCGATATAAATTGAGACCAGTCCATCCCTCGCTGTCTGCACTCCAGTCCAAGCGAGCTTCTATCAGCCGGTCGACGACATATATGAGCTGGCATTGGAATCGTTCAGTCTCGTCGTCAAACGTACGCTGAATGCAGCGCCTCTGCGAAAAGTGGGTAGAGTCGCAGCAACACCGATGTTGGCTGAGGCTGGCAAAAGGGGGGCATGAGGCTGTTCAAAACGAAGACGCAGAATGGCAGAATGTGAATGCTGTTAAGAATCATGCTAAGGTTGGGAGATCTGTATATAAGGTAATGGTACCCGGTCATCGACATCTTCGGAATGGAGCCTCAGTCTCCCGTTGCTCAGTCTGCGCCAAACACCATGCTCGGAAGTCAACCCCATTTTCTATCAGACCATGGGTCGCGGCTGCTGAGGCTGATCAGCTCCGAAGCCACTGCCAGTGCTCTCGTAAGGTCTCAACGGCACGTCATCACTGCTATAGCTCTCGTTCCTTCCGTAAGGCGGCGGAGGGTTCAAATACGGCGAAGTCGACTGATGTCCCGGTGGAGCTCCCGGCGGCGGTGCGAATTGCGGCTGCTGATATCCCTCATATGCCGCGGGGTCTTGTTGCCGCTTTCTCCGCCCCCGGCAGCAGATCCGTGAGCCGAAGCGAATGGAGACGTAGATGATGACCATGATGAGCACGAGGACTGTGTAAGGGAGGCAGAGACGCGGGTTGAGAGCGAGGACGAAGCCGAGCGGTGCGTTGATGATGCCAAGGAGCAGCACCGCAGGTCCAAGGTACAAGTGAATCTTGCCCAGTATCGTCGGTTTTGAGAACGCCTTGTACAGACGATGGTGCTGGAAGCCGAGACCAAATTGCACGGTAATGCCGAGAACGAGCAGGATGCCGATGATTTGATGCGCGGAGTTGAAGTTGCGGCTGCGGTTGTACTGCAAGCTGTTGACAACACCACCAGCGGCTGCCATGAGGACGAGCACGCCGGCGACTCCTTGCACCCAAGCATGGCTCTTGACTGCATTCATGGCACGCAGAACAAGGGCGCCGACTGGGAAGAGGATGACGAAGCAGACACACATGATCAGGCCATGGATCGCGGGTGCTGGGTCGAAGTCTTGCTTCGCCATGTTGAGTGTTGTGGCAGTCATGTTCCAATCGTTGTTGCTCGCTGTTGGTACACCAGCGCCGGACGAGCTCGCCGACACGGCTTTGGACATATCCATGGTGAAGGCGCCGTAAGCGCTGTGTCGCTTCAACCCGGCCGAGAGCGAGTTAGACTGAAGTCCTGCACCCCAAGGGGCCGGTCCCACGGCGAAGGAGAAGTCTTGCGAGGTGGAAGCTTTGCCATTTGTGCCAGTATCCAAAGAACCACCATTCCACTGCAATGCATTGTGGCAGACGGCGTTGACTTGCATGGTGGCCGTGTTCGAGTCAAGGCCGTTGACGTATTCACTTCCCTCCACCAGGGCACAGGTAACATTCGAGTAGTAACTCGGTTCGCTATTCCCCGTCGCTACTCTTGGGCTGAGTGTTATGTTGTTCCCATTTTCCGAGAGATACGCAATGAACATCATGGAGTTTTGCATGACGCTGCCAGTGCCCCATGCCATCCACTCCAGCCCGCTTGGAGCCGACATGTGGAAGTAGATATCTTGCTTCTCTTGGTCGAAGTTGACAGCGAGGATGTAGCTGCCGCTGACCACGTTGTTCTGGCCGAAATTGCCGAGTCCATCGTTGGAAGTGCTGGTTCCCGGGGCGTATGTGAAGACTGCGGCTGGCACGGAGGTTGTCGTTGCAGCGGAAGTGCTGAGGCCGAAGAGGGAGGCCGCAAGCGCAGCGAACTTCATCATGATGGGCGTACACCGCACAACACTGCTCGAAGTGTTGTTGGTGGTGATGTTGTGGTCAACCGCCGGGTGTTCGACGATGCTAGAGAAGGGTTGAAAGGAGAGCGAGTGAAGGAAAGTCCACACAGCCTACCTCAACGGCCCCGAGCCAAGGGGTAACATGTAAATAAGTATGTTTACGAGGCGCCACGGAGTCAGCAGCATAACAGTCCATGTTTTAAGCTCACGCGTCAGCTGCGGCCAGAAATAGGGGACGAGGGAGCTCTGGCGTCTAAGCGCGTCATTGGTCGGGCTCGGCGGCTGTTTGCTTGCGATTGGCGGAGGCTTGTCAGAAGCTTGCCCGGCAACGCCAGGTGTTCGAGCGACGCAAGGCTGTACCTGCGGCGCTCAAGAAATGGCTGGCTGGCGGTCGGTATGCACGATCTGAGAGCTGGGACTGTGACCGCGACCTCGCAGACTGGCTGCGGATGCGGATGAAGCAGATTTGGATCATCCGACGTTTGCATGTCACTCGTGTTGCGCCTCACTTGCTTGCGCGTTGACGCCACCATCGATTGATCTGAAGGAAGCCGCTGTTTTCGCGACTCACTGGCGTAAGCGTGCAGGCTGCTCCTGCATTACGAGGCGCGTGTGGCCGTGTCAACTTCTCCTGCATGTGGCGTTTGCGATCACGACTTGTTGCTACGCCTTTGCCGAGACTTGGTCACATTACTCGCTGCCCGAGTCACACGCTGGCTAGTACGATCCCACGCAGTTAGCAATGGTTCGCACAACCAGATGGACCCCTCGTTCTGCTGAACCAAGTATACGATCCAGCGGGCCTCGACGAAGACGGCCAGACGCAGCCAAGAGTGTGCGAATGCGACCTACCTCAGAGGATGCAGTAGCAGGCTCGTGGATCCTGCCGGCAAGACCTACGTGCCGTGAATCACAATGTCTCCAGGAGGGGTTCCTCCGGCCCTGTAGGTCCCGTCCTGGGGCCGGCTAATGTGGCTTTGCTGCTGATATCGGCTTCCCACCGGGCAAGTTGACATCGGAGCCTGCGTGGTTGGACAGGTGTCTACAGGTGTGCGAGTGGAGTTTGACAGACTTCGCGACAGCCACCAGAAAGTGGCTCGACGTTATTGTCGAGGTGGTCAGTTGGAGTGCCCGACCGCTACATAGAGTCAATCGCACGCATCAAGCCACGACAGAGAGCACAGGAGATGCTGCATTGCCTCTCGATCTGTTCAGCGGAGAGTGAGTTCTGTAGATCTGAGCCCTGCAAAACGTCTAGCGCATGGTGTAGGTCCGGAGATACCTTGCGGCAAGCGCCAACTCTCTCCAGTCCTGCAGCACGTGGGCTACTTAAGCAGGCCAAAGACGTTATAGCTGACATGTTGTGCCGCCCAAGCACGACGCGAGTTCCACGCACTTGGCTGACGGTGTCATGCAGAGAGAGAGAGAGAGAGCGTTGCTTGCGGCGGTGCTCCCGAAGAAGGAAGTCGCTCCCTCGGGCCCTTCCGAATCCACCCGCACAGGCCAAGGGGCGCTAAGTCATCAGCAATTCTGACGCGGTAGCGCCATCGTGTAATTTCCCGACCGCTCTTCAATCCCAGCGAAACATCACCAGCAAATCGACTTACATCTCCATCGCTGCGCTCGAGCGAGATCTCGCAGCCACGTCTGGGATCTCACCAATCCATGCTGGAGGATGCTCTGACTCCTCGCTGACCAGGCACACCTTCGAGAAGCCAGCAACCGTGATCGATTCCCACCGGCTATAGACAAGTCAAGCGCGTCCCGGGAGCGCACAAGATCCCCGTTATGCCTCACAGACCATATAGCGCCATCCAACCAGTGCGGCCACTGGCGGCAGGCGGGAGGCTTTCATCTCCCGCAACGGCAGGCACCGTAAGTCTACTGTTTGCGTCTCCTTGTTGCTTGTTCGAACTCTCCATCTACAGATTCAGACTTTCGCCTCATAACCATCTCTGTCAAGCATTTGCACTCCACTCTTTCGTGCATTTGGCTGGCGTCATTCGTTTCATACCATTCCCTCCCTCTTTGCTGCCAGCTAGTTAGCGTCAGGGTCAACTCCAGGTGTTCGTGCTACATTCCTGAGCCAGCCCTGCCTCGCAGAAGGATTCCGGAAACCTGCCACATCCGGCCTGTATATCTTCTTGTTGTCGAGGAGGGAAACACATAAACGCCTGGAGCCTTCTTGACGGCCGTCCTCACGAACCAACAACTGCTTGAAAGAGTGTACACACAATTATACACAGTCTCACGCGACCACAACAATGTCCGGCGTTCGCGACCCAGCCTTTTGGAAACGCTTTTCCACCGCTGTCCACCTGGACGAAGAAGGCGGGTACGGTCACAACGAGCTCAAACACTCGTAAGTCCCTCCCCTCCCTCGACTCCTCTCCATCTCCTGTCTCTGCTTCTGACTCACGCCAGCGACTCCTGGCTGGCCCGCCAAAACCGCAAAAAGTCCCGACGTAAATTCCTCTGCCCCATCTTCTGGCTCTGCTTCTTCCTCTTTGTCACCGCCATGGTCGGAGTCATCATTTGGCTATTGAAGTCTGGAATTTTGGCAAATGTGAAGATTGGGAATGGCCACGGGACGCCGAATCAGCCGGCGAATCCTAATGGAGGGATCATGGGTGGCAATAAGAGGAGAGGGCTGGTGGGCTTGGTCAGGAAGATGTTGGTGGAGGGCGTGCGATAGCCAGTCGGGAGTCTGGGAGAAGAAAAGGACGGAGGAGCGGGAATTGGTGGTAGCAAGAGCGGGTGGTGCGGGTAGAAGACTGGGAGAAAAAGGGATTTGGTGTTGGGATCTACTGGCTGGCTCGGTAATGTATATACTTTCGCGACTTACGATACACCATGAAAGCGAAATTGAATATGTAAGCCATTGTGGCACCGCCCTTTGTTTCACGACTTTCTAATATACAGCCCTCCTGCGCCTCGCTGAAGTACACAAAGGTTTATAAGATCGGCCTGTGGAATTCATCCGCTGCTGGTTCATCCATTCATTCGGGCAGCGTGTATGCTGCAGACGCTCTCGGTAGCATCTCCGTCGCATCCGCATAGATCGGCTTGGGGTCTTACGCCTTTGCAATGCAGCCGCTGTGATCTACCAGCGGCTCCAGACAGCCAGCTTTCTGCACCTTCGGCGCCGTCCAAGTCCACGACAAGCCGCCGACGATGCGCCGATGGCGCATTGCTCATCCTGTGCCGTGAAATTGTCCACATCACCCCATTTAATACCTCGGCCTGGTCTGCTCCGGACTAGCACTCCTACTCAGACTCCTCGCATCCCGCCCCCTCTCCCTCAACCACTTCTTCGTGCTCAGCTCCAGCTCCCTCTCCAACTCCTCACTCGGCCCCTTCCGATGGATGAAATTACAAAACCCACCCCTCACACATCCCTCCCCAGAATTCAGCCGACAACACGCCTCCCTAAAATCCGTCACCGGACTCAGTTCGCAGTATATCGGCCTCGCAGCATACCACCGCGAGTTGAGCGCATCACAAGCCGCCTGTGCACTTTCCTCATACTTGAACCTCGCATACACATTCCCGATCAGGTGATCGTTGTTGTTATCGCACACGACCAGTTCCTCAATCTCCCCGTACTTGCACATCTCGCACCAGACATCTTCATAAAAGGCGTCGAAGTGGTTCTGGAGCTGAGAAGCATTCATGCGCGATTTGTTGTCGTATGCCGGGTTTTGGTAGAGATTGGGGAGCAGGATGGTCTGGGAGTAGGAGGGTTTGACGTGTTTGCGCGAGCAGCGGTCGCCGTGGCGGCAGGCGCCGATTTTGTAGTAGAAGCTGCAGTTGACTTTGTCCTGTTCGGTGCCGAAGATGGAGGCGAGGTAGTTGGCCATGTTTCGCGTTGGGTCTGTGGGTGTATTGTGGTTGCGGTGATTATTGTCCCTGTTATGCTGGTTGCGCTTTCTGTGCTTGCTGCGAATGAAGGCGTGCCGACGTGCAAGTTGAAGATGGTCGAACGCGCAGAAAGCTGAGTCAGGTGCTAACGCTTCGCGAAGTTTCTGCCTGAGGCTGACATCCACAATTCACGACGGCGGCGGCGGCGGCAGAGAATCGGCGCGGGGAGAAGAGACAGGGAGAAATGCAGGCGCAAGATGACTGTATACAGCATATGCTGACTGGGTATCATAGGGAGCTCACGAGATCAAAGCACCGCCAGCGCCGTCGCTAAAAAAAACCAGTGACCACTTCCCGGCCTTGCCGTGCTTCACGCATTCGTCTTCAACCAGTCGTCAAAGTAGACACAATTGCTCGCGTTCACCGGACCTTGCTCGCCCGGCCCGCAAAGCTCAAAAACCGGACACCTCCCACACGGTGCCTGCGTGAGACCGTTGCCGACTCTCCGCCCACCATCCTCGTCGTCGTCGTCGTCATCGTCTTCGCCAGCGAAACCGGGAGGTCTGAAGCTGACTCCACGGACCGTGCGGTAGCCTCTGCCGACCTTCTCGAGCTTGTCGTCCCAGCACAGCACATCGATCACGCCTTGAATTTCGGCCACGGTGAGCTGTTGCGCTTTGCTTGCTCGGATGGCGTCGGTGGTGGTCACGAAGTTGTGGATGCTTTCTGCGGTCGGATAGTCGTGCCCGCCCGCTTTGTGTGCGAGCTGAAGGACCATGACTTCGTCCCTCCTCCCTCTCCCACCAACATCCTCGATATCCTCAGCGCCCCGCTTCCTCTTGCGCACTTTTTGCTCAACCCAACTCCTCATCTTGACGTGAAACACAATGAGATTGCCGACCTCCTCGATCAAGCTCTCATCGAGATCTCCCGCATCGAAGAAACTCCCGCCCGTCACATCATCGCTCGGCACCAAGTGAAAAAGCATGTACGTCTTTTGCGCCGGCGCCTTGACATTTTTGATCACCTTGACCAATCTCCCGGCCTCAAGTTTGCCCATCGCCTTCTGCACCTTCGCCTCTTCGATTCCACTGCGCTTCTTCAAGTCCTTGAGCCATATTCCCTGGGTGTGCGCATCTTCGACATACTCATACAGAGTCCTTTCCACCGAATTTAGATTCCTGATCTGCTCTGCCGCTGATCTGGGCCGGGTGCTCCAGCACAAAGCTCCCTGCCATCGTGACGTCCGGAGGAGGCCATGTGATTGGAGCTCAGTGATCAGGCGAAGAAGTTCGGACGGGTCCTTGCTGTTTTCGGAGGCGAGATCATGGATTTGAGACTGGAAAAAGAGTTTCTTGAGGCCTTCTTCGGATGTCTGCGCGGAGGTGAGGAGGGATGTATAGAGGGCTTCAGCATCTGGTGAGAGTTTGACTGCTGGCATCTCGACGAAGCTGGGTGTTTTGCGCTACCGTGTAATCATTGGGTGGTGCTGGTATTTGATATTATACAAGCGGGTCCCACGAATCTTTCAAAAACCATACCCGGCAACAAACTAGGTTCCGGCAGATCTGCCGAGGCTGCGGGAGCGGCCGTTGTGGCATTGCCTTTTTTGGGCAGCGACGGCAAGACCAAACGCCTCAATTCTCGTTCCTCCCGGCGACCATCCTCCGTCTCACGCAGTTTTGACGACATCTCGGTCTCTGAAACACATAAACTCGTCGTGCCAAGCCTACTTGCAGCAAGGCGCTGCTCACTAAGCATTCGCTATTTTCAGCCCATTCAGCCACGCGAGATCCTTGCAGCTGAGACCATCCCATCGCCTCAGCCAAGACAGATTGGCACAGCACCAACATGAGCTTTGTGTCCTCCAGCTGTACGCATGAGGATTTGTAGTTCTACGGTGACCAAACTGGTGCACATCGGGATGGAGTGGGTGCCAAACACTCCACCATACCATCTTCTCAACCATCTATATAACTCTGGACAACCTCCCCTCAGCTCGCCAAGCTCGCAGACATCAGTGGGTGCTCATGCCATGACCTGACCGCCGTAGCACCAACATGCTCGTCATCAGCAAGCACCAATGCAGCCTGCTTGCAGATCTTGGCGCCGCCTGTGTCTTCCCCCCAGGCGTCCCAGGACCTGTAAGCGAGTACGGGAATCCTCTTGTTTATCATGTCCTCAATATCCTCAACCCTCCAGCACTATAAACACTCCAAAATGCCTTCTCAAACTGCCATGCGCCTTCTCCACCTCCTCGGATCAAGCTACCACCGCTTCTCCCCCGCTTACAGCAAGCGCAATGTCCCCGGCATCATGGCCTTCACTCACCGGACCAACTCCTTCCTCAAACTCTCCATCGCCCTCCTCATACTCTCTGCCGCCGTTGAGATGGCACTACTATCAGCAACAGTCTACTGGCTCCACTACCGCGCCGGCAAATCCTTCAACATCCTCTGGGACGGCGGCTCCTTCGAGCTGCATGGCAAACCCGCCAATCTCCTGCTCAACCAAGGCCATACATCCAACGGCGCCGCAGGCACGGCCTTTGTGGCCATAGGACTCGGGAGTCTCATTGTCTTCTGGCTTCGCAACCGCAGTCTGTACCGGCATGGCCGAGTCCGGGGGTTCGCGAAATTCATGTACAACTTCTGGCTCATCATGACATTCCTCTCCGCCTGGCTCTCCATTGCAGCACTTGTCTACGTCTTCTACCTCACCTCGCACTACTCTGGTCAATACATCGATCTGACCGTCGCTTCGAAGCTGAACAATCAACCTTACCCAAATTACGACGCTTACCCACTCGATGCCTGGACACCGGAGAATTGGCTGTGGTCGCTCCTGCAGCTGCCGACGACTGCGCTCTGGGTTCAGAGTGAGAGGAATGATATCCGCACGTATTGGATGATCTGTCAAGGGTGGAGGTATAATCTGATTCCGTTAGCGAGTCTAGGGTTGCTCGTGCTGGCGGCGGTGGTGGTGGATTGGAGGAGGGCGAGAAGGGAGGAGAGGGGGAAGGGGAGGACTATCGGTGCTTAAATGAGAGGGTTTAAGTACTGCGTTTAGCGTGGTGTTGGGTTTGGAACGTCCGCTGATATATATCTTTTCGGGGTCATCGTAGCCTCGTTATTTCTACGTATTTGCCATATGATCGTGCATGTGCTTGCCAAATGCCTCGTCCTCGCGCATGCTGCTCGTGCATCCCTTGATTTTTGGCGTTTGTTGCCCAGCGTACAAACGCTCCTGTGCTTGCGAAATTCATCGTAAGACAGCCTAGATCGCTCTCCAACATCCTCTCTCCAGCCCAGCCATTTCCGTTCGCCAACGCTCTGTCGGCCTTTTCATCCGTTCAAGCCCGTCAAAATCTCGCCACTCGGGCGCCCAAGTGAGTTCCTCAGATTTTCCGAGTATCGCCTAATCCGATCCCTCGTCCTCCCCCCAAAATCCCATAATTTGCTCTCTCTGCCTCCGGAGACTCCGAACCGGGAAGATAACTTACTCCGAACCGGGAAGATACCTTACTCCTCTGCTCCTCCTCGAATATAAGACGGTTTCTTCAGTGAGTAGACGTCTCTTAGAGCTTGGTAGAGCTGCATGAAGGGATATGGCAAGTTAAGAGCGGGAATGTCGGAAGGTAAGTCGGAGGTAGGGGGAAGCGGGACAGGGCAGGTTCACGACGGTGGCGGCCGAAAAGGTGTAGATGGTAGAAGTGTTTCCCGCGGCATGCTGTAGTGATGAATGTATCCACGGCGCCCTGTAGTTATGTCGTGGCATGTCGGACCATCATACGAGGGCCAGGTCCTCAGTACCGCGATCGTACCCCGCCTCTCAGGCCCTCCTTCCACAAACAGCAGATACTCTTCTCTTCGCACCATTTCTGCACCATCCATGGTTGCAGCTCCTCCTCCACAGTCTCAGTCGGTAACTCTGTTGCTCCACCTGCCGGCAGTTCAGGCTCGGTCGATGCTCTTTTCTTCCTACCCTTCTTCGTCTTGGGAGCCTCCTCTTCTGCTGGTGATTCCAACTCTGCTGCTGCTGCCGCTTTCTTCTTTCGACCCTTTGCTACAGTCTTCGCCTTGATCCGCTCCACACTGATACGCATATTTTGTTCGTTCAGCCATGCCGTAAGGTCTTCAAGGACGATCGGATCGTACAGGAGGATCTTGTGGTGCCAGCTCGGCTTCTCAGGGTCTGTGCTTCGAGGTGCGGTTTTGATCGTTGAAGTAATTTGCGGGAAGAGTGTCGCTCTGATGGACGCCCATTGCGGGTCGGTGAAACTGATCTTGGCGTTTTTGGCAAGCCCAGTGGGCTTCGGCGGTACATTGTCAAATGCGGCAGTTTCTGAAAGCACGATGGCGGCTGGTACTGCAATGGGAGGTTTCTCAAAGGCTGGCAGCTGGGCATGTGCTACCTCGATGGCCGGAGGCTCAATTGCTGGCTCATCCACCACTGGTCTCTTGCTTGCGCGCTTCTTGGCGAGCTTTGCCGTGGCAGTCTCTTTCAGAAGTGCCTTCCCCGGTACTTTCTTCACTGCCTTTTCCAGCAACAATTTTGGTGGCGACTTTGGTGGCGGATCTTTTTCCGTGAATGGCGGCGGTGACGATGACGTGATATCGAAGACAAGGGGCTGTGGCGGTCTCGGTGATGCCGACGCCTTACGTCGCGGCGGAGATGGTGTGTGATGCGGCGACTCGTGGTCAGAGATATCGTCGACATCGATGAAGGAGTCGTGTGGCGCGTTCGCATTTTTTTCCGCAGTATTGACGTTGACCGAAGGTTCTGAGACGGTAATGATGTTACGGGAGGTTGATACTTTCGGATGGGAACGCGCATTTTTCGCGCCAGGTCGTAGGCCAGAATTCTCTCGTAAGAGGCCGTCATTGAAGTCTCTTGCTGCGCTTCGCCAAAGCTCGCGCACCGCTTGGCCGACTGCTAGTGAGGTGCCGTGGGGTGCTGTTGGTAATGTCAGAGAGCTCTTCTTCGCGGGAGAGACCGGCATTGCTTGCGTAGCTGGCTGAAGCTCTGACTGCGCAATTGCTGCTTGCATCTGTCGGATGAATGACGGTGAATCCGGGGCGGCTAGTTGACTTGAGGTTCCGAATAAGAAATCCTGGGTACCAGCCTGCTTTGAGGCCTTGATTGGTGTGTACAGAGGGGGTGGCGGTGGTTCGGCAAAAGTGACTTTGGATTTTTGAACACGTTTCTTCTTCCGCGGCGGTTTGCTATCATTCTCCCTTGTGGGGAGCTTTGATGAGGTATCGATAGTGATTTCGGCGTCTGGAGGCTGGTACGCCGCGGTGGCTACTGCTGTGACGGTTTGAGGTTTCTTCTTTGGCGCTTTTGGCCGCTTTGCTGGTGCTACAGTATCATTGGCGGTATTTCCGAGCTTGCGAGAGAGAAGGGAAGTAGTGGCTGGCTCGGCCAGTTCAATCTTCCTGCGTTTGGTCACGGGATCGCCACTCATCTTCCGAGAGCAGGTCGGCGGCGGCGCGTACCCAAAGTTGCTGACAAGGACCGCTAGGGGCTGCCGAGGACCGTCAGCGTGCGCCATCATGGTAAGTACGTGACGCCGAAGCAGAAGATGCGCCACGATGGGCTACGTGAGATGCGAGGAGGAGTAAACAAAGATGTCCATGGAGTTGTGAAGGTTCGGAAAGCCCCTGAGAAGCGGTTGGTCCAAGCTCATCAGGCGCCAAGATGTCTGACTTCAGATGAAGCATTTGGGTTCTGTTTGCGGCGTGAAAGATGCAACTGGGGTCCTGCAAGATACCCGAAACGGCCGTGAAAGCAACTCAGGCGATGGAAAATGCGGTGGTACATTCTGGGGTTGAAGCATAGCTGCGTCGCGACATGGGACGCGGTCAACACGCGGTGGCTGAAAACCACATTGCTGCCATGGTACAGGGCCGTATATCTGGGTGTCGGATCGGAAGTGGTAGTGGTCATGTGAGACTTGGTAGCCAGTGTGTCTCATATGACTTTGCTGGCTTCGGGTCCATCTGTTGGCTGATGCTTTTCACAGAGGGCTACACGCTCTCCAATGCCGTCCTGGGTGGGATAGTCTGCTGTTGGTCGTTTGACTGCATCTCGGAGGGCTTTCCGAACGATATATGGTAATGCAGTATCATTATGGCAAGGCCGGCAAACGACAGTCCACCTACCGATTGTAAGCCGCTCTCCCGTAGGCACCACACCGCGGTCGAACTGGGCCTTCCACCCAGCCTCCCACAGCATCCGGGGGATCGCACCCATGCCATAGTCCTCGGACGGACGAGGAGTCGGCGGTGGGGAAAGGGCAAGCGACAATTCTACTTCCTGCGGCTCAGAGGCCGGAGCGGGCGGTGAGGTCGTGGTGGTTGTGGTGCGGTGCCGGACGCGCACACGCTCCAGCAGACGGTTCCAGCATTCTCGCAGTCTGGTAAACATCTTGTATGCTTGTTGCTGTATTATTAGTTGAAAGGTGAGATGTGAGCCCTATAACATTTCAGTCGGCGGCGGCCGCCACAGCAGGGACGTCATTAAAGCGACAGCGACTTCACAGCTCACAGTGGGCCCTTTCAGTGGCTCGATACCAGTCGTTATAGCCTCAGGCAGGCATTCAGTACCATGGAGATATCACATGTGGCTCGGCGGGGCTTTGCCGAGTTGTGTACCAGAAGGCATCGCACACAACACAAATACAGTCTCGAGGCATGATATAGCAAGTTTTCCTGTATGATCTGGCTCAGTATGATAACATGCGGAGCCTTAGCCTGGTCATCCCAATGTTAGGCCGGTGAAGGCCAGGTCCACACATAACGCTCTTTGCTTGGGTTCAGCCATCCTCCTTTCCGTACAGCTTGGCTTTCAGTCTCCACTGTGTCCTGCCGCACCTCTTTCATCCGTCTGCAACGCCGTGAAACTCCATCAACAGCCGCATACCCAGCCTACTTGCCGCAAACAAAGGGGTTAGCAACAGCTCCGCATCGATCGGCGGTTTGCAGAGTCCAATTTCCTTGTCTGTCATCCAGGCTTCAAGCCCACGGCACGCCAGTGGTCTCGAAGGCTTCCGATTCGACTTCTTCCATAATATTGTGTAGATGCCCCGTCTTGCCTCTCACGAGCCTTCACAATCTTCTCTTTCATCTAATGATGCCCGCTCGGACGTCTGGAAAATCTCCGGCGTCTGTCGCCGTGATCGACTCCACGGGCGTCTTGCGGCTGTAATAATTCCCAGTGTTACTTTGATAGCAGTACGTGGACAATCGGTGTTTTGAAGACGCGCTTGGGTCTTGGGTACTCTCCAATGTTTGCAGCCTCTCTGTGAAGATACCTGGTGGCTATGAGTGGCTTGAGAAGGTGTCGTTGTTGGCGAGTTCTCTACAGAGCTTTGTCCTTGCCGCAATGCGATGCCTGGCTTGCGTTGACCGAGCAAAGCCAGTGGACATCTGAATTGCTTGCCAGGTCGTTCCATTCTTGCCGTTGATGATGGAAGGTGTGAGTCGGGATCCGTCGAGATATCATCGATGTTGTTGTCTTTCTGCGAAGGGAGCACAGGTAGGGGCGTCTACGGATCACTCAAGATCCCCGACACTGCGTTAGACCTAATTGAGCACCGTTGTGGCGATGAGAACAAATCAATGGCGATTGATCAACTTGGATGAAGGTCATGAGGCTCATTCCAGCTCGGTATCTCATCTACGAGGCCCTTGAGGGGGCTCGAAGATACCCTATCAACTTTATACAGCTCTAATGACTGCCAGATCAATATCAATGGTCTTCTAGGGCCCAAGAATTCTCCTGCGGCATTGCCTGAGGCTTTGAAGTCGTCGATTTGACTCAGGAGTGGACTGCTCCGAACTCAAGCAGGCGGCTGGGCCTGCTCACTGGAGCCTCCAGTGGTGGGCTCCTTAGACGCACGGACCGCTTCAGAAACCATAATACCAAGTTGCTCTTCACTTTTAGACTTGGTCCTCTTTTCTCTCCTCACCATTGGTAACCTTGCTAACGGGGTTTTGTCCCTCGCAGGTACCTCCCGGTTGCTCGCTCGATGAAGGTCTGAGGGATGATCGTGGTTTGTCGGAGTGCCTAAAACCCGAACTGAGAGCTTGAGCAAGGGCACTGTCGGCTACGGCTCTTCAGTTGTCCAAACCGTCCAATCTTTGGGAGCCTTTAAGGTTTTATAACTTTCCTTTTTCATCAAGCCTTGCCTTCATGGCAAGTATTGGAGAAGAAGCTGCTCATCTTCGCCGTCTTTCTGGTTTCTTGAACGGTGTTTTGATCTTTCGGCAACGCAATGTTTGCTCGTAGTATTGCTAGCGGCCCAGCGACGCGTCACTGCATGGTTACGGAAAACTGCTTTCGATGGAAGGTGGCGACGTACAAGACCTTAGTGACGTTCCGAGTGCCCTTTGAAAGATCCACATACATGCCCATAGCAATGACAAACCTTGCGGGTCACTGTCACAGCGTTGTCGCTTACCACCAGGGTGAGGCGTGCGGTAAAGGTGCCAGACTTGGTGACGGCGAAGGAACGAGATAGAGGCAGCACCACGAAACGCTTCACTATTTTCACACTCAGCGCCTTTTCCAGATTGTAGACACTCAAGCCTCGAAAACGGCTTTGCGGCACAAGGGACGCCCTCAAGAGTCGTTGTGTCTTGCGTTTGGCAGGACGAATGACTACGACGCTCACGGTGACGGAACCGGAGACACTGGCACATCAAAATGGAGAGGTTCTGGTGTAATATGAATTCTCGGTGCGACACTCAGCTATAGTCTCTGAGGGCAATTTGCTCGATATCGGAGGATCTCGACGACTACGGCCCAGCCAAAGGCGCAAGGACAAGGGCGGCAACGCAGGGGGAGTATGAGAGCTGGCAAAGATAAGCTACGTGCCGCTGGCCATATTCGTAGGTATTCATGAGAGCATGGACAGACCGTACAACCCTGTCTGAAGTATAGTCTGAGCCTGAGTGGCGATATAGGCAAGCGAACGGGAAGAGCAGGACAACAAGAAGACACAAAGGACAAGTGAGCAATGATGAATAAGACAGGGGCATTCTACAGCAGGACAGAAGCAATCTGCGTCTGCGCCCGCAGATTGCAGCAAAGCGCAAAGTCTTCATGGCGTCTCGCACGTTGGCTAGCCATCTGATGGCCTCTTTTCAATGGAGTCAGCGCTGCTCAGCGGGATGAATGGGCCACCACGACCTGCTGGACAAACAGACCCGCTCAACAGACCCTGCTCGAGATCTCGGCGCCTTGCAAGGCCTTCCGGCTTGCCCAGAAGTGCCATACACTGCTGCCCAGAAACAATCAAGCGCCACCGATCCGCGGAAGTCCCAAATGGCATTCTTGACATCCGACTTCGTCTTTCGCGGAACCGGAAGGCTTGCGTCTGCGGCTCAAAGGCCATCGAAGGCATTTAGGACCAAAAAGCGTGTGGGCACGGCGGCAGGCATGGACGAGGACTGGAAGAGATGATGGCGAGCAAAGAGGCGAGACTGCGCGAGCGTGTTGAGAGCAGAAAACCCACTCCGGCGCCGGCAAAGACATCAGACAAGAGAAATATGAGTCCACAAGCACGAGGGTTTCCGCTCACCTCGAAGGAGTGCATACAGCAGAGCGCAAAGAGCGATGAGTAAAGGCACGGTAAAGAGGAGGCAAGACAAATCGAACGCAAGAGATCAGGAACACGGACGGCAGAGCGAAGGCTTATAAGCACGTCTCGCAGGCTTAACCGCGGAACAAGAAACAGGAAAGGAGAGTGCTCCGACCCGCCGGATCGGGTTTCACTTTGCCTTGGCGGAAGGTGGGCGTGGCGGAAGTGAAAGGCCGGCAATTGCGTACTATGCAAGGCTGCATCTGGTCTTCGACGTTGCAATGCCGACATGTCGTAGCTGGCTGCATTTCTGTGGGCGCCGAAGTTGTTGGCGTCCGTCATCTGAGCATCCGTGACAATGACATTCTTGTCCCTGCTATTGAGTCTGCTCTCACCGACGGGTATCTTGCAATCGCACTGGAATTTCACCAGATTGTGCATGGGCTTAGGCAGCTCACCATAGTGTGCACTTGAGAGGGAAGTCGGGATGGAACTTGTGGCCTTGTGTCGGGCAGGTGATAAACCTGGTAAAAGATTGAGAGAATGACTTGAAGAGGAGCCGGAGGCGGGCTTAGGCAGCTCACCAAGCCGTCCGAAGCAACTTTTGAGAAAAAGTGAGCAAGAAACAGAAAGGAGATCATGTGCTGAAGTAGCTCGCCATGACCGGGTAAATCAAGGGCAAGGAGGTGCAAAAGGACGTGAGGACTTCGAATTAGCTTCAGATGGGCTGTAGAGTTCACCATCGGAAGCAGGAAAATCGAGACGAACAAGAACGAAGTCGAAAAGGATTGTGGGCTCCAGAGCTCGCCACAAGCTCAAAGTAAACAAGTACGCAAATGCAGGTTGGAGATGAAGTCTGCTGAAGGGAAATGAAGATGAGAGGAGGAAATCCGGCATGGGCTCGATGGCACGCCATGCATTGGACGAGGATGTGAAGAATCAGTGGGAAGTAGAGGAGAGGAGTTGGGCTGATTGAAGGGGCCAGCAGGATTATTCGCAGGCACAAAGGCACGGCGAAGCGTTGGATCCGGCTTCTCATGGTCTCGGCACTCGGATGTATCGGACTCCACTCGGTCATGGGCCAAAAGGCACGCCATGAGAGCAGTGAGGGAGGAGCAGCTGCTGTGATGGGAAGAGAAGGGACGACACAGAAGTGATGAGTCTCCCGCAAGCTGACGTGAATTAGTCTTCCAGGCTGTGTGCGACACTCAGGCAGGCTTGAAAAGCCCTGGGATTCCGCCAGGTTCCGCTGACGAGGGCTCAATGGCACGCCATGTTCGCAGTGATGTTGAAGACTGCGAGACAGTGAGTGGAAGAGAGTATACTTGGTCCGGCCCGGGCCCGGGCGGAGAAGCTAATGATCATTTCTGGAGGTGCTCGGGCGTTGAGAACCTAAGGAGCGGCCTTACTTGGGGCAGAAGCCTCGCCAATGCCGGGTACGAGTCCGCTGGCTGAAGTCCGGATCCAAACTCCACGGTCTTACATGGGGTAAGCAGCCACGCCAATGCCAAGTCAGGAGCAGATCTGAGGTCCAGAAGTCCGTGATGTAGGCGCTGAGCTGCGACAAGCTCGAGCAAGGATGGAATGCAGGTTGGTCAGATCCAGCAGCATGTCATCTTGGCAATGCCCTGGCCCGACAGCAGTACCAGACTGTGATGGACGATGACAGCTCGTCTCAGCAGGAGATGGCCAAGGATGAAACATGCGGCCTGGGAAGATGAAGGGAAAAGTCAACGGCTTCGCTGGGCTAGCACAAGGCCTGCTCGCCATACCGGATCCAAACCTTCTCGCCAACCTGATCTCAACGCGAAGCAGAGACTTGCGGAGCAAGTTCAAGCCTGAGGTGTGATGGATTTACAGCAGCTCGAAGCTGATGCCGAACTTGAGGTCTTCGGAAGCGACATCACCTAAAACCCAGCCAGAAAGCCGGATGGAGAAGAATGCTGGAGCGTGCGAAGGCAGAGGCTCGTCGAAGCTCAAGACGCAGCGAGAAAGCCGGAAGAGAAGAAGATCGAAGCACGCGAAAGCCAAATCCTCGCAAAGCCCAAGATCACGCCGGTATGATTTGCCCAAGACTGTGCAGCAGGAAGAGCCGAGCTTTTCGGCAACATCGATTGCTTGTTGATGCGAGCTTTCGTCGCAGCTGCATAGCGCAATCCAGTATGTCGTCACCCCAGCCAGAGACACTGCTGATGTTGGACGAGGACCGAGAAAGCGGAGGATTGGGAGTTTCAATCCGCGGAGGTGATGCATCAGCAGAAGTCGAGGCAAGAAGTCAACACCGCGTAATTATCCGGAAATTGGACCTTGTGGCGACAATAATGCTCAACTGACCGTGCTCCAAGTATTGTGATCAGCCAGAGCACGGCGGAGTCACAAATGGCGTTGACGAAATCTGATGTGTTAGCAGGCTTGGGTTTTACTGGGCGTTGCGGCTCCCCATGGCCGACGTCTGCGGTTCGAGCACCATCGCAGGCTGTAGTGGGTTGCGTCGGCAATGCGGCGGTTGAAGGTCTTCGCACGTGCCTCTGCGTCAGCGAGGGAGGGATGAGTTAGGTACAAGGAAAGACAGGAGGAAAGAGAATGAACTTGGGTAGCAGTGGGGGGGGGGGGGGGGGGGGGGGGGGGGGGATCTGCGGCTCAGAGGTCATCGCAGGCTGCTGTGGAGAGCTTTTCGCGGCGGCCATGAAGCCCTTCGCCAAGCCAGCTGAGTCATTCGGATGGGCGGAGGGTATGAGGGCTACACTGCATGGGCCTTGCGGCTCCCCATGCACATGCGGATGCTGCCGCGGAAAGGGTTTAGTTGTCGCGGCCATGGTAGGCCTTCGCGGAAATAGGACCAGGTCCCCGGCGACGAGGAGCGGGCACAGGATTCGCCGCCACTTGTCACCCCCTTCGTGGATCATGTCGTATCTTCCTAGGTCGTCATAGGCATCGGCAACTGCCGCGGGCATCGGGAACCATTGGTGCGGAGGCGTACTTGGACTACTTCCGGGTCGGAGCAGGAGCAGTGCCAGAGAGTGAGGAGGTTTGCAGCTTTTGCAGACACTTGCGGATGCTGTTAATACGCCATGCTGATGATGGAGCTGGCTTGCAAAGGCCGTGACGACAAGGCCGTGACGACGGAGTTCCGAGAACAGAGCTGCGAGACTGAGGGCTGCGAAGATGCTGCAGGCTGTGCATTGCTGACAGCAGCGAGATGCTTGAGATGCTGGATATCTTGAAGTCTTTGCAACCTTTGACCGAGAAGCCAATGCGAGGTCGTCCCGCATGCAGGCGCGGAGAGTCGGTGAAGCAAACGGCCACTTCCTGGGGAGGACTTGACTTGGCATCACGTGATCTATTGCTCACTCATCCGGAGCAGTGCAGCGCTGGCGAGGTTGTGCTGAGTGGCTGCTTTCAAGCCAGCAGGAGTACTTCATGGGCGGCCTTAGTTCCTCGACATATTGCTGAGCTGAAGTATCGCGATTGTTGGGGGCTGCAGCTGGCGGAAGCTGCGAGCCGGGTGGCGACCAAGTGCGCGACGACAATGAGGAACACCACGCCAAGGTGACTTGCTTGGAAAGCAAAGCACCACCAAGCATTATATCGACCAGTAAAGCCGAATTGTAGGCGATTGAGGCTGCTGTCGGCTGGGTGGCGAATATCCAGTGAGGAATGGATTTTTGCCTGACCTCGGTTCCTGAGCTTTGCCTCGCGATGGCTCTACACATACCGCCAGCGGCAAACTGAAACTCAACCAAAAGCTGCTCATGCACTGGAGGATGGCCCTCGGAGATTCTTTCGGTGTTCGGACGTCGCTGTCGCAGCCGGGTGATGAGGTATGTGCCAAAAGCGCGCTTCCGCTCCCTCCGCCGGTCGCTGGTTCCGCGAAGTTATGAGTCGTCCATGCCGGCTCCTCTCTTGCAAACCTGTTCAGGTCTGCATCTGAGCGTACCCAAAAGCCTCTCCGTCTCTTGAGGTGAAGCTCTGCCGTCTGTGCGGCTTGCTGTGCCTTTTGGCTGTGAGGCCAGTGGGCAGGGATTCGGAGGAGCGGCGGCGTTCAGAAGGGCAGCGGCGAGGCACAGTGGCGTATGTACTTGTGCTGCTCATCTGGATTTCTCTGAGAGGGCTCGCAGATGCTGCTAGAGAGTCTGCGAGGCGCGCCAGGTTCATTGTGGTCGCTGCCCGCGCGGTCGTGCTCCAGCGGCTGCCTCCCACTCTGGCTTTCTACCCTCCCACGCCAGCAGAAGCACAACGGCCCTGTCAGCACTGTCAATATTCATACCAAAGAAGCTCTGCGCACGCCTGAGGGAGCTCTGCATGTTTTTGTCGCCATTGCAGACGTTTGTAGTGGTGTAGGGGAGGGATTACCTCGCTGAAGCCGCCGCTGCTGCTTGCTCCGCCCGGCCCTCACATCTGCGCCAACGCCTTTGAAACATCGCGAAGCAGATGATAACAATCTAAGAAGTGTTTAGATACAGTCCTGCGAGTCTTGAGACTTTTGAGAATGTTCTTGCCATGTTGCTCGTGGGTATGCGGTCGAAGACGCCCAGAGGACTGAAGCAGGCAACAAGCGGAGGCAATGCCAAGACTTCCGCATTGTGTCCCAGAAGGTACACTCCTCCACACCGGCGGCGACTGCACATGCTACACACTATCCTTCAGGACGCCGTGACTGAGGTGAGTTGGCCCATAGGTTTTTCCACCATACTTGTGAGTCTGCATCGTGTGTAGAATCTCGAGGGCTAGACGTTGAGCGGCGAACTTGACCTCTTTCCTCCAGCTACAGGTGCACGGACGCCCACAGGAGGCGTGAGCGCCTATTGAGGTTCCCCTCCGGCTTCCACTCACTCTCTCCAAGACAATCACGGACCAACAAGACCTCCGCAAACCCCACAACATCATACCCATCAACAAGGCTGCGGCCATTAAGACTGAATCGAGAGAACGATCTCACCACCTCCACCACCTCCACCACCATGTCGGCCACCAACGGCAGAGCCGTTTCCACCGGTGCCAACGGCACCTCCTTCTCCGCCCCCGTCAAGCCGGCACCAGCTAGGTGCAAGCACGACTTCAAGGCGGTGAGTAGCAGCTCAGCGTTGGTTGTCTGGCGCTGCCAGGCATGCAGCAGTGAGGACTTGTCCCTCATCTACGAGTGCTGCAAGTGCGGGCTGCAGGTGTGCCGGCCTTGTGTGAACAAGGTCTAGCGTGAGTGGCTTCTCCAATGTACACCAGTTGGGACACAGTGCTGAGTGCAATAGTAGCACCGTGCGACAGATGAACCGGCTCGAAGAGCGCAGAGAACGGTGCCGGCTGCCGGCCCGGAAGGCGTTGGGACTTTGGGTGTAGATGAGCGGCGTTCTGCGGCGTCTCCGCTGCTAAGGATTTGCTTTGCGGTGCGGTGAGGGCGGCGGCGCTATGGCGCATGGTGGCTGCACCAAACATGCTTGATACTGCCTACTGTCTTGTCCGTTCTCCGTCATCCATCTTCCCTTTCGAATTCCCTGCCTATTTCCTGCAAGTCTCGAATCCCCCCTAACGATCTTGGGAGGACGACGAATGCGCGTAGCCGCGGCCTTGACAGAACTCTCTCCGGTTTGTGCGCCTTCGTACCCTCGCTTGATTACTTCAGCAGATTGAGCAGTTACGGGTAGTACTTGGCAAGGTACCTGCCACTCTGACCTAGAGATCTCGCAATTGCTAATAGCTTCAAGGTCGGAAATGCCCGATCTCCAACACGAGTACCAGCTGGACGCTCAAAGGCTTGAGGCCATGCTGATTCCGAGTCCGTCAAAGACTGGGATCACCCGATGTGGTTATCGAGCTAAATGGTTCTCAGCTTATATGAGATACAAGGCTCTTGAATGCTGCTACGCTTCAAAATCTACTTCAATACACAAGACCGTGCTGCGGTCGTAACAGTAGGCATTGTTAAAGTACAATTTAGCCAAGCATGTTCGATCATGGGGATTGCATAGTCCAGCGCTAAATAACCGTCAGAGGCGATTGATCTAGGGGTTGATATTCTGAGGCAGTGGCAAAGATCGTTCAAGCCTAGGACAGTGTTGAGAATCCACACAGCAGTTGTGGCTTTGTTCGATCTTAGATACTTTGGCGCTCAGGGTGATAGCAGAAATACAACTGCTGTGTTGATCAGATAGCAACAGCCTCGAACGATCGCAGGACCGAACAACAGTGATTGCATATGTTGAGCGGATTTGCGAACGGAGCATGACGATTGATAGACGACGAACGAGTGATGTGATGAGCGAGGCACTCGTTCTGCTTTTGATTTCCACGATGCCATTCAATGCCTGTAGCCTCTTCACCATACAAGATCCTCACATCTAATTGCTCTTCGTCTCATCTCCTCCATCTCCTCTTTCCTCTCCTGATGGTGTCTTTGTCAAGCCTACCACCACGGCATTGCGTAAAAATTGCTCGGTCGCCTAGACTCAGGCACTTGGTTGTGACTACAATCTGTCAGCGAGTCGCAACAGTGGCATTGTAGAGAGGGATTACTGATTCCCATCGCCTTTTGATCCAAGGTCCACGTGGTCGGCATCATGTGACATCTTGTGATATTCTGTTGCGGTAGAGGTGTAGTCTCTCGTAAATATGACCACTTCCTGCTCAGTAACAGCAGTGAGGCTTTGATACCATCATTTGACTCACGTTGTACTAGCAAGAGGCGTCATGGCACCTGCAGCCTAGCCCCAATGGCGACTAGTGCGGGCTCAGAGGCTGCCAAAAAGCTGTTCGCTCCCTCCTCACTCTCTTGACTCCTTTCTCCTACATACGTTAAATTCTTCATCGTCGTCAAGGCGTATGAATGGTATTCGCAGACATTGCCATCTTGCTACGGCCTTCCCATGCTTTACTGCAAGTGTTGTCTGCGTAGATCAAGTGGAATGCGCCGAACGCTCTTCTTCGCGAGCCTTGAGCTCTGATGGCATTGACGCTAATCAAGCAATCCTACATTCCCTCACGCACCTGTTTCTTGCCCGTAGCATTGACCGCACCAACTATGTTGCTCTACCACGGCGCTTATTTGCCACACATCCTTCTCTTTCACCCTATCGAGGATATCTCTCGCCGCTTTGTCTCGTCTTTCGTCGTCCTTCCCTTTTCATCACGTCCAGACCCTGGCAAAATCTTCCTCACGCCGCCCCAAACCAAGCGCCGGTTTATCGCAAGCTGCGAGCGGATGCCATCTGTGACGACGTGGAGTCGTCGAGCACACACAACGTCGGTGTTCAAATAAGGATACACGATCGAAGGTCCGGTCATAAGAGCAGGAGCAAGGATGGATTCGTAGCTTGGATCATGCAGACGTAGCGGCTTGCAAAAGATCAAGGCAAGGTGGAACAGCAAATCCGGATGACAGTCGCACTTGACTCCAAGCAATTACAAGAGACCGTTTGCTTGACTTAGACCTTTATCATACAGATCCAACGTTGTATGTAAGAATGAAAACGGTCTGAAGTCGATCCTTATCGTCAATAGATCAGTACAGTGCCGGCCCGATGACATGGCGGCAGTTGAGGGAACAGAGTGGGATCAACATGATTGAGTGGGAATTGGCCAACGCCACCCCTCGTCAAATCGATGGCGAGGCGTAAAGATTGAGAGCAGATCGCTGTTGTAGGTCAGCCTCCAGGCGCCCACCGGCAGGCACCTGCCGCCGCCAACCTTGAGCGAGCCTCTTGAACCTCGCCCCAAGACGCAGCTCCGGTCCTTTGAAGGGTGTATCGTGCCCGCATTGACCATTCTGAGACATCAAATATAGATCTAAAGTCGTCTCCAATGTTTGAGGCACTGTGGTCTGTCAACTTGTAGATTCATAAGCGGCACATACGGTCGATCCTACGTGCCTACGTTCCACGGGTAAGGAAACTTATCTGCTGCCAACATGCTATTTATGTGCACCAATGACTTCTATCGTAGCCTGGATATCATTCATACCGCTCCCAGTGTCGTATCTGCACATCTACACCGTATAAATCGTTGGAAACTCGCGTTCGCGACAATCTCCTACGCAAAAAGGACCACCTGAACTACAGGATCGACCAGCAAACACTGGACCCCATGCAACGCTACAAAGCCGATTGATCATACTCTCTACCCTACACCATCTGCCATTTTGCTGCGTCTCCGCCAGTCATCGACCTCCCCGTATCCTGGTCAACTTCCTCCAGGCTCCCCTGAAGGAGTCCACGCCGGTATTCTGCCTGAACGCGTCCATCGTCCGCAATCGATCTCTTTCGGCGATGATGCTCTGTCTCAGCGGACGCGAGCTTGCGATGGTATTTCTGAAGTGCGACAACGCAATTATTATGCGATTCGTCGGCACAGTTGCTTAATTATCGTTGCTCACGCGGGAAACACGCTCGCACGCAGCCAAGCTCCGTGACGACAACTTGAGGAGGATCTGCTCGAGCAACTCGGCCGTGTCGGCGAGTCTCTGCCCTGCAGTTGCTGCCATTGTGGTGCGAGGGCAGTTGGTAGCGCGTTGTTGTTTGGCTGATCGAAGCGGGAGAGTTGCGCGAATGCTTCTGATCAGGCTGCCGCTGCCGCTCGGATCGCCGAAGCTCGAGCGACTTCGTCTTTTCAAGCTTCCATTACTATGGACCGTGAGCGACTTCGTCTCTTCAGTGGTCCATGACTATGGACCATGTGAGACGACGCATCTCGTCTTCTCTTCGCCACGACAACTCTGCTTTGCGCTACCCGACTGCCACTTCGGACCGCCACGATCAATGCTATGACTGTAATTGTCATACGAGGCCTCCTGGACCAGGCCAGCTATACGGCTCTGCGCTCTGGAGATATGAACTGGCACTGGCTCTCCGGTACGATCATACCGTGTCTACATCTGCTGCATGCCACGCAGACGTCTCTTCAGGCGCCGTAGTACATGCATCAACACGCATGACGGTAAGCACCTCCGGCAGAACTGTTCTCTAAGCTGCGATCATGGGATTTGCCGCCGGAGTATCATTCGAAGGTGATTTCAGCTGTAGAGGTGGTATGCTCGTTCGTGGGAAGAGGGCCTTCTCTGTCCTCGCGCACGACTATCTGGTGGGCGCGGAAGGGCGGATGACGATCTCGTCACCCTAAAAAGGCCACTGAGCACATCCAAGTACCACGCAAGAGCATTACGCATACTTTGAGACGAAATAGCAGAGGCACTGCAGCTGCATCTGCTTTGGACCCTCCTTCAGCAGAGCCGCGAGGAAGGACTGTCGTCGGAATTCCTTGGCGCGAGCGGAAGGGACTTTGAAACCTCTCCAACCATCGCCGGGCTTGGCGACCATTCCTCAACGAGCCTGCGCCCACCGATGTCGCGAGAGCCCTTTCTTTCCCCGGAAGATCTAGTTCCGACAGCGGGGCACGTGCTCGGAGCTCCACCGCCGATAAGGTCTGTCCCAGAAGGCCGACGGTAGCCGTTCGTGACGAGAGCGGTGCGATGTGATGTTTGCTGGCCGGCAAGCTATGGATAAGAAGGGCTGTCTGCTGCAGACAAAGGCCCGGCGCTGTGAGTATTGCTCTTCTTCGTCTCCTACCTGCTCGCATTCCTTCCTGGCTCGTAGCATCCATCTCCACGCTCCAATCGCCACGCAATGCGTCCTCCCACGTGCAGCGTCCGCCCTGAAGCTGGGCTACTGCCCGCCTTCACCCAGAAGCACGCGACTCCGGTCTGTTTGATTGCGTTACACCAGACGGCAGGCCCGCGGCGGCGTCTCCTGCACTCGTCTTCGCCCAAGACGCAAGATGCAGTCTTCCGACATCCTGCAGACCGGCCTCCTACGGCGCCACCGTCTTCCATGCCAGGCAAAGCCGGCCCCCCCGCCATGTCTGCGATGGCAAACCTCCCACTGAGCCAGGTCCTCCGAACATACCTGATCACGACTGTCTCGTCCTCACCTTTCCTTCTACGTACCTCCACCAGCTTCCTCCGGAGGTGTCTGGAAAGCAAATCCGCCCTGTTCAGCGTTGAGCGCAACCCGATACTCCGATCAGTGCTATGGCACACATTCTATCGGCAATTCTGCATGGGTGAGACAAAAGAGCAAGTGCAAAGAGGAGCTGAGGAGCTGCGGCAGCAAGGGTACAGCGGTATCATCTTGGAGTACGCTCTTGAGGTTCTCAAGGATGCAGAGGGTGCGGATGAGGCCAAAGATGTGGCGTTTTGGCGCTCAAAGCTCCTTGAAACCATCGAGATTTCGAAGCCTGGCGACTACGTGGGCTTGAAGTGGTCCGGCATGGGCCCTGATGCGATGAAGCTTATGAAGAAGGACGTAGAGCCTTCGGAACGCATGTTGGAGGCCATGAATGCTGTCTGCACTGCTGCTGCGGAAAAGAACGTCTACCTGCTCCCCGCTGCTGAGGAGACTTGGTCGCTCTCCGGCTTTCAGAATTGGACCATCCGGATGCAGCGAGCTTACAACATCGGCGGCAAGAGCGTCGTTTACAGCACGTACCAGGCCTACCTCAAAAGTATGCCCTCTATTGTCGAGCAACATCTTGAGCTTTCCCGTAAGGAAGGCTGGACCCTTTGCCTTAAGCTCGTCCGGGGCGCCTACCTGGCCAGCGAAGAGCGCAGCAAAATCTACCCAACCATCGAGGACACTCATGCAGCATACGATGGCATTACGGAAGCACTTATCCACCGCCGACCCAACCAGTGGATTAAGACTCCCGCAGAGTCTTGGCCACACATCAATGTCGTTCTGGCCACCCATAACGCAGAGACTGTTCGCAAAGCTCAAGCTCTTCGTCGTGCACAGAAAGCCAACGGTGAGGAACTCACCGAGCTTTCCTTCGCCCAGCTTCAAGGCATGGCCGACGAAGTTTCCTGCACTCTCGTTGCTGCTTCTCGCGCTGCCGACACGGATCCAGAAGCAGTCAGCGAGAAGGTCTTCAAGTGCACGACATGGGGCAGTATGTTTGAGTGTCTGAACTATTTGCTCAGGCGTGCAGCGGAGAACAAAGATGCTGCGAGCAGGACTGCTGACACGAGGAAGGCAAGCGCTGCTGAGATTGGCAGGAGGTTCAGGGCTGTCTTTGGCTTGAGTTGAGCGCGTTGGTTCGGGTAGGGGAAATGATCCGGTTGACGAGTGAGCATGGAGAGGGGTTGTCATTTAACGGCTATGTGGTCTACGACTGAGTTATGGCATGTTTTGGATATGGATCAATTGGTGCTGTATGATTCTAGCGAGGAGTTCTTCGGATAGTGAAATTGTATGGGAGAATATCCATGTTCGTTGCTACCATCCATCGGATCTGACAGTGACCTTCAGGATGTCGACCGAAGCACTGCCGTACGCTATTACGTCTATCACTCAGAGTCGCAGTATTCGGTCGCAGATCTTAACCCACAAGGCTCAATACTGTCTAAGCCGCATAAGCCGACCACCTGATGGGACTCGGTCCGAATGCCTGATCGATTCAACTCTGCATTTATCGGGTTTGTCTGTGGCAGTGGACTCGAGGACCTGTCATCAATGATGCGGCCACGGCGCTCCGCCAACTGTCAGAAGACCCTATGGTAGATTGAAAGTATCCACTTCTGCTTACATGAGTGCACACGCTCCGATGCTCGACTTGCAGCCAAGCAAGTGATGGGCCAGCTCCAGCTCTACACCAGGCTTCAGGCTTGTCGTTCGATCTAAACTTGTTGCTTTGCATCCAGGCTTCTCGACGCATCCAAGCACATACTGCTTTGGCCACCGCGTGTCACGTTGGTATTTACAATGGGCTAGAAGGTACCGAAACATTCTGCATGGGCGTCACGAATCACGTCAGTAGCCTACATCAACACATACCACATGAGCGTATCGCTGGCATTAGCTCTTCCGGCGGAAAGGGCTGCGCCAGCCCAGTCGGCAGGACGACGATCGTGAGCAACGAAGTGACCAGTGATATGTCAGCGGGACCGTCATATTTGGCGAGGGTAAGGTCTACTCATCGCAGCGACGGTGCTGGCAGCCTCTGTTGCTGCCATTGTTATCGGCACTCCGCTAGTCAGCAGAGCAGAGCGATGGTGGCGAGGACGAGGAGCATCTGATCGAATATCGCCATCTGTTGTTGGCGTGGTCAGCTGGAGTCCGCATGGAAAAAAGGGAATGGACGCACGGAGTTGCTGGTGTCAGATGGAGCAGAGCAAGCACGTGAGTGAAGCTGAGGATTCTATCGTTGCACGAAATGAGGGGAGAAGAACCTCGCACGAGGAGACTAATGGAAACCGGCAGCACTAATGCAGACGAGGCAAGAGTTCACTTGGAGATTGGTTCACAGTAGCAATACAGATCTCAGTCGAGCTACTCCTAGGATGACATACTTCAAACCAGCCTCGACCACCAACAGCCTTGCTGCTCGTCCCTGGCTCTTACTCACATACGCTCCACGAACAGTCAACGATATGACGCATCCACGATAGTGCCCAGGAGTTCGGGTCGTAGCCCAGTAGTGCCAGTGCACCTCAAATCCCTTATTCCTCCCCGCCAAGTTAATCGCCAACTCATTTGCAGTCTCCCAGTCCGACACCTTCGAAATTCACTGCCCCGAAGATGATCTTCCTTGAAGGCAAGAGTGGTGCAGCAGAGGAAGTAGTGCAAACTGTTGCCGTAGAAGCTGTCGGTCCCCTCCATCAGTCGCTGCGCAAGGTCTGAATTTATGTATCCTGCCCGCCTGCGCACCCAAGCCATATGTATCACGGCGACTGGAGAATGCAAGGCTTCTGACTCCATCTTATATGGATCACCGCGGAAGATTAGCACAATGACCTGTAATCTGCCAGATCGCTCTCCTCACCTCCTCGCTATGGCGTTCAATTCGTCGTACTCCATCAACTCGTTGAAAACGATCGACGCGTGCTCAACATCAAGGTTTGTATCTGCTATCCAGATACCAGCCTCGGCCAACAATACGCCCGGCAAGCAGATGCTCTCGGATAGTCTGAGTGTCAAGGAGGCTTTAATGGATGGCAATGCGGTCGTAGCCGTGATACTACATAGTAATGAGTGCAATGGCGAAGGTGTCGGGCGGGAAGGTGGCATAATAGGATCTGATCTATGGTGAGCGGATATCGATGCAGAAAGAAGGCCACAGTCGTTTCTATTGTATGATTAATACTGAGGCCAAATGACAGCAAGCTTGGACGCCAGGACTTGTAAGGCCGTGGGGCACATTCGGGATATACGAGAAAGCTTCCTACGGATAATGGCGGCTATTTAGGTTCCCAAGGGGACCTAAAACGTGCCAGCTATGATCCAAGACACCAGACTCATTGCCACAGCCAGCCTGGGTTTGTATCTGATGAGCATAAGGGAATTTCTCATGGCGTCGAGCGTCAACGAGCGAGACCGAGCTATTCTCTGCGCAAAGAACCATTCAAATGCTCTGACCTGTAAGAAGAGAATCCCTTCTTGAGAGTCTACAGGAATCATGTCACAAGAAGATCAATCGCTTTGGCTTTGTGTAATCGCTCTCGAAATCCTGTATGTACGGTCTTGAACGAGACTGCAGCCATGTCACTTGTGAGCAACGGGGTAGCTGATCTTCGTGTGTGCTTTGCATTCGACTTGAGTACAGCTATAGCATCCAAATGATTCCATAGCCTCCCTTTCCTTGTATTTCAACGTAGCTCTCGCCTTGCATCCTTCCTGGCCGCTCGAGCTCGCGCGACGAACCACGCTGAGATGGTCCGGCCCTCACAGAGACGAGCCATCTCGCGCGCCGTACCGCATGGCTAGCGACATCGAGGTGCACCCGCCCTATACAAAGTCGGACGCCTGGTCTCTAGTATTGCTCCTGCTGCTCTGGACGCGCGAAACCCAACTTCTACCACTCCTCAAGTGTTACACTCCGTGCTCCGTCTCGCTTTGCCCCCCTACTCATCCCAGCATGACTCCTCCCCACTCTCTGATCTTGCATCATCGAGGCCTAATGTCTGACGCTGCGTATCGGGTACTTGTCCGCTATATTGGAGCTCGAGGTCGGTAAATTATGGCGATGGCTAGATAGCGTGGCACGTTTTAAAGATGCGTCGAGATGCTTTGGGCTCCACAAAGTTGTCACTACGGATGGTTAGAATTCATGGAAACTTGGGAAGTCATCACATCGTTCGTACATGTTCCACGCCGTTGTGCCGCGCTCTCAGCAGCGGTATCGTTTGCTTGCCCTTCGACCGACGCGTCGCCAAAACTACGTCAAGGAGACATCAAGACCGATCAGACATCAAGATTCAGCAGGAAAGCATTTGGAAAGCTACATGGAGGAGATGCTCTTCTTCGTGTTCTTGCTGCGCAAGATGGCAGTCGCTGTTTTGATTGGTGAGTACCGGCTTACAGCACCGACGTGATACGTGAGGTCCCTAGCTGCACCTGGATTGTATGGTGTCTAGAGTTGGAGTTGGACCATTTGGATCTGAAGCTGAATCAATGACCAAGTGCGTAACTCACCTCGTTGTCATTGGCCGACGTATGGAAAGGCCATCCTTATCTGGCCGATCAGCCTCGTTGTGGATGCCTGAAGCTTCACCACAGCGGTTCGGGTTGTCAATCGCATGAATTGATGTCATGTAGCCGGCAGCAGTATCCGCGACTGATGAAAAAGGCATTCTAGGACACCTCCTTCCTATTCAGGCATTCTCTCACGTCCCTCCGATATCGCAGCCTTGAGCTCGAAGCTCCCGCATCCAAGAAGTGTCGAGAGAAGCTTCAAACAGGGCGGACACACATGCAAGGACCGTGACAGCGGTCGAATCGTGCAACCCAATGGCGAGCGCGGAAGAAGTTGCAGAGCTCTGCAAAGCGATCCAAAAAGATTACTCCCCATGCGATGTGAGGCCTTAAATGACAACGGATCTCGCATGGGTGGCATTGATCTCAGTAGTAGGTGTCTGATGCGCTGCTCAAGCTCGATGTACCTCTTGCAGGACGCTTAAAAGGCATAGGTAGACTTTCTGCTGCCCAAATGATGTAGTCTAACGCTTACGGTAGCCTAGCTCCCATACCATCTCGGGCCCAGGGCCGCAACCGTGTTGTAGCACCAATCAGCACTGTTTTCTTTGTCCCTCGGACTCAGCAAGCAGGCTTCCCAACCTGGACGAAGGCACCACGGGAGTCTAACATTCCGAAGGGTAAGCATTGGACAGACTGCCCTGCTCCCGGTACCGTTGCAATCTGCCAGCAACCGCCAGATCAAACTGTGGCTCTTCTGGGCGACATTGTCGCGACAAGGCTGAGGACCCGCGGAGTCAAAGGCGCTGTGATTGATGGGAGGGCGAGAGATGTGGTAGCCTGTGGCGAGATCTGTAGCGATGGTAGCTTCCAGGTATGGTCGAAGGCATTGAGCTCGGTCGGGACCAGCATGGAGGCAAAGCCGTGGGCTGTCGACGTCCCGATCGTCGTCAGCGGTTTTCAGATCTATCCTGGCGATGTTTTGGTAGCAGACGAAGGGGAAGGGGTGATGGCCGTGATACCACAGGGCAAGCTGAAGAAGATTGCCGAGTTGCTGCCGATGCTGAAGGAGGCAGATGACGGGCTACTAAAAGACGTGCAAGATGGTGTGGACTTTGCGACTGCTCTCAGGAATCATCCTAACCACTACAGCAGCCATTAGCGCTGCGATTGCTGGGAGTGGATTACCAGAAGGAACGCTATAACGTCACTATATTCCCAAGCAGTGCCATATGATCCATCGAGGGCGTGTCGAATAATACCCTGAGAATCGTTCTATTTCAAAGGTGGCTTCATTAGCAATCCTCGATCCGCGCAGTCTTCACCCCAAATCTCTTCGCCAGTACAATCCACTCCGCAATAACCAACACCAGTCTCATAGCCTTCGGGCTCCCTGCATCTCCAAAAGCCTCATCCACCAGCCCACCGACTTTTTCCCAGCTCACAAAGCCAAGCTGCTCAACTTTATCCTTCGTCACCAGGTCATTCATCAGAGAATGCAACGGCCCGTCCCTTGGCCACTTCGTAGGCGCTGAGTACGGGTGCTTCTTCCTCTCATATAACTCCTTCGTGATAAACGGCTTACTCGCTTCCCTCAAGATCCACTTCTCCACGAACCGCTTCTCTTCCGGTACCCATCGCAGCTTGACAGAAGGCGGCAACTTATTGACGAACTCGGTCAATTGATGATCCAGGAACGGGGTCCTTGCTTCGATCGAATGGGCCATCTCCGTCCGATCACCAAGACAGGTGAGGAAGATATTGGGCAGATTGCCCTTACTCCAGACGTAGAGAGCTGAATGCATGGGATGCCAGGAGCTGTTGATCTTGTGGCGAGCGATTCCGTCGACGTTCGTGGCGATAGTCATCTGCGAATCAGCAGATGGGAAGGCTTTGTCAGTCCAGTCGGCAAAGACGTCGGGTTGGAAGGCCGTCATTCCTGTGAGGGTGGAGATGCCGTTGAGCATGCGGCGTGGGACGCTTTCTTCGCCGGTGCCGGAGTCGGCACCGATGCTGCTATAGTGTTCGCGGGCTGCTTCTTCGGCGAGGCAAAATTGCTCTTGACGCTCTGATTCGGGGAGAATGTTGTGCTTCTCGTATGCTTTGTCGGGTTCCCGGAGATAGTCAGGTAGGAACAGTGGATAGCCTGCAAAGATCTCGTCCGCGCCCTCGCCGGTCAAAACGACCTTGTAGCCAGCTTCCTGTGGTACTTCGCTCAAGGCATACTTGCCGACGAAATTCAAATCCGGATTATGCTGCTCACAATGCCAGACTGCGTCTTCGAATCGCTTGGCTAACTCGTCTTCGTTCATGAGCTTCTTCAGGTACTTGACGCCTAGCCACTCCGCAGTCCGATTGGCGATGCTGCTCTCATCAAAGCCACTGTCTTCGTCAAAAGCGATGCCGAAGCAGGTCACTCGCTCGCCGGGCGGAGCAGAGCCCATTAAAACGTTCTGCTCCTTAACAAGGTGGGCAACCATGCCTGCAATGACAGAAGAATCAATGCCGCCAGACAGATAGACGCCAACCGGTACGTCTGCTCGTAATCGTAGCCGGACAGACTCAAGCATGCGTTGCCTCACGCCCTCGATGAGCTCGTCAGGAGTGCTGGGTACAATTGTTCGCTTGGAAATGGTCAGCTCGCTTGCTCGTGGACCATGGAAGAATTCGTTCTTGCCTTGTCGGCGTACTCAGAATCCCAGTACGGCCTCTCCTCAATCTGAACGTAGCCCTTACACATCATGTAATGACCCGGTCGAATCTACGGAAGTCAGAATCAGTGGCCATTCCACAGCCCCTACAGGGCGACGTACCTTGTGCACCCCCTTGAACACAGTCCTTCCATCGTTTCCCCACCCCGCCTCCTTCAGACTCCTGGCATCCCACTCCGGTTCCCATCCAAACGGCAGAAATGCCTTCATTTCCGCCGCCACACACAGCCTTCCCTCACATACCGTCCAGAAAAGCGGCTTAATCCCATACCGATCTCTCACAGCCACGAGCGTCTCGGTTCGCTCATCCCACAGCACGCAAGCGAATTCGCCACGGAGGTACTCCGTGAAGTTCAAGCCATAGTGGAGATACAGAGCGATGATGATCTCAGAGTCGCTGCGAGAGGTAAACTTGTAAGATGGCAAAACGGCTTCGAGGTGGCCGCGGATGTTGTCGTAGTCGTAGAATTCGCCGTTGACGACTGCGTGGAGGCCGTGGGAAGGAGAATTGAAGGGCTGGGTGGCGGACGGGGTCAGGTCATTGATTGAGAGGCGGACGTGACCTAGGGCTATATGATGGAAAGGAATGTCAGCACTGTCTACGAGGCGTGACAGGTGCTGGGGAGGGTAGGTTGAATGCCCAGTGGCGATTAGGAAGAAGCAATACTTGAGCCAGAGTACCTACTCGACAATCGTCGCTGATCCAGTTCCCGCAGCTGTCTGGGCCACGATGCTTGATCTGAGCCAGAGAAGCATCTAGTTCTTGCTCCACTTTCTGTCGCCGGCTTGCGAGACTCTGCTTCAGCTCGCCATTGCGAGGTCGATCTTGACGCTGGAAATGCTCGCCCGAAAGAGTCAAGATACAAGAAATGCCACACATCTTGACCAGTGTCTCTAAGCAGACCGTCGAAGGAACAAAAACCCGCCCAGCTGTGATGCAGGTACCTCTACATATATGTTGCACCTGAATGCTTGCTTGACGTGGTCAAGATCAAGAAGATGCCCGCCTATATCACCTCCATCATCAGCATCGTCGTCAAGATAAGCCGCCTTCCCTATCAAACACCAGGAGCCAATGCCATCTTGTTACGATGCGTGATGAATAACAAACGTTCGGCTTCCACGGGCTAATGTTGGAAGATGACGTTGAAGCTGCGGTAGCTTGTCCAAAGCTTGCGAGATCGGGAAAACAGCGGCTCGCGCACGGAGGCCGCGCCGTCTAGTGAGGCAGTTGTGTGATGTGAAGGCTGGGACGCACACAGCTAATCTGCAAACAAGTCCAGTGCTAGTGGAGCAGGTCTCCTACCGAATAGATTGACGAGGTTCCAGCAGCGCCACCGCTAAATCGTCGTTTAAGTGGAAGAGCTTTGCCTTGGCCCACACCTAACTTGCTCTGATTTCACATATATCTGTATCTTGGTCTCAAGAGCACTGCTCACGCCGTACTATAGCTTTGATGCCCATGCTCCCCTTCCACCTCCCTCTCATCCGCCCCCGGCATGAGCACTTCCTCCGCCTCCTCCGCCTCCTCCTCTACAACCTCCCGATGAAGCGTCACGCTCTTCCGCCACACATACCCCACCAACACCAATCCCACGACAAAAGCCACACAGAGCAAAATGACATTCACAGGCACAGGATCGTTTTGAAATGTGCGGTGAGTCAGGGCGTCGAGACCTTGCTGGGCGAAGTTCAAGAGGCCAGCGAGGCAGATTATCAGGCCGTAGACCTAGATAGCGATATGTTAGTGGGTGAAGAGGGGTTTGGGGGACAGGGAGAAGGGGTTGAGGAGTACCTTGCCGAACGTAGCGAACCCGAAGACTTTTGCGCTGTAGTCGGAGACTGCGGTGTAGTATAGCGGTCGATAGACGACGAACAGACAGACGTTCACATATCCTGCCCAAAGTTCCGGGATGATGCCAAATATGCCAATCGCAGTAGCAATGCTAACAAGCAACGCGAGTGTGAACGGCGTACTAGTATGATCCAACACCAACCCAATGAACGGTACGGCGATCACTCCTCCTAACGGCAGCGCGACATCGAAGAACCCATTAATCTGCGCTGCTCCGTCGTGGGAATGCAAGAGGTAGTCATACTGGGTTCGAACCGTCGCAACGAAGTAATTGATCCTCGTCATCTGCACCACGGTGAAAAGCGTGATAAGCACGAACCACGGCGACACGATTTGCTGCAATGCGGTTTTCCCATGTAAAGCACCCCACACGCCGGATATGGCTACTTTACTCTCATCTTGCTGGGCTTGCTTTGCGCCGTTGCCATTGGAGTTCTTGCTGAGGAGGGAGGTGGCTTCTGAGAGTCGGCTTTCGCGGCGTTGTTGGTATGCTGCGCGGCGGGAAGCGTCATCGATTTCAGTTCCGGAGTCATGGGTGTCGAGGGAGGAATCCTCGGCAGCGCGGGTAAGTTCGTCGACGGTTCTGTAGGATTGGGAGGGCATGATGAAGAGTTGCGCAGTAAAGATGAAGGCGGGGACGATTAGATAGAGCAGGAAGAATTTCCTGGGAGTGAACCAGCCGTTGGAGACTTGGTAGATGAGGCGGTAGAAGAGGAATACAGCGCTGCTGGTGTCGAATGCGCCGGTCAATAAAGCGAGGATCAGGCCGGAGTGGGCAGGGAAAGTGTTGGAGAGCTGGAAACTGGGGATGAAGACAAAGGGGCCGCCGAGGGCGAGGAAGAGGTAGCCGGGGATGTAGGCGTCGAAAGATAGGTCGTTGGCGAGTGCGAGGGAAAGAGAGCCGAGGGTGAGGAAGGCTACGCCGATGAGACTTGCGACTCGGGGGCCGTAGCGGTCGAGGATTGTGCCAACTGGGAGAGCGCAGACGTTGGTGCTGACGGCCGCGACAGTGAACATTAAGTTTAGGCGGAGTTCCTGTTCGTAGCAGACCCATTCGCCGCGGTCGTGCTCGTCTTGTGTGCATGTTTCGTGGTAGACACCCTCTTCTACCAAGACGGGCTTGAAAGCTGCAAAGCCAAACACTACGCCGGCTGCGAGGAGGCAGTAAGTCACCGCCACTCCTACTTGCACCAGTCGCTTCGTCTTGCCAACCTCGATTGCGCCAACCGGCTCCTCTGTTGTGACTACTGGTGGCACCCACTCGCCGACAGGATGGAAAGAAAGCTTTCTTCGTTCGGAGCCAGAGGGTGAATTGGATCGCCAGTGGTCAGCGGCGGCGGGGGACATGCTGATAGCCGAGAGGCGGCGTTCGTAGCCCTCCATCGTGAGCAGGAGGAGGCGCCAGCAGCTGGTTTGGTATATATACGCTAGGGTTCGAGAGCCTCGAGGTGCTCGAAACTGCTTTCCCCACCGGCTGCGCAGATCTTGGCTGCTGATGATGCGCAGTGGTCTCGTCGCTATCGTATTGTGAATTGGAATGTACGAGAGGCCGAGGGATGGAGGGGAGGTTGGCCCTCCTCCATGCAGAGAGCTGATTGAAAAGATATACCGAGCACCTACCGTTGCAAGAGCTCTGCGATAAGCGAGCCATTGCCTCTGCCGATAAGCGCCCTCTAACCTACCTCGTTCATGGCGCTTGCTTGGACAGACCTAGCAGCCGTTGCAGGCGTGTGGCCAGAATGAACACAGTGAAGGGAAATAGGTCCTTGGCAGTCGATGCTGGAGAAATCTCTATTGGTGCTCGAGGGAGCCTCTGTGTATATCGCCGTCCTTCTCAAGCGGAGCTGGCCGATCAGAGCCGCAACGTTCGCTGACTCGCGCTCTGATGTCACCTGACCTCGGGTGGCTTTCTAGAATGACCGAACGCCGCTCGAGGTGACGACAGAAGCTTGCCTGTGGCCCATCTCAAGAAGCTTGCCATCTTTCTACCGTCTCATCTGCAACACCTACACGCCCACACACACTTCAACGATGGCGACACTCTGCCGACGCCCCTTCGCGGCTACCAACACCCTCAACGCCCTCCGCCAACTCACCCCGAAAACCGCACAACACAACCAACCCTTCCTCCGTACCCTGCAAACCGCCACACGCCAAACCTTCAACAGCAAGCCCGCAACACCTCTACAGGCCTTCGCCAAAGCCCGCAACGATGTCTTCCGCGCCACCTTCGCCAAACGTTCTTACCAAATCGCCGCCCCACAAAATCCTCTGGCGCAGGGAAACCTGACCCAACGCCTTATCTACGGCGGTGCGATCTTTGGCGGGACACTACTGGCCATCAATCTCATTTTCAACCGAGAGACGAGGGAAGATGGTGGGATGCCGCCGTTTGAGAGGAGTTATTTGAATGATACCATGATGCACACGGGATTGGGCGTCGGGATCATCGGGATCGCTGCGCGGGCTCTGCACGTGAATGGCTGGTCTTACCGGCTCATGTCTGCGAATCCGTGGCTAGTGCTCGGTATCGGGCTTGTCGGATCGATTGGCACGATGATGGGATGCAGAGCGACGAGCCCGGATAACTACGTGGTCAAGTATGGGCTTTGGACGGCTTTCAACATCACACAGGCTGCCCTGCTGAGTCCGCTGCTGTTCTTCTCACCGGCTATTCTCGCACGTGCTGGGCTGTACACTGTCGGCATGATGGGCTCGATTGCATTCGTCGGCGCGACAGCGAAGCAGGAGAAGTACCTGTACCTTGGTGGACCACTGCTTGCCGGTGTGGCAATTGTGGCACTTTCGGGATTGGCACCGCTGGTTCTCCCTGTCACCGCCGTCCGGACACTTGCAGTGACTGAAAATTTGTGGCTCTATGGTGGACTCGCAGTGTTCGGCGGCTTCACCCTCTACGACATCCAGAAAATCTTGGCCCACGCCCGCATGGCCGAACGTGGCTTGATGAGGCGTGATGCTGTCAACGAGAGCATCTCGCTCGAGTTGGACTTCATGTAAGTGATGTGCCTGCTCAAAATTGCAAGTAACATGCTGACGGTTGGCCTAGAAACTTGTTTGTGCGTTTTGTGGTACGTTCCCTTCGTTCACTCTCGAAGATCTACATACTGACAACCACACAGCAGATCTTAGCCATGCAGCAAGGCAGAAGAAAGTAGGGAAGCTTTCGATGACGAGAAGGCAAGTAGGCGGACGAAATGGGGTGGTCCTTGGAGCGGCATAACGAAAAGGCGTCCTGGGTTGATTTCCCTCAGCGATCCTTCGCTACTGTAACATAACCTCTCATCGTTAGTTTAATGACTTAATGCTCCCTACTCTTCGTTGTTGGCGCAAGGGAAAGATTGCCCAAGTCCAAGACGGAGAACTATTGGGTCGTTCGGGCCTGCTGAAAGCAGCGCGAGCCAGTCAGCCGAATGTATCACATCACTTCATCGTAGTGCCATTTCAGGCTACAAGACTTGTACCGCGTCGTGACGGTGATTAACGATGCCTCCAGTTCTATGAAATTGGGACCAACGGCTCCCCAAAAGTCTTCTGAGGCGAGCACCGGTGTGCCCACAAGCGCCCTCGATCCGTCTAGGAACCTTTACTGCCAATCAAGCCTGCGCTGCTCGCCGCTGACTATCTATTAATGGTCAACAAATCGGCGACGTGAAGGACGATTGATCTAAGCATGGGACCTTTTCAGAGCAGACAAATACGAGGGAGCCAACGCCTTAAGCCGCACACTGCTGCGCGATCTCCAGGCTGGCGAACCCGCATGAAGGCGGCTTGCATTTGATTCTGCTAACTCTATCGCGAATTTGGCACGCACAAACAGTACTTACGTTAGATCAGGTAGGACTATTCGCGTGAGCAATACGTCTTCCATACCAAAGAAGCTGTCGGGCTGTTTGAGGGTCTCTACCAAGAGAGCGAGCCAACCACGAATGATTAGAGGGGTAGTCGACACGATCCGCTTGCGTGCGCAGGAAAACTGCTGAAGCAGGCCGAGAGGACGAGGCTGATATTGAGCAGGAGCACCGCAAGCGAGGATCAATGCAGTCCGAGCACCAACATGAGTCGTAGCAGCTTCGCATTCCGCATGCTACATGATGCCCACAGGCATCCATCAACAAAGACTCGGCATGTGTGCCAAGCCAGCCTATGCGTCGCGAAAGCCCACCCTGCTCGATGCCCACGAAACCCTCATGACAACTTCCTGCCTCGTTCACCCACCGATCTACCTCCTCTGCTTCTTCTCCGCCTCCCGCATCACCTTCTTCACAATCTTCTGCTCCTCGATCAGGAAAGCTCGCACAACCCGGTCCTTGGTGCAGTTGGCGCAGCGGCTGCCGCCGTATGAGCGGGAGACGGTCTTCTTGGGACGGGAGACGGTGGCGTATTCGCGCGGACGGAGGGCTGGGATCTACAGGACATCCAGAATATATCAATATGCCGATTCATGGAGGAGGAGGGAGGTGCGGGAAGGGGGATGAACTTACGCCAGCCAATTTTGAGCCACAGTCGCCGCACTTGGGGGGCGTGCCGCGCTTCTTGAGCTGGAGGTACCGATGCTCGCCACCGGGAGTGCGGACGATGCGGACCTTGTTTGATCGGGTGTTGTACGGCTGCCTACGGCGCTGTTGTGGGCACAATAGTTAGCGGGATGGTTCTTGATCGAAGGCCAGGGTTGTGCCAGATATTTTGGCAGCATTCGGGCTCAGGTGGCGGGTATGGGGGGTCGCATACGTATGTAAGCCTCGTACTCGGCATCTTGACGGTGTTTGGCAAGGTCCGCGGTGGTGGACGTCGTTTGGTGAAAAGAAAATTGTCGTCGGTGGCCTGAAGTCTGGAGTTGGATGTGTATGCGTGCGCCGAATTCTGCGGGATTCTTGGCAGTCATGCATCATCGGGAGCGGCCGCGGGGACATGCCCCAATGACTCGCGCAGCATCGCGACTTTTGCAGCTAGCAAGAAGGTGGAATCGGCGAAGACTCGCCACGCCACCATTTCTCCATCGACACCACGGCGCAGGCCACCGCATATCAGTACGACACTCGCCCAGAAGATTCAGCTGCGGCTTCGAACCCACCGATAGTGGCTTTTCCAACAACGCGCCAGGCCGGCACCGCGCCGTAGCCACCTCCACACCACCTCTTCTCCATCCCGACACGAGGCACACGCGACCATGTCGGGCATTCCTCCACCACCTCCGCCCGGATGGCAAGCCCCTCCACCACCTCCGCCCGGATGGCAAGCCCCTCCGCCACCTCCGCCCGGAGCCAACAGCACATCCGCGGCAGTCCCTCCTCCTCCACCCGGCTACAACCCGGCCCCTGACCCGGCCGCCGCAAAATTGCAGCAAAAGAAGCAGGAATGGGTGCGGCGACAACGCCAGCGCTTCTCCGAGAAGCGGCGTGGAGGCTTCGTGGAGACACAGAAAGCGGACATGCCGCCTGAGCACTTGCGCAAGATCGTCAAGGACATCGGTGATGTGTCACAGAAGAAGTTCAGCAGCGACAAGCGGTCGTACTTGGGCGCGCTCAAGTTCATGCCTCACGCTGTGCTGAAACTGCTTGAGAATATGCCGATGCCGTGGGAGTCGGCGAGGGAGGTCAAAGTGCTTTACCACGTCAACGGCTGCTTGACGCTGGTGAACGAGATTCCGCGCGTCATTGAGCCCGTGTTCCATGCCCAGTGGGCGACCATGTGGGTGGTGATGCGGCGGGAGAAGAGCGACAGACGACACTTCAAGCGCATGCGCTTCCCGCCGTTCGACGATGAAGAGCCGCCACTGAGCTGGAGTGAGAACATCGAGGACGTGGAACCGCTGGAGCCTATCCAGATGGAGCTAGATGAAGAGGAAGACGGGCCAGTTTACGATTGGTTCTACGATCACAGACCGCTATCGGATACACGGCATGTCAATGGGCCGAGCTACAAGTATTGGAACCTCACACTTCCGCAGATGGCGACGCTGCATCGTCTGAGCAATCCACTCCTGTCAGACATTGCGGACAAGAATTATTTTCACCTTTTCGACTTGCCGGCATTCGCGACTGCGAAGGCGCTGAATGTGGCCATTCCGGGTGGTCCCCGCTTCGAGCCGCTGTACAAGGATGTTGACCCGAATGACGAGGACTTTGGCGAGTTCAACGACATCAGCCGCATCATCTTCCGTGCGCCAATCAGGACGGAGTACCGAGTCGCCTTCCCATATTTGTACAATAGCTTACCCAGGAGTGTCAAGCTTGGCAGGTATAGCTCTCCGCAGGCGGTATATGTCAAGACGGAGGACCCATCATTACCGGCATTCTACTTCGATCCGGTCATCAACCCAATTTCTAGTCGTTCAGTAGCGCCGAAGAACCTCAGAGTCAGTCACGAGGACGAGATCTTCGGCGACGGCAACAATGAAGAGCCTGACGAGGAGGATGGCGGGTTTGCTTTGTCTGAGGAGGTTGAGCCCTTCATGGCGGACGAGGAGCTTTATAACGACGACACAGCTGCTGCGATCGCTCTATGGTGGGCGCCATTTCCCTTCGACCGCCGGTCGGGCAAGACGGTGCGGGCACAAGACGTCCCGCTCGTTAAGCAGTGGTACCTCGAGCACGTGCCTGCAGGCCAGCCGGTGAAGGTGCGAGTGTCTTACCAAAAACTGCTCAAGTCCTACGTCCTCAACGAGCTACATAAGAAGCCTGCAAAGGCCATCAACAAGCAGAGCTTAGCGCGCAGCCTCAAGTCGACGAAGTTCTTCCAGCAGACGACCATTGACTGGGTAGAAGCTGGCCTGCAAGTCTGTCGCCAAGGCTTCAATATGTTGAACCTGCTCATTCACCGCAAGAATCTGACGTACCTGCATCTCGACTACAACTTCAACCTCAAGCCTATCAAGACCTTGACCACCAAAGAGCGCAAGAAGTCTCGGTTCGGAAACGCTTTCCACTTGATGCGCGAGATCCTGCGCCTGACCAAGCTTATTGTTGATGCGCAAGTGCAGTACCGCTTGGGCAATATTGATGCTTTCCAGCTCGCAGACGGCATTCTCTACGCCTTCAACCACGTTGGCCAGCTCACGGGCATGTACCGGTACAAGTATAAGCTTATGCACCAAATCCGCTCTTGCAAAGACCTGAAGCATCTGATCTACTACCGCTTCAACTCCGGTCCCGTCGGTAAAGGTCCCGGCTGCGGTTTCTGGGCACCTGCATGGCGGGTCTGGCTCTTCTTCCTTCGTGGCATTATTCCTCTTCTTGAGCGGTGGCTGGGCAATCTCCTCAGCAGACAGTTTGAGGGTCGCCACAGCAAGGGCGTTGCGAAGACGGTGACGAAGCAGCGCGTCGAATCACACTTTGACCTCGAACTCCGCGCATCTGTGATGGCAGATCTGATGGACATGATGCCTGAGGGTATTAAGCAGAGCAAAGTCAACACCGTCCTGCAGCACTTGTCTGAAGCGTGGAGGTGCTGGAAGAGCAACATCCCGTGGAAAGTGCCTGGATTACCGAAGCCGATCGAGGACATCATCTTACGGTACGTGAAGTCCAAAGCCGACTGGTGGGTGAGTGTTGCGCACTATAACCGCGAACGTATCCGCCGAGGCGCTACTGTGGACAAGACTGTGGCGAAGAAGAACTTGGGTCGCTTGACCCGCCTCTGGCTGAAGGCGGAGCAAGAGCGACAGCACAATTACCTCAAAGACGGTCCGTACGTCAGCACTGAAGAAGGTGTCGCAATCTTCACCACTGCCGTGCACTGGCTTGAGTCCCGGAAGTTCCAGCCCATCCCCTTCCCTTCCGTCTCCTACAAACACGATACCAAGATCCTGATCCTAGCCCTCGAACGCCTCCGCGAAGCGTACAGCGTCAAAGGCAGGCTCAATCAATCCCAGCGCGAAGAACTCGCTCTCATCGAGCAAGCATACGACTCCCCGGGCACGACTCTGGCACGGATCAAGAGATTTCTGCTTACGCAGCGAGCTTTTAAGGAGGTGGGAATTGACATGAACGACAACTACTCCTCCATCAACCCCGTCTACGATATCGAGCCCATCGAAAAAATTACCGACGCGTACTTGGATCAGTACCTTTGGTACCAGGCCGACCAACGTCGGCTCTTCCCCCCGTGGATTAAGCCGTCGGACTCCGAAGTTCCGCCGCTGCTGACATACAAGTGGGCTCAAGGCATCAACAACCTCAGCAATGTCTGGGGAATTGATGAGGGAGAATGCAACGTCATGCTCGAAACCCGACTGGACAAAGTCTACGAGAAAATCGACATCACGCTGCTGAACCGTCTGCTGCGGCTAATCATGGATCACAATCTCGCGGACTACATTTCGTCCAAGAACAACGTCCAGCTCAATTACAAGGACATGAATCATACGAATGCTTACGGTATGATCCGCGGGCTCCAGTTCTCGGCGTTCGTGTTCCAGTACTATGGTCTCATCATTGACTTGCTCCTGCTCGGGCTGCAGAGGGCGACAGATATGGCTGGCCCGCCCAATGCGCCGAATGACTTCCTTCAATTCAGAGACAGGGCTGCTGAGACGAGGCATCCGATTAGGTTGTATACCAGATACATTGACCGGATCTGGATTTTCTTCAGATTCGATGCGGATGAGTCTCGAGATCTTGTTCAGAGATTTTTGAGTGAGAGGCCGGACCCGAACTTCGAGAATGTCGTGTCGTACGGCGTAAGTACCCTTCTCCCCTCAGCACAACCAGCTTTCAGTTAGGGCGTCCGAGTGAAGCTTTCACCGGTATCTTGACTGAGGAGCACGTGCAATTTGCCGCTGACGGCTAGGTGCTAACTTTTCTTGCAGAACAAGAAGTGCTGGCCGCGAGACTCTCGCATGAGGCTTATGAGGCACGACGTCAACCTTGGGCGTGCAGTGTTCTGGGATCTTAAGAATAGGCTGCCGAGGTCGATCACCACGATCGAGTGGGATGATACGTTTGCGTCGGTGTACTCTCGCGACAATCCGAACTTGCTGTTCGCGATGAACGGCTTCGAAGTGCGCGTCTTGCCGAAGTCACGCGCGGAGGAGTTCAACACGAACGATTCGGTCTGGCAGCTCACCAATAACGAGACCAAGGAGCGCACAGCCTACGCTTTCTTGCAGGTCACTGAGGCCGACGTTGCAAAGTTCAACAACCGCATTCGCCAGATCTTGATGAGCTCAGGAAGCACGACTTTCACGAAGATTGCCAACAAGTGGAACACGGCTTTGATCGCGCTCTTCACGTACTACCGGGAGGCCGCGGTCAGCACCACCTCTCTCCTCGACACCATCGTCAAATGCGAAACGAAGATCCAAACCCGTGTCAAGATTGGCCTGAATAGCAAGATGCCCTCCCGCTTCCCGCCCGCGGTCTTCTACACGCCAAAAGAGCTCGGCGGACTTGGCATGATCAGCGGCAGCCATATCCTCATTCCTACCAGCGACAAGCGCTGGAGCAAGCAGACCGACGCTGGTGTGACGCACTATCGCGCAGGCATGGGCGGTCATGGTGATGAAGAAACCCTCATCCCAAACATCTTCCGGTAACAAATCTTCCCTCTTGCAAACGCAGGCACCATACTGACTTCGCACAGATACATCATCCCATGGGAGAGCGAGTTCCTGGACTCGCAGCGCGTGTGGACCGAGTACAGCCAGAAGCGCCTGGAAGCAAATGCCGCAAACCGCCGCTTGACTTTGGAGGATTTGGAGGATTCATGGGATCGCGGCTTGCCACGCATCAACACTCTCTTCCAAAAAGATCGCAGCACCCTCAGCTTCGACAAAGGCTTCCGCGCGCGCAGCGAGTGGAAGATCTACCAGACGCAGAAAAGTAATCCATTCAGCTGGACAAGTCAGAGGCATGATGGCAAGTTGTGGAATCTGAATGCATAGTAAGTTTTCGTGACGTAAATCTTCCCAAAGACCGAACTGTGCTAACTGATGTGGCAGTCGGACGGATGTCATTCAAGCACTTGGTGGTGTTGAGACGATTCTGGAGCATACGTTGTTCAAGGCAACGGCGTTCCCGAGCTGGGAGGGCCTGTTCTGGGAGAAGGCTTCGGGTTTTGAAGAGTCGATGTGAGTACACTCCTTCCTTGGCAGGGCAGCTCGAATAGCACGGGGGCGGAGCACCCTCTGTGGTGCAATACTGTTCGAATGCTTCCTGTAGTCCATTCACGGGACAGTACTGACGATTTCGCGCAGGAAATACAAGAAGCTTACGAATGCCCAGCGGTCCGGTTTGAACCAAATTCCTAACCGTCGCTTCACTCTCTGGTGGAGTCCGACCATTAACCGCGCCAATGTGTACGTTGGTTTCCAAGTGCAGCTCGATCTCACAGGTATTTTCTTGCACGGCAAGATCCCGACGCTCAAAATCTCGCTTATCCAAATCTTCCGTGCCCATCTGTGGCAGAAGATACACGAGTCGGTCGTCATGGATCTTTGCCAGGTTTTTGATCAGGAGCTTGAGGCACTCGGCATTGAGACAGTGCAGAAGGAGACCATCCATCCGAGAAAGAGTTACAAGATGAACTCTTCTTGCGCAGACATCTTGCTGTTTGCCAGCCACAAGTGGAGCGTCAGCAACCCGAGCTTGCTCTACGATACTAAGGACAACATGGGTGCGACAACGACGAACAAGTTCTGGATTGATGTGCAGCTTCGGTATGGCGACTACGACTCGCACGACATTGAGCGGTACGTACGTGCGAAGTACCTTGACTACACAACCGACTCGATGAGCATATATCCTTCGGCGACTGGCCTGATGATCGGCATCGACCTGGCGTACAACCTCTACTCCGCATATGGCCAGTACTTCCCTGGTCTCAAGCAGCTGGTGCAGCAAGCTATGGCCAAGATCATGAAGGCCAACCCCGCCCTCTACGTTCTCCGCGAGCGCATTCGGAAGGGTTTGCAGCTGTACGCTTCCGAAAGCAACCAAGAGTTCCTCAACAGCCAGAACTACTCCGAGCTTTTCAGCAACCAGATCCAGCTCTTCATCGACGACACCAACGTCTACCGCGTCACGATCCACAAGACGTTTGAAGGCAATCTGACGACCAAGCCCATCAACGGTGCCATCTTCATCTTCAATCCGCGGACTGGGCAGCTCTTCCTCAAGATCATCCACACCAGTGTCTGGGCTGGGCAGAAGCGTCTTGGACAGCTTGCCAAGTGGAAGACTGCCGAAGAAGTGGCTGCTCTAATCCGGTCTCTGCCGGTCGAAGAGCAGCCGAAGCAGTTGATCGTCACTCGTAAGGGTCTGCTTGACCCGCTTGAGGTGCACTTGCTCGACTTCCCAAACATCAGCATCCGCGCTTCGGAGCTGCAGCTTCCTTTCCAAGCAGCCATGAAGGTTGAGAAGCTTGGCGACATGATCTTGCGCGCGACTGAGCCGCAGATGGTCTTGTTCAATCTGTACGATGAGTGGCTGAAGAGCATCTCTAGCTACACAGCCTTCTCACGCTTGATCTTGATCTTGCGTGCTCTTCACGTAAACCAGGACAAGACGAAGTTGCTGCTGAGGCCGGACAAAAGCGTCATCACGCAGGAGCACCACATCTGGCCGACGCTTTCGGACGATGACTGGGTGAAGGTCGAAGTGCAGCTGCGCGATCTCATCCTCAACGACTACGGCAAGAAAAACAACGTCAACACATCCTCGCTGACCAATAGCGAAATCCGTGATATCATCCTCGGTATGGAGATCTCAGCGCCGTCAATGCAGAGGCAACAGGCCGCAGAGATCGAGAAGCAGCAGCAAGAAGCGCAGCAGCTCACCGCCGTCACGACCAAGACGCAGAATGTCCGCGGTGAGGACATGGTTGTCACCACCACTTCGGCGTACGAGCAGCAGAGCTTCGCTTCGAAGACTGAGTGGCGTACCCGCGCCATTGCCACAAGCAATCTTCGGACAAGAGCGAACAATATCTACATCTCCTCCGAAGACATCCGCGACGACGACGACCACTTCACCTACGTCATGCCGAAGAACATTCTCAAGCGCTTCATCACCATCGCCGACCTCCGCGTCCAAGTTGCTGGCTTCCTCTACGGCGTTAGTCCGCCGGACAACAAGCAGGTCAAGGAGATCAAATGTATCGTCATGGTCCCCCAAGTCGGCTCGACGCGCGATATCCAGCTCCCGCGCAATCTCCCGGAGAACGACTTGCTCAAGGACCTGGAGCCGCTGGGTATAATTCACACCTCCGCCGGCTCCGAGACGAGATATATGACTGCCCAGGATGTCACCCAGCATGCGCGTCTCATGGCTGCGCATCCGAGTTGGGATCGGAAGACGGTGACCATGACCGTGAACTTCACGCCAGGTTCCGTTTCGCTCTCTGCGTGGTCACTTACCCCTGCGGGCTACACTTGGGGTGCAGAAAACAAAGACCTCTCCTCAGAACAGCCGGTCGGCTTTTCGCCCAACGCTGGCTTCGGAGAGAAGAGTCAATTGCTGTTGAGTGATAAGATTAGAGGATGCTTCCTGGTGCCCGAGGACGAGAGGTGGAACTGGAGTTTCATGGGATCCGGCTTTGGGGACCGCGAAAAGGCTCGGCAGTACGTCACACTTGGCGTTCCTCGTCGCTTTTATGACGATGTCCATCGCGCAGTCCATTTCTCTAGCTTCGCCGAGGTGGAGGACATCTGGGTAGACCGCCCTGATCCTCTGGCGTGAGCGAGGGATGTGTTTGGGCACGGGTGGCGAAGTTCTGTAAGCATAGCGAGAAGGCGAAATTGGTAGCATCGGGACATGGTCACGCAGTGAATTGCATGTATAGCATTGTAAAACACGATTCCAACAACGCACTGACTATTTCCATGATTTCAAGCTGTTACTGTCAGGAGACTTTGATGCATCTTGGGACTTGGAGTGGACAATGAGGGAGTTGGAGATCGTGGCCTGTGCATCGGGTCGCGCCGGCCTTCGGACAACCGCAATTTGCAGTCTTCGAAGACATTTCTCCCGAGACTTTATCATTGTGATGAAATTTTGTGCAGATGATGGGCATTGCAGGCGGCTTGAAAGCGGCAGCAGAGCCTCAAGGGTTTTCCCTTCGGTGCGATTTTCCAACGTCAGCGCTCTAGCCCCAGCTACACGTCGTGCTGATGACGGCCCTGCAAGCGGGGCCGTTGATCGACATGAAGTGCCCTGCCAAAGATCGCCACAACCACGCCATGATCGTCTTCTCTATAAATACCTGGAACAGATCGTCGGTGGCAACCTGCCGGCCATGCCGCAGCCTTGTCATTGCCTTTTCCAGGTGGGTATATCCCTCATTGACTTGTGCCATCCCTCTTTCACGCCCTGAATGCTACCTTAGCATTCACAAGCACGGATCAATATCACGCTCAAGATCGTGACTTCCTTCGCGGCTACTTTTGCTCCGAGAATCTCACGAAACTATGGCGAAGAACGACGACTGTTGCATTGATACGTGCGGCAAGCGTCTCTTTCGCGGGTGGATTGTTTAAAACTGTTGACAGACGGCCTCCTTCGACACTTCTATATAGAGGAGCCCAGCCTTTGACGCTGTAGAGGTTTTCCAACGTCTCGATGCTGAGGATAAACATTACATGCCGTACTGCTATCATTACGTGACCAGCACGTCGAATCTAAAGAAGCCCGTGACGTCTCGCATTGGAGTATCGACCGGCGAAACATGCCCTGCTGCACAAATTTGGATCTCAGCGTTGTCTTTTGACAGGCAATCGCATCGACGTACGAAAGGGAGAGGGGCGTCACGAACCCTCGGGTCTAGTATCCCGCGTTCTGCTTCCAGATGCTGCCTGTTGAGATGCTCGTCCATGTCGCCGAGGTTCGTTGATCGGTCGCCGTAGTGTTACATTCTCCGGACTGTATGCTGTAATCAACTCCGCCGCCGCCGCCTGCTCCTGCGATGTCGAACTAAGTCCTATGCTGAGCTCCGTCAACTTGTCACGGCAAGCAGATGCTGAGAACCCGTTTCCGACCTTGCCCGCAATGATGCGCCAACGATCATTCTCATACTCTTGTACTGCCTGTTGTAGTCGTCGTGTCTGTGCACGATGAGTCAGTCAGTCGTCGACCATCTCAAAAAAGTGCTGACATACTGCAAAGCAATCGTCGAGTCGAATGGATTTACAGTGATCACTCAGCTTTCGGCGAGTGTTGAGTCGCCACGGCGGAAGCATCGCTGGTATCACGTACCATGTCTTCGGTCCATACCGTCGTCTTGGCTTTTAATTTCGTACAGTATCTGACCTGGAGCGTGCCAGAGCTTCTCCCGGGAAAGAAATCGGCGATTTGCTTCCAGGTAAGATTCTTGGTCTCTTTCAACTCAATGATTAGGGCGTCGTCTTCGGCAGTGAACTTCAGTTTCGGTCCTTTCGGTCGCGCCGCTGGTGCAGGCATACCCTCCGCGCCGACCATGCTAGGAGGGCCATGCCCGTCGGCTGCTGACGATAGATCGCCGGTGCGCTGCATTTTGGTTGGGGGTGACTGATTCGGTAAACGATGGTGGTGGTGTGTCTGCGGCTGCATGGGCTGGAATTCCTCCTGTGGGAATCCATTGTACGGTGATTGTCGCTGTGACGGAATGACTTGGCCCGATGCAACTGATTGCAATCTAGTATGCTGGCCGTGTGGTTTCAAGTCTACAGGTACTTGGGTGCTCCCGCTGGCCTGCTGCTGGAGCTGCTGTATACCTTGGTAGTCGTAGACGCCATAGTCGGACTGGTAGCTCCGCTTCCGAGCAGCACTGGCTTGAGGCTGATAGCGGAGAAGCTCCGGACTGTCCTGTGGTGTAGTGTAGTGGGACGATGAAGCGATCGACATAGCACGCTGCATCTGTGCAGGCACCATTTGGGACGGTTCCAGCGCATAGGAAGGCTCTGGTGCCGACACCTGGGACGGCAGCGTTGGTTGAAAGCCATAGTTTGTGAAGCCTTGTGTGGTGTCTTGGGGAAGGTGCTGCTCCGGGAACTGCTGCTGGGGTTGGAAGCTCTGCGTCAAATGTTGATTGAAAGTCACACTTGTCCCTGGCGTCTGATCGGGATTGCTCGCATCCTGGCTATGATCGCCGTACGTGAAGTCGAAACTATGACATGGATTCGCCAGGGTTGCGGTTGACCATGCGAGCTGCCAGAGCTTGTCGCTCGGGCAGCGCAATGCTTTTGGGCCAGAATGTTGTCGTGCTTGCCGGCGCTATTGCTTGAGTTGCAACAGACAGTATCAGAGTTGCCGTCCGTGCCCGACGTTATTGATCGATTGGCGATAGTACTCTGTGTCGAACGGTCGCAATCTGAGTCGATAGACAGACATTCGGAAAGCCAAAAGCGACAGTATATTCGAGCGAGTGTGGCGTGTAGGTGAGGACTATAGACTGTAGCAGCAGGGCCCAGGGAGTCTATGTGTTGAAAAAAGCCGGCAAGGATGAAAAAGAAATCGCATGATTATGCTCTGGCAGACCGCACATCACTCCTGCACGATGAGTGACCCATTACCGCATAGAAGGGTAAGGCTACCATATCATCAGCAACAATCGACCCTCGCTTGGTCGCCACCGGCTTGCATGCAGCAGGCGAGGTCTTAAGATTGGAATGTCAGGGCGACTTCGCAACCAGATTGGTTCGACGAAGAGAGTGCGTGCAGTGCCGGGCCAGTATCTGCAGAGATCCGCCCAAGGGTATCAATCTTCAAGTGGCAGGCGACGATGGCATTCGCCGGGCAGATGCTGCAGGTACTTGCTTAGCAGCTCCACTCCGACGGGAGGCTCATATAACGATCAAACAATTTGCTTCCGGCATGTCTGCCGGGCCATGACTTTCGAGCAATTCGCTAGACCGGCGCTCGCGCGGGACTCGAACACATCGCGCTTGAACAGCGAACGGTCACACCAGTGGCTGTGCGCTCGTGGTTCGAACGGTCGGGCCATGTGCTGTCGTAACGGAAGCTGGCGAAGCCGGTTTCAAATTGGCCACAGTTGTGCCGTTGTGGACGATGCCCTTTCCAATGACGGAGTCCAGTCAGAGTTCGGGATACGCTTAACACAGCCAGAGAGGCTGTGCACCTCTTGCTGCAAAAAATAGAATACTGTCGTCGAGAGGAGCACTCTCAACTGCCCTCTTGAGAAGTCAAGCCGCAAGGCTTGTGTTCAGCGGGGCGAGATCAGCGCCGCGGACCCTGTGGCGAATGCGAAGGCTGTCACGGGAATTGTTTCCTGCAGCACCGCCGCGAATGGGGACGCTGCAATGCCATGTGCCTGAGAAGGTTCACTGGCCCGGCCGCTGTCCGTTCCTGCACCCAATTCAATGAGCAACGAGGATGTCGCCGGCGCATGCAAGCTGCTGATATGGGCAGGGATAGTGCGCATGTCCGCGGGGTGAAGTGCTCCGAGAGGGCGACTCACGCAAGCTCGATCATTGTCGACGACATGACGGACGCGCTCCTGTGGCATCCGGTCTGGTCGTGAGGATGCCATGCTGCAATGGCGAACGCCCGTTTCAAGCATATGTCGTCTGAAACAGGACGATGAGACGCTGACGGACTGTCGCAAGCATTGAAGAGTTGAAGGAGATGTGGCGCAGACTCCACAATTCAGCCTGAGCGGCAGTCAGTGCGCCAGGTAGTTCTGGCACCATCTCCTCAAGAGTTCGGAAGTACAGCAGCAGCACCCCATCATTATCATTGCAAAGGGCGCGCACAGGAGATCACGGAGATGGACGGCATCTGCTTGCGCGGACACAGCCACAAGTGAAACATCGGCAAGGCTTCGACATGGAGTTCATTGCCAAGCCTTGCGTCCCTCTTCACCATTTCGGAAACACCCACATGGCGACCACGCAGCGTTTCCCGATACTGCCTGTGCCCTTGATGGTCGGCCTCGTACCGAGATCCCGTTGCATTAAGACTGCCGAGCATCTCTGCGACACTTGCACGCTACTCGTACACCTCGAGCCGTCCATACGAGTCGCAAGCACAAGCACCGCCTGAGATCCCGTGCATCCATTTTCCCGTCCCGGACGGCAGCATGGTCCATCGCCGCCTAGGATCTGTCCAAGTTCGGGTGCTCCAAGATCTCCCTTTCTGCTTCGGAAACATACATTATACCAAGAGAGCGCCTCAAAGACCAGTTTCATACACGCCAATGCCTCTAAAACGTCGACCATACGATCGCTTCGCCATTCCTATAAGCATCGCGTAATCCGAGCTGGGCGCATGAATTGCCCGGCCACCGAGGGTATCGTAATCACAATGCTCCCTTGCCATCCTTCTTATTGAAGGCGCGGTCCCCTTTCCAATTATCAGAGCGACAAAACAAGCTCGTGCCGACCGCGAGCTGGCCTCGCTCCGGCTTCAAACCTTCCATCCTTGCTCTTTCGCGAACTGCTCGCAGGCCTGGCTGCTCGTTAGCATATTGTTGGCGATGATCTCCAGCACAACTTATGGGTGCACACCTTCGCTGGCTTCCCGACCTTCTGCCCGATGACCTTCCACTTGTTCGTCTCGTAGTCCTTGATGGCCTGCAGCAAAGCCGCACTCTGTATCCAGTCAGCTCCATAATGTCCGGCTGCAAAGGATCGCGGTGAGGCGAACGAAATTGCTAACCTCATCTTCGGCAAACTCGGCGTAATGCATGTCCTGCACGATGTGTCAACATAGCAGTCATAACGGCTAGTCTGAGCCAGCCAGCCGTGGACCGCACAAACAGGGGCAGAGCGAACCTTGTACCAGTGCTTCTTCACACTGCCTTCTGTCCTTAGCGGGAAGGTCTTCGCAATCTCGCTCCAGCTACTGCCGGCGTCGCGCATCGTCTTCAGCCTCTGCTCCTCCGCCGGCGTCCAAGGGGTGTTAGTGCGCCCTTTCTTTGCGACAGGGCTGGGCAGCTGGACTTGCGACGGCCCAGGATCCTGGCCAGTGTCAAGGCCGGGACCGAATGCGTTCGTTACCATGGACGGTTGGGCTGAAAAGGGAGCGCCTCCCATTCCGAGGCCTCCATCGCCGCCGAGCTCTGAAGCGCGTCGCTTGCGAACATTAGTCGGCGAAATAGATTGTTGTTGAGCTTGTTGATGTACCTGAGGTAGTCCGTGATGCTGAGTCTGAAGCGGATGGGGTGAGTATTGGGCTGGTTGAGGCGGAAAGCCGAACCCGCCGACGGGCTGATGCTGTGGGCTCGGGGCGTACGTGTACTGTGTTTGGTATGGATTCGTGAAAGGCGCCGTAGGATCCGATGACAAGCTCAGCTGGGATGGAGACGCTGAGTACGCGTTTGGTGACAGTACTGAGCCCGGTTTCAGTTGTACTTTACGGTCTGGATTCGTGGTCGCGTTTCTGCAAACCGATTACAACGTTAGCAGTCCGTCCGTCCCAGTTCCAGTGGCCCCGGCCTGGCCACTTTTGCGGCACCAGCCAAGGACCGCCTGTCAGGGTGATTATCGGCGGTCTCGAAAGGCAAATTGTCTCATCTCTGGGAGGGAATTTGGGGGACCTACGACATGGCGCTGACCAGTCCAGGTCCCCAGGAATTCCTGGTTTGAACGTAGTCACCGACCCTTGGCACTTCTTGTCGTTAAGCAATTCAAAGTATTGTACACATGGCTTTGTCCGGCTCAAGGACGTGAAAGGGGCAGGGCTGTCACATTGATTGAGCCCAGTCGCGCGGCGTCCTCGTGTAGGCGCGGTGGCTACAAAGGTACAGTGCAGGCGCGCAGCTCCAAAAGACCTAGACCGTCTCCGGAAAGCGACGCCTCAGGACTGTGAACAGGCGTGGGTGATCACTTGCAGGGTACTCTGGTCGATCAATGTTGCCACGCGGTACGTGTTCGTCCAGTTGAGTCAGTATCGAGTACGTGAAAGTAGGTGACGACGTAGCAGCGCGGGAAAGGGCAAGCTTCGAGAGGCGCAGGAGTGTGAAGAATCATGTGGAGAGGGCCAGTGATGACAGCTGCACGAGCGTATCATGACTGCAGGCCAGTCTAGCGGGCGGGGCCCGCTCCGAATCTGTGCGCGTGCACTCCTTCCTCTCCCTGCCGGCTTCTCACTGTCGGCAGCGGAAAGGGTGCCTCGTCACCCCGTCACCAGCTGCAGCATTTGCTGTAGATCGTGACAGCCCATGGGGAGCTGACCTGCGACTTTGCTCGGGCGGCGAAGGCCGGATAGCGCAAGCCTTACTCCATAGATCCAACAGCGCCAATAACAGAACTCGTGTCTGTCGTCGGCGGCGCTGGTTTTGACGTAGCGAGAAACCACCAAAGCAGGTTGGATCGGCCTGCTCCAGGTGAAGGGGTCTTGGGCGGGGAAGCTCCATGCATGCCAAGTCCTCTCCGTGCCGCTGGCGCGGAGAAGGGCGTGACGTTTCAACTGAGCGCCAATATTGACGGGACCCAAGGCTGGCTGGCAGAAGGCTAAAGGCAACATTACCGACTATCTAACCCACCAGGTTGCCTCATGACTGTGAACATAACCAGCCACGTTTTTCGGCAGAGTACATCGGATTCGGCTGGTCAACCGAGACGGCTTTCGGCGCTGTTACCCCGCAATCTCCATCACGTTTGGCGACGGCGTGAAGCTTGAAGGTGGCGGGTATGACTTTATTTGTTATTCCACAAACGCAAAGCATGGGCCGAGTCATGGCATTTGCAGTGTCCTTTACGGACGATAGATTGTGGGCAAGAGTCACAGCTTTAGAGTGAGGCCCTGGACCTCCCCTGCTACTGACCAACGCAATGTTCCATTGGCGTATCCAGGGCTTTGACGGGGTGCCCGCGGAGCGAGGCACGCGTGCATCGCAACAAAGCCTTGCCTTCCGAGGCATGAAACGGACCACGAAAATTATGATTGGTCTTGCTGACGGGCTCGAGATGAATTCTGCTTGCCGGAAATGGCAGGTGCTTCAAGAGATCCATCGAGTATGCTTGTCGAACAAGCATACGTCTCACCAGTGCCTGGTGGCCTTCTAGCTCCCGGTAACATCTCGGTGGCATGTTCGCTGTCGCGTCGAGCTAGCTGCCAACGGATTTTGCGAACATCAGCGATGCTTTAGAGTCGCCTTCGGGGCCGCCCAGATCGCAGCTCAAAGAATAGGCTAAGTAAGTGACCTAAGTCAGCATCGATTCTCACGGTCCGCGCGCTCCACTGGTTCCGTATGTGATGTTTCATTGGTGCATGTCGCGGCCGTGAGTAGACGCGATGCTCTCGTAACGGTATCGAGTCGGGACGACCGTGGGATGCATGACTGATGGTCGCTTTGAGGTCGATTTTGGAGGTCTTGGCATGTCTTGGCGCGGTCGCGACGTGCTAGACCCATCGATTGTTTGCCACGCGAGCATCCAGTCATCCAAGTCTGCAATCAACAGAGACCACAGCTGAATGTGATTGCTTTGGTCCATCGATCAGCCCCCTGTCCGCCACCCAATTGGGATGAGTGCTCCCACAATCTGCTGGACTCCTCGCTCCGTAGCCAGCAGATTGTATTGGGCCGCAGCATTCCTCGTATCCTGTACCTCTACCCTGATACCCATCTTCATCAAATGCATCCTTGTTTGCGGGCTGACAGGCACGATAGAGCGGCCTGTCCCAAGGATCAGGAGATCCGGCTTCGGCCACACTAGGTCCAATACGCCCCAGGCGTGCTCATCAACCTCGAACTGGCCGCGAGCATTCAGTATCTTGCCTCCCACACCGCTAACCCCCTTTTTGTCGTTGCCAAGCCCGCCTGCGCCAAAGATATCTTCTTTTCGGCCCTCCTTTTGCCATGGTTGCCATCGGAAGGCCTCTCCGCCAACCAAAAGTACTCCTGAGCCCGTAACTTTCATACCGCTGTTCAACGCGAACCCATCGTTCATACATGAATCTACCGCGGTTGTCGGGGCTGGAGTCGCAGCCAGGATATCCATTGCATTGAAATCTGTCTGTGTATCTTCCTTACTTGCCGGTCCTCTATCCTTGTTCTTCGGCGGCGCTGGCGGCTGAGCGCGATGCAGGGATGCAGAGAAGCATCGTTTGGTGACTGGGACGATGATCTCTGCATTTGGGCGGGAGCGCCAGAGTGAGAGATTGAAATGCAGGCAGCGTTGGCACTGCTGTGGTCGCGTTGCCCCTCTCATAGGCGACAACATCATGGCCGTGGCTGATGCCGCCATTCGTGAATGATTGATGACGCCTCCTTGATCCCTAGCAATATTGATGTAGCTACAAAAGCTAACCACGCATATTGGCGTCATGCAGTTTCCGTGCCTGGATCCTGCCTCAGGCACACGGTTCGTCTCCACGAACCCTCGGTATGTCAGCCTTTTCTTCTTCAACCGCCAAAGGCTGTCAGCACTTGCTGTCAGGCGTACAGCTTTGGTCACAATTTAAGCAACTCAGCGATCAATGTCTGCTGAGATTGGTCCCTGGCAAAAGGGCCCTCTCACGAGGTCCAAGGCTACTGGATGTTCAACCAGCTACGACGAACGAGCAACAAGCGGCAGCAGCACGTCCTTCACTACCATAGCAAAAGGCACTAAGAGTGAACGGGTGAAGTCCAGTGGTATGCCCTTCTGCGAACGATGCGGTCGGACAAGACTGAAACCCTCTTCCAGTGAAGGCATTTGACTCCTCCGCAGTTGAAGCACCCTTCCTCGATCCGAAGATCCTCGAACGACGAATACAGGCCTCGAAGCAAGCAGCACAACAACAGATGTGACAGTAGCCGGCATCGACGATCGTTGCAATGCTGCTTGAAACGCTACGTATTACACGCGATTCATCCATCACTCGTCACATTCAATACGACGCCATGGTGAGCATAATCGTACGTCCGCCAAACTCATCACATTACCCAGCCGTTCGAGCTGCAATAATCGTGTCGTAAGGTCGTCAAGCGTTTTCCATCCCGCCTAAAGCATCAGTAACGCCACATCACAATTCACACTGGTCTTCTTCCGAGTCTGCGCATCATCGTCGTGTCTGCCGTGAAAACGAAGCCAGCTGAGGTGGCTTCGCTGCAACTTCATCCCACTCGCCTGTTTCATTGAGCAGTCCACGGCCTGCCCTGCGCCTCCCTCCTCACCCTCTCCCGCTCCTCTTTCTCTTGCCTAATCTTGTCTATGCAGCCTCTGAAGCCCTTCACGCCCACCCAACGCACCGTCCCACGTGAGAACGGCACGACGAAGCCGCTCTTAATCCTCCCGCCAGCCATCTGCCGCAAGATCTCATCGCTAGCCCTCTTCTTCAGCGCACTACCTCGACTGACGTATGCCGACGTTCCACTTCCCGTGTGCAGCCCGCCACTGCTCGTCTTCCTCTGCACCACAACATGGTGACGACGATTATTGGTTCCATGCCGATCCAGACCAAGACTGTTGCCCAGCAAAAAGCCGCCCTGGCCTCGAAAACCAGGCATCCGTACGCTCATGCTGCGCGGAAAGATGGCTAAACCACGCTTCTGCGAATCGATGGAGCTCGTGTCTCCTCCAGGCGGTAAACGGTCACCGATGTCTTCGAAATCGAAGTCCTCACTATCAGTGTCGTCCCAGAAGCGGCGCGGCTGCCAGAGGGGCGAGAGGTTCTGCGGACGAGGCTCGCTGACCATGCGGGTGCTGTTGGTGCGACGGAAGCTCATCGAGCGGCCGAAGAGAGGCGTCTCGATGTACGACTCGCTGAAGCGGCGCATGCGCTGTTTGAGGGACGGCCGGCTCTCTGGCACAGGGCGATTGTCGTTGACGGGGTCGTTCTCTAGCTCATAATTAGGCGTCGGCGGGATGAACTTGATGATTGGCGGAGACGGGGCGGCTTGGGGGTTAGTGAGAGGGCTGTGGGCTTGATTGAACGTCTCCCTGGCTCCCAGGGTTATAGATGGTTCTTGAACATGAGCCTCGAACAACGGGGTAGCCTGGATCATCTGCGCGGTCCCACTACTGAGTGGCCCATCCGAAGGCGGTAGCAGGTTACCTTTGCTTGCTGGTCTGGAGCCGTGCTGCACGACTAGTAGGCTGTCGTTGTTGTGTGGGTAGATGTTGACGCCTTTTGCCTCACAGACTTCAATGGCAGTATGATCGGACATCTGGCTTACCGATGCGGGTGTCGTCGTGTTGTGCAGAAGACGCGCATCAAGACTGGCGCGACCCGGCGACGCCACAAGACTGCCGTTGCCGCTGCCAACACTCGTATTTCTAATGTGTGATTGACCGCTAGTTTGTTGAGCGCTCTTAGCGGTGTGACGGAACGAGTGCTTTTCCCCTTCGCTTGAAGGCTGGCGACTGATGTCCTCTGTGGAGGCCTCGGACCTTGCACGAGACCCTGCGCTGTTACGACGGACAGCCGGGTTGTGGTTCAGCTGTGCGCCGCGTGGAAAGTGGCGGATGCTGCGTTTCGGACGATTCTCATTGATAGTGGAGGCGTCTTTTAGGGGCACATGCGGCCGGAAGGATTCGGAAGCAGAGACAGCCCGTGGACTATTCTCCAGTCTATTCTTCTTCGAAGCATGACGGAGCATTGGCCGCGTCTGGTCTTCATCGGCGTGTTGCATCGCTTCGTGGGTCATCTTCGTTATTGGGCTGCGCACACCGTGCGGGTCCGTGAACGCGCGCACATTCGAGCGAGTAGAAGCAGCGCTTCCACCTACCTTTGTCGCAAAATCTGGACTTCTTTGCAAGGGCGACCCATGGGCCCGCTGTTTCCTCAACTTCAGCGGCTCCGGCACTTCTGCACTATCGCGTTGACTGGAGCTGCTTCCAATGGACGCTTTGCGAAGCGAAGCGTGGGCTGCCGTTCGCTTGAGTGTGTGTTCCTTGCTTAGAGTTCCGTTGATCACAATGTTGGCCGGTATGCCTTCGCCGCTGCCGAGATTACTGTGTCGTTTGACGTTCGCGGCTTGGATTTGACGGTACACCTCGTTGTTAACGTCCTCAGCGCTCGCTCGCTCCCTGTAGCCATTGGCGTCAAGCTTCGGTCGCTCAGCCATATTGCTCATGTTTCTGTCGCCCAAGTGCAAGAAGTAGGGTGCTGCTTCCTCTTCGCTGCCGATATAAGAAATGTGATGGTCTAGGTTGAGGTTACTGTCCGGTGTACCTTGTGGCGATCCGTTCGGCCTTTGACAGGCCGGTGAGGTTGGCGTTGCAGTGCGAAGTTGTCGAGTGCCCGAAGGCGTTGCTGTCTCCTGCGTATGCTCGGTTATATTTGGGGTCTTCTTTCCATCAATGTCCAAACCGAGACCATTCAGACGCACAGGTTGCCTTGATTGCAACCAGTCTGCTGGGGACGCTCTGGGTTCTGGTGATGATGTATTGGAGAGGAGATTGTGATGGCTTCGAGACGGGTCCTCCCGCGCTGTGTAGAACGACTCGGATCTGGAACTGGAATATTGCCTCAAACACTGCATTGACAAGGGATGCAAAAGGCCTGATTGCTGCGATTGTGATGAAGGCAGATCGCCACTTGTGCCCGGTGGAGATGGTTCGGGTGTCGGTAAATGTTGTTGGGGAGTATCGACTCCGGACTGCTTCGCATGCAGTGCATTTCTCACAGAATCAGCGAAAGCCTGGTTCAACGCGAAGATGTGCGGGCCTGGCTCGTTGTCGTCTGAATTTGCCATAGTCGGCGGAGTCGGGGGAAGGATGTTATCTCCGTTCACGAGGTGTGGCGGCGTCCTCAGTCGTCTTGCTGGCTTCAAACCCGCCTGAAGCACCTCGTGCGGTGGTCTAACTTCCTCCTTGCTCTCTGGCTCCATCTCATCCTGGCCTAGGCTCTCAGCATCTTCATGGCCCTCATCCTCATCACTGGAGCTCGGAATCTCTGCGTAGGTAGTCGGCACAGAATCCCTTCTGTCTGCCCATTTACTCCGTCTTAGTGCGCTGTCGTCAAGGCGCCGGAACTGCGCGTCCTGGAAAGCTTTCTCTAGTACATCGAACCCCTGAGCTTCCCGCGCAATGCCATTTTTGTGCGGCCCCGACAAGAAAGGCATGTCATATATCTTTTGTGGTCATGACATCGTTACCCGCTCTCTTGCTTGAAGAGCGCAAGCCCGTATACCTCCCCGCGCGATGGCTGGAATGATGTGTCGTGGTCGCGCAAACTCTGTACTGCGCCTTCCGAGCCGACCGGTTGCACCTCCTTTCAGGCGTCAAGGGCGCCAGCGGATCACAGCGCCGTAGATCTGCGGCGCGAATGCCCTGGATGCTGTGGTACTGTGTGATGTTCTCGACGCTGCTGGCGCAATGCACAAGTCCGCATGCGATGATACAGGGCGCGGATGCAGGTGGCAGGTGGGCGTACGGAGACTGGTCCCTTCAGAGGGGAATGATGTCGCTAAAGGTCAAGGAAGTCGTGTACAATGCGAAACTGATTATGCGACGTCGATGACACGGTTTCGCGATGGTATCGCTTCCAATCTGCGCGAGCCACTCGGAGGAGGCAGATCCTGGCGCTCAGGCGAGCGAGACCATACCGCGTGGGAATGATGCAATTAGCCTTCCAGTCCAGTCCGTTTTGGCTTTGCGGGCAGCAATCCCGGACACAATCCTGTTCTCTCTATCGACGTGGATTCTCGGCGAACATGCCTGGGCGAACAATCTACAGTACCAGCTTGCGTCCCTCACTGGCCGGTGCCGTCGCAGAGACCTGCTCGACCATGATACTTCGCTGACTTCCGGGCCCACCTTCCTGCAGCGCATCGCTTGGCGCGCACATGGCTGCAGACATATGCATCTACCGACCAATCGCATGCTGCCCAAAAAGGCAGTGGCCGCAGATTGGTCGCACGACGCGCAGAACTGGAGACATTTGCTAATTCTTGCCGAGTCCGGCGAGCTGTCTGCGGCTTGGAAGTGCGGTATGCATGAACTGGGCAATATGCTAAGAAAGAATGGTCTGCGGTGAAAGATGAAGGTTTCGAGGACGATCTGTGGCTCGGCGATATCACATCAACTATCGACAGCGGAACACGAATGTCGCTACAGCCTATACCTGAACTCCCGGTTCTGTCGATCGGTCATGTCTGCGAACTCGACATCCTTCACATGTCCGGTCGTGGTCCTGTCCCTTCGCTTGTTCTCAAATATGTAGTAGAATTGCAGCATAAGCGTAAACACGCAGGCAGCCGCGCAAGTCACAATTATCGTGATTTTGGCTGGAATGTAGCTTGGGGCACTTGCCGGGGTAAAGCTAAGTGGGCCGATAATGTTTCCGATGCAAAAGGACATGAGGAGGATGGCGTTCATGGTCACCTAGCAGGTGTTAGCAGAGGCCTGAGGAACGAGGCGACAACCGGGACCGGGCAGCGTACCTTCTTCGTGTGGCCAGCATAATTCGCTGCTACCCAACTGTATAGCAAAGGTAGTGTGGCTCCAATGACATTGGTGAGGTAATTACCTAGGTAAAATCAGCCTACGACCGGCTCTGAACGCGGGCAACACTGACCGATGAGCTTGCCAGTCTTCTCGTCCGCGGGCAAAAAAGCCATCAATGCACCGCCGAGTATTCCTGGAATCAGGAGCGCAACGATTTGTATGCCTCGCTGGTTGTACCTCCCTGCCAGCCAAGTCGCCGTCACAATTGCAACGATTGACACGCCACCCGACGGGATCTGCAAAAGTGCCGTGTGCTTAGAGTCGTACCCGAGCCCCTTGATGATGGTGGCCTGATAGCTGGAGACTGCGCCATTGGGGACGTTTGACGAGATCGTGATGAGGCTGAGCAGCCAGGTCTGCGGGTCCTTGAAGCACTCGACCACTTGCGCCAGCTTGAAGTGCTTGTTCTCGATACCGGTCATGTTCTCGCGAAGACGCTGGATGGCCCAAACTTTCTCTTCGTGGGTGAGACGGCTCTTCATTGGGTTGTCCGGGAGCAACAAGAAGGTCAAAATCCCGACGACAACGGTCACTAGGCCGACCACCAAGAACATGATCTGCCAACTGGTGAATGTGGTGCCGACGTAGTGCTGGAAGCCGAATGAGATTAAGCTTCCAAAGATAGTTCCGGTACCAACGCCGATATACCAAAGGCCGACGCGTAGAGGCTGCTCGTGGCGTTTGTACCACATCGATATGATCAGGATCAGCGAAGGCGCAACGGCGCTCTCGAAGCAACCGAGCAAAACTCGGGTGGTGATCAGAGCCCCGTAGTTCTTGCATGCGCTTGTCACCGCGACAATCAAGCCCCAGCAAGTGACCATGGTCCCAAGATACTTCGCAGTCGGGAGCCTCTGCATGCCATAACCATGAGGGAATTCGAACGCCAGATAGGTGACATAGAAAATTAAGGCCAGATTGCTAAACTCCGCTTTCGTCACATTGGCATCTGAACTCAATCCCATGACGTTGGCATAGTTGATGAGCGTTTTGTCGAGGTACTGTAGGCAATAACAGCACCACATGAGCGGCATGACCATCCAGTCAATCTTTCGGCGAAGGCGCTTTTCATCTTCGGGCGTCATGTCGCGGACTGCGCTTTCGTGGCGCAAAAAGTCAAGGGCAGCATCGGCATTGCGAACATCCTTGACCTCACCGACGGCCTCATCGGGTTCGACGGTGCCCTTAGGGCTGTTAATGTCGACTTTCTGTTTCTCCGGGTCGGGAGACATGGCGAATAAAACCAGACAGCACTGTATTGTAGTCCAGAAAGAAGCTAGGAGAGAAGATTCAAGAAGCTGAGGAGGGCGGCCGTCGCTGACCATATAGGCAGCTGTCAATATTCATGACTTACCACACTTACTTCACCACGATCGCAAGAGCGGGTGCGCAGGCCAAGTCATGGAGCATAGATAGGCAACTGGAGATAGGCCCAACAATCGTGAACCTCGTAGTGACATGTCGGCTGTTAGATGCAAGGGTGTCCGCCAGGCATGCCGAAGTAGGAAGCTGTGAGAGGCTGGGACGGTGTGTGGCATTGTTGCTGCTGATAACGGCGAGGACGGGGGCGTGAAGAGGTGAGGAAGGAAGGTGGAGAAGGTCCTGATAAGAGAAAGGTTAGGCAACGCAAATCACGTGATCAAATTCTTCGGTTCCTGCTTGCTGATGTCCTTACAGGGTCAACACTGCAAGAACCACACGCCGTTCACGTATTGGACTTGAGCATGCCACTACCAACTTGATGTAGGATGCGATGCTTGATGATCTTGATATCTCACCAGGCACTGCCATCCGCTGACCCGATACTGATCGCCACCAACAACGGCTATTGTCTAGCATGAGTATCGGCGACAGCATTCCTCAATGCTTGTGCGGCAATTGGACGCTCGAGATAGCTGCCTAACCGCAAATATACCACCATGGCCAACTTGAAACGCATGTGCTACTGGAACGCGGTGCTATCGTAGTCCCAGACTGCGTGGAGGCCCTTACAATGCCGCTTGGCTTCTAGCATCGACACGATACTGATGATTATGGGTTCGAACAGGACGTGAATGTTCCCGGCTGGCTCCGCATGGCAATCAAAGATTCGAGAAGGTAATGTAATTCGCTGTCAAGCATTCTGCCAAGAATAATGCCACGATTCCATTATATTGTCAAAGACGATCTCTCTCGCCCGTTGGCATTCACACTGTGCTAATTCCGAACAATGGAGATTCGCCACAAGACCTGCCTCGAGCCTTATTGTTCACCTCCTTCTCTTGCCTCGAGACCTGACAATAACCACAAAGCGGTTTTTGAGGATTGTAGCGACGTTGCCATTCTCGTCACATGGCATATAGTCAGTGCTGCTGGCCCACGCATCGGGATCACAGACTTTGGTCTCCCATCCTCGAAATCATTCGCACGCTCTTGTCTCTGCTGGTACGAGACAAGCGAGTGCTCCTACTTTGAGAAAGCGGCAAGGGCGCACTCTCGACCAGCAGCTTATTCTAGCGAGCTTAGGGTTCGGAACAACAGCAACAGCACTAAGTATGCCTGCTCAGAATCCTTCGACAGTCAACCCGTATGGCCTAGGGCATACCACTACCCTTGCCTATCCTGTCAGACAGTTGCTGACAGCAAACGAAACTCCCCATCTTCGTCCGCGAGCCGCAGCACTCTCATACAGCGGTGGGCCTCCGAATAATTACAGGCCAGGCGTCCCTCTGATCCGTCACCCGGTGGTTAATGCACACACTGACCGCAAGAGCGAAGCAGAGCTTTCCATCTACATAAGAGTACAGGCAGAAGTTCTCACCTCTGAACATGGTCCGTACTTTCTCTCTGACGATTTTGGCTGGTGGGATCTAGTCGAAGACATGAAGAGCATCACGAGATACGACGGTAAGTCAGAGTTGGCTGTTGTGACGACTTTCAACGACAACAACAAGGTATTGATGAAGATACAGCGTTTAAGTCGTTGCAGCCGAGCTGGTGCCCAGGATGACTGGTTCGATGTTAAGGAGTATCACTTCCTCAGAAACAATTTCGACGAGTACATGGAGGCTGAAGTTCCAGAAAGACCACAGTGGACAGAGCTCTTGCACGATCTGGTCGAGCGTGGAGACCATCGCAGTTTCCTCCATGTGGAGCTCCGGATGCACTTGAACCAATGGGTTGAAGCAGAGGACGACGAGGATGGGTTTCCCGGCAGCAACCCAGCACAGCTTTTCTTACTCGAGCGTCGCGAGAACATTCCCGCAATCCTTGAGACGTGGCTCAGACACCTCAATGTCTCGGAGGATGAAGCATGCAACATCTGCGGTAGCGGTGACTTCGAACTCGCTCCCAGTGACAACGGCGACATGCGCGCTGTACACTCTGGCTGCAACAATGGCCACGAGATTGTACACAAGTCATGTCTGGAAACATTGATCGCCGTCCAAGAATGGCCTTCTGATACCAGCTGCCCCCACTGTCGCCAGAAACTTCTAAAGGACATTCTTCTGCACAATGTCCAATTCGCTCTGATCGACGGCATTCACTACCGCGACTCTCGTTTCACGGACTGGGAAAATTTCGAGCGCAGCTGCGCCGACCTCGACCTAACACTCGCCGGGGAAGACGAAACCTTTATCAAGCCCAACGGCCATGTCTTCTGGGCGATATGGCAAAATTTCAGCTCCTACACCCAATGGGACATCGGCGACGAACTCGATGCAGCACACACTCTAGAATTTCGCGATATGCAAGAAGCTCTCGCTGGCTGGTTCTACCAGATACCGAATGTGCCGAATGAAGTGAGGACCCTCTACAGCGAAGCGCTGTACCTCGTCTACAACGTCGTGGGAAAGAAATACCTCCACGGCGCTGGAGGAGGAGCCTCTCCGTCGGCGATCGAGTGAGACTGCTCAGCAATCCCGCCCAGAACCTCCGAATCGCACCAGGAGTCAAAGAGCACTTCGAGCGAGTGCTATCCCGCGTCTTACGCTTCTACTGCTTGCGGCGCTGCGAGGAATGTTTTCCGAAGAAGTGGTGTGAGCAGGGCGAGCGGGACTACTACCATCCGTGGCTGCAATACGAGTCAACCTCTGAAGGGTTGGTGGGCGAGTGGCCGGTGGAGAACAAAGAGAGTTTTGGGGAGTTTACCCGCCGGGGAGCTGTCAGTGGTCATGCTTGGCTTCCGGAGCCTTTGGTGGATTGGGATGCTCTTTTCTTGAGCCGTCCTCGCCAAGCGTAGAATGTTCCCGTCTCTGGATCTTGTTGCCTAGGTAAGTGAGGCGGCGTCCGCCGGACGCAGCCCGCCTGGTGGGAAATCTGTAGCGCTGCATGTAATCTATGCCTCCGAGCGAAAAACAATTCCTTCTCTATCCTTTTTTTGTCGCCCTCGCAATTTCTCAATGCGCAAGTATCTTACTCATTCCCACAACCGTAAACCCCGCGGGGCTTCTCATATGTCCCGGCGGGAACTTCCTCTCGAAATCCTCCACATAACCCAACCGCTCATACCACCGGCCGTTACTCTCTCTAATCGTCGTAAGCACCATCCAACACCCCTGTGGCCCTCTATCAAGTACCCCAGACCTTTTCTGCTGCTCCGCAACAAATCTCCTCCACACCTCTTCCTCCATTTTCCTCATCATCCAGACCCCAACCCCAATCCCCATAATCCCCGGCCTCACAGCGAGCACCTTCGGTTCCCAGACATCCTGTCCCTCCCCCTCTGCCCCCTCAGGCAATTTCAATCGATGGAAACTCGTTCCCTTCCCTGGAACTAAATGAGCTTCCAGGATCTCGGACGTATATCTGTGCGCGGCAACCGTAGCCAGAGGTTCGTCCGGCTTATCAGCAGCACATAGGACGAGGATGAAAGTTCCGGGACCGGAGCCGATTTGTTGGAGGTATTGAGTTGTGGACTGTAGGCGTTCAATGTCAGTTGGCATTACGTTGTCGCGGATGCCAGTGTGGCGAAAGGAAGCGTTGATCATTGTTTTCAGGGGTTCAAGAATGGAGTTTGAAGCTATTCGTTGAGGGGAGTAGAGTGTCACTGTTGTTGGAGAGCCATTGACTGGTGGGCCTGGGCAGGTTAACCAAGGCGAAGAGTCCATTCCGATCGGATTAGAACCCGGATCTTCGAGCGGTACAGTAGTTCCTGGCAGTGTATCTTCCGATGATGGTATATGGATGCCATGCGCTTTCTCTACAGCGGCGGTAGCCATCTTGATCCTCGATGCAAGTTGTGGTGTACAGTTCGCAACTGCGCAACCTTCGCCTTGCCTTTCCGTGGTGCAGTCACGACCCAGTCAAGCCTCAAGATAGCAACAGTAAAGCCAAGGAAGCAGGTTCAAACAGAAAGCAAAGGGCATTGATCTTGCGCCGATTTGCAGTAACTCGACTCTACGCCCTACATGTAGTCCACGGCCGTTCTCCTAGACTAGTGGACTTGCAAAAGCGCTCCTTCTGACGAACTTGTTCCGATTCCGTATCCGGAAGGTGCGTGACTTGAGGCCGCAGCTTGTGGCCTCAGGCGTGACAACAAAGGCATAAGCTGGGCGAAAGGGACAGCATGGGGGATGCGCCAAGTTGTACGCGAAGATATTCATGTTTGTGTGCTTCCAACCAGATGCGCAGAACCCAGAAACAGGGGGAGGGATTCGCACGATTCAACACAATGGGACAGCTTTACACCTCATCAGTCGCTCACTTAAGTCGCAATGTCACTAAGCACTCTCGCCGTTATTCAAGTTCCTTGCGAACATGAACAGGAGCAACCGCGTCCTCTGACAGGCAATCGGTTGCCGTGGTGCGCTTCCAAGCGCGAAAGTATGTAATGGGCCAGCAAAGCATCGTGAATGCGAAGGAAGCTACGTTCTAGTCTCCATACTGCTGCGCAATCGCTGAGACGTGGAGATTGATCAGCGACTTCCCGTAATCAAGCCAGCTAGAGTAGTCGGACTTCCTATTGAGACCGAAGGAGACTGCGGTGCCAAATCTCAGAGATGCGGAAGTATCAGCAATGCAGGAGTATCAGCAATGCAGGAGTGTCAGCAATGCAGGAGTGTCAGCAATGCAGGAGTGTCAGCAATGCAGGAGTGTCAGCAATGCAGGAGTGTCAGCAATGCAGGAGTATCAGCAATGCAGGCGATGTAGATACCAGTGATCCAGATGGCAATGCAGGCGATCAAGCTCATGGCTGTCCTCTCGTGGAGGCCGAGCCGCTCGTTGTCGAGCAGCCGACTGAGAGCGAGAGATACTGGGATCTCAACAAGGCTATTGAACAAATTCTTCAGCACCTTGGTGCGTATCTCGAAGGCATATGCGCTCAACGAGGCCTGGATTGGGAAGTACTTTTCCTTATTCTTGCGATCGTCGGCTTCCGTATAGCTTGACATCCCGGAATGCAGGAAGGCTTACCAAGATGCACGAGATTAGCACGAGGAGCCGCAAGACCTTTTGGAGCCTGGACGTGATCTTCAAGACGCAGACCAGAGACATGCGGTCAAGCGTGGCCAGTATAATACCATCGCAGCGCCTTGGCGTTTCGGGTGATAGAACAAACAAAGCAATGCCGGGTGACAAGCATTGCAACTTGATTAACAGAAATTGGACAGATTGCGTTGGTGCCAGCTGATACCAAAGGCGACGGCAGCTCTCAAATCGCCGAGCCATTGGCGTTCCGAGGCCCCTGAATCGAACGCCAACAATTTTCGTCCCTTTCTTTCGGGTACGACGTGCTTGAGAACATCGCTGTCGTCCACCTGTATCCGGCACACAGACCAAGGCACGCCCCGGCCAATATAAGAGACCAGAGATGTCTGGTGACGTCAAGATACCACATAGCTCCTGGATAGACAGGGTCACCTGTGATTCCAAAGAGCAATATCTAAAAAAGGTCAATGGTATTGTGTAACGGTACGGCTCCGACAGCGGACGGCGCAAGGATGCCATGCGGGACTCCACTACTCCTCATGCCCATGCAAGTAGATGAAGGTCGTCAGTAACCAGCCCGAGAACCTTAGAGGCCTCAGCAGCTGCAGGAGTGATCAGACGAAGGCTCAATGCATACTGTCATCGGCTGGTATAGGCCCAGGTTGGAGAACAGTGTGGCGGGTACCAGGCAGATTTGCATTGATCGACTGAAGGCAGTCAGCAACATGTAGTTCTCGCGGCCTTTGCCTCGTCTTGTTTGTTAAGGCGAAGCCATGATAACTCTCTGGAAACATCAGCCACTGCGTTGGCCTAATGTTGCGCAGAAGAAAGAAGGGTCTGGTATAGCGCGATCAATGCAGGCGTGTGCTTTGTCGGGGGATCAATGAACGCCCATCAAGAACGATTCTGATTCCGAGGAGAGAGGCATTTCAGCCGTACGGATGATTTGTCGGCGGAGAGGAACGACACCTGTCGCCGGCCATGGTACAAACAGGGGTTGTGATCGGGAAGAGAGCGAAATATTCGAAGGCAGCTCTTGTCGCAGCCGAGAAAGCCCGGTGCCGCCAAGGTTGAAAACCACGTGGACCGCTTTTGCCCTTCGCCATGTTGCGTTCTGCCTCCCCAGTCAATATCATATCGCGCCACATCTCACCTTTCATGTCAACACCGATGCCGGCATTCACGCATAAGGTGGGCCCTTTGCTCCCGAAAGTGGCGAAGGCCGCGGAGAAACTGCGTTCCTGGCACGCTAACCTTGAAAAAGGATCTGTCTCGGTCAGCGACTTCGGGCCCATACACCTCAATGCAGACCGCAAACACAAACACTACACGACGCAGCCATCAAAATATGTGTCATCACCTGCATGGTTGACATGAGCCATGCCATTGCCAGCTCACGCGGACGATGCGCTTTTCCGCGGCGGCAACAGGGGTGTTGATAAATTCTCTACCGTCCATCATGATCCTGCACGATATAAGACCGTAGGCTCGAAGGAAGGCGGGTGAAATATCGAATCCTACAATTACCGAGCTCGAGTTTGTGAAGATGTCTTTGACCCCAGAGCAAGTCCAGATCATTAGGTCCACTGTACCAATCCTCCAAGAGCATGGAGCGGTTATCACATCCTCCTTCTATGGCACTTTGCTCCACGAGCATCCGGAGCTGAACAATCTCTTCAATCAAGCCAATCAACGCAACAAGCATCAACCTCAAGCACTGGCTGGAGCACTATACGCATACGCGTCGAATATCGACGATCTTGGCGTGCTCGCACCTGCCATCGGTATGTCCTTCCTAGATTGGCGTCGCATAGCACACTAACACATTGACATAGAGAAGATATGCCAAAAACACGCCAGTCTGTACATCCGACCTGCTCAGTACGAAATCGTCGGTACCTACCTCCTGCGTGCCATGGGCGATGTGTTGGGAAGCGCACTCACCCCTGAGATCCTGGAGGCATGGAGAGTGGCGTACTGGCAACTAGCCCACGTGCTGATCAATCGCGAAGACGAGTTGTTCCAAGCTGCTGGAGCCTGGGATGACTGGCGAGACTTCCGCATTGCAGACAAAGTCAAGGAAAGCGATGTGATCACTAGCTTCTACCTCGAGCCCGTTGACGGCAGAAAGCTGCCGAGCTTCCTACCAGGCCAGTATGTGAGCATTTTGACCGACGTCCCGGACTTCGGCTATCTGCAGTCCAGACAGTATTCCCTCTCCGATGCCCCGAATGAGCAATACTATCGCGTCAGCATCAAGAAGGAGGAAGGCGTAAGTGCCAAGGTTGGCGAGGCTCCGCACCCAGGCATCATCTCCAACATCATGCACGACCACAAAAAAGTGGGAGATGTGGTGAAGATGTCTCACCCAGCTGGCGAGTTCTTCCTTGATCCGAAGAAAGACACAGATGGCCCCGTCGTTCTGATTTCGGCCGGCGTGGGCTTGACGCCGATGATCTCCATCCTCAATGCCCTGCTGCGGGAGGGTAGCGACGTGCAACGGATAAGCTTCATCCACGTCTCACGGACGACGAAGGTCCAGGCTTTCCGGCAGCATATCAAGGTTATTGTGAAACAGCACCCCAACGTCACGGCTTCCATCTTCATTCGAAATCCTGATACCGCTACGGATACCGAGGGCCTGGATTACAAGCATGCGAGGAGGCTTTCACTGGACCTTCTATGCCGCGACAAGGATCTAGCACTGGACCATCAAAAGACGAAGTATCTCGTCTGCGGTCCTGGTGGCTTCATGGCTGATGTTCATGACGCCCTGCGTGGTCTTGGTGTGGATGAAGAGCGGATTCGGATGGAGCTTTTTGGTACAGGAGCTGTGCCTACTGCGCCAAAGACTGAGATGAATGGGGAAGCGTCAGATGAGTGAATCGGCGGCTCTAAGCCTCACCATGCTTGTTGCCCTGGAGTATATATATATATGTATTTTTTTTTAGCGATGTGCTGATATATAAATGTAGAACCCGGCTCCATTCATAATGTACAATGCGTTTCTATGTATCTGGGTGTAGCTCAGAGATTACGCTGTGTCCTACAGAGCCCTGGTCCCACATGCATATGCGACCCGCTTGAACGCCTAGCAAGCATGGCTCCACAACTGCCAGAAACAAGCACGAATCGTGAGTTATCCTGTGCAGCTGATACAGTCATTTCCCATCGCATTCCCCATGCTCTCCTCCTCACTCCACAGGCCCCTTCTCATGCTTGATCGGATGATGCAACACAGGCCTCAAACACATCCGCCCCGACCCCTCCTTCTCCTGCTCCGCTCCACCCTCCCCATTCTCCTTCTGCCCTAACCATCTCCGCCACAGCGCGCCCGAAAACCCCGAATTATAATAGAAACTGCTCCCCAGCAAATTATGCTCGCCCCACCCAAAAGGACTATCCCAAATCTCGGTCGGATAGTTGAACACCTGGTCCATATGTCCCAACTCCCAATCCCGATCAAAGAAGACCGGATGCGGCACGTACACGGCTTTCAATCCATGGTGCATGCAAACAGCCGGCGGCCACATTTCGGGGAACATGGTATGTTTCATGCGCCAGGTCTCTTCATGCATGATATTCAGCAGGCGTTTGGAGAGACGCGCGACGGTGATGATGGCGGCGCGCCGGGGTGGGACGGGCAGCGTGCGGTTGTAGCCCGTGATGTCCCAGCTGAAGACCCAGTTGGTGAGGGAGGGGTCGAAGAGGGGATTGAAGACAAGGAGGTCGGCGTTTTCGCCCACGCCCCATTCGTAAGCGTCCTCGTCGTAGGATGTTTTGGGGATGGTCTCAGGAGGGGGCGGGAGCATGCCGGTGTTGGGGAAATCTTGGTAGGGTCCCCAGATGGGTACAGGGCCGGAGCGCTGCAGGTCGTTGGCCGCGATGTCGACTTCGCGCGTCTCGGTTTCGACGAATTGGGTGAAGTTGGCCCAGTCGCCGTGGCGTTCGGGGATGTAGAAGCGGCGGCCGCGTTCCCAGAGACCTTTGCGTGGTTGACTCTTGCCCCATTCGCCGATGCGGTCATTGAATTCCCAGTAGTGGCCTGTATATCGGATGTCCATCTCCCAGTTCCAGAAGAAGTCGTACTCCTGGTGCTGCTGTGAAAACCATTGCAGGGCAAAGTGTGCGCTGCGGTAGACGCCATGGATGCTGGACCCGGCCATGTTGGCAAAGTTGTCTGGGAAGGGTTCGGGGTAGTACATTTCCATCTGGCGTTCAGACCACAGGGTAGTCATGTTCCAGAACTCGCGCGGCACGTTCGCCCGCAGGGTCTCCTGGTACACCTCCGGCGAGGCCCAAATCGGTATGCTGATGTTCTTGACGTGCACCAGAAGATGCACGTCATACTGACCACCCGACTTCAAACTCAACTCGTTGATCATCGCCCTCAGCGATAAGATCTGCGCATTCGTGTACTCATACCCCGTCCAGGTCCTGAGCACGTACGCATGCCGCTCGACTCTCTTCTTCCCGCCGGCCTGCTTCTCCTCAAACCGCGCCGTGTTCTTCTCCCTGCATCTCCTCTGCGCCATGCCCCAGTCAACCTTACTATAGTCCACGTACCCACTCCTCGCAAACACCTTCTCAGCGCCCGCCCTCTCACTCTTATTGCCCAGCCCCAGCCCACCAGCATGCTCTTCGTACCCATATCCATACGGCGCGAAGCGTCCAAATCGCTCAAAACACACATCCTCCCTCAGCCCCAGCACCTTGTAATCCCCATAAAACGGCTTAGAGAGATACTGCGGCACACCGGGATACGCATAAATATCCGGCGCCGGCACCCTCCCCTCCTCATCCAAAAAGCACTCCTCCACCGCCGCATACTCCCTCTGATACTCCTTCGTCTTGAACGGATACGGATCATACGTCACGGGATCCATGGGCGGCTCGACCGGTAAGCTCGCCTTCTCCTTCTCCAACCGCTCCTTCTCCGTCACCATGGCCGGGATGGAGAGGTTGTACCCATTCTCCGGCACCCACTCCTCCGGCCTCACCAGCATCCGAACCCCATTGTAGTAGCCGTCCAACCTGTAATAATTCTGCCAATGGAACGGTGGCGGCCCTCCCTCGGCTCCGGGCGGCGGCCGATGCGATCGCACATGCCTGTATCCTCCCCCTCCCACCAAGGCCAGAACGACTATGCCCGCGATCGCATACCCGATCAGTTTCCTCAACGTCATGCGGCCTGCACACCCGGCGCGCGCGGAGCCCGGCCACTGATACGTCTGGAAATCAAAGGGCGAGTGATTCGGTATTCGCTGGTAGGAGAAGCGGCCTTCGCTCCACATCCGCAGGGGGTTCAAGTCGCGGAGCCTCATTGTTCGTTTCCGCGGCGGCGGGCCAAGGGGACGCAGCAAGTCGTCGTCGGTTGTGGCATTGGAGTCGCCGCTGCTGCTCGACGATGAACTCCAGGGCCCGCCTTCCCGCTCTTTGAGCTCCAGTTTGTGCGCTTGCCCTGGGAATGTTTGCCGAGGTGTACTATAATGGGTGCGCAAGGCTGTGCCAGGCCGTGCGACCGTGGTGCGAGTCGTGCGCGGGCACGACACCAGGTCCTGTGCGATGCGGGATGGGTGGGTATACACTTCGCGGCGTCGAGGAGGCGGGGGGCGTGTCCGCGGCGCAAAATAAGTGAACGCTTGATCAAGGTGTCATCGAAGCGCGTCTTTCTCCGGCGGATCGTTGCGTACTGCGCCGAACCGTGCCGCTGCGATTGGAGTATCAACCCTTTTCGAAGCCACCGAGACTGCGATTGCGCGAAAGAGGAGCCGACGCCGAAGGGACCGTCGATCTCCCTCCCAGACCGAGAACTTGTTGCCAAGTCTTTCGCGATTAGCCCGGGGGGAGGGGGGGGGGCAAATGGCAGTAGAGCCGGAGGACATCTGCGGTTGGCGATGCACCTCCGAGACTAGAGCGAGCGCTAGCATCAAGCTTCCTTCGCCTGCCGCCCGCTGGGGGGGGGGGATGGGGGGGGCGCCGCATTTTACCGGTCGACCCAGGCACAAGGCACGAGGCACAAGGCAGTGGATGGGGGTGTCGCAGTGCATGATGTAGTCGGACAGCAGCGGAGCGTCATCCTCGAGCTCCATCGCTCGTACGCAGCATCCTGTCGTGCGCGTCTCAGGCCAGACAGACAGCCGCCCATTCGGCGCAGATTCGCCCAGCACCCCCGGCCGAGCCCACACCCACCGTGCGCCGGCTAGCACGTCCCGGCCGCATCCGAAGGTGGAGGTGACGACGCAGCCAAAGGGATGATGATGGATGGGCAGGATCCTCCTCACCACGAACCATGCCAAGCACATTCTGAGATCGGATCGGATGCATGCTGCACTGCCTCGGCAAGATGCTATGGATGTGGTATCGAGAGGGAACGTTGTTCTCAATGGACACTCGGGAAGAGTCAAAACGCATGTGCGGAGAGTGAGGAGAGCAGAGGGTTCGCGATTTAGCATCTCATCCGCAGCTACCCTGTCCCCGCCAACAATCGCCCTCTACAGCGCCGTCTTTCTCGCATCGACGCTGCTGTCAACAGCCAGGAGGACTTGCGGCCCTCGAATGCCCGAATGCAACAGAAGAAAGACGGCTCCAGCGCTCGTGTCAAGCCGCTCGACTTGCTCGCATCTCATGCAGCCATCTTCGATCTCAGCCTCAAGCAACCCCACATCTACTGCACAAGCTGCTCCCTCAAATTACTCGGTTGCGGGCCCTTCTTTCCCCTCCGACCCAGTAACGTCGCATTATCCAAACTCAACTCAAACGTCCCCGCCTTATTCCTCACCTGCCGCTTCGCCGCCGCCGCCACTTCCGGCGAGTGCTGTCCATACCCCTTCGCCGCCGGCGCTTGCTTGGGGGCATTCGCCTGTCGTGCCTGTGCCGCAGCGGACAGGTTCGTGTTCCGCATCTGTCTCTCCATGCCCGCGACGTCCGCACCCGCGCCGCCCCCAGCTTTTGGCATTTTCGCCGGAGGGTTGGCGGCGGTGCTGTAAGGTGCTGATTCGGCATTGTACTCGTCATCTTCGTCGTAGTCTTCGTCTAGAGCATTGAGGGAATTCATCGGATTCCCGCCGCGGTAGCCTTGCTTGAAGTTCTTGCGACGTTTGCCTTCTTCTTCTTGTCGGTGGACGGAGTAGCCGACGTCGAAGACTTCGCGGAGGTTGACGGCGCCCGGGGAGCGGAAGTCCATGCGGCGACCGGCGCCGGGAGTTTCGTCGAGGTAGGCGAAATCGGGTTTGAGCGGGGATGGGCCCTTCTCGCCGACGGATTGTTGGCCCTGGCGGACCGCGAGGGGCGTAGCGAGGGGCGGTGCGTCGTGTGCGGCGTAGGTGGGTTCGTTGGTCTTCCGGATCCAGGGGTGGTTGAGGAATTGCTTGATGTCGTAGCGCTTTTCTGGGTCCACGGTCAGGAGGTGCGAGACCAAGTCCTGTGCTGACTTGGAAATCTCATCCCACCAGGGAGAGAGGAAGGTGTATTGACCGCGGGCGACCTTCTCGGTGAGGACTTGGATGCTCTCGTCGTAGAAGGGCGGGAAGCCGCAGAGGAGGGTGTAGAGCACGCAACCGAGCGCCCACATGTCCACGGACTTGGAGTACCGCTCATCCTTGACGATCTCTGGCGCGGTGTAACCGACCGTACCGCAGGGCGTCATCGTTTGGCTGTCCCAGATGACCTTTGACAGACCAAAGTCGGCAATCTTGATCTGGCCGATACCGCCGGAGCCGACGCCCTGGATGAACTCACCCTCATCCGCCTTGTCTTCATCCTCCGGCCCCTTCGGCTTCGGATTCTTGGTGGGTATGAAGGGTATCGGGTAAAACAGTAAGTTCTCCGGCTTGATGTCACTGCGAGAGGTCAGCTCAGCGCCACATCACGACTTTGGCGTTCATACCGATGCACCACACCAGCCTCCTCGTGCAAATACTCCAATGCCTCCGCCACCTGCTTAATAACATGCCGCGACAAATCCTCGGAAAAGTACGTCAACCGCACTATCTGATGGAAAAGCTCGCCACCGGGACATAGCTCCAATACAATATAATAATACTGCTTGCTCTCCGAGAAATCCAGCAGGCGCACGATGTTCGGATGGTCGATCTGCCGCATGATCTGAACTTCTTTCAGGATGTTCGCGCGCTGTGAAAGGAATATATGACGTCAGCTTACCACCGCTCATGGGAGGCAAATCGCACGGCGGCAGAAATTAACGACAGCAGCAATTTTGGGGCGGTAGAGTGAAGAGTAATGGGAGGACTGCGCACCTCCACTGTCTTCGGCGCCTTCTTGTCAAATTCCGGGTGAAGGACGCCCTAATAGCGCGTTTGCGTTGGTAATGGTACTGTAATTACCATCAAGCAGGCGAGGTGAGAACGCAGCAGTGGGGTGTCGCACGTGCAGAAAAGCAGCAAGAACGAAGTTCGCATACCTGTGTCGAGTTCATCTCAAACTTCCGCACGACCTTGATGGCCGCTTCGCCGTACTGTCCATTGTTGTCTCGTGCCCGGTAGACATTGGAGAAAGCGCCGTCGCCCATCTTCTCGATCAGCGTCCATCGCTCGAGGCCAGGGTACCGGGGCAGCCGGTTCTTGGTATCCCGCTCCTCGGCCACCAGCCGCTCCAGCACCTCGCGTTCCGATTCTTTGTCCCGCTGGTCGCGCTTCTGCTGGCGATCCACGGCGCCGGCGGCGGCGTGCCCGGCTTTGGCCGCTACGTGGCGGTTGTCGACTGCGGCGGCGGAGTAATCTTCGTGTGGAGCCCGGACCTGTAAGGGCTTGTGGCCGTAGACGTTCGGATCGCTGATGCCGTGTTGGTTGTGTTGGTCCTGGACGCCGCCGTAGCCGAAGCCTTGCTGGTGGTGGGCGTGGACGTTGGAGACTTGGGCTTGGGCGGGCGGAGAGCGGGCATCACGCGCTTGCTTGCCGTGCCGAATGAAATTTTTGAGGTTCTGTATCGTCGACATGGTCAGAGCCCCGTGTGCTGTGTATAATGAGCGGGTCCGCCCGGCGTGTGAAGGGGGGTGAGGTGGTGTGGTGTGGAGGGCGGGGAGGAAGAAGTTGTGTGTAAATAAGACAGTGGTGTGAGCAGCAATGAACAAGATGCCAGAACGCCCAGCTCTGTAATCAGATTGTAGCTCGTCGGTGCGGCCTAACGAGGATTGGCTCGGTGGTAGTATGTAGTGGTGGCCGGGCAGGGCGAGGGTGAAGTGTAGAGTTGCCCGGCGGCTGCAGCGACCTGCAGATAGTAGTGGGAAGGTGTCGGTGCCCGGTGACGATGACGAGGGACCATTAGTCGGCAGTAGGTAAGCTGGAGCCAGCAGAGCCGCAAAACCTGCACCTGCACCTGCAGTCCAAGGCGTGACGGCGGTGCGGGTAGGCACCTTTCACGCCTCTGTTGACGTCATGGCTTTTGTGGCTCGCCCAAAGAAGCGAGAGGTTGTGGAGGGCGACGGGCGGAACGGACGTGCGCCTTTGATCCGGGACCGCGTCATGCCATGATCGAATTGAATCGTGCAGGCATATCATCAAACCCCCCCCATTTTGTAATAATGCCCATTTTGTGACAATGGGCAGATGGCCGCAATGTTCATGGGCGGTAGGTTGGAAGACGACACATCGAGGGGGAGACGGGCGAGTTCTCACGCTAGGGATACTGAGGTTTGGCTACGACTCACATCAATCTTCCAATTGCCCATGATGGCCTATTCTGCCGCCAGCAGGTGTCGGGTCGTTCCTCTAAAAAAAAGTGGCCTGCAGTTGGCCTCGTCTACGTGCTTGGATGGAGGTCTGTATGCTTCGGATGTCGCGCTTCGTCTCTGCTCGCTCGATTCGTCTCTGTACAACTCAGCCGACTCGGAACCTCGCTCAATCTGCGTCAGCACTACCAGCACGTGTCTCCTTCGGCAAGCAATGGTGACCACAGCGTATGGTATTCGAAGTCTGGACACACGTAGAAGACGGCGTCCGCTCGAAATTCCATCTTGACTTTCCCGAAGCCTATTCTACGGGTCTAAACGGCGACTATCGAAATGCTGCTTCAACTTCACGTCGTCCACTTCCGCTCCCTGCCACGCATGCTGTCAGTGGTCGTGCCTCGTCTGACGAGGAACAGGCGTCAATGCCTGCCGCGTTCCGGGGAGAACAGATGGGAGTCGTGTGAGCAGTCACAGTGCATTGCGTGTCAGGAGATATCGAAAGCTACTCGAAGGCGTGACAACGGGATTCGTCACTACGGAACCCAATCTTTCTTCTATCCCGCTCGACGCAGCTATATTGTGCACGACAGAAAGAGCCCCACGGCAGTCGAGATTCAGAGCCTCCCGTCACTCTGCTCTGCTTGGAACTGTGTAGGCGTAGCGCCATACTGCGTGTGGGAATGCTTGTGTTCCCACGAGGTCGATCTTGACGAAACTCGGCAACTGCTGTCATCGTGCATATCCGCTAGCGCCGGTCTAGACCCTGCAGAACGCAAGATGACGTCCCACGCTGGATTCAGCCTTGTGCCAAGCCATCAAGCAATCACTTGCGGCTCTTGATGATGCTGTTGAGGGATTATTGTTTCTGATGGAGCCGGCGATAGAGACGTCACTGGCTGGTCGTTCGTTTTTTCCGGGTACAGGGACATTCGGGGGAAAGATCGCGCATAGAGCCATCGTGCGCTGAGCAGCCTCTCTGAGCAGCGACACGTCAATCTCGGTACAGGATCCCTTGAGTACAAAGATGATACTGGACTTGACCTCGAAAGATCTTCCTCTGTATGTACTAGGAGGAAGCTCGCCTATCCGTCCGCGAAGCGGAGAATGCCATCTCCCGTGGACCGTACACCGTTTATCATGAGCCAGCGTATCTCACATCATACAGCTTCCGCGAGCACCATCATCACCCGACCCTCTCTCCAGCGACTCGCTACGTCAATCTGCCGACACAACTCTCCTCCCACCATCCCTCTTCTTCCCCTCCTCAACCACTCTCTCGCCATGATCCACCAACAAACTCCCCGGTCCCTCCTTGAACGCTACACCCACCGCAAAAGCCAGCGTAATACTAAATTTCAGCCAGACCCACGGTGAATGCTTGCTCCAAGCTCCCCGAGCTTGCCTGCTCGCTCTTTTCTTACCCTTGCCGGCAATCTTAGGACTGCTGCTGTTCTCGTGCAACGTGCCATATGCTAGGCCCTCGTCCACGGCCTGAGGGCTTTGAGGTTCTAGCAAAGGCTTGTGGGCAGAGGTCAGGAATCTGCGACGAGCCATTGGGCCAAGCAGCACGCCTACGAGCCACCACTGCACGTTACGCAGAGGTTTGGGGATGCGCATGCGGAGATGAGCGGTTTGGACGATGTGCCGAGCGAGGGCCAGGGGAGAGTGCCACAGATCGGAGAAGAGGTCGCGGAGTCGGTTGAGGGTGCTCGTGGTCTGACCGTATGTATCACCCGACGCTATTAGAGTCGCAGATGTGCTGGATGAGTGCTCGTGAGCGGTGGAGCTAAGGCTGAGAGTGCTGTGCATGTTGACGCCTCCCTCAGCCTCCTCGCTGTACGCCACCGTTGTCTCGCACACGTCTCCCTCCACCTCATGCTCCGCAGCCTGCATCTCCTCCGCCAGATGCAGCACGGAATCATCCCCAGCCCCACCAGTGCTCTGATAGGATGCCTCCCGCTGCAAGGCACTCAACTCATCCATCAAGTTCCTCCCCGCTACCGATCCCAAAGATGCGAAGTCCTGCGATGTCGCTTTCGAAGTCACAGACCTTGGCTCCTGGAATGCCCACAGACTATCGTCCAACAGAAACGGCGGACCCTCGAGCCTAGCCAGGGTCTCCGCATTCACAGTCGTAGACGCCCTACGCCGTACGATCTGCGAGCTCGGACTGTCTTCTTCCTGCTCAAAGTCTTCCGCAATCGGGAGCCAGGAAGATTGTGTCGTCTCGCCGCGTTCGAGGGCCGGCGCGGAGGTGGACACAGAGTCGCAGTTCGAGGTGCTGGGGAGGATGAGTGGCTTGGGCCCATGGCTGCCGGGACCGAAACGGCGCATCCGTCGCGCTGGGCGGGATTTGGCGGTCGGGATGGCCCAGGGATTGAAAGAGGGTGCAGTTGGTGAGCGCACGAGAGTGGTGATGCTATCACCTGCCGAAGGCGCTTCGGAGAAGACTGATTCGGCGTCGGAGAGAAGATCGGATGTGTCCAGACCGGTAGACGTGTCGCTATGGAGGTCTGCGAAGGCGAGGAGAGGTGATGGTGGCTGGGTCCTCGGCACGCGGTCTGGTGAGGGAAGGAAGCCGGCTGTTGGGAAGCGCGGGAGCATGCTCTTCGGCCTCTGGTGTCTTCGTGACATGCCAGGTGTACTGGTGTGTAAATCTAGCTTTGTGGGCGAGGCAGCTAGCAACGAGGACATTATCTCCAGCCGCTTCTCGAGGTTTACGTTGGCTGCCTCGGTCGCTTCCATGTCCTGCCGCGAGCACTCAAGCTCTGTTTCTAGCTCCTCGACCCTGTACTTGTTGACCTCTACATCGTCCTCTAAACTCCGTATTTGCGTCCTCAAGCTCGCTTCGATGATGCCATGCTCGTCCTCCAGCTCCCGTACCCGCTGCTCGTACTTGGCTTCCCACTCCGCCAGCTCCTGCTGCAGCTGGTGTGTCTCTGCATTGAGCGTACGCAGCTTCGAAGACTGCTGACGGGTGACAGTCGGCGAGTTGATAGTCCGCAGCTGCTCCTGTGCGGTTGCGAGCTCTGCCTCCAAGTGGTCGATGTACATCCTCGCCTCTCCGCTCATGCTGCGCCGCACTTTGCTGACTTTGGGGCGAGATCTTACTGACTTTGTACGTATTGTGCCACTTCTCTGTGGAGGCAGTGGTGGTGAAGACGCGGTCCTAGTGCACTCGTCTAGGTGATTCGGGTCCCTCTCAAACAGCTCGGCCACGTTCACCTTCGCCCTCGCTTTCTTGGGTCTCGTGAGCGTACTATATCCCGACACAGTCCCGGACCCTATCTCCCGCAAGATCCCACTGGACCTCCTCTTCTCGACCTTGATCGATCCAGCCCTTTGCCCAGAAGGCGAGCAATTCTCAGCATCCGATCCACTGAAAATCGTACTCATCGTACTCGCCGAAACGGACTTCGGTGTAACCTTCCTCGTCGGCACAGCAGCAGCTCTAAACCCCGCGTTGCGCAACTGCAGCCTTCTCGTTTGTCTTGAGGTTCCTGGCCCAGACAGCGGCCGGGGAAGTGTTGGCTGGTCATCATCCTCGTGCCAAACATTCACTGCGGGGGAGTCGAAGGGGTGTGACATGGTCGTGTTGCAGCTTCTCCTGGCCAGCCAAGAGAGGAGCGTGCAGAGGGGATATAGTGTATGGAGCTATCGTACAAGCGTTGCGAACGCAGAGGATAATGTCGTGCATGAACTGGGCAGCTACAACGGGGGTGCTGCAGAGAGTACCTGCAACGGTTGTGGCGGGGACGGTTTGTTGATGTACGGGCTCGGCTGTTGCTGGGCGGGGGAGGCAAACGTCGATAGGGCTGAATGCTCCCTTTCATCTTACATTCGCAGCACACTGGCGTATTCATCTACTTTGAGAATCAACGCCGTCGGCTAATGATGAGCAGCTGGACTCCGAGCAACGTCTTCTTTGCATCCGGAATGTCAGGGATTTCGCTTCTGTACGGCCGTCTCGAATCCCTAGCGACAGATGCAATAGCGTGGCAAAGACAGCTATACTCAACGATTGATATGCTGGACCCGCGTGCCTTCGGGAAAAATGTTCTTGCTGCATACATAGTCAGGACTCGTCTCGGTGCACCTCTCAGCTGTGATCACGATGCTCTCCTACTGCCTATTCGAACGAGCGACCATTTTCCGACCCTTGACCCGCCACCGCGCATGTAAGCCACTCATGATGCTATGACACCGCAAGGGTTGCATCTGCTCCAAAAGAAACCCAGAGTACTGTATCAGGTACCTGTACCCACCGACTAGGAGGAAGTGACACTGTCTCTCCCGCTGTACCATTACATAACAGGGTCATCAGTCATACTTAAATACCAGACCCTCGGAAGACGTCGTACGTTCACCGACCAGATTCAACAAGACGAGATCGATCATACGCATACCAATATGTCTACGTAGGCTCATTTCATCCTACAGGCATAACTCGAGCTGCTCGTGCTGACCATGCGGCCAGAGGGACATCCGGCAGCGACGAGAAGCTCTCAGCTTCCAAGATCCAACCGCTCGACTCTGAGACCAAGTACAACACCGAACATGACATATCCTCTCGGGGCGCTGTAGGCTCAGACCGTACCATCAATCAAGCCCGCACAGAGCCTCTGGGTGGGAGAGGACAGTACCAGCATCTTGCACCGCGGGACGATGATCAAGGCGTCGTCGGTCGGGATGAGACGGTTGGCGGAGCGAAGATCGAGCCGTTGGACAGAGATACTAGCTTGGGTGCTGGGAGCGTGCCGACCAGGAAGCAGCCAGGCTTGGATGATGAGGAAGTCAGTGGGGCGAGGATGGCGCCGATGGGGGAGGTGAGGGAGGAGCTGTCTTGAGGGAACGAGGGTTTACCAAGGCTGATTTCTGGTGCCTATGCAAGATCTCTGAGGCACAAGTGTAATGATAGCATGTCCGTTCAGTGTACCGGGTGATCAGTTGTTGTTGACATACACTGTGCATCTCCACGCCGCCACCGCTGTCTTGGCACGTGTAGGCAAAGCTACGACCGTTAGGTTCTAGATGCCCCACGCGTGCTTCCCCAGACAACCCTGTCTGGGGTAACAGTTGCAGCTCTCCAAACCTCCAACTCTCCCATCCACTGAACTCCAAACAAAGCCGGCCTTATTCTTGTAATCCAATTCACATACCCTGATTGATTGCCCGCCGATCTAGCAGCATACCTAGCACAGCCATTACGCGCCGTGAACCCTACACCCCCATGTCCCGCAAGACGGATGCCGAGCTGCTCGCGGAGCTCGAGAGCTTGGGAATCGAAGATCCGAATGCTTCTCAACAATCCAAACCCGGCCCGAAGCCTGCAACAGCATCGTCCATACCGTCGCAAGGTGGCGAGGATGAGGATGTATTCAGAGACCTTCAAGCGCAGTTGGCCGTCAAGCCGTCCACGTCCAGACCAACTACTCCACGATTGAGCTCAAGCACGACATCAGGAGGCACCAAACGCGCAGATCACACCCCGGCATCGTCTGGACCGCCGAGTGGGAGAACGAGCGAGGACCGAGCACGCAATGCGCCGGCTGCGGCGAGGACGAGTGGGGAGGGGCGGGCGTACCACCAGAGCTATACGCCCGGGTCGAGCGAGGCACAGTCAGAGTCAGCACCTGCACCGGTCGAGAAGAAAGCTGAGGGAGGAGGCTGGTGGGGTTCGATCTTTTCGACTGCGACGGCGGCGGTGAAGCAGGCAGAGACGCTGGCAAAGGAGATACGGAGTAATGAAGAAGCGCAGCGGTGGGCCGAGCAGATGAGAGGAAATATGAAGAATTTGCAAACATTCGGTACCGCCTTCACTCTTTCCATTGCTAACAAATGGACCCCCATGTACTGACATACTTGCTACAGGCACAGACCTAACCTCCAAAGCCCTCCCTACCTTCACAAGCCTCATCTCCCACATCGCCCCTCCCATCTCCGCCCACGAACGCCTGCAAATCCACGCCACGCACGACATCCAGAACTACCCCTCGCTCGACCCGCTAATCTACTCGACCTTCTCCCGCATAATGTCGCAGGTCGAAGGCGGCGATCTCATGGTCATTCAGCGCGGGACTGAGAACAAGTCCCGTCCTCGCGGCACTTCAGAACCACAAGGTTACCGTGGCGGAGTGCTGGGCGTAGGAGGCTCAGGTGGCTGGACGGACGGGCCCTGGTGGCGGGATGAAAACGTTAAGAGGAATTTGGGCGTGGTGCCTGGGTTGAAGGAGGGAAGCAGACTTGCGAGGGTTAGTGCGGAGTCCTATGCCAGGGAGTTTTTCGAGGCGCGGGGTGGGGTTGAGGAGGTGGCGAGACGAAGTGTCGAGGGGTTGAGTGAGACGAATCCTACGCGGAGTTCGGACATTTTCTTGGCTATTCAAGCAGTGAGCAGTACCGAGGATAAGTCGCTTTTCGCGGGGGATGGAAGGAAGGATGCGGAGGCAGCAGAGGGCGGCGCAGTTGATACGGGAGACGAGGAGGAGAGCTTGGTCTTCGCCATCTACCTCCACGATCCCCTGCACAGCCTCTCCTTCAGCTCGCTCAGCCAGCCTGTCCCGCTCAAATGGGCACAGTGGCTTGATGCCTCGGCGCAGAACGGCGATCTGCCTGAAAGCATCACGGAGATCATCTCGAACGGTGGCGTGGATCCGAGAGAGTGGGTTGCGGAGTGGATAGAAGAGGTGCTGGGGACTTCGGTGGGCATTGTGGCGCAGAGGTATGTGGCGAGAAGGATGGGGGTGGGCGAGGGAGGGGGTTTGAAGGGGAAGCAGAGGGTGGATGTCGAGGGGGAGGGGGCCGGGGAGGCCGCTAGGGTGTTGTAAGCATTCGAAGCATTCGAAAAATTGACTGCTAGAAGCCATTTGGTGCAATTATCCTTGACATGGTGCCAGCATTCGTGGTTTGACGATGCATCTCTAATCATTCCTCGATGGTACAATGATGCTGAGAGGATGGGTTTGGCGCAGGAGTCAATCTACATGGACGTGATCTGCCAACCTCGCTGACTCGAGCGCGGAACCATACTGGCTATATAAATCCAAATGTGACCATTTCTGACGATTCTTCGTTCCTTTTGACGACAATCCATTTGCTTCACAAACGCCGTTGTTGCACGGTACCTTGACGCACAGCCAATCACAATTCACGCTTCTCGCGCGCCGTCCCGTAATCTGCAGCGGCAAGAGCCTCGCCGTGCGTGGCCCAAGCCAGGACAAGCCCGACGCTGCAATTTGGCCGTCTCTCCGACCTCCCCATGTCTGGCCACACATTATCCCATCGTCTTTAATCCATTCCGCTTGCTGGCCAAGCAGGCATCATGTCCGCGCAGTCGCAGGACTCGACGGACTTCTTTGATCACGATGCGGTCCCCTCGCTAAAACGCAAGGCCTCATCGTCTTCGTCGGAGGAGATCCAGGTCACGCCGCTGTTGTCCAATACCTCTCGTCAGCAGCAGATAGCAAAGAAGATGATGGCAGATGCTAATGGTATCGTCATCGCCGATGCTGCGCCCCTTTCGACCGCTACCGGTGTTGTCGTTGCTCCGAAGAAAAGGGTGCGAGTCGAGAACGGAAGATTATTGATTATTCCGCTTCGTCCCGATCAAGCTGCATCCCTTCAGCTGTCATCTAACAAGAAGCGCTCGTACGCACTCATCGACGAGGATGGCGAGGGCGGCAGAAATTCCAGAGGCACTTACTCCAAGGCTTACACGGAACGCCATCCAGAGGTGAAATGGGTGCATCGCGGTCAGGGACGATTTCTGCCGGAGGAGGAAGTGAAGCGAATCTCGCATCCTGAGCCATCCAGGCGGTCGAGGTGGGTGACTCCGAAATTGCCGCGTGCTTTGCTACTGACGTTGATTGCGCGTGATAGGTTCGGTCGCCCGGCGAATGATGAGGAGGCCACGCTCCGGATCATGATGGAAGGCGATGTGGGACTGGGGGTGCCGACGCCCATTAGAACGCGCAGGCAATCCTCATTCAGGGACGACGATGCGGGTGATGTGAGCGCTGAGAAAGTGTGCGCTGGAGAGATTCCAGCGCTGCCGGCGCCACCGCCGAAGCGCAGGCGCGATAACTTGATCGATGCACTGTCTCACCCGCCACAGTATGGGCTCCGGCATCGCAATTCATATCCGGAGACGCCGAAGAATCAAGATACTCGCGCTGATCGACTCGCTCGCCGGACGACGTTGGTCCCCAGTATTGAGAGGCCTAGTCGTTCTGGGGCACGCACCTCCTCTTACACAATTGATAATATCGACCCCGATGACGAAGATGCGATGGTCCGCAAAGCTGCCGAAACTTACACCAAAGAATACGTTGACGCGCATCGCGACGAACAATTCCACCACACTGGCAACGGCTGGTATAGGAGAGGCCCCAGGCCGAGCATGTCAAAGCCGAAACCGCAGGAACGCAGTTCGACGAAGCTGTTTTTGACTCGCTCTCGCGACTCTATATCTAATGTCGCCACGATCGATGCTGGCCAGTTGATCAAAGGCCGGGACTTGCACAAATATCCTGGAATGCAGTTCCACCACAAAGGCAATTCTTGGTACAAACCTGGTCCTGATCCAAGTGCACATCGCAAAAGCATCTTTGTCTCCAACACCGGGCAACTTATTCGCAACGGCTCTATCGCCACTACTCAAGACGACGACGACTCGGATGACGCTCTGGCGGAGCTGGAAGGCCGCACAGTCGACAAGGCCTACACGGAGTCACACCCTCAGATTGAGTGGATGCACCGTGGCAATGGTAGATACATGCGCAAGAAGGATGTCGAGGCCGAAACCCTCGCCAATCCGCCCGAACCGACACCTCCCATCTTGGAGCGGCGAAAGTCGGAGCCGACGTACAGCAAGCAGTATGTCATGGAGAGACCGCATGAACAATTCTATCATACTGGCAATGCTCGATATAAGAGGGGTGTCAGACCAAGCGTTAAGCCGGCTGCGTCGGAGGAGGTAGAGGAGGACTATGATCGTAATGCCCTGTACGACAAGGCGTACGTGGATGCTAATCCACAGTGGGAGTTTCATCACCGAGGGCAGGGACGATATGCTCGTGGGCCGAGGCCGACACCTACACCTGCTCGCGACCGAATGAATGAATCCGAAGAAGATGAGGAGGATAGTGAGGATGATAGCTTTGACCGGAGTGAATTGGTTGACACGGCGTTTGTGGAAGCTCATCCCCACATCAACTTCTACCACAAAGGGCAGGGCCGGTGGGCTTTTGGTCTACCTCCACCAAACACTGGCAATAAAACTGCTGTTCGCGGCCCGGCGGCGAGAGAGAAGACTGGATCGAGACCGCCGACTGAGAACGAGTACGAATTGGCAAATGCGCCTCCGTTGACTGCACTGCTGTTCAAGGCCGACGGACCGGACAAGTTTCCGTCCCTGAACTGGCACTATCGGGGCGGTGGGAAGTGGTGTAGACTCACGAAGACGCAGCAAGAGGCTATGAATCGGGAGCCGTCGAGGTACAAGACCGGTCGGGCGACGAAGAGGATGCGGACGAGCACTTACGACAGCAATGCTGCCCAGCTGAAGCGAGAAGCGGGTGGACACGAGTATAGCGGTATGGGGATGGATGGCGGGTACGGCTGCAGGAAATTCGGCCGTGGAAGGCACATGAATGCAAGTATGCATCAAGACGGCAATCGCTCGAAGGACAGCTCAAAGTCGCATTCACAGGCACCAACGCCGAAGCCAAGGATGCTGGAGCCGCACGAGGACATCCTTACAGAGGAAGATCTGCCTTCCATCTATGGGGGCTACGCAAGCTCACCTTCCGGAGAAGAAGACTCAATTGACCGATACGAGCGCCAGAGCTTTCGCACCCTCAACACAGACAAGATCATGGCCTCCCTCACAAGATTCGATCCCGCGGTCCGCTCCCATAACAACCTCCTCCGCTTGGCAGAGAATGCCCAGCGCGCTCTTGACGAGATGCAACAAGAATATCTCGAGCTCGACAAGATCACGGCGCCCCACGCCAAGATTCCTCGTAGACCGGCCAAAGGTGGTAGGACGCCCGCGGATCCGCAAGTCTTTGAGGATAGGAAGGAGGCGGATCTGTATGACTTCGTCTTCGACCCTCGTCGGGTCGGGCATCAGGATCCGGATGCACAACGCATCATCCGTGACGCTGAAGGGCGTGAGCTCCGCAAGCGTCGCCATCGCTCCGGCGCTGAGCCGATGGATACTGTACCCGGCTGGCGCTTCGGCGAGGAATCAGTGGGCGAGAAACGGCAATCGCGGCAACCCAATCGCTTTGACACGATGGTCGGCCAGTATTCGCAACAGCAACAGCAGCCGCGCAAGCGACTTCGGCTTACCAACGGGGAGGAGGCTGGCAGTCTCACGCCCGACGGCGCAGGAACGCCTGTGGGCGGGTACCAAGCTCCGACTTCTGGGCGCTGGGCAGGCCATGTGCCAAAGCGGATTCAGCAGTTGAGGGACGAAAGCGTGGTGAGTGTCAGGAGTGAGGGCGGCACGGTGACGAAGGTTAGGAAGGGACGGCCGCCGGGGAGTAAGAATTTGCATAAGAGAAGGGATGCGGGGATTCCTAAGGGGCCGAGGAAGAAGAAAGTTGAGGCTACAAGTGAGCCAGAGGGTGGAGGGGCCCCGATGGACGGGGTTTTGGATGGTGAGGAAGGTGAGGAAGGTGAGGAGGATGGGTATGAAGAGAGCGTCATGGAGGATGTGGAGGCTTGAAATGGACAGCAGTCTGCTGATCTTGGAGGCGGGGACCTTTGGCGTCCGCCGGTTGCCCGTCTGTTTCGATGCTGTCACTCTAAGATGTATTTCTATATGTATCATAAAGCAGGCTCGGCCATGATGGAAGTCGTGCAATCGGATCGGATTGGAACACGATTAGATCATCTGAGCACACGGCTATCAGCTTCCCCACCTGCAGCATCACACATGCGCAGACGATCACCGACAGAAGACATACCATCATAACATCCAGCATCGCAGGGGACTTACCTCTTGATCCGAGAACGGTTGACCTCAGTTCTCCCACAGCATCGCCGTCGTCAGCGAAGATCCCGAGAAATGCTCCCACGACCCAGGACCATAGTAGGCCCTTCCTCCATATTCATGCCAGAATCTGCAATTTTCGTTGTAATCTCCACACGCTCGCACGTTGATGAACCTCAGCGTCCGACTTAATATCATTTCGACAGTCCAGGTCATGCAGTAAGGCATGAAATCGATCTCCATTCCGTGCTTCGCGTTACTTCGTCCTGGCCGCCTAGGACAGACGAGCCGTCAATGGGGCGTTGTGGATCGATTCGGATATCAGACGATCGAAAGCCTGAAGTAGAGTCCCGCAGACGAGATGGGTGGTGATGTCCGGTGACGATGTTTCGTGTACTGCTCTAAACACCGGCTCGGTGATGTTGGCGAAGCAGGCATATTGCACGATTTGATCATACGGTGGCGTCGCTGATCAGGGCTCTTCCTTCGCTTTTTCGACGAGATAGTCCCAAATCCTCTTCAAGAAGGCGGCCATCACAGTAGTGGGGAGTTCACACTCGTCCGCAAAGCACTCGTCGGGATGCGCAACTTCATTCGCCATGCTCAAAGGCAGTGTAGCCTTGTTGGTCGGGCACCGATGTAGCATCATCTAAGAAATGAAGGGTCTGCACATGGCAAGCTGACCAGTGAGTCTGCCGTCGTATGCATTTTGCAGCGTATGCCGCATGTGCAATCGTCAATTCCGAGGTAGAGAGATCCACTTGCGTATAGGCGGACGAAGCGGTCCAGTTGGGCTCTCGTTTCGGTTGCTAGTTGAACCCTTCGTCTGAGTTCCCTCGATTTAGGAGTTCCTGAGCAACATAAAGGGTAGTGAATTCGGATTTCCTCGCGATCAGGTCGTGAATGGTGGCCGCCCAGGTCGCTTGAGGGACAGCATCCTGCTCAAGGTCGGCAAGAAAAGTCTCGTATACCTTCGTGTTCCGGTAGATCGATCCGTCGTTGCGATTATGAACGGTCACACGGCCGGTGTAGATCCAGCAGATTTCGTTGGGTGTGTATGTTTTGCCAAATAGAGAAGTGTAACAGTGATGCCTAGTAGCCATCTACATGTGGTTCATCGAGATTCGAAGACATGACAGATGTAGATGATCGGTGTATGCAGTATGCAAAGCCAGGCAATCTTCGGACGTAGGTTGTGTTAGGTCATGAGTCTTGGGCCTAAGCGATTCTGTGCGGCGCTGAATTCCCCCTGTCACTTCCGGATCCTCGACAAGATGTGTTGGCTCGTACCTATTCATTCCACCGTCAGGGTGATGGATGTCCTCCACGGCACGATCTGGATGTAGATTAAGGTGAGGGTAGGTGATATCGAGAGTCAACACTAGGTCGATCTCAGGGAGCGATTCGGCGATTTGTGCGGTAAAGGGTGTGAGGGTCGGGTAAGACAGCTTCTTGTGCGAGTGATTCTCAACTTGGGCATTGTGAGCACAGTAGTGCTATCTAGAGACTTCAGCTCGGCGTTGCTTTGTCCGAGTTCCTATAGACAATTACTTTCTTCCGCCGAACGTTACTTGGAACTTCGTTGGAAACTCGAAGCCTTCATTGTAGCCCGCGAGAGTGGCTATGGCTGTCATGACAACAATCCCATGGCAATGATTGGCAGGACACGTGGATTGCATAGTCATTGGCAGCCACGGTGGGTAACCCAGTCGTAAGGAAAGCAATGGCCTTGCCAACTGGTGGGTGAGAGATGGCAGGCCCCTTGTAGGACGCGAGAAGGGTAGTCTCGCCCGCCTTGTGCTGGTGACAGCGACTTCGTCAGACGGCCGCCAGAATATTGACGAATCGCCGCACCCGTCGAGTTCCCACCTTCACTTTCCGGCTGTCTTTCGCGAGGCTGTCAAGCTTCCAGCCGGATTTGCGATGACAGGTCCGGTCGCAAGTGCGTTGCAATGGTATTTGTCCTGCACACGAATGGATGGTCCAATTCCTCGGGAGCCACGATGCAGACTGCATGGGTGTGTTCTGCAGTCTTGTTATGGCGCAAGCAACCCTGGACCTGACCATTTCGGCAACGAATTCTGTCGGGAGGATGTTGATGAAGGGCCGACACGTGCGCGAGGAAGCACTTCCGCACCCCGTTGTCTGCCCGGGCCGTCTTCCAATGCCGGCAGCGTCTTGCCCCGCCGTCCCACCAACAACGGTGACACTTTCTCTACCTTGGCCACCTACAGGGCTACTGCCGAGCTCGCATGAGCTCCAGGAACCCCTGACTGCAAATATGGTGGCCCTCCTGCGGCCGTCAGGGTGAGCTGTGACTTAGCTACGCTTGAGTGTACGGAGCACGCATTTTGCAATCGAACAACCATCCCGGAGCACGATCCAACATGACGACCAACGGACACAGCGCGGGCGGCCTGGGTGAACCTGTCCCTCTCTGGATTGCTGGGAAAGAGGTCACCACAGACACAACCTTCGACGTCGTATCTCCCTCCACCAACAAGAAGCTCTGGGCTTCGTCTTCGGTGACCCCCACACTCGCCCTCGAGGCTGTTGCAAAAGCGCAGGAAGCTTTCAAAACATGGCGGAAAGCTAAGCCTGCCCAGATTCGCACCATCTTCTTGAAGGCCGCCGACATCTTTGAGAAGCGGCAAGATGAGCTGGCGGGATATATGATGGAGGAGACCGGTGCGCTGCCCGCTTTCGCCGGCTTCAACACCAGCACAACGATCGAGAATCTCAGAGATGTAGCTGGAAGGGCGTCCAACATACTCGGCGCAATTCCTCAAACGGCTGCAGAGGGCCAAGGAGCCTTGGTCTTCAAGGAGCCTTACGGCGTGAATCTCGGAATCGCACCTTGGAATGCTCCATACATTCTCGGTTGCAGAGCATTCCTTTACGCCATTGCGACAGGTAACACTGTCGTCCTAAAAGGCTCCGAGCTTTCACCTCGCACTTTTTGGGCGCTTGGCAGTGTCATGAAGGAAGCGGGACTCCCGGACGGCGTGCTCAGCGTCATCTACCACCGCCCACAAGATGCGGTCGATGTCACGAATGCCATCATAGAAAGCCCGCTCATCAAGAAAGTCAACTTCACCGGCTCAACGAATGTCGGCGCCATCATTGCGTCCAAGGCGGGCAAGGAGCTGAAGCCGGTGCTCATGGAGCTGGGTGGCAAGGCTTCAGCCATTGTATGTGAAGACGCCGACATTGAAAAGGCTGCTATGCAGGTCGCACTGGGCTCTTTCCTGCATGCTGGCCAAATTTGCATGTCCACAGAGCGCGTACTCGTACACCGCAAGATCCTCGATCAATTCTCACAGGCCCTCAAAGAAGCAAGCGAAAAGGTGTATGCTCCGGGTGCCGACGCTCCTGTGCTTGTGGCCAAAGCTGGTGTCGAGAAATCGCACAAACTCCTGGCCGATGCTGCGGAAAAGGGCGCAAAGGTTCTGATGGGTGACCCGAAGACCCATGAACAGTCTGCCTACCGCATCCGGCCAGTGATCGTCAGTGATGTGAAGAAGGAGATGGATATCTACTACACCGAATCATTCGGTCCCTCGGTATCGTTGATCGCTGTCGACAGCGATGAGCATGCCATTGAAATTGCGAACGATACCGAGTATGGCCTTTCCGGAGCGGTCTTCACCAGCAGTTTGGCAAGAGGGCTGCGGATTGCCAGAGCGGTCGATTCCGGTGCGGTGCATATCAACAGTATGAGCGTCCAGTAAGTCTGTCCCATTTCGAGCTCGCATAGAGGCAGATACTGATCATTCTCCTGCAGCGACGAAGCCATGTTGCCGCACGGCGGCGTCAAGAAGTCTGGCTGGGGCCGTTTCAATGGGCAGTGGGGCATGGAAGAATTCCTGAAATTGAAGACGGTAACGTATATGGAATAAGAAGCAGACTGATCACGCCGTTGAATCAGAGGGTGTTGCCATCTTACGTTTGCCGAGATGCGTGCCTAACAAGAAGCCTTCGGATACTATTTGAACCCGCCACTTGCGATCGAAGCGAAGTGAGCATACCATTCTGTAGCTGAGTCTCAATAACCCATCGATTCCCAGTCTCTTGACTGCCTAACACGATACCTGTGAGCATGGACTTCTTGTTGCCTCGTTCGACACTGCCAAGGCTGCCGATCCGTATGCCAAGCTCTACATCAATGACTTCAACCTGGACTCCGCCACCTATGCGAAGACTACTGGTCTTGCGGCCAAGGTCAAGGAGTGGGCTGCGGCAGGCATTCCGATCGATGGTATTGGCTCGCAGTCGCACTTGGGCGCCGGAGTTCCCGGCACTCGGGATGCGCTTGAGCTGCTGGCTGGGTCTGTCGACGAAGTCGCCATCACCGAGCTGGACATCGCGGGAGCTGCTCCAGCTGACTACGAGGAGGTTGTGAACGCATGCTTGGCGGTCGAGAAGTGCATCGGCATTACTGCGTGGGGGGTTACTGACAGCCAGTCGTGGAGGAACAGTGACTCGCCGTCCTTGTTCGACAGCAGATACCAGCCCAAGGCGGCTTACGCTGACCTTGTGTCGATGCTGCAGTAGAAGGCTACGTTAAACTTTAGGAAAACTGGGTACGAGTAGACAGTGTGGCAAGGATGGGATAGAAGGTGGAGATAGCGAAACGTTTACCTGCTATGTACTGTTGCTATTCATCTTCTTAGATCTCTGCCCGCCAATTGCATCTGCCATCGGCTCTGTGTCGACGGTTTCCTTCCGGCACTGATCAGGTTGCCAGAGCGCACTGCTGCCCCATCTTGGTCTACGAGTTTTACGGCTTACCAAGACGAGGTCTGCGCCACAGTCTGTGATTGCCTAGGCGGGTATCGACTAGTTGCTAGCCGATAACTCGACGGCATTGACGCTCGCCCTGCGGCATGGAGTCCGTTTGCTCTTCACGCTCTGCCGCTAGCCAATTACTGTCGTCCCCGATCCAATACCAGCTCTCCGATCGAGACTCGGTCGGGCTGAAAAGCTCGAAAAGACTACGGATGAGGCTAGTTGCTGGACCTGGAAAAGAACTCGGCACAGCGTGCTTTCCATTGAAGCCCGAGAGGATGGCTTCCCACCAGTCTGCACCTAGGTCTGCTCCCAAAATACTCGCGACAGGTATGCAGGGTCGAAGCCAGAGATTTCCATGTGGCTTGCTCAAGATTGGATCCATGACTGCTCTCAAGTCCATACCGTCCAACAGCCAAGGATCTGGTCGGTCCCGGAGTTACAGCATAAGTCTATCCTCGTATTGTCTCGGCCCACGCCGGTCCACGTGGCAAGCACACCGCGGCCTCGAACTCGTGGCCATTGTCGGGCGTGTGTCAATACCTTGGCCTGTCAAAGAAGTAATCTGCGCATGTGGAATACCAGCGACACCGGCGAATACATGACGGCGTCCGAGTCGCGTGGGGTTGTTCTGGGGGCCGAAAACAAGGCTGCGTTTACGGTTTCGGCAGGCCTGCCGGTTCTACTGTGATGCCCGCCATGGGGAGGAGGTCGGCTGAGCGAGGGCTGGACGTAGCTGGGTGACCTCTTCATGTCGCCATGTGCGCTGTGTAATTGCGAGACACCATGCAGACCATCATCTCGGTGATGCAGCGGGCCCTCGGAGGGCACCCTTGACTGTGATTCTTCAGCGCTCAGGCCGCGGAGATCGTCCAGGGGTGAGCCGCATGGGTTGAAAGTCATTCCATGTTCTGCACGTGCTGCCGCCAATGCTGGAGTACACAGATCCGTATGGCGATTGGCGCTGTCGTGGAAGCAAGGTGCTCAGTAGGGCCGCCGAAGCCAGGACAATGGCGCAACCAGAACCGTGGTTTGTCCTGCAACCACGGCGATCTCGTCGCCCCGCCCCCCTCCTGGATGTGCCGTGCTAACCCCGGCACCGCCGGGAATCTGTAGCACGGCGCAGCGTCAATCGCACATGTTCGGTAGCGAGGATGGCGTCTTCTGGTCGTCACGCCAGATTCAGCTTCCATGCAGCTAGGCGGAGAGGATGATTGGGTGTCGACGGCACTGGGCCTCTGCAGGTGGTGTGAATGGCGCCGGCCTCCACCACGGATGAAGTCCCACCAGAGCCGACTTGGCCGTGCCCGGCCCGCCTGGCAACCTTCCTGAACAGTGCGTCCGCTTGCGGACTCTCCTGCCTTGCCGCCGCCCCATCATCAACTCGTAGGCCCTCCTGTGCCGTGCTCCATATCGCAGAACCGCACGTGTATCCATCCCGGGAATGGCGCCACGATGAGGCTAAGACGACGGCGAGTGTCATCATTGAAGTATGCTTAGTGGCCTGGTCCTACTTCCCGGCCCCTCCAGCACCTAGCGCGTCGCGCAGAACAGCCCCCCCCCCATCACTCCGCGCACCCCTCCTCTTCCACGGGCTCGACCATCTCCATGGACATGGTCGTCACTCAGCTAACCACTGGCTATCCGGGCCATCTGGACTCCCGGGAACAGGCGCCTCTCACCACGATATACGAGGCCGCCGCACCACCGTACGCGTCCGCGTCTCCTTCCAGGCGAGTCTCGCCAAGTTTCGGCGCGGATGAGCCCCCCAGCAAGCGCCAGAAGGGGCCGTACTCCTGCGATGCGTGCGGGACTCATTACAAGGAGAAGCGTGCGTTGGCGCGGCATAAGCACAGCCAGCAGCACCACCAAAATGTTGGGCTTGCGCCGCCGGAGAAGTTTCCATGCGGCATCTGCAAAAAGGTGCGCGCGTTACGTTAGGCAGATCAGCACGATGTTGGACTGACTAATAACTTGGCACAGTCATTTGTACGGAATCACGATCGGAAGCGACACGAGAACGAGGCGCACAAGGGCCAAAAGCGGTGCATAGCCGTGAAGTCGAGTCCGAGCGAGGAATCCGAGAGCCCGCCTGAGAGCGTCTCGCCGTTCCAGGGCGTCGAGTGCGCGGAGAATAAAAGCTGGGTGGTCGAGGACACGACGCTGACCACGCATGATGATTGGGATGTCCTTGCAACGCACCTGGAACTGCATCCCGGGCCTGCCAACTGGACTTCGGCGTATGGGAAGGACCCGCATATGTTCACATTGTCCGCTCTCGCTCAAGACGACGGTACATGGAAGGGCAGTACCACTGGCTCTGCCGACACGAGCAGCTTGACTGCCGCAACCACTGGAGATCGCAACAGCCAGAGCTGGCTGGATGATGGCTCTGACTCGGAGAGCGAAGCGCCGAGTACTCCGGGTCGCAATTTCCTTTCAACGAGGCAACTCAGCCAAGAGACGAACAAGTCGCGGCACATCGACTCAGCCGTGGACATGTCAGACGACGAGCCTCACGAGCCCAAGATACCTACGATCACGACTTTTGATTACCGCAGACAGGCAGCGGACGACACTGCATCAGTAAGCTCTGAGGAAGACTCAATGTCTCGGACGATCCCAAGAGAGGCGACCATGCTCCCACCATCTCAGAAACAGTCTGTCATTCAGAAGTATGGCCGCAGCGGTCCGGTGGCTCACGAATCCTCGTTGATGTGCGTGTTCTGCAACGAACCCTTCCCGAGCGACGAACTGGAGCTACATCACCATCTCCAATCGCATCTGCAATCAATGCAGCAGGGAAGTAGCCCGCATCGATGTGAGGTTTGCGACTTTGGCTTCGCCCATCCCTCGGACTTGGAGCGACACAGGAGGAGTGCGGAGGAAGATCATCACTGCGGTGAGTTTGGGTAAAGCTTGCGCTCATCTTTCGATATTAACGATCATGTGCAGGCCTTCCATTCGACCATGCAGAACCTTGCACCGGCCATCACCCACCCAAATCCCCGCAGCGCGGGACTATGGTATCTGACCGAGACCGCTCTCGCCTGTGCACGTTACTCTGGAATTGGGAGCAAGCGCAGCTTCGAGCATACATTCAAAACATTGCGCGACTGTCTCAGCTCAACGCCAAGCAAAGTGATGCTGCAAGCGTCTGCTATTCCGTGGAAGCCGTCGGCGGCACATCGAGAAACTCAATATCCAGCTTCGCCATCAGTGTTAACACGTATGGCTCGGCCCCATGCGACTACCAGGACGGAGAGCTCGACATTGGCGGTCTGAAGTCGCGGATGCGAAAGCTGTCGCTGAGATCATCGGCCAAGAAACTACCGAGCATGCTGCGAGCGGGTGGCAATCTGAACCGGAGTCTATACAACGCGGCCAGCACGAATGACAAAAAGCGCATCGAGCAGCTCGTCAAGATGGGAGCAGTTCCTGCCGCCATTCTGGGCGACCAAAGCATCTTGTCGGTGGCGATCCAGAAGGCGGAGTACAGCACTGTCGAGCTTCTGATCAACCTCGGCGCCAGCGTCCACACCCCCGAGCGACGATTTGGATCGCCTCTTGCTTGCGCTGCTTACTTCGGCCGACTCGACGTATGCGAGCTTCTCATCGCATACGGGGCGAGCATCACCCGATCTGGCAGCAAGTACGGCTGCCCGCTCGGCGCTGCCGCGGCCGCCGGACGGTATGAAGCAGCCGAGTTCCTCATCAGCAAAGGCGCCGACGCGTCGCAAGTGGCGGGCGACTTCCACTGTGTCCTCAGCACCGCCGCGGCGTATGGAAACGCCAGCATGTGCCGCCTCCTGATCAAGCACGGCGCCGATGTGAATCAGCCAGGTGGCTCAGAGGGCTCGCCGCTGGGCTTCGCGGTCTACCATGACCACTTCAACACTGCGACGGCGCTGATCGAGATCGGCGCGAAAGTGGACGCCGTGTCGAAGGCGCATGGGAATGTGCTCTGCTCGGCCATCACCAAGGCTGCCAAGCGAGGTCATGATACCAGCATGATCCAGCTTCTGCTGAGTCGAGGTGCACACCCTGACCAGAGACGATCGACGCACAATCCTCTGCGCACCGCATGCGCATACGCCGACGTCGCCGTCATGACCCAGGTCGTCAAGATGCTGGTCGATCGGGGCGCAGACCCCAACATCCCTGGATCGAAGGGCAGCGCTCTGCAGCTCGCCAAGGGCTGTCGAGCGCGATGGATGGAGAGGAAGGTCGGAGAGACATTCATGACGATGAACCAAACGCCGCAGACGCGGATCATCGACGATACTATTGGGCATTGCCAGGACGTGATCAAGCTGCTGCGCGACGCGGGCGCCCATGAAGAGATGAGGAGGTCGGGTAGCGTGGGCTCGCGGAATGTGAATATGACGGGATGATGTAGTGAGGGCGTGGGATCGTTACGGATATACCCAGATCTGCAGAGAAGGCAGAGCGAATATGTAGAGGAAGACCTAGAGCTATCGTACTTTCTCTTGTTGTCAACCTTTCACTCTACCTTCCAACCCCTCTCGCGCAGCAGGGTATGGGTCTAGGAGGGCGGCACAACATCGAGCGTCTCCGCAATCTCCTCCCTCTTCATCTTGTCCTTGCCGTAGATCTCGGCCGCAATATCGAAGTTTTCTCTGGCCTCTGGGAGCAGAGCCGTGCGGAGGATCGTGGTGTCGGGGCCCATGACGTGCTGATGGTGGTGAATGTGACTGGTGCGGTGCGGGCAATGGAAGCAGTCGACACTGTCACCGCTGTCGCCCTTGTAGGAGTAGTTCGACGGCTTATCACCCTTGATGATGTTGGAAGCGGATCTGAGGATGATGTAGAGAATACATTGGGCAGTGGGAGGGCCGCGCTCTTTAAGATTGGAGGCCGTGTCTGCTTCATCGTGGAAGGGCGACGAAAACCTTACAGCTCTTGCAGCGGCAGAGAATGTGCTTGGTCTGGTCTTGCTCAAGCACCTCCCGTTGGCCCGGATGTTGCTGTCAGCACTATAGCATTACAGACATATCTGACTTGTTCGTACGGTGCTTGTGGTGGGACACGCCACAGAATGTGGTCATTTTGATTGATGGAAGTGATCTGGTTCGCTGACGGTGTCCGTTGCTTGGTTTGGTTGTTGCTGAAGCAGAAAGGTAGTAGGAGAGGATGGTCGTCGACCCTTATAAGCGGTGACCCAAGGAACTTGCTCTTGCTGCAGCAATCATGGGTCCATGAAGCAGGCGCGACCGTGATTCCCGCCCAGCTCATCCCTACTACGTCCTCTTTGGCATCTCCTGGGAGGTGGTCGCAGCGATTCCACGTCCACAGAAAATGGATCCATGGAAGGGGAGGAGGGGCCATTGGTTGTGGCGTAAGCAAGGCTTCGAGGACGACCACCTCCCATCATCCATAATTACTCTTCTGTCGTATAGAACACCCTTATTCTACCCAGGTCAGTATGAGGAGCTCTGAAAATTTTCGGTATTGCGGTGATCGTACCAAATGCTGCCCACCGCGAGCCCAGGCCGATCCGCGCGGTCTCATGAACACACTGCCTCCAGCCAACTCCCAAAAAGATTTCATACATCAATCAGCGGGAACTTCCATTGGCTCGTCTGGCAGCAGGGCGCATTCTGCCTCCCCATCCGCCGCTCTCGTCGTTGGTCGCGGCACCATGCCCGCGCATCGCCTCATCATCGCTTTCGTCGTCAGAGAGAAAGGATGCCGGACTCGCCAAGCGGGCTTGCAGCCCCTTCGCCATCTCCTCCTTCGCCGGCTTTGGGGCATACTAGACCTGTAGCCTGCCGCAGATCACCACGTCATTGCCGTACGCTCGAGATGATACGTCACGGAGGCTTGCGGCGTCCAGGCCTGCGGCCCTCGGCTCTATCGTAGGCGCAAGGCCGCCCCTTCCAAGCCATTTGGGCGCTGTGGTGACGATGACCGAGTGGACGAGGTCTGGCTGGCCTAGCAGCTGAGATATGACTCTCGCCCCTCCCTCTACCATTACACTGTTGAGACCTTCCCTCTTGAGCGCTTGGAAGATGGCCGTCCAGCTCAGTGTCGACGTTGATGGGTGCTCCGGCTTGATGAGAATCTTCTTGTAGTCGAATGGCGCTTCCTTGTCGTCCGCGGAGGCGAGTTGCTCGTTCACGATTATAAGTGGTACTTTACCTTGGCCACTCTGCGCCAATTTCACGATCTTTGATGAGCTTGTGAGGCTGTATCGCCCATTCGGGTCAACAATGACGGGTACTGGCGTCCACTTCGAAGTGGGGTAGCGGCAAGTCAGGGTAGGTTGGTCTGCCACAGCAGTGCCAACACCGACGAGAATAGCGTCATATTTGGAACGCAGGTAGTGCGTCATGTTCTTGCTCTCCGGCCCCGAGAGCTGGGTTCTCACGCCGGGTGCCCGCGATATCATGCCATCCATCGATTGAGCGTACGTCAAGGTCACGAAAGGCAGCGAAGCCTTGCCGAAATCGGTTGGCGGCAAGTATGGAGCCAGGTGGTTCTGCTCGTCGGTCGAGAGCTCTTCGATCTCGGCCATGTCTTCTGCCGCTCTGAATGCTGTCTGTGGTGATGTTGACGATGAAGACGGCGATATTGTTGTTTTTCTGAAGATCACAAGGCCGTGGAGGAGGCCAAAGCTCAATGTGCCTCAGGGCTGTGCCAAGCCCAGCCTGGTCTGCGTTTCCTTCTCTCTTCCGCCCAACCTTCTCCCCCTCTCCAGGACTTGAGCACTTTCTCGCGTTTGACCGGTGGAACAGCATCTGTCTGCTGAACGAGGACGCCGTTGCCCGCGTGTGCTGTCGCAGAAGCACGCGAGCCGGCCCGCAATACCGCAAACCGGCTGATACCTCTGTTCTAAAAGGTATTGGCCAGTTCAGCGATGTGCTCAAACGAAGCTTACTCATTCTGGGCTCAATCGTCGTCTCTGCCATTTCAGGAGAAAGAGAGCACCGTCCATACCAGTAATTAAGACGAGGTGCAGTCGCCATACATTCTCTCCATGTTGTCCGGTTTGGCCGACATTGGCTATACTTGAAGCTGGGAACAGAAACGATGACGAATGTTTGTCTTTATGCGCGCCGCAAACGATCTGTTCTAGTCGGATGCCAAAATACTTGCTGGCGAGGCAAGGCACTCGCCGGCAGCTTGTGACACACAAAAGGCTCACAGACCAGCTGTACAACAGCGGCAGACTCCTGTTCCACAGCGCTCCCATATCGTCAGTAATGCCCCCGACAACGCAAATAGCAAGCGCTCTGCGAGCTTCGCATCCTGCGTTCGTCCAGACCGCAGGCCAGCGCATCTGTTCCCCGTCCGCAGAACCGGAGTGTGTCCGATGCGCATCTTGCCCAGCTCAGAAGACCGTCAAGTACATCATGCAAGAACGACTACCGTTTGCGCTCCACACTAGTCTGGCCATGCGACTCTTCGTCGAAGTCGGTGGGTCGGGGATGCCCAGTGATTGTTACGAAGATAGTTATCGCAGTGTCTCGATGCTGGAAACACACTTTCGCTCTGAACGGTCCAGGCAGTGTGACTTATTCACGTATCACGATGGCATTCTTGTTTGTTATTTTGGGCCTCGTGATTTCTTGTTGGGCAGTATAGTCATCCTTCTGGCCAACCCGTCCGCCTTGATTGGCACTGACCGTCAAGAGCCTAATGTTAGGCATACTGTAATGTCAGGCATACTGTAATATCAGGCATACTGTAATGTCGGGCGTACGGTAATGCCAGGCATATTGTAATGTCAGGGATACTGTAATGCCAGGCGCACTATAATGCTAGGCGTACTGTAACGTCGGCATACTGTATTGCTAGGCGAACGTTGATGCCAGGCATACTGTAATGTCAGGCATACTGTAATGTCGGGCGTACGGTAATGTCAGGCATATTGTAAAGTCAGGCGTACTGTATTGCTAGGCGTACGGTAATGCTAGGCGTACGGTAATGTCAGGCATACTGCAACGTCAGGCGAGTAATACGAGCAGCGCTCCAGGACGACTTGAGATGCAAGCACCGCCGGTTGTCACCTCGCCTCGCTCGGCAGGGTCTTGCGATCAAAAATACCAGCATTCGGAAACCTATTGAACGCCTCCGATATGTACACGAAAGCCATCCCACGCCGTCTGTGAGGACAGCGCAGGCGAGTCGAAGCGAAGAATCGACATGGCCACTATGTGTCGCCATTCACTCTCGGACCGTGACTGCGAAACCGCAGACAAGGATCCAGGGTCTGTCGACAAATGCGTTGGCAGAAGCTGAGCCCACACGCCCTGCGAGTCCGTCTGCACTGTGGTCGAGACGAACAGACGAGCATTCGGCATGGTCACACACAAAGACCTAGCGTCTCAGCCCGCGACGCTCGTCAAATGAATCTTGGCCCGGATAGGATGCGATGCGGTGCGTCACGACAGCCCTTCGCACCACCACCACCACCACCATCACCATCCATCCATCCTTGGGCTGTCGTTTCGCCGCCCGGTGACAAGCGCTGCTCGGCACGCAGGTTCGTGGACAAGGATGCGTTGCCTTGTCACGAGCGGCCGGTGCAGACGCCACGGCGCATGGACACCGGTCGGGGCATCGTTCCGCAGAACGGCCCCGGGATGACAGAAATGCTTGGTCGAAGGATGCCGGGCCAAGGGAAGCGAGGCGTTATTGTCAATGGCCCCATCTTGCGCAAAAGGGTCGAAAGGAAAGACGGAGCGTCTGGATGAATGAGTCATGAGAAAAAAAATTTTAGATCCCTGCGCGCACTCCGCGGATCTTGCCCACGATCTGCGGCTTAATTCTTCGACCGGGGGGGGTCCTGTTCTGAGCGATGGCGAAGGGGCTTGTTGGACGAGGTCACGACCAAGGCCTACACGCTCGATCGATGACGGCAGCTTTTGGGACGGGCGTCGAGGATGGGGACGATGGACACTTCCCGCTAAACTTCGTCGGCCACGGACACCATGTTCGGCCATCTCGAGCCCGCGCGCGCGTCGGCGCGAACACAAGTGGGATTAGAGTTGTGAAGGTTCCAAGTGCTTACCAGCGTGACGGTAGACCCGATCGAGTGGGACGGGGCGCAAGCGGTCCTGCATCATGACCGCGCGCCCCCCCCCCCCCCCCCCCCCCCCGGCCCCGGCGTGACGGACACGTCCCATTCGCCCCACCACCGCCACCACCCCCAGCTGTCATCATCTGTGATCCGGGCGGGCAAGCAAGCGTGCATGCGCCGTGCAATCGTGACGACGACGGCCCCGAGGAGGATTGGGGACCGGCCGCCGCCGCCGCTGCCGCCGCCGCCAATGGCATGCAGGCTGGGAGGCGAGGCGACGCGTGCCTATGCACGATGAGCTCGTCGTCCCGCCCCGGCCCACGCCACGCCAGGCCAAGCCAAGCCACCATGGCGCCATTGAGCGATGCGATGGGAGGCGGCTTCCCCGGCATGGGCTCCGGTTGGCCGGGGCCTGACACGGCCTCACGCGGGCATTGTGCGCCCCGCCCCCTACTACGTGGGCGTGGGTGCCAGATGCATTGCACGCATTCTGTCCGGACGTGCCGCCGCTCTGACGACGGCCATCGCGCCCAGCGTGCCGGATCGGGACGCTGCCCTCGCCCACGCCCACGCCCACGCCCACGCCTACGCCCGCGCCCGCGCCCACGCCCGCGCTCTGCACTGCGGGCGCCCATGGGCGGGCCTCGCTAAACGGGGATTTGGAATAGCTCCCAGCAGCCCGGTAAGTCGGGACGCCCGCTGGCGCCCGCACGCCGATCCGGATGCGACGGCCGGCGCCCTGGTGTGCCCCCCCTCCCCTCCCCCCCTTCCCCTTCGACGTCGCATCCGGTCATCGACGACGCCATGGGATGGTGCGCGTCGCTGCCTCGGCGCGTCAGCATCGCGCCGCAGCTGCGTGCCGTCACGGTTGTGCGCCAGATCGGCTCCGATCCCAGCCGGACGCCGCGTCGCTTGCGTGACGCTGTCGCGAGGGCAGGGCAGGGCAGGGCAGGGCAGGGCAGCCGGCGACACAAGACGATCTGAAGAGCGGCACGATCAGAGCGCGATGCTGGGGCCATCACCGGCGCTCGCGTGCCTGCCACTCCCGCCAAGTGGGCCGGCGACCCGCGACACTAGCGATCGGCCCGTTCACCCCCCATGTCCATCATGCTCCCGCTGCCGAAACCGCCCACTTGGGGCGGGGGGGGGGGAGGGGGAGGGGGAGGGAACCGTGGCACTGGATGGAGATCGACGCAAGATCTCAAGGGGTCGCACTCAATCTCGCATCCGTAAGCGACGACACAGCACGGCGGCCGGCACAGCCCAGCCCGAGCACGATCGCGGCACATCTGCTGGCACATTCCACCTTCGCTTGCCCGACGGCCTGGCCCCCCCCCCCCCCCCCCCCCCCCTCAGCCCCCAGCACCGACCGGCGTTGTCGCCATGGCGGATGTCATTTTTAGTCAACGTCCACCGTAGCCCCGTCTGCCATCCCACGTCTTGGCAACCGGCGTCCGCTCCGCACTAGCTCCCATCCCCCCTGGCTGCAGAACCCGGGCTCTGCGACGTATCACACTCTCCACGGCCTCCTGCAGCTCCGGCGAAGGAGGCAAGGTGGGTTGATCCTGACCCTTCGGACACCCATGCATAGCCTTCCGCCACCGGCCATGCGCCTCACTCGCCTACGTGATCTCATTCAGTCCTTCCCACACGCCGCCTGCATCCTCTTCTGGACCGCCGCGCTTGCAGACCATGTCGCCGGACGGTGCCCGGGTGGCTTGAAACCCTCTGTCGAACCCGTGGCCAAGGGTCGACACGGCGTTGCACCTCCCTCGCTTATCTACCTACACCGGCGCCGGCCTGCTGGTACCAGTAGCATGACTCCGACGGACTTGCGTTGTCGTCTCGCCTCCCCCGTTGTCCCGTCCGACTGAGCCAGACTTCTACCGCTGCTGTGCTGTCGGATTGCCACCTCCCAAGGTCTGGATCGGGGTGGAACAACATGTCCACCTGGGCAGGGGCATATGGAGCCACGCCTGCGAATATGGGATCGACCTCGGCGAAGCCCATGCAACGGAGCACGTCCAGTGACGACAATCGACCGTCGAGGAAGCCGCAGTCGAGACAGCTCCTGTCTTGCACCAAGTGCCGAGAGAGGAAAGTCAAAGTTGGTCCCAGCCCCTCCGGTCCCTCATGCCTGCTTGTTGTCTCTGACGCGTGCCAGTGTGACCGTACGCAGCCGTGCATAGCCTGTTGCGCAAGAGGGCATCCGCGGGACTGTGAGTTCCTCGTCGGCGAAGGGAACGACTATGGACCGATTCAGCAGTCCTACGAGATCCGCAAGCTGCGGCAGGAGAACCAGCGATTGAAGGAGCGGCTGCAAGCGGCCAAGCTATCGCACTCTGCCGATGAGTCCGACGAGGGCGACGTCAAACCGCAAGGCGGGGCCGGTCATGGCGCCCGGCAGAAGCGCTTCAAGACTGGCGACCGAGTCGACAACATCTACTTCGGCACGCCAGGGCTTGCCAACATCGTTCAAGACGTACGCACGCGACCACCGACGACCGCTGGCCGTCGAGGCTGACGCTTGACAGTTCGCCGACCTTCGACTCCCCTCGACGCACTCGCTGACCCACACGCTCCCGATGCCCAAACCACACGAAATCTACACCCCCGACAGCACTTCCCACCCTTTCCCCATCCTCGCCGACTGGACCGGCCCTTCCGCCATCGCCAACCTCGTGACCAAATGTCTCCCGCCGCGGGCCAAGCTTTTCAGCATTCTCGACTCGTTCCACCGGCGTGCCCAGTGCTGTTCCTTCCCGCACACCCCGGATGAAGCCACCACCAAGAAAGAGATCGCCCGGTTCTTGGAGGATGCCGAGGGGAATGCGGCGCGGTATCCGGACATGCTCGCGTTGATCTTCGCGACGCTCGCGACGGGCTTGCAGGTCGGCGAGTGGGACGGGAATGGCGGGCGGTGGGTGGAGGGGAGTATGGCGAAGACGACCGTGCGGGGGGATGTGTTTCTGGCGGCGAGTATGCAGGCGCTCCGATTGAGTTCGTTCATGAACTCGCCGACGCTGCTCGGCATCCAGACGTTGTTGCTGATCGGACCGTACCTGACCAATTCCGGACGGTTCTTGGATGCGTGGACGCTGTTCGGGACGACGATCCGGCTTGCGCAGAGCATCGGCCTCCATCGCAATCCGCAGGTGCTCGACCCTGCGCCGCCGCTCCGCGAGTCCATGCTCCGACGCACGCTCTGGTGGTGGATGCTGCACATGGACCAACACTACTCCGTCACCCTCGGCCGACCCCTCGGCATCTCAGGCATCGGCGACTGTCCTGCCCCCGAACCGCTGGCCACGAACCCCACGATCCTCCGCCTCGGCGAATTCGTCGACCACTTCACCATCCTCGCCCGCCAGATCCTCAGCTCCGACGGCATGATGAACGTCTCCAAGATCGACGACTTCACCGACAAGCTCGTCGGACTCTGGGATACGATGCCCGTGGCGCTGCAGTTCAACGAGCTCTGGCTGCAGCAAGACACCGTCCTGCCCGACTGGCCGCTGGAAGTCATGTCCGCGACCCTCTACGCCCAAGTGCACTCCTTCCTCATCCTCCTGAATCGCCAGCGCGTCGAGCGCACGCAGTCGCAACACCCCCCCGCCCGGCAAACCTCGCCATCGCCGCCCGCCACCCTCGCGACCACCGCCGACCATCCCTTTCATGCGCCGCCCCAGCGCGGCCGCGGACTCGTCATCGATTCCTCCTGCGCTCTGCTCAACACCTTCCTCTTCTTCCACCACCGCGCGCCCGCCGTACTGGTCTCCTGGACCATGGGCCAGCAAGCCTTCAACGCCGCCATGATCCTGCTGATCGACACCTGGGAGACGGGCAACGCGCACCACGAATGGTTGATGAACGAGGCGCACGCGGTCTTCGCCGAGCTGGCGACGAAGGGCGTGCATCGGCTCGCGGCACTGGCGGTGCAGAGGATCACCGGCGGCCTGGCGCAGCTGGAACTGCGTCGACAGCAGCGCAACGCCGCGTCGTCGCGGCGCTCCAGCGGCCAGCTCACCCACGATCTGCCCCCGCACCCCGACGCGCCGCCCGTCCAGCTCCAGATCGACACCGCCGCCCTCCTGCCGGACTGGTCGGCCGCTTCCGAGACGGTGATGAGCAGCCATGCCTCCGGCATGTTCCTCCTCGAGGACCCCGGTCTGCAGACCTTCACGCCCCAGCCCTTCCAGCCTCTGGACTGGAACATGGCCGGGAAAGACTTTAACCTCCATCTCCACACGCCCCTACGCCACCCGCCGCCGCATCAGCCGCCGCATCAGCAGCAGCAGCAGCAGCCGCAGCCGCAGCAACCGTACCCCCACCCCAGCTCCGGCAGCCATCCGCCCGCGAATTTCCCCCCACCGATCCCCGTCTCCCAGGTCACCGCCGCGCCCTTCCCGGTCATCAGTCCAGGCTTCATCTCCGGCGTGATACCCGTGACCAACTCCCCCTACGCCGTGGGCCTCCAACCCCGCATGCCGACGCTGTCGCACCAGCAGCACCCACGAGGCCGCGGCACGTTCGCAAGACAGCAGCACCCGATGCCGTATCTCCCGCCGCAGCAGCCGCCGCCACCGCCGCCGCCGCCGTCGCAGCAGCAGCAGCAGCAGTTATTCACGCCCATCAATCCCGGCCTACAGCCGCCGATGCAGGGGTATGCGGCTCAGCGGGGGATGGATGCGCACCAGGCACAGCTGCCGCGACAGCAGACCTACGCTACCGTCGTGCGAAGGGATGGCGGCCGCCGGGCAGGACGGGGGAGTGCCTCTCGCCATGTTTCGGCTGGGGGTCGGAGAGGAGTCTCGAAGAGGGAAAGGATTGGTGGTGACGGTGGTGGTGGTGACGGTGGTGGTGGTGGTGGTGGTGGTCTTGGGAGGAGGTCGCAGCAGAGGTGGAAGTGAGGATGGATTTCGGCTTTTTGGTGCGCTTGAGCGCGGCGTTGGGTTGGTGGACGGCTGGGTTCGTGTGCGGCGCGGAAACAGCGTTGGACGTAGCAGCCGTGCTGCAACAGGAGGGTATTCGTATCCTCTGATGTCGTTGGGGTTTGGTTGTCGCCCCCGCGGGGGAGGCGGGGCCCTTGCGCGGCAGCGGTTCTGGATCGTGGTTGTCGTTATATACCCTGTATTGTATGGTGAGATGCTTTTCCCGCGGGCTCCGATGGCTCGGGGGCCGTGGACTGTGTGTGAGACGATGCCTGGAAGCGGGCGGCAAGAACTTCAAGAGGAGTGTCATGTCGTGCCGCTAGATCTAGGCCAGTGGAAAGCTAGCTATGCTGTGCCGTTCCTGTGATCGTGAATTCGTTACCAAGCAGAGAAGCTTCGTGCTCTCTCTGCATCCCAAGTCGCTGCGCTGCCTCGACGCTCCCGTGGATCATCGGCGCGATAGTGCAGCCTCGTCGGACCCGCGTTCACCCCTCCATCAGCACCGTCCGCCCACGCCGCGCTGGTCGTCACGGCATCCGTCCGTCGCTCAGCCCCTCCTACTCGTGTAACATGTGCGTAGGACAACTCCCGCCACCCTTCCTCTCCCACCACCCCCTGATACAGCCCCGATGAAACTTACAAAGACACTCCATCCTCCCCATCTCGTCCCCCGGCTGGAACTCCTCGAAACAAATCACGCACTCCACCGCCTCGCCACTCTCGTCCACACAATCTTTCTCCGTAGCCTTGTACAACGCCATACCCCTCGGCCGATAACTCTGCGCTCTCGCTCGCCCGGCAGCAGCGTCTTGGATCGGAGGCGTACCCGCTGACGTACCCGACGGCAGCGTGGAGGTAGATGGTTGAGGAGCGGGGTGGGCGGTCGATGGGCCGGACGAGGAGAAGCGCGAGGCGATGCAGTCTTGGATATGCGCTTCCCTCACCGCTTCACCGGGGGGGAGTTCGGTGCCGCAGACGGGACACTCGTCTTCTTCCCTCACCTGCCTTCTGGATTTCGGCTGCGGGGGGGCGGAAGGAGCGGTCGGGATGCCTGGGCGGCTGGAATGATCGCGCGGAGGGAACGGGTGGGCTGATGAGGGTGTACTGGTCGCGGTGCTGTGTGAGTACCGATGCGAGATCGGACGATTGTAGCGGGCGGGCGGCGACGTTGTGTTTGTCGGCATGGATGAGGTCAGTGGCGGAGGTGGTTGGGGCACTTCGCCGCGCTCGCGGAGGGCTTGGAGTTGTTCTCGGGATAGCTGCGAAATGTGGGGAACGGGGCGGGTGCGGGGGGTGCTGGTCGATAAGGGGGTGGGTGTTGGTTGATGGGAAGCGCTCCTCGCTCTCCCGGCCCCGCTGTCGGCGCCCATACCGATCGCGGCAGATGGTCTTCCTGCGGTCTGTCGTTGCGCTTCGCCCGGTGTCCATGGATCGGGCACGCAGGGTTTGCAGACCCTGACTACCTCCCCTCCTTCTAGCTGTTGCTGTGCCGCACCGAGGTCTTCAAAGCCATAGGGGTTTGGTGGTTGTACGACGTATTGCCGGGGAATGGTTATCCGATGTGGACTGCATCCTGAGCATACGACGCGTCCGCATTTTCTGCAGTGATGTCTTCTATTCCAGAAGCCGAAATCGATTCCACATACGGGACAGGATGGGGCGGTGTCGTCTGGTTGCCATTTCGGCAGTCGGATATCGGAAGGCTGACGTTGGGGATAAGAAGGGCGACGGTCGCGTCCTTGCGGTTGCGGTTGCGGTAGCGGTGGCGAGGGAGGCGAGGACAGAGTGGGCTCGATAGCCGTATCGCTCGCAACACCGCTCGAGTCTCGTGCGTCAGAGGGAGGCAGCGGTTGCTGCTGCACACTCGGATTCGATTGACGTCGCGGTGCGGCGAGGTCTCTGTTGCGACAACCCCCACCCCAGACCATCCTCAAGACGGTCTCTTCATTCCTACGAGCACGATCTCCATCGTCCTGGAGGGCCGGAGACGGACCAATGCTTGATGCACCGTCTGCGGACGTGGGATAAGGGTATGAGCGGCCGCCGTGCTCCAGGCTCGTATGTCGTTGTTTTCTATCCGCTGAGTCGGAGCGCGGGAGCGGGACGGTGTTGCCCGCTGTCTGTCGATACGCTCTCGTCAGTCTACAGTCCGTCAGTGCAGGCGGAGAGGCATGGCGTACCCGGATGTAGTTCAGCCACGTCTGATCATCTTCCTGCGATCCGCTGAGCTGTGCTGACTCTCGTCGAGGTGGAGGAGCAGGCCCGAGATCATGTGGAGGAGTGGTGCTATAGACGCTGTGCTCGGAGGCGCTCGATCGTTGTGGCTCGCCTGCGTCGGAGTCGCTCATGGTTGCTCGCGTGCACTCCGCCGACGCCTCGTACTAGTCTTGGGCGATGCGCCAGCCTGCAAGCTTGATCCCGATGCAGTGCCCTGGAGATGGACGCTCACGCCGTGCGGAAAGGGGTTTGGAGACGGTGCTCCCAAAAGCAGCGGGGAGGCTGTGGTGGTCGTGGTGGTGGTGGTGGAGGAGGAGGAGGAGGAGGAGGAGGACGACGTGGTGGTGAAGGCGGGACAGTCGACGCCGGCAGCTCGTGTGGATCAGGCAGATCAGGCTCGACGCTTGCACTGTCCGGCTAGGATCCCCGCGACGTGACAGGCAGCCTGGTGTGTGACTCTCCAACGCGACAATGCGATCAGATGCGACTGCACAGCGCGGGCTGTGGCACAGTGCACCGGGCCCAGACGCGGATTCCATGATTCGGTCGACATTTCGCTGTTGGCCCGTCGCTTTCTCGACTCGTGCCCTGTCGAACCACTGGTGAGCCTCGGGCCTGGGTGCTACGCCTGCCTCAGGCCACAAGCCTTGTTCCAGCATCCAGGGCTGCATATCACGTGTTCTCGGCACACCTTCCCTGGAGGCGGAACAGCTCTTGACGTGCATCGCGAAAGCTCACGGCCGAGCAGTGAACGCAGGTGCGGACCGTCGCATACGTGCCTCCCCTTTGACGCCTTTGCGCCTTGTCGCCCGGCCGCCGCTTGCACCCCGCCTTCCACCATGTCTGTCGATCCCCGCCGCCGTCCACCCTCCACCCAACCGCCTCCGCCTCCACCACCACCTCCCGCGTCCACCATGGAAGACTCCCGGCCTGCCACCACTGTTGCCGCAGACCCCGTGCCCTCCCGCCCAGCTACGGCTACAGCGACGCCGCAAGCGACACCCCCAAACCCGCCGACGGAGCAGCAAGGCGGCTTCAAACTCAAGTTCTGCACCGTCTGTGCCAGCAACAACAACCGATCCATGGAAGCCCACCTCCGCCTGACCACCGCCCCGAGTGGCGCCTACCCCACCATCTCCTTCGGCACGGGCTCCCTGGTCCGACTTCCGGGCCCCAGTATCACGCAGCCCAACGTCTATCATTTCAATTCTACGTCTTACTCGGCCATGTACGAGGAACTCGCCGCCAAGGACCCCAGGCTGTATCGCGCGAACGGCATCCTCCCCATGCTGGAGCGGAATCGCAATGTCAAATGGGGTCCCGAACGGTGGCAAGACTGGAGGGTCGGGGTGCCGAGGGTGGGCAAGAGGAACGGCGACGGCGACGCCGAATATCGCTCCGACAAAGGGTATACGGGCACAGAAGCAGGCACGGTAGACATCGTCATCACGTGCGAGGAGCGTTGTTGGGATGCGGTGGTCGACGACCTACTTACCCGCGGCTCGCCGTTGAACAGACCCGTGCATGTGTTCAACGTGGATATCAAGGACAATCACGAAGAGGCGCTGGTGGGTGGGAAGGCGATCCTGGAGCTGGCGGATGAGTTGAACGCGGCGGCGAGGGAGGAGAGGGAGAGGAGTGGGGATCGGGCGGGGTTTGAGCAAGGAAGGGCGGGCGCGAGGATGGGCTTCGATGAGAGGGTGCCCGGGATCTTGGCCGCGTGGCAGGAGCGGTGGCCGGGACTGCCGGCGTTGTGGACGCTTGCTTGGTTCTGAGGGAGATCCCGGTAACGACCTGATATATACCCCGAGATCCGAGGTCGAGGAAGTCGGCCTTGCGCTTGCCATGGCAAGCAACGGCTGGACAGGAGCGGGCACTGCGGAGCTGGATCGCACGGCCTCCGAATCTCATGACCGCACTTTCCGTGGCTCTCGCAGAGATTGGCGATACCGCTCGAGCAATCGCTCATCGGAGAGCGAGGTGGAAGGGCACGGACGAACAATAAGCACGGCCGGCCCCTTGACATGAGAAGACGTAAGCAGAGATCTTTTTCGCATCTAATCAATGCGGCAGGCGAGGCCGAACCGGGCTCGAGCAGCAGCGTGCAGAGAGCATAGGCCCAGGCAGGAGGTCAAGGGGAGGTGAGGCGGAGAGAGAAAGGGCACAACTAAACGCTCTCGGCGGCACCATACAGCAAGATTAGTCTCGCCACCGTCGAAGCCAACAGCAAGAGTGTCGAGGAGAGGACTTTTGCGTTTTCCTCCAGCACTCACCAAGCTCCGGCTTCTTGTAGCGACCACAACATTTGGTGTGACCTACAAAGTCGATTTGAGCCTGGTGCAGCTCGCAAGCGTGCAGAGCATCAGCGCCAAACCCATCACTGGGGAATCCTCAGAGGCGAAGTGCAGGACGGCCAGGGGGAGCTAGAGGTCGCGGAATGTAGATACGTGCGGACAGCAGGCAGAAAATTTCTCCAGACGATGCTCCATGTCCAGCGGCCAGGATCGTCAATCGATACGCTCAACGTTGCACTTCACTGAGCTTCGGAATCGCCGCCATCGCACCCTCGCGCTCCACCGTCTTCGACGCCGCCAACGTCGCGAACCGCAACGCCTTCTCATAGTCGAACGACCGCCCCAGCCCCTTCGCCCTTTGCACAGCGTAGCCGCCCACGAACGTATCGCCCGCAGCCGTCGTGTCGACTACTTTCACCGTCTCGGCCGGCAGTGTGCCTGAGCGTCCGGACTTCGTGGCGTAGACCAGACCATCGCCGCCGAGGGTGATGACGACGATGTCCTTGACGCCTCGAGCGAGGAAGGCGGAGGCCAGAGCCGCGGGGGAGAGCTTTTGCGGATTGCCATCGGCCATTAGCTCGGCTTCGGTCTCGTTGAGGATCAGGGTGTCGAGGTGGCGGTACGTCTCCTCTGGGATCGGAAGCGCTGGAGCTGGATTGAGGATCACGTGTTTACCGCCCTCGCTGGCAGCTTTGACATTGTGCAGTACCTGCGATCAGGATTAATCCGACGTGCTTTTCATGCTTTGCCGGAGAGCTGGGACGTACAACATCTACGGGTATTTCCATCTGAAATACCACCACCTCCGCTTCCTTGGGAACGACATCCCACATCCCTTCCTCTTTCTTTCCGAAAATGTAATTAGCATTTGGCGTGAATAGAATCCGGTTCTCACCACTGGCGTCATCAACAATGATTGTCGAGATGCCGGTCTTCTGCCCTTCCAGTTTCCGCACGTTGCCTCCATCGATGCCTTCAGCCTTCAGCGCATCCAAGTACTGGTCGCCGAACGCATCGTCGCCCACATTTCCGACCATGGCGACGCGCACATGCTCGTCTGCGAGTCGACCTGCGGCCACAGCCTGATTCGCGCCCTTGCCCCCGAAGCCTTGATCGAAGCTATGCGCCGTAAGTGTCTCGCCCGCAGCTGGAACGCGAGGAGTCCGGATGATGAAATCGATGTTGAGGGAGCCGATCACGGCTACTTGGTGAGGCGCCATGATTTTTGTGAGGATAGTCGAGATTCTTCCTCAGGGACAGCTCGGTTCCGGTCAGCTATAATTGATTGCTGCGATGCCGGAAGAGTGCCCACCAGTGACGACGTCAACTTTCTGTGAGGGTGTCAAATCGTCAAGGGCCTGTTAGTGAGTACTGCCATGTGTCAACCCTCGGCGGACACGGTCGTGGTCGGGTTTTCTTCGTGGACGATTCACGGAGCTGGAGTGGGGTCCTTCTCCCAACGCCACTTACACACCTTCTTACGCCTCCCCTTACCGGCGACTGGTGGCATGCCAATCAAAGTCACCGACGAAGGAGTATGAGTGAACAGCTCCCATGATGGCAAGTCGAAGCAAGCACCGCGTATGACACGCGGTCCGCGATCTTGGTGTGAACAGCAGCGGCAACTGCAGGTGAAGTCGACGGAGCTGAAACAGCCGAGGTGGTGGGAGCTTTGTCAACCTCACGTCTCCAGCATCCATCCTACATCAAACAAGCTTCGCGTAACGCACCGCAGCAAAAAACCTGCGATGCTGCTGCTGGGCCTCACAGGCAGCATCGCGACCGGCAAGTCGACCGTGTCCTCCCTTCTCTCCTCACCGCCCTACAATCTACCCGTCGTCGACGCCGACAAGATCGCCCGCCAGGTCGTCGAGCCTGGCACCGCGGGCTACAACAAGGTCGTCTCCCACTTTGGTCCCAGTACGCCGGATCTCCTGCTCCCAGCGACTCCTGAAAACGGCGGCGAGAATGGCCACAATGGCAAAGGCAGACCGCTCAACCGGCCCGCGCTTGGCCGCAGAGTGTTTGGCGAGGGCAAAGATGGTGATCGGAAGGTTCTGAACGGGATTGTCCATCCGGCAGTGCGGAGAGAGATGTACAAGCAGATGATCTTCGCGTACTTGCGTGGAAGCTGGGCGGTGGTGCTGGACGTGCCGCTGCTCTTCGAGTCCGGGTGGGAGCCGATGTGCGGCACAATCATGGTCGTGGCGGTACGAGATCCAGCGATACAGATGCAGCGACTCCGCGCACGCGACCCGCACTTGACGGAAGAAGATGCAAAGAATCGCGTCGCTGCTCAGTGGGACGTGCGGGACAAGGCTGAGCGGTGCTTGCGGCGGGGCGAGGGTGCAGGGGTGGTCGTGTGGAACGATGAGGGCAAAGAAGAACTGAAGCGCGAAGTTGACAGGGTGATGAGCGTCGTCAAACGTCGACATCCTCAATGGTGGGCATGGTTGCTGCTGTTGTGTCCGCCGTTAGCAGCAGCGAGTGGGGCATGGAGCTACGCTCGCAGTTGGTGGATCAAACGGCAATGGGAGCGTGAAAAGGCTGCGACCAAGGCAAAGCTTTGAGGACTGTTGCACGTTCGATCGATTGATTGTGGTCGACGATGCTTCACGATGTGAGTATAGAAACGATCCAATCTTTACTTGATCGATTTCGTCAATTCACCTCAGCCTTGCGAAGCCCAGTCGCTCCTTCCGTTTGAGATCTCACCACGGAGTCTTTTCCTATTGTGGCTAAGCTCCTCCGCCCCTCAATTCGACACAGTCATAGGCAGCAAGTCTTTCAACAGGCCACCTGCCCCTTCACCACCGTCGCCAGCCATCTCCGCCGACGAGATCAAGCACCACGCGACGGATCAGTAAGTCACCACCACTGTCGTCTCGGACTCGAGACAGGGCGTGTCGCTGCCGCTCTCCAGAGCCCTAGTATTGCGCTCGAGGTCGTTAGGCACCGTATTTACGCATCAGCAGATCACTCACGCCGGTCGCCATGTCCGACTACGGGTCTGCTATCGACGACTCATACGAGCCTTACTACTACCAGCCGCCATCCTGCCCGGCCTCCGACTCTCCCTTCAATGGGCCACGCTCCGGCCGCTGGTCAGCCAGAGACAATGGCTCCGCCATAGACGACCGCGGACCCGCCTACGAAGAACTCGGCCACCATCCAAGCCGCTCATACAGTGATGAGAGCGTCGATCGTGTCTTGAACAGCTCCCTCGTCAAGAAGCTGGCCCGCTCCCGTCTACTGACGGAAGACAACCCGTACGATGCAGACGACGACCGCTCCAGCGCCGGCGCGCTCACAGACGACAAGTCCGAGCCGTTCAACAGCGAAATGAAGCGCGAAAAGCACCAGATGGCCGACAAAGCGCACAATTTCACCCTTCCGAAATTCTTCAACGGCCAGCCGATCAAGAAATCCGATCCGGGCCCGATCCCGCCGCGTCCCAACACACGTCGATATCCAGAACGCGGCTACACCGCCCTCCATGACGACGTCATGGAACCATTCCCATCCTGTAGCGGACCAGAGAAGGACGTCAAGCGGAAGATGCGCCCCTACCAGGAAGTTGGCGAACTCGGCCCTCCCTACCGCAACGCGGTCGCACAAACCGGCATGCCGAAACTGCAATGGGATCGCCTGCTCCGCCACCGCCGCTCTCTCGACTCCACGCCATCCTCAGACAGCACCTCTTCGCCATCCAACAGCTATAAAGACCTACGAGCAACCCACAAGACGAGGAGCGAGGGTAAAAGGCTTGAGGACCATTGTCGCGATTCCAAGACCATCTACGCAGGCACTGGCTGGATTACCCCGCATCCGCTCAGTGTCGCTAGTGCTGATGCTTCTGCGCCGCAGTCTCGGATTATACTGCCCGGTGGATCTTTGGGTGGGCAGGGGGTTGGGAAGAGGACGATGACGTTGGAAGAATGGAAGGCAAGGAAGGAGGGATCGATTAGCAAGGGGGCTCTAAGCGTTGCAGAGAAATGGTCGAGGGTTGGCAAGAGTGATGGGGGGTCTCAGAAGGATGAGAGAGGGTAAGAGAGGATCCGTGATGCGGCGAACGCCCAATGAGGCGAGAGCTTGTGCTGGTAAATGAAGTGACAGCCGCTTATCTCTCTGCTCTGTCATGGTGTCACGCTCCCGTGCCACCACGCAATCCAATCATGGCATAAGCCATGGAATGGTTGCAGTGATATGGAGTGTCGTGACATGCATTGTTCCACAGCCCTCCGCATCATGACATCTGTCCATCATCATCATCGCTGCACACTGTGCTGCCATGATCACTGTCTAACGCCTCGCTTACCTGCCTCGCGACCGAGGACATCCATGGCCCTCGACATTTCGGCCCTTCGTGGTTCGGGCTCGCCTCCGACTACATCCCACGAGCTCCGTTGACGAGCTACTCCTGCCCTACGACGCCGACCTACGATGGAGAGCGGCTTCAACTCATCTCCCAAGTCCCTATCATCATCCCCAGAGACCCTCCTTACAGATATCCGCGGTTCAGTATTCAGCGAATTGCGACACGCAAGACCCACACTGCTCAACTGTCGAGTGACGTCATCGAAGCGTTGACGACCGTAAGCGGGAGCGCCGGGAGCAGGTGGACAGCTGACTTCAAGCGAAGCAGCACGTTGTGTCCGCAGAGCGGTTGCGAACATTGAGCTGGATCGGCGAAGCCATGCTGGTCGGGATGTGTCCTTATTGCGGACGAAGAAGTCGGTGAAGAGTGGTGAGATTGAAGCGCGCTTGGAGCCGGGGAGGGCGCCGGCCATGAGGAGGTCGCCTTGTTCGACGGACTGAGCACCTATATCGGTCACCGAGTGAGTGGTCTTACAGCAATCTCCCTTACAGCCGTATTGGCACACCTCATGCCGTGGACTTGCGCCGCCGTTTTGCTGTGGTTTCCCCACAGTCCATATTGCGGTGGTGGGCGAGGGACTGCGACTGCTGCTCCTGGTACTGCTCCGACGACGCTGCCGGCATCCGTTGCTACTCAACGCCGCCAGATGACCAGCCTGCCGCTCTTCATAATCCGTGAGGTCGAAGATATCTGCCAGCTTCAGCCGAGTCTCCGCTGATGCGTTGCGGTGCACGCCATCGGCAAAGTCGCGCACGATGATCGGCGGGCTCTGCCATAGTTCAGCAAGCTCCGGTGGCGGGACGATCGCAGGAGCAGTGATTGAAGAGAGTGGGATAGGCTCTGGCTTGAGACCCATCTCCCGCTCGCGCAAAAGCATATCGACAAGTACCCAGCTGTTGTGACGAGCTACGAGCGCCGGATCGTCAAGTCCATCGCCGTCGTCGAGAGCGAATGACGAGCCATAGCAGTTCCGGATGAGCTCGCGAATTTGAGCATGGAGGTGCCATAGTCCACTGCTGGGGAGCGATCGGATCGCGGAGAATGATAACGGGTGGTGCAAAGTCCACTCGACGTATTCTCTTGCACTTGGAGGTGCGTAGATAGTATCGGAGCATACGATGCCCTGGCCAAGATGTCTGCGCGTAGGGCTGAAGTCGGCAGGCGGAGCGGCAGGCGGAAGTGGCGACATATCGAGTCTCATAACGATAATTGTCGTGCAGCATGTCGCATCGTACAGTGGTCGGCAATGCTCCGCGTCAGGATCGCATATGGTCATGTTGAATGCTAATGCCACTCGAAGTCGCGGACTATTCGCATTTACTGTTTGTCAAGCAAGCAAGCGCGGCCAGCGAGGTCATCCGCGTTGTCACCGGGGCTCTGACAATCATAGTGACCATAGAGCTTGCTGATGGGCGGCGAAATCGATCGAGATGCGGATTGGAGGATGAGTGCCGGAAGGCTGCGGCGACTGGAAGGTTCGGACATAGATCCTCCTCAAGTGCACACACTTGCCAGGTCTCGCTCTCGCCATGAATCTAGCGATTTCAGGCGTTGATTGATGTCCTAGTGATTGGCAGCGACGGTAGGCCAGTCTTATGGGAAAAAGCCTGTCATCCAGAACATGCGGATTCATGAGACATCGCGAGGGTGGCCGCGACTCAGCAAACGCTGAAGACTCTCGCTTGCTTCGCTCGTGGTTCGTTGCAATGGACTTGACCGTTGCTTGCCGTCGTCAGGCCAGTCAAGGCTCGTCATAAGGGCGGTGGTGCTGAGAGCCGATACCGTTCTACCCATGCTACCAATGCGAATGCGTCGCTCACCGGCGACGCCATCGTTGACCTTCACCTTCTTCCCAAAGCCAAACAACGCCCTGCCTTTCTTCTTGCTCGTTCTACTGCCTTCGCTGCTGCCAGAGCTCCCTTCCGGCACCGTAGTCAACACCCTCTTCATCCCGGGCCGTCCCCACTGACCAGTCGTGCTGTTCACGGCGGTGATCTCTCCGACAGGCGGTAGATGCGCCCCATGCTCCTGCGCAAGACTCAAGTGATTCCTCGCGCATATCTCGGCGATCCCATCAATCGCGGACCGGAACTCCCGACTCTCGCCCGTCGAGCGGAGAATGTCCACAAAGGCGTACGCCGAGATGGGTGGGAGAGGCGCCGGGCGCGCTGGAGCGGCGCTGCTCGGTATCTGGCCCGTTTTGTGATGGTATGCCCGTACGAGGACGGGCGCCGCAGCCATTTCCTACCTGTCTCGGGCGGCATGCATCCAGTCGCCTTGGCGGCCGAGGAAGAGGGACAGCGGGCGTGTAAAGTGGCTGCATCAGCGGGTAACGGCCCCGGGCGGAGACGGCGCGCTAGCGTGAGTGTTGGTGGGGACTTGTGTGACGTTTGAGCAAGGCACGACGACCTTTTCGCCCACAACACCATCACCCGGTGCAAGCATATATGCCAGGGATGGCCGACCAAGAGGAAGAAATCCGCTCCACGGAGACCGCTGAGCCATCTGGCACGCCAGAGAAGGCTGAGCAGGTAGGTTTTGTTGACGCAGAAAATTCACCATGGTGTACAAGATGGGCCGTCACCATCCGCTACCATAGAGTGCCATGAGACAGGCCATTAGCAGCGGCGTTGTCATCAACGAAAACCATGCGCATCAAGTTGTTGCCTTCCGCCGTGCTAACAGTGTTGTAGGGACAGGTCAGTCCACATGAGCCAGAGACAGTGAGTATTTGAGCCATGCCGATAGAGATCGAGTAGGCGACAGCGTCGCAACGGTCTCTCTTCCATTCGATTTCAGACTCTTCCTTCATTCTTCGCGCATGACATGCCTCAACCTTCCAATACTGACACCGCGCAGTCTCCAGCTAGATCGTCAAGTGAAGATGACAAGGACGGTGACGATGGGGAGGTAGTGAGTGTTTGCGGCCGCGGCTTAGCGGCACTCAGATGCATCATACGGTCGCCCTGCTCTCTGCTAACATCCTGACAGGAAGCTGGTGAAATCTCGCCAGAAGAGCAAGTATGTCGCCCCCCCCCCTTGGACTAACGACAACGCCACAAGCTGCCGTTGCCGCTGAGCGCCACCGTCATTCGCAATCGTTTCTCCAGGTCGCTAACACGTGGCAGCAGAATGAGGCCCAAGCAGCCGCGCAGCCCTCATATCAATGGTGCAAAATCTACTGCCAGCCCACGGACCCCACAGCGCAAGATCATTACTACATGCACTTCGAGTCCCGCGAAACCATGTACACAGAGCCAACAGAACCCTACTGGATATGGGACTCCTCGACCAACAATGTCCACGAATGCGGTCTCCAACAGCCGTCAAACACATCCGCAGCGGCACCGACCGCCAGCACAGCAACAGCGTCCACAGCTGTCTCATCTGAACCAGCAGAGGAATACCAAGGCTACAACCCCAAGATCCACGGCTCCTACGACCCTAACGCCCCTTACGCCCAATATCATGCCGCCCAACGCGAGAAAGAAGCCGCAATCAGCACCTACGGCTCCCTCGAGGCCGCCTCGGCAGCCCAAGCATCCGTGGCAGCCGCCCAAGCCGCTTCTGCCTCGACAGATTACTCAGCGACAGCCGCATTCAACCGATTCTCCGGCGGTTTCCAGACCGCGGACAAGAGTGCCGAGCGGCATTCGGATTACGCCAAGTCCGGGAGGCAAATGGGCGCGTTCTTCGACGTGGACGCTGCCATGAATGCACATGAGGGACGGAGTTTAAAGGAGGAGAGGCGGCAGCAGAGGTTGAGTAAGAAGGAGATCAAGGAGATGAAGGAGCGGCGGAGGGAGAGGAAGGAGAAGAAGAGGTTGGATTTCTACAAGAGTTGAGGATTGTCATTTGCGTGATGATGGGCGCGGTGGAGGAATCGTGAACACTGCATGGGGGTGAGGGCGACAGCTTGGGACGAAGGGCGACGGAGTCACGATGATGCTGTGGTGTGGCGGAAACGTTACGGGCATTATGCGCACGCCGCCTGCGGGATTGAGGCACGATCCGCAAGCAACGGATTCATCTATCAGTGGCCCAATTCATCGAGTCGTCTCCCGACCCACCCTGCCATGCCTCCCTCCAAGATCTCAAGCATCTGTAGCTCCGCCTTGACTCCCAACATCAGCATCCGCTGCAGATCCGCCTTCTGCTCGTCCTCTGTGCATCTCCCAAGCAACTTCTTCGCCTTTCCTCTGTCGCGACCAGTCAGCAGTAGAAGCCCATCCTCGCCTGCGATTCTACCACTGCTTGCAGCCATCACCACTTCTCGGCTGCCTAGTCCCATCCACTCCAGGCCTGGAACGCGTACGCTCTCCCCCTCATGCGCAAGTGCTGACGAGCCATGGCAGTAGATGTGCATGATAGCTAGACCGTCTGGGTCGAAATCCACGAGTGCGTAGACTGGCGGCGCTGCGAAGCCGTTCCGGGGAAAAGGGGTCGAGATGAAGTGCAGCAGTGCTCGGGTATTGAGATCGGGGTAGCCCTTTCCAGTGATCAGCAATCCCTGACAGCACACCCTGGCGAAGAAAGCCGCGTTCGAGGCAAGAGCCCGAAACGAAGATTCCTTCTCGATCACTAGGATCCAGCGGACATGCTCTAGCGAGGCGCACGAAATATTCTTGAGGCTCGGTATAAGGGTGCCTTCCCGCTCAGATGCGAAAAAAAGCTCTGAGCCATCTGAGCGGCGGAGGCTGCAGGCGCCGAGAGCCAGGCCTTTGGCTGCGGCAGTCACGCTGAGAGCCGACCGCGGGACGCGAAACGTGCTTGCGATGAGGTCGATGTGGCGATCGACGACTTGCTGGGAGCGGAAGAGAGAGGGTGCTCGGTAATAAAGGTCGCTACGGTCAAGGTCAATGACTGGCATGGCTCTGAAGAGAATCAGACGCTAGTACCGTTTGGAGATGGTTGTGCCTGCTATAATGGCCTCGCGTACGAGGCCCAGAATGCGAATGATGACCGCTGCAAAGACTGTCAGCCACGAAACCCCATCAGGTGGACGCGGACTTGCTGAACCGCCACGCTTCTTCTGCTGTTTTGCCTGGGAAGCAGATGCGTTTGGCTCTCGCTTCGGATGATGCATTGTCACGCAATCCAAGTCGGGGTCGAACGTTGAGTAAGACCCCAATCTGTGACTTCGCGTTGAGGAGGTCGCAGTCGATCTGATCAAATACTGCCTGGATTTTGTCAAGCGCCGTACCACCACCTGCCACGACGGCAGCGGCTTCGTCGCGCCTTGGCTGAGCGTCAGAGGCAGCGACGGACCTTTTGCATTCGCTCATCACGACCTCGCGATCCGTTCGCGTTCGCATTGAGTAAGAAAGACCGCTTCGGAGCGTAGGTCCAGGTGGGATGGCTGGACCGGCCAAAGGACCACGACAGGCCAACGCCACCTGTTCTGGTGACTCGACATCTTCTGCCAACATGTCGGAGTCGCTGTCACAGAATGTCAGCTCCATGGAGCTGCTCGTCGAAGACTGTTGAGAGTCTTCGAACGACATGAGAATGTCCTCCTCGTCTTCGCTGTCGTCAGGGACATCGTCATGGTCCAGGACTTCATCGTCAGCGTCTCCGCTGTCGATGAAATCATACAGGTCGTCGAAGTCCATATCGACGACGTAGTCCGTCTGTTGCGCCGAAAGACAAGGCCGGACAGTGTGAAGTCGCGGCGGGCGACCAATGTGGTGAGGTCCTCTGGGCGGAGAAACCACTAGCGGCGGTTAGAGCGAATATCTGCTCCGTAGCGGGCCCGACGCGCGAGAGCCACGCTAGTCAACGCCTTGGCGCCACTTCGCGTCTGCCTCGCCCGCTGGGCCTCTACGGCAAGTGCATCAATGCTTATCGACGTCCGGGCGACTGCGCGTGGGGATTGTATCGTATACACCGCACACTTGCACGAAATCAGGATCCCGAGCCCACACCATGGAAGACATCGACTCATCACCGGCGTCACCAAATCCACTCAAACGCGCCGCGCCGGAGGAAGACACATCAGAGACGAAGCTACTCAACCTGAAAGGCACCCAATTCATGATACCTACGCCGCCAGATACCGAGGAATCCAGCCCGAATGGGAGCCATGAGCAGAGAGCCGGCTCTCCGGCGCCCAGCACGATATCATCCTTGACCAGCATGGATACTGTGGAAGTCAGCGCCGGAGCAGCTGCTTCTGGGTCAGGGACGAGGCCGCCAGCCGCGAAAAGGCGGAAGCTGACCCCGTCCGAGGAGGCTGAAGAAGCGCGGCTCAAGGAGGAGAAGAAGAAGGAACGGGAAGAGAAGAAAGCGAAGCGGGAAGAGGAGCAGGTGGCCAAGAACGAGGAGAAGAGGCGGAGGGCCGAGGAGAAGGAAGCCAAGAAGCGAGAGAAGGACCTTGAGCAGCAGCGGAAAGACGAGGAGAAGGCTAAGAAGGAAGAGGAGAAGCTCAAGAAGGAGCGAAGTCAAATGCGGTTGGGTGCTTTTTTCCAGAAGCCAGCAACTACGCCAGCGAAAACGAGCAGTGGCGAGGCGAATGGGAGCGTGTCTGCTAGGCGCAAATCACTCTCCCTCGAACCCTTCGACGTGGTGGCCAACCCATTGCGGATGTCGGCATCGCCTTCCAAGAACTCGGCTGCCGTTGCTGCGAGTCCAGCGCCCCCGCCCGCCAAGCCTTCGATATCTGACTATCGCAAATACTTCCTGCCCTTCCAGCCACGAGCACATTCGTCTATGCCAAAGGCGTACGTCATCCCGAACGACGACGATCTGGCGTATTGGCAAGGTGAGTTCGACCGCGAGGTCAAGCAGCCTCATCTCGAGGAGATGGCCGACCTCGGACTCTGTACACAGCCGGAGGTTTCGATCGACGAGCTGTACCAATTTGGGCGCGGCCGCGACGTGAAGCGAGGGTCGAAGGCGCACCCCATGAGAGAAGTGGTGGACCAGATTCAAGGGACCTCACATCAACCTATCGATCTGACCCGGGAAGGGGCGGTTCAACAGCCACATGGGCTACTGGAAGCTGCGCCGCGACGATACATTCATTTCGACGAAGATGTCCGTCCTGCATATTTCGGCACGTACAGCACCTATATTGAGTCACCGAAGAAGCGCAAACTCATGCGTCAGCCCTTCTCGCGCGGACGGCCAGACACAGATTACGACTACGATTCCGAAGCCGAATGGGAGGAACCTGAAGAAGGCGAAGACATCTTGGGTGACGAAGAGGACGAGGCCGAGTCCCTCGGTGATGCAGATGAGATGGACGGCTTCCTGGACGATGAAGACGATCTCAAGATGAAGCGGAAGATGATCACCGGCGACCTGCAACCCACCTCCACTGGACTCTGCTGGGAGAACGAACGCAACGTCATTGTCCGCAGCATTGAGAACGAAGTCGATGGCCTCGTGGACGAGGTCGAAGGCACGCCTGCTGCAATGCACGGCATGCGCATCGGTTTCCTACTACCTCGGCACGTCCTCAATTCACACACAATCGATCCTTTCAGCTCAGCATACTGGGCCCACGAGATGGCGCCACCGGGTCTACCGATCCCCGACGCCCGCCCGCCGCTGAAGGAGCGCAGCAGCAACAGCTCACCTCCGACCTCGTCTTCCCTCACGCAGATGTCGCTCCCCGGCACGAAGGCGCGGGAGAATGGTCCCATCACCACATCCACACAAACTGCTTCCACCGCAAAGCGTGGTCCGAAGGCGCAGCCCAAGACGCTGAACAAGGAAGATCTTGAGGAGTTCAAAGACGCGGTGGTGAACAGCCCGCTTGGCAAAGTGGAGCTTTGCAAGGGGCTAAAGACGAGGTAAGCATTCAGGGTCAGGACGGATTTTTCAAGAAGTCAACGGTTGCTGATTCGTTTTCGCTGTAGGTTCCCGAAGATGACCCAGGCAGCGATATCGCATACTGTCGAGTCGCACTTTGCGCAGATGGGCACGAAGGGCAACAAGAGGTGGCTGTTCGTCGAGGGATCAACAGATGCATGAGGTTACAACGCAGGCCGCTCTCAGCAAGCGAGAAATGCCCACCGGCGCGTCGACGGCTCCATCGCGGTCCTGCATGGTTTTGCGTGGATATCGGTCACGGTCTGGGGTTCCGATGCCGGCGAGAAGGGGTGACAGGAACATCCTGTGGTGCACGTGGCAGCCCACATCATGTACATGAAGTTCTCCCGCGAACATCGCAGGGAGAGATGAACGATGTATACGACGGCGGTCATGACATCGTTTCCGGCCGTCTATGAATGGCCATGCACATCATGAGAGCTCTTGGGACCCCCCCCCCCCCCCCCCCCCCCCGCCCAAGACCGTACCTGACAGTCTGAATAATCCGCGTCCACCTCACGCAGCCTGATGGCAACCCCAGCCCAACCGCCCTCCTCCTACTGCAACCCCTCCATCAACTCCCTCGCCGCCTTCTTCCTCCTCGCCTTATCCCGCGCCTCCTTGGCGAAGAAGGCATGTTTCGGCGGCTTCTGCTGGTTCGCCAGCCCCTTGTTCCCCCTCGCATACTCCAGATACGCCATGTCCTCGCCGCCCGCCAGACTCGACAGCGTCCCCGCCTGCCGCTTGACCCCCGTCCCCTTCTTCCCGCCGCCGGTCCTGCGCAGCGTGGCTTTGTCCGAGAAGAGATCGTCGACGATCTTCTCCTCGTCGCCGACGGTCTCGGACTGCAGCAGGACGTCCGTGAGGAGCGTCATCTTCTCCTCGTGCGTCGCGAAGCGCGCGTCGGGCATGCTGTCGATGCCGTTCAGGTGCGTGATGACCTTGAAGGCGTAGCCCTGGTCGACGAGGAAGGCCTGGCGCTTGGAGGAGTAGTACATCTCCATCGTGTCCTTGCTGACGAGGGAGTAGAAGAAGGCGTTGAAGCCCTCGTCGTTGCGGCGCTTGGCGCGGAGGATGCGGCCGAGGCGTTGGGCCTCTTGGCGGCGCGAGCCGTAGTGCGAGGAGATCTGGATGAGACACGTGGCTTCCGGGAGATCGAGGGAGGTGTCGCCGATCTTGGACAGGAAGATCGTGGAGACGGCGTCGTTGAATTGGAAGTTCTGCAGCACGAGTTCGCGTTCGCGCTGGGAGGTGTCGCCGTAGATGTAGGGTTTCCGCAGCGCTTCGGCGTATTGCTTCAGCGCGTAGACGTTGTCGGAGAAGACGATGATCTTGTCCCCGCGCTTCTCGTGGAAGGCGATGAGGAACTGGCAGGCTTGAAACTTGCGCGGGTTCATGATGGACAGGAGGCTGCGCTTGTTGATGGACGGCGAGCGGATGTACTCCGAGTAGAACTCCACCGTCATGGGACACCAGACTTCGGCGCATTCGACGCGGGCGATGTGGCCCTCTTCCGAGAGCTGGAGCCAGTTGGCCTCGTACAACTTGGGCCCGATGAGGAAGTTGAGGTCTTTGATCTTGTCGTCTTCGCGGAGGAGGGTGGCGGTGAGGCCGAGCTTGGAGTGCGTCTTGATGCGCTCGGTCACGCGGCGGAACATCTCGGCGGGGACGACGTGGACTTCGTCGAGGACCATCAGGCCCCATTCGCGGCCGGTGATCTGGTCCATGGTCTGCTGGCTGTCGTGGGCGCGGCGCGTGTTCTGCGTGACCATGCTGTACGTGCAGACGATGATGCAGGCGCGGTTGGGGACGCGGCCCTTTTCGGAGGAGGTGAAGATGATGACGTCGTCCGGGTTGATGTTGGACCATTTGATGAACTCGGCGCGCCACTGCCCGGCCGACGTCGCGCTGGTGCAGAGGACGATGACGGATTTCTTCTCGGTGCAGGCGGCGGTGATGCCGACCAAGGTCTTGCCGGCGCCGCAGGGGAGGACGATGATGCCGGAGCGCGCGCGGCCGTTGCCGAACATCTTGCTCAGGGCGTGTTCTTGGTAGTAGCGGATCTGGGTCTGGGGTTTGAGGTCGATGTCCAGCGTGGCGTTCTGCTCGTCGGCGCGGAAGTCGTACTCTTCGGTCAAGGGGAGCTCGAGGTTGACGTTGCAGTGTTCTTGCACGGTCTGGATCTTGTCGCCCTCGATCTCGAAGGAGTGCACTTGATCCATCTCGTCGTCGTCGTCATCTTCCTCGCGCAGGAGCTCCGCCATGTCCTTCTCTGCTTCCCGGCCCCCGTACTCATCGTCGGACTCCTCCTCACCCTGCAACTCCCTCTGCTGCCTCTGCTGCTCCTCCAACCGCGCCTGCGCCTCCTTGTTGCCCTGCGCCTCCTTCGTCCCCGGGATCACCAGCCCTCCCCTCTTCGCCGCCTTCTCCGTCAACAGCCCCTCCGCCGCCGCCTCATCCTGCCGTCTGCACCCCGCAATGACGGGATCCCTCAACAGCATCTGCAGAACGGACGCATCGTTGCTCTCGACGAAATACCGGTTGTGCTTCAGCACCAGGCGGACCTTCCCGAAGCTCTGCGTGACTTTGTGCACGTACTCCACGATGCTGTCCGGCAGCCGCGTCTTGCTGAACATCTCGAGCTGCCGCACGATATCCTGCTCCGTCAGCCCGACCGAGACGGCGGCAAAGAGGCTGTGCGCCGTGATGGTGTATTCGTGCATGTTGTTCGTGCGACTCTGCGGCTCCGCGATGTTGATGAGGAAGTTCTGGGCCTGCCTGAAGCTCGGGGAAAACGTCTCCAGCACCACGCGGCCCTTGATGGGATCGAGCCACAGCGGTCGCAGACGATGGTCGGGCTTGAGCTGCTGGTCGGCGAAGTCGCGATCGGCGCGGAACAGCGAGTCGGCGGCGTCGGCGCGGACGGGTTTCTTGGATTTGGCGGCGTAGGTGGACGGAGTGTAGGCGGCCTGCAACTTGTCGTACTTGGGCGGGGCGACCCTGGTGGGGCCGAGGGCGGAGGCGGCGGCGCTGCCGTCGCTGTCGCTGTCGCCGTAGTCGTCGTCATCGTCGCCGCTGTCGAGGCTGATGGGGGTGGAGACGCCGGAGGCGACTCGTTTGGTCGGGCGGCGGGCGGAGGCGGCGGGCGCCTTGCGTTTGGGCGCCATGTTCGCGGTCGAGTGGTGTGAGTGACCGACCCCTGCTGCCGGGCGACCGCGATGGCAAGGGCACGGGGGTGACCGCAGGGAGGTGTGGGTGTTGGCGGGCCGGTGGCGAAAGGAGGGGAGGGGAGAAGGGGGAGAAGGGGGAGAAGGGGGATTACTGATGGATGACCGCAGCGGGCTGGGCAAGGCTGCCGCCCGGCGACTCTCGGTTGACTCACCGGCCGGGATGCCTTACGTGAAGGTGCTGGGCTACTACAATCTCGGCGGGCGGCGCCACTAAGCATCAACCCCAATGCACACGTGAATCCGGAGGCGACACACGATGGCCGCGTGTTGTCGTCGCCCCTCAAGCCTGGTCTTCTCGCCGTCTCGGGCCTCCCGCCGATGCCGGCCCAAGCTCGCTTCCGACGGCCATATATGAGGTCAACAGTTATCCACCCGAAAGTGCCATCGCTCCGTCTCTCAACACTATATTCCTTCTGCGCATTCGATCAGTCCATCTCCCAGCAATGAATACCGTAGAGTCTTCCCCCCCCCTTCTCGCGATCCGCGACCATCCACGACTAATCAGACATGCTAGATCCGCTCGGTAGGCTACGGCTGGGCCGTGCTCATCCTCGCCGGCGGCGGCTCCTACTACTTCGCCAAGCGCAGCATCAACGCCGACCGCGCCGAGCGCGCCGAAGCGGAAGAGAGGAGCCGTCAAGCGCGTGAACGCATGCGGGTTCAGGAGATGATGATGCGGAAATCGGAAGCTGCCGACGGAGCAAGGAGCAAGGGCAGTGGTGGGCGGACGCATCCTAGCCGGGAGGCGGTCGGCGGGGATCCGGCGCCGGTGACGCACGAGCAGGAGAAAGTTGCGGCGAGGGGCCGGTTCGAGGCGGCGGAGCCGTTTCGCGCGCCGAAGGGGGATCGGTTCAGTTGATGGATGATTGGCGGGAGACGGGGCCGCAGACGAAAGGAGGCAGTCGAGCGATGGACGGAATCTGGAGATCAATGCTCTCCGCCGACAACTACCTCGCAGGACACTGTACGACTTGCCCAGGATGGCCCCCCACCACTCAGCAGCGTTCGGATCTTCACGCCGCCACCGCATCGTCATCGGGACCTTGCCGATGGCTTTTTGCGTGAGCGGCGCGGACGAGTGCTCCCAGCACACCACCAAAACGCCGCCGAATGCCCCTGTGTATCTCAAACCGAACACCGCCAAAACGACAAGAAAGAACCCCGCATTCATCTCCGCAGCCGCAACGCCCCGGCATAATCCTCCAGCGGCGAGCAAGGCAGACAGTCCCGGAAACTAAGGGGTCGCCTATCACCGGACGTCAGCCCCCGGTCCATCTGACCACTCCCCTGCCCCGACACTCCTGCCCGGAGGGATGCGAGAGCTTACATCTTAGCATACCGCTGATCCCTGCTCGCCCGCGAACTGACGAGTGCGGCTCCGGCAAAAGGCGCGCTGAACGCTAGACAGCAGTAACCCATGAGCGTCGCGGCCGCGAGGCGGTCTGTCCGTGAGGGAGAGTTGGTCCGGTGGGAGTAGTAGCGGCAGGTCTGGAGGAGGAGGCGTTGGGTTGGTGCCATGGCGATCCGCGCACGTGGACGATCCGAGCTGCACGTTGGGCGACCAGGAGGAGAATCCGGACAGCGGGAATGGCGATCCTCGGGGCGATGTAGTGGCCGGCCTTTGGGAACTTGGGGCGCGAGGTCGCTGGAGCGGTCGATCAGTGTTGTGCAGCATGCCGCAGAATGAGGACGCCACGACGTACCCTACCGCCTTGACCGTTATATTGTTGCTGCTTTCGGCGGCCTCCTCAAGCAGGCTGAGTCGGGGTAATTCCGGCCGGCAAAGTTGCGTCGTTGTTCGTTTGCTTTTCCTTGAACAGTTGGCCTGCCGTCGTTCGAGCTCCGCGAGATGCCGTACGAACGACAGAGCCAAACGTGTGTGCGTTCTAGCCGAAGTGAAGCAGTGTTTTGAGCAATCCAAGTGAGGCCGAGAGAGGCCGGTCGTTCCCGTTCAAGTAGGCCTCTGGAGTGACGGATGCCGCCCACCCTTTCCGGCGCCGTCGCGCGATTCGAGTGGGGCGAGGCTTGAGAGATGGCGGGATATGGCGTGAACGGGGCTCTCCGCAGATTGCTGCCGTGCGCAAGTCGCTGGCTCCTGGGCGGTGATGTCGGTGGCGAAGGAGCAGGTGAAGCGAGCAGCTCCTGCGCAATGTGTCTCCGGATCATCCCCTCGCGGGAGGTGACGAGCGAGCGGCCGGCCCTGGTGCTGCGCGCCTGGCGGAAAAGCGGCGGATATCGCGACTCGCCTTCGCTGTGCCGGAAGCGTTCCGCTGTGGCAGCGTCTTGTCGAGAAACATTGTTCAAACTGGCCAAGAAACCCTGTCGCGACCGACGGCAAGGACAGCAGAGATGGCGACACCGCGGTCCCAACCAAAAGCCATGTCCTCGCGGCTGGCGACGATGAAGTTCATGCAACGCGCCGCCGCTTCCCCCGCCTCCAGCAGTGCGGAGCCATCCACCCCGGCCGAACCTCCGTCGAAGCGACAACGGCTTTCGAACGGAGGATCGGCGGCCAGCACGCCTGCCTCGACGCCTCGGGGCCTCCGGACGCCGGGGGAGGAGAAGCAAGCGGCGGCCGTGGAAGCCGAGGCGCGGAGGAAAGGCGAGTCCAAGTGGTATCTCAGCCTTCAGACGCCGCCGAGGCCGCAGGGCGCCGGGCATGGGTTGAAGGTGGTGCAGGCCGGGTACTCGATGCTGGACGCGCCAGAGGATGGACGGCAGGAGAGGGTGGAGGGAGGGGAGGACGAGGGAGGACGGAGGCCCGCGGTGGCAGGACGCAGAAGCTTCGGAAAGTTCAATCGGGTCATCGAGGTGCGTGAACAGATGTGACAGCCATCTGGGGTGTGGCTGACAGGCATAGCAGAGACAGCAGAACCCAGATCTGTCATCCTCGGACTCTGATGACTCTTCCGCGGACGACGACGACGAAGCCGATGACGACGACGAAGCCGATGACGACGACGATGATGATGCATCAGACGATCCCACCGGAGCCAAAGCACTGATCGCGCAATCCCGTCGCGAAGCCGGCGAAAAGGCCCGCGCAGAGCGCAAAGCGAAGAAAGCCGCAGACAAAGCGGAAGCCTTGCGACTTGCAGACGAGCGACGCAAGAAGCAGGTCAAGCTGAATCGACTCAGCGGGATATCTGCGAACAGTGGTGGGGGAGGGAGTCCGGCGGGTAACATGGCCTGTCATCAGTGTGGGCAGAAGGGCCATCTGAAGAGGGAGTGTCCGGAGGCGCAGCAGAGGGGCACGAGGACGAGACGCGACTGAGCACGCCATGGGGAAGCTGCTGCAGCCTCGTGTGATCGCGCCGGGGTGGACGGTCGTCCGTGGCTGTCGCCCATGCTTCTGACCCCGGTAGTCCAGCCGCCATACCTGCTTGTGGGCGACGCAGTAGAACCAACGCCGTAAGTACGAGCTGTTCCGGAACGCTTCCGCCCATCCTCCTTTCTCTCCTGGAGATTCCCCCACGGTGGCTGATTCGACCGCGCTGCACCTTCGCCAGACTCCTCCGAGACCCTTTGTGCTATTGCGCGGAGGATCTCTATCGCGACCACGTGGCAGGGGGCGTAGGAATTGCGACATCTGCTCCTTGAACCCCGGAAGCACATCTTCAGGCAACCATAGATGAGACTGCTCCCTATTCGCCTGACTGCCAATCTCATGAATCTCCTTGACATCCCGCACTTCTCTCAGCTTGTCCACTTCTCCCTCTTGTCCGGCAGTCAGTGGAATCACTTCCGTCATATGGAGGTGTTGTGCTGACAGGCGACGGTGGGACAGCGACGATGGAAGCTCCTGCAGGTCCGTCTAACGGCCAGATCTCTCATCACGAGCTCAGAGATAGGGCAAGTGAGGTCTCGCGGCGCATAAGTGTACCGGGGTCTGTTGGTCTCTCTCAGCCCTGCGAAGGCTCGCTTCATGAGTCCTTTTTCTGGGTCCGCTGTTCTAGAGCTCTATAATTAAAACACTATTTGCATGCCGGATCTCAATGGCGAGCGGCTGCTCCCTACCTCATCGCTTCTACTTGCTCCGCTTGTAGATCTTGCGCAAGAACTCCTCAAACACGGCCTTCTTCAGCCCCTCGCTCTCATCAATCGTGGCGATCTTCTCGCGGATCTCCGCCACTCTCGCCTCCTCGTACTCCTTGTAGTCCCTCTCCAGGTCCAGGTCCCGGTACAGCGCCTTCACCTTCGCCTCGCAGTCCTGATCTTTCCGCCCGTAGTTCTCCTCCAACACCCTCCTCTGCGCCGCCGAGCACTTCTTCAGCGCCACGTTGACGAGCCACGAGCACTTGTTGTCCTGGATGTCCGTCCCGATCTTCCCCAGCACCGCGGGGTCGGCGAAGTTGTCGAGATAGTCGTCCTGCACCTGGAAGTACTCGCCCATCGGGATCAGGATGTCCTCGGCCTGCTTCAGGTTCTTCGGCGTGGCGTGCCCGGTCAGGTGCAGCGCGAGGGCTACGGGGAGGTAGAAGCTGTAGTACGCCGTCTTGTAGATGACGATGAAGGTGTACTTGTCCAGCGAGAAGTTGTCCAGATCCACGTGGTCTTCGGGCGCGGTGAGCAGGTCGCAGGCCTGCCCCAGCTCGGTCTGGAACGTGACCTCGTGGAAGAGCTCGACGAGGTCGAGGTAGCATTGCTCGTGCCGGAAGTACTTCTTCAGGAGCACGTAGATGCTCGCCTCGAGCATGAAGGCGTCGTTGATGGCGATCATGCCCACCTTCGGCGCCAGGTACCAGCAAGGCTGTCCCCTCCGGGTCTTGGACGAGTCCATGATGTCATCGCTCACGAGGAAAAAGGCCTGCAGCAGCTCGATCAGCCAGCCCAGCGTTGCGGCGCGGAAGTACTCGTCGTCCGAGAGGGCGTCGCGGGCGAGGAGGAGCTGGCTGCTGTCGATGACGGAGATGCCGCGGTTGTACTTCCCGCCCAGGGTGTTGTACGTGAGCGACTTCTCGAACCATTGCAGGGCTTGCGCGGGGAGCTTGTAGGCCTGGCAGTGCTCCTTCAGGTCGGCGACGAGGCGGGGAAAGACGGACTCGAACTGTTGGCGGGTGACGGGCATGGTGGCGGCGGGTGATTGGATATCGGGTGGGGCGCGTGTTGGATATCGGGGATCCGGGGAGGGGAGGAGAGAGGGGGGGCGGTGGGTGTGTCGCGGCTGGGGTGGCGGAGGGTGGATGTGCCTCGTTGGCGGGCGGGGCGGGGGAGGAAGTTGGCGGCAGCAAAATCAGGCCATTTCGGGCTTGGGGGAAAACAATGGCAACGGTTCCTGCATGTGAACGGCCCCGCCAGGGTCTGGCGAGCGGGAGTAGCCGCCGCCCGTGTCGCGCTCGGCGGAAACGCGCCCCGTGTCGGGGACGGAGGGGCGCGGGGGGAGGGCAGGAACTTGCGGGCGGACATCGACAGCATCTCGTCGACCACAGTCCAGATCGGCGAGACCGTCCAGTCACCACAGCCTCGTCCAGACGGGCACGACGGGTCCAGGCCGGTGCTGGACTGGCTGCAATGGCACTGTCGCTGGAACAACACCTCGAACTCCAGACGCAGCTCACGCAGGCCGTGGTCGCCTGTAACGAGCGATGCCTCTACTTTGCGGCCAAATGGTGACATGAATCCCCTTCGCAGTCCCCGATCCCATGCGCTGACGACGCCGTGGAAGGTCCGCCGAGCTGCTCAACGCGTTCGCTCCGTCCGAGGATGACACTCCCCTGGACGGCGCAGACACAGACGTGGACGAGGATGTCGATGGCGAGGTCCCCCCCGCACCGCCGTATACGAACGCGGACCGACGACAAGCTCGACGCGAAGCCCAAGAGCTGCCAAGCTACCTGATGGCAAAGTCGTTCTTCGACTGCCGAGAGTTCGACCGGTGTGCCAATGTCTTCCTTCGTGCTCATGTCCCCCACAGTACCCCGGCGCCGGACATCACGGCACCATCACGCCTAGATCTGTCCTCGCCGCAAGGCAAAGTACCGCTGTTGTCGAAGGCATCCGAGCAAGGGAGAGCGCCGCAGCCGAGGTCTCTGGCTCTACCGACGCATCTGAGCCAGAAAGCCCTCTTCCTCTCGCTCTACGCCCGCTTCATGGCTGGCGAGAAGCGCAAGAACGAAGAGTCCGAGACCATCCTTGGCCCCGCTGATGGACCTGCGACGTCCAACAAAGAGGTCCCGTCCATCCTGGCTACCCTTGAGGAATACTTCGCCGCCCGCGGCGGCATCCACGATCTAAACAACTCCCAAGGCTGGCTGGACTACCTCTACGGCCTGCTCCTGCACCGTAGCAACTCCCCCGCACTCGCCAGACAATGGCTACTGCGCAGCGTAAACCTCCAACCCTACAACTGGACCGCCTGGCAAACCCTCGCCACCCTAACCAACACCCCCGAAGAACTCGCGCAGCTCTCCGAGCATCTCCCGCGCAATGTCATCTCCCTCATCTTCCACATCCACGCCAGCCAGGAACTCTACCAGACCACCCCAGAAGTCCTCAACACCCTAACCCAACTCCTCACAATCTTCCCCCGCTCCGCCTTCCTCCACCAACAACGCGCCCTCCTCCACTATCACGCCCGGGACCACGAGGCCGCCCACGCCATCTTCCGGCAGCTGCTCACCGCGCACCCGCACCGCCTCGACGGGCTCGAGATCTACAGCAACCTCCTTTACGTCCTGCCCTCCCGCCCGCTGCTCTCCAGCCTCGCCTCGCACGCCAGCTCCACCGATCTCTTCCGCCCGGAAACCAACTGCATCCTGGGGAACTACTACTCCCTCACCTCGCAGCACGAGAAAGCCGTGCTCCACTTCCGCCGCGCCCTCGCCCTCGACCGCTCCTTCGCGGCCGCCTGGACGCTGATGGGACACGAGTACATCGAGCTCAAGAACACGCAGGCCGCCATCGAATCCTACCGCCGCGCCGTCGATACCAACCGGAAGGACTACCGCGCCTGGTACGGGCTGGGCCAGGGCTACGAGATGCTGGAATGCCACAGCTACTCCCTCTTCTACTACCAACGCGCCGCCGCGCTCTGCCCAGGCGATCCGAAGATGTGGGCCGCGGTCGCCACCGCCTACTCCCGGTGCGGGAAGACCGCCAACGCCATCCAAGCGTACAAGCGCGCGCTCGTCGTCGGTGGCGGCGGCGGTGGCGGCGGCCAAACGAACCCTTCTTCCTCTTTCGCCTCGGCCGACCCGCTGGCCCACGCCGTCGGCGGCGCCCTCGACCCGCAAATCCTCTACGACATTGCCGTGCTCTACGAAAAGGAGTCCCAGTGGGACGAAGCGGCCGCGTACATGGAGCTCGCGCTCGCGCAGGAAGAAGCGGAGGAGGGCGGGGGGTGGGATGGAGAGGGTGGGCTGGGGGTGACGCAGACGACGTGCAAGGCGCGCTTGTGGCTGGCGCGGTTCGCGTATGCGCGGGGCGAGTGGAGGCGGTGCGTGGAGTTGGCGAACGAGCTTTGTCAGGATGGGTGGGAGGTGGAGGAGGCGAAGGGGCTGGTCGCTGATGTCAGGGCGAGGACGGGTGGGAGGGGGTTGGATGGGGTGGGAGCGGAGGGCGAGGAGGACGAGGAAGCTCGAGAGTAAAGACATGTGAGGACTGGGGAACGGAGGTTATTTGGTCTGGTTCAGATACCACGCAGGCTCAGGAGCCGCAATTCCGTCAAGCCTAACTCTTCTTCTTCTTCTTCTTCTCTTCTTTCTCTTCTTCTTCTCTTCTTCTTCTTCTTCTTCTTCTCTTCTTCTTCTTCTTCTTCTTCTTCTTCTTCTTTCTTCTTCTCTCTTCTTCTTTCTTCTTCTTCTTCTTCTTCTTCTTCTTCTTCTTCTTCTTCTTCTTCTTTTCTTCTCTTCTTCTTCTTCTTCTTCTTCTTCGTCTCTTCTCTTCTCTTCTTCTTTTCTTCTTCTTCTCTTCTTTTCTTTTCTTCTTCTTTCTCTCTCTTCTCTTCTTCTTCGTCTTCTTCTTTTTCTTTTCTTCTTCTTCTTCTTTTTTTCTCTTTTCTTCTCTTCTTCTTCCTTCTTCTTTCTTCTTTCTTCTTCTCTTCTTCTTTTCTTCTTTCTTCTTCTTTCTTCTTCCTTCTTCTTCTTCGTCTTTTCTTCTTCTTCTTCTTCTTCTCTTTTCTTTCTTCTTCTTCTCTTCTTCTTCTTTTCTTCTTCTCTTCTTCTCTTCTTTTCTTCCTCTTCTTCTTCTCTTCTCTTCTTTCTCTCTTCTTCTCTCCTCTTCTTCTTCTTCTTCTTCCTTCGTCTTCTTCTTCTTCTTCCTTCGTCCCCTACCCATCCTCCTTCCCATCTACCCCGGTTCGCCTGCGCACTACCTCCACCAATTCCCTCGCCACATCCGCCCCTCCCTCCACCTTTCCCAACCTCGCCTCAAACCCCCGACGTCCCTGCGCAGCCTCCTCCCCGCCTTCGCACCGCCGATCGCCACCTCGCCCACGGCCTTGGTCCACTGCTCGCGGTAGCCGGCAAAGATGCGTCGCATGATCCCGCTCGCTTCGAAGTCCGGCAGATGCCGTACCAGGACGCGGTGGAGGGTGAGGGTTTCCTTGGTGAGGGTCTCCATGTACTGGCTCGCCTTGCCCTCGTCCTCGGCCTTCGCCTCATCGCCCGCAGCAGCAGCAGTAGCAGCAGAAGTAGTAGTAGTAGAAGAGGAAGGAGAAGACCAATCCATTGCCTGGAACGTGCGAACGTGGGTGGCGGAGCGCGTCGTCATGATCTCCACCAATTTGTCGGTGATCTGGCCCTGGTGTTCCTGCGTGGCGCGTTTGAAGCGGTCCCACTCGACCAAGCCGTCGCCCTTGAGGCCGTGGCGGCGCAGGCACTCGCGGAGATAGGGCACCAGGGCGCCGAGGAAGCCGACGGCCTGGCTCGACAGGGCCAAGTGCTTGGTTGTGATGTTCTTCAGGCCCGCGACGCGTGTAGCGCCTGCGCCGAGGATGAGTTGGCTGGTGCGGGAGTTGAAGAGGCGCAGGGTCTCGAGGAGGGCGCTGCTGATTTGCGGGGTCAACGACGGGCCCAAGGGGGTGAGGAGGGAGAGGAGGGTGGTGAGGTGCGGCAGGAGAGAGATGGCGGAGGGGACGAGGAGATAGCGGGTGCCGTCTAGGACGGCGGGTTTGGCGGGGGGCACCTTGCCCGCCGCGGCCGTGGGTGCAGGGCTGGAGGTGCCGTTGGCGACGGGAGTCGAGATCCCGTTGGCCTGGACCTCTTGGCGAGGGTCGTGTCCGCCCGGGCCCGACTTCGCGGCCCCATTCCTCTCCATGCCGCCCGGTGGCTCCGGCTTCTCCCAAATCGGACCAGCCACCTCCTTCCACCGCTCCGCATCCCTCTCCATGCCCGCCAACACCTCTCCCAACAACCTCCCCTCCTCTCCCTCCTCCTCGAAATCCCTCGCGTTCCACCCCTCCGCATCCAACGCCTTCGCCACGCTCTCCCTCGTCTTCTCCCCCAGGACCTGCACCCAGCCGGAGATCTGCGCATTGATGACCTCCTTGAGCGCTTGCCCGTTCCGTCCAGATACTGCTTCGCACTCATCCGCGAACAAGCGGTTGAGGGTGAAGTAGCGCAGGAACGACGGGATGGGAAGGCGGAGGGCCTGTTCGTTGCGGACTTTGAGGACTTTCGTGATTTGCGTCTGCGCCGAATCGACCGCTTGGCCCAGGAGGGAGGACAGATCGAGGGCGCGGGTGAGGTCGTCGGCGACGTCGGTGCCGCCGGAGTCGGTGTGGACGGCGATGCGAGGCGGGTGCGGAGCGCCGTTCGCCACCGTCCCGTCGACGGAAGGCAGGGTCGGGCTTCTCGCAGGCAGCCCAGGGCTCTTTGGCGGCGAAGCGGGCGTGGATGCGGGCGTCATGCTCGAGGTCACGTCGAGCAAGACTTTCGTCTGCGTCCCGACTCTCCGCAAGGCTTCTCCTACCGCGGTGTAGACCGAGACCAGGAGATCCTCTGCATCTGCCGCGTCCAGCGCCCTCAGATTCCTCGCCAAGATCGACGATTTCTCTTGCTGACTCAACTTGGCTCCTCGCGTCGAAGTGGCCGCGGAGAGAGTACTGTCGGCGTCATCGTCAGTGCTGCTGGGGAGGTGCCGGCGGATGATGGCTTTCATCTCCCTCTGCACAGCTTCGCGGTATGCGGCGGTGGCCGGCGCGGTGTGGCTGGCGCGGTCGAGGCCTTTGAATGCGGCGAGGAGGTCTTCGCGGAGGGTGGGCGAGACGTCCAGGTATGTGGGCGGTATGCCGCGTTGTCTTGACCATCGTTTCAGCGTCTGCTCGTGCGGAACCTTGGCCACGTGCTCTCGTAGGTCTTCGAGCAAGATGGTCGCGAAGCGGTGCGCGAAGCCCGCTCCGATCCGATATTGTAGCTCCTGCAGCCCCGAATCAAGCCCTTGCAGCGCTCGCAGCGGCCTCAGATCGATCAACCCCGCCTCCTCCTGCCCACCCCCATCGGGCGCTTGGCCGCACACAAGCCTTCCCAGCCGGTCCATCTGATCCGCCGCCCGATCGAACTGCCCCTCATCCACCAGCTCTTCCGCCCTCTTCACCTCCTCAACCACCCGCTCCACCTGCCGCGTCGCCGTGGCAAGTTTCCCCACATTCGCCCTCCGCCTCCTCTTCGCCGCCACCTCCAGGCCACCGACAGCCACTTCGCAGTCCAGCCGCCTCAAGTCCTCCCTCAAAGCCTGGATCTTGGCCACGCTCTGCTCCGCTTCCGCCTGCAACTCCTTCAGACTCCCCAGCGCGGCGAAGAAGCCGGAGGAAGCGGAGGAGATGCCGTTGATCAAGTGGACCTCCACGGTGTCCATGTACCAGCTCAACTTCTCCTGCAGGATGGCGTTGGTGGTGAGGGGTTTACGGGGCGCGCCATTGGCCTGCGGGGTGCCGGGGGGAGGGCGGAGGATCTCAGCGCGCTCGGAGACGATGTCGAAGGTGCGGGGGTTTTCGAGGTGGAAGGATTCGTCGAAGTAGACGCTGGGGATGGTGGAGAGCGGAGTGGGCTCATTCCTGGTGCGTCTCGGCTGCGCCGGGCTCCTGCGTCGGGGTGCTGCGGGGCCGGCTGAGAGAGGCGTGTCGGGCACGGGCGAAAGCGTGGCCACCGATGCCTGTCGCGATGGACTGGGCGAGGCGGGCCCACTCCCGCTCCCGCTCCCACCCCAATTCCCACTTCCACCCCCATCCCCACCCCCGCTCATGCGACTCTCCAGCGCCTCGGCAAAGCGATCCGTCGTCGCCAGCTCCTTGTCCCGCTTCAGCCATGGCGGCTGTTCCGGCTCCACCCGTCCTCGCTGGACCGAGTCCCAGAGCGGGCCTATGCGGCCCAGATACTCTCGGAAGCGCTCATCAGGCACGTGCGGGATGTTCGTGAGGGCGACGGGCGGGATATCCCGCTGCGTCGGCGCTTTCCATCCGGGCGGTGTTGGGCCGTGGGGGAGGAGCCCGGTGCGGACGATGGGCGGTTGCAGGAGGTTGGCGATGGCGTTGGAGGACGCCTCGTGGAGCGCACTGCCGCGGCGGTCGAGCGAGGCGGCGGAGAGGGTGGAGGCGTTGCTGCCGCGGCGCGTGCTGCCGCGGGGGAAGGGGAAGCCGGCGCGGGTGGAGACGGGGGAGGCGGGCGTGTGGAGGCCGTCGGAGGTGGAGGGTCGGCGCGACGGGGTAGACATGGTCGGGGCAATGACGGGGGAGGCATGCGGCGACGTCTTCGACTCTCGCCGTTGCCGAACGTGGTGGAGGCTGCGACGGTCGTGCGCGCGCAGCCAATGCCGTCTCGACGCACGCACGCTTACGCCCTCTCTCCACGCCCGCGGCAGGAGAAGCGCGCGCGGGACGACGCCCGGTCCGGACCGAGCCGCCGTGGCGCTAATGCGAGCGCTTCCACACGCGACGCGTCCCCCCGAGCTGGAGCGTGTCGCGGCGTGTTTTTCGCCCCCTCCATCCCGTGCAACTCGCCGCCGCGCCGCCAGCAACGCCCACCACGCACCGCTCGGAGATGGACCGGCAATCGGTATACACGCTCAGCCTGTTCGGCGAGGACCGCAGCGCCAACGGCGGGCTGGAGTCCGTCAAGCAGCTCCAGCAGGAACTCGTCGACTTCATCCTGGACTTCCACCTCGACACCGTCTTCGTCTACCGCGACCAGCTGCGCGAGAACGTGCTGTCGAAGCAGTACTACTGCGACGTCGACCTGGCTCACCTCATCGCCTTCAATGAACATCTCGCCCAGCGCTTGAACAACGAGCCGGCGGAGATCATCCCCATCGTAAGACCCCCGCCCCTCCCCCCCACCCGCCCCTACTGATGCGAGACGCAGTTCGAAGCCGCGCTCAAGACCTGCACCCGGCGCATCCTCTACCCCTCCCGCAGCGAAGAGGACCTCCGCCTCTCCAAGTCCCTCCCCGAGCACCAGCTCCTGCTGCACTCGTCCGTCGCCCAGCTCGGCATCCGCGGCCTGCTCTCCGACACCGTCTCCCACCTCGTCCGCATCCCCGGCATCATCATCGGCGCCAGCACCCTCTCCTCCAAGGCGACGTCGCTGCACATCGAGTGCCGGAATTGCCAGTACACCACCAACATCGCCCTCCCCAGCGGCTTCGTCGGCGTGACGCTCCCGCGGACGTGCGGGCGCGAGAGAGGCCCCGGCGACGATGGCGAGAAGTGCCCCCTCGACCCTTACTTCGTGGTGCACGAGAAGAGCCAGTTCATCGATCAGCAGATCCTCAAGTTGCAGGAGGCGCCCGATGATGTGCCGGTGGGAGAGATGCCGCGCCACATCCTCGTCTCCGCCGACCGCTACCCTCGCCAACCGCGTCGTCCCGGGCTCCCGCGCCATCGTCATGGGCGTCTACAGCACCTACACAAACGCCAAGTCGGCCAAAGGCAACGGCGGCGCGCCCGCCCTCCGCAACTCGTACTTGCGAGCCGTCGGCATCCAGACCGACCTCTCCTCCGACCTGGCGCATGGCAGCGGGATGCACTTCTCGGAAGAAGAAGAGCAGGAATTCCTCGAACTTTCCCGTCGCCCGGACCTCTACTCCTTGTTTGCCGCCTGCATCGCCCCCTCCATCTACGGCAACGCCGACATCAAAAAGGCCATCACCTGCCTGCTGCTGGGCGGCTCCAAAAAGATCCTGCCCGACGGCATGCGGCTCCGCGGCGACATCAACGTGCTCCTGCTCGGCGACCCCGGGACGGCCAAATCCCAGCTCCTGAAGTTCGTCGAGAAGTGCTCGCCCATCGCCATCTACACCTCGGGCAAAGGCTCCAGCGCCGCAGGGCTCACCGCCTCCGTCCAACGCGACACCACGACCCGGGAATTCTACCTCGAAGGCGGCGCCATGGTCCTAGCCGACGGCGGCGTGGTGTGCATCGACGAATTCGACAAGATGCGGGACGAGGACCGGGTCGCCATCCACGAAGCGATGGAGCAGCAGACCATCTCCATCGCGAAAGCGGGCATAACCACCATCCTCAACGCGCGCACCAGCGTGCTCGCGGCCGCGAATCCGGTCTTCGGCCGCTACGACGACCTGAAGTCCCCGGGCGAGAACATCGATTTCCAGACCACCATCCTCTCCCGATTCGACCTCATCTTCATCGTCCGGGACGACCACGACCGCGTCCGCGACGAGACCATCGCCAAGCACGTCATGGGCATCCACATGAACTCGCAAGCGGGACCCTCCGCCCAGACGGCCGCGCACGCCCCGGAGATCTCGGTGGAGAAGATGCGCCGCTACATCTCCTTCGCCAAAACCCGCTGCGCGCCCCGCCTGTCCCCCGAAGCGGCAGAGAAGCTCTCCTCGCACTTTGTCTCGATTCGACGGCAGGTAGCGCGGGCGGAAGCGGACGCGAATCAGAGGAGCAGCATCCCGATCACGATCCGGCAACTGGAGAGTCTGGTGCGGATCACGGAGGCCCTGGCCAAGATCGAGCTGCAGCCGGTGGCGACGGAGCGGCACGTGGACGAGGCCATGCGGCTGTTTTTGGGGAGTACCATGGACGCGGTGATGAGCGCTGGGGGGGACACCTCCGCCCTGGGAGGCGCGGGGAATCGGGAGCTGGTGGACGAGGTGCACAAGGTGGAGGAGGGGATCAGGCAAAGGTATGTCTCGGTCGTGCCCGACTCTTGCGTTATGTTCTGTGCTGCCGGCTGACGCGCGATCTTCAGTCTGCCGATGGGTTATATGCGCAGCCTGGCGAAATTGCGCCGGCAGTTCGTCGATGAGAAAGGGTTCAGTGAACAAGCGCTCAACAGGGCTTTGCAGATCTTGCAGAGGAGGGAGGTCGTGTCGTTCCGGCATGGCGGGGCGCAGGTGGTGCGGTCTGGGGTGTAGGTCATGCCCTGGTCGTGCGTTGATCATGGGCTCTCGGATGAATGGGTTTGCATCGTGCGCTGGCGCAGGGCGTTGAGGGTAAACATACTTTGGTGGCATCTCCCGCAGAGAGGACGACGATGCATGACACAGGCGGGACGACGGGACTGTGGGAGTCGGGCGGATGTTCAAGATACCTCTGTTGAAAAGATGCGACGTGCTCTATTTCCTCTCCCCCCCCCACCCATGCCCAACTCCACCACCCGCGACGCCCCAATCCACCATCCCCTTCCATCCGCAATCCCTAGGAATCGAAAATCGCCCCGAAAGCTGGTACACCCCTCCCCTCGAACCCAAAGACCACGTCCCTCGTCACCTTCGGATTAGAAATACACATCACCGCCTCTCCGCCCCTGCCCCCATCCATCCCCTTGAACACGCCCCAGCCCAGGGTAACCAAATCCGGCGTCCCCGTCGCCATCGTATCAATCACCACCGCCTCTCGATCCGCTTCTTTGACCCGTCTTACAATCTCTGCCCCGTATGTCTGCGCCGGCGAGCGTGCCGACCAGACAATCCGTTTCGGATGATGTCGATGGCACGTAAGCCAGGAGAGACACGGGCCGATTCCGGAGCCCGTGGTAATAATGAGGATTGGGGTGAAGAGGGAGGAGAGGCGCATGACGCCGATGGTGGGGGCGCCGCGAATGTAGAGCCGGGGGGGAGGGTCGTGGATGAGGGAGGTGGTGAAGTCACCGGCTTTGGAGACGAGGAGGGTGTAGCCCCGGCGGGCCGGGAGAGGGGGAAGAGCTGTCAGAGGCGCCGCGGAGCCTTTCTCGAGGTCGTTGGAGGAGGCGAGGGGGCCCGCGGGGTTGGGGATGGTGGCGAATCCGTGGTTTTGCAAAAGGGGGTTCGTGCTGATGCGTACGCCGCGGCAGGTGGCGAGGGTGCGGTTGGTGAAGTGGAGTTGGGTTGCGTGGGAAGACAAGCGGTTGGCGGAGACTGGGAGGCGGCGAAGGCGGAGCCAGGGGTAGACGAGGCAGCTGGTGATGACGATCAGGAACCAGAAGGTCGGGAGATGGACGAGCGACGTTCCGATGGGTTGGTGAGTGGACTGAGCGTCGAAGACGGCTATCAGGATGATCTGGACCCAGACGAGGGCAATGGCTGTCCAGCCTCCGAAACGGTGGGATAGCTCCCAGACGTCGTGGTGTTTGCGTCGGAAGGTCGGATGGGCGAGAGAAATGATCGCGATGAGCAATGTCAGTGTCGCCGCAGTGACAACGAGAAGCAGGTCTTTCTGCCAAACTTCCCCATCGAATTGCGATCCGACGAATGCAACGTGAAAGACATACCAGCCCGAGGCACTGATCGCGGCTCCGGCATGCACGCCTCCGTTGTTATAAGCCATCTTCGCCGCTAACCTCCTCAACCACAGCGGCGCGGATCTCGGTAGCGAACAGGCCAAGTGAAATAGTAGATTGATCACATGTTCTTGCCGCATCAACACGGCGGTCATGAGATTTACGCCGGTGGCCGTGGCGGCGTTGGCATAAGTGAAGGCTGAGGGGCTGCTTACGTGGTAGGCGATCATGGAGCAGATTGTGGCAAGGTTGAGGAATAAGACCAGTGCCATCAAGCGGCGGTAAAAGGTGGCGACGAGGTACCGCATTCTGGTGAGTTTTCTTGGTCCTCTCATGAGTGGGAGAGGGTGGCGGATTTGGATGCGATCGAGGTCGGCTTTTGAGGCTGGCTCTAAGACCGAGGCGTCGAGCGGCCTTGTAATTTTTTGTGTGCCACATCTTGCGTCGATGCTTACGGTCGCGACCGTTAAGATGTGTTTGTCGATGGTGCTCAGCCGTGCTGGTTGGGGCCTGGGAGGGGGGATGCCGGGCCGCACATTGAAGTTGTACGGGTTGGTCGCTGGCGGGATTTGAGTAATGGAGCTTTGAACGCCAGAGTATATGTCCATCATGAGGTCGCGTGAACCAGCTGTAGCGATTGGCGAGGACTCGCTTGAGATGTTGGCGTCGTAGTCCACAGGCAACAAGACACTGACAGCCCGGTCACAAACACCGTTGGTGACTGCTGATCCAATGTATGCCCGGCTAAAACGGAGGAGGATCAGGTGGACGAGATAATACTCGAAATTTCAGCGATTCACTCCCTCCCGCGATGCACCAGCGTAGACCGGTGGTGCGTTGCCGCGAAGCGTAGCGCACTCAATGATTGGCATGTGAATCGTGCTCCTAGACCAGTCAAAGGCACTGTCGTTTACTAGATATACACCGCACTCTAAGCGATTCCGGAAGCCGCGAGAACAATGACACTACAGGCTGTTAGCGATCCAGAGGGTCGAGCATAGCTTACTGTGCTGGAGCATGGGTGCTGGCTGTCCGGGCTGGAGACTTTGACTTAGAACGGTATGACAGTAGGCGCGGGAACGAGACTTTGCCATTGATGTTCGGCTTCTAGTGGGGCGAGACCTCACTCGTCGACGTGATCCGCAGACCAGAGACTGTCGCGCGATGGTCCTGCGAGGCATTCAAGCGACGACTGGCAACACACAGGATAGCGCCGCACTCAAAAATGGCGATGCAGCATGAATGTCAGCCATTTGCGCGTACGTTGCTGTCAAGGCTCCTTCCATGCGCAGATGCATCAGCCATAGTATTGGTGCCGCTCGGCGATCAGGATCGGAGCTAGTTCGAGCTGATAGCATGTCGAAGGCAGCTAGTTCGTATATCAGCCCAAGAACAGTTGGCTCCCATATCTTCACCGTCCTACGACTGAGTTCAGCCCCATTCTGCGAGGCTGGAAGAACGCAGCGCCCACTTTGCGCGCCAGTCCGAAGGGTTGTTAAAAGCTCCTGGAACAGACGGACATCCAACTCGGATCTACCACTGCGGTAGGAACGCCATACGTCGACGCCAGTCTATCGAAATCCGGAAGGGGGAATTGCATCCTGCACCGAGCTCCGTAGGCACGGATCGGAGATATGATCGTGCAGATTCTGCAGCCACACCGTCCGAGGCTGGTGCGTATTCGAGAGGCTATTGCCACGCAGCCAGGGAGAGTAGCCACACCACTTGGGTCGTGTGTGTGCGACGGGACGCAATCAAGCATGCCCAAGCATCTTCACAGTTTTAGACGTGGCAGGCGGCTGCAGGCTCATCCGCAGTCTCTCAAATACCCGCGCGGTAGTAGGATGAGCTTGCCGCGACCGGCATGTTGTGGGCTTACAGGAACATGAGGCAGATGTTGATTTGTACCAAGTAAGGTGAGGTTCCTATCGAATTCCGATGACGGGAGCATGCGAGCTGCTCTTTAGGGAAGGTAGTTGCCTTTGGGCGGCCCGGACCGACTTCCACAAGCGGCTAGGTCGAGACCTTCACGCCTCAGCCTGACAGCCATCGACATGCTCCGAAGCCCGCCGAGCTGCCAGTCGCCACTAGGTCGGTCGTGAACACAAAGACGTGTGTGTGACACCATGGCAAGGTCTGGAAACACCGTGGTCGTTCGACGGGTCCATCGTAGACGCTGCATTTGGTCAATTCGGATCGCATGTGTTAATGGCAGCATCCGGCATCTCACACTCGCATTTAGCCGGCTCGTATTGTCCAGGTCAAGCATCTAAAGAGCATCAGAAAAGCAAACAATACGGCTTGCCACGGCCTTTGAACGCTACTTACTTCCATATTCAGTGCTTGCGCCCTGAGCCCGTCACCACGGTCTCGGACCTGACCGTGTGCGTCAGTGAACACATGGCCATGCACTCCGCACGCTCTCACTACCGCATGTGCCGCAGATGTCATGTACTGTTGCAGGTGAAGCGCGGCAAGCCAGATCGATGTCGTCGCCGGTATGGTGGAATATTAATGCAGCCTGATCTGTTCCTGACCAGAAGCAATGCCTACCGACAAAACCTCTCGCACAAAAGACAGACGTATCCAGCAGACTCATTAAACCATGGCATCCTGGAAGCCTTCGATTCACTCACGACTCAAGCCTAGCGGGCAAGACATCTGGTCTAGATGTGAAGGTCCTCCGTCGTCGTTCGCCGATTCACCTTGCGTAATTTTTGAAACGCCCACGGAGACCCAAGCAGTGATGGAAGTCCATTCAACCGCGTCGCGAACCATGGCCACTGCTGCAAGTTGTATACTGTTCGACATCATTGCAAGGTCTCTGTTGCGACGTGCCGTCTCCTTTTGCTGGTCAGCCTTGCGCAACTACACAGCATCCTTTACCGGCCGGGCAACTCAAGTCGTCGTCCGAATGCCGTGGGTTGGTGCATACTGCGAGCAGCATGACGGAGTGTGCGAGCCCTTGCTGCCAACGAGGTCCGTTGCACGGACTCCCTAGCATCACCTTGCTTCACGCTAACAGCCTCTTTAGTCTTTCCAGTGATCTTGAGCGTGCGGAAGAAGTTGTCGGCGATGTGTTGGATGACGAACGGATCTACCAGGACAATCTAGTGAATTTCACACTTGTCGGATGCCGTCAGAATAGTGATGCAGTAAGCCAGACCGGTCCCGTGGAATACTCCTCACTAACCTTTCTGCTGGTTCTCGTCGATGCAGCAGACCAGCGGCGTTCGATCTCCGGAAAGCTCGCATGTCAACTGGTCACCTTTTTGAGTGGAGCGTTTGAGCCCGATAGCACAGTCTGTTTGCACCTCTTTAACGATGTGCTATACCCTGTCCTTGTGCTCGGCATATTGGCGTCCCGCTGCCGCTGGACGGGTACCAACCCGGCTTATACAACAGCAGAGCTCTCGCACCACTTCCGGATATCGAAAACCCGCTCCGTTGTCACGGCCTTGGAACACCTTGAAACCGTCCGAACGGCCGTTGAGAGCGTCGACGCCAACATCGAAATTCTACTCTTCACAGACCTGCTCCTAACCGAAGAGCACTGTCATCGTGTCGCCGGCTTGCGCACGCTGCATGACCTTCTTCGTGAGACTACTCAATCTGCAAAAGAACCATTGACCGGTCTGGGTCAGATTCACAACGAGTCCATTGCAGCACTCATGGCCACGTCAGGCACAACTGGCCTCCCGAAGATGGCCGCCAGGACGCATAGATCAATGATCGCAGAGCTTTTAGCCATTGCGGAAGACGACTCTCAAAAGCCCTACCCAGTCCGACGACTCCTGTGCACGCCTTCATTCCACGCCTTCACGGCGCCGGAGATGCTGTTCAATGCCCTTCGCTTGGGACGTTTGACGTATATTATGCGTCGGTTTGACGAGAGTTTTGCGCAGAAGGTACAGGACTTCAGGATCACGGAGATCTTCGCACCACCAGCAATACTTTCGAAACTGGCCAAGAGTTCGCTTGATCATGATCGCTTCCGGACGGTCCGCTACGTTGCGTACGGTGGTGCCACGCTTGGTCCCAACCTTCGGGAACAGTTCCTGTCGCTGTTTACCGTACAACCTCGCCTAACGCCGGTAATGATCCCGATAGTCAATGTATTAACGTTCGTGCTGACATGATCAGGTCTATGGCATGACAGAAGGCGGGTGGTTCACCACACTCAAGCATCCCCAAGTGGACCACTCGCCTACGGTAGGCCGACCGGTCGGCGGATACAGGGTCAAAGTCGGGCCGCAGGCAACCACGCTTGAGAACGGGCAGTCGGCTGGGGAGATTTTGGTGTGTGGCCCACAGGTTATGGAAGGCTATTTCGACAACGAGCCAGCCACAAAGGCGGCCTTTGACGGAAGCTGGCTGAGGACGGGTGATATTGGCTACGTCAAAGACGGCAAAGTCTACATTGTCGACCGGGCAAAGGAGATCATCAAAGTGAACGGCTTCCAGGTATCACCGAGCGAAGTGCAAGACGCCCTGCTTCAGCACGCCGACATCCTGGACGCTACGGTGTACGGCACGGGCCAAGATCTTGATGAGCATCCGTTGGCCTGCGTTGTACGAGCCAAGCCCGACCTTACTTCGGACGACATCAAGACATATCTCCGCGGTCGACTGGCAAGCTACAAGGTGAGCCGATGTGATATCGTCTGTGTTGAGAACATCCCGAAGAGCGCCGCGGGAAAGGTTTTGAAGAACGAACTGAAGGCGCTGGTCTCCTCGCTGCGTGCGTAAGCTGGCGGCACCCGCAGCCACATCGAGCCAAGATGCCAAGCACGAAGCTGTTGAGCGACACCGAGCTTGGGGACATTGCAGAGACATGTTCGCAGGCCCACATAGGGCACGTCAGTGATAAATAGACCAATAATCTCCAAGAGGGAAGGCAGCAACGCAGATAAGGATGAAAGCCTGGAAGGGCCGGACTGAACAGCGGCCAACGAAATCTACATGATGTCTCAGATTGCTCGGTGCGACGAGTCCCAAAATACGCGGAACCGGCAGATGCCATGTGGTGGCTGACAGTCGCCATGCCGGAAAGCTGTACGGGCAAATCGCGAGCCAAGCTGTTGATACCAGTGATCTATCGTGCTTGAGGTTAGACGCTGCCTTGCTGCCCTTCCTCAAACTTTGCCGTGGACGGGGAAACCCGCATCTGAAGGCCTAGAACGTGGGGGACAGACGACGATTATTTGGCATGCTGTCGCAACAACCGACTCTAATTGAGACCGTAGCGCTGCTGTGTGAGCGCCGGTGATGTCGTCACTTGTGATAGCGCGCCATTTGCGGATCATTGTATAACAGGTTGGGCGATCCAGATCCCTTGAAGATCATTGAACTGACCTGCCCGCTATGCCACACCTCCATCGACTCCCGCCGGATTTACTTTGCCGTATCGTGTCATTCTTGAATGAGCGATGTGATCTGCTGTCCGCGACGATTACCTGCCGTTGTCTGCACGATGCAGCTTCCGCCACTCTCTACGAGAAGATCGCCCTCGATGAGGCGAGACCTTTCGATCACATTCTCGCCATGCTGAGTCCCGACAACATCGGACTCAAGTACATCAGACACATCAGACTATGTCTCAACTCCGAGATAAACCATTGCTGCGACAGTAGCCAAAGGCCTGGCTTCAAAATGATCCACGCCTTCGCCAATCTACTCGCCCGTGACTCATTGCTGAGCTTCGTCGTTGAGGGTAGCGCAACATTACCGAGCGACCTAATGAGGGTACTGTATCGCCGGCAGAAAATGCTTCGCAACATCAGAATCGATGACGGGACCGGCCCTCGACATTTGTTCTACCCGAAAAACGGACCGCCAGTGACGATTGACGATGGCTTCGGTTGGATCCTGGAATGTATCGATCCAAGGATGATATCCACGCTACACCTCTGCTTACGCAAGATGTCGTCGATATCGGCGAGTCGGAAGATTCTGGCGATGTGCAGAAACATCGATCGGCTCCAGATTGACTTCGCAGGGTACCTAGCGTACGGCGTTGATCTGGAGTCTGCTCTGCGAAGCGGCCGAATGGCCCACATGGCAGACGATGTTCTTCAGTATGTGTTCGGGTGTGCTGCATGTTCGCCGCAGTGGGGTTGTCTTGATAGTGCAGCCGTGCAAGATGGAAGCGAGTGGCGTCTGCCGTTACGGCTGAAGCAGCTGCATCTGAAGGATATACATCTTGAGATTGTGGCCCGTACACTAGCTCAGAGCATCGATCTTACCGTCTTGGAAGAGCTCGAATGCTACAGCTGCATCAGCGTTGACACATTGATCAGCCTCAGAGGGGACCACAATACCTACTTACTTACTGGACTGAAGCAGCTTTCGATCCTAGCACCTCCCGGAGCGCTTTATGCGACGCAAGTGGACGCCTTGAATGCCTACCTTGACTCTTTCGCCGGCTTAGAGTCGCTCATTACGACAAACACTGTCCGCGGCGAGAGCATGGCGCTGCCTATGATGAATGCCATCGTTCGGCACTACGAATCGCTTCGATCTCTCTACGTTGACTGCTATAACGAGAACGGGGGCGGAACATACGTCTGGGACTTTGAAAGCTTGTATCGCCTGTCCGTCGCATGCGCGAAGCTCGAGGAGCTCGCACTGGCTTTACCGGGTCTACAATATCCGCAGAGCCATGGAAGTGAAGCTTGCGCTTGGCCAGGGTTTGATTTTAATCAGAGCATGGTAAGTAGCTTCTACATCGATTCGTCCCATCTATCGTGTTGACTAGAGCCAGGCCATACTCCTGAACTCCGGGTCTCTGACGACGCTGCGCATTTTCTACCTTGTACGGCCTGACTTTGCCCGATGGATGCCTAGTCATTCTTATCCGCTTGGGGAAGACATTTCAACAGAGGCTGCGATGCATTTAGCTGCTTCGGCAATGGCAGCTTCGAACACTTTGCTCAATGTGGGCGTGGGTCGTATCTTGCCAAGTGGTGGAGGAGTGCAAACACACGACATCTTCGTGGCGTCGCAGTACTATTTCTCCAGGTCATCTGCGAGGACAAAAGCTGCACAGAAACCCGGCGTATGGCGAAGTTGAAGAGATGCACTGTTCTGTCGAGGCCGTGCATCTCCTATGTTGAGCCGGAGCTTAGTGTCCTGCTACTTGATTAATCCGGGCATGATTCGAATGTTGCGGTGATACAAGGCTTGATCGCCCAATGATCGATCGGATCTGGCCTAAACAATCTTCGCAGTGCCCGGACCCCTTACTCGGCCTGCCCTTTGCGAAGCCAACTCGAGCTTTCTCCAAGTCGAGCTTTTGCATCGTTCAAAATGTGAGCTCTCCAGTCGCCCATCGGTGCGATAGTATGGCGTGCGTCGCTGAGCGAGCGGCTGATACCTCCAAAGTCCCAACTACGGCCGGGGTTAAAACGTCGATCAACTGCAAGGGGGGCGCTGCGTTGGCAGCCTTTTGATGACCACCCAGCCGGTCCTTTGTGACAAGTCCAGAAACGCATATAGTGCGCCTGATTGTTGTGATGCGTTGAGTGCGAAAACCTCAGAAACTGATGTCGGCCGGGTCAAAATGGATATCTGGGAGCAGGTGGCGCAGGCTGCCTCCTCAAGACGACCGGTGCTCAGCCTCTCTCGCCAGAACTGCCACAGGCGTGGCGGCAGGGCATTAGACCCACCGACGGTATCATACTTGGCATGATGAGCATACGAGATAGGTAGTCTGAATACTTGCTGGTGAACAAGGTTGCAATGGTAGAGTGCTTGTAGACTGCAAAGAGTCAGAGCCTGATATCGAGGCGGATAACCCCGCAAAGTCCGATGCAAGACGCACAGACGGACGCAGTCGAGCTCCCACTGTTCGCGACTGCGACTGCTTCACGTTCGTATTTCACTCACTCCCTCCTGGATGTAGTCAAGACACGGCGATGAGGTTGAGGAGGGTGTACTGAGGGAGCAACCATGACGACGATACCCATTCAAGACCTCAACCCCAAATACACGCCTCCCACAGAAGCATCTATTCGAGGCATCGTTACGCTTTCATGGCCGTACTCGTCCTCCACGAGGCAGTGTGCTGTCTTGCTGGCCGAGCCCGACTTCAGACTCCGAAATCACAAGGGCCAAGTGCGCGTAGAATTCCAGGGAGCAAGTGCAGAGGCTGTTGCGAAGCAGCGACTTGGGATTGGCGATGAGGTGATACTTCGCCTGGATGGAGCAATATGGGCACAGGATGGCGCGGTTACGAATACTCCTGGCCGTAGTGTGGACGGAGAGCTCCGATTTGGACGCAGGATATTCATGCACATTATTCGATCGGGTACTACTGTGGACTTGTCAGTAGATGCGCCGTCATCGCCAGAGACTGATTCACGCCCTCACGAGATTGTGGGCACACCGATACGAAAGCAAACAGTGCCCATGCGGCGGAGCTTAGGTCTTGCAGATGACGGTCGAGCGATCTACGACTCCCCAGCTTTCGCTCGAAACCTCCGACTGTCTGGTAGTTCCTTCTCCAGCTCGCGATTCAACCCCTTCGCCGACGAGGACGAGGCGGAAGAGCAGCCTCGCAAGAAGCAGTGCATTTCATTTGGTCTCCTACGTCAAGCGAGGTACATCGAGCGCAGTCCGGCGCCCGAGAAAGATGCTCTTCCGGATTCAACGTTGCTCGCGCTATCATCAGGAGTTGGCGAGGCACAGGCGGTTGAACCCGAGCTTGAGTCTGGGATCGGAGCTGGGAGGGTCGAACCGCTGGAAGGGCCGGCACGTAAGGAGATATTCTCATCATCGTGCGTGGCGGACACGGCGATGGATTCGGATGCTTCCTGCCGAGCAACTCAACTTCATTCATCCAACTTCATTGCAGCCACCATTGATGAAAAACAGGAGGTAGTCGTCTCGTTGGACGCTATGGCGCCGCCACCTCTTCCGCGGCTGCACTTGCCGAGCAACGAGCCTGCCCATCAGGCGCAAGAAGCAGTGAGTACAGAGAGCTCGGGCAAGAGACCAGTGACGCCGAAACTGCAAGCGGTGCCGAATTCAACCTTGCCAGTGCTCTCTCCATTCCCGGCCGATCTTTCAAATGTTCCTCGCCACATGGATGCTGGAGGAGCAGATTACAGAGCATCTGATCACCGAGAACATCATCTCGACGAGACCTCCCAAAGGGATGAATTTGCAAGGCGAATGCGTGAGGCGGCACAAGACCCATTCATTCATGAGCAGGTGAAGCCAGACTCCGTGACACAAGCCGACGCATTGTACGGCCGAGACAAAAGCTCACGTGGGTCTCAGTCGCAGCCTTCCCCGAGCGCGACTAATACAACAGTGCCAACTTCTGTGGTGCAATTCAATGAGCAGAATCATGAAACCCTTGTCATAACGGCTCAGTCAAGCCAGTCGCACGATGCGCAAACCGTTGAGCATAGAGAACAGCTTCCATGGGCGAATCGTGAACACAACCACACTTTCCCGCAAACGCCGGACAAGTCTCAAATGGAACTTGGTAATAATCACGACAGCCACCCAAAGTCAGCAGCGAACAGCACGCCCCAATCTCAGCGGGAGCAAGTGATGGAGAAGACCTTTAGCAGCTTATTTGGCTACAACAAGCCTGCTGATCCAGCGGAAGCGAAAGCCGAACACATTCGCACAGCAAGTCCCTCGCCTCAAACCAACGCCTCCTTCACAGATAGCTGGGGCTTTGATGGAACGTTTGAGGGTGGGCCGCAACTTCCAGTCGCGCGTTCTTTGTTTCCAACATCGGCTGTCGATTCGCACGGCCGTGCCGTGAGAAAGAGCGGAACGCCTGAGTCGGAATTGCAGCTCGCGACTACGGAGCCTGGCGATGTGGGTGAGGAAGCGCTCATAGGCATACCCGTGTCAGCGCTGCAGCAAGCGACCATACCAGTCCAGGATCGGGACGAAGAAGTGCCGATCGCCTCGCCAGAGTTGGACTCAAAACAACAGACAGATGATAACGAGAACGAGTTTGTAACGGCCTCGTCGCCAACAGCGGCTTTGGTCCAGACAGACAGATCCATGGCGACGCCGCAGCAATCGCCTGCTTGGCCTGAGCGAGGACCGATCAACTCACCAGAGTCGGAGAGGCAACGACCAATCAAGGAGAATGCAAATCACCTTGAAGCAACGTTCTCGCCAGCAGCAGGCCTGGTCGACGAGGAGCAAGCCCATATACCTGGTGCGAAATCCGCGGCCCCGACCTCAGCTCAGTCACTTTCAGAGCCGCCACCTCTCACTCCCATTGGGGGAGTCATTGAACCTGGCTCTAGCTCTGAGCCTGAAGGTGACAAGCCGGCGGACGAGCAGTACGAGCCGGACACTCTCACATCATTGGCGGGGGCGGCAACACAGCTTCTACCCACCGCCGTCACGCAGTCTGAGGCAGGCAAACGATCACTCGGAACAGGCGCGGCAGCATCTTTCGCTGAAGCGGAAAACGAGGAAGATCAAGGGTCAGAAAATTCTCCTGGTATCGAAGCTGAGGTTGAACCGAACACTTCTCCACACCAGCAGCAGTTCCGGGTCATCAAGAACGAGGGCACTGGTATGATGAACGATGACGGCGAGTCAATCTCTACCACAGATGTGAGCCCGCCACTGGCCCCGCCGCTAGCCACGGACACTGTTGTACCGCCAGAGCTGAACTCTGCTCACGGAGCGCTGGACCGTCTGACCGACGCTAGGAACTATGATGTTGCTGAGCCATCCCCTATATTCCCGGTTGATGGCATTGTTGAAGACTCCCAGGGTAACGCCCTCGACAGTGCGACGGAAGACAAAGCCAACCTGCGAGCGAACATGTTTGATGCAGTGCCGATACCTCCCCGCAGCAGCTTACAATTCCAACGTTCAGACCGTGAGGAAGTGCTTGACGAGGTCAACGTGGATTTAGAACGGAATGAGCATGCAGATTCAGTGATGGTCGACGTTGAACCCTTGCCACAGCTGGCGGCAGAGAAGGCCGTGGAGGCTGTGGAGGCTGAGGTGATCGAGCTTGGATCTTCATCGCCAGTCGAGCAGTCGGACGAGCGTTCTCCCTCGCGTGCGCCTGAGAAACCAGAGACGTTTGTTACGCTGGAAGAAGAGATGGTCGATACGCAGAACGATGAGTTCATGGAGGTTGCGGTCCCGGATCTGCAGTCATTGCAAACTACTGGAGTCGAACAATATGAACCCGCAGTGGGAGAGAGCACAGAGCTTGCATACCTTGAGGAATCCGATGAGCCAGTGGACCTTGCTGCATATCAGCAAGTGACCTCTGTTCTCCCAGGCGAGGTTGATTACGCTGACGCACGGGCCCTTCCACTGTCACCGCACGAGCTTGGGCGGCCGTTTGACGAGACACATTTGGCTAACTCGACAACAAGATACCCCGATCTACCAATGAGCCCGTCGATGTCGCAATCGCAGGAACAGCCGTCGCTAGCACCGCCGACGCAGTCTCGCATTCCAGCAAACGCCATGCCACCCACGCCGCAGCTCACTCAAGCTGAGTCTGGTCTGATGGCGAGTCAACTCGATGAATCTGGCCTCGGGACGACTGAGTTGGCGGAGGTTGATCGAGAAGGCTCACCTCTGCTCTCTAATATCCTGAACTCTGCTGTAGCTGCCAATGAAGGCGACCTGGACGAGGCGCAAGTGGAGCGAGTTGAGGGGGCTGAACAGCGGCTGCGTCGAACAGATCAAGGGAAGGGAGCCGATGCCGGCAGTGAGGTCGCAACAACGGGAAGTGCGGTACCCGAGTCGGCGAATATGCAAATTGCGCAGCCACAGGAGAGCACTCAGCTGAAGACGCTTAGTCGCAAGTCATTCCGCTCTCGACTTAGCCACATCCCCGACGTTATATCGTCGTGGTTCTCGCCCAAGAGAAGCAGTGCTGCGTCGGGAAATGAGAATGTTGGCGCGCACGCAAGAGCTGCTGCCCCGAAGCCGATCATCGAAGAGAGCGGCATCTCTTCGACAGCAGCGCCCGTCACACCGCCCCCAAGGAAACAGCGCAGCAACGGTGTCCTCACTTCCACGACATATTTCACCCCACTCTCAAACCTCAACAGCCAGGTCAACATGTCAAGCCAAGACGTCCTCGGTGGTGGAGCATTCGACATTCTTGCCGTAGTCACAGAGGAGACCAGGGCACCCACTCGCGCAAAACGCGGTCCTCGCGACTTCCACACGATCTTCTGGATCGCAGACACCACACTCGACTCGCACGACTCAATTCGTGTCCAGGTTTTCCGGCCGTGGAAAGCAGTTCTGCCCGTCGCAGAAGCGGGCGACGTCATTCTGCTTCGGTCGTTTGCTGTGAAGTCGCGGAAGCATCAACCCTATCTTCTGTCGACGGACGCCAGTGCGTGGTGTGTGTGGCGCTTCACGGCTGCGGAGAAAGCCGACCAGAACGCCGAGAAGCCAGTCTGGGCGCGTCTGCATATCGAGGGTAGCCCCGGCCAGAGTCGCGAGGAGGTCAAAGGCCCGCCAGTGGAGTTTGGGGACGAGGAGAGGCAGTGTGCGATCGCATTGCGGGACTGGTGGCTTGCAGGTCAACGCAACGTCAGTGGGAAGGCGAAGGATGGTGATGGCAAGCTGGACGACAGTCATGAAGTGGAACTCTAGGAGACACGTGCGACGATGCGTGTATGATGGTGTACGATAGCCTGGTCGCCGCCGAGCCGATGGCAGACTTCGGTGGCGATTCACAATTGCGCGAGCTTCTCGCTTGGCACCGGGTTCCTACATGCTAAGACTTCGAGCCATCTTTGATAGCTACGGTAGCTACATATAATGCTTCGCGTTGAGATGCGTAGCGTAAACGGCTAGGCAGGGAGCGCGCCATTGTTTCCGAGCCCTTTCCAGTCGATGAGGCCGTCTAAAATACCTTCTTCGAGTTGAGAGATCTGTATAGAATCCTGCTAAGTCTAGTTCTACTACTGAACTTGATAGAAAATACTCTGTGTTTCCTGCTAGAGCCCACACTTTTACTGTAGTATATTCTTATAACTTTCCTGCTATCATTTCAAAAAGCACTCTAGATGATGATCCATTAGTATAGTCACTGTTACAAGTATATCTACAAAGGTTTTAGAATAGCACCCGTATAAGAAGTAGGGTGGAGTTAGCATTAGACAGTTAGAGATTTCGATGTACATCATAAGGTGTCTCTGTCAGATCAATCTCATTTTCATTAAAATTACTGACGGGTGGTCTGCAAACAGTAGCCAGCGCTAAGGGCGGCGTATAGCCGGGCACTTACCGAAGTAAAAGTTCCATTCACTTCAGTTATTAGGTGCCGCACAAAAGGTGACTGTCGTCGGCCACTTGCATGGTCATCGTCTTGCTGTAATACTCATGCAGACAGGCCATTACTGCACAGCGCTTCCGGGAGATTCCGTGGCAAGAACAAGTACGATTCACGCTTCTCTCGGGCGACGGCCTTCTGGCAACACGAAGGCTCTTCCATCGGAAGCGCTGCCGTAGAGCCGCACCTTGCGGACTTGGATGAAGGGCGCAAAGACATGGATGCCAGAATCTTGAAGCATGAGATCGACGCCAGGCTGGACACGCCTAACGACTCTCAGCTTGGATCGAACGGAGGACCAGTCTACACCAATGGTAGCGCAACCAAGCCCGCAACTGGCGGCGACGGAACAGCACCACACGCTCCTTCAGTACCACCAGCGACCCGGCGTGCGCCACAGACCTCGAATCCGATGACAGCCGATACGATAGACAGTACATCCAAACGGGCCCCGCGCAACAGAGGAAAGAAGCCGAATTACGCGCAGATCCATGCCAAGCCGTTGCCACTGGACATTCACCCTCTACCTGCTTTCCATCCGAGCAACCCGATCTCGTTACTAAGACTATGCTATGTCTATCTCTCACAACTGCTCATCACGCGGCCCACTTCACATCCTTCGCAGCAGGAAAAGTATATAGCCTACTTCCATCCCGCCTCCAGGACCATCGAAGTCACAAATCCAATATACGCGCGGGCACTCTGGGACTCTGGTTTCTTCGGCAAGGGGTCGTTATCACGCTCCGAGCCAAGCTGGCTCAATCGCGAGAAAACTCGGAGGCGGAAGGAGCGGGCGGAAGCGAAGGCTGAAAGGGATGGTGGCGGTGAGAGATTAGCTGCCGAAGATGTGAGGGCGAAGCGGCGAGAAGAGAGAAGACTCTTCAAGCTGGAGCGAGCTAGACTTGAGCGAGAGAGGATTGAGAGGCAGAAGGCGGTGGAGGAGGGGCGTATGACGAAAGAAGAAGCAGCGAGGTTGGAGGCCGCCGAGGGTGAGGCGGATGCTATGGGTGGCGCGGAAGTTGATGAGAGGCTTAAAGTCGACGCGACCTCCGAAACACCTCCTGGAAAGTCTGACGACCCTCCATCTGTGGACGGACAGGCCAATCGCTGTGTGAAAGCAAGTGATATACCCTCGAACAAGTCTACTGCAGCACCACCAACACCGACAACAACAAGAAACACGCAGCAGCAAGCGGAAGAAGACGAATTGGAAGACGAGAAAGTGTTCGACCAAGAACACCTTCAATTGTCGCCCGAAGAAGCTTTTTTCCTCTCATACGCCCTCGGTGTCCTCGACATCGTCGTCCTCCCACCACCAGATATCTTCTCGCCTCCAATGTCGCCAAGATCAACCCCCCTATCCGCAGCGAAGTCGCTCTCACCACTCGCGCTCATGTCGCTCTTCGCAGAGCATGCGGAGTCCTCTATCCACACCATCCCATCACTCAACCTACCGTCCCACCTGGCCGCTCCCAAGATCGCCGTCAACGATCAGCGAATGCACGCCCGCGCGGTCTCGCATGCGATATACACAGCACCATTCGTCTTGGACCCCACGGAGACCAGCCTCAGAGTGCCCGTCGATGCGGCGCCACTGCACTCACCGACTTCGCCGCCGCCGACGCTGTCCCTGGCACTCGAAGGTCTCACCACTCATCCGGAACCCGACAATCAGTTCATGACCCGCTACGCAGTCTACCACCACTTCCGCTCCCTCGGCTGGGTCGTGCGATCGGGTATCAAGTTCGGAGTCGACTACCTCCTGTATCATCGTGGACCAGTGTTCTCGCATGCGGAGTTCACCGTCCTGATAATGCCATCTTATGTGGACCCCTGCTGGAAGTCTGGCCCTGGTGCTGAGCGCATGAAAGAGGTCAGGAAGATGAATTGGTGGCAGCTGCATTGCGTGAACCGCGTACAAAGCCAGGTGCTGAAGAGCCTGGTACTGGTGTATGTGGAAGTGCCGGCCCCTTTCGAGGACGGCATTGGGGTCGCTGAAATGATGAAGAGGTATAAGATCCGGGAGGTCATCATTCGGAGGTGGAGTCCGAACAGGAGTCGGGACTGAGATTACCCAGGTCCGTAATTTGTACAAAGACCGTGAAGTCTCCAGTTTCGGGGAGCACACTTCACGCTGCCACGTCAAAGGTCTCAAGCCTTCATACTCTCCCTCAGCATGGGTGCCACCTGCTTGCGACTGGCGCTCACGTTGCCTTGTTGCCATACTTTGATGGTTTGCTCGTCTGATGTGGACTCGCTTGTGGTCACTACGCCCGAGCTCGCATCCCGCAGGTTGAGCTTCTCGGCAGCCCGCTCGACGAAGCGTTGCGATCCCTTCTGACCATGCTCTGACAGTGGTAAAACGAGTAGTTCACGCTTGAACTCCTTCGATTCATCCTGAAATGCTGTCATGACCGCAAAGATGTCCAGGTGTCTAGAGGTGCCGAACTCGCGTAGGGACTTGAACAGCTGGTCGTTCCTGTTGCCCGCCTTTGACTTCAGATGGTCGACAGGCTTGACCACCGAACTGATGCCGAGGGTCAGGCTTCCCTCAGTCCAAGATTTATAGTCCTTCCTCAAGACATCTTCAAGCGACAAGCTGTCCAAATCAGCTTTCGCGGCGCTGATCTCATCGAAGAATTTCTGCCGGTCGTAATCCTTGCCATACCTGGGCGAGACATTGATCTTCGCTTCCAGATACCGTACAGCTTCGACATCATGCTCGGTCGTCTTGAACTTGTCTTGGAGGTTCTGAGTATCGATCAAGATGGCGCCCAAGGCGAGCTTTGCGACTTGCGCGTCCCAGCCGGACGTGTATGCGGAGTCGTCGACAACGCCGTCGGAGCTCTGAGCGTTGGCGGCCCCGACAGAGGACGAGGCTGATGAGATGGCGTCCCATGTCGATCGTAGGTTATTGACGACGAGACTGGAGCATGAGCCAGATTTGGTGATGATGCGAGGTTCGGCGGCGGTTGGGATCTTGCCTTCATCTTCGTGGTGGTCGATCACGCCGGTGATGGCGTCGAAGTAATGTTTCCCAACTTCACCGGGAAGGACGTTGTGATCAACCAGCATCCACGAAGCCTTTTGCAAGGCCAAAGGCAGTCTCCCGAGATCGTCCAAATTGATGAGGTCTTCTGGTTTGCAATCGGCATGTCGCAGGAGAGCCGTAAGCTCGGGTCGCAGAGGCAAGTCCGACGCCGGAATGTTGACAACCGGGATCAAGAAGTGGTTCTGTCGTCTCGCCTGTATCTTGCTTGACTGCAGGTAGCCGTAAACCAGAGCGCAGGCTATCGAGTCGAGGTCCGCAGACTCGTTGCCGATGACGAACGATGCCGTGCCTTTCTGCTGCAACGCCTGCTGCAAGTGTCGCTTTGCTTGCCTCAGAAAGGTGCGTACGGTGATCCGAGACATGCCGGCCGCTCCAGAAGGGAATATGAATAGCGTGCCTTCCTTTGTCGGACAAAACGTGATGCAAGTGAGGTGAATAGCTTTGCTCGGCGAAACGCTCCCCGCAATTCACTGTGGGGCCCTGTCAGGCTGCCTCGTGGACTTCCACATATCTACTTTCCATCATCTTCTCTGCCTGCATCTTCACAATTCCACCGCGCACACCCGACAACTGGTCATGGACCAAGCAGCTCTGGGCAAGAAGGCTCTGGCCGACGGCAGTTTTGAAGCAGCCATCAAACACTACACCAACGCTCTCGCACAGTCGCCAACGTCGCCGGTGTACCTGATCGGGCGTTCCACGGCATACCAACGCGCAAAGCAGTATGACGAGGCTCTCAAAGATGCAAATCGCGCCGTAATCGAGGCGAGGAAGCGCGCCAAGAGGGAGCTGATCGTGGAAGCCCAATTTAGACGAGGAGTCGCACTGTACTCGCTGGAGCGATATGGCGACGCGGAGTTCGTCTTCGCGATAGTCAAGCGCATGGACGAGAAGTACAAGGGTCTTGATCTGTGGATGAACAAGTGCAAAATGAGCTTGTCGAAACTGGGCGAGGACAGTGCGGCGAAGAAGGATAGGACTGTGGAGGAGGTGCCCACGGAAGCGGGGCTGGAACGCGGCAGTGAGGTAAAGACCGGTGGGCTGAATGGCAACGAGAAGACCCAAGCCAGCAGCAGCAGCAGCAGCGCACCGTCGTCAACAACGACTACAGCGACCACAGTTCCACCAACGAGCATCCAATCTCAGCAAACACCAGCCGACAAGATTCGGCACGACTGGTACCAAAACGCCCAGAACGTCTACTTCACGCTCCTCGCTAAGGGAGTCCCGCCAGATAAAGCCCAGATCGACATCGCAGCCCGCTCTCTCAGCATCAGCTTCCCACTTGCCACCGGATCGAGCTACGATCTCCACCTCGAGCCGCTGTCCGGCGAAGTCCTTCCGGAGCAGAGCAGCAAAAAGATCTTCTCCACCAAAGTTGAGATCGTACTTGCAAAGAAAGTCCAGGGCGAGAAATGGAAGACCCTCGAAGCAGCCGACGTCGCACTCGAGCCCTCCACTACCGGCGGTGCAGCGATCATGGACGCAGTCAAAGCAGCCATCACAGCTCCGGCTTATCCGACTTCTTCCAAGCACGGCGCGAAGGACTGGGATAAAGTTGTCGCGGAGGCTCAAGCTGCGGGTAAAGACCCCAACGCGAAGCCTGGCTCGCTCGAAGACGACGACGATTACGAGGGTGGCGACGAGGCGAACCACTTCTTCAAGAAACTGTTCAAGGGGGCGAGTCCAGAGGTGCAGAGGGCCATGATGAAGTCGTACACCGAGAGTAACGGCACGGCGCTGAGCACGAACTGGGAGGAAGTGAGCAAGGGCAAGGTGGAGACGACGCCGCCGGATGGGATGGTGGCGAGGCCGTGGTCGACTTGAGCTGGGCAAGATGAAGCGAGGAGCATGACGATCTGTGAAATGATTGATTGAGCGTTGAGCACGGCGTTCGGGGGTCAGGTGCCAGAGCACGCTCTGATCGAGTTTCGAATGGCCACAATTAGCCGTTGTTGATCCATGAGCGCTGTCTATCTGCGGCCATTAGCATAGCCAATGGAAGACGTGGCTTCATTACAAACCGCAAAGAGCCGTACATCTTCGTGCAAAACAAACCCTGCTTTCTCCTGCCGATTGCGAGAGTCACAAGGTGATCATCAATTACCCCAATGAAGTCAAGACCGAGAGTCTATTCGTATACGGACAGTACCCGTCTGATAGTCTCGTAGAGCTCAAAGTATTCGGTAATGGTGTTCCCGACATCGGCAGCCGTACCCTCCGCCACGAACTCGGCGGAATAAGAGGGACGGTCCCAGTCATATACCCGGCCGTCGTCGGCTTCCATAAGAGCATTGAGGTCCGTGGACTCGAGGGCGCCGCCAGAATCTGATATTTTCGGCCTTTGCAGATTCAAGTTTGGAGATTACGTCGTTGAGAAAGGCGAGAATCCACTTGGAAGAGGTCTCCATATTTGACGCCATCAGCAGGTCTGAGTAAGATGGGTGGCTGAGCAGCTGCGCCGTCTATGCGTGGATCTTGGTCGAATCCTTCCAGATTGGCAGATTCGCTCGCCGTCTTTCGCGATGAGCGTAGTGGAAGCGACGTTTTATCTTTGATCGATGAGCACTTTGCAACACAGTCCAGTAGTTTACATCTGTCCATTGCAAACGCAGCTTGCCCTCGATGCGGCCCGTGCCTTGCTCAACTTCGTCGACGATGCTGCTGTCAATGCCTTCAAATTCTGCCGGAAGGGCCCACATAGAGTGCGAATCGCTGTAGCAATTGCCATGATAGGTCTCTCTGTTTTTGCGAAGAGCCTCGTCGATCTCTCGCAGCTCTCTTTGTCCATATTGATCCAGCCCAAGGCCCTTCCGCTCGAAATTAGCAGCCAGCGCTTCAGTAGACATTGCGACTAGGGATCCGCGGGCTCGCCAACGTCGTGGACAGCGGCAAGCAGCCGGTGCAGGTCATCAGGAAGAGCTGTATCGGAGTCGAATTGAAAGAAAGGCGTCTCAGCTTCTTCAGAGGCGTTGCGAATGATTTCTCCCGTGGAGACGGCAGCATAGTACTCCAGGTACTGCCGCTTGCAGAAACGTTCATTCTCGCTGTTGGTAAGGGGCTGGAACGCGTTGGCGAACGTTGCTGTTTCGGGTGTCGCGGTCAACACGATGTAGTCTTGCAGTGCTCTGGACTCCCCAATCACATCGCTGGCGTCTGAGATGATGGGACCCGGCGGTTGCGATAAAGATTTGAGGCGGTGCTGGCGGCACGACGAATGACTTGGCTGTCATGATTGCGGTTCCCAAGATGTCTGGTGAGTGAGTGTACGGTGAGGCATTCGAATGAGTTGCGTGCAGCATTGTTCGCGAGCTGCAGCCGTGATAACGGGCGGAGTCTGTGAGTTTAAGCGGCACAGCAACCGACCTACCTATCTCGACAACTAGCCCATGCCCTCTGCGCAAAAGGATGGAGCTATGGAGGAGCGACCCGTCTGTGCAGCTCGCAGTGGTCACAGTGCTGGGCTGGCCATCATGTCTTGTCCTCAACGGGAGACTCAAGTATCCTTGGCGTCGGCGCGTAGCTGTCATGTCATAGCCGAGGCGTGGGTGGCGCCTTGAGCAGTACTACCCTCATACAACCTGCCTCTGGTCTTACCGTAGACTTGCTCACTATGCTACGTGGAATTACATGGGGGGAGACGTGGTCGAGATATGGGACGGTCGAGTAATTGGTAGGCACTAAGTAGTGAAGAAGGAAAAAAGGCGCGTCCGAGGGGAGCACGTCACGAGCTCTCGGAGCCTATCATGCCCCCGCACTTAACTCCATCTCCTACACATCCATCCATCATCCCACCACCGAGACATCTGCACCCACAGCAATCATGGGCGGCAAAGACGACGACAAGGAGCCCCACGGCTTCCCTCACGACCTCATCTCGCAAATGCGGCGTGACCACGACAAGTTCATGCGCGAGATCCAAGAAGACAGCAAGCGCCTGCAGCAAGAGCTCGAGCGAGACATCAAGCCATCATCACCGGAACGCGGCAGCTTCTTCGTGAACTTCAAAGACTTCATCGACAGCAATCTGAACAGCTTGGCCGAGAGCTTCCGGAGCTTGCCGGACAATATCTCGGCTATCAGGGCGAGGATGGAGGAGGAGCGCGAGCGCAGGAAGCAGGAGGATGCGGAGGCGTGGAGGAGGTGGACGGGCATCGAGGAGACGGCGGATCATTGTCACATAGTGAGGGATCGGGCGTCGAAGGAGGAGAAGCAGCAGGCGGTTGATGCGACGATGCAGTTGTTACGGGAGTCATGGAGACGGAATGAGAGTCTGCCGTTTCATAAGATCCAGGAGCTGTATAAAGATGACGACTGGATGGGCTCGCTAGATGCATGGGCGAGTCCGAGACTGTCGCCAGGTGGTGCATGCTACTACCAGCCGGACTACGGGTACAACGCACCTTCTACGAATATTTTCCGAGGTGTCTGGAACCGAGATCGATGGCTCAGTATTCCCTGGTTCAAACACAGCCCATACTCTCCCATCAATCTTGAGCACCATCCGGTATTAGAGGGTCAGCAGTTCAAGTGGCGGCCAGCGTTCGAAGATCTCCTGGACGCGTCTCTGGACAAGCCCATGCTCTCGCGGGAGCAATTCGGCTTCCGTCCACCTCAGGGTCTTGCGCAGTCAACACGCTCCGGACCTGGGCTTGATTGGATGCTGAGCTTACAATGTCGTGGCATACTGCCTCCGCAGTTGCCTTTCCTGCTATCATTCCAACATGTGACCAAGGAACGAGTGGACCAGGTATTGAAGCAGGACGACCCAACATCTCCAAGAATTTTTAGAAAACTGCTCAGTCATGACGTGGACCTGTTGGTTGACGAAGTTGCTACGCCACCGGCCCCCAGCAAAGCTCCGCAAGCTTCGTTCCCGCTCAAAGTGCCTCTCATGCAGGAATTCGATGAAACTGCCGAAGAGCAAGAAGCAACGAAGTGTCCAGTCTACAATGGTGACATGGACGAACAAGACTACCGGGATCTCAAGGCCTTCATCGACAGTCAGGGCGAGGTGAGCGAACAGTCATTCGTGGAGATGATGGAGGGCTTGAAGGAGAAACACCATGATGATGATACAGTGGGCGGCGAGGGGCAAGACTCAGACAGTTCGAAACGTGAGGGTGCACAATACGCCTATGAACGCGTCCAAGAAGCAATGAAGCAGGGCGACTTTGACAGGGCCAAGATCTGGCTATTGCTGTGGCAGGCTGCTGGTGCGAAGAGCATCAAAGATCTTCTGCAAGACGAGGAGAGGCTTGATCAGGAGGCTGAGGCTCTTGGTCTGGATAGCTCTGAGTCCGAAGCGAGGGTGGCTGCTGCCGTCGTGCCGACGAGCAAGGATGTCTCAACGCAAACCCAGGAGGCACCTATCAAAGTGGACGTCCTATCTTCGCTCACCACCACGTCGACTACCCGGCTGCCGGATGGCACTGTAACCACCAAGGTGGTTTTGAAGCAGCGGTTCGCCGATGGTCGCGAAGAGGTGGAGGAGAAGATCCACACTTACCAGGATCAAGCCAAAAGGGAACCCCTCCAGCAGGCTGAAGGGACCCACGAGCCGAAGAAGAAAGGCTGGTTTTGGACGTGAGTTGTTGTACGAGTGCACATGAAGTTGACGAAGGAGATGATGATGGCTTCGGCGTTGGCTAGATAACCCTGCTCGTTTATATTGGTGATGATTAACTCCTTGCCATCCCGCTGTGGACCCGACGTCGTCAGCGTGATGGAGGCACGTGCCCCCTCGGCTGGTGGTCGAAGCTTCTCAGGGTTTGGGCGATAAAACCTGGGGTCCCCTCGGTCTAGCGCGCAAGCTAAACGGCGTCGACGTGGGGTGATGAATGAGGCAGGAATGCTCGCGATCAATCACTCCGGCGTGTCTTTGGTATATCGCATAGCATACACAAGTCCGTGTGCGCTGTCTGGAGTTCTGAAGTCTCCTCGCTTCAGCCCCAATTACGGTATCCGTCAATTGCCGCTTAGAGCAGATCTTCCCAATGCCAAACCCCGCATCGCGTGAGACAGGCAGGTCACGAGGTAGAGGTACATGAGGTGTACCTCAAAGCCACGTTTGTTTTCCTCCCCTTCGGTCCCTTATCTCCTTCAATCATCCTCAAACCCACACTACACCTCCTCACAACGTCTTTTCAGATTCCAATACCGGCGCGATGAGTGCAATCATTGAGGAGGACGGCTCGTATGAGCCAGTCAAGGTCCTCATTACCATGCATGAGGGGATGGACGCCATGGACTTTGTTGGTCCATTGGAGGTCTTCTCCCACGCCCAGCACGATGTTAAGAACCCAGGTGTGCATTCATGACCTATCGAGCATTTGAGGATAGATGTGCTGACGAAGATGACGAGCAGAATCCAAGGCCTTCCGCACCATGTTCGCCGGCCCTTCCGAGCACGTGCTCTCCAACCAGGGCGCGTCCTTCCGCGCTCACATGGACTACAGCGAGGCCATGAAGCGTCTCGCCGAGATCGATGTCCTTGTCGTCCCTGGCGGCAGCACCGAAGGCGTTCTCAAGTCCAAGGGCCAGCCGATGGCCCTCATCAAGGCCTTCACTGAGCTGCAGAAGAAGAACCCAGCCCGTGAGCGTACGCTCATGTCGGTCTGCACCGGATCCCTGTTCCTCGCCGAGCTGGGCATCTTGAGCGGTTTGGCAGCCACCACGCACCCGGACTACATCACGAAGATGGAGATCATCTGGTGAGTCATCCGTAGACCACCACCTACCTATGCCCAAGCTAACAGCTTTCCCTCACAGTTCCAACGCCGCCATCCGCGACATGGCCGACCGCTGCGATGTCATGGAAGCCCGCTACGTCGTCAACAACCTCCGCTTCGAGCTCGGCGAGAACGAAGACGACAACCCTTACATCATGAGCAAGAAAGAGTACAAAGACCACAAGCGCCGCAAATCCTCCGCGGGCTCCATACAAGAAGTGTCCAACGGTGGCCGCCGCCCGTCCAGCGCCCGCAAGGGCAGCATGAGCCTGAAGATGAGCAACATGCGCCGCGAGAGCGTGCTCAAGCGTGCCAACTTGCGCCTGGGCGGGCTGCGCGTGATTACCTGCAGCGGTGTCACTTCGGGGATCGACGGGGCGTTGTACCTTGTGGGCGCCCTGGTGTCGGATGATTCCGCCGATGAGGTCGCTCGCAAGATGTGCCACGATTGGAAGAAGGGCACCGTTGTTGACGGCACTGATGTTTAAGCGTAGGCGTTGGAAGGAGAATCGCGGCGTATGATGACACTGTAAGCTTAACAATATGGGTGATGAGCGATTTTGGAGGGAGCCATGGAGATGCTACCTCGAGACAAAGCGTACGAGATGCAGTAGCCTCGAGGCTCTGCTGATGTGACTCAAACGAGACATGTGAGCAACGTGTTTCCCGAGTTGAAATGCTGCTTGCGCGCGTGGCGTTTCGATTCGGCCCCGGGGAACCCCCGGTGTTCTCCAAGACCGTGCAGTGACCGCAACCATGCTTGGATGCCTTTCCACTTCAGCACCAGCACCCTTTCTCTCGTGTGACTCGCCTGTATCAGCCTGTAACGTGGTGGTCAACGACTTTGTAAGCACTCCGCAGTCCCCCCCCCAGCTTCTCCGGGCTCGGCCGAGCAAAAGCAACCGCAGTACCCGCAACTCCCTCCCCTCACCAATCTCACCTCCCATTGCCACGCTCGCCGCGATGAGCTACGACGACTCAAATGGGCGGAAACGCTCGCCGAGCCCCACGGGCGATGATGCGCAGCAAGGGCGACAGAGGTCGCGGGCGGCGTGCGCGCCGTGTCGGCAAAGGAAACGAAAATGTACGCCTCCCTCGCGCTAATGAGTGACTGGAGGTCGAGGCTCACTGAGAGGTAGGGTATGTCACTGTTCTCGTCGCGTGAAGTGGCTCTTGTTGCAATGCTCTGCAACACGAACGGCTTGCCACAGACTGTTCTGCGCACTTCAAGCCGAGCGCGCTTCCTCACTGATATCGCCTTCACTCTCCAGCGATGGCAAGTACCCGTGCAGTACTTGCGTACGATATGAATACAGCTGCGAATACACCACGTCGAGGCGGATATCTCACATTCACAATGGCGATGTGCCGCCGGAGCTACCGCCTCCTCCGGAAACGCAAAAGACACAACCAAGCATCTCACATCTGCAACAGCGTCCATTGACGGCACCTGGCGCCCGCTTCCACCATCGCAGCATGCTGGACCCGGTCAAGACTCGGTTCGTGCGCGCCAACTCCGCCATCGCTTTCCCCCGGATTCTGGGCATGGACTTGGAGTCGGAAAGCATACCTAGACTGCACTCATTCGCCTGGCATTGCGGTATCCGAGCCGAGGTGCCCGAGGAGACTCTCGACATCACGACGATGATGACCTGGAATGATCTTCAACGGCTGTCGAAGGTCTATTTCCAGATCCCGAACATTGAGTTTGGCATCATTGACGAGATGGACTTCCAGGATCAGGCTGCCGCGCGTTATAGTAACTGCAAAGGCCTCAGTGATTTTGACGCGGTGATTCTCGGTGTTGTTGCGCTGGGCTCTTTCTTCTCGCCTAATCCACATCCGCGCGAAAACGACTTCGTGCTGGCCCAACGCAATCTGATGATGCAGAAGTCGGTCAATCATCCTACTTTCAATAGTGTAGCTGGATGGGTGTTGCGCACGATTTACCTCCGACTCACGTCAAGACCGCATGGCTCCTGGATCTCGAGTTCGATCGCGATGCACCAGGTAGAAGGCAGCGGCCTCTTCAAGGAAGTCTTCACCATTGCTGTGGTCTACCCGGCGGTGCCGACGTCAGACCAAAAGATTGCCAAAGCACGCAGACGGCTGTTCTGGGTGGCTCGAGCGTTGAATGTCATCCTCTCGTTCGAGTACGGTCGATCTCGCGTCAGCTTCGATATCATCACGACAAAGCGATTCGCCCTCGAGCATGGCTTCTATGCCCATCAGTTCGTCGAGCTCGCAGAACTCCTCCCAAATGATTGGGTCGACAGAGAGCGGGAGCCAGATCCACCGGGTTCACTTTGCAACGCCCTGAATAAAATTGAGGCTATGAAGACGGATTCGCTCTTCATTCAGCTGCTCAAAGCTGATCTTGCATTTGCTATTTACCGGCGCCTGTGGCTCATGAGTCTCACCGACGCGAAAGATCGAACCGAGACGGTCATCGCCATTGGTCGAGCCGCTCTGACCGCCAGCGAGAAGCTGCTCGAAACCCGCACACCGTGGTGGAACGTCGTCCACGCTCCGTTCCAATTCCTCTGCGTCCTCATCGCAATCGGGACGCCAAAGGGCCTAGCCAATGTACAGGACGCCCTATCGACCTTGCATCGCATCGCAGAAGTGTACGATACGCACATGACGAAGGAGGCGTACAACCAAGCCGCCAGCTTGGTGCGGATGTCTCGCCGACGCAAGGAGAAGGAACTGAGTGCCCTCAACAGTCTGCCGGACGTACAGCCATTTGAGGATTATCCGTCGGCCATCAGCAGAGGGAGTAGTGTGGGGCTTACGGATGTGCCCAACTTCGACTGGAGTCAGATGGATCTCGCTTTTGATTGGGAGAACTTCTTGAATCCGGAGCTGGTCATATCTTCGGCGCAGGCGACGCAACAGATGCAGCCGCAGAACGGGATGATGGATGCGGCTTTTGCGCCGGGTATGCCGTATGCGACCCAGGGCTTCAATCCTCCGAGATGATTCCTCGACCTAGTGATTTGTCCGAGGCATCAAATCCTACTGGAGTTTACTCCGGGTCTTGCAAGATCTACCGCCACGAGTGCGCTGAAAGTGTCCTGGAGGTGCACGTCGCCGTAGCCACCTCCCTCGCCTACCTCCGCACCGGTACCGCAGACGCAGCCGGGAAACTCCACACGACGAGGCCCACCTCAACACTCTCCTAAAAAGCTTTCTGGCGCTTCGACGAGGCCGGGCAGGTTCGGCGCTGCCAGGCCTGGTTCCCGAATCTGCTGGCCGGGACCAAGACAGCAACGGGTGGCGGTTTCGGGAGTGCGGTCGTGCAGTAAGCGACGCCGGCGGCACTGTGTCCGACGATGCAGCAAAGATGTAACGGGACTGAACCCGCAGGATCTTGATACGGCGACGTGCGCGGCAGCATTGGAGTTGAAGTCCTTTGGAGACATTGATAAGGCCTGGGGAGATGACCTGGTGTGCCGGACGATCCACATGATATTTGACGCAGGTCCGGCTTGAGGTGCACTGTCCGCATGTGAGTATAGCTTGAGCGCATGCATTTTGTCCGCTCGCTGATCATAAGCAGGTCAGCCGCAATGGAGGTGGCGGCCCGGACAACATCAAGTGCACGAAGATTGACTGCAGCGCGGAGGAATTCGATGATGCTCTGCTCTATGGCAGCGCCGAGGAGTTGCACGCGTCCTCGAGCAAATCTCGCTGTCGAGAGAAGCGGGGCTAGAGAGAGGACTTGGAAACAGTGACCATGCTTCGATTCGGCCGTTAATCATCATACTGTTACATGCCAACGAGCGCTGTGCATCTCACTCCCAACTCCACCATACTTCGATACTCCCCACCATTCCTGCAACGCTTCTCGAACGAACGGCTCACACGTCTCGGAACCCCGACTGCTTCGCCACCAATTTTCAAACCACGACAGCGACGAACACTATTCAGTCTTCACAACCCAAGCGGATTCTCTCCCGTCTGCGGATTCCCACCAATCCGATCCCCACCAGGCTTCTCCCTCTTCTGCTTCTCCTCGTCACTCTCTCCCGCGACCCCCATCTGCTTCTTGCCGTACTCCTGCGCGTCGAGGAAGGCCTGGCCGTTTGTGTTGCCCACGGCGCCCACGACGTGGCCGACGGGTTTGAGGGCTGTGTTGAGGACTTGGCCTAGGGGGTCGCCGATGGGGGAGAGGAGGCCTGGCGGTTCGGATTAGTCTCTAGGGTGTGGCAAATGTGCTGGGGAAACGGGGTGGTGACGGCCGACCTTTGCCGTTCAACGGGCCTTCGGGGGCGATGTCGGGCATGTTGTCTACTGCTTTCTGCATCGATCTCGCGGTGACTATGGGTCTAAATAATTTTTTTGGGTCTGTTCTCAGGATGAGGCTGTTGGGATCTTCGTCAAATTGCACCGCTTAATGGGCGTAGTTGGAAAGCAATGGTGGGAACGGTAATGTTTCCAGAAGTCTAGATCCGAAACAAAATCAAGATATCTAGAAGCCATAACCTTCGAGTCAGGACTCCACATGGCTTTTGCCTGGCGGCGGTCTAGCGGTACACGAGCGATGACGAAGTTGGAGGCGCCTTCGGACGTGTCGCTGATGGTGTGTAGATCTGCGGTGGCTGTCCGCGGAGCTGAGAAGCATTCCAGCAGCTTCCCGCTGCTTCAACAGCACCTGCTGACACACTAGTGTAGCGCTGTACATGTAGCTTCCTGGTCACAGTGGTGGCACATGGACGGCGAACGTGCAATGAGGAAAGGAAGGGTGGAGAGGTGGGAGATCGGCGTAAAGAAAGTTGGAGCTGTCGCGGATCGCGGCTGGGTAGAAGATGCCAAGACATATGATGCTGGTGTGACTTTGCCCTGTGCTGGAGGGACATGTGAGCTTACATCTATCAACTACATGGGGCGGTTGGTGTCGGTTGGTGTCGTGCTGCCCGAGCATTGTATGCATAGCATGGTCTTGTGGATTCGTATGGCTTAGCTTTCCGCCGTATATACATGTGACTCCTTTCTTCAGGGCCTCCCGCCGATGGCTCAGCCGGAGCAAGAGGCGTCGCCCATCACCCGCCCCCTCTAGCCGCCAGTCTTCATGCGTGCGATGCTCCTCTGACTGATCACGACCCAAAAAGATCTCCAGGCAGCGATGGCGCGAACGTGCGACCTTTTCACTCCTCCCACCTTACCCCTGGCTTGCGACTCGCCTTTTGCCTTTCCCGATGCTATGCTGAGTACTCGTGAAATCCGAGTAATGCTGCGACTGTGCCTCTATTTACGCCTTGACCCTTTCTCGTCGTGGTCTTATTCAAGCGAAGTATATGCGTCCAATTCCTCTCCATTTCTCCGCCGTCGCTCAATGGGATCGTCTCGTACCTCTACGCCGGGGCCGACTGTTCTTGAGGCCGTACTTCGCCATGCTGGGAAGACCTGCGACCCGTCGTCAGCACTGAGCGGCGCAAATGGTCACGTACCGCTAGGGGGCGCCTGTGATCAAGACTGCGTGCGGGTGCCATGTCGTAGCCCCGACGCGATGCACAGCCCCCTCATGACACTCGACCTACCTTTGTGTTTGCCCAGCCTAATCTATACGCCGCCTCGTGCGCAAACAACTCGCCAAAGCCCAGCATCAATCCGTTGACAAACGGCAGGAGTATGTTGATTGCAGCTCCCCGGAGTATGCTCCATAATGTGGGTGGTTGGTATAGGATCATGGGGCTGCTGGAAGAAGACGGAGGGTCTGAGGATGAGTCCTGGTTGCTATGGTTGGCATCGTAGTTCTCGCTGTCGGAGGGAAAGGTGGTCTGGGATTCGGAGAGGTCGCGAGAGGCCATGTTGGGTGGATCAGAGAGTCGCGCGAGGTGCGGAGGAGGTGGAGAGCGCGGGCAGGGCTGGGAGAGGAGCGAAAGGGCGATGGCGTAGATGTCAGTGAACGGCTTCTACCCTCGATGCGGCTTTCGGAGGCTCATTGCAGGGGAAGGAGAGGCACGAGTCATGCATCCTTGGTGACGTTGTGTGGGGGGCAGTGGCCTGGGCGACTTTGAGATACCACAGCTCTTCCGTTGCCAATCACATCCCACTTCCGAACAAATATTTATCTCGAACATCAACGACACCACTCACACCCTCCCTCACAATTCAAGACATACGTAAAGTCTCAGGAGAGGATTCTATTACCATAACACCCGTTCCCAGCTAAGAGTCACGCCCACGATGGACGGCGACCAGGCAGACAAGATCGCTCAGTTCAGCGCCATCACCGGCGCCAACCCCAGCACAGTAGGATTGTACCGCCTCCCCACACCACAAGACAATACTGATGATAACCAGGCACAAGGTGCGCTCGAATCGGCGAACTGGAACCTGGAGGAAGCGGCGAGCCTCTACTTCGCCGCCTCCGAAGACCCGCAACACGACCGCGATGAAGACGAGGAGGAGGAGCAACCTCAGGCAGTAGCGTCCGCACCCGCACCAGCCACATCTTCTCAGTCGTCGCGGAACCAACGCAGACCACCGGGCCAGCGCCCGAAGCAGATGACACTGCAAGACTTGCAACGCGGCGATGACGAGGACGAGGAGGAGGAGGACCCGGACAAGAAGCGGGACCTGTTCGCGGGTGGCGAGAAGAGCGGGCTTGCAGTGCAAGATCCGAGCCGTGGCGGCAGAGGCTCAACCGATCACTTCCAGAATATCATGAACCAAGCCCGGCAGAACCGCGGTCGACCTGGTGGAGACGAGGACGAGCCGCCATCACGCCCCAGCGCCTTCTCCGGCCGCGCGCAAACGCTGGGCGGAGACGATGCGCCCAGTACAGTCATCGAGGATCCAACAGCGAGCGCACCAGGCCGGCAAAGACTCCCACGCGTGACTAGGACGTTGCATCTATGGGCAGACGGCGTCAGCATTGACGACGGGCCACTCTTCCGCTTCGACGACCCGGCCAATCAGCATGTCATGGACCAGATCAATCAAGGTCGCGCGCCGCTCAGCCTGCTGGACGTACAACCGGATCAAGAAGTAGACCTGAACCTGGACCCGCACAAGGACGAGAACTACGTCAAGCCCAAGCCGAAGTACAAGCCCTTCAGCGGCTCTGGCCAACGTCTCGGATCGCCCACACCCGGTCCCAGCGGAAGCACGAGTGCGCCATCGCAACAACCAGCAGCAGCACCCGCGGCCACACCCGCTTCGTCCTCGTCATCACGAACACAAACACCGGCCGTCACCGTAGACGAGTCCGCACCCATCATTCAGCTCCAGATCCGACTAGGCGATGGCACACAACTGCGCTCCCGCTTCAATGCCGCGCACACAATCGGCGACGTTTACGACTTCGTCAACCGCGCATCCGCCACGTCGACGCAGCGGCCCTATGCGCTGATGACGACGTTCCCGAGTAAAGAGCTGAGCGACAAAGCGCAGGTGCTGGGCGAGATGAGCGACTTCAAGCGAGGGGGTGGTGTGGTGGTGCAGAAGTGGACTTAGGAAGGGTTTCGCGAGGCCAGCAGGGCTGGAGAAGCCGGCAGCGGGCATGGCGCGAAAAATGATGGAGATGGAGAGGATAGTGATAGCGGTGGGAATCGCGATACCGGGCCGTGCGCGTGGTTCTGGAAGGAGCTTAGGCGGCTGGTCTGGGATCTTTTGGCGAGTGCAGCAGACTGCGGATAGAGAGGCTACGACTCGTCATCTGCGGCTGCAGGAGGGAGGGGTAGGAACAACCCGTCTCGTGGAAAAGTTTTGAGCGAGCCATAGTCGCTCACGGGCTTACAAATTCCTAGACCTGGGATCGGTCATTAGGCTACTGCACGACTCGACCGACCCAAAACACCGTTGCCAACTCGTCCCCCAGCGTAAAATCATGCTCCCTCCCCAAGCTCCCAGCCCATCGTTCATTGCGCTTACATCCACGGGCGAACCAACTCTGACCTCCCCGGGCCACGCGGCTGATTGATCCTTCACCCCTCGGCATTGATCGCCGCCATCCTTTTAGATCCCTGCCATGAGTCCTGAGACGGCCCCTCAAACACGTCCGCAATCATCTTGAAGAAGCAGACCGGTAACTGCAGCCCATAGACTGCCAGCGCCTCGCTGATAACATCCAGTGCCCATTGCTCCTCGTCGGATTCGAGAGTGCCGTAGTCCTGGCCAAAGGCCATGGCGTCAATATTATCGAGGAAGTAGCAGTTGCAGTATTTCGTCACATCGTCCCGTGTCCCAACGGAACTCGGCCGTGGATTCGACGAATCTGTCGTTGACGGCCCGGATTCGCGGCTCGTTTTCCCACGACGCTCTGTCGGAGGACGCAGGGGCCCGATTTCGACGGCGGAGATCGTGTTCGGCGCGGTCGCGGATGTTGAATAGAGAGCACATGGAGGGGTCGGCTGCATGCCCAGTGGGTTTCCTGACCTCGGAGATTGGGCCGTAGCCGGATTCCATGAAGTCCGGAGCGGTGATGGAGAGGTCGGAGGAGCCTATGCGCACGATGCGGCCGTGTTGCTGCTGGCAGGGCGAGGAGTTTGTGGCAGGTTCGAACGTTGCGTTCCGAGCTGGTCCGTGAGGTGGAGACTGGTGATACGGGCGGCGTGGGGGCCGGGGAAGGCATGCATCGATGCTGCACAGCGGGCCGACGTGCTGCGTGGCGGGGCGCTGCGGTCGATACGACCCCGTGGACACAATCAGTTGGTGCCGCCTAGTGCACAAGGCACAGCAGGCCGTGTCCGGCTACGGCTGGTGCGCTTCGTTGCTGTGTAGGTGTCTCGATAAAGGGGCCAGGTCATGGGCGAGACATGGGCATTGGCCAGATGGCCGTCCCAGGCCCCGTGGTCTCCGGCCAAGGCATCGAAGCAGCAGTTCCCGCCGCGGACCAGACCGAATGAGGCCGTCCAGGGAAAGATGGGCTGTTGTGCATGTCGGAGTCGCATCAGATGATGATGATGACGGGCGTTGCTGCTACGCTCGCGGGAGAGATCGACGGTCGCGTGCCTGAGGCACCAACTCACCACCGCGCCGAGGCTCGAGCTTTCAGCGGCCAAAAGTTCGCGGAGACTCTACGATTGACATATATTGGTCTGTACCCCCGACAGGATGATGCCCAGTAGAGGCCTGCGCATTGCGCGCAGCAATGCGCCGCGGTCACGCTTGTTACAACATCGAGATGTACGCATTGACGTCCTGATTGCTCGAATGCCACTGACAACGACCAGCTCTCCTCCGTCTCCCGCAACACCCTCCCCCGAATCGCCCTCCCACCTCGCTCACCACTCTCCCTCGCCCCAAGCACACGCCAATGGAGAGCTACGACCTTGTCAATACCGACCGTATCGGCCATCCGCCACGCCTCCTCCCAAAGCCCCACCCATCTCCCCGGCGTCGCCGGCGACCCAGTCTCCGCCTCCGTCCCCCCCGACCCCGCCGCAGCCCGCGACGTAACCTCCATAACCCTCGACGATCTCGATCTCTCCCTCGGCCCAGACCCCTCTTCCATCCCGGAGCAGATCGGCTTCTTGCACGAGCATGGACTGAATTATGGGTTTCCTTACATCACCAACACTCTCCAGTACCTCCTTGAACACATCCACGTCTACACCGGTTTGCCCTGGTGGGCGAGTATAGCCAGTACGGCCATCCTCGTCCGGGCGTTGATGGTGCCGCTCTTCATCAAGTCCTCGGACGCGATCGCGAGACAGACGGCCATGACCAGCGTCACAGCCCCCCTCACAGAGCGCGTGAACGAAGCGAGGAAGAAAGGGGACCAAATGGGGATGCAGATCGCCATGAGCGAGTTGATGGCTACGCGGAAGAAAGCCGGGATCAGTATGCGGGTGCAATTGCAGCCGATGGTTTTGCAAGGGCTGGTGGGGGTTTGTGGGTTCAAGTTGTTGCGAAAGATGACGGACATCCCCATCCCGGGTCTGAGGGAGGGCGGCTTCGGATGGTTGACCGACCTCACGGTCCCGGATCCGTATGGGATCATGCCGGTGATCATGGCGGCTTCGGTGCATTTGCTGGTGCGCCTGGGGGGCGAGTCGGGAGGGAATGTGGCGCCGCCGCCGGGCTTTCAAAAAATCATGCTCTACGCCATGCCCGGGGCCATCATGTTGGTGATGTCGTGGCAACCCGGCGCGCTGGTGGTGTGGTTCACAGCTACGGGGGCTTTCGGCATGGCGCAAGCATTGCTGTTGAGGAACGAGAAGGTGAGGAGGTGGCTGAAGATTGCGCCGCTGTATAAGCCCACCAAGGAGGAAGCCACTCAAGCAGCGGCGAATAGCCCGTTCGCGGCAATGACGGGATTTGGGGTACAGTCGACGGCGAAGACGAGCACCACGACTGCGGCGCCTACTGGGCAGAGGTCTGCCGGAAGAATGTACTGGCAAGCACCTAATGTCGCTACGCGAGGGCCGGATGGACGGGTCATTGATGTGAAGGCGACGAGGAAGGTGGAGGAGGCGGCGCCGAAGCAGAACGGGTTCATCGCAGATACCATCGCGCGCGGCCGAGAGATTCACACGAACTGGGCAGCGAAGACGGAGAGGAAGAATGCAGAGGGGATTGAGAAGGCGAAGAAGGCTGCGGCGGATGCGTATGAGCAGCGGGCGACGCAAGCGGGGCGGAGGAAGTGAGCAAGCGGACCAGCGACGGGTTGGTCTTGTACACTATTAGCGGGACGCTTCGCTTCGGCGCATCAAGCATATTGTACATTCGGAGATGCGGAGCATGTGTTCTCTATACCCACCAGCCTTGACCATCATACACGGGACAAATGCCATCGCTCCGACAACACCCTCGCTATGCCCGCAGAACATCCCCCTTTCCCCTCTCGGCAGACACCTCATCCCTTCTTCCTCTCCTCAAAGTCGCTCGCCTGCATATTCCTCGTCATAGCCGGCAGCCTCACCACCAACCCGTCCAACTCCTTGCGCATCTCCACCTGACAGCCTAGTCGACTCGTCTCCGTCAACCCGAAGGCGAGATCCAACATGTCGTTCTCATCATCGCTGGGCTCCGGGATCTTGTCGTACATTTCCTCGTCTTCGACTATCACATGGCAGGTGGAACAGGCGCAGGAGCCTCCGCAGGCGCCTTCCATTTCCAGGTCGTGCGACTGGGCGATGTCCAGCAGATTGGAGCCGTCGGAGACGGTGAAGGTGTGGGCGGTGTTGTCGCGGAGGATGAAGGTGATGTGGCGTTCTTCGCCGGGTTTGGGGGGGACGAGTTCGTTGTGCGGCTGAGAGGGAGTGGTCGAAAATGGCCGCGTGGGCGGCAGTATTGATGCAGATGCAGATGCAGATGCAGATGTGGATGCAGCGACAGGCGAGATCCGTGGTGTTGTATGTGACGAGAAGGTCCGACTGAGGGGTCGGCGATGCTTGCATATTTCGCTGAGAAGATTGCGGGTTCGGCTGGGGCGTGGGGGGGTGGTTCGCCAGGAGGAGGAGGCGGCGGAGATGAGGATGCGGCAGGGTGATTGGCGCTGCGCCATTGTGGTGGTTGTGGGTACCGGGTGGTGTCTCAGGGCGTCAGCGTTGGTCCGACTCGTAATTGCATACCTCGAGCCCTCGACCACATGTGGCAGCTGTCGCAGCGATGATGACGGAGCTCGGGAGTGCGAGCACAGGCCACCGTCACCGCACGCCTACATCCCAGGGAATGCGAACTCTGCAGCTCCTCCCGCGACATCTACGCTACAGCCCCCGGACACACCATCTCACAGACCAGCTGGACGATGGAGAAGCAACAGGCCTTCCCCCTCCCCGCCGCGCGCGGCGAACCCAATCCGCTCCGGCCCTACAGCGCCTACTACCGCGAACCCTCCATCGGCCTTCCCCCATCCCCATCGGCCTCCCCCTCACAGCCCGGCCACGCCGCTCGATCCACCCCTCCCCGCGCAGGGACTTCCGCGGCGATCAGCAGCTCCGCCCGCGACTTGCTCCCCGAGCTGGATTTGGACCTCAGAAGCTCCGCTGGCGAGGCATGGAACCACACCCGCAGTCTGTTCGATGCATTATTATATCGCTACACGAGCGTACTCCTCGCACAGCCCTTCGATGTGGCCAAGACGGTGTTGCAGGTCTCGCTACCGCCGGCAGATCCGGCCGTAGCTGGGACGACCGGGACGCCGCAGCGGCGACGCAGTCCGCGCAGGCGATATCAGGAGTCTGGGAGGGGCGAGCAAACCGACGAGGCGCACGAGAGCAGCGACGACGACATCCCGGACTACTTCTCCTCCGCCGCACCTCGGAGCCGATCGCCGCGCAAGCGGAGACGGACGCCACCGAGCGCCTCACAGTCGCCTACACCGCGGCCTTCGAATCGACGCGATGCGGCCATGGAATATAAGCTGAACCTCAAACGGCCCGACAGCCTCACCCACGCCATCTCGACCCTCTACAACACCTCCGGCGCCATCGGCCTCTGGCGAGCAACCAACTGCACCTTCCTCCACGCCACCCTCCTCCGCACCACCGACTCCTTCATCCGCAGCCTACTGCTAGCCCTCCTCGGCCTCCCCGAAATCATAGGCCCCGAGCAATCCGGTCTCGGCTCCGCCCTGGGCGTCACCGGCAGCCTGGGTTTCTCCGGCCTCGACCTCGCGGACTCTCCCCACCCCTTCGCCAGCCTGCTCGTCGTAGGCCTCTCCTCCTGCCTCACCGGCTTACTCCTCGCCCCACTAGATCTGGTCCGGACGAGGCTGATCATCACGCCCGCCTCCCTTCCTCCCCGGGGCTTACTACAGAATCTTCGCCGCCTGCCGAGCCTCCTCGCCCCATCGTCCCTCTGGCTCCCCACCGCGCTCGCCCACACGATCCCGCAGCTCTTCTCAGCCTCCACCCCCCTCCTCTTGCGCCGTCAACTGAGAATCACACCCGAGACCTCGCCCGCCCTCTGGTCCCTAGCAGCCTTCTCGACCTGCCTGACCGACCTCTTCCTGCGCCTCCCGCTCGAGACACTGGTCCGCCGCGCGCAGCTCCAGCATCTCACGCAGACGCAAGCCGGACTGCCGGTCATCGTCGAGCCGGCGCCTTACCAAGGCGTCCTGGGCACGCTGTGGGCGATCGTGTACGCGGAGGGCGCGACGAGGGTCAAAGACCCGCGCACGGGGATGGTGAGGGTGCGGCGGGGCCAGGGGGTCAAGGGGCTGGTCAGGGGATGGAGGGTGGGGTTCTGGGGCCTGGTAGGAGTGTGGGGCGCAGGCGCGCTTGGCGGAGGCGAGGGGCGGGGGAAGGGCGAGTTCTGAGGTGGCGATCGGAGGCGGAAGGCCCCGGAATGATGGGCGCTTCTTGCGAGCGCAGTGTGCCGGACATCTACGCGACCGGTGGCGGGAAAGGGTCTCACGAATACGCGGGTTGGATTTTCCCATTTCCTCAGATACCCCTGCTCTACTCTGTATAGCGCATGCCTTTCATCGATCAAACCGCTTCAGCAAATGTCTTCTCCTCGAGTCGCCCCGGCTTTCCAAAGTGGGCATTGTTCGCGGTTCCTCGGTGCCCTTGCTCACCGACTCGCTGCCGTCCACACCTCGCTCGGGTTTCCTCCGCGCCAGGAGGAGCAAAAAATCGAAAGTGTCAGACGGCACCTCTACAGAGCCTTCCGCCTGCCCTGCCAGTCCAGACCAGACGTTGGCTCCTCGAGCCCGCGTTCTCGAATCCGGTACATACCCCAGCCTCTCCTTCCAAATCGGGTGTCCTCGCCAACGACGACCAGGCGTTTCGAGGTGGTCTCACCTACTACAGTGGCCACTCAATGCGACTCGTCACGGGATTTCCGCCGTCGCCCTCCTCCACAGATCCAGCATCTCATCCGTATACCGACACAGAGCGTAATGGCGCGCCCAACCGGGGTGAAGGGGCGACTCACGGGGACAGTCGCAAGCCAGGTGTCTAGTGTTGCCACAGGAACGGCAGATGCGGAGGGGCGTGTGGGTGCGGGCTTGAGGGCAGTCAGGTTTGCGGTGGCCCATCTCGCCACAGTCTCGGCAGGCTTGTGTCTCGTCGTCGCTGCGGCGGTGGTGATCCATTTGCATGGGTGAATCTGCGCGAGTTGCGTGCCTGCGCGGTGCTCTCGCGGTCTCACGCCTCCCGACCGATAGATCCTGGTCCTGCATCGCTGAATCTTCCCGAGTCTCACACTTTTTCAACAGTCCGCGGGGCGGCGTCCTGGCCTCACGTCCCCTCCTCTGGAAGGTGTCCGCCCCGTTCCATGAATCTCTCCAAGTCTCGCGCTCGAGCCGTTTGCGGAGCCGCTTCCGATCTGTTTTGATTGCTTCTCGACGAAAAATATTGAGCAGATCATCCGGATCATCCATCCAATCCTCGCTATACGCGGCTGGTGACGGCGCTGGCGAGTACGAACCATGGGCTTTCCTGTTCGAGCCTCTGCGCTGACCTGAGCGTTCCGTCTCATCGTGGTCCTACCAGCGACGATTTCCTCCGCGCCAGCCCCTGCCGCCTCGGCCTCGCCCAGGAACACTACCTCCACCGCCACGTTGACTGCTGCCGAAACCGCCGCGGTCTCCCCGTCCGCCACCGGCTAACGCTCTCGCGCGATCTACCGCTGAGTTCAATGGGTCCATGCCGCGCGGAGGCGCGATGTCCGCGTAGCCTGTGGCGTTTTCCTCCGAGTACCTGTTGAGCTCCCGCATCTTCTCGATGCCTTCGCGTGACCAGCCCCAGTAGTTCCTCGTCGTGCGCTCGGGATCTTTGTAGATGAGGTTGCCCATTGCGTCGATGTCTTGGACATCTTCGGGGTCGGTGTATTTGTCGTAACATCTCAGCATGTCAGCTTGGAGTTTCCGGACTGTGGCTTTGAGTTCTTCATCTGGTTCTCCGGAGGTGACGCCGGTCTCAAAGCCGCCCATCGGGAAAGCGGCCGCCATGAGAGGGTAGCCGCGTGTGCGCTTCATGTAAAGGCCATTGGCGGCAGGTAGATCATGCCAGGGTGCAGAGGGATCGTTTGGAAAGCCGTGTCGGGAAGGTAGAGCGAGAGACGATTCTTCTTGTTCCCTGGTGATCGCTTCTGTAATAGAAGCTGCTTGGTTGCCACTTGTCTGGACGAAGGCGTCCCAGGAGCTAGCCTGGTCGGCTTTCGCTGCGAAAGCGGCGACGCGCGCGAGCTCGGATTCGGGAACAAGTTTTTCTGCACGCCAGATCATGAGAAGATGCAGGACGGCGTCGTAGCTGCGGGTGAGCTTGGGATGTCCAGTGAAAGCGCCGAACGCTGCCGTGAGTGGCACATATCGACGGAAGATCTCCTCCCCACGCGGGTGCCTGATGTTCGGCCCCGTTGGATCGGCGCCGGCGCCGTGGCGTAACTGCATCAGCACATCGCTGACCACATACAGCAGATGCAGCCGCTTGAACTGCGCCTGAGGCGGCTGCTGCACCTTGCCATTGACGATCTTGCCGAGGCCACTGTTGCAATCCTCGGATTTAGTGGTATCTATCCGCTTGCCGGGTTCCACCGGGGGGAAGGAGGCGCATAAGGCAAGAAGCAGCTGGCAGAAAGCCTGGGTCCTCTTGAGGTCCGGGATGAGGGTGGCCAGGACGGTGGTTGTGCATCGCTGGGGTCGTTTCATGTAAGTGCTGCGCCGTGGTGGGCTGAGGTGAGCGAGAGTAGGAATTGACAAACCTCGACGTTACTGCGTGTACATATGTTGGCGGTGAGGTGTAGGTCGCGCAGCAGCTGTGGCGCGACGGCACGTTCTGCCCCGGTGTAGACGAGAGCCTTTGCGAGCTCCTCGCATGCTTCCGGGAGCGGCTTCATGACGAGCTCCACGAAGCGCACAGGCGTCGTCTGTGTGTGTGTGTGTGTGTGTGTGTGTGTGTGTGTGTGTGTGTGTGTGCGTGTGTGTGTGTGTGCGTGTGCGTGTCTGTGTGTGTGTGTATGTGGTGGGGTGTGGGGTGAAGCCGGCGAAGAGAGACGCCGCAGCAGCAGTGGGAGTGTTCTGCTCGAGCCTGAGGCAGCATTTCCCCCTTTTCGAGGCTCGGGATCAAAAGTCGAGTGAAGCGGGCACTGCCCCGTCTCCTTCAGCCGACCACCCACCGCCCAGCCGGTCTTGGGCAGGCGCTGCTGGGCACGTGATGGTCACCCACCATCGCTCTTGCCCGTGGAGGGTCCGGGGGTCGGCCTCGAGACACGAACCCACGAGACTACAGACTGCCAAGCCCACGTGCCTGCTCCGCGCCCGATGATCTCATCTGCCCGGCAGTTGCCCTCTCGAGCATGCACGGGCCGGGCCCTGCAGCTGTCAGCCGGAAGGCCTGAAGGATCACCAAGGGACCGCACCCTTGCGTCAATGTGCTGTTGGGCTCCGCGTCGGTAGTGTCTTTCGTCTGGGGCCGGCACACTGCTCGTTGTCCACTCTCAGATCCGCAGCAACGACGTGGATGTCGTGTGTGCTGTTTGATGGTGTATGAAAAGTCTTGCTCTTGGTCCACCCTTGCCTCCATCCTGCCAGATGTGCGCTTCGTCCTGAGAATCCCGTACCTCACCGCGTCCACACAGTTCGCTTCCGCAGCTCGCAGTCGCTGGGAGCGAGCAGAGGCCAGAGACAGCAGCAGACGGAGAGCATTGCCCGTCTCTCGCACCGTCCCGAAGAGGCTGAGTACTCCGGCCATTGAAAGCGCCGCCAAGGCTGCGGCAAGTCACTCCTGCGCCTCGCCGGACGACTGGCTGCTTGCTCCCCAACCACCAAGTCTAGGATCCGGCTCTCCTCACTACCACCCGCTTGACATGCCCTCGGCGCAAGACATCCGCCTAACCACAGCTCTCGCCGCATCCAAGAGCCCTGCCGTCCATCGATAACACGGCCGCCTAACAGCAAGGGGAAGCCCGAACGATGGGAGCGTCCGAGAGCAAACTCACCTTCAAAGAGGACGTCTTCCGCCTCGCCCGCAAAGACAACATCCCTGCGACTGATCCCTGGTGGTCCCAGTTCTACTCCCTCCCCGAAAGCGCCGACGACGTATTCGCTCTCTGGTCACCAACCGATGTCCGCAATCTCACAGCTGGCAGTGGAGGAGGAGGAGGCGGAGGAGGAGGAGGAGGAAGCCTACACGGCCAGAGCACGCCGCGGAAGAATCTGGAGACGTTGATCTACACCTGCATCGCTCGGCTGGATGATCTGCAGAAGAAGCGATGCTTTCAGGATCTGCATCAGAGCGTGGCGCCGCAGGTGCTGAACTGTGTGAGGATCTTGACAAGGTTGCTGCCGTATATATATGAGGCAGATCATCTGAATGAGTGGGAGAGGACGTTCTTTTGGGAGGCGCAGCGGCCCACGCAGGTCTGGGATACCAAGCGCAACCGGCCAGGCCCGTACTTTGACGGCCTGCATCCCGGCAAGAAATTGAACTTCGAAGACGATGACAATGTAGACGTCGCAGACCGCGAGCTCGGCCCTCCGTTGGGAGAGCGTTTGATCGATATACTAGTGCGCTACCTGTTCTTCGCCGGACTCACGCTGCCCAGGAGACTCGATGCAGACGGCCTGCCAGATCTGAAGGTCTCCTACCACATCTGGAACAGCGGCATTGGCTGCCGGCAGTCCGTGGGCATGACGAAAGAGAACGAGCGGAATGCGGTCGAAGTCATTCGCCTGCTACTCAGCTTGTTCAGCCGGCAGTTATACTTGCCGCCACAGATCGTGGCGGACACGGATGTGAGGCAGCTGTCGTACATGACCGCGAAGCCTGATAGGCAGGTGTCACTGAGCGTCATTTGCTCGCTGCTGAACACGGTCCTGAAATACAACCCGGCGACCTGGCGAGTACCCGTCGAACTGACGGCCGAGGGCGACAGCCGAGCTAGACTGGCGAACATCGCCCTCGATCTCCTGCTTGTCCTTGTCCTGTATCCGGAGCAGAGAGGCGAGCCGAATGCCTATCGGAAGGCTCTGGGCCGCCTGCATCGGGTGGAAGACTTCCAGTTCATCCAGCAGGGCCTCACGACAGTGCTCATGCAGCCAGTCACCGGCATGTCCACCTACTTACCCGGCCAGCAGAAGCAGGTCCCGTGGGCGCCGGAGATGCTGATACTGTTCTGGGAGCTGCTTCAAGTCAACAAGCGATTTCGCTCATTCATCATCGAAACAGACCGGGCCCACGACTTTGTCGTGCTGGTGCTCTTCTACGCTATGAGCGCCAAGGATCAGCCGTCGAAGCAGGGCATTGTGCGCATGTGTGTCCTGATTCTGCAGACGATGAGTGTGGAGCCATCGTTTGGGAAGAGGCTGAACAAGCCGTTCATCGGGCACGACAGCCTGCCAAGTGTGTTGCGTATCAACAACTTCCATGGCAGCTACGCGGATTTCTTGATCACCGTGAGCCTCCTCCACAGCAGACGCTGCCGGGCGCGGTTCCTCTGACGATGCTGACGGTGTCTTAGACCCTCCACACTCTCATGACGACTACGCAGGGCCGCCTGGAGTCGATATACCCAGCGCAGCTCGCGATCATCAACAATATTGCCGCGTACGTCCGTGACCTGCAACGCGCCACCAGCTCCAAGCTCTTGGACCTCTTCGCGTCTCTGTCCGCGCCAGCGTTTCTGCTGGAAAAGGAGTCCAACCATCATCTCTTGGAACAGCTCTTGCAGGCTATCAACACAGTACTGGAGCATCAGCTTGAAGGTATGCCCCCCGTCGGTCTCTGTGCTGTCTCCGGCCTTCGGCTGGATGCGCGCGTCTGCTCTCGCTTCGGTTCTGTTTCTGTGGTGCTGACTTCCTGCTTCCTAGCCAACCGCCGCTTCGTTGAGGTCGTCGTCCGCAGCCGCAAACGCTTCAAGGCTCTCCGCGACTTCACGGTCGAGGGCGCGATAGCTGAGCTAGACAGGCACGCCCAAGAGCGCAAAGATCGCGGCGAGTCAGCCGTTCCTGCATCTGGAATCCGCAGTCCAGGACGCAAAGGCTCGCTCGATAGTACTCGCAGCCTAGCCTCTGCCCGTTCACCGCAGCTAGGCAATGTGCCTGAGAACGAAGCCTTTGCGATCGGTGACGACGAGGAAGACGAGGATGGCGAGAGTGGAGTGTTGGCGAACAGTACCTCGCTCACAACGCCACTGAGCGCGTCGTCGAGCAATGTGGCGGAAGAAGCCGTGCCCTTGCAATCGCGCAGTATGTCGGAGAAGGCACGCGGGAAACAGCCAGTCGGCCAGGGTTCATTTTCACGCTCGACATCACGAAACACGTCCACCACGAGCTTACCAGCACTCATCACACCGCAAGCACCGACACCACAAAGCTCTCTGTCGACTTTCAGACCAACGCCCGAATGGGTATGTATCCTCTTCGCCATCCGCCGGGACATGTTGTGGTGCTGACAGATTTCCGCAGCTCGAGACCTGGCTACCGCACCTACAACTACACGTAGTCCTCGACCTCATCGACAATGAGCCGAGCGACGCCGCGCCCAGAAATTCCATCTCCTCCGCCGCCGCCTTTACATCCTCCAACGCCGGCCTGCACGCCGCTGACGCCGAAGTAGAGGCCCGCAGCGGCGAGCCCAAGGAGGCACCGCGCGGTAAGCACCCCCAACCCCCTGACCGCACCACCACACACCTCCCTGACAGCCTCGCAGCACAGGCCTTCCAATGGACCTCCTTGGCGCTCGGCTGGTACGTGAGTCTGCTCTGGGGGCTCATCTACGCCCAGGATGTCTCGGTGAATCGCGGCATCAATGGCGTCTGGACGGGGACGGGCATCCGTCTGTTCGCCGTCGTGGCGGGAGGCGGCGGGCCGAATATCAGCCTGTCCTCGCCGAAGGGCGCCATCGATGCCATCGGCGATAGTATTGCGAGGAGGGTGGGGAGTCTGGGGTTTGGGGGTGGAGCGGGCCCAGGGGGCCAGCCCAGTAGTAGAGAGGTGTAGGTGGTTGTGTGTGTCTCGCTCCCTTCTCCCTGATTTCTCGGTCAGCCTTGTGGCTCTCAGGTTGCTGTCGCGGTGATTTGCTGTATCATGAATCGAGAGGGGTTTACAACGCTGGAACAAGCGCACTGCGCCGCTTCCCCGCAGTCGTACAGTATGATCACGCTGATGAGGCCAATGGTGGACTGTCGAGGCGCATATCAGGCATGGAGATTGCCAGGCCGGCAGCCTCCTCGTCAAGCTGCAATACGATTGCTCTTCACTACGAATGGCCGCTGTCAAGTATGCCGTCGCATCGACCAACCACCGAGTCCGCGACGGCGGGCAGTCAACTGCATTGTGCCCTGCCGGGTTCACGATGATTACATCAAGATACGAGGGATGGTGCAGTGGGCAGGTTTGACCGTTAGATGCTCGAGCTACCAGCCGTAAATTACAAACGTCGATCCTCAGATCGCCCCGAGAATCCCCAAACGCCATCTACGTCGTACAACAGCCCTTACATGGCAAAGGACAAAGCAGCGGCAGCACCAAGAACGAACAGCACAGACCGCGCAATCCGAGTCGCGGCACCTTGGTACGGAGCGGGTGACGAGGTGGCAGAAGTAGCGGGCGCCGAAGTCACTGCCGCCGGCGCCGTGGTGGCTGGCGGCTGCATGGGAGCGGTATAGTTGGCGCTCATGGCCGGCATGGTCGGGACAGCGGCAGTCATGTGGCACCCGCAGATCGTGTCGTACCAGGTGTAAAGGCGGGCTGGAGAGGTCCCGGTGGCGGCCGGCGGAGAGGTCATGGACACGGCGGTCGTGGTCGTCTTGTGGCAGCCGCATTCCGCGTCCCAGACTGTGACAGTCATGGTCATGGTGCCGCTGGGGTAGTAGGAGATGCTGGTTGCGGAGGGCGGGGCGGGCATCGTGCTTGTTGACATGGTGGACATGCTGCTGCTCGGGGCGCCTGCGAAGCGCCGAATCAGCGTTGCCTGTCCTGCCGGCGCCGGCTTTGCTTACCGTAAAAGATGGTGGAGTACGCACTCGAGGCGGTGCTTTGCGAGTAGGCGATGCCTACGAAGGCCGCGGCAGCGAACGTGTGTTTCATGTCGTTTGCTGGGGCGCTGAAGCGAGTGGCAGCTGGGAGCAGAGTAGAAGCGAGGGAGAGCGATGTATTCTGCACAGTCTAAAGCAAGGTAGTGAGAGGCTTTTGAAGCAGGGGCATGTGTCCGTTTTCAGGGCTTGGCATGTTTTGTTTTGAAGATGCATTCCAGTGGTGGTATTGCAGCCAAGCTCTGATTGCACATGCCACAACAACAGGCACCGTTGGCACCCCATTGGGAGGTCGGCGATTGTCAATGCCACAGTACCATATACATGCAGTCTAAATCGCAGGTTGTCTCGAGATACGGATTCTGGTCGCCAATGGCTTGATCTAGTCGGTCAACCGACAACGCCGGATCGGAGTGGCGCGATGCGCATTCTCGCAATAACCACATCCTCGGCTGGTTCTAAGACGACTAACATTCATCCCGCAATCCGCCTTCGCTGTGTGTTGGTGTGAGTGGGAGGACTCAGAGCGTGGCAAGGACGTCGCAGTCCCCGACGGAACTCGGCATCCCCTTCAGGAAGGTCCTGCCGCTTCTATCCTGTTCAGCAGCTTTCATGCAGATAGCATCTGTTTAGCATTACGATAATCACCTCACCGTCAAGCACAACACCATGGCACTACCAGGCATGGGAGGAATGCCCGGAATGGGTAGTGGAAGAGCGGGTATGGACGCACAACAGATGCAAGAGCAGCAGATGGTCAGATATGTAAGGAGCCTTCCTCTTGGACGACCCATGCGGCGCTGACAATCGCCGGCAGATGCAAGCAGCAATGGAATCTTGTCCAGCGAAGACCGTCATAGCCGGAACGATGGGTTTCGGGTTGGGTGGGCTCTTTGGTCTGTTCATGTCCAGCATGCGCTACGATACTCCTCTTTCCGCCGGTCTGCCTGGTGGTGTCGGTACTCAGATCACGGATATGCCGATGCGAGAACAGCTCAAGATTGGCTTCAAAGATATGGGCAGGTCGGCATGGGGTAGCGCGAAGAACTTTGGCTACATCGGCGCCGTCTTCGCCGGCACAGAATGCGCAATTGAAGGTTTCCGGGCGAAAAACGACCTTGCCAACGGAGTCGCTGCCGGTTGTCTAACCGGAGGCTGGCTCGCAAGAAGCGGAGGACCCCAAGCTGTTGCGGTCGGCTGTGCTGGATTTGCGGCTTTCAGTGCTGCGATCGACGCGTATATGCGCATGCCAAACGATGACAGGACAGCAGACCCCATCATTTGAAGGAATAGTGGACTCGCTAGAGACGACGATGAAAGGACTTTTGGGCTAGCCCTGTGGGCCAGCTTCGCTACACTGCTGCGACGCGGTCTACAGCAGAAACTCTGTGCAACCTGCTCCGGATCTGCGACAAGGGTGCGGTTGGGTTCGCATCATGAAGTTCGGAATGGGTTGCGGGCTGATCTGTCAAGCCTGCCGGCCCCGGCAGAGCTGGACATGAATGGAGACCGCGACTCATTCCGGTTCAAAAAGATCCTGCTCTCCAAGGGCGCAGGGACATCCTCACTGTGCGCACTGCGCAGTGACATCCCCAAGGGCCCGGTTGACGTGCATTTAACCGGCGACGACCTGGAAGGCTGCGAGCCGCATCTCATGATCCACGAAGCGGTTCCTCGCCACATGGCGGAGGACATGGGTCACCCACACCGGCACGCACACCAATGCGGACTCCACTCTGAATTCGTAACCATGTAGCCTTGTCACGTTCAAGTAGTGACCTAGACTGGTGTCTGGACCACTTTCGGAGCGGCACGCTTCAGCCGCTGATTTCCTGAGACGCGGTAATCGCGCGCACTCCCACACTCGTATCGTACAGCACTTTCAGCTTGTACGATGCTCGCACCACTGCCGGTTGCAACAAGAATGTACCGTGAATGCACAAGGCGACTCGGCATGCATGTCTCAGCCAGACCGCTCTGCTTGCATTGACTCGCCAGTCTGGTCTATTTCTACCCCACACCTGAACTCTTGCCGTGCCGCGAGTGTCGAAGACATTGCATTTAGCCGACAGCATCCACACACCCTTTACCATTTTCGATCGCAGTCCAACCTGTTCCTGTCTGTAGTACCTGCGCCTTCGGAGCTCCATTTCTCCAGGCGGGATCAAAGATGGAAGGTCGGAGCTCAGACCTGGACCGAGGAACCCTGCACCGACGCAAACCTTCATCTACGCATGCGCCTCTCCAATATCTCCATGTCTTTACCCGGACTCAAGCAGGGTTCGGACAGTATCATAAGCGACAGACGACCGTGGAGGCCACGCATGGCTCCGTGAGTCCGGGCAGGCTAATTGCCGTGTGAGCGGTAAGTATTTATCTTGCGCTCATACCCTCCATATCGCAAGACCCCCCGCATCTCTCGCCGGCCGCATAGTCAACTTCGTTCGCTTCTGCTAGCAAGATGTCCGTCCGCTCAATGCTCACTACTGGCCTCTTGGCCGTCGGCGCCGCTGCCTCCCCTCAGTGGGGATGGAACCGGCCGCCACCGCCAGGCCATGGAGAGAAGACTGTTACCAAGACCGTGACCAAGGACCACCACCATACGGTCACCGTCACCGGGAGCTGCAGTGCCGCGAGCGCCCCGACGACCTCATTTACTACATCGACCACCAGCAGCTCCAGCGGGCACTCGTCTGCCGGCTCTTCGGTCATTACGACGAGCGGCGGCAGCAGCGCTACGACCACCACCACGTCCTCCGCTTCCTCCGAGACGAATCCGACTACAACCCTGTTAGCCACCGCGACCGCCACCGGCTATGGCCTGAACGATGCGGCTAAGGCTGCTGGCAAGCTGTGGTTTGGTACTGCGGCGGACATTCCCGGCACTGGGGAGAGCCAGGATCCGTACTACATGGCGGAGTTCAACAACACCAATGACTTTGGTACGTCTGGATCCTTCGGATCCTGCTTATGACGAGTGAGAGCTGACAATCATCCAGGCGGCGCGACTCCCGCAAACATCATGAAGTTCATGTTCACGGAGCCGGAACAGAATGTATTCAACTTCACCGGTGCAGATGAGTTCCTTGCAATTGTGCAAGCCACGGACAAGCTCGTTCGCTGCCACAATTGTAAGCGCATTTATTTGTCCGACGAGTACAGAAATGCTAACCCTTGAGACAGTGATCTGGCAGTCTGAACTCCCTACCTGGGTCACTAACCCTAATGTCACCTGGACGAACGAGACCCTCACTGCGGTCCTCCGCAACCACGTCAAGACTCTCGTCAGCTACTTCGGTGATAACTGCTACAGTTGGGACGTCGTCAACGAGGCTCTCTCCGATAACCCGGCTGGTGCTTGGCAATCGAACATCTGGTACGACACCATTGGCTCGAATTACGTCGCCTACGCCTTTGCCGCTGCGCAAGAAGCGGTGCAGGAGAACAATCTGAAGGTGAAGCTGTACTGTAAGTATGGTAGGGAGGGCATATTCTCGGGCGGCCGAAATGCTGTGGGTTTGCCATGACGGCGAACTCACATGTGGGCTCGGTGGACTCTGACGAATGCATCTCCCGGCTATCCACACAGCGCACGCAACATGCTGATCCCAAACCTGCAGATAACGACTACAACATCGAGTACCTCGGCAACAAGAGCTTGTCAGCTCAGAACAACATCGTCAAGGCCCTCAAGAGCCAGGGCATTCAGATTGATGGTGTCGGGCTTGAGTCCCACTTCATTGTAAGTTTCGGCAGCCGCTTGCCCTTGGGATCAATCTGCTAACGAGCATGATAGGCTGGCGAGACTCCGAGCGCCGCTGCACAACAGGCGAACATGGAGGCCTTCACCGCTCTCGGCGTTGATGTCGCCGTCACTGAGCTCGACGTGAGACTCTACCTCCCGCCGAACGCCACCACGGAGGCCCAGCAAGTTCAGGACTACTACAACACTGTTGCTGCCTGCGTCGCTGTGGATGGCTGCATTGGCATCACCGTCTGGGACTTTGATGACACCTACTCCTGGGTGCCAGGCACTTTCGCCGGCCAAGGCTACGCCGACCTGTTCCTCCAGCCTGGTGGCGCGGACACCCCGCTTGTCAAGAAGGCTGCTTACGATGGCTGTCTCCAGGCTTTGACCGGCGCGGCGGAGAACCCGTAGAAGGTGTTTCTGTAATTCTGAAAGATGTCAGATACGATCAATCTAAAGCCGTCAATCTCGATATACATTTGCTGGGGTTTCTCGATCAAATTTCCCAAACATCACTGGTCGTAAGTGTCGGGTCGTTGATGTCGTACCGAAAAGGAAACGTCGAGAACCGTTAGTATGGCACCGTCCTGTCATGAATAAGCTCGAGGAACGGAGGCAGGAACGATCAACAAGCCCACCGAAACTTCGGATCTCAAAAAGGCTGTAGGATATACACTAGGTGGAGATGGTCACTGTCAAACTGACTTTGTCACCATACCAGATTGACTCCAGCGAACCACCCTGGCTCCCGACAACACAGACGACACCATCTCCACCGCATAGGTTGACCAGTCGACTGCCACCCAGCCAAAATCTAAGAGATGGAGCCGCAAAGGCTTTCTCGGCAGCCTCCTATTCAAAATTGCAGCATTCCTCACCCCCGCTCTGCATGCCGTCCACAGCAAGCTCTAGGTACTCAACATCGACTCTTCCACGACAGCCGCCACAGATGGCTATACCTATACATCAGCATCATCGCTAAGTCGCTTCGCACATCTCATCTCGGACTCTACGCCCGTCTCCATGATCACGGCTGGCATGTGGCGCACAACCGACTGATGCCACACCTTGCACGCTCTGAGCACGCAAATCGCCACAGCCTCGCTTGTGACAGGGCCGAGATGTCATTATCACCAGTCTCTATTAAGAAGTCTTGATGGAGTGTTGCCGTGGGCCATTACGATCATAAGGTCTGGCATCGAGGCTGGAGATGCCTGGACGCGTCACGCTGTGGTATTCGGAGGCAGCTCGGTCTTCAGCTTCTTCGACCTTCTCATGACGCATGGGATGGCGATGAGGACGTTGCTTAATCGCCGCGTGACATTGTTGGCATTCGAAGGCGCTGCTTGGTCGTATCTCGACACATCATAGTCGCACCGCTATCCACCCGTGGGCGACTTAAAGGGGGTTTGAGATTATAGTGTTTCAAGAGTAGCGGGCGAGAGCAATGAGGTAGATTGAGCGCTCGTTAAGTCGTCGCTCTCGCGATCAGAAATACTGTCAACCGTACGCCGGTATCTAGCAGCACTGTAGGAAACGGCAGCAATATTATAACTGTGTCGTAGCGGAAGGAGCGCTGGGCGAGAAGAGCTCCAGTGCCACAACTACCAACCGGAAGTCTCCGCTCATATCAAAAGCCTCACGAGCTTTCACCAAAGGTGTCAGCTCGGTCGACCGTCCGATAGCGGTTGCTTGCCGTTCATGCGCTTCACATCACACAGCTCCAATCGACGTTCTCGAGGCCGTCCCTCCGTTTGATGCGGACCTGTACATCATGGGCCGGATGATGCGCACCAGCAACGACCTTGATCTTCTCGTACGGAGGAGGCCTATACGGACTTCCGTCTGGCATCTGTATGTCGAAACCTGCGATCATCAAGCCGACCACTGTGAGCATCTGCATGTCATATGTCAGCGTCTATATGTATAAGACGCCAATCTATCACCTCTTACCTCCGTAGCTGCGAAGAATCGACCTGGGCAGACGTTGTCACCTGCAATTGTGTCAACTTTCAATTACATCCGCATGCAGGGTCTTTAGTAGTACCTCCTCCGAACGTGCGAAAAGCGCCCGCATGCACCGTTCCATCAGGATCCCGGAAAGCTGCTGCTGGATCGGCTGCTTTGCCTTTGCCTGCTTTTTCGACAGTCGGCAGAAATCGACTTGGGTTGAACACTGCTGAATCTTCACCGAACTTGGCGAGATCACAATCATTCAATTGCTGCACTTTGTGGGCGGCACGGTGAACTTACGACTTCGCTTTGAAAGTGTATGGCGTTGGCTGCCACCGTCACTAGATTGCCCTTCTTCAACAGATAGCTTTGTCCCGTGCCGTGATTTCTGATCTGAGTGTCTTCTGTGACTATGCGATTGATGTTGAGTGTAGCGGAGAAGCGTTCAGTCTCTCGCATGACGCTGTTGAGAAGCGAGCAATAGTCCTTGAGACGATCAACGTGCAAGATCCGGGTCTTCTTTCCAGGCTCAGAGGTGACACAATTGTCCACCTCAGCTCTAAGCTGCCGGAGGAGGTCTTGGTCCGAAAAGGCATAGCTCAGTAGCCAGAAAGTGACCGGAACAGTGTTGATCAAGATGGCGAACAAAAAGGACATTTCGTTCCTGCCATGCATCTTCTTGGTCATGCCGCTACGGTAATCAATCTGCGCGCGGCGCTGGACGACAGTCGAGGCCTGTCGCTCTCCTTCGCTTTCAAAGTACTTGACCATGGCTTCGATGACCCGCTCATGCGATTGTACAGTCTGCCGAAATGCGACACCTCGAACAGCCGAAGGTACGAGGGCGACGTGGGTGAGACGATCCGCAAAGTACCAGAAATCATCCGCAAGCGACGCCTCCAGGGCAAATGGCGCTTGCGGTCCATAGAATACCGTCGCGGAAGCAATGGAGAACGCATGCCGGAGCCATTGCCAAAGTGGTATCGTCTGGTCTGACATGCAGGACTGTAGCTTGTTGATGAACGGCGTGTAGCACTGCAGGAACTTGCCGTTGAGATCGTCGGTATCGTGCCTGAACGCCGCCTTGATCGCAGCTTCAGTCTCCAGCAATGGCCCGCTTCCATCACCAAGCTCGTTCAGCGCGTTCTGCTGCAGGATGCTCATGGCCTCCTTGTCCAAACCGCCGAGCTGCGGCAGGGCGCTAAGAAAGATAGGGTTCAGATGAAGGCCGCCGCACCGGTGCATCGCCATCGCCCATTGGGGAGAGTTGACGATGTATACCTTTCTCCCGAGGATAGGCAGGGTGTACAGCCCCAGATGATACCGAGTGTCGAGACGCGAGAAGTACCCAGCGCCTTCCCAGAGCAGGTTGATGAGATGGCCGACGAAGGGGATGCCCGACGATATGACAGGCGGTTCTCGCGGATCGCTGCGGCATAGCCAGAAGATGACTGCGCCTCCTGCTGCTACCGCAGCTACCAATCCAGCCAGGCTCGGATCGTGCTCGAGCATGTGTACAGTCCACGGGATGAAGTAGACGAGTGGAAGGGACGCTGCAGGGAGATTGATGGGAGAGCTGACTTACAGGCGCACACTCACCTGCTTCTTATACTGGGCTCTCGCCGGGTAGCCGGCCGAACGACCTGTTCTGGCGCAGCGATGGAGCGGTATAAAACGGATGTTGACACGGCTGACGCCAAGCTGGATCTCGCTTTCGCGCTGAGCTGTTCGGAAGCAGTCTAACTCCTCTTGACGAGCATTCGCGGAGAGGTATACTCCGAATCTCGCACATCTCACTTGGTACTCTCGGCACTGGCATCTTCCAATAAATCACGAGCATTCTTCTGCCATAGGATATCCCACCTCTCCATGCCATGAGACTAACGACTGCATTCGATCCGCCTCCTGGAATACAGTCACGTTCGGACAGCCTGGCTGTGGAACGCACTTCACAGCCTGACCAAGGCTCGCTCCCTGTCTCCTTCAACCTCGCCATGGGCGCCCTTCAATTCCTCCAAATCCACGGCAGCTGTCGTCCTGCCTCACCGTACTGGTTCTGCACATACCAAGGTCCGGGTGGATATGCACCGCCTGACCGCTGGGCAGGAACAAACACTGTCCGATGCCATTGGGCAACGCAGCGTCCCCTGAGCTTCTCTCGAACATCTTCCGTCGTCGCATCGTCCGCCATCAGAGCAACTCAAAGTCTCATCGCTCCCGAATGGCAATCAGGTAGGTAACCTCTCTGCTCTGAATCTTTCACGAAGTTCTCCAAGACCATCCTTACCACTGCTCTCGCCGCCTCAACCGCAGCGCGATCCGACCTCCCTCTCTCTCATCCACTCCAAAACATTCAGCGAATGTCCAGCATGGACCCTTCTACTCCTACCCGACCAACCTGACTCAAGGAATCGTTCCCAAGCCTTTCCACGCTCACAACGACTACTGGCGACCAATGCCGCTCTACAGCGCCCTCAGTGTTGATGCCGTCTCCGTCGAAGCCGACATCTGGCTCTACAGCTCCTCTCTCCACATCGGATACGAACGGTCCGACCTGACCAGCGCCGTAACATTCGACGTATTGTACATCGACACAGCCCTCGGTGTTAACCGTCGTCAAATCCAGAACAGCAATTTCCTGACGGATGGACGTACGGACCGAGAAGGGCGTTTACGACACGTCCTCGAGCCAGACGCTCTATCTCTTCGTCGATGTCAAGACGGAGGGCGACACGACGTCTCCGCACGTGATCAAGTACCTTGAGCCTCTCCAAGCTTCGGAATACTTGACGATTTACAACGGCATGGCTGTGCCCGCTGGCCCTGTCACTGCCATCGGAGCCGGCAATCCGCCACTTGATCAGGTTCAAGGTGTGAGCAATGCGGCACGCCCGCGGTATTGGTTCTACGATGCCCCCACTCCCATGCTCAACTCGATCTTCAGTAAAACCACTGCGGAGGTCTCGTCTATCGCTAGCACGGACTTCGCTGAGCAGTTTGGCAACGTCAGAGACGAGACCTTCAATACGACGCAATTGGCTCTGCTCGAGGCTGAGGTCAATATAGCGCACTCTAAGGATATCGCGGTCAGGTACTGGAATTAACCGGGTTATTTTGTCACCACCCACCGTGCTAAGTGGAGGACCCGATACAGCCATGGAGCAGATCTCTTCGATGTGCATGACTTGAGGGCGCAGCCGACTGCTGGTCTGGCCATGTCTTCAGTAGTGCGTCGCTTTGAGCTCGACCATTCATGATAATGAGGTTGTGAATGAAGGTGAGGCCAAGGCAGAGGCAGACCAATGACTACGAAACGTATTGCCTGTTGTTCGTTACTTTGCATTGCCGCCGTGGGTTGCTCATAATCTTGACTTCGTTTCCTGCAACTCCAGTCCACCATTCCTGAGGTCATACTGCCACCCTCTCCTCCAGCCTGTCCAGCGGGCCAGCAGCTCCTCGCCTTCCACTCCTGGGCTCAATCCTTTGGTCGACCAGCCGCTGCCCTCAACTCCGATCCCCTGCCCTTCGGCAGCCGGACGACCATCCGCTTCGCCCTCTTGCATTGCATAGCCGGGCGATGATTTGAGCGTGACGATCGGCCTCTGGTCGAAGCCTGACTGCTCCAGCTCTGCCTGCGTGAGCACAGGCACACAGCACGCATCCGTGCCGTCGAAGATCTGTTCCCATTCCGCTCTCGTCTTCTCCTTGAACCTTCGCTCGTAGAGCTGTCGTTGCGTGTCCCACGTCCTGCGATCCGCTCTGTTGCCACCGAGCTCGCTCTCTGCGATGCCCAGACCTTTGAGTAGCGCAGCGAAGAATTGCGGCTCCAAAGCGCCGACTGACATGTATTTGCCGTCCTTGGTCTCGTACGTGTCATAGTACGGGCATCCGCCGTCCAGCTGATTCGTCCCGCGCTCCCCACTCCACAACGGCGTCTTCGTCGCCAGTCTCGGCATCGTAGCCAAGAACGCGGAACCGTCGACCATGTTCGCCTCGACCACCTGGCCCAGCCCAGTCCGCTCCCGCTGGAGCAGGGCAAGTAGGATACCCATGAAGCATACAGCCCCACCACCACCAAAATCTCCGAGGATGTTACCAGGCGGGTAAGGCTTCTCGCCTGCTCGGCCCAGCATACTCAACACACCAGAGGCAGCGATATAGTTGATGTCATGCCCCGCCATATCCTTGTACTTGCCGTCCCGCCGGAAGCCCGTCATTCGCGCAACGAGCAATCGCGGGTTGAGCTTCAGCAGGACTTCCTCGGGGCCCAGGCCCATTTTTTCCAGTACGCCAGGCCTGAAGGGGTCGATCACGACGTCGACATTCGGGATGATTTTCTTAATCAAGGCGATCCCAGCGGCGGTTTTCGTGTTCACGCAGATACTACTTTTGCGGCGGGTGAGCTGATCAGGTGTTGGTGGCGGTGGCGACGAAGTGTGAGCTTGTGGATGCGCACGATCCAGTCGGAGGACATGGGCACCAAAGTCCGCGAGTAGGAGGCCAGCAAAGGGGCCTGCGCAGTGGGTCAGATGGCAATGCTGTGGAGAGTTGATCGTCCAGCTTACCTGGGGCCAATCCGGCGAACTCAAGGACCCGGAGGCCTTGCAGGGGCGGTGATTGCGGCATCTTGTCTAGGTCTCCGACCCAATAGTACTTCGGGGGCAGAGCTGCCATGCAGCCGACAGTGAAGACGTTACATGGTTGATGTGTTGATGGTGAGGACCAGAAGGAGGAGCGCCGGGTATCGATAGCCTCGGCATCTGAAGGGTCCGTGGTCGCGCCAAGCAGTCTGGGGCCGGGAAGGGGTCGTTTGGCGCCAGTGGCCTCCGTGGAGCCGTCTTTTCCCCCCGCATATCCTTCCGAGAGTACGCTCGCCACTGCACGTCGTGCCAGGCAGCAGATGGCAAAATCCATCTTCAGTCACAGCAGCGTTGGCAGTGCGGAAAAGGTCTACGGTAGGAATGTCTTTCCTTCATATTGATCCACCGTCGTCACAATGTCTGAGCTACTCCACTACCTAACTCCTTCTCCAGCGAGTGTTCCCATCGTCACCGCGGGCAATGCCTTCTGGCGCGGGACATGAACGATTCCTGATCAAGGGGATCTCGTACCACGCGTATAGACCTGAGACATCGGAAGGGAAAGGGGAGTTGCCGCATGGGCCAGGACCGCACATAGATCCTTCGACAGAAGATCGCCTTGTGGAACTGGAGAAGGACGTCCCATTGATCCGATATCTAGGCTTCAACAGTATCTCGGTAAGCGGCTTGGATCCCTCGGCAGATCATTCAAACGCTTTGAGGCTGCTGGAGAAGAATGGCATCTACGTGTTGACCACCTTGTTCGAAGACATGATGGTACGAACGTCCAAGCTTGGCTCTCGAGAGACTCGACAACCTGACGATGAATTCAGTGGGACGTATACCATCGATCATATCCTCAACGCCTTCCGACTACTTGACGAGCTCTCACGTCACCCCAACGTTCTTGGCTTCGCAGTTCAGGCAAGCCTAGTCTTCCAACCGAATCGCAGCCGCGTGGCCGAAGTGATCCGCGCCTGTGTCCGTGATCTCAAAGCTTTCCTGCGCCATCGTGGGATCGGCCATGTCCCGGTTGGTGTCTTCGTGCGTGGTCAAGGACCGATAGAAGTCCCGGAGCTGCAGTATTTCACCGCTGGCTCTCCGGAGGAACGAGTGGATTTCTACGGCCACGAGTGCTGGACCTGGGTCTCGCCGTCCGATTTTAAGATCTCGGGATGGAAGGACATGGTTGCGAGGTACGGCCCGACGAGTCCAGTGCCGATGTTCTTCTCGGAGTATGGAGCCAAGGTGCGGGAGCGGAGCTGGGATGAGGTGTCGTGTTTGTACAGCCCCCACATGACGCAGACGCATAGTGGAGGGTTTGCATACACGTTCCTCGAAGGAGCCAATCCCTATGGTATGGTGAGGGTAGATCAGCAGGGGAGGCGGTGGAGGAGGAAGGAGCAGGAGAGGGAATGGAATGCTCTGGGGAAGAGGATGAGGCAGGTGAACGTGCAGTTGTTGCAGGATATTGCGCCTCATGAGGTGAAGCTCTACGAACGGGTAAGTCATCTGCCAGTCATATTCAGCAGTCGGATTAGACATAGCTGACATGCCGATTTGGACAGTGGAAAGGCTCGTTCCCGGATGATAAAACACGATGGTGGCGGGCTGGCAAGGATCTGCCGCGATTTCCCGGCGATTGGGAACAGGTGCTCTCGAGGTTCCATCAAGAAGACCATGGGCAGGCAAGTCAACCGCCTTAAACTGCATGTTCCGCAGGTTTGCAAGCGCCGACCAAGAGATTGAGCTGCCACGATTGCACGACGCTCAAGAGCCGCCAGGAACTGCGATCGCCATGAATCCTCGTCTAGCGGGAATGCTACCCCCGGTCCGGCGGACTCAGATGGTAGACCAGGTGGTCAAAAGCTAGACGGAGCAGCAACATTGCGCGTTCGCAAAGGCTACCGAGACGCGGGTTCGGATGCATGCTAGTTCATCTCATTCATTTGAGACTACCTACGTAGTCGTCCGCGGCAACTCGCATCAAGGGACGATGGAGTCTTGCTCACGCCTCCTATTGGAACTCGTTCCCCACCCTAAAGCCCGGCATTGATGGTGCGCCGTACAGCTGCACACTCCCGGCTATGCAGACACAGTGCCTGCAAAAGCCTCTTCTTGGCGATTCGCTCTTCTCTCGCTTTCGCCCACACTGCCCGCAGGCACTTCTTCATACTAATACGTGAGCTTCAGTCCCTCTTCCTTCTTCATCAGCAGTCCTTCCTTGATCAGCCACTCCTCAAGCAAATCATCCTTTTTCCAGCCCGCGGGGTCCATCTTCGCTTCAGCGCCGTTCTTCCTTTCCTCCTGCAGATGACGCCCTACGTGCTCCATCCGCTCATCCCAACTGCCACTGCCTTTGAACTCGGCGTCGCAGTACACACAAGCACTTTGGTCAGGCAAGGAGCGGATGTGGCGATAACACCGTGCCGCGATCCTCCCCAATTCCTCTTCTTCCTCCTGATCCGACGTCACGCGATTGGCCAGCGGATGCATGCGCCGCACGTGCTGGATGAAGAGGTCTTTTCGGTTGAAGACCTTCGGGCTGCGCTCGCTGTTGCGTCCCCTGTCGACGTCCGGACACTGATCGCAGCGCCAGAAGCCGGGCCGCAGATGTTGAGTCTGGACGTGGCGTTTCCATTCGTTCTTGGAGCCGGAGGCGCTGGCGCACCCGTAGATGGCGAGGATGCACGGGAAGGCGGGCGGATGCGCGGCAGTGTGTCGGTTGGAGTCGGGGAAGGTGCCGCTCTCCCTGCGTTCGCCCGGCTGGCCGAATTTCCCAGATGGCTTCTTTGGTCTCTTGGAGACTTTGCTCGGTTTGGTCGGCGAAGGTGGCCCTCGCAATGACTTCTGTCGCTGAGGTCGATTCTTCGGATCGCCTGACATCATTCCGTTGGGTTGTTCAGACGTGGGCGTCAAGATTTGGTCGGGGTGCGGGTGATAGGGGTCATGGGGCGGCGAAGCCTGGGGAGGCTTGGCGTCGACCAGGTGGCCATTCGCGTGTTCGGCACGACGAGGGTCTTGCGGATGCGTCTGATACTGCTGGACAGGCTGGTGCTGATACGCCGGCTGCGCTCCGTTTTCCGTCGCGTGATCGCGGGGCGTGCCGTTCGGCGGTGGCGCTTGATCCCAAGACCGAAAAATGCTCGAGTTGAACGGCACGGCGTGGAGCGGGACAGACTGCGAATTCGCTTCGCCACCAGGCGCAGCGCCCGCGCCGTTGGCGCTGCTCGCCGACGGCTGCCGCTGGTGTTGCCAGGCTGGGTTGGCGCGATGCCAGTGCTCTCGCTTGGCGCGCTGGCGGGCCATGGCACCCTCGACGTCGACGAAGCGGCGCTCGCAGTCCAGGCAGCGGTGCTTGAGTCGCATGTGGCTTTCGTAGCCGATGATGTACGGGTAGTAGCACAACATGTGCTGCCAGCGGTTGCAGCGCTCGCACGAGATCATGTTGCCGTCGTCGTCAGGGTAGCCGCAGAAGCAGCGCACTTCGCCGCGGTTGCTGTTGTTGGCCGGCGGCATGATGGCCATGACTGCGGCCGTGATCCGGGTCGTCCGGTGGCGGTGGCGGTGTCGTCGTCGTCGTCGTCGTCGTCGTCGTTGTTGCTGGTGGTGTTGCGGTGGTTGCGGTGGTTGTGTTGCTAGTGCCTCGGCACCTGCGGTATTGTGGCACGCACCAGACCTGGAGCTCGAGGCTGCGCGCCGGCATCGCTATCGACCGTGTGGGTCGCGCAAGAAGCAATGCATCAGGCTGCGGTGCGGCGAGTGAAGATGCGGGCCCCCGTCTTCCGGCTCACTTGGTTGTTGCAGTGGTGGGGGTGGATGCGCAGGAGGTGAGCGGTACGTCCGACTAAATCGTTTCTGCGGGGGAGCAGTCTTCGTGGTGGGCGCCACGCAGCCCGGCTGGATTCTGGGCCGACGTGATTCGTTGCCGGCAACGGTGAACAAGCTCGGGCCGCAGCCTTGATCCAGACGCAGCCTTGACCCGGACACAGGGCTGAAGCCTGCTCTAGCTCTGGCAACCTCCGCCTCGCCGACGGCCTCTCCAGCGTACGGCCTCTCCAGCGTGCTGCGACTCGCTGACACTGTGCTGCATGTGTCCAAGTATGTTCGGTCGCCCGCGCACTCAGCTGTGGTGGTCGCCTTTGACATGGGCTACAAGTGGCCAAATAGGTTCGTGAGCCCGCGCACTCAGCTTTCATGCGTTCTCCTTGACACATCCTCACGCCACTGACCGCGGTGCAGCCAGGCTTCCGTCCCGGCCTGGGAGGCGCACACAGCAACTGGACGAGCGATTCTGCCGTATGATAGACGAGAAGCTGATGGACCCATATAATACCCACTGCTGTGACCGGAATAATGCGAAGCTACCATCTCCTCGGCCCCGACCAAGCCTCTGGCGCTGGCGCCGAACTCCGGCCTTCCGATTCCTCGATCCTGCTTCACAATATTGGCGCGGCAATCTCTGATATCGCTTGCCACCGCCCCTACATCTCAGGAGCGTTGGCAAAAGCCCCGGACATCGCATCATTCTTCGCGCGAACGTGCTGTTCCTCATCATTGACCTGCCGGAGGACCCAAGACATGACGCGCCCGATCTTCTGTGCCCCGTCTAGTCTCTCTTGGAAACCCGTCGCCTGCAATTGCAGCTGACCTTTCGCTATCCCGTACTCAATGAGCGCAGGTCGAACCGCCGCATGGACGCAGGGCAACACCCGAGCACGCTTTCGCCATGAGTTCGACTGAGATCAACGGCATGGCGTCGCCTCTCTCCGTGCGAGGGCAGCCCTGGTCGCTGGACGTTCGGATGAAGCGCCAAAGCGATGCAGGAAGAAAAGAAGTCCAGATTCAGCGTCCTGGTAGTCAACAGCGCTTTGCTGACTAGGCCAGGCGTGGTGGACACAAACTATGTACTGCTCTTCCACGCGGAGCTTGCCGGAGATTCCGAGCGCACGGAGTAAGTAGGCAGGCGGGAGACCATGAGGCGCCGTAGAAGCCTTGAACGATAGCGTCGTCCTTCGACGGTGCCAGAGATGATGCACCAGGGAAGTCTGCGAGGTCAGGCAGATGACCAATGTGACATCCAGCCTACGAGCATATGTGCGAGTGAAGGTTGCCTCACGTTCTTGCAGCTACCAAGCTTCCAGTCAACATGAAGCGCAGTGCAAAAGCGAGCCGAGTAATCATGAAAGCCTTCGCATCAACCTTTTGCCTCTCTATAAGTGTTGTTCTAATTTCACTGCTGTCTCGGCGCAACGGTCGCCGCTGTGGCACGACCTCTAACATTGGAAGTCTAGACGAACGGCAGGTGTTTCGGAAAACCCAACTGTTCTTTACGCGAGCGGGTCTAGGGCTAATAGGGCTGGTATAGCGCCAGTTTAGCCAAAAATTCTCCATTCTTGTACATGTCTAGAGCAGACGGCATCTCTTACAATGAAATCTCCAGTGGTTCCCGCTATTGCGTTAAGGATGCCACTCGGGCATATCTGCCGAGTTCCTGTAGAACTCGGAATTGGGGCCGGATTTTGATCCGTGTTGTGATGTGAGGTTGGCCGGGATACGTGTCGGCGTACGAGGACGCTATCGAGTCTAAACGAGCTACATCGAGACCCCCGAGTCCATCGGAGGGTTGAAAGTGGAGTTCGAAGCGGATATTCATAAGCTCCTGAAGATCTGGCCAGGTGATTTTATGCGGCCATGAGTACCAGATATCGTGAGTAGCCTCATTGATCAAGGAGATCTGAGCGGATACGCACGTGCACCGACATCGAGGCGTGTTCGCGTCGTTGCTGACGGAGTGGTTGCTGGCCAGCATAGCCGACGGCAGCAGGCCACTCGTGGCCTTCCAACTCCTACATAGCGCACACTCGGCTCGGTTCGAGATACTCAAGGGGGGAAGCTGTATTCCGAAGCTCTTGTAGAACGAGGGAGCGCAGATTGCTCCCCCGTGCAGAGGGAAGTCCATCATCTGGCCGTCAGGACATTGCTCGGGCCGGTCTTGCTGGCCTGAAGATAGAGAGCCGGGAGTAAGGGCAGCACTCCACCGGGCCCGAGAGCAATCAAGGGGTTGCGAAGTAGAGTGCACAGAGGCGGCATGTTGCCAGTCTACGGGTTGCTGCAGCAATATGTTAGCCTTCGTGACAGCGCGGATGTGAACGGAGCCGCACTGTTCTATGTGATTGGGGCCGCTGTGCGGTGCGTGGTCTTCGCTGTAGCGTAGCGATGGCGAGCAGGTCCCGCTCGACGCGGGCGAACACGGCCTCTGGGTAGACACAACAGGCCCAGCAGTAAGAGCGACCGCGTCCACGCTCCAAGGCCATTACAGGCAGTGAAGGTCGCCTGTCACTTGCCCTTGCCACCCTTCGGCAGAACACCCTCTGCAGCCGCGCCCACCAACCCCTTCCTTCCCGCCATCCTCCCCGCCAATGCCGCCACGGGCAAAATCGTCCACCGGGCAAACCACGGCGTGCACCAGACACTGACCGCCAGCCTGAGCGGCAACAACGCCTTCGTCACTGCCCAAGCCGTCGCCAATTCCGCCACAACCCTGACTCCGGCCCCGGCCCCGGCACCGCCGTCGCCCTCGCCCTCGCCCTCGCCTCTGCCAGACCGATTCCCGCTGCCGGGCTCAACATCTTCATCGCCGATCCAGCCTTTCTCGGTCAGGTAGCGGCCAAACTTCCGCGTCCCCTGCGCAACCCACTGCCCTTCACTGAGGTACGGCGGGAGCCAGGAGGAATAGTGGAAGAATGCCGCCAAGCCGAGCAGAGGGACAACGGCGGTGATCTCGTGCAGGAGGAGGAAGGCGGCCGTGTGGGAGACGGGGGCGTCGCGGAGCGGGGTGGTGAAGCGGCGGAGGAAGGGGGGGAGGCGGGATTCCAGGCGGGTCATGCGGGATCGGTAGCGGGGGGGAGGGGGGGTGGTATAGGCGCGGCGTGCGCTTCCGTGGCGCCGGAGTGGCGCCGGAGTACGGCGGAGCAGCCGTGGGAGGGGGTGGTTGTTCATGACATCGCTCGGCGGTGGGGATGGCCGGGGTGGGATGCTTGCACCCGGCAAGGCGCAATCGCGAGAGTCGGATCGCAGTAAGCATACCGAGGATGCGTAACCGGCCTTCCCGCGCACCCGTGATGGCGTCGTTCGAGCATCCGCCAATGAAAGCGGGCCGTGACCAACAAGCTCCTGTCAAAGAACCGACGGGCTGGAAAGTTGACGATCCCTCGCGTGCAGCAGCCTTACGCAAGGCGAAGAGCTGGGGTGATGAGACTGGGACGTGGCAAAGTCGCCGTCTAAACAAAGGTGGGTTGGTGCCCATTGCCGCGCCTGGCATGGAAATACCCACCCCAGATGTCTGCTCCTGCCAGGATGCCTCGCTTCTATCGCTCGTGCCCATCCTCGCGCACCACAGTCTAGCCTTGGGCCACATGCAATCCTACCACGGTTGTCTCGATCGGATCCTCCAGACTCGCGCGTCCGCGGACGGCCGACTGCGAGTCTGCTCGTACCAGCACGCGTCGTTCCCCTCAGCCCTCCCCTCACTGCACCTGGCTCACAATCTCGCTCGCCCGACTCAACGACTCCACCATCTGCTGGCACTCCTTCCGCCGCCTCACCGTATACTCACTCTCCTTGAGCAGATCATCCAACTCCTGCTGCCTATACATCTGCTCTAACAACTCCCTCTGCATCTCCTCCTTCGTGTGCCTGCGAAAACACAAAATTAGCTCCTGGGAACCCCCCGACCAAACATTTCTGCAAGGGTGAGAGACTTACTCCACCAGACAATACATGATAGCCTTGGGCACCATGTCAATCATCGTCCGCCGCACGATATTGTAATAGCTCGTGATCAACAGCTTGATCACCTCCACCTCCTGGCTCTCCTTTTCGCTGAGTGTCCCGCTCGCCTTCAACGTCGGCGGCGGCGCCTCCATAGCCGCCATCTTCTTCTTATTCTTGCTCGCGAAGAAGCTTCCGAAGAACCCACTCCCCTCCTGCGTGCCATTCAGATCCAGACTCGGACTCTGACTCCTCGGCGGCACGGCCGAGGCCGGGAGGGGTTTGCCGGTCTTGGGATCGACCTGCACGGGTTTCGTGGCGTTGTGGCGCTCGTTTACGATGGCCATGGCGCGGGAGCCGTTCAGGAAGTCCGGGTGGCCCGTGTTGATGTAGCAGGCTTCCATGGCGACGAGGTCTCTGACGAGCTTGTTGGTGGGGTCCATGGCTTTCTTGAAGAAGGCGATGACGACGGCGTGGAATTTCTCCTTCAATCCCGGATACCGTCGGAACAGGGGCTTGTTGAGCAGACCGCTGAGGATGCGGACGAGTTCGTCGTAGACCAGGCTGACGCATTTCAGAGAAGGCTCTTCGAGGCGTCGGATCTGTTGCTTGACGATGACTTCGAAGGCGGTGGTGCCGACGAAGAGGGCGGGGGAGGAGCCGGAAGAGTTGTAGAGGATGGTGCGAATGTCGATGTCTTTGACTTGGTCGAAGGGGTCGACGGCTTTGACGCCGTTGCTGTAGAGTTCGTGGTAGACGAAGGAGATGCGGGCGCCGCCGGACAATTCGACGGAGGAGAGCTCGGCATTGTGGCCTTCCAGGACGGTCCGATACTCGTTGCTGAATTCGGTGATGATGTTGAGGATGATGTTCGCCGAATTGCCGAGCATGCTGTCGCCCAAGCTCTGCAGCTCCTGGCTGTATTTCTGCAGGCTCGACTGGATCCTCGCCTTGATGTCCGGCAGCGTCTGCTTGATGTGCATCATCAGGATCAGGTTCAGCTTCCTGGCCAGGTACGGCGTGCCGCAATACGACGCCTTGTTCCGGTACGCCTTGTGGTTCTCGAAGAACTGCCTCTCCGCCTCCAACGCGCCCGAGATCGGCTTCTTCGTCTCGATATCCCGCTGGCCCCTGTTCACCACCGGCACGTATCCCAGCCGCAGCGGGATGATCCTGCCCGCCAGGATATCCACCACATCCGTCCCTTCGTCCATCAAATCCACCTTGGTCAGCACCCCGATCGTCCGCTGCCCCTCCGGGTCCACCTCTCGCGCCAGCTTCAGCCCGTCCGAATTCGCCAGATCCGTGTTCGCCGCCGTCACCGCCAAGATGATCGCGTTCGGCTTGCTGATCTGCTTCAACACCATCTCTCGGATCTGCCGCTCGATGTCTCGCGGCTGATCACCCACCGGCACCTTGGTCAGGCCGGGCAAATCCACCAGCGTGAGCGTGAGGACATTCGGACTGTAGATGCGCAAGTTGATGGGCGCAGGACTGATCCCCGCATTCTTCCCCGTCTTGCTCTCGGTCTCCCGCACAATCTCTTCCCGGATCTTGTTGAAGTCGTAGAATTTCTGGCCGGGGATGTGCAGGAACTCGCCCCATTCTTCGACGTTGGACTGGGAGTCGGTGGTTTTGATCGCGGTGTCGCCGTCCGGGACGCCGTTGGCTTCGGATCTGGGCAGAGGCGCGCGGTTGATGAGTTGCAGGATCAAGGGGCGGCGGGTCACGATCCCGGTGCCCCGTGGCAGGCTGAGCGGAGGCGCTAGGTGTCAACGGGCGGATCTTGGTTTAGGAAAAGGTGCGCACGGCTGGGGGAAGGCATTGTGCCACACGTACAAGTCTCGTCCGACGATGTTCTCCAACACACTACTCTTGCCGGATGATTGCGATCCGACGACGGCGATCTGAGGAAGGTCGATGGGGTTTTGCACCTGGCGCATGTGTCGTCAGCCTCCGCGCTCGTCCCCACCCGCCACTGTCTGCGGCCGCGACGTACTCCGACGGTGGTGAAGACATCCTGTAGCTTGTTCACGAGCGTGATGAGTCCCGGGTCGTTCACGTTGATCCTGCACCTCCAGTCAACTGGTTGTCCATTGTGCCCCGGGGGCCCCTCGCCTCGCCTCCCCTTCCTTCCTGACGCCGTATCTTTGCACTTACGCGTTGGGGTTGGTTTGTGCCATCACTGGCGAGAAGAAACTGGTTGCGTGCGCAGTCGCAATGCAGGGACGACGTCGATCGAGGCGCAAAGGGGTTGAGAAAGGGTGGTATCCGTAGAGATGATTGCTTTTATTTGGCAGCCTTGGTGAAAGTGGTCGGCCAAACTAAACACACGGACACGCATGTGGCGTCACTGCGACCGGGCTGAAGCCGCGCGTGTGTGTGTGTGTGTGTGTGAGGCGCGTGCGCTGTGGCGTCGTACATCACCAAACGCCAGCAGGATACAGGACCTGCAAGACGGTATGGTCCTGTTGGCGACGAGACGAGACGAGACGAGACGAGACCAGACGGTTGAGGCAAGAGAATCAGACACGAACACGAGTCCCGGACCACACACGCAATCTATACGCCGACCCACGCACATCCCCTCCCGTCCCATCTCTCCACTCCAATCAACCCAGCCCTCTACATCTACTATTCATCGACAACACTGGCGAATTTCTCCTGCAACTGCTGCAGCAACTCCTCGTACTTCTTCTCAATCTTCTCGCGCCCCTCGCTCGGCACCTCAAACTTCATGCTCCTCAGCTGATTTAACAGATCCCCCGTATTCTCCCGGACCTTTGCCCAATTCTGGCCCTGACTAATCGCCTTCTGACTCTCGTCATGGTACGCCATCATGTTCTTCATCATCCAGCTCGTCTTCCACAGCGGGCAGAATTGGTCGTACTCGCTGTACCCGTTCTGCTGCAGGAAGTCTTCCTTGATCAGAGTCGCGACGTCAAGCGTGATCTTGTCCCCGTCGCCGAGCGCGGACTTGCCCACGAGCTGTACGACTTGGTCGAGGTCTTCGGAGGTGGAGAGCAGTTCTTTGATGCGGTCGCGAAGGCGCGGGAATTCGGGGTATTCTTTCCGGTAGAAGGCGTCGAGGGAGGTGTTGTACTTGGTGTAGGATTGCGAGGTGTTGACTGATGGGAAGTGCTTGCGTTGGGCGAGCTTCTTGTCCAAGCCCCAGAAAACCTGCACAATCCCCAGCGTACTGCTCGTGACGGGATCGGAGAAATCTCCACCAGGCGGGCTGACGGCACCGACGATACTGACGGCGCCTTTGCGCTCCGGACTACCCATGGCGACAACACGGCCGGCACGTTCGTAGAAGGAGGCCAATTTGGCGCCGAGGTAAGCGGGGAAGCCTTGATCAGCAGGCATCTCTCCTAGACGACCCGAGATCTCGCGGAGAGCCTCAGCCCAGCGAGAGGTGGAGTCTGCCATCATAGCCACGGCCTTGCCTTGATCGCGGAAGTACTCAGCTACGGTGATCCCAGTGTAAATGGAGGCTTCACGGGCGGCGACGGGCATATTGGAGGTGTTGGCGATCAGGCAGGTCCGCTTCATGATGGGTTCTTGGCGGCCTTCGTACTCGATGGTGAGCTAGAGATGATCAGCGCGGCAGGTGGAGACTCGTATGTCCTGACCAGGAGCTCACCTCAGGGAAATCCATCAGCACCTCAGCCATTTCGTTGCCTCGCTCCCCGCATCTGGCGGTGGTTAGCAATAGCCCAGCACAGCCTACGCAGCTTCCAACTTACCCGACGTAGACGATGATATCCGAATTCGAAAACTTGGACACCGATTGCGAGATGACCGTCTTCCCGCACCCAAAAGCTCCGGGAATACACACCGTCCCGCCCTGCACCGACGGGAACAGTGCATCCAACACGCGCTGCCCAACAATGAACGGCTCCTGACTGCTCAACTTATCCGCCGTCGGGCGCGGCACCCGCACCGGCCACTGATGCATCATACTATACTCCGTCTTCTTGCCCTCGAACTCGACCTCCAAGATCTTCTCATCCACCGTATAGCTCCCCTTCTTCGGCATCTTGGTGATCGTGCCCCTCGCCCGCGGTGGCAACATGATCTTATGGTCGTGCAACAGACTGTTCTCCTTCACACTGCCAAAGACATCGCCGCCCGTGATGTGACCGCCTTCCTTGAACTTGTCGCTCGGAGTGAAGTCCCACTTCTTCTCGCGGTTCAAACTCGGCACATCGATGCCCCTCGGGATATAAATACTCCCACTCTCATCGCTGATCCCCTTCAACGGCCGCTGAATCCCATCATAGATCGTCTCCATCAATCCCGGGCCCAGCTCAACGGATAGCGGCTTCCCAGTACGCACGACAGGATCGCCGACCGTGACACCGGCCGTCTCTTCGTAGACCTGGATCGTGGCTTTGTCCGCTTCGATGCGGATGACTTCGCCCACGAGCTGGTCGTGGCCGACTTTGCACAGCTCGTACATGGCGCAGCCGATCATGTGCTCGGCCACGATGACGGGGCCGGAGACGGAGAAGACGCTGCCTTGCATCGTCTCGTCCTGGGCGGCGGGGACGGGCATCTTGGCGGGTCTACGGGTGGGGAATTGGGCAGCTTGCGCGGGGAGTGATTCTTTTTTCTGTTGCGGCTGCGGTGATGATGCAGGCTTGTGATCTTGTTGATCCTCGGCTGCTGGTTCAAGCGGTGGAGTCCCTCTATCCGCCTTCACAGGACTACCCGGTGCACTCTCTGGCAGGTCTACTTCGGCGGCGGCTGCAATGCTATGCGCTCTGTTCCGGTAGAAGCTCTCGACGGTATCCGAAGAAAGCGGCGGCCTCAGTGAGCTCGAGGTCTTGGGCCTTTCCGGCAGCGAGGGGCGCTTCTGCTGGTGGTGAATGAGGTCGATGAGGGATGGACGGGCGCGCAATGTAGGACGAGGACGCAAACCTAGCATGCAATGTCACGACACAAGCCAGAGCTATTCAATTGATTGATGGTCGCCGAAGCTGGATTCAGGCTTGAGAGAGGTAGCTTGGGCACAGCTCTTTCAATGGAGCGGGAATGACGAGCGTGCACGGACGGGACAGGTGGGGCGGACTCGCGTTGAAGACATCCGGACAACAGGGTATAGTCTACATATGAAGAGTCTACATATGAAGAGTCTACATATGAAGAGTCTGATAGAACTGTATCTCAAATATGCACCATCAATGCTCTGAAGCAGTCTCCTGCCTTTCGGCGATCCCATGCTCCTCTAGCCCCTTCGCGCCAGCAACCACAGTAGGAGGTTGAGACTCCGCCAACTTCTCCTTTCCATCACTGAACACGGTGAAGGTAGATGGGTTCTTCTTCGGCTCTCCAGGTCCTTCAGATTTGAACTGGTAGCCTCGTACGCTGTGTCACGTGGTCAGCGTGGCTTCGAGACACAGTCTTCGTGCGAACATACCGTGGCCCTTGCCCAGTCTTCTCAGGCATCTTGCTCTCATACACACTCGCGAAGGTCCTCGTGCGCTCTTCAAAGGTTCCATTACCGATGCTATCCCGTACTGCAGAGAGGAAGAGATCCATGACATGGTGATTGTGGATCTGCAACAGCACCCACGCCAGCATCTCCTTGGCGGAAAGCAGGTGCTGAATGTACGCTCGATGATGATTCGTACACGCGTAGCACTGGCAGCCCTGCATGAGCGGCGAAAGATCGACTGCGTGAGTGTCGGGCCACAAATCAATGCCCATCGGCAGCGGCTCGTTGCTCCCATCATTCGCTTCCTGCTCAGCTCCGGGAAACGTAAAGTCCAGTGCAATCCCAGCATCTGTCGCAGCGTTGATAAACGGTATCGTCAAGACGTCCACGCCAAGCCCAATCTGCCGCAGCACCTCATGCGGCGTATCCGGCGTCGTAAACCCCAGTCGTGGCAAATGCTGCAACTTCTCCGGCAAGTCCTCCAGCGTCTGGACGTCATACACCGCCAACCCCTCAATCTCCCCCACCACCTCCTCCACCACCAAAAGATCAACGTAAAACTGTTGATCCGCACAACTCACCGGCAACAACGGTGCAAACAACCTCCCCCTCCTCGCATCCTCTCTCTCCCTCCTCAACTGCACATGCTCCGACACCCAAGCAATTGTCCGATCCGTAGCCTTCTCCACCCTCTTACTTCCCAGAGCACGCCCATACGGCACGTCTCCCAAAGCTACCACTATATCTGCTCCAAGCTCCTCCGCCGCTTCCGCATACTCGCCCGCTTGCAGGGCTCGGAAGCCGACCGCGGTACATACACTCACCGTCTCATTCGTATTGGGATTCGCTGCCGGCGCAGCCACCGGCGGCGTTCTTCTAGCGCCGAGAACGAGAAGGGGAGATTCAGGTAAAGCGATGAAAGCGCGGAGAGGATAGGAATTGTTGGGCGGACAGAACTTATAGAGAGGAGGAATCTGCTTGGGAGCGCGTTCTATGACTTACCGTTATCGTCAGGATCAGACAAATTCTTGGGCTTGCCATCAGCGGAAGAAAGCAAGGAGGGAAGTGGCGTCAGACTTACAGTCTTCGAGCCCGACGTAGACGCCGTTGATGCTTGTGTGTCGGGAGAAATTGTCTTGGGTGATGTGAGGGACTACGCCGCGAGAGGTATTGCCCAGAAAGTGAGGAGTATCGGAAGGTGTCCTGCCAGGCAAGGCTAAGCGGCCCAATCGTGGGCCCAAGCCTGTAGTAGAGGCCTTGACGATGGTGAACAGTCCGTCTGGCAACTGTGAGATTTTGCCCGTCTGCGCTTCGGCCATCGTGGTCCCCACGGCGGCCTCGCGGACAGCGCTGATGGCTGTCACGCTTTCCGGAGCGGACGTGGACACAACAAGGATCCAGAGCCACAGCGGACAGACAAGACCTGTTCCAAAACGGTAGGCACACAATAGCAAACGAAGCACAGACCACACTTTGCGCCTTAGGCATCTATGGCCCTACGGTTATGGGCCTGTGAGGCAAAACAGGGTGGACACGACACATGCTCGAGAGCAAGAAGTCTACACGATGATTATCTCTCTCATAGGTCCCGAGCAGACAGGCGCACCAGGCGACCACCACCGCTTCTTCCCAGTCTCCGGCGGTCTGACCGTACACTTCAGAAGGCGAAACGTCTCCGGCCCCTTACCTACGACTGCCATCACCAGCTCCATGAGCCCCTCCCGCCCCATTGGCCCTTGCGGCCAGGACGGAAAATGTGCCGCCACGAGTGGCTGGCCCAGTTCCTCTTGCGTCAGGTTGACTCCCGTCCCACTGGGTGTCGGCTGGTACTGCAGCTTCTTCCATTCTGGGTTGTCGGTTGGCCACCCGGGACCATTGTGGGATGGGGCTGTGATGGGTATGATGTAGCCGTGCATGTGTAAGCGATGTTGCTCATCGACCGTGGCGAACATTGTCTCGGTCTCGAAACTCACGACCCAGTTCTCCCCGAGCTCGGTGTTGCGCCAGTCCGGGACCCAGGACGGCAGAGACCCAGGTGTTGCAGGTGAAGGGTGTTTGCAGGCCATTTGCAGAATCTGAGCAGCCCAGCCATGGTTCACGACGAGAGTCGCGAAGCGGAGGTAGTTCTGTTCAACGGACTCCAGATACGATATCCGGAAGCTATCTTTTGATCCACGATATAGCGCAGCGAGAGCACCAATTCTATCTCTATCATCTCCGCAGCCAAAACCTTTGAAGTCGTTTAGCATGCGCAGCATATCTGTAAAGCCCGCCCAGTCCATGAAATCCACTTCTCGGTCTTCTTCCTCAACATGCGGATGCCTATACCATTGATGGTCATGCAGCCGCGTCTGATGCTGCATGCAGAGAATGCGAGCATATGGTGGTAGCGGCGGAGCAAGATGCTGCATAGTAGTTGCTTGACGGAAATGCGACCACTTCACCGACAAGCCGCCGCAGAGCAGAAGCACCGTCTTGGCCGCCATAATCTCCTGAATGATCCAGCGCCTGGAAAAGTATCTTCTGCTGTAGAAATCAACAAGCCATGACTGCGTCTCTGGATCAGTCTTCCAAAGGTAAGGAGGTGCACCGTCAAGATATTGCTGTCGCCGTGCAAGCGCATATTCCAAGGCGCGCTTGCCACCTTCGTCGGGCGTGTCTTCGCCCACCCATGCTAGCACACGTTTGGCAAGGCCAAAGATCACAGCCATGATGGCAACTTGGTCGGTACGCTCTTCATCGTCTAGCTGGGCGATGCAAACGGCATCGATCCACAGAACTCTCGCAACGTCCCGTCTGCGGATCCTGCGAAGTGCGGCTGCCAAGTTCTCGCCAATAGGGAGGATCTTGCCATCCAAATGCAGATGCTCGGGGTCCTTGGTTGTGCCCCAGGTGTAGGATAGAGCTTCGTAGTCTTCATCTGGTGTACGGACCGAAGCACACGTCTTCAACGAAGCGCAGATGGGAGCGGCTAGAGTGCCAGCAGGCTCCAAGTGAAGTAAACGGATCTCTTGCTTCAGCTTAGGCGGGTACTGATAGCGCTCATGTTCTGGGATGAGCGCAGTCCATCTCTTGTAGTCAGAGGTGAACGACGGTACAGATAGCTGGCGATGCTCTTCGCTCATGCTCACTAACGTCAGTCTCGAGATCTGCACAGGTGGGAATGTCAAAGTCGCTATCTAGTGCTCGCTGCATCGGCCCACCCTGAGGAGCGCTGACCGTGGCGTCGGAGGCTGCCCTGTGGGCTTGGGCTCGCGCCTGTGACCCATATCGCCGGCATAATGTACAGCGGGGGGTCATGTTGGACCACCAGCAGGCCGAATACTGCATCGCCAACAATCCTCGCCACGAAGACCGTGGAGACAGGAAAAGATGAAGGTGCGTCGTGTGGGAGAGGATCAAAGAGGCCTTGTGTCAACGCCTCAGGCACCAACGCCTAGCTTAAGTGTCCCAAAACTTCCTTTGCGACCTCTTCTTCTTTCCTCACGCGCCCTTCTAGACAGTGCATGTCAGCAGCCTCCGACTCTGCGTCCAGCAGAGAGGTGTGCATTCATATTGTTGTCCTTGCGATTTCGCGGTGCGGAGAGGGAGAAACAGGTACCATAAGAGCTGGCTATGCATCATTTTGCCGTTGCACAGGCGGCGTCAGAGGCACCATACATATACACGTCCAGGCACAAGAGCAGCTCATGACGGAAGCAGTATTGACGCTTCACAGGCCCGAACATGGTTGACATCGACGGCGATCGTGTCAGGGTATTGATCTGCTGGGCGCAGTATTTATCTACTTGCTGTACCAGAGGGGGAGTAAACACTTCGCTCCATAGTGCGTTACTGTACAAATGCTATGGGCCAGAGAGCATTTCAGCGATCACTTCGTCGATGCACGGCTTGCGGCAACGTGCAGCGACAGGGTAGAATATCTTCACCTGTATTGTAATTTAGTGTTGACGACTCTACATCTTTCACCAAAAGTCAGGTTGAATATGAGAAGTTTGTTTCAGCTTTTCCTAGGATTTACTACGACCAAGCTCTGCCAGTCTAACTCAATTCGCACCATCTCCTGCTCAGCTTGTTGTGCAAGCAGTTGTCTCCCTGGGTCGCCAGTTGCCGCCACATCACTCCCAGGCACAAGAGTGCTGGAGACCTTCGCGCTATTCCCGGTCTTTCCCCTCAAATTATCGCGCATCGCACTAGACACGTTGACGGTCGAAGGCGGTCCAGATCAATGAGTAAAGCTCTGAAACACCCTGTTGCCCAGCCTGTAGCAACTTATGGCGCGAACACGAAACGTTGCATTTCACTCGAAATCGCGCCAGAGCTTCGCGGTCGAAGTGACCGCGAAGTCCTTCTTGATGCAGAAGGTCCAGTCGATCCCAAGAAGCGCCCGACTCGAATCGCCCTTGCGCAAATGTGCGATCAAATCCACGGAGAGAGCATAAAGATGTTCTATGCGGAGAACAAATTCGTGCTCACATATACATCCACTGATATGGATGGGCTCCCGACATGATCTCCCTTGGTGCGCTCGAATCCTGGACTCAATCCCCGCCTCATCATCCAAGTGCAGCTTGACAAGTGATTGTCGAACCTCGAACAGCAATTTTCACCTCCCCCGAGCACGAAGACCGCAGCTGGCACGTCTGGGTCAAGGTTGAACGAGTATGCGAGGGACTGTACGCGGCCATTTGAGACCCGATGTTGGCTGGCGGAAGAGTCCTTGGCACAACTTGTAAACCGCCTTATTTTGCGTCACAAAAGTGGGATATTCGTGAAGGAGGACAACTCGAGTGCGGAAAGCCAATCCAGAGAAACAGATACCAGGGACCATTGGCGTGAGGTCATGCGCGAGATGGCGGAATGGCTGCACGGCTATCTCGCCACACCCCGAACCCAGATGCAGCCGCCTATACCGAACGGTGGTGATGATGACAGCGGCTCAGACCTTGAAGGAACTTAGCGAATTGTTTGAATAGGCATGCCGGTCCAGGAAAGCGGTTCAATGAGTTCCAGTCATCTCTGCATCCGCGTTCCCCTCTGCGTCTGCTTTCATCACGTCCTGCCTTGCTTCGCCATCCACAACCGCTTCCCGAGCTTCAGCCTCATCTTCCTGTGATGCGACACCCTCCATGCCGACCCTCTCTACCTCTCGCCCACCAGCCTCGAGCAGGAATTGCACGACGTCGCTCTTGTCCGCCCTTTCTGCCTCGAACATAGCCAAGTGCCCGGCGGTATTCTTGATCCACATATCAGCCCCTGCATTCACCAAAGCCTTCACAACTTCCAAATGCCCATTGTATGCGGCCCAGTGCAGAGACGTATTGCCTTGCGCATTCTGCTTGTTGACCAGACTGGGCCACTCCGCAGCCTTGCCATTCGCCACAGTATGGTCTTCGGCTTTCAGCTCGCCCAGTAGCAGCTGCAGCAGATCAACGAAACCATTTGCTGAGCAATAATGCAGCACCGAATTTCCTGTCTCGGGATCGATGCAAACCTCGAGTACTTGCTTGGGGGTGCATCCGTAGCCTTTCGCACACTCAGCGATGGCCTGCTTGAGATCCTCGGTCTCATTGACGCGAGTGAGATATAGCAGGTCGTCGATGTTGTCGGCCGTCAATGGCGGCGACGAAGGGTGCATCTTCAATACTTGTACTGAATGTTGTATCAATGAAGATCGTCCCAGCTGGACGTCACTTTTTCTGTGCCTGCAGCGCTGGCTGCACCCCGCAAAGGCTTATTTGAGCCGCACATGTTTACGTAATGTGATGAAGGTGAAGACTCTTAGCATTGGCTGTCATGACTCCTCTCTTTAGCCACCGCGGAGTCGCCTGGAAGGACGACAGATCTTGACAGACACCTACAGAGCGCACAGAGCGCACTGCGCGCTTCGACTGACACCATTGAGACGGAGGGCGAAGACGAGCAGTCTCACCCACGGATAGGATTACCGCCAACATGTTCCCACCATCGCAGGGCTACAGCCTGGACATCGAGGCTCTTTCTGGGATATGCGGCTCCATTTCAATTGCCTGCTGGGTCGTCGTGTTCTCACCCCAGATCATCGAGAACTTCCGAAGAAGCTCAGCCGAAGGCCTTTCCATCGAATTCATCATCATATGGCTCGCAGGCGATGTCTTCAATATCCTCGGAGCTGTCCTACAAGGCGTCTTGCCGACGATGATCATCCTGGCCATCTACTATACATTCGCAGATATCGTGCTGCTGGGCCAGTGCTTTTACTACCGGGGCTTCACATTCCGGGATCCTAAACCTGAAGAAATCAAAGCCGCGGCGAATGGCCACGCTGATTGGACCTCTGACGAACGTACACCGCTTGTTCAGAACGGCCATGCGAATGTTCGACAGCGGACAGCCGGCGATGGCGAGCTCGGGTCTCGAACGCGTTCCCACTCGTCCTTCCGCGAGCGTTTTGCAAGTCTAGACGCAACCCACATGTCGCCTGCTGTCCCCATGCATCCGGCACAGAATCCTGCTGATGCATCCAGCACTGTTGACCCAAGCACGCCAGCTCGGACATGGGTGCAGGCTATCGCCTTCAACAGCACCGCGATTCTTCTTGTCATCGCGGCAGGTATTGCTGGCTACTACCTTTCTCCCTCGTCCCCTGAACCACCAAATGACGGCCACGACCACTCGACTCCAGCCGACGATCAGATTGATTCTCTGCAGTTCAACTTGTGGGGTCAGATCTTCGGCTACGTCTGCGCGCTGCTCTACCTTGGGTCACGTATCCCTCAGTTGTTGCTCAATTACCGTCGAAAATCGACAGAGGGGCTTAATGCGCTCTTCTTCCTATTCGCTTGTATCGGAAACTTGACTTACGTCTTCAGCATCTTTGCTTTCGAGCCAATCTGTACTGGGCGACATACTCATCATGGGCATTGGCGGGAAGATCATTGTAAACCTGGCGAGGCAGGAGCAATCTATGGGAGGTACATCCTAGTCAACCTAAGTTGGCTTTTGGGCAGTCTCGGGACGCTATTCCTCGATGCTGGGGTCTTTGTTCAGTTTTGGATGTACAGAGATATCGTTAGAGATGAGGATCTGGAGCACGATGAAGTACCTCGGACCGTCGCTGGCGAAGGGCGAGGGAGGGGACCCGAGGAGAGATCATGATCCTGTGTAAAGAGTACAAGTTTTGTAAAAGGTTCTTCTCGGCTATGGTGCTGTCTGCGCCAAGCTAAGAAGTACATGAAGCTGCTTACATCCGGATCTGTTGCGTTCTGTGGTTGACTCTGCTGCTCTCTGTGCAGTCAATACTATCACTTCAAACCGCACGCCATCACTGGAAACGATCAAAACAAGCGCCGGTACCGACGGCGCGCATGTACGATCCGGGATCTGATCTGACAAAAGGAGCCACCTTCCAAACCGTCATGTCTCCGATTCTATGCAGGTGACTCAAAAGGGAATGCGTCTCAGCGAAACGCTCGGCCAACTGTCGCAGACCCAGATAGGGTACTTCTCGCCGTTAGCGGCTGCATCGAAGTTGCCGTGACTGTTGCCATAAAAGTGATGCAGACTGTAGCCGGCCCCCCGCTTACGCTAGTAGTCGAGACGGATGCTGCTAGAATCTTCGCTCTTGCCCCGCCAGCAGGACAGCTAAGGAGTCCCCGAGCACCGAATAGCAGAGGCCCGAGGCCAGGTCTGATCAGGTCAGCCAGCATTGTTGATGGAAGCACAGACTGTGCTAAGGCTGCGGCTGCTTGTGACTGACCGTCTGCGGAACATCCATCATCGTCGAGGTGGGTGATGGAAGATAATTTTTACTCGGCCAGATGCCAGAGACATTCAGTGTTGCTGTACAGTGTGGTGGATGGGGTGAAGTCGGCATCGGCTGACATGACGGTTCGGCAGACCACATGAGCCTAGGCCAAGCCTGGCTCGGCATCGATTGCAGGGTATGCTGCACGGCTCCTAGCGACTGCAATGCATCTGTTGTCAAAATCTGGCAACTTTGGGCTTTTGGCCTTGCGACAGCCTCGTCTGATCTTCCATACGGAATGTGTTGTACGTATATTCGCAGTAGGTGTCCGAAGCCTTGCGAACCAAAAATTGCTGCTGTGCAAAGGTTCATCGCATCTCGTCCATCATTATAATATCAACACCTCAGCATGCCAATGCTCAGACCGTTCCATGAGTCTGGTCCGCGTCCGAGGTGCATGGCATGCTTCTCCACATCGAGACAATGCTCGCTTTCCCGGTCATGCCTGTTGATCCTGCTCGATGCTTGGGCATTGACCGGCAATAAATCTTTGTTCTTGTGGGTCGTCGTGTCCAGAAGAGCATCATTGCATCTTCGGGTGAGGTGGTGTCAAGCTTCAGCATCGTCCAATATGTTTCTTGCACCAATTTCGCCGGCATAGACCGATATCTGAGTGCAAAAGCGCCACTGCAGATGGGCAAAACAAAAAGGACTATCTGGAAGGCATGGGCGTGAACCATGATCCTGCGCGAACCGCGGTCGATGAAATAGACGGGCGCAGATGCTCAATTAATTGCACCACCCGCGAGGTCTTTCACGCGGCTTCTGATCGTCCAATACTACATTAACGAAGTGTTGAGTAATGACCGAGGTGGTGAAGCGAGGTGCTGATAGCGGTGTAGGTGTTGGTGGGTGTCGATCGTTTTTTTCTCGGATTTGCTCTTTCTTCTTCCAGGAATGCCACCCATTCTCAAGTCTACTCACGATTTATTGTCTCGACCAATTGATGAACCATGCCACGGAAGATTGGATGCAGCGAGCAAGAGATGTACTTGTCGACCAATGATCCTTCCGTGTCCACCGCCTCGGTGGCTGTGGCTGCATCAGTAGCCATCGCGTGACCATCGATCATGGTGCCTTCGGGATACACCGGCCGTCTGCCCTCCTCTATGAGTCGAATGAACATCGGATCGATCGGCACGCTGCCCAGAAAAGGCACTTTGAACTCTTGCGCCATGACCTGCCCGCCACCCTTTGAGAAGACATTCGTGCACTCGGAGCAGTTCGGGCAGACGAATCCAGCCATGTTTTCAACCACACCCAGAATCTTGACACCTGTCTTGCGACAGAAATTGATCTCTTTCTTGACGTCGCTGATACTGATCGCTTGTGGCGTTGTGACTATGACTGCTCCAGACAGCTGCTCTGGCGTCGCTTCCTTCAACAGCGTCTCGACGAGCGAGATGTGCTCGTCGCTGGTGCCAGGCGGTGTATCGATCAAGAGGTAGTCGAGTGGGCCCCAATGTACGTCTGACAAGAACTGCCGTACCATGGCCGTCTTCTTCGGACCTCTCCACACTACCGCATCCCCTCTGTTCGCCAGCAAAAAGCCGAGAGACATGCAATGCAGCGACCCGCGAGGGTTCGAGTGTCCATTTGCTCCATTGCCATTTGCGCCAGCAGCTACTACCTGCGCGTCATGAACCGGTACAGGTAGCCATCCTCCTGGTGCCTGTCGCACTTTCTCCTTCTCGATGCCGAAGAATCGTGGTATTGACGGTCCCGTTAGATCGACGTCCAGTACTCCAACCGAGTGGCCTTGCAGGGAAAGTGTGAGGGCGAGTTGCGTTGTCACACTGGATTTTCCCACGCCACCTTTTCCGGACAGAACGAGTACTATGTGCTTGATATCGCGTAGAGACATTCTTGACACGCACAAAGGTTGCGTGGAAAATGGAAGTGATATGACTGCCCTCGCTGATTTGAAAGCTTGGTGGATTTCGCAAGGCCGGCATCATGCGCCGGAGATTATGCGGAGATAAAGTGTTCCTTCCTATTCCGGAATTGGCGATGAACGGGAGATCTGCTAACGCAAGGTCACGGTAGGTGTCTACTTAAGGCTTCCGAGCTTCGCTAACGATCACGCGGGGGTCGCAAAAGCAAGCTGCACCTTGCACGGGTTTCCTCTCCATCCCTGGGACTCTGTGCCCATAGCCAAAGTGTGTGGAATCTCGGCTTGCTTCGAACTGACGGTACGGTTCCTGCCTCCAAAAAGCAAGAGACGATTCGAGTCCTCCCATCGCCGGATCAACGTGCGCTCATTGCCACTTCATGTTCTTGCGAATCTTCTCCCAAAGTTTGTCCCACTCATCCAGGTAAGGCTTCTCAGCCGCCGACTTATCAATGTCGGGAGCTCTCCGCTGTATCACCTCGAAGCGAACACCAGCCGCCCACAGATGTACCACTAAGGTTGCCCATCGCTCCAAGTAGGTCTTGAGCAAATAAATCATCTGTGGTTGCAACTGCTTCTGGATGTGCTCGATGCCGTGGCCTTGCCTCTGCAAGGTGCCTCCTTCCAGCAGCAGAGCATCCATGTGATGGGCATCAACGGCGAACTTGGGATCTTTCTGACCCGGTTGAAACTCGTCGCGGACCCAATACTTTATGACCAGCCGATCTATGTATTTGCCGGCGCCCTCATGCTTCTCCAGCCAGATGACAGGTCCGATCGGCATGGAATCTGTTACTACCGCGTAGAAGACATTTTCGGCCCAGTAGATCTCAGCGGTCTCGCGCCTAATTTGCCGACATGCAAGTAATAACCCAGGGGTGGGAAGCCTCCCATTCTGAGGGATCGTGATGGGATCCGGCGAGACCAAGGCGTAGCGGTAGATTTGGTTTCTTAACTCAGCTGGGAGTCGAGAGAGCGCGGAGTCCCGCTGAGATATGCCAGATTCCGTCGCGGGCCAGGTTGCCTCAGTTTCGTCGTGCAATTGGGGTTCCTCCAGGCATGGGGTGGCGTCGTTCAGTGGTGGGATTTCCATGCCTTCAAGCGAGTAAGATTACTGTTACACCAAGCTATACGGTAGAGCGTTCTGGACCAGGACTGCGATTGTGAGAGTTGATTGTAGTGGGGGAGTGAGTTGGTCATTGTTGGAAGTCCATCCAAACGTCTTGAACCATCCGAAACCAGACAAGCTGCCTCGAAGCGGGGCAGTGGTGAACTTGCGCCTGACCATCGTTACGCTGTATCGGTTCACAGTTGACAACACCTATCAAGCCACTCACCAATTCTTTCAGGACACGATCGACTTCGCGGCCGAATACATATACCGGTTCAACTCTGCAAGGAAAGTCGGCAAGATGAACTCTGTCGCCTCAAAACGACTCTTCCAAGAGTACAAACACCTCACCACGGATCCTCCGGACGGCATAACAGCTGGCCCAGTCAACGAGGATGATCTCTTCCTGTGGGAAGCGATGATACAAGGACCTGAAGGCACACCATACGAGGGCGGCGTATTCCCTGCCGAGCTCAAGTTTCCCAAGGACTACCCACTCATGCCACCTACGATGAAGTTCCTCTGCGACATCTGGCATCCAAACGGTACACACGCTCTTTTCCATGTCATCTGTAAAATGAAGGGCGACTGACACTGTGCCGTAGTTTACCCCAACGGTGTTGTCTGCATATCTATCCTCCACCCGCCAGGCGATGACCCAAACCACTACGAACACGCCTCCGAGCGGTGGAGTCCCATCCAAAGTGTGGAGAAGATCTTGATCTCCGTCATGAGTATGATCGCGGAGCCCAACGACGAATCTCCAGCCAATGTGGATGCCGCGCGGATGTGGAGAGAACATCGGCCGGAATTTGAGAAGAGGGTGAGGCAGGAGGTCAGGAGGAGCCTGGGACTATAAGCTGGTTTCGAGATCGTCGAAGATGCAGCGGGCCGCGGTCGACCTTGAACCAGCGGCTGGCCAGGTCTTTTGAGCGGGCCAGCGAGGAGTACGGAGCTTAATTACGCCAGCAGTAGACGTGTGGGGGTACCTACGACTACACGCTAAAAGGGGGTGCCAATCCAGAGGCAATGACTATTCTCTTGGCTGAATGCTGTCTCGACCACACACACCAACCAGACAACTACTTTCTTGGCTTCTTCGCCACGTCCTCCTTCTGCCTGACCAACGCATGACTGCATTCTGTGCCGGTCTCAGTAGGATAGGTTAATTGCCTGATGTGCGTGGATCCAGCTTGAACGCCGCGTTGCTGCACCGTCGTGTTTGCGGATGCGGTCGGATGCTTGCTGCGTGCCATGGCATTGCTCTCGCTTGGCTTTAGCGTCATCGCAGAAGACTGCAAAGTGGAAGCGTTGTCTGTAGTCGCAGGCTTCCTGACTTTGGCAAGAGCGTTGGTCTCAGTAGGCTGTGCTGAGCGAACAGATCTGGATTCGCTCGGAGCCTGCAGGGGATGGGCAGGGACGCCAGTCATGCCGCCGGCCGTGAGCATCTTCGGAGCCTTGGTTCGAGACAGATCTGGCTTGGCCTGTTCCAGTATTGAGAGCGAAGACGAGGCGGCTGCCTTGCCAGACTCCGTTGGCTTCTTCACCTTGGCAAGGGCAAGGGCATCATCCAGCGCTTCTGCCTTTACCGACTTCGCTTTAAGATCTGGACCTGTTTGCGAGCTAGACCTCTTGACTTTGGCGATTGCTCGATAATTACCAGACGTGCTACTCTGGCTTCCACCGCTTTGAACAGGGCGAGCTTCGGCCGCTGGCTGCGAAGCAGGTGTTGGTAGCGCCTTTGTTTTCGATCTGGACTTTGACGACTTCGGCTCATTCGGCCTCTCTCCAGTGGCGTAGGAGGTCTGTGCCCGCGGTGCTTGCTGTTGCGCAGGCGACGCCTCGATGCGGCCCTGCTGGCGTTGTTGCTGGGTCGCCATGGCACGCTGCAAAACCTCATCGATGCCCTTTGTGACGGCCACCTGAATGTCTCCAGCGCTGGCGGAGGACGACAATTTCCCAAGCGCTTTTTGCACTTGCGTGACCGAAGACTCGAGATCTCTTGTTCTGGCTACGCCTCGTAGCTGCTTACTCATGATGTCTTCGACAAGCTTGGCGATGTCGGCCGTCCTCGGCTGCTGCGAATGGAGCTCGTCGACGATCTTCCTCATGGCAGACATGTCAATCTGCGCTGGTGGCTGCGCATGAGAAGCCTTGGCAGCGAGCGAAGCAAGCTCCCGACCATGCCTCCGCTCATCTTCGAGGTTTTGCTGCTTTTCACGCTCTAGCTGTCGGCGGAGCGCTGCGATCTCGCGCTCTTTGATCTCCTTGTCAGCCGCTTCGCGCTCTTTGCGCTCACGAACTTCTCCCTCCATTCTAGCAAGTCGAACATCTCTCTCTCGCTCCCGGTTCTCGGCTTGCCGGCGCTCTCTCTCCGCCTGCGCATCACGTCTCCGCCTTTCCTCTGGATTCTCACGCTCACGGGCAAATATCTCTTCTTGGTGACGCAGACTTTCCTGGTACGCTGCCTGCTGGGCAGCCAAAGCATCTCGCACGACTTTGTTGTTTTGCTCCATGCGATCCTCGAAGGCCTTCCGGTCACGCTCCGCTTCCTTGCGGCGCTTCCTGTCCTCCTTTCGTCCCCGGTCGCCTTCCGCCCGCTGATGCTCTTCATATTCACGGCGCTGAGCTTCTTCAGCTTGACGGTGTTCTAGCTCCCGGTTCATGCCGTCTCCGAGATATTCAGGCTCATAGCCCGGCGCCATAAGCTGGAGCGGCTCTCCAGGCGGTGGCTGCGGCGTCGGTGCACTCTCCGTCCAGTCCAGCTGCTGTTGCTGGCCCCATTGACCGGAAGATGCTGGTAAAGCCGGCATGTTCGGTTGATGACGGAACACGCTGTTCGCGGTCTGCATGTTCTGCTGGAAACTTCGCTGAATACTTTGGGAGATGGCTGGATGGTGTTGCTGAGCCTGAGCCATCATTTGGCTATGCATCTGGCTATACTGGTCGTGAAAGCTCTGAGCTGGAATCACCCGCTGCTGCTGCTGTAACACATGCACGGCCGCCTTCTGCGCGAGTGGTGACGTTAGAGAACCTGATGAAGCGCCCTGAGAGCTCCAGCTAGTCGATTGCTGATGGAACTCCATGTTCTGCTGGCCGTCACTGTAGGCCCATTGCTGATTGTCGTGCTGGAAGCCGGACATTTTCGTGTCTGCAGCCTTCGAATCGTAGGTGTCAGTATACCGTAGAAAGGGGGAGGACGGGGTCAAGGTTCGATCAGGAATAAGATTCGAACGCCCTACAGGGAAAGCAGCAGCCGAGCGGAAAACTTAGGTTGTCTTCCTCCGCAGTGACCGTGGTCCGTTGCATTTGTATCGACTGCGACCAAAGTTCGATGTTTGCCGGCCCGCATGATTCACCATAGCAAAGACCGGAAGCGTCTATTGTCGTCATGCATGCCCTTCTCAGGCGCCTCACACTCCTGCTCTGGCATAAGCGTGCCGCCAGCCGCCGCTTCTCGATCCCTTTTCTGATTTGCCAGATCCACGTATACGCACAGGACGACGACCATGAGCCACTTCACCGAATAGCCGATTAGCATGGCGATATAGGCACTATGGCAGCATTCAGCGTCGCTTGCTCCGAACGTCTGCAGTGAAGGGGAACCGACTGTGATGCTAACGGCCATTTCACGCGACAGAGATACTAACAGCTTTCGGTAGTTGCCCGTTGTAGTACATCAGGCAATAGCTAGAGTGTCGATAGAGTCACCGAACGCGGCAGTCAAAGGCACGTTTCCCGGAGAAAGTATAATACCTACTCAGTAGCCCGAAAACAATTGTGCCTCGTCAGTAGGGCATCGAGTCGCTCAATGGTAACTGTGCTTACAATGACATCAGTCAGCTGCTTCTTGCTGTACCCGGCAACGTCTGATGAGACTATCGTCAAGCTCATGCTGATAGTATCCGCCGCGATCAAGATAGCACAACGGATGTCGGGCCACCGGAAGTACGCAATACCGCCTCCAAGTACGGCAAGGGGTTTGAATGGCTGCGCCAGACATCTGAAGATACTATGATCCACGTGTCTCATAACCGAACCCTTTGATGATCTGGCTTGAGGGAGTCATCGATGCAGTGTTAGGTACCTGAGCACCAGTGGCCGTAGCGAAAAGGGTTCAAGTCGGCGGTAGACTCCGATCAAATCTGCAATACCATGAGTGATAGAATTACGGCTTTACAGTGGCCCTTGCAGTCTCTCTCACCACTGTACTGTAGCCGTGGCTCCTCACGAAAGCACGACTGATGTCTAGCGCCTACAGCATCAGAAAGGACCTGACGAGGATGCTCAACAGCTCAAGTTTTCGTCATGATGAACCCGAAGTACTCGAAGCCTCCCTCGCCGCCTCCGAGCACCTCAATCTCCATTTCCCAGATGCCCTCGCGCTTGATCAGCGGCTTGATGAAGTGAGGCTGCCTCCATGTGATGTAAACGAATCTCCCACCAGGCCTCAGCACCCTGGCGACCTCGTCGATGTAGGCTTCCACGTTCGCTTTGACTTCGTCTTCAGGATCCCAGAGCGAGCCGTACAGCATCGCATCGAGGGTGGCTTTGTCGATACACACATCAAAGGAAGCATCCGCAAATGTCAGCTGGCGAATGTCCATTACTTCCCATGCGATCGATGGATTCTGAGCTCGCATGTTGGCGATGACGACCTCGGAGAAGTCGACGGCTGTTTGGTCACTGTATCCTAGATTTGCTAGGTCGGCTGGGAGGGTCTACTGCGTGCTTCACTCAGCCCCCATAAGATATACATGGATGTCTTGACAGCGATACGCACACTATTGCCGCTACCCAGATGCAAGATCTTTGGTCCGCCACGCTGTGTCGGCTTTGGCAGGTGCTTCTCAAGAAATGGCCTGATCGTTCCGAATTTCCTCAGCCAATCGTAGACTCTCGCATCCTCGTTCTCTGCGCTGTACCGCGCATCCCAATACTCAGGATGCGCGAGCTCCTCGAGACTCTCCTTGACCATTGTACTTTCTTGATTGCCAGCCAATGATGTCGTCAAGTGCAATGTCCAAAGAAGTGAGAGCCCTCAGGCTTCCCGCTGCAGGGAAATCTGGCGTGTGGCTGAAATAGGTTCCACTACTTCCGCATTCGGATCGCGTCGTGGTGCGAAACGCGGGGAATGTGCAAGTGGGAACCCTGAAATAACAAGCAGCGCATGCATTCGCGCCGGCGTGGGGCTGACAACCACGTTGCAGAGTCGTCGATCCTAGATGCTTGTTCGGTCGTGCGTGTGTCTTGTTCTCCTTCACTACAATGTTTGTGGCGAGATGTGTTTGTAGGATAGCACACAGGACTGAGTACAAGAGTCACTGAAGCATCGCAGAGACACACGTTGGAATGTCGGCACCATTGTCTCAGTTGCGCCGCTTTTGATGGTGGACGCCGCCGACACAAGAGGGAGGGTACGACGGATCCACGAGAATCAGAAGAACAAGCTCGAAAGGCCGAGCATCACGGAGGGAACGAACACACATGCACAATGGGCCTCCTCAAGCATTTCCGCAGCAAGTCGCGACTGAAGTCTAGCGACAATGGGCCCTTGAGTCCGACACGCCATGGCGGTTTCTACACCTCTCCCGTAGACCCGCCACAACAACAATATCATGGCCGGGATCAGACTCAGCGACTGCCCAACCAAGTACTGGAGCGTATATTCAGCTACGTCTGCCCGCACACCTTGGACTTCACTTACGAGACGTCGGAGCGAAGTCAAATAGGCGACGGTTGCATGCTCTGCGACCTGCGAGACTTGGCGCATTGCGCGGGTGTTTGCCGCAAGTGGTATTCGCTTGCGCAGGGAGCACTGTACGGCAGTATTCGGATCGATGCAGTCCACTATTGTGCACTCGAAGAGGAGCTGGAGGAGCGGAGAAAGAAGGCTGGCGGGCGCCATTTCAGAGGAAGGAGCCATACTGTCGAGCCAGGTGAGGTGCCGAGTGTGCGACTGAGCTTGTTGGCAAGGACCGTGAGGGAGCATGAGCACCTGGGCAGCAGCGTCTTGGTGCTGAAGCTGCCATACATGACACGAGAGACGGCGAATGGAGATTTGGCGCGGTGTGTGAGTGCACTGCCAAACCTGCGGTATGTGGATCTACCGGACGGATTCTTTACTGGCGACCCGAGCTGTTTAGCGCTACGGCACGAATTGCAGGCACGATGCCCAGACATCAGGAAGATGAGTTACCGGGCAGGCAGCGAGGAGGCACTGCACTTGCTTGTGCATCGGCATTGGCAAAGCATTGAGATCTTGGAGCTGAACGGGCTGTCTATTGAGCCGGCGACCCTAAGGATCGTACTAGCCAGCCTACTCACCTTGCATGAGCTTATATTGGTCGATCTGCCGTGGTTGGACGACAGCATTTTCGGACCTTCGCCACAAATACCGGAATTCCCGCCCTTGCACTCGCTAAAGCTAGAGAATGCACCCTCGCTGACAGTACGAGGTCTCTGCGAATGGCTGTCAGCTCCTCACATCCGCGAAGTTCTGTCCTCGTTGACCTTGCAGCATACTGGCGTGACCGTACAAGACCTCCACCAAGTAACCTGGAAAGCCAGCTCTCTGCAGCATCTTTCGATCAGCGAAGTCGTCACCAGATCCCTTGCGCTCGCAAGCGCACAAATCCCGCCACTCACCTCTATATCCCTCCGCACATTACACTTTGAGATCACGTCTTCAGAAGAAGTTCACGGATTGCAGAAACCGGCCGAGAGCTACTACGCCTACCTCGCCTCCTCTCTACATCAAAATACCTTGCCTGGTTTATCAAGCCTCTACGTCCGCGACCCGCACTTTCCAGAACTCCTGATCCTTCCACCTGTTGTGCAACCCTTCGCATCAGGCAGTACCGGCAACGGCAGTCTCCACTCTAAAGCCTCCAATTTATCTTCGGTTGGCGTTGGACCATCGAGTCTCGGGACAGGTAGTCCTGTGCCTGACGGCAAAGCTTCACCGCGGAACGCCACTCGAGGCACTGGCTTCAACCAGACCTTGGAGGTCTTCTCCAAGGGTCTTGATGAGCTGGAATGGGTGTTCACCGCCATCTGCCCGCCTCCTTCTTCGACCGACGGGCATGGGCGGTCGTACAGCTCGTCCGGCGGACGGCCTCTCAGCGCTTACAGCGCATCCCGTGGTCTCGGTCCGCAATGGGCGAACGGCGGCTTTGGTGGCGAGGCGCGGAAGAGCGTTGTCGTTGGCAACGGCTTTGGAGGCTTCCTTGCGGTGCCGCAGGAAGAGGTGCCCATGCCCATGACTGCTGAAGGGGTCGTCGATGGAGTCGGGGGAACAAGATGGGGCAGTGTCGGAAGCGTGGGCACGGATGCGAGCGCGGGGAGAAAGGGGAGTCTAATGGGCCTGAAGCCGCCACCGAGTTTGTCGAGTTTGGCTAGTGGGGGAAGTGGTGGAGGTGGACCCGCTGGGGACAGGAGGAGCAGGCATGACTTATGGCGATGAGATGGGGGCGTGCATGCAAGGAATGATGAACGCATGTAGTGATGAAAGGGAGGTCGCAACCCAATGCGTGCGGACACGTACGCCGAGATGATTTTGAATGTGCATGCGAGATACCCGGCAAAAATTGCTGCAACAGTGGCCTTTGGAAAGAATGAATCATGCAAAGTCGACACTATTTCTAAGTATAGGATTGCATGGCCTATCTACACGATCTCATCAGCGCATTGCTCTGGCATGGCCTCGAATGTCAGGACCATTGGGTCGCCCCAGTCCGTAATCCAGAACTCGCGAGTCACCTCCTCAGGCTCCCCGTCGAGAACAAGCTTCTCACTCATCGCCAGCGTGCCTACGATATGAGAGGTGCGATCCTCAGTCTCGAGTAGGATGAGCTTCGTGCCGTTGTCTTCGACTTCACCAGCTTCGCAAGGCAATTGTACGACGTATACTGGCGACCAGAGTCTGACGACCTCCTCGCCTTGTGGCCGAGTCGCATGCTTCAAGAGCTTCTCATAGTGTAGCGCATTCGGCCGGAGAAGAATCGCCCCTCTCGACACTTCGCAGTCGAATGTTCGTCCCGTAAGCCTTGTACTACCCTTGCCAATGGCACTACCCTCGATGAATTTCTGAGGACCAGACGCCAGCAGCGGCCAGGAGTTCAGCTTGTGTCTTCGCTGTGGCGTGGGCTCATTGAGCCTATGCGTTAGACGCTTCCAGGCAAAGATACTCGTGTCATCTATGCGTCGGATAATTTCTTCTTGCAAGCGCCGAAAGGAATTGCGACCTTCGCCGTAGATGATGGGCATGTAGATATCGAAGATGCCGAGGAGACAGTAGGCCATGTCTTCTATCCTTGAGGTCCTGCGACGGGCAGCCCAGCTCATGCGGCAAGCTACGGATGCATGAGCGATCGGATGCCTTCCTGAGAGGTATTGGATGGCGATGCCTGTCAGGGCGCTGATATCCTCGTTGAGGCACGAACCCTTGTCAGGAGTGCTTTGGGACAAGGATTTGGGTGTCCCTTCACACAGAGCCGGCGAATAGGCCCTACATTTGTGGCCGAAGACACGCCAGGTAGAGTCGCAGAAGATGATGTGTTGAGGAGACAGAAGCTCTTGGAGGCTGAGGGCAGACGTGTTAGGGCAACCATCGCGGAGGCAAGCTGCATGCGGCGGTGCTTACGTCCATCCTCTATAGAACCAGTCACTGTGGTGCAGTATTGTGCGCAGGTGTCTAGAATCACCAAGCGAGCTAGTCAAGTTGGGCAGGTACACAACGCAGAGAGCAGAGGACTTGTACCAGCGGTTCATGCTGTTGATGGCTTCGTTCAGCTCGGCGCTACTACTTTTATCCTACATCTATTTAGCACTTCCCGCAATGCCCAAGCAGTTGACTGAGGTGCATGGTGCCTGCTCACAATACAGCAAGTATCTACCTAGATCCAGGACAGCTTTTGGTGCGTGACATTGAGCTGCTCGCTGTGTTCTTCGATAAACTCAGCGAAGCCTGTGATCTTCTCATAGCCGTGCCCGCTGAGTCTTCGCTGCTTGAGCATGTCTTTGTACTTCATCTCTCCCGCGCCCCATCGATGTGACAAGATAGCGTAGTCTGGCTGGGACTCATCATGGAAGTCGGTGAACTCAAGAGTGTGGACGTTGAGAAGCCGCATTCCGGTGGCTGAAGGGTCTTCTACTCCTCCATTCGGCTATCCAGCAAGGCACTAGGCCTGGGTCTAGTATCGGATACTCACAGCAGCCTCAGATATGTTGACATCTGTCGAGCCGTGGAGCTTGCGCTGGAGTTGAAGAACCGGATTCGACCTCAGCCAATGGCCGTTTGGCTTGGCAGCTCCGGGAGACAAGAGGCACGTGACCGCGTCTTGATTTCAGTCGAGGTCTCCCCATTCTCCCTCGTCTTCAGAATTGCCATCAGCCATCTCTTCGTCATGCAACTCACTCTGAGCGCCGCCATTCACACCCTCCAACAACTTCACATCTCTGTTCACTGCCCTCGGTGCACCCAGCAAATACCCAACCATAGCCTTATTTCCATCAGCAACCTTCATGACCTCTCCCTGCACCCTTGACGTAGCCCGTTGCAGCATGCGCAGGACCTCCGCATACTCGCCTTGTTTCTCTTTTAGCGTGCGGCCATGTACCCGCATCAAGCTTTCAAGCCACATCAGATTAAGCTCCATGTACGGGCTAGCATCCAGCTCTTCCGCCGTGTGCCGCAGCAGCCGCTCGAGATAGACCAACGGAAGATCGCGAATGACGAGACCAATGTCCGGCGTCGGTATTGAGCGGTACACTCGCGTGACAAGCCTGCCGTTGTTCAGTCGGAAGGCCATGACGAGTGCTTTCAGCCACTCTCTCCGCAACAGTGTCTTGAGCGTGCTTTCGGGGGTGACATCGACGTCGAGGTCGAAGGGATCAAATTGCACGCCGCCATCTATGCTGTAGATGAGCAAACCTTCTGTGCTTGCGGCGCAGAAGGCACGACCCGTGGGTGAGAAGGCTACGCCGGGTACTCGCACTTCGGGCGCTGTCTTGCGCTGAGCAGCATCGCCCCGCTTTGCACCAGGAAGACTCTTATCCAAGCGGTCTTCCAGGTCAGAGGCTTCGCCTGTCTCGTCGAGAAGAGCGCGAGGTCCAGCTTCGGTGAGAAGGCGGGAGTTGAGAAACTCTTGCGTGCCATCCAGGCTGAGATTGACGCTTACGGTATACTTGCGCAACAACACGCCTGTCTCAACGGCGTATAGGCAGATGTACTTGCTGTTCCCTCCCGCGATGATAACGCTGCCATCTGCGGAGTATGTGACGGTGTTGAAGCTCTTAGTACCTGCGACGTTAGCTGCCGTTCTCCTGTCGGTGATCTTGCGGCCGCCGGAGACGTCTCGCCGACCGTCCAACCCAGCTTCTTGCGTGCCCTCGGAAAGCGACCAGAATGTCAATTGCCCGTCCAGCGTGGAGACAGCGATTTGCTTGCTGTCTGGCCGTACGCTTACGCATAAGACGTCCGCCTGTAGCTGTAGCGGCTCAGAGGTCTGCGTACGTGCAAAGACTGACCAAATTCTGACTGTTCGGTCCCATGATCCGGAGACGAGCGCACTACCATTGGGAGCGAAGGACAAGCTTGACACTGGCCCGTCGTGGCCAGCAAGCTGGTCAAGTAGCTGGCCAGTCTGTACGCTCCAGATGTGGATGTCGAAGTCGTCTAAGCTGCCCGCTGCTACCACCTCGCCGGACGGGTCTACTGCAATGGAGCTGAAGCTCAATCGCTTGGGAGCGGTGAAGGTGCGGAAGCATCTATAACGTATGAGATCAAATGCACGGACACTGCCATCCAAAGACGCCGTAAAGAGCACGTTGCCTCGCCGCGCGAACTCGCATGAGGTAACGCCAGAGGTGTGCTCTGTGAAGGTGACTATGCAGAAGCCGGAGGCGGTGTCCCAGACTTTGACCTTGCCGTCGTCTGCGCAGGTGATGACACGGTCGCCGCTTGGGCTGTAAGTCAGAGCGTTCAAGGTATCAAAGTGGCCCTGCTGCTTGAGAATGTAAGATTCGGACTGCCATTCCCATACGAGTAGCTGCCCAAGCGCAGATGAGCCGAAAGCCAGCCATTCGCCCGTCCTATTGATCGACACTGTGTCAATATTCGATGCCGCAATCGACAGCTTATGAATCTCGCTAAAGTCCGGCAGTTCATGCAACATGAACAGACCGTTGGAAAAGCCTGTGACCAGCAGATTGGACCGAGCGTGGAAGGCAGCTGTTGTAAGGTTGGCCTGATCTTGGAAGAAGTAATGGCGATCAGTAATGCGCCACCTTTGCTCGTCCTCGGACACCATTTCTGGGTCAACGTCTGGAGGAGGCGCATATTGCCATCGGAACAGTGCACCGTCCTTTGAGATCGTGTAGATCGTTTCTTGGTCAGCACTGAACCAAGCAGCATACACTGCTGTCCGATGTCCGGCCAGCGTGGTCGGCGTGAAGCCTTCCTCAGGGTCCAGACTCCATATTCGGGCAGTCAAGTCCTTGCTAGCAGAAAGGAAGAATCTCGAGTCGCTGCTCCATTCAATATTTTGAACTGTGTCGTGATGGCTGACGTACTGTCGATATCGCACAAACGGTGCAAATTCGAGACCACCGCCTTCCTCATTGTCGGTCTCGTCGGACGCGCCGGGCGTTGACGGTGTCTTCCAAACTTCGATTTTGCGGCCCAGTGCAACCGCGAAGTGGGTGCCAGTAGGCGAGAACACTAGCGCAGATGCTGGGCCTTTTAATGAGAATCGATAGATTACTACTCGCCGCTGTAGATGACTGAGGATCGTCTGGCCTGTTTCGTCCACGGTGAGAAGCAGCTGGCTCTTCGGATGGAGCGCTATCCGGGAGATGTTGTGGCGATGTGCAAAAGGCAGTGTATGCGATCTGTTGTTCATCAAATCGAATATCGTCACACGATTGCCAACGGGAGATAGTAGACACGTCCCATCGTCGGTATAGACTAGATTGCCACGCCTGTAAACGCTGCCAAGCAGGTTAGAAAACTGCGAGAAGATCAGTAACTCGCCAGCGTCAAATGTCGACAATGCTGACCTTGAAGTCCGTCTTCATCGTAGAACGCCAGTACGCCAATCCCAATGCAATGTGCGCTCACGGACGATGCTCTGTCGTTGCAGTGCCGAACGTGCAGTTGATGTCGGAAAAAGTCGACGCGGCTCTGCACCCCAGATTCGTCGCGCGCCGCGGCTGCAGGGAAGGCACGACCGGAACGTGGCCGCCGCTAGCCCAAAGTAGAAGGATCGAAAAGGGGAGCCCTGGGAAATACACCTTCCATCCCGGCATGTCCAAGGGTTCACCTGCGTTTGCGCCTTACCCGCCCACTCATCAACCTTCCACCACCGGAGCCCCTTGTGCCCTCGCCGAGCAAGCTACTCCCTCCGCTTCTCCACCAGACTTTCGTTCAGTAGGGGACAGGTCAAATCTGCTGGGTTCAAGGTACGCTCACTCTCCCAACCCACCTCCGTTCATCCTGCCGCGGCACAATGTCTGCAAAGATAGCGGACAATGATTCGATCTCGTCCTACGACAGCTCAGAGATGGGAGGTCACGAGACAGGGGCTAATGGGGACCACCAAACAGCACGTGAAGCGCCAGCAGCTACTTACGACAGCCCCCCAGCGCGCAGCGCCCCAACGCCTCCGCAGACACAACGAGCGCCAGCCACAGTCATGAGCGAGTCTGCGTCGCCGATTGGCATTGCCAATGTGCGTACTCTGCACCACAAAATCGGGAGGCATTGGCACTGATAGCGCATCGTAGCTTCCCAACCAGCGCCACAAGATTGTGGCCAAGCGCGGGGCTGCCTTCACGATCATGGTAGCAGGAGAGTCTGGATTGGGCAAGACGACATTCATCAACACCCTCTTCTCGACCACCATCAAGAACTACGCCGACAACCGCCGCCGACACGCGAAGCAAATCGACAAGACCGTGGAGATCGAGATTACGAAGGCTGAGCTGGAGGAGAAGTTCTTCAAAGTCCGTCTCACCGTCATCGACACTCCCGGCTTCGGCGACTACGTGAACAACCGCGACTCATGGCAACCCATCATTGAATTCCTGGACGACCAGCATGAGAGCTACATGCTTCAGGAGCAGCAGCCGAGGCGTCATGACAAGATCGACTTGCGCGTCCACGCTTGCCTGTACTTCATCCGTCCCACTGGCCACACGCTCAAGCCGCTCGACATCGAGGTGATGAAGCGCTTGTCCTCGCGTGTCAATCTCATCCCGGTCATTGCCAAGGCGGACACACTTACTCCGGCCGATCTTGCTAGGTTCAAGAGCCGCGTACGTAGTGCTAATCGATGTGGCATGGCAATGCGCTCACATGTATCTGTAGATCCGGAACGTTATCGACGCACAGGGCATCAAGATCTACCAGCCTCCGCTCGAGGAGGACGACGAGGCCGGTCTCCAGCACGCCCGCAGCTTGATCGCCGCCATGCCCTTCTCCGTTATCGGTTCCGAGCGCGACGTCACGACCCCCGACAACCGCAACGTCAAGGGTCGCCAATATGCCTGGGGTGTTGCTGAGGTCGAGAACGAGGAGCACTGCGATTTCAAGAAGCTGCGCGCCATCCTCATTCGCACGCACATGCTTGACCTGATCCACACAACTGAAGAGACGCACTATGAGGCGTACCGCGCACAGCAGATGGAGACGCGCAAGTTCGGCGAAGCACGGCCACGGAAGTTGGACAACCCAAAGTTCAAGGAGGAAGAGGAGGCGTTGCGCAAGAGGTTCACGGAACAGGTCAAGGTCGAGGAGCAGAGGTTCAGGCAGTGGGAGCAGAAGCTCATCTCGGAGCGTGACCGCCTGAACAAGGACTTGGAGCAGAGTCACGCGGAGATCAAGAGGCTGGAGAGTGAGGTTGAGTCGCTGCAGGGAAGTATGTCGCGGACTGGCAGACGCTAAGTCTGGGGCCTGAGCTTGTAGGGTGTGCACGAAGGGGTAAGGCATGGACGGAGGAGCAGAGCAGCATAGGAGCAGAGGGGTGTATAGCGGATGGCAGCGCGGCGGCAGACGTGGAGATTGCAAAGATACCAAGTTTTCAAGCCTCTTTCCTGTGTTTTAGCTAGGGAGCGATGGAGAGGGTCCGGGTTTGGCGAGTGTTGAGCATTTGCAAGTCCTCCAGCACGCATTCGGGCTTGCATGCAGTGATTAGGGATGTAATCGAAAAAGATACTTCACGCTGGGCTATGCTGCTGCAATGTAACAAGTGAAGTCGCGCGAGTCATGCCGATATCGAAGCTACCAACTTCCTAAGCACCTTCCCTCCTTTGCGTAAACGACGTGAGAATGTAGAAATAATGCCCGATCCCTCCTTTCCAACCACCGCAACCGCGCGCCTCTCTCACCCCAGCCCAGTGCACGCTCTGACTTTCTCTTCCGGCTCAGGCCAATATATTCTCTCCGGCTCCCAAGACCGTAGCATCCGCCTGTGGAACCCCACCACTTCAAAACTAATCCAGACCTACTCCGCCCACGGCTATGAAGTCCTCGACCTAAGCATCAGCGAAGATAATTCCCGATTTGTATCCGGCGGGGGCGACAAAACGGTCTTTCTCTGGGACGTTGCCGCTGCGCAGACTCTCCGCCGCTTTAACGGGCACGCTGGACGCGTCAATAGTGTGATATTCGGAGGCACAGGCGATGATGTGGTGATTAGTGGGAGTTTTGACGGGATGGTGAAGGTGTGGGACTGTAAATCCAGGTCTGAGAGGCCGATTATGACTTTCACTGAAGCTAAGGATGCGGTGAGTTGTTTGGCGGTCAGGGGGCACGAGATTTGGGCTGGGAGTGTGGATGGGAGGGTTCGATGTTATGATCTGGCCAAGGGAGAGGTGGAGGAAGATGTGATGGGAGCGAGTGTGACGAGCGTGACGCCGACGATGGCGGGGGATTCGTTGCTGGTCTCGACTTTGGACTCGAAAGTCAGACTGATGGACAGGAGCAACGGGAGGTGTTTGCAGACTTTTGCAGATGAGGGTGCGTTTGTCAATGAGACTTATCGGGTGAGGTCGACTCTGGGGGCTGGGGGCGCGGTGGCAATTAGTGGCGGCGAGGATGGCAGGGTATGGGTTTGGGACGTTTTGACCGGCAAAGTCATACACCGTCTCTGGCACAAGAAAGATGGCCAGCAGGACCGGGCTGTCATAAGCAAGAAGGATGTCGTGAGCGCTGTGGCCTGGAATCAGCTGCGAAAGACTTGCGCCAGTGCGGGTGGCGATGGGGACGTTGTGATCTGGTCTAGTAACGACTGAGCTCCAGCGCTGTGACGGCTGTGCGAAGTCATTCCACCAAACTGCAGGCAGAAGGATTTACTGTCTGCATTCATGTGGCACGTCAACGAATACCACATCAAACAACGCCGCAAGATCAAATTGCTCTGACAGGCAGAAGATCGGCATGACGAACAACCCTGGTTTAAAGAGTTCTTTGTGGAGGCATTTCTCCGAGAAGATATCCTGAGGCCTCTGGGAGAAAGGGGTCATCTTACGACATCCGAGGTAGACTCTACTTATGACGCTCACCTTCGGGCACGGCTCCGTTGCGAGCGTTCAGCACTTAAATGAATACCGGATGGAATGCTATATTTGAAGCTCACGACGGACCCGGGCCAGACGTGGGAAAAGGGCAAGCATGGCCGGACCAAGCGGCCATAACGATCAGGCCCCGTCGGACACGGGACCTCACCACTGCTTAAACCAACGCGCGAACTGCGTGATTAGATCTGGTCTTTCACGGCCACGGCTCCAGCACCTGTTGGAGCCTCGAAAGTCGAGAAGGCACCTCAATGTTCATTACTGCTCTCCTGCGCCTGATAATACGCAGAGCTGCTGCCCCTGCTGTGCAAGTGTAACGCATTTTCTATCACTGGTGGGGACGAACCATCTGTCCGATAAACTTCTTCAGCCCGCAGGACCAGAAGACACTCGAGAGCATCAAAATGGTCAGAGCACGTTACAGCAAGGCACATCGCATAACATGCGAAGCCAAATATTTCCTGGTGACCTACTTCGCTCGCAATGTCATCGCAGAAGTCAATTCGTATGCTTACCCGTCGGAAAGGCGGCGAAGCGCTTGCGAGGATTTACCGATCGTCACTGCGTGTCTCGGGTGGTGCTTTTTGGTACGCTTGAAGCTTGGGCCTGGACATAGGCATGTTGCGATCCGACGGCGGATGGGAGGAAGGATTCAGCAGAACACGTAATTCGACGCTGGAAATTTCTGGCACCAAACGATGAAGGAGGCGCTGAAGCTAAATGAGGAGTCCAAGTCCAAGCGAGTGAGGCCTGCAGGCGACTGCCAGGCGACTGCCAGGCTGTCCAATCCCTTCTGCTTAATCAGTCCGACGCGCTCAATATGAGCTAGCCCGACTTGGTCTCAGGGAGAAGTGGCTGTAGCTTGAGGAAGACGCCCACACGCATTGCGCGAGGTGTAGGAGAATGGACGAGAAGGTGCTGACTACTGTGCAATCAAGCTTGCACGTAGCTCGATGTATGCGATGGACACCGGGGAGTGAGGGCGATGCTCTTTGGCCATGGGAGAATGTCGAGACCGAGATGGTGAGGCGGCGAGAGAGCTTCCAGTAGCGTCAGCTGAAACGCTAGCTTTCTTGCTGTTTCCAAGTCTATGGGTGGTGCTGGACCTGTTCGCATATGGCGGTTCTCTGAATAGGCACAACACCACTTTGCTTCGCTGGGACAGGGAAACACTTTCTGCCAAGGTCGGCTGCTCGTTCACCATCAGCGCGCGGCTCTCGAATGTAGTCTTTCCTGAGCTCTCGAATTTGGGTGCGTCCAGCGAGTCCGCATGTATTGTGCGGTGACATTGCTGATGAGGAACGAGCCAAGCGCCCGAAGTGAAGACTCCCCTCCTCCCGACTCCCCCCTCCCCCCAATATGAATCCACCAAAGCTTCGGACCCTTGTCCATGCCAAGCCACATCGCGTGCCCATCACGTTCAACTGTGATCTCATGGCAAACACTGCCGGTTGACAAGCCCAAACACCACAATGGAATTTCGATGACACACATCGATACCAGACCAGTAGATTAGTCAGACAATGGACGATCTCCTGGGCGAAGACTGGCAGGCGCCGGGAAAGGCTCCTACCAACGCCCCGCAGAACCCGAACCCGAACCCAAACCTGTCCTCCTTCGCCTCCAGCTACAGCAGTTTCCGGGCCAGTCCGCGGCCTTCAGCATCCGGCAATGGATCGCCTTTGAACATTAGTAGACCATCGAGTACCGTCAATGGCGCGGCAAGAAGTGGCGTCGACTCATTCGGAAACCTGTTCGCCGGCAAATCGCACAAGTCCGGCGCCAATCTAACGTTGCAGGAGAAGCAAAAGCAGTTGCTTGAGGACAAGAGGAAACAGCAAGCACACGAAGCCGGGCTGTGGGAGAATCTGGGGAGCGGGAGGGGTACGCCAGAGGTCAGAGGAGCATCGCCTGCACCACCGGCTGCAGACGACGAGGATGATATACTGGCGGCTTTCAATAGGGCGGCGCCAGTAGACAACGCCAGCCACTATCCTCCACCGGAATCTCCAAGGCCGAGTAGTACTGGACCGCCTGGTGCGACCCAGCCGGCTCAGCCTGCACCTACGAGTAATGCGTTTGATGACGACGATGACCCCTTCGGACTTGGAGCGGCGCCGCAACAAAGCAATGGACATGCTATAGCGCCGCAGCCGAAGTTCGCTGGTGGTGACGACGATATCTTGGGTGATCTGGGCAAGCCGGTAGTGGAACGGCAGCCGAAGAAGCCAGATCTGCTCCCTGAGCCGGAAATGGATGAAGAGAGTTCGGATGAAGAGCCAGATCATAGTGCATCACCAGGCGATCGAGCTTTGGCAGAGCTGGTCGAGATGGGCTTCCCAGCGGACACGGCCAAGATCGCCTTGGCAGAGAACGGTGGTAGCGTGCAGGACGCAATAGGCTGGCTACTGCAACAAGCGCACGAAGAGTCGCGGCAGAGAGCGCGTGCACAGAGTGGACAGCGGCAGCGGAGTCCTGCACATGGTAGTCGAAGTCCGCCGCGAAGACAGCGCGGTGACGACGGCAGTATGCCGGCTTGGATGCGGGAGGAAGCGCGGTCGAGCTCAGGCCAGCGAAGACAAGACTCTCGATCGCCAGCAAACGGCGACAAGGATGCAGCAGCCATGGCGCAAGATTTGGGATCGAAGCTGTTCAAGGGTGCGAATTCGCTGTGGAAAGCCGGTCAAAAGCAGATGGCGAAGACGATGGCAGAGTTTCAGCAAGAACGAGACGCTAGTCAGCCGAAGTGGATGCAAGATAGCAGCGCAGACTCAAGTCGCGGCAATAGTCAGCAAAGACAGCCTGCGCCAAGGTCTGCGCCCGTGAAGGCTGCCAATCTGACGGACGAGGCAGCAATGCTAGATGCGCCTCGTGAAGCTCTTCCGCCTAGGTCGACTGCTACCGAACAACTGATAGACTCGCCTGCACGAGGACGATCGCCGCTAGAGCCGATCGCGCATCGACCAGCGCAGCAGCCGCGGTTTGCCCAGCAACAAGCAGCAGCGTCAAGGCAAGATCGGAGGCCCGCCGCGAAGCTTAGCCGACAGGAAGTGGAAGAGCTGGATGCAGAAGCCTATGTTAGTCCTGCTCGGCGAAAACGAACGACACCCAAGCCCGAGCCTACATCTGAGCCTGAAGTCGATCTCTTCAGCCCTGCGCCCGCGAAAGTGCCGACGCCATCTGCTTCCTCTCGACAAACGCGAGCAACACCGCCTCGGTCAGAGCCGACACCCGTCCGGCCAAGGGCTCCGCCTCGCAACGTACCCTCCGTCTCCCCGTTAGCGCTTTCCACTTCCGCACAGCAGCGTCAGGCGGGTGGCGAAGCTTTCAGACGCGGCGACTATGCCGCAGCGCACGAGTCTTATACCTTGGCCCTCCAGCCTCTACCGGACGCTCATCCGCTTTTGATTGTCGTCCTCAGCAATCGCTCACTCACCGCGCTCAAAACCGGCGACGCGAAGACCGCTGTGTCTGACGCCGACCGAGCCCTCGAGATTATCGGGCCAAGCCAAGGTGTTGACGAGTCGATCGACTTGGGGCCAGAGGGCACGAAGGAAATGAAGGACTTCTACGGGAAAGCGCTCATGCGCAAAGCCGAGGCATTAGAGCACATGGAGAAGTGGCCCGAAGCAGCTACTGTGTGGAAACAAGCAGTCTCGGCTGGTGTAGGTGGAGCGATCAGTATCCGTGGCCGCGACCGCTGCGAAAGAGCCATTGCTCCCAAACCAGCCGCCACACCGACGCCTGCGCCAAAGAAAGCGACCCCTCCTACAAAGTCCATTGGTGACACCGTGCAGAGACCTACGCTTGCCTCAGCGCAGTCCGCGAAAGCGGTCAAGAAGCTCCGAGAAGCTAATGCAGCGGCCGAGAGAGCTGATGATGAGAAATTTGCTCTCGCCGATCAGGTAGATGCACGGTTAGCGGCATGGAGGGGCGGCAAGGCAGATAATCTAAGGGCACTGTTGCAAAGTATGGACACTGTGCTGTGGGCGGACGCCGGGTGGAAGAAAGTCGGCATGAGCGATTTGGTGCTGCCTGGAAAGGTGAAGATCGTGTACATGAAGGCAATCGGGAAGGTGCATCCTGACAAGGTATGGTTCACGCATTCTTGTTTCTACCGTGGGTTGCTGACGTTATCCAGATTCCCACAGATGCTACGACCGAGCAGCGCATGATCAGTGCCGCTGTGTTTAGCACGCTCAATGAAGCGTGGGACAAGTTCAAGACGGACAACAATCTGTAAGGAACAAGCTGCTTAGACCTTACGAAGCCCAAGATGTTGCGAACAATGAACGAACGCACAAGTCTTACGCCGCTCGCGACACGCATAAGCAGGGCTAACAAGGGGCGTTTCCTTCTGATCTGCTCAAGATCCGGCTTCTTCCAATGCATCCACAAGTCGTTGACCTCACGCTTTGCATGCCCATTGTGTCTGACAAGAGTGACTTCGAGCACAGACTCGTACTACTCCACTGCCCAGGATCGCTCCGTAGCGGATGTCGTAATAGATACAGCTGTTTGTTAGCCCAAAACAACGGAAGGCTTGACTTGCCATCGGGACGTTACGCGAGGCCAGCTGAAGTTGCTCGCAGGCCCGGTTCTGACAGGTTTGGACCGCACATAACAAGTGCACCCGAGTACACCTCACAACAAGTGTTTCACTTGACTAAATGTTGAAGAAAACAAAGGGGAACGAACGGTCTGCTCTGGACTAGAAGCCGTCTGGAGTCACACATACGACGTGAGGTCAGGAAAAGGCTTTGAAATTGTTTCATTCATCTTTGCTTCCGGGAACAAACGCTTTCGACGGCCCAGGGTACAAGACGGACGGAAGGTTCGCGTTCGTCACGGAATGATATCAAATCAATGATACGCCATTGCCGAGATTGGTGTCGACCAACAGCGTGTAGACGGCGACTTTTAACCGAATGCAAACGGGATGCAATGCAGATGTACCACGTCAGGAACGCTGAGGAATGGAGAGACCAACAGTAGCGGCGAGCCTGATATGCGACGTTCAGATCGAAATGTGCTGCTGAAGGAGCTATTTGACACATGGAACCCCGTTACGAAGCAACCCGCCCGCCCAAAACGCCATGCTAGTATTGTGCATTTCGGTGAATCCTACTCTGCGCACAGCTTACTCGTCATCCTCGTCCTCCTCATCAGCTTCGATGGTGGTCTGGGCAATACGGTCCAAATCACGCTGACCGGACTGGGTAATCCTGCGGCCGCCCTTCTCCTCATCCTGCTCGAGAACCCCAATCTTCTCGAGGGATTGCATGATCTTGCGGTCAACGGAGCCGGAAGCATCGACGTGGTGCGACGGGCGCGAACCACGGTTCTTGGTGCCACCGTGCACCTTCCTCAAGCGGCCGACACCGACAGTCTTGCGCATATAGATGTGGCGAGCGACGGCTGCGGCGCGGATGTAGTACCTGCACAGAGTCAGCAACAGCAGCTCGTATAAGGGAGACAAAGCTTACCAGTCGATGCTCTGGGGCGGCAGCTCCTTGGCGTGGCTGGTCTTGACGGTGTCGCTCCAACCTGTAGACTTCAATGTCAGCATGCGAATCGCACTGACACCGAAGTCCCCCGTCCCGCACGGGATTCAGGCTTCTCATTGCCATGTATGTATGTATGCGTGTGTGTATGCCACTCCACCTCTTATCTCGTGCGGGCTCGGTGGGTGTTCTTTTCCTGTGCTCACGGACCTGGAATTGGCAGCTTTCCCTGACGCTTCAAGAAGGCCGCGTAGGCCTCAATGAACTTGTCAGCTTGGACGTCGCGGACAGAGACACCAGGCATGATTGCGGTGTTGATGGGCGGTGCTGGCGGTGGATGTGGTTGATGTCTGGCGCGAGTCTGCGATATTGAAGTCGGTGATTTTTCGAGCCGAATGTGGCGTGGAGAATTGAAGTCTTGGCGTTAGTGCCTGAGGCCCGCAAGCTACTGCCACACGTGCCTTCGGCGCGCTCGATGTGACGACAACAACATTGTAGAACCCACATGGCGCTACACATGGTCGAGAATCTCGCTGGCATTTCATTGCCACTCAAGCGAAGTATAGACGACCATCATATACTATGAGAAGAATGTTTTCGCGGATACAGCAGCTGGCGACTTCCTTGGACGTCCTCTCCCGCATGTCATTGCCCAGCGCTCTCTCTCAGCTTTCCGCGTGGCACAGTCGCTATTGATTGCTAATAGACCACACGAAACGCGAGGCTGACACAGAGCATTTCGTGCACATTTGACGGCTTGCCAATGGACCGCTCACGGCAGGTTCAGCCCAGCGACCGAGCAGTCTCGATCACGCAAAATGTGAGGTCCGGAATCTGGAAGGCGGCGTGCTACATGAGTGCGCTGGTGGACCTCCTGCTACTTCGTTGGTGGCGTAGTAACAAGCTCTCTGGATCACATCCGTGCTGCCAGTATCAGGACTCAATTGAACCCAGCCTGTTTCAGAGATACTCATCCTACCACAGCCTCACCACAGCATCAGGATACACCTATCCCAAGATCCGGATCTTCTACCACCCTCGACCGCATGGCGAAAAGCTGCCCAACGACCTCCCTCTGTTGGTCTTCATGCATGGCTTGGGTGGGAACTCCACGCAGTTCGCCCCCTTGCTCACCAGTATGGTCAACATCGCGCCTTGTCTCGCAATTGACCTGCCTGGAAATGGGCTCTCTGCTTTCAAGCCCAATGACGCCCGGGCGTACACGACAGCTGCGTTTGCGGAGCTACTGTGTGCGGCGATCGAGCAGTACCGCGACAGTTCTAGCAACCAGCAAGTGGTATTGGTGGGCCATAGTATGGGCTGCTCCATCTCAGCATTACTCGCTTCTACAGCCTCGCCATTGCACACCGAGCTCAAAATCGACTACATCATCGGCATGGTCGCTATCTGCCCTCGGTCTTCGCCCTTCAGTCTTGGCGAGGCACGCATGATTTCTATGCTGAAGTACATGCCAGTCTTCATCTTTGACCTTTTCCGGTTGTGGGACTTGCGCGGTGGCACCAACAGCGCCAGCGTCACTCGCATGGTCGGGGAAGGCGCGGACACTGAGACGCGAAAGCTACAGCAAAAGTTCAATTCTCAAAGCAAATCGGCGGTGTTCCTCCGGACTTTGTCTGGTATGGCGGCACCAGCGAACAGCACCTTGATCGACTTTCCAGGGCAGGATATCTGGAGCGGCATCAGGATGCCATTGTTCCTCGTGGCCGCGGCGGCTGATACTGTCACATCTCCAAGGGAAGTCGAACGAATCGCGCAATGGTTGACGAGCCGCCTAGACGATGAAGTGCCGGAGCCGCCAGACCATGTATCTTCGCAACAGTCTATCAACGATAAGCGCAGTGCCTCAAGTGACAGCCAAGGATCTGTCGTGCTTCTTGTGTCATCTGGCGAAGTCTTGCAGGCACAGGATAGATTCCTTAGCCAAGACGCAAATACAGACAATGACCGACATGCCGCGACCGCTGCGACAGGCAACGTAACCGTCAGCCACCAGCGTACCAAGCATGGATTCGTCCTCAAGACCACGGTCTTCCCAGCGCCCGCTTCACACGGTCTCCTATACGCCAATGCCACCGTGCGTGTCCTATCCGGCCTCATGGAAACATTCTTAGCAACCCATGTTGACGAGCGTCTTTCTTCAGCTTGGCAGCTGCGCCATCTGACTTCAAATAACAAATGGGACGTCAAGAACCTCGCCAAGTGGCAGAAAGTCCCACAATGCTCCGAGCCGATCGCGGGCGTGTTCCGCGTCATGAAGACGATGCGGGAGGTAGATGAGGTACACAACCCGAGAGAGTTCGCGAAGAAATTCGGCTGGCGCAGCATTCCGGATGGAGTAGCCGTAGTGATCGACGTCAGCCACGACCCACCTGTCTACAACCCGAACGGCTTGATCGCGAACGGCATCGACTATCACAAATTCCCCACGGTCTCCAAGCTTCCTCCAACGCCGGATGAAGTCACGCGATTCATCTCACTCGTTGATGAACTGCGTCAGTCGTCGGTTATTCGAACCACGAACGCGAAGGGTACGCATCCCATGATTGGACTGCATTGTCATTATGGCTATAATAGAAGTGGCGCATTTGTTGTGTGCTATATGGTTGAACGAATGGGGTGGAAGCTGCAGGACGCCATTGACGAGTTCGCTAAGAAGCGAGCGCCCGGCATCCGGCATCAGCATTTTATAGACGAGCTTTATGTCCGATATGCCGTGAAGATGGAGGGAAGGGGTGCAGTCGTGGAATGACGAGCTTCCGCGTGATCAGCGGTGAACATGCAAACGGATGTCTCATGCTTTTAATGGTAGCCACTCTGCGTCTGCGGAAGGGTCTTAGGTGGATGCGGGTGCGCCGTTCCAAACAGGTAGCGCATGCCCTTGCACAGCATGCCAAGAATGGACTCAGCACAGCAGCATGACGGTGGCGTTCCAACGGACCAGGGTTCGGCTCACTCTCCAGGACAGCATGCACCTTGTGTCGTGCTTTAATCGTGGCGTGCAGATGCTTTTCCCAAGCTGCCTGCCCGGCTTGCTCCAACACTTCGCCTGCCTGCCCCGTCTGGCCGATCATGATCGCGATGCCATAGTCCTGCCTTGTTCGTCGACCGTGCCATGGCCAGCCAAAACTGGAAGCCAGGAGCTTCATTTGGCGGGTCGTCACCATCTCTTTCAACCACCACTTACCTTGCAGTGGCGAGCCTGGGCTGAAGGGCGAAAGCACCAAGACGCCGCAGGATCGCAGATCGCGCACCGCAATACCAGTGCCGTGGGCAAGGAACCGAGACTTCACCAGGACGGGATAGTGCAATCTGCTGTGCTCCGGCATCCCGCCCGCTTCGAAGCAGCCTGCGCAAGCGTGCGCCGGGGAGAATACATGTATGTGCCGGCGGTGAGGCCGAGGGGCTGATTGCAGCACGGGTCCGTCGCGCATGTATCCATGTACCTCTTGCTTCCCGGCCTTGGCGGGCACGAGCGGGCTAATACGCTAACGGGATTGTCCGCTGTCGAATCTAACCAGGCTATCGTGACTACCAGGCTGATGTACATTGCTGTGGCTCATGCCCAATTAGCTCGCTTCCAGAACGCCACTGACCTTCGATCTTGGACGCCCGCTGTCGATAAGCAAGCATGAGCTGTCGGCCCAGGACCGCGAGTCTCAGAAGATCTTTGTGCAAAGCTCGACCGCCAATGGGATGGATGTCTCGCAACACTAGAGCTGCAATGCTGCAGAGTATGGCGCCGGCGGCGTGGCCGCCTAACACTCAGCCAAATCATCCGGTTTGACGCAGGGATACGGGGATCTCACGGGTGCCCGGCGGCCTTCCCCGGATGTGCGCCGGGAGCGCCACGCTGCAAGGCTGTCTGATCTCTTCAATACTCTGGTGAGGTGGTGTGCGTAATCATTGCCTTCTACACGGAACGCCAACCGGTGTGGGGGTCTCGCATTCCAAGCTACCATGGTCGTTTCTGCAGAGCGATACGTGCGTTCGGCAGTTCCGTGCCGGGCTTCGTTATCATGAGCGTGCGGAAAAGCGCTCAGTTATAAGCCTTCAAGGCGTCCTTAGGCAAACTACGAAAATGGTCGTCTCGGGTCGTCGCCGCTTGAATGTCAACCCAAACGAATACAATGGCAGCTGCTTTGTGCTTTCCTGGGGAAACGGAGACGAAGACAGTGCGGCTGATCGCCCGCGATGCTGAGTCTCGGCATGCGTGGCCAGACAGGCTCTACTGTAACACACGCAGCGGTATGCAAGCACGCCGATATTCCTTGCTGTCACCCTTCGAGTCACACAATACAGATGATCTTGCTGTAGGTCTCCCTGGCTACAACCTTCGCACAACAAGCACCTAGCTGAGTTTGCAAGTAGCTCTCACGCTTCACATCAATCCTGCCGTCCGAAAACATGAGGTAACACCGTCCAGCGAACAATATTGAACGATAAGGCTGACCAAATTGGCAGCAGCATCAGGCGTCTCCTGATGGAATGGCCAAAATGTCGACAGAAACCCATTATGAACGCACTGCGGAACGCCAAGGATGCCATTGACGACGGAGATCTCACCTCGCTTATAGAAATCATCGTCACTCTGCCAAGTCATGCCATCACGTTCGCCGAGTTTGACGACCTCTTCACCCCGATGCTGAAAGACGGGTACTCGGGCTCAATGCTCTCGCTGGCATCCTCTCGTGGCTACCTGAACATGGTGAGATATCTTCTTACCGCTGGATCAGATCCAGATGCCGTCGATGACGAGGGCTGGACGGCTCTGCACTACGCCTGCTCGGAGGGCCAGCTGGCTGTTGCTGAGGAGCTTGTGCTCTGGGCACGAGCGAGGGTCAACATTCCTGATCGAGATGGCGAAACGGCGTTGGTCAAGGCCGTGAAGGAGAAGCATGTGATGATCGTGCTCTTGTTGCTCGAGCACGGCGGGGATAGTAAAGGCCTTTCGAACTCACGATGATGTTTGAGCTTCGCGGAATGAAGATGCATGAAATTGTTGCCTCCCATGGCTGGGCTCAACCGCCTCCATGTGACAGCAGTCGTTCTGATTCTCCCGCTTGTCCCGGTCACCATCTTGCGCCTGATATGGCCGCGCAGGCGGCGAGGGCGGGGCGTCCCACTCACTGTCCATAATGAAGTCGTTCTTGTTGTCAAGATCCGAGAGTGGTGTTCGGGCCTGCGTGGAGGGAGTTGAGCAAATAGAAGCGAAGTGGGAGCGGACGTAGATTCGACGTTTACAGATCGCCGAGCTCCCAATTGGGCGAGATGGGCAGTCGCGAGGACGGTCGCGCACTCCTCGCATAGAGAAAAGTTCCCAACTCGTCTCGGCAGAGATGATACATGAAGCAATGCTCATCATCGCAAAAATGCCGTCGATCCATCAACATACCTCGTGAGCCTTCAATCATGCTCGCGCTCTTACTGACATGCCTACCACCTCACCATGCACCACCAATGTCCCCATTGAATCCGAACGGCGCCATGCCATCGCCCAAGAACCAATTATCCAGCCCGCCGCCCTGCAGTCCATCCACTCCTCCCAAAGCAATGTCCATTGCCTGATCAAACCCGCTTGCCCAGCCGTAGTCACCCGGGTTACTCGGATCGACCGCCAAACCTGGCATGCCCAGTTGTTGCTGATCGATCGCGGCGTAATCAGGTTGCTGCTGCGTAGGCTGTGGAGGTTGCTGGGCTGAGCTTCCGTATTTGATGAAGCGGGCGGCAGGGTGGTGTGGTGGTGGCGGTTGGGTGAAGTCGACGGCGCTTGGGGTATTGAAGGTCCAATCAGTGTGGTCGCGAGGTGGCGCCACATTCTCTGGGGTTTGTCGGTGTGGGGAAGTGTTTAGATGGTGTGGTTGCGGTCGTTGCGGCGCGGGTAGGGCAGGCTGTTGCTGCGGTGCCCTTTGGTTGGTGGCCGCGACATGCGAGAGCAAATCCAGAGGTGTTCGCCTGGTATCATCCTTTTTTCTCTCCGCCTCCTTTGACAGCCCATTACCGTTGACATTCGGCTTTGCCAAGCCGACATTCTCCTTGTGCTTCCCGAACCAATCTTTCATCACCGTCAAGATTCTCAAGATCTTCGGGTGCGGCCTGAAGTCATCACCGTGGTTGCTGACATGGCTGAAGAGCTCAAGCAGACTGTCGATGTAGTAGTCTACCTTCAAGTCCTCCGGCTTCATCATCTTGCCCAGCTCGCTGTTAGGAGTGCAGACAGCGACATGCATCTTGATCAGGATGACAATGGCATAGACGCAGCGAACGAAGAAGATAAGCATGGGGAGCGACTTAATGGTGTCTTTGTCGTAGCTGAGCATGGTATCCAGGATACCATGGGCGGCGCGCAGGCAAGCTTCCAGAGCAGCCATCTGATTCTGGGTCAGGGTGTCTTGGGTGTTGTTGACAGACTTCAGACTCTCCTCTGTGAACGGCAGTCGAAAGTCCTCGATATTGTGATTGAAATGCAATGCGATCTCGTGGAGGTAGAGTGCTGTGACGTGCTCGAAAAATTGAAGTCCTGGGCCACGGCAGTCTTCTGGCACCCGCTCTTTCCAGGCTTTGAGCTGGTTTTCAAGGACATTGAGTGCGTACGTGACCTTTGGGTCAGTAATGCTAATGGTCGCAGTATTGTCGTCCATGAGGAATTGCAGGCCGATGTCTTCGCATATATGCTGGATTTTGACATGCTGGCAGAAGAGCTTGTCTGTCGGATAAGCGTCTGGATGGGATTCGAGCACCTCGATGCATTCCTTCATGTAGTTAGTCCAGCGGACAAGATTCGGTCGACGAAGAACCATCGATGCGCTGTTGGACGTCAGCGGCGCCTCGGATCCATCAAAGCAACCAACTCACCTAGCACATAAGTAGTAGCAGCCCAGCCATGCTCTTCGTGCCTCAAGCGTGTCGCTGTCCTGCGGAAGTGTCTTCGCCAGACCCGGCGCAAACTGTGAGTTCGGCCCACCGAACCCTCTCCTCGCCTTGACGGGGTTGAAGCGCTTCCCAAGTCCAATATCGAGCGCCATAACAGCAGCCATGTGGATGATCTGATAAAAGTTGGTCTGCTCAGCCTTCTCAGGTGGCTTGTACCACAGTGCCATAACCTGCATGGCTTGTATAAGCTCCAACGACTTTGCGCCGTTCCGAACGACGCAGTCTGCTACAGCGCCAATCGCTTCCCGCGCAAGCGCTTTGCAGGTGTCGGGATGCAACGTGCCGAAAGACGCTGCAGAGAGTATGCTGACATATAATATCGGCTTGTCTCTGAAAACCTGCTCCGCTGTCGTGCCATTTGGGAACACGACAGCAGGCATGTGCGGCATGAGGTAGTTGATGTAGCGATCAAAGATCACGGCACCCTGCCCAGGCGCGATGAGCGAGTTGATCCGAGCCGTGAACTCCTCCGGCGAGAGATGGTGCAAGTAGCGCCTAGCATCTTGCGTCGGAGCCCACGACGTCTTGATTTCATTGAATGTCTTCATGACCGGATCGTCGCCATTCGCGGTCGAAGATGCACTCGAGATGTGATTTGGGCCTCCATCTGCGCCTTCTTCGATCTGATCCTGGATACGTTGCCGCTTCCTTGGCCCGTCTTCGTTCCCGGTGTCATGATCGACAGGGCTCTCGTCGAATGCTCGACTATAGCTGCCACCCGGCTTCGCCTGCAGCATTTCTGCCGAAGGCGCACCGCTTGGCGCATATTGCGGAGGATCGCCCTGCTGCTGTCGCAGTGCCGCAGTGAGTGCATCGAGCTTCTTTTCAAGCTCTGCTACTCGACTGTCGGCCTTCTTCTGTCGCTTCCTGGTCGGTTGCGTGATGATACATTGCCGTCCAGCTTTGGCGCAGCGCTTACACGGGATCTCCGGATGGTTCGGATCCTGGTCGCAGCGCACTTTCAACCCGCGGCAGGCTTCGCATGCTCGTGGACGCTTGCCATCATCGTCCTTGGGATCATTCGAAGAGGCCGCCCGTGCTGGGCTGGTTTCGGTGGTATTGAGCACATATGAAAGAGCCTGCTCCGGACTGGCCTGGTTGCTGATGCTGCCGGGACGCGCAGTCTCTACGGGAGGAAGCGCATGTGGATGGGGCGCGGTGTACGGTGAAGGTTGATAGTATGGCTGAGCGTGTCCATGATGGTGATACCGCCCGCTCGCCGTCTCTGGTCTTGAACTCCCACCGTTCGCGGCATACCGAGCTTGCTGCTGTTGCGCCGGCGGGGCTGAAGGCGCCAAGGGCTTGCTGTCGGCGGGAGGATAAGGTGGTGGGAGCTGTGCGGCAGGCGGGTGTTGTGGGGGGTATGCGGCCCCTATACTCAGACGCGGATCGATGTGTTGCGGGGACATGATTCCACAGCCTTGCGATATCCAGGCCCACTGCTGGCCCGCTCCCCTCCGTCGGTGATCGGTGACACGGTGTTGTTGCGCGCCGACTTGCGATGGTCGTTCAGCCCTGCAGATGTTGATGCCTGAGGCCATAAGGCACTTGAGCCCAACACGACTTGCAGACTCGACACGCAATGAACTCCATGGACACGTTCAAACCAGACATGAAAACGGACAGCGAAGCCAATGGCTTCTAGCGGTCAGGCGTCAACGCTGCTACGAACACCGCTACCGGCACGACTATACCCACATCCACGTCACAGGCTATCATGCCTACGAGAATACCACCTTCGTCCCAATGTACGCTACATGTACAGGGTCCGGTGTGCCGACTGTCATTTACGACAGCATCTACCTGTCCATCAACCACCAGCTGCCGTAACGTCGGCGGCGCGGACAGGGGCAGACTCGAGGGTGATGGAGCGGTGTGTGCTGCTTCAATGCCCGACAAGGGTGCAACGTCGGCCCCGTCGATGAACAGCATCGATCGCCGGCTTAATTGCACAGGCTTCTGTCATCGCTTCCATTCACATGAGATTGCATGTCTCAGGCGCGGAACGCCATTGATTTATAGGTGCTTCAGCGCGAATTCATACATCTTCTCCAGCTCCACCTTCTCATCTTTGTCAAACAGATGGTCGACATTGTGCATCCTCTCATAAACAGTTTCGATGCCATGGCCAACAGCGACACCAACAGCTTCATCTGCTTGCTCAACTCCGACAGCACAATCAATGTCACCATGGACCACATAGGTTGGCGGAAGGCCTCTCTCGTAGATCATCTTGGGGACCCGCCACGTCTTGTCCGTGCCTTCGACCTTCAAGAGCGCTGCGAGATTCGCTCCCATAAGCATGTAGTCGTACATCCTGCTACGCGGGCTGTCCGGGGCATTGTTCGCCACCACCTCCGTGCTCTCGTCAATGAACGGCTTCAGTGGCGCAATCTCCGGTTCTGGACGACCAAATGCTGGATGCTGTGGCGTGGTGAAGAATTGGCCGAGTGGATCGGTGATGGGATATATCGGCAGGATGACCTTGGGCTTGGGCTCGACGTATAGACCCGCAAGATATGCCAGATAGCCTCCTGCACTGCCGCCGCTGACAGCTAGCCGGTTGGCGTCGATGGCGTCCTGCAGGCCGGATTTGCTTGGCAGTTGCTCCCGAATGAACTTGACGCAGTCTCGCACGTCCTCGTAGATCTCTTTGACGCCAACCTGAGGTGCCAGACGGTAGTCAGCCGAGATGAAAGCGAGATTGTATTTGTTCACTGCGCGCAGCAAGTGCGGAGATAGGCCTGATCGGTGACCTTGTAGCAGTCCGCCGCCATGAAACCACAACATCACCGGACTCTTTGACGCATTTTCGGGCAAGTATAGGTCGAATGGCAACTCGAGCTTGCCGACTGTTTTGTAAGTGAACGTCCGCTTCGCTGGCGTGGCCATATCGGAGATGGACGGCTGCTGTCGGTGTTCAGCACGCTCCGTCGTTGATATCTCGGCGGGTATGAAGCTGGGCTCGTTGACACAAATGTCACACCCCTCGCCTTCGCTAGCCCCACCAATCTGCAAGCCTATCAGCCTGGCCGATGACGACAGGTGAAGCTGCCCAAGCTGGCTGGATTGTTGGTGGGGTCGTCTTGGAATCGCCTCGGGATGACTCAGAACCACCCTGCAGTAAAGCCAGCGCAATAATTACTTGAGGGCACGATATGCTCCTCGGGCTTACATTCGACAATGATGCAGTCCGGCACTTGTAATTGCATGGGGAGCAGGTGGCTTCGTTTGTGCGGCGGTGTTGGTGGCAAACTTCGGTCCTGATGAGACGCTTTCGGAGGAGAGCATCGGCCGTCATTCGCCGAAGGAAGCAAATGCCGAGTGCCCCCCAGACAGGCAGTCTGCCTCTTTTCCAAAAACAACCATCATTCTGATCGCCTCAGATCTCCTTCGCTGAAAAGGGCGCCAATACCTACCCTTCACCCCGGACAGCTGGATTGGCCATCGCCTGGATCACGTCTCATCCTCAAATCGGCCGGTTCGACTGCATTGCATCAATCTCGAAACGGTGCATCATGACGAAGCTTTTATATCCCACCTCTCTTCGATTTGACCCAAAGTTGATCGAGGGGTATGGCGTTGACGTTCAGCCGTACGATGTAAAGAAACCCATCCCGGAAAACCTCACTGACGCCGAGGCTCTTATCACCTGGTGCAACAGTCCCGACAATCTCAAGGATGCCTGCCAAAAGATGAAGAACCTCAAATGGATTCAGAGTCTAGCTGCTGGGCCGAACGACGTTCTGAATGCCGGTTTCGACCCCAAGCGGGTCATCATCACGACAGGCTCTGGTCTCCACGACGAAACGGTCGCCGAGCACACCCTCGGCCTGCTCCTTTCCTCGGCAAGGAAGTTTCACGAGATGCGAGACTATCAGACCCAGGGGAAATGGCCCGGTCATCTCGGAGGTCCTCAGCTTGACCGTGAGCCGAACACTTTCAACACGCTGAAGGATGCCCGGATAACGATCTGGGGATTCGGAAACATTGCCAAGATGCTCGCCCCCTGGCTGACTATGCTCGGCGCAAAAGTCTGCGGTGTTGCTCGTTCCGCCGGTATTCGGAACGGCGTCCAGATCTATGGCGAGGACAAGATCAATGACGTGCTGAAGGGGACGGACGCGCTGGTGATGATTCTGCCCGGATCTGATTCCACGAAGAATGCCCTAAACGCTGATCGTCTCAAGGCGCTGCCGAAGCATGCTTGGGTCGTCAATGTTGGCCGTGGCACTTGCATCGACGAAGATGCTCTGGATAAGGCGCTTACGAAAAACGAAATTGGCGGCGCTGCGTTGGATGTGTTCGCCACGGAGCCACTGCCGGAGAGTAGCCCGCTGTACAAGCAGAAGAATGTCATCCTCAGCCCTCACGCTGCGGGTGGGAGACCGAGAGGTGCGGAGCAGCTTGTACAGACGAATTTGCGCTTGTTCGTTGCAGGGCAACAGCTCAAGAACGTGATGTGACTACCTTTGCCAAGCAGACTATGAGTCAAGGAGTCTTTTTTAGATCGGTCGAACACGTGGTGGGCCCAGCAATTTCTTGGGAAGTGCGAACCCATCATACATACCAGCATTCTGAGATATACAGAAGAAGTAGAAATGGCACATCGGTGCCTCAAAGCCTAGCTTGGATTGTCGCCTGAGTGTCACCCAGTGCATAATCATTCCTCGTCGTCTTGCTCCGAACCTTGTCCGCGTCCTCCAGGCTTGGATGCCTTGCCTCGGTGGCAGGGTTGTACGTGAATGCCGATGTCCTCACGACCTCGGAGTCGGGAACTTTGCGGTTCTTCTTCCCATCGGCACGCCTGTAGATCGTCACAACGACGGCTCCACCAAGTCCAAGATTGTGCTGCAGAGCGACCTCGGCCTCGACCAGGCGATTGTTTGCCCATCCGCGAAGCTGCCAGCATAGCTCAGCACACTGCGCCAAGCCAGTCGCTCCAAGCGGGTGGCCCTTGGAGATCAGACCGCCAGAGGGGTTGATGATAGGCCCCTTGCCGCCGTAGGTGATGTCTCCATTGCGAACCATTTCGTGCGCCTTTCCTGGCTCCGAAAAGCCCAATCCCTCCAGCAGAATGAGTTCGTTGGCCGAGAAGCAGTCGTGGAGTTCGCAGACGCTAATGTCCTTGGGACCAACGCCTGCTTCTTTATAGGCTTGCTCAACCGCCCGCTTGGTCATGTCGAAGCCAACGAGGTCCATGGCACTCTTCGAGTACAACCGAGGAGAGTCAGTCATCAATGCTTGGCCAGCCATCAGGATCGCTTGGCTACGGAGCTGCGGCCGTGACTTCAAGAAGCGCTCCGAGACGATGACCGCGGCGCCGGCACCGTCGGACGTTGGACTACATTGGAGCTTGGTGAGCGGTGCATGGATCATGGGCGACTTCAGAATCTCTTCAAGCGAATATTTCTGACGGAACTGGGCATAGGGATTGCGCTGAGAGTGCTCGTGGCTGATACGAGCGATCTCGGCGAAGTCTTCTGCTCGCGCACCATACCTAGCGAAGTCAGTTCTGCGCGATCGAGCGACATCCCTCCGGAGAGCATACTTCTCCATGTACTCACGCCCGGCGTTGGCGAAATACTGAGCATTCCGTGGGCTGTCGTGTTTGCCACGGGTTTCCTGGACGTGGTGAGCCTGGCTGACGACAGCAGTTTGACCGACTTGCGAGCTCACCTCCATCATGGCAGTACTTAATCCCATGGGGCTCGGTCGATCACTCCAGACGCTCTTGATGCTTCCAGGACTCATCTGCTCGAATCCAATGACGAGCACGCAGTCAGCCGCTCCGGATCTCACTAATGTCCTCGCCATATGCAGGCCGGTCGATCCCGTGGCACATGCATTGTTGGTGTTGTAAATGCTGCCAGAAGATATCAACGGGGAATTCGGTCTTCGATTAACGAGTTCATGGACTTACGGGATAGTACTCATGCCGAATTGATAGAAGATTCGCTGGCCACTCGTCGTGTCACCGTAGCAATAGCATGCCACACCCATCTCAACATCATCATAGTTGATCTGAGCGTCGAGCATGGCCTTCACGCCTGCCTCGAAACCAAGCTCTGGATACTCGCGCTGCCGTCTCGGTTTGATGAAGGGAGTCAGGCCTACGCCTAAAACGTAGGCATCTGTTCTTGGTTGAGCAGGCATGGTGGTATACGCTCGTCGTTGGTGCGATGTCCGCGGTTCGTGCAGTATCGGACCTTGCAGATGCTTGAAATAAAGGTGACTTTGAGAGATTGAATCTCGATGCTGCAATCACTGTATTGGACCGTGTTAATGACTGATGAGTAGGACATTATATCAAGACACTTGATCGATTTGTCAATGTCCGAGGCTGGAAGTCATGTGACCCTCTCCACCTTCTCCTACCTCGGCTAGGAGCAACGCAAGTGAAGCACGAGTCATCGTCAACATCAGTATACAGCCTGCGCTTTCTTTCACTCGAGTGGTTCGGGCAAGTGTATGCAGTATAGGCTTCCCCGACATCGACGAACCGAATCTTCCGCGACTACCACTTCAGGACTGGCTTTCCCCTCCTAAACGACTCTAGCATCTCTTCCTCGGTATACACCGGGTGATTCGTGCCCATTGCATCGCAGAAGCCCCAAAGCAACATCCTCGCCCACTGCTTATGCAACTGCATTTGCCTCCTAACCGCCTCTCTCATCATCAGCTCCTCTGGTCGAAGGAGCACCTCTCGCGGCTTCTGCGTGGCCATGATCAACTGCTTCTTGTGCGGATACAGCAACTGCCTGCCCGCATGCGTATGCTGCAACGTATTCGATGCCAAAGCCGGGTTCGTCACAGCAGTCTTGCTCCCCTGCGAATTCGAAATCAGCGAGACAGCCGTGCGTTCGAGTGAGGCTGTGCCGACTTCGTGCCACGGAATGCCCATGATGCTTTGACGCTTGACCTCCTCTGAAGCGCTCTGCGGCAGCCGGTAACGGTGACGAACGAAGAGGTTAAGCATGTCCAAGCGGTTGAGTGGAAGCGTTGGCTCACGAGGATCGGTGCACCAGCCGCGAAGAGCGCGCCAGAGCGGTGTGAGGCCCTTTTCTGCCAAGAGCAGGCCTCGCAGAGAGCAGCCTGTGAAGCCGCAGTTTGCCCATTGCGGGCGGTGAACTTTGAGATTTGCGCCCGGTCGATTCGGCGGAAACAGTCGGCCGACGGGGTCAGTGAAGGCCATGTCGATCTTGAGGAAGAAGTGCGTCGCCTTGGCAATTGTTTCGTTGTTGATGTAGGAAGCCGTCCTGCAAAGTGCAATGCGCTGCGCATTCAGTGGAAGGTCCATGATGTACCACATCCGCTGGACCGCATCAAGGGTGCCCTCGGGACAACGCAGCCCTTTCGTCGCAAGCTGTATGAGCATGTCCTTGCAGACACCATGCCGCCAGATCACCATCTGTAGCCAGCGAAGGCTCGGCGTGTCACGAAGATCTTCGTATTGCTTCTTCGGCTGATGGCCTTGCCACACACTTTTTTGCCTCAGCCGCGGGTCCTTGATGCAGAGGTCTTTGTAGCTGCGCCACGGGTATAGCACATCCGAGCCCGGTGCCCAAGTCTGCATGCTCGCAACAATGAATGCGCAGTAAGCGCCATTGAAGCGGTAGTGGAAAAGCTTGCTGATTGCGTAGAGTGAGAGGAGCGCTGGGATAGGTAGGTAGCTGACAAATTTGAGAAGTAGATCGTGGTCTTTGACCAGGCTATCGATGAGACCGAATTTGCCGCTGCTTTGGACGATAGTGGGATTGCGAATGGTTTCGCCGGAGACTTTGCGGCCAGAGGGTAGAGCCAAGGTTGGAGTGATGGCGGAGACATGTGGTGTGCCATTTACGTCAATCTCGATGTCGACCTTATTCTCGTAGCGTGTGCGTTTGCTTGAGCGGTCGTTCGTGGATGAAAGGTTACTCGTCTCAAGCATGAGTGGCAAAGGCTCGAACTTGTTCTTGTCGAATTTCTCTGGTGAAGCCGATGCTCGCCGCTTGTGTAAGCTTCCCAACTGTAGCTTCGGCGTTGCACTGAGCGGCCGCGTTGGCGTGGTTGCCTCGCCGCCATTGTTCGGGGACCCAAACATTGAAGGCGGTACCAGACTAGGCATACGACCTCCTGCGACGTCGCTCTCGCTCCTTCCTGGGGTCTCTAGCCCTAGGCCGATCCCGCCTGTGCTGTGCTGGCCGTGATCCATCAGACTTGCCTTCCTTTTTCTTGTCGAATGCGAAGACATTTCCCATCGAGGAATAAGGCCTGAATCCGCGCTCCGGCCAATCGAGTCTGATGTGTGTGACGCACAAGAAGGATGCAATCGCTACGCCTAGGACGTAGTAGTAGAGACGGCCAATTGTCATCGTGGTGATGAGCGGCAAGTGGATGTTTATAGGCTTGTGGTGGCGCTGACTGGTTAGTATTGTTCTGGTGGAGCTATTGAGAGGAGCAAGTCAGTGGTTTGCGCATGTGACCCGCGGGTAAGGCGGTGTTTGAAGTTATGCCGCCGCTGGAAACGGAAAGAGCGATTGCTTGGCGAGTGGTGCAAAATCAGCAGGCAAACGCCGAATGTACGCTGCGTTGAGCGCTGGGTATCTTCCCGTTCGTACTCCTCCAAGAGCCTGTTGAAATTGGCCACTTCACTCACTCCAAACCCCAAACACCATCGTCTTGCTGCAACTACCTCCTGTTCAGCAGTGTGAGGAACTCGTCCCTCGTCTTTGCTCGCTTCCTCATCGCGCCAAGCATGCAGCTTGTAGTGGTAGTCGCGCTGCCCTTCTGCACACCGCGCATCACCATGCAGAGATGAGAACTCTCCATCACCACGCCCACACCCTGCGGCTTCAGCACTTCCGACAAGGCGAGCGCGACCTGCTTCGTCAATCGCTCTTGTACCTGCAGCCGTCTGCTAAACATTTCCGCGATCCTCGCCAGCTTCGACAACCCGATCACTCTTCTCGACGGAATATAGCCGATATGCATCTGCGTCAGTTAGCCCACGCCACCAGCAGCCCACAGTGAACAGTCTCACCTTGCCAGTGAACGGCACCAAATGATGCTCACACAGGCTGTATACTTCAATATCCTTCACAATCACCAGCTCATCGTGATCCTCATGAAATACTGCCCCATTCACAATGTCTCTCAAATTCTCCTCGTACCCTTTCGTGAAGAACATCATCGCCTTCGCATACCTTTCAGGCGTCCCATGCAGACCTTCACGATCAGGATCTTCGCCGATGCATTCCAATATCGTGCGTACAGCTCCACTGAGCTTGTCTAATCGCGCTTGCGCCTGCTCATGCGACTCGCGCTCGCGGAGGCGGCTGAGCGTACCGACCGAAGGCCATGAAAGACCATCGAAATCAATTGTAGGATTTGCGGTAAAAGGCGACTGGGACCGAGAGTTTATGGGAGGGGTAGGAGGCGCTTCGTCGCGGGTATCGCGGGCGGCGACTTTGACGTCGAGTTTGTCAAGGTCGCCATCTTGCACGTGCTCGTACTGGCGAGCAGAGCTTTTCCGGGGTGCCGAGCGGGTTTCTGAGCTGCCTTCTGCATCCAAGTCTAACTGGTCGAGGCTGAGAGGTTCGCGATGGCGACCCATGGAGGCTTTGATCGAGTCGAAAGTATGATTGCGGTCTTCGCGGTCGCGTTCGCTGGAGTAAGCAGGGTGTAAAGGTGAATGGCCATTGATCAGATGCGAGGGGATCGCCTTGGGGCGCGGCACTGGCTGATGGTGCTCATTCGATTCCATGTCTGCGACACTGAGAGCGGGCACTGGGAAGAGGATTTGTGAAATGAAAGTATTGTTCCTGCCGCGGAGGAGTTGGTGTTATAGGTAGTAGTTGGAGTGAGAGGCTTCAATATGGTAGAAGAGCTTGTCCATCGCCTTCTCTATCCTCTAAACACACCATGTGTTCATGATACATTGGGTTGTTGAACGCTTCTCCGTCCCACTTTTGCCTAGGTTTTCTTAGGCCGCCTGGGCCTCTCAGCCGCTTGAGGTCATTGCCCCGAGCCAAGGCATCGGATGTTGCCGCGGGCGGAGAAGGCGTCGACTTTACTCTCCCTCGCCTGCCTCTTTTCTTCCACCTCCACACCACAACAAGATCGTGTCTTCATCTCTGCGCGCCTCCTGCTGACCACTCGCGGACTGCACCTTGACTGTCCGTTCTGACGGCGACGTTCGAGCGCGCAACAGCAATTTGTCGCGTTCTGATTTCTGTGCGCAAAGGGCCGCGAAATCCACTCACGCTTGCTGGTATTGCGACCGAAACCATGGCTGTCAAGCTCCATCTTCGGCACATCAACACGCACGACGCTGGATCATCCATCTGAGGGACGGGTCGCGACCGCGGAATGACCGCTTTTACCTCTCCGCCTTGCCCTTCGTGGACGTTGTGCATCTTATATAGAGCCGTGCGTGAGACTCGTGAGAACGGAACTTGTGGGCGCACTGCATGACACCGGGCATGTCAAGGATGGCGGAGGTTTGTGGGCTTACGCTTCGCAATGTACGACAAGGCAGCGAGAGGATTTGTCGCAAGATGTTAGCCAGATGCAGCAGCATCGCGCACTGAGCCTCTGTCCCTGAGCAACAAGACAGCACGCGACAGGCGGTTCGCGCTGCTAGTTTGGTCCGCGCAGGTCTATTGCCTTGTCGGCTGGCAATGCTATACACGCGTCTTTGCCTCGTCGACCACTCCCTGAGCAACACCTGAGGTGCAGCAACACTGATAACCTCCGGGAGAGTTGGGCCCTGTGTCGCACGGCACCTCGGTGGGCTATCATCGCTACGCTTGCGGCACTGAACACCGCAACGACACATTGCGTGGCATCTCGAACTCACTTCACAGATCCACGTTCGCGCGGCGTCCTGCTGCCTGCGACCAGTCCCGCTCATGAGTACCTTCAAACGCTCTTTGGGGCTTCGCCAAGCGAGTCTCCTTTCGCTCGCATCGGAGACCGTGCGTGGCGGTGTTGGTGCGAACTCTTGACGAGGTCTCGAGTGTGACGACTTGTGGCTGCAACGCACACTTCTCGCAGACATCAGGACATACAGGCCGAGCGTTTCGTACAGCAGACGTAAACGCACAATGGTGGGTGCGGTGTCAGCAGGTTGTGACCGCCGCCGCCTGAACAGCATGCCAAGACCTGCGCGGGGCAGAGAGGCTGCACCTGCGCCTCCGAAAGGCGAGTCGAGGCGGCAGATGCAGTGCAGGCACAATTGGGCCGCGCGCTAACAGACACACCAGGCGGGAAATACTCTTTTACCGTGTCCTTGCACGCTCGATCATTCCGCTTCGTTCGTTAGCATGACTTATTCTGTCCGTCGCAGGTTTGGCACCGCCCGGCTGTAGTTCTAGTGGTGGCCTGGGGCATCGAAGCTTATCGGCCGATGTGCTTGGGCGGACTTGCGGCTGCGCGCACCTCTTCTCCTCTCCAGATGGCCGGCTCATTCTCAACAGCAACACCGGACAGGCGGCCAAGAGACAGTGACAGCAGGCATCATCGCGGACGTTCTGTAGAGCGAGGAGGAAGCGCAGAGCACTCACAGGCAGCGCCACGTAGTCGAGCGTCGGAAAATCGGGAGACCAAGCCGGGCATCGTCGCTCCTCCACACTTTTCTCCTTCATCACCACCGCTCCCATCCACATCCCCACATCGTCATCGGCCGAGGACAAGCAGTCGGAGCAGCGACAGACACGCTCGCTTGGCGGGTCACGCGGAGGAAGTTTTCCTGCCAGGTCCTGGCGGCAGTCGCAGACGAAGTCCTGACGTGGAGTTCCACCCCTCACACCGGCATCCGCAACCTCAAACGTCGCACAAACGCTGCCGCAGCCGCTCGCCATCCACTCCGGCACATCGACATAGCAGTCATCCGAGCAGGATAAGTCGAAGCCGAGAGCGTGCGTCTGCGCGTGAGGGACGGCAGGGGCAAGAAACCGCCCATAGTAGCCAGACTCGCGAGCGGTCGCCAAGACGTGCAGGCAAAGACGGCACAGTGGCTACAAGACGGGAAGCGGACACCGACAGGTGCTATCGGTCGCCTTCGCGGGACGGGCGCCACGGTGATCCGCCTGCAGACCGCAGAAGGGAGGCATCAGTAGAGTCGCTGCGGAGGAGGAGCGGGGACTCCCGCCGCCGCGCACATTCACGCGCGCGTGATTCCCGCTACGACTATTCGCCACCCCATCAACACCGCTCTCATCGCGAGCGTGAGGAATACCACAGCAGACACTCACGCCGCTCGCCCCCTCGAGACAGTGAGCGTCGTTCACATCATCATCATCGCCGACACTCCCGCTCCCCGCCTCCTTCCTTATCTCGGCGTGGCAGCCACGGTAGCCTTCGACAAGAGCGACCGCCCACTCGTGAGGCCGACTACAGACACCGCTCTCGGCGCTCTGTGAGCCGCGAAAGTCGGCACTCTCGGCGTGACGAACGTGATCGAGACGACGAAATGTACGGTCGTGGTGGCCCACGAGCAGGCTATCATGGCAATTCACACGGGCCCGGGCATCGCGGCTACTCTTCAGGATATCCATCAAATGTGCCCTCGCCGATGCATGGGCATCAGCCGTCATATGCGAATGGGCCTTCTTCACAATCTGGCGGATCACACTACCAGCAGCGGCAAGGCCGGCCACCAAACCCGCAGTCACATTCTGGTGGCCAAACACCTCAGCGAGGCGGTCCATCACAGCGCGGAGGCCGCGGCCATTTCGCTAACCTGTCATGGACACCTGGTGAAGGAGTCCGGGGCGGGCATCTAGTGCAGCCTGGTGAGAAGTCTCGAGAAGGCTCAGTCGCCACCGCAGCGCAGCCGAAAGACAAGGGTACGGATCCCGATGACGCAGACAACCCGTTTCGACCACCAGCAGACCTGCGAGCCGAAGACGAGAACGCAGCCAAGAAGCGCAAAGTCGATGCGGGCGCTTCGAGTGCGTTGAAGAACAAAGAGGATGCAGGAGAGAAAGAAAAGGGCAAGATCTCTTTCTCCATAAAAGGTCGAGCAGGCGCGCAAGCAGTCTCCGCCACAAAGGAGTCACAGAGTGCGCCAAAGAACGAGACCTCCCCACTGCAATCGAAGAGAGTGCCGGCCGCGCTGTCACCTTTAGCACAGGCTAGTGTGCCGAAGAGCAGGAACTATGAGGGCAATACACGGCTGGATTCGGCGCCGCGGAAGCCTTCACCTCCACCTACGCGCAGAGAGGTCATGCGCAAGAAGCGTATAAAAGCGAGGCCGACATTGACAGAAGACTTTGCGCAATCCGACAGTGTTTACTACCGAAAGACCGGCAATGAGTCGGTAATCGGCAGCGGGACTTACGGCAAGGTGTACAAAGCTATACACGTATACACCGGGCGGATGGTGGCGCTGAAGAAGATCCGCATGGAAGGCGAGCGGGATGGCGTAAGTCAAAACGATATATTGTTGGTGCTCGGCACACGTTGACATTCTGCAGTTCCCAGTCACAGCCACACGTGAAATCAAGCTTCTGCAGTCGCTCAACCACGTCAATGTGGTGCCGCTGCAAGAGGTGATGGTCGAACGCAACGACTGTTTCATGGTCTTTGAGTATCAAGCGCATGATCTGACTGGTCTCCTCAACCACCCCACCTTCTCACTCACCGAAGGCCACAAGAAGCACCTCGCTAAGCAGATGTTCGAGGGTCTCGCCTACCTACACCAACGCGGCGTGCTGCACCGCGACATCAAGGCTGCAAATATTCTCATCTCCAAGACCGGCGAACTGAAGTACGCCGACTTTGGTCTCGCTCGCTTCTACCAGAAGCGGCAAAACCAGGATTACACCAACCGGGTGATCACCATCTGGTACCGTCCTCCCGAGCTGCTACTCGGCGAGACACAGTACGGCGGTGCTGTCGACATCTGGTCCGCTGCCTGCGTTCTGGTCGAGATCTTCACGCGTCACGCCATCTTCCCAGGCGATGGTGGCGAGATCAACCAATTGGACAAGATCTACAATGTCCTAGGCACACCCTCCCGCAGCGAGTGGCCGGGCATCACTGAGCTACAGTGGTACGAGCTCCTCCGGCCGACCCACCGGATCCAGTCGAGCTTCAAACAGAAGTACGAGCAGCGCGTCCCCGATAAGTCCTTCGAGCTCCTCGAGATGATGTTTGCGTATGATCCGGCAAATCGTCCGACTGCAAGCGACGTCCTTGAGCACGAATACTTCCACTCAGAGCCCGGGCCGCAGCAAATTTGGGAGTTGGCAGAGCTGGATGGTGACTGGCACGAGTTCGAGAGCAAAGCCGCGAGGAAGGAGAAGGAGAGGCAGGAGCGTGAGGCGAGGAGGAAGGACCGCGAAGCCAGCGAGAGCAAGCGGAAGGCGGAAGAAGAGGCCGGCAAGGGGGAGGCGAGCAAGAGGCTGAAGACGTCGACAGAGCAAGCCCCGGCGGGATAGGATCTTCGGCGTCGACTGGGGTTGGCGCGAGGGCTGGTTGCTCTGACATGAGAGCGAAGGGATCATCCCGATCCTCAAGACAATGTACGGGCGGGCTCCTTGTATGCATGAAGACAATTCCACTGGTGATGGCTTGATAGTACGACTAAGTGAGACGCAAGCAACTGCAAGCGCTGCGGTTGTGCGCCATTGCATCAGAAAGAGGATGGACCAACATGTGACCCTCCACATCTGGCCAGCTTCATGGTCTCGCCCGGACTCTTCTCGCTATCGCTGATGATGCGCCTCTCCGTAAGTAGGTTCCATCACGGAATTTTTACTCGCGGATGGCAGGGTAGTCTTTCGTGGCAGCATTACGAGCATCGAATCTCATTCAATTTTCACGTTCGCAACATCGCGCCTAGTCAGACGAGGGAACCATCGATGCGAAAATGGGGAGTGGGGAGGTAAAAGATTAGACAGCGTGACGCTAGAAACATCGCAAGTCATAGATTGTGAAAGACTGCTCGGTGTTTATAACCCTCGTCCTCGCGCCGACGCCTGCATGGCATCGCCATATCCTGATCTACAAATCCTTCTCGTTGATCTCATTGATGTGCGAGACAGCAGGGACGTCGCCACCCTTGCCCGAAACGCTGAACTCCCGCGGATCGTGCTTCTCGATCTGGGCAGCCTGGTTCTTGAGGTCTTCGACTGCATCGGCGCCGTCGAATGTCTTGTTGATCTCCTCGAGCGTCGCACCGCGAGTCTCAATGAAGAAGAAGTAGACAGTGACGAGCTGGATGATGAGCCAGCCTTCGAAGAAGAAGTAGAACTTCCAGGACCCGGCGGCGATACCGATCGGGATGACGTACTGCGAGATGAACAGGCAGATCATGGTAGCCAGATTCTGCATGAAGAGGCCGTTGGCACGGATCTTGAAACTCAGGATCTCGAGCGGGTAGGCGACGTTCAGGGAGATCCAGGCAAAGTTGTAGAAGAAGTTGTGGAAGAAGATCATGGCAATGACGCCCTTGCCCCAGGAAGTCTGCTTCGGGTTCTCGAGCTGCTTGGCCGTGAGGGCGATCCAGGTGGCGAAGGTGCAGCACATGCCGGACGCGGCGATGAGGAAGAGCGGGCGCCGGCCAAAGCGGTCGACCATGCAGGCCCAGAACCAGGCTTCGAACATGTTGCACATGAGGATGAAGCCGTTGAGCATGTTCTGGTAGTTAGCGCTGTTGATGCCGATGTTCTGAAGGATGTTGTGCAGATAATAGGCCGTGAGCGAGGTACCGGAGAACTGCGAGAAGACACCGCAGCAGAGGGCGATGAACATCCTGTAGCGGTTGCCCTTGGTGGCGAAGAGTTCGGACCAGCGACCTTTCTGCTCACCCTGGGAGATAGAGGCGCGCATCTCGGCGAACTCGAAGCGGACCATGGGGTCCTCACGGTCACCATTGGCGTGGTAGCGGGCCAGGATCTCGAGAGCCTTCTCGTCTTTGCCACGCGACATGAGCCAACGAGGACTCTCCGGCAGGAAGAAGACCAAGAGCAGCTGGACTAATGACGGCGCCGACTGGAGGAGCGAGGGCAGACGCCAAGACCAGTTTGACGGGATGTAGAGGGTGCCAAAGGTGATCCAGCCTCCAAGGAAGGCACCGAAGTAGTATTGGGTGTTGTACAGGGCGGTAATTTTGCCACGCTCGCACGGGTGGGCGATCTCAGTGATGAGGAGGGGCGAACCCATGCCGGAGAAACCAGAGCCGAGACCGATCAAGAAGCGGGCGGCGGTGAACATGTGGATGTTGATGGAAAGGCATTGCACCAGACCTGCCACGACAACGACGAAGCAGCCGAAGAAGATGGTCCATTTACGCCCGCCGTAATCCGCCATGTACGGGGAGAGGATCAGACCTGTATGAGCGTCAGAGCTGCTAGAAGTGTCTCGGTGAGGCGAGGGTCAACTTACTGACTATCCCGCCAACGCTCTGAATCGCGTTCAGCAACCCCTGCGTCGCTCCGTGGGGATTATGGAAGACTAATCGACCGAGTCAGCTCCGCTCCTCGCAGAGTCAAGGGATGAACGAACACTTCTCGTAGTACGTGATCGACTGGACACCGTTCATGAGCGATCCATCGTATCCGTTCGTCGCCGAGGACAGAAGCGCGACGAGGAGAAGAGCATATAGCTTTCTCCTGCCGGGGTCTTTGTACCAGGGGATGGTGTTGGCCATCAGCTTGGCCATCTCCTCTTGGGTCGTCGCCATGGCGGAAGGTGGTCGACACTAATTCAGGACGACAGGATCGAAGGACAATGACAGTGGTGGCTCGCTCGAGGGCAGCTTGAGGTCGAGAGGGCGATGAGGGCAAGGGCGAGCGTCCATTATGTACAGCGCTGGTGAGCTTCCCAATCCGTATATCGACTAGCCTTACCGGTTAATATCGCGGGTGCAGACCACGAATGCACTTGTCAGGTGGCGTTTCTCGAGGGGACAAATCGTAGACGCTCCCCTTCGGCACTTCAGATGGCCAGCGGCAACCGAGTGGCAGCCGATCGCAATTCTCGGCGCACCTAGTCAATGACTGGTCAGCAAGAGGGCTCTTGTCGCTCATACAGCATGGCCTAGCATCTACACCGGGCGTGAGGCTGTGTGAGATGACTTCTTGCGGCCCAGGCAGTCTGAGGTGAGCATTGAGCGGATACCAAACGGGCATCCCAGGCCTACGGCACGCGGTCAAGCGGGGGAGAACCACGACTGCTACCCTTGCCGCTGTGCCTTTGTGGATAAATTCCCCCGCAAAACCTTGGGGCTCCGGATATTTAGAATGGATATCTGGGTTCACACATGGCGAAACCTGGAGTATGCTCCACTGGAGGTGTGGGTAAAAGTCCTTGACTCCAGACCGTCCGGGGGATCCGCTCCGTGCCCTACTTGAAGTGGACCGAGAGGGATTGTCTATTCTCTGACCCGGTGTATCTCACAATGCCGCCGCTCAGCACATCTCGTTGTGATCGACGCCGGACGACTGGACTCCGCCATCAAATGATCCACGCTGGCGCTATATCTGGCACAGAAGTTCGCATGTGTTGGGCCAGCAAATTGCATGATTGGGGTGAGAGCAGCCAGGGAAAGCTTCTCCCGGGCTAGAAAGCTTAGTGGCAACGGCAGCTGAGACGACGGAGCATGGTTAAAGTGATCGCATTCATCCGTTCAATCAAGAGCCGAGAGCGGCCGCCTGCGCGGACCCGTTTTTGGGTCCAGGGCACCGGCAGGAACTTCACGGGTCGCACATCATGCCTCCAATCGGCAACTGTCAATGTACGACCACGCGACAACGACCAGGGCATCGATAGTGGTACGTTGCTGCGGGCTGGCGTGTCTGCTGCGCGGCTTAGAAGGCTTTGAGTGACAGCTTCCGGTCTGCAGCCGCACTTCGGATTGGTGTGGGGTGTCACGTTGTCACACAAGGTGGAGGGGAGGGGACGGCAGTCGCGGCATGGGGCAGGGAGCCTTACAAGAAATGCCAGCGTGCGCCAGCGGGGTGACTATCATCTGTCTGCGGAAGACTCGGACAGATACTTGGTTGCGAGCAGCCATCACCATCGCATGTGGCTGAACCGCAGCGCAGCCGATTGCCGACTGCGACCACATCACCTGCCGCTTCCAGTCATCCCAGAAGGTTGCGGTTGCTTGGTTGGAAATCATGTGCGCTTCGCAGTCCTCGACGTGAGCTTTTATCCTTTCCATGATGAGCTGCCGCGTCAATTTCCATCGCACCCAATATCCTCGGAGTTGTCGGCACAGGCTCACCCATCTTCCACCAGCATGGGGGCGTTGCAATGGCAGGCAGCACTGAATCGTTGCGCTTGGCAGCGTCCACGATGTCGGAACGCGATCGTCCAGGACACGCCGACTACTTATCTCTCCATGAACGATCCCCTGCTTCCATCTGTTGCAGTTCTACTACGTTGCCCGACAACTCGATTTCGAGCTTCTCGTGTTGATACTCGCCACGCTCCTCCGCAGCAATGATCTCGCCGTTCCATGGCGCCGTACACACAGGCCGGTCCCAGCATTGCCATTCCTTCGGTTGCTTCGTTGACGGAGCATGAACGGCATTCGAAACCCGGGAAAGATTACGACCGCATCACTGACGGCAGTATAGCTCGGCGCGAGAGCCCAGAACTGGGCGATTACTTTGAAGATGCTTCGCTTGTAGCACCATTCCGATATCTCGCCATCTGTCTGAGAATGGATAGCTCGGAGCAGCCATTCGATTGTCGTGCTCTCATGAGGCAGTGCGGCACAGGCCGAAAGGAACCGCTGCCGGAGCGGTCATCTGCACGAACTGTCATTGCTGCGGACCCGCAACCAGCCCGAGCATCGTGAGAGAATCATCGCGTTAGTCCAAGAAGCTCAAGCAACGCATTGGCGTCGACGTCTGAGCTTTGTGTCTCATGCTTCGGCCAGCGTGTCACGGACTCGACAGTGCAGAAGAGTATGCTTTCCAAGCGAAGCAGTCTTTCCTCAAGATTTTCCAATATAAGGGCACGCGAAAGGCCTCCTCCCGCATTGAAGCTCTGATGGAATGGCTTCGCGAGCATGTCTCTACTCCAGTCAGACACCCACGATGGTAGATCCGCCTAACAAAGTTTTGGATAGCCTTGGATCGTACCGTGCTTCGAACTCATCATGAGCCTCGCGATAGTGACGCCTATTGCGAGTGGGAAGCAAGAAATTGATCGTATGCAGCTTGAAAGACTCAATAGTGCGGCGGTCGTAGGCAACTTCGATCGAGGCCTTAATGCGAGGTATCTGTTGAAGAATGCCAGCCGAGTCTTACCACGCTCGAATCGTTGCCCGTAGATTGAAGCTCTGTCTCCATCCTGGGGATCCATGGTGACTGGTTACTGTCGTACGGCCAGCTAAGCGATACCAAGGGACGCAGCCGCCTTTGCGAGCGTGAATGACAGGAGCACATGCAACACGTTGGGCTCCAAATGCGCGACTGTAGGACACATCGGCCCTGGGTGCAGCGGAACCATACAGATATCCTTCGCTGCGACGCATCTCCGCTGCTTGGAGTCGATGCAGGGGTCCAGAGGTGGTAGGAGGGGGTCTACCACATAGAGTCAGGCTGATGCCTGAGGCTGCAAGACAGATCACATGGACACCTCGCTATGTCCACCTAAGCACCAGCTTCCGCACAAGAGGGATCTGGAACAATGTTATAAGCGACTACGACTCGGCAGCTTAAGCCGTCATAGAACACACGATGCATAACAACCTGACGCGGATACAGAATGTTTTCGGCTTCTTCACATCCGCAGCATTCGCCGTAGCTGCCGCCATTGCTGTGAGCGTGATATTGAGTGCCCAAGCACCCACTGCATCCCTCGAGCTGCGCAATGTGCAGGTGTATGTGTCGACAAATGTAGCCGGAGAAACCTACGCTGAGAATTGTCTAGAGTAAAAGGCCGGCCACACTACTACAGCACCAAGAAAGAGGAGTATGCACATGTCAAGTTCGATCTGGACGCCGGTATGCGATAAACGGGGATACTCCGAAGCACCTAGTATCTGATCCAGAATACAGATCTCAGCACTCTCTTCAATTGGAACACCAAACAAATCTTCCTCTACATCACGGCCTCCTATCCCTCCTCCGAGAATCCCACCACCAATCCCGTGTCCGAAGCCGTGGTCTGGGATGCCATAATCCCTGCAGACAACGCTCCTTGGCACCAAAATTCCTACATCCACCCCTCTTCCAGTCCTGAGAAGCCCGACAAGAAGCAGAAGAAGTCCCGTAAGTCCAAAAAGCAGACCGGGAAGCCGTATCCAGCTGGGACGCGGCCAGGTATTGTGAAGATCTCGAATCAGAAGCCGAAGTATCAGATCACGGACGTCAGCGGGAAGATTGCAGGCGTGGACAATGCGACCTTGACGCTGCACTGGAACGTGCAGCCTTGGGTGGGCGCCTTGGTGTGGGATAACAGGAAGACCTTTGGGAGATGGGAGGGTCTGAAAGGAGGTGAGGTGAAGTTCGACTTCCCTCCGCTGAAAGGAACGGAGACGAAGAAGGGTGATTTGGAGACAGCTACGGGTGCTGAGGCTAGGAGAGGGAAGCCTTCTTGATGAGACAGATGACTCCATACTGCTTGCGAACGATGGACACACCCTCGTCCCGGCCCCCCTGATACGCGCTGACCCGCCACTTTAGACCTCCTGTCATGCTAGCTCTGTAACAGCCAATCCCTCGAACCGTAGCCGCTGCAAGTAGGTGGCTAGCTTGGCAGCTCGACTAGAGTCATACGTCTCGCTTCAGGTCGCTGGTATTGAGTCACCGTCTGGCCCACGGGGCACGACAGTCCATCCGGTCTGAACTTCAGCGCCTGTGCGCAGTCCACTGTTCCCGCTGCCGGTACCAACCAAGCTCGACTCCTCAACTCCAACAAGCCACCCCGTCGCTGCAGGAAACAGCATGCATTCCCAAACGACGTTCGTTCACTCAGATACCGACAGAAGTTGGCCTCAGCAGTAGGATCCGCCGACTCACACACTCCCGTACCCTTGCCCTCCAAGACTCTGCACCTTCCTCGCCGCCACCTTCCCAGCCTTCGAAACGTGACCTGTCACCTGCCCATAGATCACACAGTTCTGACTCTGCTCATCCCAGTCGGCTGCAAGACGCCCAGGTTCTTGATCGCATATCGCTAGGCAATCCGTGAAATTGCCCGCGAATGTGCGCTTCTTCACTCGCGGTGGAAAGGCGACGAGGCCGACTATTGAGCTGTCGCAGGTGATGCCGTACGTGGTACCTGCATCGTCGATACAGAGGGCGTTGGTCAGGGACGGGCAGACTGGGTCTTGGCAGCGAGTGGCGGACTGGTTGGGCAAGGGATTGTAGGTTTGTCCAGACAGTGCTAGTGACGAGGCGGAGGATGACTCTGAAGAGATGGATCCAATTGTATTAGATAACGCTGTTTGCCAGTCCGATGTGGTGAACAGCGATATGTTCTGCTGCGGTCCAGAATGCGGCGCGGGTATGGGAGGAGGTCCAGTGGGTAGGACATTGTAGTAATCTGTGATGGTCGTCGGCTCAAGCGTAGAATGCGGTTCCATACACATTGACCCGAAACGATTCATTGCGATTGTCTGCGTTATTACGTCTGCTTGCGCTGTTTACGCCGGCCAGAAACGTTGCGAATGCCAAGAAATACATTTTGGGACAGACTGAGGATGTTCGCACACACTTACGTCGCGGTCCATCTCTATGAAGTTGGTATCCCTACCTCTGACCGCGAAGCGTCATTGTTGTGAGCTGCGTCCCGGAAGACTGGAATGCGAATGGAACATCCAGACTTCTTATGCGCATACTTGCCAAGAACTTGGCCATGCACTGCAAGCTCGTTCAAGCGAGAGCGTGGCCGCATTGTATCTACGCGTGGAGGCGCATGTGCAGCAGCAACGGCAGGCATGCTGTGGCTGCCGGAGTCTGCGTACGTCGTAGGTTCCGGATCTCGTCAAGCTGAGATCGACTACATCGGGGATCTTCATAGCGGTGGCAAATCGATTCGCACAGCAGGATGCCAGCGTCAATTGCGCGCCAGGCGCGGTTTTGCGCAGAAACCATACCAGCCCCTCGTGGCGTGTGGGTGTAACCCCGCCGGTCGACAACTCCAGCCAGGCCGTGTCACGGAGCCACGCGACGAGTCGCCTGAACCGCCGAAGCAACTGAGTCGGCTGGGGCCATATCAGGCCGTGCTGTCGTGCCGCCGTGCTGCTGTATCGTAGCGGAAGTCTCGGTGCGCTGATCCATGTGAGGAGCAGCCATGGCGACAGCGCGTGCCGCGGTTATGCGAGTGCAGCCAGTGAATGTGCGGCTCTGGTCTTGCACATGCAAAATGACGTGCAGGGCACATGCGCGTCGCCCGAAGTGGGACAGTTGGGTCATCCAAACAAACCCCCAGCAAGCAGCGGTGCAGAAAGCTTCCTTCGCTGCTGCGAACGGCCTCCCCACATCCTTCTCCATAGAACCATCTTTCCCCAGGCTGCACTAAAGGAAACCGCGCAGGGGTGCCATGATCGTCACAATCGCACCGCTCCGCCCTTCACTCTCCGAATAGACACCATCGGAGACTCCGCTGTCATCCGCATCGGTGCTGCACCCAGAGCAACGCAGTCGCCGGTCGCCGTACCTGCAGCTGCACGTGCACGTCACCTGATATTGAGACAAGAGTCTGTGGTCATATTTCCGGGAAGGCCCTGCTGCCGTCACACCTGCCCATCTACCGCCAACATGGCTCAGGCTGCTCCAGCGCCTCATCCGCCTGCCGATGTACCTAAGAGGCCCAGAGGTAGCGCAACGTCGAAGATCCTACCCCGGATTATCACTGACGCGTTTGCAGGCATCCTGAAGAACTCCAGCTCCTACCAGCACACATCACCCGACGCCCGCGTCTCGCCCACCTCGGAACGCGCACCGTACAGCCAGCAGAATGAGCAGGCCGTTAGCACGCCCAGCGACCGCCCCAGTATGCCTGGCCGAGAGCTGTCCGAGAAGGAGATCACGCAGATGAACACCGAGCTCAACGCCGGTGGGCATCGCCGCAACAGCTCGAACCCCCGCATGAGCGTCTCACGGCGTCAGAGCAGCAGCAATGACCTCGGCAGCAAACCGAGCGGAGACGCCAGCGACGAGCATGCCATGAGATTGAAGTGGGACGAGGCGAATTTGTACTTGAACGAGGGTCAGATGGGTGGCAAGATGAAGATCGACGAGCCCAAGACTCCGTACGTGCATTCTTATGACGCGACCAACGAGGAGGATGAAGAGGACGTCAACAGCATTAACCCGCAGGATGTGGCGGTCGATGAGCTGGAGATGGAGAGGAGTAAGTCGAACAAGAAGAAAGCGGAGGAAGACATTCCTGGCCTAGAGCTTGGCGAGCCGGAGATGGATCCGAAGCTTAGGCGGGAGAGTGATGGCGATCGCAGGGTGACGGTTCCGGAGGGCATGCAGGTGGATGGTCTCCATCATGGCGAGGATGAGGAGCACATGTCGCGCGATGAGCTGGAGAAGCATCGGAAATTCGAGGAGATGCGGAAGAAGCATTATGAGATGAAGAACATCAAGAACTTGCTTGGGTGAGTTGGTCGTGCCGCGGTCCACCCGTCAGAGCTGACATTTCATCGCAGGCATCCGGAAGCGCTCGATGAGATTGATGACGATGACGACAAGCAATAGATGCGGGAACATTGAGGCGGAATAGTGCGCATGAGCCATGAGCATTGATGCATCAGATGACGGCGCTTGGGATGCGGCGGCCACGAGCAAAGCCTGCAACGTTGAATGTGCGTCAGAGTCACGAAGTCATTGCTGCGTAGCGATGAAAAGCTTCGGGGACGCGTAGGTACGCAGTATGTAGTCTCTTCAGAATGCGAAAGTGATATCAAAGAAGGCGGGTTCCTCCTGCACCCCTTCGGCCCACCCACGATATGGACAAGCAACGGCGATATATCTGAACATTCTCGTGAATCGCTCAGATCACTTGATAATCACTGTTGTGCGACGAAGTTCCTCCGTGTTCGATGAACGACATCTGAAACTGGTCTCATAGGACTCCCTACAGTCCCGCTCAAAATCTTGGTACGACGCCACCACCTCAACTACGTACATCCCATCCATCTGCCACTTACCTTGCACAACCCGCTCGCACGGAGTCGCAACAACCCGTCTTGGCCTATGGGCTGTGCAATATACTTGCTGCGCGCTTGCAGTCTTGTTGCCGCTGGGGCTGTGTACCCACGTTGCCAGTGTCTGGACTCATCTCAACATGGCGGCGAGGCATGCGACAAAACCGCTGCTGGCTCCTGCGGTGATGAAGATGAGGTGCCATCAGCGGTTTCTTCGCTGCTTGTGTAGGTTCTAAATTGGCGTAGAGCGTCCGTTCGCTATTTTCTTGATTCCAGTCATTCGTTGACTGCTACTGACTTGCGAGCTGGGCACGCCCTTCAACACTTTCTCCCGGTGAGACGACCCCTCTGAGAAAATGATTGGTTTAGGGCCCTTGCTGGTGGGCTGTCGGTGGTGGCGAGTGGAGCGGTGGGCCAGATCTTCGACAAGTACACGGATGCGAATGGAATTGAGTTCTGTACGTCTGGACGGCTTCCTCCTGCGGAACAGCACTGCTAATCTACGACGGAGGACTCAGCACATGGAGTACGACAGTTGGCGACGGAAACGCGCAATCTGGTATGACTCTGCCAGGCGCGGCACAGACGGCATATAGGAACGAATACATCGGTCACTCGGTTGTCCGAAGGTCAAGGCCGGGACGTGGATGGGTCTCTCGCACCAAAGTGCCATGACCGGATCACTGCTGCTGATGACTTGGCTCGACGATGACGAGGCAATGACTTCGCTCCGATACGCTTCTGGATATGTTGCACCCGATATGTGCACGGGCAATGCCATGGTCTCCGAAGTCAGCCACAGCAGTAATGACACGCACTACTCCCTAACATGCCGCTGCGAGGACTGCTGGTCATGGGACCAGGACGGTGCGACTGGATCCCAGGTCCCGGCTACAACCGCTTCAGCTGCACAATTGGTAGGCTGGGCATAAGCGACGAATACGCCAACTTCACCATCAGAGTCAGACTCTGCTCTTCAACAGCACGCCAACGACGGCATCTTTGCTGCTGTGGTGGCCTCAGCGCACAATACTGCGTACACTGACTGGATCACTAAGGCTATTGCAACCGCTTCGCCTACTGCAGCGCCACACTCTGCTGGCAACGGCACAAGTGCGACAGCCACTGGGAGCGCAGCTTTGTCTACGGCCGCCGCTACCGCGGCAGCTTGCCCAGAGACCAACACCCTTGCGAGCACCATCTGGGACTACTTCATAGTCGGAGCGGGAGCTGGTGGTATCCCCCTCGCTGACAAGCTGTCCGAATCTGGCGCGAGTGTGTTGCTCGTCGAAAAGGGACCGCCCTCTTCCGGCCGTTGGGGCGGGACCATGAAGTCCGACTGGCTTGTCGGCACTAACCTCTCTCGCTTTGACGTGCCGGGTCCCGACAACGAGATCTGGAAGGACTCCGCTGGCATTGCTTGCGATGACTACAGCGTCATGGCTGGCTGTGTCCTTGGTGGAGGCACGGCAGTCAATGCCGGACTCTGGTGGCGTGCGAACCCACAGGGTTTCGACTACAATTTTCCGAGCGTCTGGAAATCTACCGACAAGCAGCCTGCCATTAGCCGTGTGTTCGAGCGCATTCCATTTACCGATAGGCCTTCTATGGACGGCAAGTTGTACAAGCCTCAAGGGTACGAGATTGTCGGAGGTGCTCTTGCTGCAGCTGGCTGGGCCAGCGTGACTGCAGTTGATGTTCCGGCGGAGAAGAACTACACGTTCTCTCACCCGAATGAGATGTTCTCGCAGGGTGAACGTGGGGGTCCCATGGCCACCTACCTCGTAACGGCACATGCTCAAAGTAATTTCAAGCTTGTCACGAACACTTCTGTCACCCGCGTCGTCCGTAGCGGCGGCCTTGCAACCGGTGTTGAGCTGGCGGCCTTCTTGGCTGGCGGCGAGTGCGGCACTGTCAAGGTGACCCAGAAGACCGGAAAGGCCATGTTTACTTCCCAATACCTTGGCCGCGGAAAGACGTCTCGTGGAAGGACTGTCATCAATGGTGGTCTCGACATGACCGTCTCCCAAACCCCATATGTCAATAACAAGAACGACCTGGCGGCTATCAAAGCAGGCTTCGAGACCGTCTTTGCTGCACTCGTCAAGGATCCGCAAATCAAGGTTCAGTTCCCAGCAGCCAACACCAGCGTTGATGACTGGCTTGCCAGCTACCCGCTCACGACCAGCTCCCGCAGCGCCAACCACTGGATGGGTAGGGCGAAGATGGGTCTTGATTCCGGATTGATCAACAACGGCACCTCAGTGGTAGATACCAACGCCAAGGTGTACGGCATGTCGAGCCTCTTCATTGTCGATGCGTCGATCTTCCCCGGCATGTTGTCCACTAACCCATCGGCCCTCACCGTCAGCGTTGCTGAGAAAGCCCCCGAGATCATACCAAATGTCGTCGTCAAAGACACCTCCACTGTCGTCAGTACGAAGGCGCCATACGGTAACGGCACAGCGACCGCGGGACTCCCGGCCTTCCCAAGAGGCACCGGATCAGTGCCAGGCGTTTCCGTGGCTTCCGCTGCGGCCAACAGCACCTTGATCAAGTCCGTCAATACCATTACAATTAGCAGAGTACCAAACGTCTCTGTAGCACCCGTCTACGCAAACAGCGCGTCGGAATGCACCTCGACGGTTACTGTCAGGAGCACACGTAGCAGCGCCATTTCCACCTCCTTGACCGCACCGCCGAACGACATCGCCAACAGTACACTGCCAGACTTAAGCGCTACATTCGTGCCAGTTACTGCATCATCCGCCTCCGCGCCGTACAGCCTGCCGGCCAACTCCACCACGCCTTGCCAAACAACCGTCCAGGTACCCGCTAGCAAGCCGGTGGCTTCAAGCGGTTACGTTCTGCTCACGGCCAGTGCTGCGCCTGCTCCCGATGCTGGCGTTGGTGCGGTAGCGGAGTGGCAGCGTTGCGGTGGCACTGGATACACTGGCGCGACGTCGTGTGCTGAGGATATGATTTGCAAGGACTGGAATCCTTACTACTCTCAGTATGTGAAGCCTGGCAAGATCTGATGACATCCAAAGGCCAGCCTGTCGCAGGATCCTGTGGGGTTGGTGCCAGCGGATTTTGCTTCTTGTGTTTCCATTTCGCTTCGCTGTATCACTGCCCTTCTGCGCGGAGCATCGATAGATTCTGGACGCTTCTGACGATGACATGCCTCACCTGCCACTATTTGAGCCGGCTGTAAGCGTATGGATCTGTACATACCTGCCAGGGCGCGTGGAGTGCATGACATCCTTCCTTTTGCGGTGCTGATAAGGCGCGGGTGGTCCAAGCGTGGCCGCGAAAGTGTCACGAAGCAGTTGCACCCCATCCCGTCGCGTGGCCTCCCATCTCACCCGCCGTCATCGTCATCTTGCTCCCGCACTGCTCCTCGCCGTCATCCTGCACGGAGCTTACGCGACGTTCAGGTACGGAGGGCGTGGAGCTTCCAGTGGGCGTGAGTCCTCCGGTTTCGCAGCCTATCTTGCTCCCCAACAAAGCCCACTGATAGCACCAGCTCCACCTCCCGGCCTGTCTGCGGCGAAGCATGTGATGTCGCGAGTGGTCGCTCCGAAAAGAACCACGGCTGGCCCCACCCCAAACCCATGGCACTCTGCTGGTCCCTTCGCTGGTTCGTCCGAACCCCGGCAAATTGATAGCCAGCGTCCGCAACGGGCCGGCACGGGCTCATGCAACCCTGCCACGCTGCACGTCACTGCACGTGCAGATTAGTGTCGCGTCCATGGGAAGGAACCCCTGCTATGACTGGCCGCTGCATCGCCCCCCACGCAGTCCTCGCATGCCAGCTCATGCGGCCTGCAGACCATCATCAGAGGACGCAGCGGCTCCTTCGGCGGTGGCGCTTCAATGGTACATGGCGCTGAATTAAAGTCTGCTCACACAGGCTGGCGCGGTTGTACCAGTAATGCGACTGTCGTAGTGCACAGCTTTGGAGGGTACAAAGCTGACCATGTCCCCTCCACTAATCTCTCCTTGACTGGAGCACATCACTTTGTTCGACAGTGCCGTACACGAGTGACTACAGGACGATTCGATCCAGGTGCCGAGCATGAACCATCAGACCGTCACAGTCGCCGAATATCCACTCCCAGTTGACCAGGTCAACCGCTGAAGGCGGTGCTCGCCGGGCCCAAGAACCCGCCCCTGCGACACTGGCGCGTCGACTACCGCATCCTCGACAACCTTCGGTCGTTGCACCGAATGGCCCAGTCTATGACCGAGTCTGCGACTCTCCTAAACTCGCAAATTAGCTTCCTCGTCCGTCCATCACTCGATGTCGACACTTCACCGCTGACATCGCCCAGGACACGCACGTGGCTCTCGTCCATATACCGCTCCCCCTCTACCCGCTCTTCATGCATGCTATCTCACAGCTGCTGTTACATAATGACCGCAAGGATGCGGAGGGACGCGCCTTCAAACCTGCGAGACCCTGGCATCACTGGTACCCTTTCGTGAACGTCTCTGTGACTGCCACAGAATGCTCAATAGTATGTCCGCGAGAAGACGCAGAACAAGTCTTTACGCCACTTCTGGGTGCTCTTGATCCCGCTGCCCGAAGACTTGTGACCATTAGCAGAGAGGACTTCTCCGTCATCGTCATTGGAGGCGCCGGCCTCGAAGCCGGGCAGCGCGTACTCGACCTTACCGGTCCACTCGCGCTTTCTGGCATCCCCATCTTCTTCATAACAAGCTACTGGTCAGACTTCATCCTTGTTCCTCTGAAGGCTCGCAGCAGGGTCATCAGCGCCCTCGAAGACCGCGGCTTTGTCTTCGAAGCCGAGGAGAATGGAGAGGCTGGCCACATGACGAACCCTGCATCGCCTCTGATGCATCCGCATCACCGCGATATCTCAGCCTCCTCCTCCGACTTTCCGCCGACGCCTAGCACGCCTCCTCCAGCGACTGTGCCAGAGCTGCAAGTCAAGACCTTCAAGACACTTGCTAAGAACAACATTGACCCAAGCATCGAGGAAGGGCTGATACTCGTCACATGCGCCGGATCAAAAGACAGTACGGCTGATTCGCAGGCTACCAGCTTCACCGAAGGAAAGCTCCAACATGGCTTGCTGAAATGCCTCACGAGCGCAGCGCCCCCACACTTTCTCTCCATCACATTGACTGATACCGAGTCAGCGTCGGTGACTCTGGACAAGAATTTATTGCATCACTTTGCGAATGAGGGCGAAGACCTTCTGCTTGGGAAAGATGGCCCGGAGCAAGTGGCGGTGACTTTCGACCTGAGCAAACTTCCCGAACAGAGCACGGGGATCGTTTGCGGAGTGGCGAGCAGATTGATCGATGGCATGAAGGGTCGCATGAGCAGCGAGATCTTCAACATGTCGTACCTCAGCACTGCGAGGGCGGGGCACGTCATTGTATACGAGGACGAGCTGCAAGATGCTCTCAAGGCACTAAGAGGGATGCATGAGAATGGGGTGAACGGAGTGCATCTAGACGCTTGAATGCGAGGCGTTTACTGTAAGATTCCAGTCTTCAACAACCTCGGCGCCGCCGAGCATGACTGATCATGGAATGGATCTAAACGTGCATAGTGACTACGCATCCAGATCAGTCGATTTATCGATCTTCATAAATCTACCGAAGTTTTGCTTTCCCTTAAAGATGATGGTTCGCGCACAGGTGACAGAGAACGATTGGTACAGACATGGACAGCTGCTGCTCTTGCTTCGAGCCTTTGGAGGGTATTGCTGCGCTCATTGGCAATGACCGCATGTGCAAAGGATGCCTGATCAACTACTTTGACAGTGCAATGGAACACGAGCTGAATTGGCCGCCGCGGTGGGCTGGCAAACGCCTGGATCCATTCGATTTCCGCTATGTTGGCTTCAGTACGGACTTGCTGCGGCGCTTCGCCGCCCGAGAGAAGGAATGGGACTGTCCTCAGCAAGAGCGGGTTTACTGCAACCGAGCAGCGACGCCTGGATCGGGAGAGCCCTGCGATCGATTTATCGGCCGGCGAAAGGATGGAAAGAAATACATGAAGTGCGAGAGCTGCAGTTGGTACACCTGCGTGCTGTGTCGTACTTCAATTCTGCCGGAGAAGGATGGCCGTGCTCGCAAGATGAAAGTCAGACACCATTGCCGCACTGATAGTAGTATCAGCGACAACTTGGAAGATGCGTTTGCCGGACTCGAAGCTGGAAGGGACTATCAGCAGTGCCCCAACGAGCGATGTGCCAGAAGGGTGGAACTCAAAGAGGCCTGCAACCATATCACATGCGTCTGTGGCACGGAATTTTGCTACATATGTGGGGCGAAAGCAAAGGAGGGCTCAAACCATTGGCGGCCGGGAGGCTGCGTTCTATACGGCCAGCCAGACTCGGGCATGCATGAAAGTCGTCGTCTTCGTGACCGTGGTGACGACGACTTTGGGCAAGAAGGTTTCAACGACGAGGCATTCTTACTCCAGCTGGAAATGTTGCGAGGAGTCGGCATGCCACAGGGCAGGGTTGAAGGACCATTTGAATTGAACCGCCATGATCACGGAAGCCATCCGCCTGCTCCAGGCACTCTGGGCGGACTAGTTCAAGCGGAACACCTCGATGGTCGTGAGCGGCATGCTCGAAGGGGTGGACTGCTCGGCCGAATTGGACCATTTGCGGACAGGAACCGTTCTGGGTTTTTTGTCGGCGTTTGAACCGTTTGAGGCCTGCGTATCCCATTTCCATCGCATGGCGGATCGACGTCACACCGTGGCTTGGCGAGCCGCGGCGAAACCATGATTGGTGGACGAAGATAGCACAGACGCTTTTCGGCTGTATAAATCGATCAAGCTGTGAAAAACACCCAGGGTTCAGGACGGTGTGAACGACGGCGTCGACTTGGGCAAGGTCGATACGAGTCGTAGTCTGCGACCCCGATGTCGATCTCAACAATGGATGCAACATCTCCGCACATTCGTGTGCCGGTGCAGCGCTAGGTCGTATGACTTTCACTACCCTCTACTTGCCATTCACCCTCGCCTTTTCTACGTCTGTTCTGTTCTGCTGTTTTGACGGAACTCTGAGGCTGCGGAATGGGTGTTTGGGACTTACCACCAGCTCTCCTTCTGCTGCTTTTCGTCGATAATGCTGCATCGTTAGCAGCGCCTTTGGCGAACGTCTCACGTGCTACCATGACGACAGGTGCAGCGTACGCCACTTCGTGTGCCCAGGCGTCAATATCGTATTACTCGGCCTCATCTTCCTGGGTATCTGAGCATCTAACAGTGTCGAACCAGACGGAGGTGTTCGGCGGTACGTCGGTGGACTACGTGACCTACTATGAGAATGCGACCACCCTATGCGATGGCCATCCTCGTTTAACGGCGTCTCCGGCCGTCTCATTATCGACAGGACACATCACGATACCAGGTCCAGTGACGGCGACGAGCACCTATCAGATATCCGGATACAGCGGTGAATATTCAGCTCCATCACCGTCCTGCTCCATTGCGCCCTCAGACTGCGACGGACTATGGGAGGCTTACACCACCTCCGTCAACAATTGGCAGTCAAAGAGTACCGGCGACCCGCAGATCACCTCGCCGTCACAGACACCGCCATGCATGAATGTGAGCGCTGCCAGCTCGTACTCAAGCTTCCAGTCGTCCTTCCGCGGCTGCGGCCTGTGCACCATTTTCGGCCAAGGGGTCGAGCTGGTATACTTCCCTGTGCCGACAACAGTTTCGAGAGATATGTTTGCTACGACGCCCTCGGGTAGCTTGACGCACTACAGGCCCGGTGCAGTCATCACGGCCTTTACTGGTAGAGGATACGGAGCGTCAGATCCAGCGCCGTTAGGCGTAGAGACAGTGGTTTATGACAACAACACTTTTACCTCTGGCACTGCGTACATCAGCATCAGCAGCGTGTGGGCTGAGGATCGTTGTTCGAAGACCATTGGATCACCGGTCACAAACGCCCTCCTGGCGATGCCGTCCCAATCGGTTCTTAGCCTACGTTATAGCCAGGATCACTTCCAGTACTTCATGGAGATGAACACTCAAACTGGTTGGCCCGTCTCATATGCCGACTTCAACACACCAATCCCATTCTCCGCGTGGATCGGTCAAGAGATGTGCGAAGGGCCTGGCGACACGTGGAACTGCGGAGTAATCTATGAGAATAATTACCGGCCGCAACTTGCGATTCCGCCGGAGATCCGCGACCTGAACCCGGCGTGGTCTGGTTGTCAGCTGTGGTACGCAGGATTGTACGATCCACCTCATGCTCTTGTGCAGCAGTCTTCTGCGGCCGCGCTGACGACACCAACGCCGGACGGCTACGGCTGGGCACACACATCTGCCCGACCGACCCAGGCTCAAGGGGCGCCGGCGAGCGTGCCGACCACATGGCAAGATCAGTATGGCGGGGGTGGTGGTGGATCTTACGTGAGGGCTGCAAACACTGCTCACGGCAATGCATACCCAAGTACCGCGACATGGGATGCAATTACTCCTGGGTGGAGTGGTCCAAGTGCACCTGTCAAAACGGTTGTCGTGACGACTGTGGTGAGCAGGCACCAGAACAATGGAGGATCTTCCGGCAGTCACAATGATGCCGCGTCCGCCGGCGGTGGTTCTGGAGCAAGCGACCACTCGAATGACTCCGGCACTAGCAGTGGCGGCGCCAGCAGCAATGCCTACCGCGCCACACTGGGCAACAGCGCGACTGTTGACTTGGGCGAATCATTGGGTAGTAGCGCCGCTGCCGGCAGTCCCACGGATCCAAATGACTCTTTTTTCGGGTCAACGATGGAAGTCATTGTTGTCACGGCAGGAAAGACCTACACGACCTACACGCGCGTTACTGCTAGTGCCTCGCAATCTCAACAGACCAGTCAAGTTCATGACGGCTCCGCCTCAACCAGCGCGGCGGCCGTGTCCGTAATCTCGACATCTGCGACTGTGACGGCGAGCAACGACGTCAGATCAATGCACCATGTGGCAAGCAGCATTGCATATTTGTTCTGCAGCCTGGCCAGTGCAGCACTGTTATTGGTGGTACGATGAACTACAATGCAATGACCTTTTGTGTAGCATAGCGTAGGCGTTCATAAAAGAGTCGGGTATACAGAACGCTTTGTTCCAAGGAGCCTCCGAGTCTCCTAGTCTATCTCTATTCGGGACCTTCTTTAAATCGTGTAAAACCCTTGATGTGAACCTGGTCATGTTCGCTGAGCGGACCTGAAATGCTCCGTCGCGCCTTCCGCTTTCGTTGGCCAGACCTTCCACTTGCACGTGCTTTTCTCCTTTTCGGGCCCACGCCGCTCACCTCACATGCGTTGCTATTGGTGCAATCTTCGATTCGACAAATAAGAATACATCGAGTGCAATGTATCTTTCCACGTCGACCTCAACCAATCAACAATCGCAAGTCACAGAATGTCTCCGGTCAAGATCCCGAAGTACCCCTTTCCGATTTGGCCCGACGAAGGCCCGTTGTGTCCCCATAAGGTCCATGAGAGATTCAAGCCGGCAGAAGAAAGGTTGAGGCGAGTAACGCGCTCTGCGTCGTGCTGCATCGCTCCCGTGTGCCGTATCACTGACACCTTGCCTCGATAGCCGAAAGTATTGCAAAGGACTGGTCTACTTGTCTCTCCCTCACGCCACCATCTCCAAAATTTTTATCGCACACCTCCAATCGGCTCCGGTAAGCATTCTGTCCTTTTTCCAGTGTAGACGAAGTAATAATGCCCCAGTGTGCAGACATCTAAACCTACGAAGAGGGATGACACTGTGCCGGAGAAAATTGCAACCGGCGCCAAGCCTGCGTAGAAAAAGTCGAAGAGCGATGGTAATGGGCAGAGTATCGAGACCGGAGACGCTGGAGATGCCGGAGATGCCGGAGATGCCGGAGAAGAATGGATTGAAGTGAAGTTCGGGAGGCGAGGGTGGGCGGTCGATGCAGGTAGTAATAGAATGCAGGTGCTTCGAAATGGCGCCAGCGGCAGACCGAGAAGTTTCACCCGTATGATAGCAGTCTCCGAGCATCTTGCAATCTCTCCGTCTCGACTGAACTGTCTCCGAGCCCCCAAGAGATGGTATCGGAAACGATGAGGAGTTGCCATGCCGGTGATTTGTCTCATCCTTTTACTCCCACTACCACCATATTCCTCGGACTTATCCCATACTCAAAGACCGCCTCCACCCATGCTTCTCCCACCTGCTCTTGCTCCTTCAGCCAACACCATCGGTCCACGACAATCGCAGCTTCCACCACACCAGCCGAGAAAGCCATCAAACTCCACATCACACTCAGTTCTTTATGCCTCTCCTTGAACCGAACTTCGTACCCTTCAATCTCTTCGTCGGTCACACCCTCCATCTTGTCCCTAAAGATATCCCCAATTTCCTCGTCACTCTGCAGCTTGTCAAGCGCACCTCGCACGTACGCCACGAAGTTCTCATAGCATGACTTCTTCAACGAGCCGATGACGATAGGGGTACCGCCAGATGAATGCCCAGCAGGCGATACTGATCCGCCGACACAAGCCGGGCTTGGTGGACCGACTACTCCTCGATCCAAGAAGATCCTCTGTAGCAGCGCACGGTAGAAATGCCGCTTGAAAAAGTCATCGCTGTCCTTCTTGCCCCAGTGATGCGGCGCTTGCACGGCCATCATGCGTGCAGTAATGTTAAGCCGCACGCCCTCGCCCTTCTCCCCATACGTGCAGAATCGCTCGCTCATCGGAAAGCCATGTGGATCGTACGCCTCACCCGTTTTTGTCAAGCGCGGATGATCACGCGGACGCAGCTCTGGCAATTTGTATGTCGCTGGCCCCAGCCGCTCGGTCAGAAGATTGTAGCAGCAACCCACCATCGCTACCGCGCGGACGGAAGGGTTGAGTATCAAGGAGCGTAGTCCATGGTGCACCAGATTACCGCAAGAGTGCAGAGACATGACCATGCACTTCGGTTCGGGTTGCGGGATGGACGCAATGACCGAGGACAGGTCACCGTCCAAGATACGATGTTCGACGTATTGCACGGAGCCTTTGGCGTCGGGCGATGCTTCGATCGCTGGATCCAGTGAAGGGTCTTTGGGGAGTTCTGATTCAGAGGGAGGTGTGGGAAGGTCAACAGGCACTTCGGGCGTGTCTTGACCCGCGCGGAAAGCCTTCTTGTCTCGACGGACCTTCTTCTTGATCGCTAGTTTCGCCATCACATCGAGCTCCTTGGCTCGCTCAGCATTGTGACTCTTGCTTTCGATGGCCACGATACGCTTGTTGTACGGCTCGCTGGCAAGCGCTCGTCCAAGGTAGTTCTGCCCAGAGCCAAAGTCGACCAGATGAGAAATCTCTGTCCCCGTCGAGCTGGAGATATCATAGGCGAAGTCTGAAATATAGCGAGCAAAGAGTCCGACTTCGTGGACTTTCTTGACAGTCATGCCAACAGCCACATGTCTTGCCAGCTTTTGGGTCGGTTTCATTGCTCTGTTACGGGCACATTGATTTGCCTTGACGTCTCTCACCAGGCTATGACTCCTGACCCTCGCCACGTAGTCGAGCAGCGACTGTGGTGGAGCTGGTCCATCTCGCCAGGCTGTATCGCCTCTCGCCGCGAGTTCAGAGAGGTCCACCCGCATTAGCAGGTCGAGATGATCCATGATATTATGCTGCGCGAAGAATTCTCGCCATGAATCAGGAAGGATCTTGGAATACAGATCGGGCTCATTCGTGAAGAAGTCTAGGATGTGTACGCCACCACAGAGAGTCCGGAGTAGACTATCGGTCGCCACGAAGTCCAAGAGAGAATCCACGTATTCTTCTGGAGTGCTGAAGACATTGCTTATCGGCAATGGCTGATCTGGACCCATTTTCGTTGAATTGAAGTTTTCTTGGAGATAATTGACGTCTTTTCAACCAGCGTCGATGCTATACCGGTCTCGATCGAGCTTTCGTCTGCCACTCATAGCACGCGCTCAGTACATCCAGTGCAAGCGCAGGTCGCTTCCCTTATTGAAAGCTTGAAAGTCGATGTCGGGGAGAGAGGTGCCAGCGAATTTCCGTCTCCGCTCCAATGTACTTGGCACCGCCACAGCTCAGGAACGCGGAGTCGCGTCTAGGCATTCCTCGGATCATGTACATCCATGAGTCTATCGCCGCGGCAAACACGCGTCGCTGACCAGACGTAAACTTCCGAGAGACTCTATGCATTACGATAGCCATGTCCGGCGACCCATTCCTCGACGCCCAGGCCGACATCCTTGCCCTCCTCCAACAATGCCGCCCTCTCCTGGCCTCGTATCTTCGGATTCGCTCCTCAGCCTCCTCAGCCACCTCACCAGAGCTCATTGAAGCACGACAAGAACTAGAAAACAGTCTGACCGACCTCAGCGCCGACTTGCAGGACTTGGTCGACAGCGTCAAAGCAGTCGAGAGCAATCCGGGGCAATATGGCCTCAGCGTTGCCGAAGTCCGGCGGCGGCGCACGCTGGTCGACGATGTGGCCAAGGAAATGCAGGACATGCATCGGCAGCTCCACCAGACCGTTTCTGCGGCAGATGCGCAACGGCGGGCCTCGCTGGCGCATCCGGACAGCTTCCATCATATGGATGACGACGACGACCCGTTGACGGGACATGGCGGCGAGGGAGACGACGAATATGGACGATGGGAGGAGCAGCGGCAAATGGAGATGATGGCTGAGCAGGATGAGGCGCTGGAGGGCGTGTTCCAGACTGTGGGCAATCTACGGCTACAGGCGGACGCGATGGGCAGGGAGCTGGAAGAGCAAGCAGAGCTGCTTGACGAGACGGATCAGATTGCTGATCGAGTGGGAGGCAAGCTCGGCCAGGGCATCAAGAGGGTGAGGCACGTGTTGGAGAAGAACGAGGGTGAGTGTTAAGGCGCTGAAGCGAGAGACCTTGGGCGCTGACATTGAGCAGATCGGTGGTCTGGATGCTGCATAGCACTACTCATCGTCGTCCTCATTGTCTTGCTCATCCTGCTGCTGCTTCTATGAGCCCAGCCGCGTTGCATTGCATCTCGAGCGCGCCCCCCGCAGGAGTGCCTGAGGCGCAAAGCGGCTCCCTTCGCGGCAACACCTGCGCGCGGCAGCTCCCGTCATCGACCATTAACCTGGAACGAGCATTTGCATCCATTGGAGCAGGCAACATGCAAAATGCATGACGATCGTACGAACGCCGCACTGTGTAGGAGACCAGAGAGCTGACCACATCGCAGGCTCTCACCCACTGCTCCAGCAGGTCGCGCTGGCCGTGAATCCGTTCCTGGATCTGCCAAAGCCGCCGACTCTTCCGCCGTCGTACAATTCGCTACCCACAAGCTTACCGCCCTCCGCTCTCAATGTGCCTCCAACGGCGTCGGCTCCAGACATGCCTGCTTACGTGACCTCGGCCTCCGGTTTCGCTGCCCACCCCTCCGTCATCATCGCGCAGAACAAGGCTCTCTTGGCGCAGCTTGACAAGCAAAGAGCGGATGCCGCTGCGAAAGTGAAGGCGTGGGAAGACAGCATCAAAGAGCGGGAGCTAGCGGAGAAGAGACGGAAGGCACCGGGCTGGCTAGACAGCGAGACGCACTTGCTCGAGCCGGAGAGGAAGGGCAAGGGGCAGGTGAATTTGATGGATGAACCGCAGCCTGAGTCGGAGAGGGACTCGCAAGTGCCGAACGTGGATGCGCTTGGAGAGGCAATGGATAGGGCTTTTGGGAGGATTGAGACTGAATAACTGCAGGAGTAAGATGAAAGTCCGCGGTGACAGCTTTGTACTGCAAAGCTGTAGCAACAACAAACGAATGGTATGCTTGGACTTGCAATGTGCATGAGTTTCGTGTCTGAATTGATTTTTAGAAGCTACCTGGCAAAGATCCAGTCGCGTCTGCCGGCTCTATGAGCCGCGATCTGCGCCGGCGAGCCGTTCGGCGTGGAGCCGTAACGACCGCCTAACGGATTGGCCTCGGGACAATGCTCCGAGACTGCCTCCGACCCACCGTCCGAATCGTCATCCGAGTCAGTCTCCGAGCTGGCAAGACTGCGGGCCAGGGAGCTGGATATGGAGCCGATTTCCATGGTGCCTTCATCGTCTGTCTCACCATCTCTCTTGAAATTGGCGGCGTCAGAGTCCACATATATGCCAGCGCCCCAGCTAATGTGCTCCGACGCTAAAGCGAAGCGCGGATCGCCTGCGTCGTTTTCGGACACCACGACGCCAGATGCCTAAAGAAAACATTAACTTTTCGTGTGTTGAGATCTCTGGCACATCATGCTCACCGCTTTCAGTGTGCCTATCTTGGTGGTTTGCAAATTACTGATGACCCAAGCTCTGGTTCGCTCATAAGTGCCGGGTTCGGCTTGTGGAGCTTCGGACGTCTGTTCCTGGGTCAGCGCGCTATTATCTGGCGAACCATGGGTGGCGCAGCTTACCATGGGAACTGCGCTTGCTTCCTCTTTGTTACAGTCCTTCGTCGGGCCGTGAGGATGCTCGGGATCGGCTTTTCCGGGGCAGTATTTTCGGCTGTCGCAAGCGAAGGTCAGCATGGAGCGGCGTAACCAAAAGCAAAGCAGGTGGAGCTCACCTCTCGGCCAAGACGCGGGCGCACTTACGAGATCTTCTCCGTGGCGAGAGACAGCGACATGCTGTGCGATGGATGAGAGCAGAACGTGGCGTGCTCCTCGTACGGATAGTAAGAGAAGCCGACAATGCGGCTCGCTTGGACGCTGGTCCACATGTTGGAGCAGTGTAGTCGGTGTTGTATTCGTGTCGCGCTTGTGGAATTGGTGATGTTGCTGGTACAGCGTAAGGAGTCAAGACGCTGTGATGATGGATATGGATCAAGGATGCAGTCGATTGGCCGCACATGCTCTATACTTATACTGCAGGCCGTGGGAATGCACAGGGCTCTGTCCTCATATCAGCCGAATTGGGCTGGTGCTGAACCAGAGGAAGGTTAGCAAGCTTCGCTGGCGGGGCTCTGAACCTTCAGCATATATACCAAGCCTCATCAGCACCAACAGAAGGAATACATCCTGCTCTAAAAGACCATGCGCGCATGAGAGTCGACGATGTCAGCTATACCGCGGAATTGCTTCTTACAGAGCTCGACGGCGCGCACGCATGGCTGCGCTGTCGTACGCATATTGGAACGACAAGATGGGTGTAACAATTGCCACGTTTCCGGGTGCCACTCTGCGCAGAGGCCGAGGCAGCTCGAATGGCGAGCAATGCTATTCTGAACGATTCACATGCCCAAGCACGTGATTCGCGAGAAAGGCGAAAGCGACTCGGGGTCGTTCCTTCCTTCACACGAGCGCCCCACGTGGCACACCACGTCGACCTCATTCTAGAAACGTCGCAATGGTGGTGACAATCAACACGCCGGTCGCCGCGCTCAGTTATGCCGGAGCAAGAAGTGACGGTGGTGCCTCTGAGCGCCCAGCCCATCAACACTACGACCTCAGTCCTCACCAGTCTCCAGCAAAGCGTTTGCGTTGAGCCCATACAGATCGGTATTGGCTACAAGAGCACCGCTCGGCCGGCTATCATCGAGCAGCCAAAGCTCATGAACATATCAAAGATCTTCAGGCGCGACCTGGACGACGACAATCCATACAGCAAGTATTACACCGTCCCGCAGGACCAGCGGATCTATCATTTCGGCGAGCACCGCCCGGAAGCTGTCAAAGTCTTTCTATTCTGGCTCATCCACGGTGAGGTGCCAACGCTCCGGGAAATTGATGCCTTGGAATTAGGCGATGTTTCCGGCTATCAGGTCATTTTGTGTCAAGCCTACAGATTGGCGAAGGACTATTCGATAAAGGTCTTGGCCATTGAAGTCATCCTCTCGCTTTCCAGTAGTCTGCGGCGGGTGCCAGTCACATTTGAGGTCTTGCAGCGGGCACTCAAGCTCACTCGCGGCGACAAGCTACGAGAACTTCTGCTGGACCAGGCGCTCCAGACTGAGCGAAGTGGCGTGCAGCTCCTACGACGTCTCGACAAGCGCTGGCTTGTCGGCATCGATCAAGACATCTCCACCGCCCGCGAACGTTTCGAGTTCACTTTCGGCCGGTTCCGGCCTGCTGAACAGTATCTGATCGAGGAACGGAACACTCCAGAGCCTGAGTGGACATGGGCGCCGCAACCAGAACCAGCCCTGGACCGACCTGCATTTATTGCACGACTGCGCCGAAAGGCCAAGCAAGGACACAATAAGGTCGTCTGGGTCTTCAAGGATAAGATGTCTCGGCACCAACGGCGACAACACCGGGCAGAGCGTGCGTCTCGCGAAGCTCGTACTCCCTCACCAGACACTACGGACGACAATGACTCGCCTTCACCGGTGTCCTTCGGGCGCTCGCCTTCACCGGAATCGGATCAACGATTGATGCTGAGCTCGCCTCCTCCTCGCTCCTTTCCGGAGCCGGAGGACGGCTCTGACAGAGATCACGAGACTGAGACCAGCTTCCAATTCTCCGGCCCTCAGCTAGAGGTGCAGAAGCCGAAGAAACGGCCTCGTTTGGCCAATCTTGCGGAACGAGGGGCTGCGCGAGAGGCCCGCAGGCGGGAGCGCGAAGCAAGGTGCAGGAGAGCCGCGATCCCAGACGATGCCCCACGTGAGTCCCCTGCGTCATGTGCATGCTATTTCGAGCACCGATATCCTGGTAAATTGCATGGCTGGCGCACAGAGCCTCATATTAAAAAGTGCCCGGAGTGCGGCTTGGCCAAACGACCGTGGGAAGGCTTCAAGTACGGCTGGCGTGATGGCTCGTGGCGGTATGTGCCAGCGGACGCGGACGATGGATACATACCATACTTCAATCTTGCGGTCAGCCGAGAGGGAGGGTCAAATTTTGGTGGTTTCCGATGGTAAGCAAGATCCGAGAGACTCGTATCAGGGACAACGAATAATGTAGCGAGCGGACTGATTCGCCTTACAGGTGAAACGGAAGGAGACGATGTGCCACGAATGCGGAGAAGGGGGAAGCGATTGACTGGTAGAGCGTTCTATGGCTGCTCAATCTGGTGTCAGTCTATACAATGTCGCTGGAAGCCTATAAGTCAGACCATACAAACTTCCGTCGCATCTCATATTATAACCCATTCGTGACTCGTCAATGGCGATTGCACGCCAGCCCTCCTGTGACGCGGACTCCGAACAGAAGCTGTTTCGCTACTGCCGACTTGGTTCACCCGATAGTCCAGAAGGGCTCGTTGATACAGTCGTGTTTATACGGAACTGCATATAACTTGTGTTACAAACCGACCAAAAGCTCAGAAGAATTAACCTTTTCATTCCACAGCTTTAATCTTATCCTGCCTGACAGGACAAGACAAGCTCTTAATTGTAATTTAAGAATGATATAATATCTATGTAATTCAACCTCTACTGTACAACTACTTTTCTGAACTTATTACTATTGTGACTGATGAATCAGGAAAGAGATGTTCATGATGCTGCTCTATCTAGACTCTTTGTTCGTGAATAGCTATAAGTCAATGGGAAATCAGAAGATCTAGGTTTAATATTCTCTAAACAAGCGACTCACTATAAGTACGCTTTTTGGCATTTTACTAGCCAACAGCACGGACTCTAGAGTTCCGTTATACGGACATTAGAATCTCCTGTCCGCTTGGATACGAGTTGAGGTTAGCTTCCGAGTTGGACCCTCAGCCTCGTGTACACTGGCTGCTCGATTTACCGGTGTTGCCCATGTGATTCAGGACCTAAGCAAATACGCACGTCGAGGATCTCCGAATGCTGCGCCGGACCTAGTACATGAAGCGTCCCGAATCAACAGCCTCGGTCAACCGAGCTGCGATTGCACTTCTACGTAGGGACGCCGGACTTTAGACCCGGGGGGAGGGGGAGATATAAAGTCACACTGGCAGCCTCGCAACCAGAACAGTTCCAAGTATCGACGTCCCCAGCATCGTGAACCTTCTAAATACAATGTCTTCATCCAACCGCATCACGAACGTTGCCATTGTTGGCGTCAGCGGCCGCCAAGGCAGTGCCATTACCGCTGAGCTTCTTAAGACAGGCCAACACAACGTGACAGCCATCACACGCGTCGGCAGTGAGTCTCCTATTCCCCAAGGAGTCAAAACTACCAAGGTCAACTACGACCAGCACGCTGGTCTTGTCAAAGCGCTGAACGGCCACCAAGCCCTCATCATCACGCTCGGCACCCGTACACCCCCGGAGGTCCAGTCGAACCTCATCCGCGCTGCTGGGGACGCTGGCGTCGCCTGGATCCTGCCGAACCACTGGTCGCCGGACACTGAGGATGAGCAATTGTGCAAGGATGTCCCGTTTTTTGAAACGTCGAAGACGACATTGCAAGAGATCAAGCAGTACGGCAAAAGCTCGTACATCGCCGTGGCCTGCGGGTTTTGGTACGAGTGGAGCCTTGCAATCTACGACTCGTACGGATTCGATATCCAGAATCGGAAAGTGACTTTCTTCGACGATGGCAAGACCAGGGTGAATACTTCGACGTGGCCACAGGTCGGGAGGGCGGTGGCGAAGTTACTGAGTCTGCCTATCAAGGCCGAGAGCCGTGAAGGGGAGCGCTGCGTGGAGCGTTTCCGGAACGGTTACCTGAGAGTGTCTTCGTTCGCTGTCTCTCAGGAGGACATGCTGGCTTCACTGCTGAGGGTCACTGGCACCAAAGAGGCGGACTGGAGTGTGGAGAGTGTGTCGGCGAAGAAGCGCTGGGAGGAGGCGATGGACGCGATGCAGAAGGGCGATCATCAGGCTTTCGTGAAGGTGATGTATACGCCGGTGTTCTACAAGAATGGGCCAGGCTTGTATGAGACCAAGGGTCTGGCGAATGAGTTGTTGGGGTTGCCAGAAGAGGAGCTTGATGAGTTTACTGCTGTGGCCGTGGAGAGGTCCAAGGGCAACCCGTACGCCTAGAACACATTGAGATTACAAGCAAATTTTCGACAGCTTGCTCTGGCGCGGTCGCTCTGTATGCCGAATCGGTCGAAATTGTCCCCGGAATGCCGCTGAACGCTCACGAAGATAGCCCACAACTCGCTCATCCCAACCTCGCCGCCTGGCCCTCGTCTTCCCATATCGTCAAGCCTTCTTTCTGCTTCACCCTCTCATCTTTTAACATCCTCGAGTCTATTCGCGCGTCTTCGCCTTCAACCTCCAGCCGTGCCTTGGGCTCGAGTGCCTCCAACACGAAGTGGTTGTCACAGTTCGGGCAGTATTCGTCGCTCTCCTCGAACTCCTCCATGTTTTTGCGGAAGCATTTCTTGCATTTCTTGCACGCAAAGGTCATCTCCAATGTCTGCTTGAGCGTATGCGACTGTGTCTCAGCATGACACTGTGCACAATCGAACCACTGTCGGCAGCATGGCGAGCGGATAGAGACCTGTGCGTTGAGTATGTGTTTGCTGTTGCCTGATCAGCAATAGCGCAACTTCGAAGGAATGCCAGCCAAGACGCACCACATTTTGCACCGATATGGGCGCGATATCGGTCCAAGTCGTTGATGCTGCCACACGAACGATACGCGTCATGGAGGGGTTTCAGTTCCCGGGCTGCTGCGGAAGGTTTCAGAAGCGATCGTCAGGCACGCCGCGGCCCGCTTGCCGTCCGCAAAGGGCGGGGTAGCATTTCACGTGAACCCTGCAGGCTTGCGCGTGCTAGCCCACCTTGGTTTCTCTTCTCACCTCCGTCTCGGTCACTACGACTCCTTCCTCTTCAGACGGCGGAAGACGTTCCCATTCACATACACACCGGAGGGATTTGTGGCAAGTGGCCGGGTGCAAGTTAGCGCCAAGCTAGCAAGGAACGGCGCGGCGCAAATGGACAGCTAGGAATGAGCGGTGCTCTCGGCAGATCCGAAGGGCACAAGTATGGCGGATGAGGGCGACGGACTCGACTCGACCTCGATTAAGCCAGTGTCCTCACTGCGGTCACGCTTCGAGAATATCAGCAAGGAAGCGGATTTGAAGCCATCCACGTCAGCAGAAAAGAGGCAAGCTTCCCTGAGCCCGAAGCCAGAAGGACCAGAGCGGCCTCGTACGTCCTCCGGAGAGCTTATCGCGACATCAAATGCTGTCGGTAGCAATGTTGTACCCAGCAATGGCTTGCTTCAACCGGTTCCACGGAAACTTGGGCCAAGTCCGGCTGCAACGAGGCCGCAATCGATGATGGATGTCACGCCCTCTCAGAGATCGCCACCAATGCTGATCGTCCACTCGCTTACTCCGCCGCCAAGAGACGGCATTGCGAGCCGCTCTGGCACTCCGCAAAGCACCAATGATAGTTCACGGAATGCATCGCCCACGAGGAGTCATGCTAGAACGTTGAGCAGGGTCGAGACTCCGGCGTTGGAAGCGCGGCTGTCGATGTTTGAGCGACAGGACACTCCGCCCAAGATTGAACTCGCCAGCAATCTAAAGCCAGCGGAGAGCAAGTCAAATGTCGACCCTGCAAAGGCGCCTCCTCCAGTCAATCGCACCGCAAAGCCAGCCATCCCGAGTAAGCCGGCTGCCCTGGTGCAAAAGCCGGCTGCGCTGGCTGCGCCGAAAACGACCGAGGGGAGCGAGCCCAGTACTTCTCCTTTCGGTACGCCGCCTGGCAGCGGTAGTGGGTCACCGGACCGGGAAGATGACATTGCGCTGCACAGACGCCAGAGCTCCGACGCTTCATTTGTCGAGCGGTTGCGAAGCGATTCGGATGCTTCATCACTGGCATATCGATCTCGCGCAGACTCGGATGCATCTTTTGTGCAACGAAGCCGTGGCGAATCGGATGCATCGATGCTTGCGCGTGTTAGGGCAGGGTCCAATGCTTCGTTTGTCGAGCCTTCCTCCCTGCCGGAAGGCACCTTCCACCCTCCCCCGACGCATCATTCTGCGGCTTCTAGGCGCGAACAAATAGCGAACGGCCTTGCCCGTACTCCCACTGTGCCTTCTCGATATTGGCAGGGCAGGCCACACAGCACCATAGGCGAGGTGACCGAAGACCGACCGCGATTGCCTGTGCGACCTGAGTTGCAGATGCGCTCGGGGCATACTAGTCCCAGCAAGCCACGCTCTGGTCGGACTAGCCCCTCGAAGCTTTCTCAGCAGATCCGGCGACAAGGATCGATGGAAGGCATCAAGAAAGCTGCTACTTTCAGCGAGGCGTCACCCACTCATCAGCGCATCCCCGCCACAAAACCAGCTCAAAGGTCGGCTCTTGCTCTGGGCTTCGATCGCTCACTAACAGCTGCGCCGGCAGCTGCGGCCGTCCCGGGCCTACAAGCGGCGGCCAAGATCGCCCCTGCAGTCCCAGCACCGCGCAGGTCGGCGGATATGCGTAGACCGCACGCTGCTGCTATACCTGCTGCTGTCGATGGTTCCTCCACCGACGATGCTCTTCTGCGAAGATCGACTGACACCCGACGTGCGCACATTCCAGCCCCGAAGCCCGCTAACGGTCGCTCGTACGACGAAGAGGAGGACACGACACCTGCCGAGTCCACATCTGGGCAGAGCGTGGCTGCATCGGACTATCCAGATGCATCTCAGACGAACCGGAGACCGCCGAAGTACAAACAGCGGCCGTGGCAGATCCCAACTGACTACGACACGCGCCTGTGCGCCGTGAGTGGCGAGTACGTTGTGACCAGCGGCTACATCACCAAAGCATGGAGTCTACGAACGGGCGAATCGTTGATGAATATGGTTCATCACGAAGGCACGCGAGCCACGTCCGTCATCTTCAAGCCTGCTGCCGACATTAATAGTGAAGGCTCCCGCATCTGGATTGGCACAAACATTGGCGAGATCCACGAAGTCGACATACCAAGCCAGAGCTTGGTGACGTCGCGATCAGATGCACATCTGCGGCGTGAGGTCATTCGCATTCTACGGCATGGATTCACCCTTTGGACTCTGGATGATGGTGGCGACCTCAATGTCTGGCAGCCTGGCGCAAGTGGTGAGCCAAGCCTGTCCGGTCAGTACTCAAACTTTCGCGTCCCTCGTGGGCACACTTTCAGCATGGCGTGCGGGAGTCATTTGTGGCTGGCTACTGGGAAAGACATCAGAGTGTTCAATCCTGGCGCTCGCAGCGATACCGAGTTTCAGATCCTCCGCAGTCCTCTGAGCCAGCCCAACACGGGCGAGGTGGTCTGCGGCACGACACTCAGCAGCAAAGCTGATCTGGCCTTCTTCGGACACTCAGATGGCAAAGTGAGCGTCTATAATCGCCGCAATTTCTCTTGCCAAGCCGTGCTCACCGTCAGCTTGTACAAGATAGCATCTTTGGCGGGCGTTGGTGAGTACCTCTGGGCCGGCTTCGGTACAGGGATGGTCTACGTCTACGACATGTCAACGACGCCATGGAAGGTCAAGAAGGATTGGGAAGCGCATGAAAAGAAACAAGTCTGCAGTATTGTTGCAGACCCGAGCGCGTTGTGGAATATGGACCGTATGCATGTTGTGACGCTGGGCACAGACAACATTATCCGTATTTGGGATGGGTTTCTAGAGGAGGACTGGCTGCAGAGCAGCATGCAACAGCACGACTCTCAGTATTGCACGTTCCGGGAGATCACTGCAGCTGTCATGACGTGGAACGCTGGCGCTTCTAAACCACATTACCTGCAACAAGACGAGAGCGACCGCGAGTTCTTGCGAGATTATGTAACGGCAGGCGAACCACCAGATATCTTCGTGTTCGGCTTCCAAGAGCTAGTTGACCTCGAAGACAAGAAGGTGACTGCCAAGTCGTTTTTCAAGTCGAAAAAGAAGGAAAGTGGCGAGCAGGAGCATATGTCTCGCCAGTATAGAGCATGGCGAGATCATCTGACAAGATGCATCGAAGATAACATGCCTGCGGGTGTCACATACGCACTGCTACACACTGCAAGCATGGTTTCGCTATTCACATGCATTTTTGTGAAGAGCTCAGAACGCGATCGCATCAAACATGTTCACACCGCAGAGGTCAAGCGCGGCATGGGCGGCTTGCACGGCAACAAGGGCGCACTCATCCTGCGCATGGTGCTGGACGACAGCAGCATTTGCTTCATCAATTGTCATCTTGCCGCTGGGCAGACCCAGACAATTCATCGCAACAACGATGCTGCCGCGATTCTTGAGACCGAGGCGCTCCCTCCGCATCCTCTCAACCAGAACAGCGTAGCCCACCATGGCGACGTCTTCGCATCAGGCGGCGACGGCAGCATGATCCTAGATCACGAGATCTGCATTCTGAACGGGGACCTGAACTACCGCATCGATACAATGGGTCGCGATACCGTCATCAAGCACGTCCAGCAGAACAATCTCGCGCGACTGTTGGAACGAGACCAACTGCTGCTTTCGCGAAAGAAGAATCCAGGGTTCAGACTGCGGGCATTTCAGGAGAGCCCGATCACGTTCGCGCCAACCTACAAATACAACTTGCATTCTGACGAGTACGACAACTCCGAGAAACGCCGCTCACCCGCCTGGTGCGATCGGATTCTGTATCGTGGCCTAGGCAAGGTCAAGATGGAGGAGTACCGGCGTTGGGACGGCGTACGGGTCAGCGACCATCGACCTGTCAGTGGAAGACTAAGAATGCGAGTCAAGAGCGTCGATGCTGCAAGGCGTGAGAAGGTCTGGAAGGCAGTTCAAGGCGAGTTCGACGAGTACCAGTCTCGAGTCGGCAGGCTCATGCAAGCAGCCTTCTTCGTGGATGTGCTTGGCATGACAGCTCAGGAAGCCAAGGCTGCTATTTCGGGCTGAGCCATTGATAAGGTGTACATAATGATGAATGCACTAATAGCGCCCATGATGCGCACGACAGGCTGGCCTGCCCTGCGGCGTAAGAGACAAAGCACTCTGCCCTGGAAGGGACGAAGCTAGCGATCTGCCATCTGAAATTCAATCTGACGCTAAGCCGATCCATAAATCTGGGGGTTTGAACTCTCTACGTCACAATGCGGTCGTCCTGACGCGGGCAGCGCGCGATCCGATAAACGGGGAAATGTAGCCCTGTGTCGCGCTCACTTGCAGGTAAGTCGCCGCTACAGATTTGCTTCCGGTTGCACTGCTCTACATGTCTTGCAGGATTGTCCAGTCTGCAAGCTCTCTTTTCGCAATACCCTCAGCTCCTCGCTGTGTATACCGCAAAGCATTCGACACTTCCAAATTATCTTTGATCATAACAGCTTCGAGCAGGCGCGCTTTCACAACCACTCTCAAGATGGACGAACGCGAGGCTGAAGCCAAGGAATCTCTTCCGGCACAGGATCACTGGAAGACTAGGGCGCCGTACAAAATCCATGACCCTCAGGAGGGCTTCAAGGTGCGGTACGAGGCCAGCTGCCATTGCGGCAAGGTCAAGTACCAGCTTTCGAGAGAGGAGCCATTAGACAGCAAACTCTGTCATTGCACAACATGCCAGACGCAGCATGGTAAGTGCCTTGTTCTTGAAGCTTATGGCGTCTTGACACCAGCTGATTCTTGCGAAGCTGCTCCCTTCCAATGGGCGGCCATCTTCCACAAGGAGGACATCAATTTCACCAACGGTCACCACGATCTTGAGTGGTACGATCCGACAGAGAAGACCATCGAGCATAAGCTCCCCTGCAAGGTCCGCTGCTCGTTCTGCCATAGTCCGATCATGGACGAGGGCCGCAACATGATCTTGCTGTTTCCCAGCTTGGTACATCTCAAAACGGACCAGGATAAAGCGAACTTCAAGCCGAGGTGAGTGGATTCGCTGCAGGACGATGCCAGTGGAATTCTCGTTGCTGATGCTTTGTCAGACTGCACATGTTCTATGATCAGCGTGTCATGGACGTTCCAGACGGTCTGCCGAAGTGGACAGGCTTGAACGATACAAGCGAGCTCATCGAGGATAGCCCGCCAGAAATGGTGAGAGAGCTTGAACGTAAGAGGGAGAAGGAGCGACAGGACAGGTTTGAGAAGGGCGAGACTAAGTGAGAGCTTCCGCCGTGACGGGCGAGATGCTACTAGGAGAACAATGGCACGAAGACTGCGGTGAATGCTGCACCACCACCTAGCTGCTGCGAGAGATGAAGTGAGGTTGGCTGAGGTGAAGCACGACAGTTGGCTTCACTTCACCGCGTATTAATGAAGACAGCGAAGCTATGGTTCCGTGGAACTTCGCCCATTTGTGTAACCATTCGTCGCATCTCCTCCATACTTCGCGTTGGCTCTTCTCAACGTAACACTGCGAATCCACTGAATCTCAAAACTCCGCACGTCGACCTACTTCAGCTTCCGCAGTCATCCCGCCGACCCACGACCAAACGCCTTGGAGATTTTTGGAGAAAAGCGGGATCGGCCAAAGTGCCTTCCAATCACAGTCATATCTGTCTATGGTCTTGACGCCTCAACTGGCAGTCCGTTGCGAGCGTAAGGGGCAAGGACGGCAGAACTTCGGCATCTCCAGCCCAGGCGTTCGCCTCCACCTTACCCTTGCTCTCGGTATGCCAACCTAGCATACTCAACATTCACAGTCGGCACGGTTCCCGCTTGAACGCGCACGGCGCTGTGATGCACATATGAGCTGTCTATGGCGCACTCATTCATTTTCAGAGGTGCTGTGACAGAACCTTAGCGCCCTCATGCCGAAGCGAAAACAGCCGCCATTACCAGGGCTGTCCAACCAGGAAAAGCGTTCGAAAGGTATGTATTACGAGCGACTGGAGTATCAAATCCACCATGATTCGCAATCATAGGGGCTCAGTTGGGGTACTGTGCACTGACAGCCTGTAGCGGCAACCAAATCGCAACACCCTCACGGCGAGTTCAACGAAGAGGATTACTACGAGGTCCGCGCGATCCTGGACGAGAGGTCTAAACACTATCTGGTCGATTGGGCTGACAACAAAGTCACCGGCGAAAAGTATCCTGCTACCTGGGAGCCAAAAAGTTACGTCACCAAGGATTTAGTGAGTGTCTGGAATCACGAGAAAAACCGGCGTCACAGAGAAGAACGACTGGCAAAAGAGAAGTCAGTGGCGGCCACTGTGCTATCATCTTCGGATCCAACACCATCCACTGCGGCGCCCAGGACGCCACCAAAACCAAGGAGCCGGCCGCGCAAAGTAATTGAGAGTTCGGCAGAGGTTTCGCCAATCCTTCGCCGACCAGAAAACAGCCCACAGCAGCCTGCCAGAGAGCCCATCGAGCCTGAGCTTGAACTTGAGATTGTCGAGTCTCAGGAGCAGGTATCAGAGGAGGATTCAACTGACAGCCCGCTGTTCGAGCCCCATGAGCCTACCGTTGAGATTCCTGATCCGCCGCCTAGCTACACTGCTGGAGAGTACCTGAAGTCCTCTTCGACCGCTTTGCCTACGTCTGATCATCCACATCCGCCTTCGGTTCTTGGAAGAAGCGCCGGCAGCGGCGAGTCGCAAACGGTACCTGTCAATTTCGGTGACGGCTCTTCACTAGTGGTGCCGGACTCTCAGACCTTTGGCGAATTCTCCAGCTCAGCTCCTGCGGCTTCAAACGCAGGGAGGCACAGCGATACCCGAGACACGCAATTGAGGGAGCCTGTGCTGGAGACACCAGCGCACAGTTTGATCGCGGCAGCAGCAATAGGGTTGGTGATTGCGCCCAATCCAACGGTACCGAGCGCGGAGGAGCCGGTGCCCGGTCTTCTGAGTGACGTGCCGCGTGGATATTCAAGCGGTGCGAGACGAGGAGAGTCAGAACCAGCCGAGCAACGACTTCCCATCAACCAGGGTACCGGATATATCGATCCCGCCCAGCGACCTACAGACTCGCCGAACAACACTTCAGCTCAGAAACGCACCCAGAAGCGTCGTAGGGCATCTCCTGGCAAGTTTGCGGCATCCGAAGCCGTGCATCGCGGTTCTCCGTCCGATCCGTCGTTGCAGCGGGACGGCGAAAGACTAGGAAAGACCACACCGTCACAACCCCAAACGCAGCCTGGCTTTCCATCCGCAGCGCTGCGAGACAGCCTCGGCGTTGAAGCAGCCTCTGCTTCCTTTCTGACACAAATCCCAAGGCCTCTCAGTAGCGCCAGCCCTGCTGGGCTTGCGGCTGTCACTCATTCTCAGACCACCCCAACCAAGCAGTTACCTTTCGCGGCAATTCCGCCTGCAAATCCTTGTACTCCAGAAGTTGCATCAAGCCCCATTGCGTCAGTCCCATCGCATTCGCCGGGCACCTTAGGCCCAAGCGCGCCGCCTGCCCTGAGTTCTTTTTCCAGCCAGCTACGCAGCCCCTTCGACAACCCGAATCGACAGAACATGGATCGACCTTACACCAAGGAGGAGTCAAAAGCGATCCTGATGGCTAAGCTCAAAGCCAAAAGAGAGGCACACAATCGAGAAAACTCTGTCTCAACAGGCAGTACCCCCACCTCCGACAGCATCCGTTCGCTCGAACGAGGTTCTGACCCAGCCTCCCAGGCTTGTCCCACCGCTGATTGCAGAAGATCAGGCACGGCGCTCGCCGTCTGCAGTGCCTGCTATTGAGCCTCATCCAGAGATTACCAGAGACGAGATGAACACTTCCGAGCGGTACGAAACGCTGATTCCGTACTCTGAAAAAAGTAGCGGTCGGCGTATGAGCTCGACTGGGGTGGCTGCAGGAGGACAGCAGCGTGGGCTGCCTGAGGAACCGCAATTATCTAACAGCTTCGTCGTACCCATTGCACTGGTCGGCCATCAACGTGATCAATATTCTGCGACAGTGCGCAAGGCAGAACATGCTGCTTTGATGCAGCGCTTTCTTGCAGCGCCTGATCCGACTGCTGACATGGCTGCGGGAGTTGAGGAGCTATTGGATTGCCTCCGTGATATCAGCACCCATCCGGATCTCGCCAATAGCGAAACGCTCACGCAATACGCTGTCGAACCGAAGACTCAGGCCGAGTGGGATTCTAGCTGTAGCGGCAAATTCTTGTTCCTGCGAGAGCTTCTGCTCGGCTTGCGGGACCACACGGCGCACATCGCCATCATTTCGAACCCTGGGCGTGTGCTGGAGATGCTGGAGACATTTCTGACCGGCATTGAGGTACCACACCGCCGAGCAGCCGAGATCGCGCAAGCCAGCCGCGAAGATGAGCGGCAAGGCCTCACGGTGACGCTGCTATCGGTCAAAGATGATCTGGCAAACCAACAGCCGTCGCCTGCTGACCTTGTGATCGCACTGGATCCCACAGTCAGCGCTGAATGTCTGCCAATCAAGGCGTTGATGCAGAGTATCAAGCGACCATCCCTGGTCACTCTGGCAGTGCCATACTCGATCGAGCACATCGATCAGTCCATCTCGACTGCGCTTGCCGGGCGCGCCCGTTTGCGTACCCTGGCTAGCGTTGTCTGGCGCTATCATCAAGATGCCGGACATCTGGAGGACGATCAGCTCGAGGTTGATGAAGCCGCTAAGTTGCTTGCGCAATGCGTTGCAGACCAGAGCGAAGGTCTCGATTGGCCGCTCCCTTCTCTCGGCCCGCTTGAGAACCTTGACAGTCAGACAGAAAGTGATATTGAGCCACCTACCCCGATAGATGGATCCTCGGCCACAGCGGCGACTGGCAGCAAGAGGTCGGCTGATGAAGATGCAATCATGACCAATGGCTACGTTGAGCCGAAGAGGCTACGTACGGAGGCCCCAGCGCCGCCAGCCACCATCAATCCCCAGGATCTGGATGTCACGCGCATCAGCGACTCGATCGCAAAGCCGAGTCAAGCCTTAAGCACCGATTTACCCATTCCCAGCGATACCGAGCAGCAGCTACGAACACTGCTGCGACAGGTGCAAGAAAGCCTCGACGGCAATGTGCAGGCTTTGAGCGACTTGCAGTATCGTTTCGAAGAGCAGCGACAACAGCTGCACGCCGTAACGCAGCAGCGCGACTATGCCAATGAGTCCGCTCGCAAGGCTGTCGAGCGGATGTCGACAATCGAGGCCAGAGCCACGGCGCTCAGGACTGAGAGATCTGAGCTCCAGGAGCAGATTGCAGACTACAAAGCAAGACTGCTCGAGCATGCCGTTCCTGAGCGCGCTGAGCTGGAAAAGTATAGGCTTGCAGCCGAACAGGCCGAGGCCGAGAAGCAACTTGCCGGGAAAAGGCACGAAACCACCAAATCAGAACTCGAATACCTCCGAGACATGTACCAGGCTTCTTCGCAAGCCGCGCAGGCGCTCAACTCGCAGGTCAACGAACTCCAGACCTCTCTTTCCGCCGCGCAAAATAAGGCTAGCGGCGAGCAAGCAAAGCTCCGGCAGATGGGGTATGACGCTCAGACGAAGAGCCTGCGGCAGCAGAACAAGCAGCTCAAGGCACTGTTGCAAGACCGCGAGGCTGCGCTGAAACTCAGAGATGAGGAGATCGCGAGGCTGAAGGAAGCTAGTCGGGGTCGCATGGGAACGAGGGCGACGAGCGTGCCGCGGAGCCCAAGGCTGGGTAGTCCCATGAAGATGGACGTTGCGTCGGCGGGGCGAGGGAGAGGCAGCAGGCAGGCGAGTCCGGTGGCAGGCGAGCTGAGAGGAAAGGTGCTGCACCCATTGAGGAATGGGTGAGAGAGGAAAGTGTCGTAGTGGACACGCAGGGACGATTTCATGCTTGCGGGCTGCATCTGCTGCAAGGCTCAGCCCAGGCGTGGAGTTTGGTGCTGCACGAAGACGTGCAGGCTGCACGCCTCATGCCACATTGGGAAATTGCTATAGATGATGGTTTTTGTTCTATGCACGAGATGCTTCGCCGCTAGGCAAGAGTCATGCAGCCGCGGCGAATGGCCGTCACCACGGTCTTCCCCCGTGCGACTTCCACGTGGCACGCCCGGTGTCTCAGTCCCTTGAAACCGCTTCGCTTCGGGGGGGAAACGAGGCTACGTGAAACCTCACTACCTTCGCCGCGGCTTCGGGATCTCGTCCAGGCGGAGCTTGCATTATTAGTGACATTATCAATGGCATTATCAACGGAATTGAGAATGGCATTATCCGGCGCGGTGCACTGTAGCTCGGGGCAGACTGCGGCTCCAGACCAGACAAGGCTCGGCAGCCGTAAGATCCGAACCATCACCAACCTGGGGGCGCCGCACGTGGACGTTGCGGCACGGGAACGCATGTTTCTGGGATGTTCGCCGAGCGCCGACATCATCTTCCAAGCAGCTTGTCGCACGAGCACAGCCAACGGCGACGGCAGAGACAACCTCGTTCGCAATGGGACAAGCTCCTCGCTAGAGCCGATACAACCCGCTGGCGGACTTGCCCCGCCTTGGAAGCCCCTCCGGGAAAAGAGTGGGCATCGAGCATGACGAGCGCAATTTCGTTTCCCACCGCTGTATCGACCTTCTCAGCCTTTCCGACGGCTTCGCGACAAATAGATCGTTATATATAGGGAGGAAGCTGATGGACATGCCGTGAATCGCTTTGCCCGCTCCTTCCTTTGCCTTTTCCGGCAGGTGGGAAATGTAGTGGCGGCGCGGCAACAGCAGGCAACGCAGTGCCACAGCGCCGAGTCAACAAAGTTGTGGTCGCTGACTAGGGACAAGCCAGCTGCAACAAGCTGCAGACTGGGGGAGCTGAGCTCGAACTCTCCGCCCGCGGCAGGGTTGGGGAGCTCGCCCGGTCTGTCCAGCGGAGTCCTGTAGACATCGAGCTCAGGCATCATCGTTCGGGGCTATGGAGGCGTCGGAGGTCTGACAGGCGCCCGCAGAACTGCGGTAGATGGCAAGTAGGCTGCAACGTTCCCCTCTTCCGCCCAACCCCAACGGCCTAGTCGTGAGTGCGCTATGCCTGGCCCGCCTGGAGGATCGCCGCCGCCTCGCGTGCCGGCCGGTACCTTGCAGTAGGAGCGCACGAGCGGGAGATTGCGCCTGCAGCCTTTGACACCGTCAGTGCGAACGCGGATAGTTGGAGATTGGCTTTGAGCTTCGAGGGCAGTCGCTCGAACCTTCTGCCCCGGCCGGGCAGTCCCTGGCCAGAATGTCTCCCGCTGCTGGCGTCAAGATTATTATTATTATTGAGTGATGGTGCCTGCCTTGTGCCGCCCCTGGATCCAGCACCTGCGCTTCCACCACGACTTGCCATGCCGGACCACCACAGCGCACCCTCGCGACACTCAGGCGATCCATGATCCCGGCCAGGCAGGCGGGCGAGCGACGAAGGGGATTGCATCGAGCACGGACAGCCTTTCCGTCCACGCCCCGCAGCCAGACAGGTTGGTTTTCCGGGCAAGCCAGCCGGCCGACCACGCTCTGAGGCTGCTGAGCACATTCCTGCCCAAGACCCGCGCTGCTGCGCGGAAAGCCGCATTATCGGCGTGCGCGCGATAACGCAGCACGCAAGATGGGGCTGTTCTCGCGCAAATCCAGCAACACCCGCCACGCGCAGAGTCACGTCAACGGCTTCTCCGACGTACAGCATACCGCCAACGGCGAGCTCAAGGTCCCGTACAACATGAAGCGCCACAACAGCAATCCGGCGGAGAACGCCAGTCTGCCCGATGTGCCCCTGCCCAAGGCACCGGATCCCAATCTTGACCCCCCTGGGTACCTGCGCAGCATCTATGCAGTGCGGGAAAGGAGCAGGCTGGTGTTGGACAAGGCGAAGCGGAATCAGCTGAGACATTTCACGGTGGACATGTCCAAGTTCGCGGACACGGCGAATTACGTGGTGGCAATCATCAAGGTGAGGAGCGCTCCTGTCGCTTTTACATGAGGTCACGTTCCACGGCTGACCGCATCTGAAGCGCGATTTCGACCCCGACTACAGCTCGATACCACCACATGGGCGATGGCAACACTTCGAGGTGGGCGGCCGGCCACGAGTGGAGCAGCTCATGGCCACCTGGCCGAGTGCGACAGACAACATGGAGAGGACCCGGAGGCTGATCGACTTGTTTGTGGTCTCCGTGCTGTTGGACGCAGGCGCAGGCACGAAGTGGCAATACAAGTCCAAGGAGAGCGGCAAGGTGTACCGGCGCAGCGAAGGGCTGGCGGTTGCGAGCCTGGAGATGTTTAAGATCGGTCTCTTCTCGAGCAATCCCGAGCAGCCCTGCCAGGTGGACAGCGAGGGGCTCAAGAGGCTCACGAGGGAGAAGATGGGCAAGGGCCTGCAAGTCACCGCGGAGAATCCCATCGACGGTCTCGAAGGCCGCACGAGCCTACTGGTGCGACTGGGAGATGCGTTGCAGAACGTGCAGATCTTCGGCCCAGAAGCGAGACCCGGGAACATGCTGGATTACTTGCTCTCCCACCCTTCGACACAGGTCTCGGCGGTGCCCATTGTGCCTCTCCCGACGCTCTGGACCACCCTCATGGACGGCTTCTCCAACATCTGGCCGGCGACTCGGACCACAATCGACGGTGTGCCATTGGGAGACGCGTGGCCATGCAGCTCAATGCCCTCCCACCCTACACAGCCCTGGGAGAACATCGTAGCTTTCCACAAGCTGACCCAGTGGATGACCTACTCCCTGATGGTGCCTATGCAAAAGCTGGCAAATGTCCACTTTGTCGGGACCGAGCTGCTGACCGGTCTCCCTGAATACCGCAACGGCGGACTGCTCGTTGACACTGGCCTTCTGACGCTCAAACCAGAAGACGCCAAGCGCGGCCTCGAGCAATATCAGATGAACGCAACCCGACAAGGGCAGCCGAACGTCGAAGTCGTGCCTCTCTTCACAGCCGACGACGATGTCATTGTTGAATGGCGTGCCCTGACTGTTGGCTTCTTGGACATGCTTCTGGATGAAGTCAACAAGCTCCTTGGGCTGCAAGGCGACAAGCGACTCAGTCTAGCGCAGATGCTCGAGGCAGGGACATGGAAGGTGAGTTACGCCTGACTTTAGCGCCCATGTCACAGCGTGGTAGTCGGTTGCATACAGGCTAGGCTAACACCAAATGCTATTCTAGGGCGGCCGAGAAATTGCCGAAGTGTCCCGACCAAACACCAAAGAACCACCGATCATGATCCTCTCCGACGGCACGGTGTTCTAGGAGGGCTCGTTGTTCGAAGGATGGGAGCATTGCGCGCCGCCCTGGGACAGTCCGCCGGGATCTATCGGTGCTGTGACTATCTATCGACGTCTCAGCTCGGAGCTGGATGTACGGCAGCATGGAAGATTGTATGACCCTCGACGCGGCAGTGCTGCGAGTGCCGCCCTGCCAGTTGATGCGAGGATGCGAGGCCTGCCGCCCGTAGGCGATGATCCCCTCCGAGCGCATCCTGTACGGCCGAGGGCGGACACGAGCGTGACGGGAAGCTATTCTTCTGCACGTAGCTGAGTGAAAAGGGCTTGCATTGGTGCGGAGAGGCGGCGGCGGCTCGCGAGTCTCCCCTGCTGTTGCTATATTGCGTTTCCACGACGCATTTGACGGCTGGCCGGCTTGGAGTGTTTACGGCGGCTTATGAGACAGTGATCAGCGACAGCATACTTGAGTGCTATTGCACAGCGTGCAGAGTGCACGTAATAGAGGCGCCATGCGATGGCTGCACTTTTGTTGTTATCGGAGCGGGCGAATCAAGGAGCAAGCGGAATCGGCGCCTGGGAAAGGGGCATTGCGATGATCGTCGGATGGATAGAGATACCTTGCTCTGCAGTATATGTCTTGCTTGCCTTTTCATAATGAGACACGTTCACATCTTCAGTGTTCGCTACCGGTGTGGGTCTGTCGGGTCTGGAGGTCTTCACACGACGATCTTCCACGGTAGCGGGAGGTGGTCACGTGGCCTCGCGCATCCGAGGAAGTATCATGGTACACTTTGACATACAGCCCTGCCTTCCTCCGCATCGGCATATCTACAGAATGGACAATACAAGCGCCGTCACAGCGCTGAGCCCAACCACCGCCCAGCCCGTCTGGTTCACCTGCTTGTTCGAGATCATACTCGCCGCATCCCACACCAGATGCCTAACCCCGTTGAAGCTGTGGAAGGTGAACATCCAGGCAAACGGGAACTTGGCCAAGAACTTCAGGAACACGGGCCACTTCGCGAAGGCCGCTGCGAGCACTGCCGTCTCGAGATGCCAGCCCATGTAGGGTGCTACAAGGTATGCCGCGCCGAAGATGTAGAAGCCGCCGGAGAGCACGCTGCCCGTGATACGGTTCATGATGGAGAGGATCCAGGTGACTTGCGGGCGGTAGATGGCGAGGTGGGGGGAGACGGGGCGGTTCAGGCGTTGTTTGGCGAGGATGCCGGTGTCGGCGTCGCGCTCGGCCATGGAGGCCATTGCTTGGTTGGCGGCGAGGCTGGGACGGTGTTAGATCGCGGGGGGGTTCTCACTCGGAGGCGTACGTCCTGGGTGTCTCTCACCGTTGCTGGGAGTGGAAGGCGTTGCGAGAGGCGAGCACGGCGGCCGGTGCGACGAATCGGTAGGCGGGTTGCTGGAGGGCTACTGAGGCGGGTGTCAGCTGCTGTATGTCCCGCGCGAATGCATGAACGAGCGTACTCCGCCGCAGCGTCTGCTGCGCCATTCTGTGTGGCAACATGTTGCTTGCCTGTCCTCGGAGTCCTGACGGTGTATCTCGAAAGCAAATGGCAAGTGGCTTGTGAAGCTGGAGGTGGTGATGCGCTTGCCGAGCGGCATCGCGGAGCAATGCGGGAGCGGAAGAGGGTTGGCCAATGAGCGTCAAGCAGCGAAAGCAATCAAAATGCCGAACTTCACTCGGCCATTCTTCGTTTTCTTTCCTTCTCATGACCAGGAACCACAAGGAGCCATCTGGACTTGCCAGGACGAAGGAGCGGCTCGGCATCCAAGATTCGGCGTTATGTCGTGTCACAACGATGCTTCTATCATCCGGTTTCCAGACCAATGAACCCGTAGTTAATCGCACATCACGCTGGGACGAATGGCGAGGTGTGTTTCATATCAGGGCTACATTCTTTGCTTTTTCAAGTTTCGTGCAGATGGCGCAAGACATCGCGGGTGTGAATCAACCACTACGGTGGTGGTGCATCTCAAAGGCACAAGGCCATCGTCTCCAGCACCCAATTCACGATGAGATGAAATCGGTTGCGTGAGCACCATGACTCCTTGCCACCGAACAGCGTGATCTCTAAAGTTACGCTGCCTTCATCGGCATGACAGATCCAGAGACTGCGTATGAGATACCAGCGGCACCTCCTGTCAAGAGTGGCAAGCGTAAGGAAACGCCAGCTGACACCGCACGAATCCGTGCCAAAACCGTGAGGTGCTCAAGCTTGCTGGGTGAATAGGCAGAGGACGTAGATCTAGATCCTCAGAACGTTGATCTGTTGCAACACGGCACCAGGGACAGAGCTGACGTCCCGACTAGGCGGCCTTGTGGACTGTATGGTCGCCATGATCCTTATCGAAAATGCGGACTGTGTGCTGCTGGAAGAAGCCATGCACGGACGGGCCGTATATTTTGGAAAGGGTGGGAGGTATCATGATGACCACATGGAATGCATACTGACATTCTGAACAACGTACGAGGAAGAAGACAACAACTGCCGCCAATCACAGAAGAAAAGGCGGAAGAAATCGGCTCAGGTGCCTGACACGATTGTCGAGGAGGATGAAGCGCACCAAGGAGTGGTGCATGTGCAGGACGGAAAGCATCAGTCATCCGCAGGTGATGCAGACCAAGCTGGAGGAGCTGTTACGGCAGCTCCAAACGCTTTGCCGCTGCAGCTGGCCGGCAAAGGAATTGGCAAATGCAGGTTCAGACATCTGCAAACATCTGCCGTACATTCAGGTTCACTCTCTTGCCGCTCATCCAGCCCTTCCACTGCGAGTACTTCTGTGTGCCCTCTTTTCCGATCGCAGGCCAGTCTCCCAACCACTGTGGACAAGTTCCGGCGAGCACCTTGGGCACGCCATGCCAAGCGTACCTCGACTCGCCACTCATCAGCACAGCGTCGCCCGAGCGGAGCCTGATAGCTGCGGTTTGCGTCTCATCAGTGCCGGCACCCTCCACACCTACAAAGAAGATTGCATCACAGCCCAGACTGATCGAGACAAGCGGCATCGCGCACTCCTCGCTGACGTCCCTGTGGATTGACAGAGTGTCGGAAGGCGAGTAAAGATTCACGATCGCAGCTTCGGCCTTCATGGGGAAGTGGCTCTCCACCACGGCCTTGATATCTGGCGGAAACGCTGGTGGCGAGCCGTCAGGGTAGCGCTTGGCAGTCCAGTCATATTGGCCACCGAGCGTGGTCCAGCGGAGCTTCTTGCTCAGGAAGGTATTGGTATCAAAGGATGCGTGGATTGTCTCTTTGGGCTCGAAAACAATGTCGTGTGCGATAGAGTCGAAGAATGATGCTGTTCCGGGCGGGTATTGGAATGTGTGATGAAGGTGGACATTGGTCTTGTGGTCTGGATTTGCCAGATCCCTGTGCAGCAGCTTGTGAAGTAGATCGATCTGTCTGTCTTTCGAGAAAAGAGAGGGGTAAATCAAGAGGCCTACCTTCATTCAGAAAGAGATGGGTTTGAAGTGAACTGCACAGTCACCAACCTGGTAGTCCTTTGACGGAGTAGCAAGGGCTTTGCGATGCACGCGAAGGCTCACGTTGAGACGCAACTTCAATTGGGGTCTCCTCTGAGCCGTGTAGGGCACCTGACATTGCGGCCGGTGATATAATCCTATCGAGGAGTTCCTCACTCGCATGGTCGCTTTGTAGGTCAATGAGGTCTGGTGCTGCGGTTATTTGTGCCGGTCTTGCTTTCTGCCACCGTTTATAGACGGTCCTGACTGCATCTGGGGGTCTTGCATGTGCATTTGGCCGATGGTCCATCTCCAGTGGGAATGTATTGGCGAAGTCGAGGTGGCATGAGTGGATGCAGAAAATCCCCGAGGTGCAATGACGCAACCTCGAGTCAGACGCGTCTCCGCGGCGCGTCTTCAGATCTGCCCGTCGACCTCACCTCATGCATCAGAGATCTTATGCTCAAGATGCCATCCAGAGCAGCATCTCGTGAATCACAATACCGAGCACTCACGCCGGCGCCTCAGCAGGCTAAGTTCTCGCATCGGAGGCGGACTGCGCGGCCACATAGGGCTGCCGGCGACGGTGCAAAGCCGCTGGCAAGTCCGAATAGGAGGCAGTCTACTCTAACGCAACTCGTCGGTGGTCGGGAGAAATATGGGGAGGTGATGGACGTGGTGAGTGGGAGCGATGAGGAGTACCAGGAGGAAAGGCCAACGAAGCGGCGAAAGACAGGGAGTCTTGGGAATGAACGGCAGGCCCCGAAGAAGGTGAAGGTGAAGGTGAAGCCAGAGAAGACGGAGAGTCAGCCTACGTTTGTCGAGGCGCTGACTTCCGTCCCTGCGAATAAGGCGAGGCGGCGGCGGGAGACGGGTCTGGACACGCAAGGGTGGCAAATCTGGCAGGATCCGACCACCGATGATGACTATTCTGCGACGGCGCGGATGAATCACACCGGAACACGTACGAGTCTCCGAGAAGCAGAAGACGCAAAATGTACCGATACTCCTTCGAGATACGACAGCGGGCATGACAGCCGGCTAGCGTCCGCAACTTCCCCTGTGATACCAGAAAGCTCGCGGAGGGCTGCACTTGATCTGGACAATCGTCCCTTCTCACCACAGACAGCAAATATTGCCACGCCCAAAACGGTGCGGCGGCTGGAGATTCCATCTTCACGGAGTCCCGCCAGCGGCCGGTGGACGGATAGCAAAACAGAGAGATTCTGGGCATCGCGAAGAAGTCCGCTAAGGCAGCACAGCCCAAATTTGCGCCGGACAGCCCAGGACAACAAGACTCAGGATCTCTCTGCAGTGTTGTTGGATGATCTGTTTCCCACAGACGCCAACGAGGAGATTGCTGCGGGAGCGTTATTCACACCAGTCTCGAAGCCGGGAGCTAAGGCGAAAGACAACAGCGAGCCAGCTGCAGCGGGTAAGGCCCACGCGCAAGAGCCAGCCTCCGGCAAAGCTCAGAAAAACACAGCCGTGCCGGCCCCGTCAGTCGCACTGAAGTTCCCACGTACTACAACAATTGCAGACTCTCAATCAGAATGTCTATCCGTGATCGAAACGCAAAGTCTGGAGTTTGCTCATTTGGCCCGCCAAGAACAGCGGGGTTTGGGTGCGACTGGGGTAGGAGAAGCAGTTGCTGAGCAGTCGCCGCAGCTTCCTGCTCAGCCCCCCAAGCTTCAGCGAGCCACAACCATTCAGGACTCGGAGTACGGAGACTCAGACATTGACGATCTAGAATACAAGCCGCTGCAAATAATTGTGGCGGAAGTTCACGAGGAGGCTAGAAAACAGCCTGTGGACCGGGAGGCCGTCATCAAATCGGAGTCCGCGTTAGATGAAGCAGCAGAATCTGACGATGAATTGACTCGCCGTTCTGACGAGGACGAAGCAACTTACGACCCAGCGTTTTCAGCCCTCGACCGAGACGCGGCTCGCTTCGCGATGCTCACCCAAACGCAGCGCATCAAGCGCGAGCCGCTGCTCACACAGCCACACATCTGCAACGACAAGCTTGAGCAGCAAACACTGGACCTGGAGACACAGGTTGCAACCGCTGACGTAAACATTTCAGATACAGTGGCCGAGCAGCTCTCTCGCGACCTTAGCGCTACGGTCCAAGGCGAAGTCGAATTCGTACCATCCTCGCAGGCCCACGAGCGGAGGCGTGCGCAGCAAATCGTATCAGGCGTGGAAGAAGATAAAGCTCCCGATACCCAGCCAACAGGACCCATCGACGCGAACGGTGCAGAAGAGCGAGTGCCGTCATCACCGCCTCCTCTTCGGCCATCACAGGTCAGCACTGTCGCGCCCTCGCCAACGCAACTCTCGCCTGCGAGACCTTCAGCGAGTGCAGCGCGGCGCATTATTCTCACTTCGCCAACCAGTCCCATCCCGGACAGCATCGACGACGATTGGTCGCCTGCCAAGGACCTCGATATTTCGAGCTCACCGATGCCCTTTCCGCCGTGGACGCAGCCCGAAGATGCCGTTTTGGGTGGACACGGCAACGAAGGAGAGACAATGGGCAGCATGTCAGATTTCAGCCTGCCGCCACCACCACCTCTGAGCTCAATTACATAAGTGCAGTCAACATTGGAAAGAGAAGTAGGTGAAGCGGGTCGCATAGATACGTGACTAAGCTCTCCTACGCATGTTGTCCGAAAGATGACTTCTTCTAAGATGACCCTTCTGTTCATCGACCCGGTCCCCGCTAGATAACAACTTTGGTCTATCGCGTGCGTGAAGCAGATGACGGCATGTCTAGGAGATCGTGAACTCGTGACGCTCCGTGAAGCAAAGATGGATGATGCCACTCCGTGAACGCCGGAAGGAGAAGGTGGTCGCCCCGGTCCCAAACGCTGTGAACGGAAGCCAGATGCCGGCAGGGAAGCTATAATCATCCGCTCGTGGTATAAGTTGGAGCCTGACCGTTCGACTAAGTTGCGGGAAGCTTCCCGCCGCGGCAGCTGTCCGCTAGGAGCGGCGGGCTCGCGTTGCGCTTGCCGAAGATGTAGGTGCAGATGATAACGACGAAGATACAGATGCCAGCAGTGACTGCCAAGCCGAGCAGGATGTAGTGCGTGTGTGCGGAAACGAACAGGTGAACTGCCGCGAGGTTAAGGAGGCCAACAGTCGGGACAGAAATGACTAAGCCATGTCAGCTTTGTGCACGATCAGTCTGCCGCGGCTTTTGCTTACGGACAGCTGCCCAAAAGGCAATGAGCAGTGCTGCCAGGTAAGACAACCCCACCGCCTTCCACAGCATGGTGAATAGGATCGACACCCAGAGTGCGAAGTAAGCCAAGTAGATGGCAGCGGCGCGTAGGACACGGAAGACCTCGCTGTTGAAGCCGGCCCAGAACTGGGAGGCATGCTCCTTCGCAGCTTCCTTCGCAGCAATCTGCGCGGCGCTGATGACCTCGGCCTTGAAAGATTCGACGCGAGCGGAAGTAGTTTCGAGCCTACTGTCGAGGGCGTCGTGACGGGCGACTTGTTCTCTATGCCTGGCGTCCAGCTCCTGGCTGGCCTTCCCCATGAACTGCTCGAGCTTCGCACCCATGTCCTGCTGAAAGAACTTGATGACTTCCCCAGAAGTGACAATGATGTTGTCCTTGCTCTCTTTTACAGCGACGTTCGTATGCTCCAGCAGCGTGTCGAGGCCCAGGTCAGCCGCGTCCTTGAGGCGCTTCACGGAAGCGTCAGCTCGGTCAATGTCGTTGTTGAGGTCATCAGCCGTGTCTTTGGCACTCTGCAGAGAGGCGCCAACGTCTGTGAACCAAGCAGCCAGCTCTTTCCGGAAGCGGGCTGCAAGGTCGCTGTTGGCGTCAGACTGCTGAATATAATTCTGGCGAACAAGGACCTGTAGCTCTGACCAGTCCTTGGAGGTCCGCCGTAGCTCTTCCTTTTCGGTCTTCAGGACTTGCTCGTAGCTGCCTAGGATGTCGCCGAAGGTCCGAAGCGTCCCAATGGCGTCGTCACGTTCGATGTCACCGCGTAGTGCATGGCAGGCGGCACCCGCTTGTTGATAGTTGTGTGAGTAGCTGGTCCAGCCAATGCCGTTCTTGTCGTTTCCAAGTGAGTTGAGACAGGACTCGCGGTCCTTCGCAGAGGCCTGTTCATACTGCGGGTCACGTTGGGTGAGCGGCGAAGAGGTATCGTCGGCTGACCAGGAGAAGTAGCTCCTCTTCTTTGATCGCGAGGGCTTTGAATGCGAGCCCGGAAGGAAGGCCTGGCAGGTCTCATTGATATGCATGTGGTCCCGCTCGAGGTCACAGACAGTGATACGGACGGCGAACAGACTGCGCTCGATGTCGAGCTGCTCACGGACATTGGACGGAGTGTTGGCGCCGACATTAGTGATGGATGCGCACTCGCCAAGCAAGGCTGCGACTGCATACTGCTTGCAGGTCGGCTCCTGGTAGAGTTGGTTGATGAGCTCAACGGACCTGCGCATGGTGTCGGGAAGGGAGATGTCGGCGATGCGATCCATGTCGACAACGGGGCTGTCGGGAACCGGGACAGGAATGGCGGCTGGTACTAGTCAGCTACTGCTATCCACGTCAAGATACAGGAGACACACGCTGGACGTCGCTAGCCCGGCTGAGAGGCGTTGCGGCCGAGCCCGCGAGAAGAGCTGCGCCGATGGGCAGAAGGATTTGGACCAACATCGTGATGTCGGTGCAAGTACTAGAGGGGTGAGTGTGCAAGTGGTGGCGTTGTTGGAACGCCACCTCGCAGTTGACGTCTTGTTGAAGGTCCACCAAGGTCAGGCAGAGTGTATGATGACGCAAGATGGTGAGAGTAAGGAAGCATACAAGGGCGTCGAGAAGTTCGGGGTCTGTATCGAGCCGCCAGTCCGAGAAGCTGGTTGGTGGTGTTGTTAGACACGGGAGGACTCGATTGTTTCCGTCGACGTTGAATGGTTAAATACTTGATCTACGGCACCGAATGAGTTCATCGCCGTTGCTTCTTTGGGTCATAAAGTGGAATTGGAAGTGGAGCATGCGAGAGATCAGCGGCACTGAATGTGGCAAACGTAGATGTGAAGTGGTGGATGTTGGAGGAATTTCTCACATTGGGATGAGGTGGGGTTGGAGAATGGGAGCGCCCAGCGAAGATGCAAGGCACGCGTCCGAGGCTGCACGGCTGCGGGTCTTCCCGCATCGCCATTTGGACTTGGCCGCGGGAGTGCCCCATCTGTTCCACTCCAGCAGCCATACGCCGACCGTATTTACCAGTCATTGCGAGGACATCAATCATCATGGCGGCCTCGCGATGCACCCGCCGGCCCTCCGCCGTGCTCTACAACATATTCGCCACAGCCACCACCACCAATACAGTCCCGACCTTCCTGGCCCCGGCCTTCGCTTCCTCCCAGTCCTCTGCCTTCTCTACCACCCGCCCAGCACCGTCCAAAATCGGTCGCGCACCCCTTTCACTCCCTCCGGAAGTGAAGTTCACGGTCTTCCCCGCCGCCTCCCCGCAATCAGGCAGCCAGCGCGTGATGCGCGCGTCACCCGGGTCACGGGTGGCTATCGAGGGACCGCGAGGAAGATGGAGGTCGAGATGCCGGCGTACATGAGTATTGAGGGCGACGAGCGGACGAAGACGCTGCGGATCTTGGATGCGGCGGACGCCAAGCAAAGGGAGATGTGGGGTACGCAATTAGCTGCTGTGTACAGAGGCGAGATTGCGCGGCTAACTGAACTTTGTAGGCACCGTCCGCGCATACCTTCAAAATCACATCTTGGGTGTCAGCGAAGGCCATACTGCTATCCTACGACTAGTTGGGGTGGGCTACCGAGCGACTGTCGAGGAGAAAGCCGTCACGAAGCAGCCGGGGTATCCTGGTCAGAAATTCGTTTCACTTAAAGTCGGCTATTCACATCCAATCGAGCTCGGAATCCCCCAAGGTGTGGTTGCGAGCACTCCGCAGCCTACGCGGATATTGCTGGAAGGGCCAGATCGACAGGTGGTGATGCAATTCGCGGCCAAGATCCGCGAGTGGCGAAAACCAGAGCCGTACAAGGGCAAGGGTATCTTTGTGAACGATGAGACGATCAAGTTGAAGGCGAAGAAGATCAAGTAGTTGATCTGTGTGGTACAGTATGTATAATGTGGCCCTCTGCGATCGTCCCAAACTGGTCCGGATCTAGATCATGTGCATATATCGCTCAAGGCAGACAATCTTTTAGCCACGAATGCTTTGATACTTCGAAACACCGTATGATGAGCGACACCTTCCGACTGGCCATTGATCTTTGTCTTTCGATTCTGTCCCGCCGCCAAGTCCGCATGTACCCGCGCGCCGCCGTTCAAGCCTTCAATCGAATCCGAGTCCACACGGCCTTTGGAGTCGATTCTGGCTCTAAAGCCTCGCAGCAGCCTCTGGATACTCCATGGCTGGAGGCTTGGCCACTAAATTTTGCCGGTGACAGAAGAATCTTGTCTGAGAGACCCGGTGCACAGATGCGACTTGTCTCATGATGCCAACGCAGACATAGCAAAGAAACGCATCTGGCGATAGCAGGGCAAGTACGTTGACAGAGTTTCCCAGTTGCAGAGCGAGACACCATCCGTACATCTCCACCTTGAATCGCAGGCGGCAAGCCCATTAAGGTCGCCGCGGGACGCTCCATCTGTTACAGATCCAAGCCACTCTCCTCTTGCCGTCAGCCAGCTGCCAGCAAAGCAATCCGTTCCCGCTCGTACATTATCAAATAGCTGTTTCCAGTGACGGAAGAATTCGTAGTGAAAGTTCCAAGCAAAAGGAGTGAATTCTTGAGCGATGAGGCGTTGCACGAGGCAGTGCGAAAGCGTCGGCGCATCGTCATGATGCAGTAGGTCGACGTAGTGAGGTTTGAGTATGTCAATGTACGCTGCATAGATCCTAAGTCGGAGTTCGGGCGGGAGGGTGAGGAGAGTGGCGGCAGAGTTGTTGGACATAGCGGATAGGGCTTGGCTGCGTACTGCGATGCGCGTTTCGACTGATCCAGATCGGAACCGGCATAGACGGTTCGTGGTTAGCGAAGAGTGGTCAGTGTATTCCGAGAACGTACGGCGAGGTTGCTTGAGATGTAGAGCTGCCGATCATTCGAGTCATAGCCGTGGCAACTGCAGCTTGTACGTCTCTCGACCTGTGTCTTGCCATGCAAATGTGTGTGGCATGAGTTCAGTACTACACATATATGCGACATTTACGCGCTCTTCGAAATTCAGCCGGCTCTATCAGTGCCGCGGCTGTGCAAAGCGCGGTAATGCGAGCATGCATTCATACCACATCAAGCTAACAATCGGACTTCCAGCCGTCTATTCGTGCGTCTAGAAGTCGTTTTCGTCACTGCCAGCAATGATGACGTTGTTCACCTTGAGCACCATGCGGCAGAGCTGTGTCGCGAGCAGAAGTTGCTGTCTCTTGGAGATGAGCGGGTCGATCACGAAATGCTGCTTCATGTCTGCACACTTTGTCAGCACTCTAATGCCAGTCCGTTGAGACTTTCGCCCACTCACCATTTGAGCCCGTGCCCATGCAATCCACACCCAGTACTCCCCGCCCCTCACCCTTGCCTTGCCTCGCCTTCAACTCCGAGAGTGTCTCAATAGGACTCAGCCCACTATTCTCCGCCAACGCCATGGGCACGGCATCCAGAGCATCCGCAAACGCACGCATAGAGTATTGCGCCAAGCCAGTCTCCTCCAGCGCCGCCTTCTCAACCGCGAGCGAGCATGCAATCTCCGCCGATCCACCACCATAGACGATTCTGTCATCTTTGACCAGATTCCGGACAACACACAGAGCGTCATGAAGACTCCGCTTGGCCTCGTCGATGATCATCTTGTTGCTGCCGCGAATGAAGCAAGTGACAGCGCGGGAGTTGGCGCAGTCCTCGATGACTAGCATCTTCTCTCTCGTCGTGCCGAAGGACATCTCTCGAACGATACCGGCTTCGCCTAGCTTGCTTGCACTCAAGTCTTCGAAGCGTGGGACGATGCGGCCGTTGGTCGCGATGGCGATGAGTTCAATTTCTGGGCCACCAACCATCGAACAGCAGGAAGTTCGTTGGTGAGCAGAAGGTGATTAGCTTCGTCATCGAAACCCCATTGGCAAATCACGACGTTGGCGCCGGTTGTCTTTGATCTGCTTGATCATCTCGGCAAATTTGGATTGCTCGTATTTTTGAAGTTCGCGGAATTCCTGGACCGAGGTGATGTCGAGTTTGTGCTTGGTCTTGGGTTTCGGTGGCTCAAACGCGCAGGTGAGGATGGCGAGCTTGGCGTCCCGCACTTCGGATGGCATCTGTGGGTGGGAGAAGTCCTTGTCGACTATCACGCCCTTGACTAGGAGGGAATCTTCTAGGCTGCCACCGACTTTGCCGTCAACCTTGATCAACTCGAAGTCGACATCCTTGCGTTCAAGGTCGGCAACAGAGAGAACAGCTTCGACGGCCATGGAGGCGAAGTGGTCGTGGGCTTTGGAGACAATCTTGGAGCCGAGCGACGTGCGAGCGACACGCTTGAGGTTCGTGGTGTCTGTGCGGGAGAAGGGAATGCGATCTGAGATGGCGTCGAGCTCCTTGACAGCAACCTCGCAAGCAGCGTCCGTAACCGTCAGCGATCCTGATCGGGTGGATGCCCTTGTCTATTAGTCCTGCTGCCTGCTCCAAAAGAGCGCCAGCCAGCACCACTACACCTGTCGTTCCGTCACCGATCTCGGCATCTTGGCTTTGCGATAATGAGACCAGGAGTTTAGCAATGTGGTTGCTGATCTCCATCTGCGACATGATCGTAGCGCCGTCGTTGGTCACTGTGATATCTCCGTCGGGTGAGATGAGGATCTTGTCGAGTCCACGAGGTCCTAGGGAGGTCTTGACAATGTTTGAGATTGTCCGGGCGGCGAGGATATGTGACTTTACGGCCTCGATGCCGTGAGACCGCTTCTTCTTGCCTTGATCCCGGACGATGATGAATGGCCTGCCGGATTCATCTTTCGCTATTTGTGCTTCAGGAATTTCAGTAGGGTGCCATATCACTTGGTCTCAGAAGCAATACCGTTACTCAGGTCAATCTCTGTGCCATGTCAGCTTCACTTGCTTCCATCGTGTGCCATACATCCACTCACGCATCGGCCCTGCCATCTTCACTGCTCTTCACCGGCTGCCCTCTGCAGCTTGCTGGCTGACGATTATCTCCTTCTCTTTGGTCGTACCAGAACTCTCTGCCTATTTCAAGTCAGTCTCAAAGTTCCTTCACGGACAAGATTCGAAGTCGTTGGATGTTGTAAGCTCGGTATGTGTTACTTGAAAGTCCCCGCCTACGTATATCCAACGCGGAGAACGCGATTTTTCGAGAAGCTTGGGGCGCAGATCGATCCCCTCCAAACGCGCATGGCTGGACCCGTCCCTCACGGCGTTCACAGCTCATTGCCATTGAGATCTTCAGTTCACCTACATCCACACCTTTTGGCAAGATCTAATACATGCTGATCCGTACAGTCGCAAGCTGCGCATCGGACCGCGACGAAAGCAGCACAGTTGCCAGCTCGTCCGCGCCACCAACAAACACCGGCGCAAGCATGCCTCGTGAGTCGCGAATGGATTAGGAACCGAACGCTTCAATACTGATTGCCTACATAGCCGCCATCTCAGACGCTGATTCCGACGACCTCGACATTCCGACGTCATTCCAGCCAAGGGCAAAGCAAAGGCGGAACCGGAAGCGGAAGTGAAGGCGGACGACGACGACGACGATGAGGAGGAGGCAGAGGGCGAGTACCGCGTGGAGAATATCCTGGCGCACGATTTCAAGCGAGGGGGTCTTACTGTACCAGATCAAGTGTTAGGCTGGGACAAGGACGAGGACCTGACGTGGGAGCCGGAGGAGAACCTGTGCGTCGCTTTGCCCCTGCCTTCGAGCAAGCACTAAGGGTATCGTCCGCAGCGACGGCGCAAAGGATCTCCTGGCCGAATATCACAAAAGAATCGGCGGCCCGCCTGAACCACCCGCGAAAAGTAGCACCAAGAAAGGCTCCGCCGCCAAAAGTAGAGGTAAACGAAGCGCAGCCGACGCCTTCGACTCCCCCCGCTCCGCCTTCTGGCAAGCGCGGTCGTAAATCCAACGGCCCGTAGCAGCCGACTCAACAGCCGGCGAGGCGAAGCGCACCCTCCCGACCGGCAGCGGGAAGACCAGGTCCTCTGCGTTACCAGTGTGATCGAGGAATCCGTCCTTACAAGAGGGCCGCGAGGCACGCAAACAGAGGAGAGGGCGTTGGTGGGGTTGCTGCAGTGGAAAGACGGGCCGCCGAAAACGCAGCATAAGATGAAGGTGCTGAGGCAGAAGGTGCCGCAGAAGTTGCTGGACTACTACGAGCAGCATCTGTAAGTGGCTATCCTTTTCGTTCTTTGCGCGGGTGTCAGTAGTGGTTTTGACGCTACTGACTCTTGATTTCCTACTCTCGCAGGAGATTCCAGCCTGACTGAGCTCTGCTGCGTAGGGTGTTCACCAAGCCCGAGGGACGAGGACATGTCGGACATGAACTCGGGCGCGTGAAGTACATCTTCCAGAAGGACGCAAGAAGCATGTACTGGAGCACTCCAGGCTTCGTCTTGATGCGCGAAAACGAGGCACGATTTGGTGCATGTGGTCTAGCAGGGCGCTCGTGGGTAAACTGAGGTATGCATGTGTACACTACGGTCCAAAAGCTTTCGAGAGCTATTGTTGATTCGCCGCGTCATAGTACTATACATTGATGGCCAGTATGCCCGCCAATCATGACAATTACAGCCTTCCGGTAATCGGCACAACTTGCATTCAACGGCGGGCTAAACCCCGACATCTGCGTGTCGTCACCGCAACAGATGCGATTGCGGCACGCTTATCTTACTCTCGTTTTCACCGACCTTTGCAGCAAATATCTGAACCCACCCGCGGACTTGCTGTACACCTAGAAAATATCAACCACGTTTTTTCACTCTTGGCGATCTGAGGTCTCGGAGCCGATATCGCCGAGGAGCGCCACCCGACTACACCTCATTTTATCTTCTTGGTCGCACACTCTGGATGGGCGCAGGACATGATCGCAACGAATCAGTCGAATTGCAATATGTAGATAGCGCGGCCACAACAGCGCTTGCGAGCGCTGCGAGTAGTAGGGCGCATAGCTTTGATGGCGGAGAGCGAGATGGGAAGCGGTGTGCAGACATTGAGCTGGAAAGGTGGGTGCAGCGGCAGAAGAAAGAAGATGCACTTAAGATGCACTTAACGAAGATGCATACGAGCATGCAGAAGCTGGCACAGAGGGTGAGGAAGCCACTGGACTTCTAACGCCTGAAGATGGTATTGCCCAGACGCTCGTCGACCCGCCATTACCGCCCGATCCCGAACAAGCAGCGCCCCCTCTACCACCTGGGAGCGCGAAGACGCAACAAGCTTCATGGTCTTCGCTGCCGCACAAGTCGCAGCTCGCTGTCCTGACGCTGGCCCGTCTCTCGGAGCCGCTGATCCAGACGTCATTGCAGTCCTATATGTTTTACCAGCTCAAATCCTTTCACGGAATTCACCAACCTCCACCCTCGGACTCGACTGTCGCAGCACAAGCAGGAACGCTCGCGGCATCGTTCGCGGGCAGTCAAATGCTGACCGCAGTCCTGTGGGGACGCGCAGCGGACAGCGAACTGCTTGGCCGGAAGAAAGTCATTCTGATCGGACTTTTCGGGACGGCTGTAGGATGTCTCGGTTTTGGCTTCTCTAGGAGTTTTGGCGAAGCTGTCTTTTGGAGATGTATTGGCGGTGCGCTGAATGGCAACATCGGGGTGATGCGAACGATGATCTCGGAGATTGTTAAGGAGAGGCGTTTCTTGACGAGAGCGTTCCTCTTACTGCCGATGTGCTTCAACATTGGAGTCATTGTTGGGCCGCTGTTAGGCGGATTATTGGCAGATCCGGTTGGAAGCTATCCTGAAATCTTTCCAGAGGGATATCAAGGATGGATGACGAGGTTCCCATATGCACTGCCGAACGTGGTCTTATCTGCCTTTCTGGTCGCGAGTGCGCTGGGTGTCGTATTCTGCTTGGAGGAGACGCTGGAAGGACTGAGGGACAAGCCGGACTTCGGAGTCAGGCTCACTCGGTGGGTCGCGAGAGTCATCTTTCGGCGGCGGCCACGGCAGGAGTATGCTCACTTGGCGTCCACCGAAGCAGCTGCAGAGGATGTTGAGATGGGAGTACCGACCGCACCAACGAAAGCAGCCACAGCACCTGTTCGTAGGAGGCTGCCTTTGCGGCGCATCTGGACCTCGAATCTCATCTTCACCCTGCTATCCCACGGTCTTTTGGCCATGCACGTCGGCACTTTCAACAATCTCTGGTTTGTCTTCCTGTCCACACCACGCTATGCGCCGAACACGAGCAACAACGACGGCGACAGTAAAACTCTTCACGTGCCGACCAACTACCATCCTCACGCCCCATTCACTTTCACCGGCGGCCTTGCGCTCCCTCCACGCAGCATCGGCTCCGCACTTGCGATCATGGGCCTCATCGGCATCACTTTGCAGGTCCTTCTCTACCCTCGCATCAGCTTCAAATTGGGCATGCTGCGCAGCTTCAAGATCAGCATCCTCCTCTTCCCAGTCGCATACATGCTTGCACCATATCTTTCTCTGTTACCTTCATCTTCGCCCCCCTCCCAGGCTACTGGAGCGATCATCTGGATGGGTATCACTGCGCTCCTGTTCATCCAGGTGACCGCTCGCACGTTTGCATTACCTTCCACAGCTATCCTTGTCAATAACGCTTGTCCGCATCCAAGCGTTCTGGGTACAGTGCACGGCATCGGACAGACGGTCTCCAGTGCTACAAGAACAATTGGGCCGGCGTTGGCAGGCTGGATTTATGGTAAGGGTTTGGAGAGAGGAGTAGTGGGCTTGGCGTGGTGGTACATGGCGGGAGTGGCTATATGTGGAGCAGTCGCGGGCAGGTGGGTAAGGGATGGGAGCGGCCATGAAGTGTTTCTTGACGGCGAGGAGGAGGAAAAGGCAAAAGGTTGATGCAGCATGAAAGGATAGACCTTATGGCGGGGACCAGCGAGTGCGCCGCCGAGAATTTCGACCGCTGGCGATGTCTGCTGCAGAGACAGCTGTTACTGCGCACGACGCAAACCGCAGCCAGCATTGGGCTATTCGCGGCGCAGCTCACCTCACTCGACGGTAGCTGGCACAGACCCACCGGGACCATTAGAACATCTCGAAGGGGCCTATAAACGACTTGAAGAGACGTACGAAGTTATGCAGTCATGCATTCACGATAGGGTCAACGCAAGTGACGCTGCAGGTCCGGAGTTTGCAACAAGGCGAGCAGTTATCTCTAGTTTGACGTTTTGAGCGATCCTAAGCCCACAGACATACAATGTCCGCGAAATTGAATCTTGGACGAGCTAGGCAAAGACTACAAATCTCCTTTAGGAAGCGAATAGACGAGTCTCGATTCTCCTGCGCTGAGGATGGCTGTGATATGCCTGCACTGTCATGCAAACCACACTCGTCAGCCAGGGCGCGCTGGTCAGCCAGATTGCGAGCAGCGGAGTTGTTCGGTCTTTGCGATTCCATTGAGCTAGCCAGTTCAATCAGAGATGCGCATGGCTCGACACGTGCAATGCCTTAAACAAGCCGTTTCGGTATGTCGGTTGCATACTCGGCATGTACTCGGGCCGCAGGTGTTTCGCGACGCTTTTCTAAGAGGCGTGATAGATCATCGGCGCGTTGCAGACCTTGACGAGTTTCATTCCAAGTTACACATACCACTGGTACTTGATCATCGTGAGCGGCGTGGCGTCGAAGGTGCTAATCAATCGATCTGCAAGCACGCTGTGATTCGGAGTTGGAAACGCGCTCGCATTTGCCAGAAGGGTGTGCTGCGATAAGTGGTTATCAACCTTCACTCAAACGTGGGATGTGTGGGAGTACAGAATCCTCCCGGCGGGATGTGAAGATAGGGATGGATGGGCGGCGCGCAACTCCGCAAAGGTGCGCTTCTGCCTCTGCCGACCCAGCAACCAGTCTTTGCATGTTGCATTCAGCTTGGAGATGTCGTGTCATCGCTCCTTTTCCTGTTTGCAGCTACAGGGTATCCGTCGTGCACTGGAAAGATAGTTGGCGTCTAGGTCTTGCCGCTAGAACGGCGCACTTCAGGCTAAACGAGACAACATCTATACCACGCGTCGCAGAAGCCCAGAACCGCGGTGCTGGTTTTAAACGGCGCCGACGCCCGATACTCCCCAAATTGCCGCGACGGCATCCTCTCTGTGGATGCCGAAGCGGCGCAGCGGTTGCCAAGGGGGGGCGTTCAGGGCGAAGGTCATCTGCCAGAATCCTTAGCCTTGTGTTGACGAATAAATCACCGGAAACAGGAGTCTCGTCGGACCGTCCTGCTGTGACACCGCTCCCGCAAACACTTTGAATCCCCAGCCTCCAGGCACGCGATCCGCCCTCCACACCCTCGCTTCGTCGATGGTGACTCGGCCTCGATCCAAGTTTCAGGCTCGCTTGCGGCAAATGCTCCGGCGCTGGAGCCAAAGGTGCGTGTGGCGCCCCGGGGGAGAAGTGCAATCGGAGCACAGGCCGTTCTCCAGCCTTGCTTCGTGTGATTGCTCCCCGATGTCCCTGCGTCCCGGTCTCGCGGAATGGGTGGGGAAAGTGACGCGGAGATCAGCATTGCGCCCCGTGATCGCGATTCATGTTGTTTTGGGAGGAGTGATCGACTTGGGTGGCGGAAGTCAGGCCAGTAATTTCCTCTCAAACGCCCAACGCATCTTCCGGACCAGAATGGTACCGGAGAGTCCATAGCTTCTCCCAGGCACCTCCATGTACGTAGTATGCGAGCCAGGTCAGCGTCCCCAAGAAGATGTCGTCCGGAAGAATTGGGGTCAGCAGATCATCACAGTTTATCCGGCGGTGAACACGACTCGTGCGGACGCGACGCGCTCAGCTTTTGTGGATATGCAAGGCCTGGCCAGTGGCGGAAGCGTGAACCTGACACAGCGACTCCGCCGCGATTAAACAAACAACCAGTGCTTCCGTCGTCTTCGGCGAATCGCATCGTTGATGCGCTCGGCCGTCCTGACCGGTGTTGTGCGCTGGCAGTTCAGGTCATCTGCCTAGAACGCCGGGATGATCCAACTGGCTGCCGAGGTGGCCGTAACGCAGGAGCAGCGTGAACGAGCTGCGTATCGACACAATGTCGCAACGAATATGTAGCGGCGGGGTGCGATCATCGCTTGCTATTCGCGATTGCGCTGCGCCTGTCCCCCACGGCCTGTCACAACCGCTGATGCGAAGATGACCATTTGCTATCAGCGGTTGCGAATCGCCGTTCTTTTGTTGGCGCGAGACCGTCGATCGCGGCGTCTGCGCAAATGGGCGCGACGTCGTGGGATCAAAGACATGTCTTATGCGCTGTCGCCAGCTATACTCGTCATGAAGAGCGCCAATGGCGACAACAGCGGCTTTCTCGTGCACAGGTAGGGAGTACGAGTGAGCGCGTGGGCAACCTATCACTCTCCGCACGCGCATTCTCGCAGGCCGCCGAAAGTGGAAGGTGGGTACTATCCGATTTTCCTGATCTCGATCCTCATCATTTGCGTGCCGTAGCAAGCGAGAAGGGGTGTGGGGGAGAGGAGGCACGCGGACGAGATGACAGCAGAGTGAGAAGACGGACCGCCAGGACTTCGAGATGCTTTTACATGCAGTTTGGGACGTTTGAATGTAAGGCATCCCGACCCCGTCTTGCCTCGAGACGAGAGGTCTCCCTATGCGGCAAGTCCTCTACAGTTCCGCCACGTGCTGAGAGCAAAGCCACCGCAGGCGGCCGTTCCGCAAAAACCCCTGGCTCCTTTGTGGCGCGGCAATCCCGAGCTGCAGGACGTGACCAGGAGGCCCAGGTCGACAGCAGTCACGTTCACACTGGCGATTCGCGAGGCTTGGGCGCAGCGTGAGCAGATGACGGCTGATGGACGGAAGACTTTCTGCGCAGGTCCTCAGTAGCGGCGAGCTGGGATGCTAATTAAAGTTTTTATCATACCCTCGCAGGAGACTGTGGTCAGCACCGCGCAGCCCACATGTCTGGGCAAGGGGTTGTTCTCGACTGCGTAGGGTCGTTTCTCGGGCGACTCGAGCGACGGGCGTGAGAGACGGCCTGCTTCACGATACAAGCCAGTCAAGTCCCGGCGCCGTTTGCCCGAGCTAATGCACGGAGGGCCTTCTAGAAACATTACTACCCACTCCCGCTACTGTACGGGTCGGCCGGCGTGCAGTTCTAAGGCGCCGGGCGCCCACGTCCAGCGTGACCGCCCTCCCACGCAAGACGCTATGCGGTCGCTCGAGAAGAAATTGTCTGTCGAAGAGTCCACCACGCTTCGCCGCCTTGACAATCACAAATAATAATCAGCTCCCGTCCCGTCCGCAAACGAAAAGCCGAGGCTTTTGGTCACGGGTTCCGACGCAATCTGCCGGGTGCCCACTGCCCGCTTTCGACAACGCTCCGGCTGGCTGGAAAGGCTTGTGAAGAAGACGGGTTGATACAACGAGACTGACAGGCCACAGCGAGATGTGCTTGACCACGGGGGTACGCGAACGTCAATTCGCCAGCTCTGTACTGTCTGTGTCAGGGGCCAGCGCCGCGATGGAGAACTCCACGCAAGTCGTGTGGGCGGCGCCCGTCTGCGATGTGTGATCTTGAGTCGTAAGGTTTCGTGAGTGGCGCCGGTTGGGTTTCTGCGGAGCGGATCCGCCGCGCTACTGGGCTCTTGGTGCTTCTTCGGATCCTAGTAGCGGCGTGCGGGATGTGTTGCGTTGCAGGCTCGTCGGAAGACGCTCTTGCATGGGGTAGTGCAGTGACACCTTGCTTTGGCTTTATTATGTACAGCCATGTCCGTCCCGGTGATCGCACATGTCTGCTCGCTCGCTCGCTCACACAGTCTGCTGCACCACGCCAGTCTGACTGAATCCTGACTCCCACAGCTGCCTCCGTCCGGACCCCTCCACCCGCGACTCCGCAGTCACACGGGCGCAGTGTGGGCCAGCAGAGAAAATCATCCGGCGACACTGCGGCTTTAACCGATCTCTGACCGTCTTGGGCGCTTTCTCTGACATCTGCCGCCCCGGCGCAGAGGTACAAAGGACTTCTCCGATCCTGCCCGTGACGCAAACTCCGCAAACAGCCGCCTCGTCCTTCAAGCTCGGCCACGCGCCAGACCCGCCATTCCTGGGCGCTGCACCCTTGACAACTACCTCGCCGTCGCTCGCGACATCGCGTGCGCAACCACACTGACACCACACACCACTGCCGCCGCCGCCATGCCGTTCAGGCCTTCGCACTCGCTGCTGCGAGTCGAAGTGCCGGCGCTGCAGACGATCGATACCAGCTCCGTTGAGAACCTCTTCGGCATAGTCCGTCTCCCTACCTGCCCAGCCTACTTCACCTGCAAACGTGATCGCTTGCGGGCGTGGGGCACCCACGATGCATGCTAACCTTGCACCTTCTCAACAGTGGTCACTCTTTTCCAAAACCTCGCACGCGATGGAGGACGGCAAGCGGCTCGAGAATCTGTCTTGGCGACTCTGGAATCGCGAGACCTTCTGCTGCGCGCCCGAGTTGCAAGCGCGATCCTCTGCGCCGGCATGCTCCTTCTCCGCCCAGCCGCCGAAAGCAACCGCCACCCACATTCAGTGCCGGAACTGTCGACCAGCATCGAGAGCGCGGCATCCGACGACCTTGACGACGCCCCGACGTCATCCGCCTACTCGACCCGGCTGCCCAAAGCACGCCCGAATTGCGACGAAACGACAGCGCGAGCAGTACGAGCCGCGGTCGCGAAAAGCACATTACGCCGATCGACCTGGAGAAGATTGTCATCTCCATAAAGGAAACCCAACAACTAGAACCGATCGATTTGCCGCTCCCCACACCCTGTTCTAGAGCCGCCGGTCCACCGCCACGCAGCTGCTCCATAATTCTCCACCGAGGCGTTCGCCTTCGCAACAAAGCATGCAACAGCCGGAAGCGGTGGCAACTACAAGACTCGACGCGTCGCAATCCACGCTGGACTCGTCGACCTCTACGGCCAACACCGATGCCACTGACCTGACCGAAGTGCAGTCGAGCCTGAGCTCGAACACTGAGATGAGTGCGAACAGTCACAGCATCATCCGTGGCTTTGTTCCCGGCGGTGCTCCTTCTTCGTATCGGTCACAACACCACCCGCCCCCCAACACCACCCCACGGACAGACGCACTTGGCTTCGCACGCACAACCCACACCGATTCTCAAGACTTCGCCACAATATCAACCGCACAACCCATTACCGAAGAAGAAGAAAGGACCAATGTTCACCATTGGCACGTCGTCTGGCGAAGACGAAAGCTCACTGGAGACGAGATACAAGAGCTCTTTGTCTGAGAGTCTGCGGCGACTCTCGGCAGCGACAGCAGCAATGGCAGCAAGAAGCAGACCACCTTCAAGGAAGAGGTCGCCATAGGCCGCGCAGCCGAGCACAGCCCAGTGTTCGAGTCGGATGAAGAGGATGATGAGGTCTCTGAGAGTGCGAACGAGGAGGACGACGACTCATCCGACTGGGAAGATTCAGATGAGGCAAGCGGTCCGTCTTCGGTGAACGACAATCAGCTCTTTGCGCGCGTCGACTCTCGCCCGAATTTGACTTCGCGACGATCACTCCTCACGACTCTCATGCACGAGCCGGACCGGGCAAAGGCGCTACAGAATGCGGCCTCGAAGTCCACCCCCATGCTTCGGCGGTCAAGAACATCCACGCCGAACGGGCCCTCGCTCGCGACCTCACCGGAGCCTGGTACGTCTCGCACTGCCTGGCCAGGAGCCTACCAAGGCCAGGCCGATCATCATGACCACCTCCAACGGCCTCCCGCAACAAATTGCGCTGTCTCCGAGGACGACGCGGCGCAACATGCTGTCGACTGAGCTCACGGAGTCACTCCGCAAGAACCTTCTCTGGGAGCGGCAACACCGGTCTACCGGCAACCTCGCCGCGCTTCAACGGAGGCATACCGCCCAGGACATGACAAAGCTCCGACAACATCCGGAGCCGGTGGCCATGTCGCATGGAGATCACACCAAAGCTTTTACCAACGATTATTTCCACGCTGGTCTGCAGGAGTACCACGCCAAGGGTTGGTAGCACGGGATCTCCACAATATTGTTTTACTTGTGCGTTTAAGCGAATCCACGATGACCTCTTGAAGAGCCTTCATGACCCGGGCATGCACACACACGGACTAGGCTCAAGCGTGCATCCTCATGGACACGCGCTGGCAGTCACGGCCGAACCTTTTCCTTCTAGGCATACGGGCGGGTCAACTGAAAGTGTTTAAGATACCAGCATGGGCATTTGACAGACTTGACGGCCGATCAGCGCTCCGGACGCAGACGGCATTTGTACGATTACAGCATCCCATCACATGATTGTACCTCTACGGCGCGCCGGGGAAAGGCGTGGGGAAGGCAGAGGGAGGAGTGGTTGCAGCGGCTTCGCCGGATCGACTGCGCCATCAGTAGACGGTACCCATACTGCATAATGCAACAACGGCCGCGTCGAGGAGGCGTGGTCTCTGCAGCATCACTTTCGCCTCATCGTCCTCTACCGTTATGGGTTGTATTTCCAGCTGCCTATCTCGTCTTGCCCCATGATCACGACAGCTTGACCTTTGAGTGACCAACACACACCGCCTGTTTCGAGTCATCCGGCACACTGCATGCAGCCAGCAAGATGTGCTGGGGTTAGACTTCTCCGCCTGGCTGCATGCTGCATGCACGCCTTACAGTGGGGAAGAGCTTAACCAACAGGCATAGAGATTGTGATGGCGCGGCCATGGCACGTGAGGCGTTCTCACGCCGCAACGACGCGTGAGGCGCGTTGTTTGTATTTCACGTGCCTGTCAACAGCGAAGGGTGCGCTCATCATACTCCATGGCAATCGACGCTGGCGAACGCTGCGCGCTCTGCGCGGCGCGCGAAGTGAGGGTATTGGCAAGCAACGCGAGGCAGCCGCCGCCTTCACAAGCCCCTTCTTCAGAGCCGAGGTGGATGGTACCATCTCGAAGTCCCTGCCCGGCACTGCTGTCGCTGTCGCGTTGCTCGAGATCCTCGGCTACCTCTGCTTGCACCCCGGTAGAGTTTCTTCGCATCGCTTCCTTGTCGGGCCTTTTCGGGTCCTGCTCTCGGCGCTGGTCGCCCGTTCACAAAGGCCCCGAAAGTTTCTTAACTGTCACGAGGTTGGGCTGACGGGGCGATGTTGCGGGGGCCGTTGCGTTCGGCAGCTGCGGACGGAGGGAAGGCGCGTTTGCTGGTGCGCGCCATGGCGGTGCCCCCCGGAGCGTACTCCAGGTGCGGATCCCGTGACTGACGTGCGCCACAAGGCTGCGCCATATGCTCCCGCATGGACCCCCCAAGGATGACCTCATCCTCTTTTCTCGCAAGTCGGCGATCGCGTTTGACACACGGCAGGCTCTGTCTGCTCGTATGACCACCTTTAGCGCTCGCCGCCGACCTCGTTGTAACCCCGGCGGCAACAGAAGGCAATTGCGACTCCCTGGACATCGATCGGGATGGCGCCCGGACGAGACGACTACGCAAGCAGCTGCTGGGCACCTGCCGGGCCGAGAAGCCTTTCATGCTCGTGACCATGGCCAGGGGAAGAACCCACGAGTGTGCCGATTCTACAGACTAAGAACGGTATGCACACGCCGTCCTCTGCTGCTACCCGGCCGTCTGCGCGGCTGTGGTAGTCTTCACGTCACGGTTAACCCCTGAGGTAGGTTGCAGAGCAGCGATGCATGCCGTTTCTTACACGCTGCCCAAGATGCTGCACAAGCAGAAGCGACTCCTGCTTCTCCTGCTGCTGATGCCTCAACTGCTCAGCAAAGGCTCCCTCTAGCAGCGCTTCCAAGAGCCTCCAGAGATGTGGTGGTGCGCCCAGTGCCTAAGCCTCAAGCAGACAATCCACGGCAGTTTCAGATCACTCAGATTGTGCGGCGCTTTAAGCCGGAAGTGAGCGAGGGCGATAGCTCTAGTGTCCTGAAGTTCGCCATGAAGCCATCAGATCCGGATTTCCCATATGAGATTGAGGAACTACGATGTACCATGACAGTGCCGAAGTTATATCCCAGTGGCGGTAGGCCTCAATTGCAGGTCACCAACACTGAGATACCACGCGGCTTTCAAATCAACATTGAGCGCGGCTTCGACAGTATTGCCAATAGCAATCCGAATGCTACGCTTCTCGGACTCATGAACGCCTAGACCGGCAGCTTGAGGCCATCCTTGCTGGTCGTATGGCTGAGACCATCAAGATTGTCGCAAATCGGGGCGCGCCTCCCAGTAGACCTTCTCCCACGCCGGCGGCTCAGGCCATAGCTCGGGAAGCTGGCAAGAACTCTGACGAACCTGGAGTTGAGCAGAGAGCCTTCGATGCTGCCAAGCGCCAGTCTCACACTCGGCAGCTGGAGGCTCGATTTGGAAAAGTAGCTGGCTTTGCAAAGTCTTCCAATGGTCTATCGTACACCCTTCCTTTGGACTCGCCAAGAAAGCGTACCTGGCCGAACGTTCCAGTCTCAAACGTCGTTCAAGCTTCAAGTGCCTCTCCTGTACCCCACACAGGCAGCAACGATAGACCTTGGACCGCAGACGGTCGAAGGAAGGCGTGTCGAAGATGCGTTCGTTGAGCTTCAAGCAACCTGAAAGACTTCACTCTAACCCAGCTGATCAACCATCTTCTCCAGCATTTGCCAGACATGGCGAAAGAAGTCTCCACTGTCAAGCAGAGCAGAGTTGCCGAACAATCTCCCGCAGAGCAGCCAGCAGTTGACGAATCGCAGAGCATCCAAACGGACAAGCCTCATATGCGCATCATTCCGCGGCCACCGGAATGGTCGACGGCAGGGCGAGACACTGACCACACGGACGGCTCAGACAATGATACCACCAGTGATGCCAGCACTGCGATGATAGTGGTACGGACGCTACTGATGAGGGCGAGGTAGCAGAAGCCTTCGTCTGGCGTGGCAACCACAGAGGAGCGTGGCGTGCTACTATCCTTCCCGCACATCGAGATGCACGGCATTGAGCTCATGGAGCTGACATCGCTTGGACTGACGATCAAATGTGAGCGCTGCAAAGACACCATGGACGTTGAACGATTGCGAGATTACTCTGGCAAGCCATCGGACATGCGTCAGCAGACCTGCAAGAAGTGTGCTACTACCATATCGATTGGGTTCAGAAGAGACCTCATGCACGTCAACTCTGCACGAGCTGGTTATCTTGACATGGAAGGCTGCTCGGTGGTGGACATGCTACCAAGGTGGGCCAACATCGACAGCAATGTGGCCTCAGGGGCTGACAATGCGCTCACAGTAATTTCTTCCCTGCGTGTTCCAGCTGCTCAACGCACTATCCGGCACCGGCGTGGTGGCAGTCCGGGGCGATTCCGCCTTTGCTATTTGCAGAGAGTGCCATGGCAAGATGAGTGCGTGATCATGCTGATTTCGCTTGTGGTGATTCCAAGCTGACGCGGCTAGCCTTTCGCATCACGGAGGTGAAGTTCCTCCAAGTCAGTGCTGCCGCGAGTAAGTGTCGCAAGTGTAGGGGCAGCCGACGCTGGGCTGACACATGCATGTAGTTCGGAGCAGCACGAAGACCGGGCCAAGAAAGGTGGGCAAAATAATAGAAACATCCGTATCTCGGGAAGTGTAATCCGGCTGACCCGCTTGATATCAGTCGAAGGAGAACTTGGGCATTACCGCCGGGACCGAGTTGCCGCGAAGAGGAAGATGCTCGCATTATGCAAAGGTAGCATGATGATCCTGCGACGTTGACTGAGTCATCGCTAATCGCAAGGCAGAGTTACCGTTGGTTTCGGTACAGACGTGCTTTCCGCATCGTAATGTACGATGCTGACAACCCGCGCGAAGCTTCTCGTGTTGCGCGAAGGTGTTCCCCTGCGACAGGTACGCAATGCCTCCCAAAACCGGCATACGGCTCAACCTCCGGGGAAGCGGTCCGCTGACAGCTTGTGCGAATTCGACAGATGCCATGATGATGAGACGGATCATCTCATCGAGCATGCGAATCGAATGATATGGTACGTCGTTGCGGTCTGCCCACCTCCGAACCCCAGGGGCGATCATCCAACGTCCCGTCTTCCCCGCAAAGCGTGTGGAAGTCGGGCTGCAGCTCCGGCGGCATCTGATCTCACCGTCTCATGATTACGCTGCAGTCTCTCATGGTCTTAGCCAGGTAAGCTCGTAGCGACTGCGTCAAGCTAACAGGTGATTCTGCAGTGGTTTCTGTAAGCTCCGAGTATTTTCATTGGCTACTGCCATTGCACGACTACAGCCTTGCCGAGCTGTGGCGGTGCAAGGCTGTCGCAACGCGCCCCGTCTCGAGGCAAATCGACGCTCACTAACCTGCCACAGGTTCCCGCGAGCAGAACTTCCGGCCAGAAGACTGTCAGATCTGCCATGCTGTTTTGGTAGGCAAACGAGGTCGTGGCTTTTGGGAAGGCGGAAAGGGTACCCGGGATCCCGCCGGATGAGCCGCAAAGGTAGGGTGTGATCTCGGTCAAGTACTGGACGGACACTGACCCATAACCACAGATCCGAGGAAGTACAAGCGGAGGCCTGGCACCAAACCGAAAGATTGAGTTGTCGACGTCTCAAGGTAAGAGGAGCTTGACGAGGTTTCAGGCGAGAGGACGTCACGTGCAAGGCGGGCCGATTTCGGCGTAGCGATATGCATCACTGGTCTTCGACATCCTGCCCCTTCCAGCGTCCTCGCTTGCAAACTGCAATTTCCACGTCACCTTATCACATTGCGATGAGTGCGCGTTGGCGTCCATCACTCCCAGGCAAATATGATAAGGTCGGCGTTAAATGTGTGGTCGCGATGCCGGAGGAGAGCGCCCGCCTTTCACTGAGCCGAGGCAACGTTCGTGAATACTGCAATGTACAACATTCATCGATTGACACCGCGACGAGAGCTCAGCATGGCGAAACCGCTCGCACGACGAGTAGTGATTGCTTCCAGAACAACACCATCGGCGTTTGCGTCGCCATCTCTCAAAGTACATTTTTCCCAATTCAAGCCATCGACGATCGATTCGGCTTCATTCTATCATTACCAGATCTTTCTAATCCCGCCACGAGCGACTCTGCTTTCCAGCGAATACTGGATTGGTACCTCCCGCCAGAGGTGCTCTCTGAAATATGGCCTCGCCTGAAGAGATTCGGAGAAGAAGCAGTTTCTCCCCAAGTCAACGAATGGATTTCGAATGCGGAAAGAGAGCATCCGTATGTGAAGACCCGCAATGTCTGGGGAGGCAAGTATGCATATGATCGGCTGGTAACGAGCTATGGATGGAGGGAGCTCGGGAAATGGGGCGCCAAGAATGGGTGAGTATGGCGATCGAACCGTTTCCGGTTGTTAACAGCCTGCAGTGGTAGCTGCCGGGTATGAAGACGAGTTCGGAGAGTATAGAAGGCTTGTGCAGCACTCATTGTAGGTGCGAAAGTCTTCTTGTCGGCCGTTCTAGGCTGACAGCTCAAGCAACTATATCTACTCGGCGTCTTCCGCCGTGTACTCGTGTCCAGTATCGACGAGCGGTGCAGCTCGCTTACTCGCGCATCAATTGCCAACCTGCCTGCGACGCATCCCTTCCACGAAGTCTACCGTCGCCTGACGGCCAGGCAGACCAATTGGATTTCTAGTCAATGGATGACTGAGCGTCCAGGTAAGCTCGTCCGCGTGCGCCCCTCCGCCACGACTGACCAGGAGATTCTGCCACACAGGCGGGAGTGATGTCCAGAACTCGGAGACCTTTGCGACGCTCTCGCCGCTGTCCTCCGCTCAGAAACAGGACTTGACTGCTCTTGACAGCGGTGACTGGCTCGTCTCAGGCTACAAGTTCTTCTGCTCCGCGACCGACTGTGATGTCGCCCTGATGCTCGCAAAGACTGAGACAGGTCAGCTCAGTCTGTTTCTCGCACCCACGAAGCGTACAGTGAGGCTACCGGACGGCGGCCGCGAGCTGTAACGAATGGCGTCCGCTTCCATCGACTGAAGAACAAGATGGGCACCAAAGAGCTGCCTACCGCTGAGCTTGAGCTGAAAGATGTACGCGCGCACATCGTGGGGCCTGTCGATCGTGGCATCGCTACGATTGCTACATTGCTCAACGTCACACGGACTCACAACTTCATCACGGCGTCTTGCTGGCGAAGAGGCATGGCCATTGCGAAGAACTTCGCTCGAGCGCGCACGACTCAATCAGCCTCTGTGGACCTTTCCGATGCATCTTCGCCTGCTGGCCGACATGGAGACGAAGTTTCGCGGGCTCCTGCAGCTGGCATTCTTTACGACTTCGCTACTCAGCTTCGCCGATAATGGTATCCCGCACAATCGCCCGTCTAGATATGCTCCACTGCCAGAACAAGGCGAACAGATGAAGACCGTGCAGCGCGCACTGACTGCCACTGGTAAGGCCGTCATCTGCAAAGTCGCTTGCATATCGCTGCAGGAATGCCAAGAGGCTATCGGCGGTGTTGGCTACATGGACGAGCCTGATGAGCCGGAGCACAATATCTCCCGCCTATACCGGGATACGGCTGCGAACATGACATGGGAGGGGACCACGAATGTGCTGGCAAGTGAAGTGGTCCGCCACCTCTGCAAGGACGACAACCTTACCGTCTTCGCTGCGTGGATTGAGGAGAAGGCCATCGCTGGGCTCACGGACGAAGAATTGAAGAGGGCTTTATCTGCGTCTTGGCAGGTGTTGAAGGGCAGGTTGGCAGCTGGGAAGGATGACCTTGGAATGGTGCTAGCAGAAGGCCGCCAGCTCATGTTCAGCGTGGCTTGGATGGTCAGCGGCGTGTTGTTGGCGCATGACGCTGAGCGGGATCGCGAGCCGGTGGCGCTGGAGCTCGCGCGACGATGGGTGTTGGAGGGACGCGGAGGAGTAGGCGAGTTTGCGCTGCCGGAAGTGGTTCATGCTGGCGGTCGTCTCCATCAGCGAGCACATTCGCGGGAAGTTTTGGAGTGGGATTGTAGGTTGGTTTGGGGCATGAATTTGCCACAGGATGCGGCGAAAGGGTACCGCAAAACCATGGCTAGCAGTGGCGAACCCGAGCGGCTCGTGACAGACTCGTAAGGCAGAGGAGCGTGCTGTATCTTGGGTCGCGCGGACCGGCAGGTGGAGAGGGAGAAACTGTGGTAAACGGCCACCAGTGATGTTTTAAGCGCACCCAAGATCATATCGGTCGTTGTTTTATCTAGATGTTACCGATAACATCGAGAACACCGTGCATGTCACCATCCCGTGTTTGCGTAACCATTTTCTGTTTTGGTTTGCATGCCCCTTCTAAGTGTAACTTGCTCGTCGCTTTCCCTAGGCCGAGCCCTCTGTCACTCCTCAGCGGTTAGTCAAATTTCGTAGTCACCTTCCCGTAGAAATTTTGCCCACATGGAGGAGAGTGAAGATCAGCCTGCCGCTCCTGTCTGCATCCCTCTAAAACCGTGACCTCTCGTAAGCCAACCCGCCACTGCTGACGCGCCTGTGAAAGCACGATCGGGCACAATGCGGGCGTCAGCTGTCGCGTTACACAACCTCTTGGCTGAGGCATACCTGGAACCACTGTAGGAACTCTGAGCGATGTCTTGGTCGCAGACGATAGCGGTGATGCATCATGCCCCGTTGATGCAGGTCGAAATCTCTGAACAAGGGGAAGAGGGTGGGCTGAAGAGATTTCCCAGTCTGGGCCTGTACGGATGTACCAGAACGTTTGACCCTGATCCTCCAGGTTCCGTCTTCATCATCACAGCACTTCTGGTCCTCATCGTGGAGCGCGGCATCGAAAGGGTGTTGCATATGATTCCATTACGGCGGCGCGCTTTGAAGCAGGCGACGAAGTCCTTAAGGCCACACAGGTTACCTTCACCAACGACGACCAAACACATCATGCTCTTTCCTAGCCGGTTGTGTGCCCTTCACGACTCTGCTTGCACCCTGGCCAGCTCCTATCACCGTCACATCATTCCCAGCACTCGTATTCGCCCGACTTGATCCATCCAACAGTCCTGCTGCATTCCCAAATTTCTCCCACATCTCACGATCCGTCTCATCATGCTCAGCATGCGAAGCGGCGGCATCATGCTTGAACAGCCCAAGGATCTCTTGCATGCTGAGCTTGCCGAGCGAGTTGCCAGCGCCTTCAATAGCAGCCTTCGCCAACTCTCGCTTACGCTCTTGCAAAGCCAGAATGCGCTCCTCGACGCTGTTGCTGATCGTGAGGCGGTAGACCTTGACATCGACTGTCTGGTTGAGGCGGTGCACACGATCGATGGCCTGCTCTTCGACGAACGGATTCCAGAAGGGCTCAACGATGACGACGCGGCTGGCTGCGGTGAGATTTAGACCGAGGCTGCCGCATTTTAGCGAGCAGAGCAGTACGCGAATGTTCTTGTCGTTACGGAGAGAGTGCAGAGAAGCTTCGCGGGCATCGTTGCGCATGCCGCCATCGTAGCGAACGTAGCGGATGCCGGCGGTGGCGAGGTGCGGTTCGACGAGGTCAAGCATGGTGGTGAACTGAGAGAAGACAATGGTCTTGTGTTCCCTAGACTCGGTATGCAGGATGCGGAGGAGGCGGCGGATTTTGGTGGAGGGCTTGCGCTCGTCTGTAAGGCGGAGATTGCCGCTGCTACTGTCAGCGTCTGAACCTGACTCTTCGCCCTCGTCTCCATAATCCTGCTTCACGATAGGGTTCCGTCGGTGTGCTCTTGGTGGTGAGTCCTCTTCGTTCTCGTCGTCGCTTGCACTACGCTCCGAGTCGATGGAGTCCAAGCTTTCGCCACCGCCCTCGGCATCCTCATCATCAGTGCCGCCAGCGACACCAAGATCAATGTGCTTAGCCGGACCCTCACCAATCCACTCGCCTTCGCCTTCATCATCGCTGTCGTCCGGCAACTGATGATGCTTCTTGCGCGATGTTTGCACCCGCTTGACCTTGCCCTTGTTCGCCGGCTTGGCGGCACCCACCGCTTGCAGATGCTCCTCGCATTCCGCGCAATGAGCACCACCATCCTTCGCTTCCGCTGGTGACAGCTTGCACTGGCAAATATCGCACTTGCGATTTTCCACACTGACCCCGCCCATCAAGCGTGTCAGATCATCCATGCCATCATCTTGACTGGAATACTTGTCCTCCATCTCTGCCCCCTGCATTTGTGCATTCACCGTCTCCTTATCCTTCGACATGGCGAGCTCAATCAAATGCGGATGATTGCAGGCCTGGCGCAAGCGCAGAAGCAACACGAGAGCCCCGATGTAATCAGCTTTCTGGCCAGCCTTCATCATTTCCTGAAGTCGCTTATCTGCACGGCTCTGCAGGCGGTCGTAGAACTCTTGCTCAGCTTCGTCGAACGAGCACTCAATTGTCAGTACCTCGCGCTTGACGATCCGCATGCCTTGCGATTTGCCGTTTGATTCGTCTGCGTTAATCTTGCCGCTGAAGCTGAGAGCGCCAGATTGCTTCAAGATATCTTTCGTCCTCCGCTTCATGAACGCTTGCAAAAACACTCTAAGCCTTTTCATCGCCAAACCGCCGCGGCCGTTCTTCATCGGCTGGGTGATGTCAGACTTCCATTTCTGCTGCTCGTGATACGGTTTGATGCGTAGGAACCTAATCAGACTCTGCAGCTCGTCGAGATTGTTCTGCATTGGCGTGCCGGTCAAGCACCATCGGTACCAACTCTCCAATGCGTAGCAAGCTTGCGTGCTCTTCGCATTGCGGTTCTTTATACTGTGCGCCTCGTCGAGCATGACGCGGTACCAATGCACGCCCATGCAGCCGATGCGAGTACCTCCAGCAATGTGCATCTGACTGGCACCATGCTCAGAAGTAAGCGTCTGATAAGTAGTAATCACAACGTCGTACTTCTTCAACTCCGCTGCAGACTTCGTCCGGTGGGTCCGTGGTGGATGAGAACACGCATGGCATGCGAACGAGAAACCTTGGTCTTGATCTCATCTTCCCACTGCTTGATGAGGGCGAGTGGCGCAACGACGAGTGTGGATTTGCTGACCTCTTTTCCAGGCAGCTTCTGTTTCGGGAATTCTGGCCTTGCATCGAGCGGAGGGCGTGTGTTGGTGAGCATGAGTGCAACGGATTGCACAGTCTTCCCTAGACCCATGTCGTCCGCCAGAATGCCACCCTTCGGAAGCACGCCGCTCTTCTTGCCTTTGCCGATCTCCTTGTTGATCATCCAAGCCACCCCTTCGACCTGATGGGGCAGCAACTTCACGGCAAGGCCTTCGACAGTGCCGTCTTCTTCCTCTTCGTCTTCATTCCAGCAACTTTCGCAGCAGCCTCCCCTTCGTCCTTAACCTCCAGCCCAGCCAGCTTGTCCGCAAGACTGTTTGCGGCTTTCTCGTTTCCAGCTTCCGCAGCCTTTTTGGCACGCTTCCTCAACCGCGTCCGCGGCTTATCGTCGTCATCGTCGAATGCGCCCTCCAACAGATTCTTGATATTCTCGTTCGCTTGTGTGCTGTCAATATACGCATACGGATCGACATCACCGAATTCGCCGGAATCTGCCCGCACTGCAGCATCTGGATCGAAGCCATCCTCGTCGTCATCGTCCTTTGCAAGGTCTACTGCTGGCTTTTGTGGCTGATACGCCTGGTAGTACGTGCTTGGCCCGACAGATGAGAATTGCGGCCGTGTAGGAATGGTAGACGTTGGCAATGAGTTGACTGGCTTGCGGTATCCGATAAGGCGGGTTGACATATCCAGGTTGAGGACGGCTGACGTCCGGCGCAGACTGAGCCTCCTGGCGCTTCTCGCCTGGCAGATAAAAGCGTGGTCGCTCCCTGGGCTGCACACTCTGGTGCTGCGCCTGCTGGGCGGCTGATGACATATACATACTCGGGGCCGGACGGAAAACTGGCTTCTTCGGGATGAGAGGTTGCTACTCGGCGATTGCTTCTTAAGCGCATTCCGCAGAGGGCTTGCCTTTCCAAACTCCGGCGCCGCTTACAGGCTTAAGACTCGCGAAGTCTTCATCATCATCCTGAGATGGCGGCGACTTCGGGGAGGGCGCCTGCATTTGGCGCTGATGTTGGCCAAAGGCTGGCGTTCCGTCTTCGGTGGCGAAAAATATCGGCCTGAGGATGCACAACTGGGATCGCGGTCCTTGACCATCGCGAATGGACCGCTGCTGTCGTTTACGTCGCTGTCTGTGCCTGACTTGTCGTCTAAGTCCAAATTGGTATCCCTGCCGTAGAAAGTTGGTTTCTGCGGCGAGGAAAGAGTATTGACTGGTCTGAAGCCCGCCTTGCGCGGCCGACCTTCACTGGCGACTTATCACCACGGGGTTCCGCCAGACTTATTTGATTGTGTGCTTGAGCCTTTGACACTGTAGTAATTCATCCCGATAGGCAGCTAAGGTGAGGCTTATCCAAACAGCGCGTCACCTAGGGCAACTGTCTTCTGCCTGAGGCATGAGAATGGACCCCGGCCCTCCACTCGAATCCCCCCCCTCTTCCCATGGCGAATGCTGTATAACGAGATTGCTATCGCGACATCACTTCAAATACACCCACTGGTGGCACAGATGAGGAGTGACCGTTGCGCAACTCTGTGGCCATGCATTTCGAACATCTCACCCACATCTTTCTGTAGTGGTTCAGGATGGACCATGCAGAGGCGCAAGAACTCGAGCGACCATTGACACTGGAGTATTGTATCATGACGGCGTGCCATGAGCGACAATCAGGTCTACCGTATGGTATGCTCAGGAGTCCGAAAACATCGATCCGGCTCGCACAGATTCTGCCCGGGACAGGGAGAAAGGGTGTTGCCATCAATCTCGTAGATGCCTTCGTGACAGGACCCCAGCGCATTCAGTATGATGCGCTCTCCTATACCTGGGGACTCTCGGAAAGGTCAAAAGTATCTCTTGCAACGGACTCCGGCTTCCCGTGACCCCGACGCTGCTCGAGGCTTTACAACGTTTCCGCCACCCCGACAAGATTGTCACGCTCTGGATCGACCAAATATGCATCGATCAGGCGCGCATCAAGGAGCGTAACCAGCAGGTGCAGATGATGGGCACTATCTTCAAGTCGGCTCGCAAGGTTGTGGTGTGGCTCGGTGGAGACTATGATGACAGCCAGGCAGGCATGACCCTGGCACGGCAGCTCCTTGGTCTGGCAGAATCTGCCTTGTGCGACATAGACGCCGCTGCGGTTCCCGGTCTGCCAAAACGAGGCGACCGGAAGTGGAAGGCTCTGGCAGCGGTCCTACGAAGACCATGGTTTTGGCGAACGTGGATCGTACAAGAGGTAGTGCTGAATCCCAACGTGGAGCTAGTCCTTGGCCGTAACACGCTCACTTGGAGGGAGCTAGAGACGGTTGTAGAGGTGCTCGAAGGGCCGCTCGAAGATATTTACGAGCTCGACCAGGCCGTCTCAGCGGCAGAACTGCCCTTCTCTCGCATCAATCGTATCCGGCGAAGGCACAAAGAAATGGTAGTACCAGGGCATGGCTTGATGAGCGAGCATGATCCCGAGCTTCTCGACCTGCTGCTCATGTCTCGCAGTCTGGGAGCAACGGATCCTCGAGACAAGCTCTACGCATTGCTCGGCTTGAGCAAGCACGAAATCAACCCTGATTACGAAAGGTCTGCGGAACACGTGTTTGTCGAATTTGCAACGCACCAGGTTGGCGCCGTTACCAAAGCATTCGCCACTGCTTCAGCCGCCGGTGCTCAGCGCCCTTCGTCGCAAGCGATTGAAGTGCAGAGAGCGTTCATGATGTTCGCTTGCGCTGGAAGGCAGAATCAGCAACTTCACTTACCAAGCTGGGTCCCGGACTGGACAGTAGACCTTCAATCCCGGCCACTCATATTCGGCCTTGGTCTTGATGAGCGCTTCTGCGCCGGAGGCACCGAGCTAGGCACATTTGACTGGGACTTCGACATCGGACTGCAGCTAAGTGGCGTCTTGCTTGACACGGTACAGGCAGTCGGGTCGGTGAAGCTTGACTTCTCAGCCACGGCAGGTCCGTATGAGCTCATTGCCGAGTGGTGGCAAGAAGCTCAACAGATTGCGCTCGGGCGAATCGCACGCTCGCCGGGCAGCACGGCCTACACTGACGCGTTCGAAGCCATGCGACGCAGACTGAAGCTTTGCAGGCATGGCTACTATCTTGGCGAGCCCACGCGAAAGCGACGACGGAGTCTGCTTGATGAAGACGATTTTGACGAAGCTGCTGCACATAGCGCAAGCCAGACGCTCACACTCGGCCCAACGCGAGGCAGAGTCATGTTTGCTTCGACTGTCGGCTATCTCGGATTGGCTCCTCGCGGGACACTGCAGGGTGATGTGATATTCGTGGTCAGAGGAGCAGCCGTACCGTACATCATGAGGCCTCAAGGAAGGTATTTCGAGCTGATTGGGGAGGCATATTGTCAGGGAGTGATGGGCGGAGAGGCCTTGGATATGGCGGGCTTGATGGCGCAAGATATCGTGATCCGATAGCTTCTACATGTGTCTCAGATTTAACAATCAAGAGTTCATGCACGCAAATGCGCTCAGGTACGGAACTTTCGAAATGTCATCTCAAGAGTCCGTCTCGCACATCATTTGCTCTTGACCTCCTTCGTACTGCACGCCCGCTATTATTCTGAATGTCTGGCTGACATTGCAGTCTTCCCTGCCTCGCGAAAGGCTTCTTCTGGTAGAGCCACACAAGGTTTTAAAACTGATGTCGAGGGCGATCACCATGTCGAATTTCAATCAACATAATCCGTTCCGCATATGCCTCGCACATACACACCCTTGCGCCTTCGCCCCTTCCCCAAAACAGCCTCTGCTTTCTCCATCATTGTCGCGCTGTCGTCAATCCTATGTGAGCATCCCATGGCTTTTGTTCTCCCCGCGTCCAATTTATCTTTCCTGTCGCCATCTTTGCCATCACAGACTCGACATCTTCGACTTGAGTCTCCGCGCTATGCTGCCAATATATCGCCATTGAGCGTGTTTCGGAGCTTCATTACTGTCGTAACCCATCGAGGGCTTTGCAGCTAGCGCAGGCGAACCCATGCATCCCTCATTGTGTCCAGGTCTTGCATTAGCATCATACCTTGGCCCAGGCGGTGTGCTACCCGCAGTCACCTCCGCCAAACGCAATGACCTCGTCGTCGGCGTTCATGCTTTGTCGCCATGACACCCGCCACTCGCCACGGGAAGTCTACTTCGCGCCGCATCCAAGGTCCTACTTCAGCTTCGGCCACGACAACACCGGCCCTGTTTCTTCTGGCCTGTGTCTCCATCGGCAGTCTTGGTCTTGACATCATCCCAATCGTTCACGTCAGCGCACGCCCGCCTGCGATTTCAGGACGCACATTTCCCGCTTCCAGTGAGTCTCAGAATCTTGTCGCAAGCATCCTTTGCTGCTTTCGCCTTGTTTGCCCACATAGCAGATTTCTCGTGGTCGCGCAGTAGACCTTCCAGCCTCATGTGCATCTTCTGCGTGCTCTCCCTAATATCATTCGTCAATTCTTGGCCACATTTCTCCATGTCCCACTCTTTGATATTGCGACGACCATACTGTCCCATGCCAAGCAAGCGCAGACGAATGATCTCGAAGTACTCAGAGATCTTATCGTCGTTCAGAGTGGTCGTTGCCCATGTTGTGAGCGCTCTGGACGTCGTGGACGGGCTGCAGAGCTGATCAAGATAAAAATCATTTTGCTCCGTCCAGTCCCTTATAATCATCTCAGCGTCTGTAGCGGTCCTGTCAGGGACGAACAGCGGGGAGCAGCCTTTCTTCGGCGGGATTCGACTGCTCCTGATAAGCTCATTTGGTGCGCTGGTCAGGTCGAAGGGATCGGTGGACAGCTCGTTGATCTTTGAAGAAAACTTGAGCGCGCCCTCAAGATCTTTGCTCCCCCGAACATCGTTGCCAAAGCGAATCTTCTGGTTTGAAGCAGGGACGGCGGACTCATTGTTGTTCTCGTGAACCTCACTGCCACGCTTAACACCGCTTACGAGCGCACACTGGCAGGCGTTTTGAAGCTTTGGTTTCTGGTCGAGGTGTTGCGGGATGATCTAGCGTCACGCTGATTGAGGGGCGCATGCATTTTTCGTGGAGCATGGGTCTGCCGCTCTCCCAGCGGGTTTGTAGCCTGCGGGCGAGGCAATGACAATCCATTAGGCGGTGCATGGAAAGCGGAAGGAGGCAGGGAAGAAGCGCTGGTTTGCGCAGTCGGTGCAGTCGGTGTGCGCGAGGCGACGGCTGGATTAGAACTCGCTGAAGTCCGCTGTGTGTTGGCGAAGCAAAGTCCGGCATGACCGGCGTGTGGGTCGCGGACTGGGAGCGCGGAGGATCTGTCTCCGGTGCCGACTGCGTGGTGCTGCTAGAAGCCAGGCAGGAGCTCGGAGTTCTTATCTGCTGGGCTGCTTTCCATGGCTGCTGATAAGGCGCTAACGTCGGGGTTGTTGCATAGCGATGAACTTCTAGGGCCACTTCCTGCCTGTGGAAAGCCTGCTGCGGGTTGTTTGCTGCGTTTGTTCTAGGTCCAGGTTGCGCTGATGAGATGGAGGAGGCGTCGGGGGCATGCGGCGCAGGAGGGACGATTGGAGCCTTCGGGCTCGTCGTTGTCGGAGCCGGAGGACTCAGTTGCTGCGTTTCAGCCAAGACGACAGCCTGTCCAGCGAGGCACGAAGTCGCAGCTGTCGAAGTCGCAGCTGCAGCGGCGGACGCCGGACCTTGCCCGCCGAAGTTTGCAGACCTGACAGTGGTCGAAGCGCTGTATAAAGTACTATCAAAGCCCGCCGATTGAAGCTGCGTCACACTTGGAGGAGGAGACGATGCAGTCGACGGCTTCTCGGCAACGGCTAGCATCGTTCCAGAAGCGCTAGTCGCTGACGTCTTGGGCGCAGGAGGCTGACTGACAGTCGCCAGAGGGGCAGGAGGAACAGCGGTGGCAGTGGCGGCTGGCCGTGGGATGTTTTGCGCTGGTGCGGGAACGGGACCGGCAGCATGGAAAAGTCCAGGGTGGAAGCTAGCAGCCTTCGGAGGAGCGAGAGCTGTGTACACCACAGCTGGAGGAGCGTCATCCATCACCGTATCGTCTTCGACATCGGCGGAATGGCTGTCAACGTCCATACTGTCCGTAGTCATGCTGCTCTCCCATTGAACACCTGTTGACTGCGTAGACCCGGTGTGCTGATATTCAGCTGGTCCAGTAGCCTCGTACTCCATCTCACTTACAAACCCGTCACCAGTAGGCTGACATGACGGCGAGTGGACGGAAGCAGATCCGGTCACAATCTTAGCTCGACATCCCACCGTGAGTGCAGCCAAGCTTTGTACCAGAAGATCTGTTCCCAAGATGAGGCTATCATCAACCTCCATTTCGTCGCCAGCCGATCCGTAGCCACTGTCCACATCACTCATCACAACGTCATCATCGTCACTAGACACATCGTCCAGACAACCATCTCCCATATTGCTGTCTACATCTTCCAGCATGTCCACCTCCGGTCTGCTGTTTCGAGGCACCAGCAACCTTGCCGGCACATGAGAGCTCGCCCGGCGCTGGGACCGCTTCAAACGGAGGAAGCATTGGTGCGCTTTCTTCACACCCCGGCGCAAAGCCTTCCGCACGTCGCGAAGCTTGCTTTCCTTACAAAGGAAGCGATGAAGGTGAGTTTGGCTTCCCGCGACAGTCTCCATGCTGTCGACAACGTTCGCACTCTGGTGCTCCGGCTCCGGAGTGGCAGCATCTTTACTGCAAGGTGGAGAAAGCTCATCACGCGCACCATGCCCATCGACCAAGACCACAGGCTTGATATCGCCGTCGGGCGTCTCACGCTCACTCTCCGGCCAACGCGCAATGCTCTTGGGCTCCGGAGAAGGAGGTGACGGTGAGACGACCGCCGGCAATCGCGGCGGAGAGGAGACAAGTCGCGGCGGAGAGGAGACGACACGCGGCGAGAGCTGCAGGGCTATGAGGTCTGAACGCGCCGGCGGAGGACAGGGTGCACTCTGCGGCATCTCCGCAGGGTCATCGTGGGCGCGTGGGGCGGCGGTGGCGGCGGTGGTGATATCGGCCGCTGGCCACTCGCCGGGGATCGTGCCAGGGGCGGAAAGGGGTAGAATGCGCTCGGTGAGGTCCAGTTTGAAGGTGATGGCCTGATAGAGGCTCTTGATCATGGTGAAAAAGTTCATGTTGAAGGTTGTTCGATTGTTTTGGTGCCTGGGATAATTTGATACCCTTGGTGAGGTGTAGCAAGTAAAAAGTTCTATTGCTGTTTGATAAGTGTGTGCAAAAGAGAAAAGAAAGCTGGTGCGTGTGAGGATGGATTGAGAAGGGTGTATAGAGAATGTGTGGCTGGGAAAGGCCTGTGGATTTCGAGTGAGGAAAGAGCGACCCAGTGTATGCAACACTCACTCACCCAATCAAATCGACTTTCAATGGCATCTGGGACAATAGGGTGTGAGCTCTGAACAGAATAATGCAGACAGTCCCAACCAGAGCAATGCCTCAACCTGTCGACAGTGTGAGTCTCGACGTGGCTCTCTGCAGTGGCGACATGGCGAAGCGATCCTCGGTTCAGAGCATCCACAAGAAGGTATTGCGGGGTCCCCCTGGTGTGTTTGTTCCCTCTGTTAGGCTGGGCACAATCTGAATCGATTTGCTGTCACTGGGACCAGTCATTCTTTCACCCCTCGGCTTTTCCCGCCAAGGCATTGCGGCGGCAAGAAGTCGACCGTCGATAGCGACACAAGAAGCGCCTTATTGCCGAAGGTTGTTTTGGAAGCCTCCTGGACATCAGCACCACTCTGCCGTTCTATGTTGGCTTTTGGTTACCATGTGCATGTCTTCAGCCTATGGTTCAACGCCAAGTTTAAAATGTTGGTCGCGCGGTCCACTGAACGGCGGATCATGGGATTCTGAGGGCCATGGTCGTCTTGCAGCAGCAAGATCATTTCTCTGCCACGAGCTTGGGATCCGTATCACGGGACATTGTCGCTGCCCAAGAGTGGCACTGATCGAAGAGCTACTTCCGCTTCTCGAGAGACACGGATGCTCGTCTAGCGGGACCCACGCGGCTCCGGAAGCGATACTACCTTGACCCGGTATGGCCATTCGGTACGTTGAGTCAGGAAAGCCTTACAGCATAGAAAAAGCAGACGCGATGGGAAACAAGGGGTTGAAGTGAAGTTCACTTGGAGTGCCTGAGGCTCGCCACCATATCACTTCTGAAACGCGGCCGAGAGTGGGCTAGAGCTAGCCTTGTATAGAGTGCGTGGGGGCCAGCTGAACGACGGCGAGAGTTCCCAATTGAACTCGACTGATCCTACCTTCTCCCCCTAAAGGGCACCACACGCCCTCGCAACCACCAGCACCAGGATCAGTACACGACATCTGCCGGCCAGACCCACACTCGTTTGACTACCGGTATACACATCCAGCAGCCTTGCCCTTGGATCTTCTAGCGATACGCCTACCATGATCAACCCCTTCGATCGCAAAGCCAAGACGGCGCCCTCTTCCTACCCTCGCCTCCTCTTCCATGGCATCCGTACCGCGCAGCTCGTGTCCAGCCTGATCGTGGGCGCGATCATGACTTTCTTCATCTGGCACCTGACCCACGACCACTGGAGTACGCCGTGGACCTTCATCTGGGTAAGACCCGCAGCTGTGTCGCGCCAGCAGAGTCTCCGCTAACAGCGCTCCCAGTTGACTGCTGCTTCCCTCTTCTCTATTGCCGCACTGTGCTTCACGATCATATTACACTGCTGCATTGGCCTGAACCCGCGCTTGAACGTTGCGCTGAACGGCTTCTTGACACTGCTCTGGACGCTGGGTTGGAGTCTACTGACGTGGTATACTTCAAAGACGCTGGCAAACGTGTGCGACAAAGAGCACTGGGATGCCGACACGGGGATCATGGTGTGCAGAATCTACAAGACTCTCTTCACCTTCACCCTCCTGGGCTTGTAAGTCCACTCTTTAGCCTCAGCTATTACTCCTGCTAATACAATCTCCAGTCTTTCCACCGTCTCAGCCCTCTGTCTGGACATCTGGGTGCGCCGACAGCAAACCCGCCGCGGTGGATATCGCCTCCATGACCTCGACTCGAAGCCAAGGCCTAAAGCCACGTACGGCCCTTTCAGCGATGCTGCGGGCCTGCACAACGAGCCTCGCGAGAGCATGGCTTGGGAAGAGCCACGGCGGTCGATGGGTCCGTATGCTGAGCAGAGCGACAAAGCGCCCATGCAGAACGGATACGCTGTGCCGGACCAGCAATTTAGCTATGATACTGGCTATCATGGAGGCCACCAGGAGCGGCCTTATGGCTCGTAACCGTGCTCTCTTCGCTTCACGATTTTGGAATGAAAGACGGTATGTTTTATGAGCATGGAGTACTGGGTCGGATGTTCTGATACGTCTACACGATTTGTAATGCATCTAAGCCATGCTCTACATCTACCTCTATCGCGTCAATCCATCTTCACCTAATTTGGCATCTCAAGCATCTCGGGCACCTCGAAGATCGACTTGCCGGTCGGTTTGCCGCGCCCAGCGAAACCCCAGCGGATCTGATTCGGCATTTGCACCTGCTGATGTAGCTCGTCCGCCCACGCGAACACCAAGCCTGGGTTCTTCTGAAAGCCGCGGCCAACGGTGACCATGTCCAAACCATCCTTCTCCAGCAGCTCGTTCGCGAGGTGAGCGTTCTCGATTGCTCCCACGGAGCCCACGAGCAGCTTGTCGCCGACAGCCTTCTTGACATCGATAGCGAACGGCGCCTGGTATGCGGGTTTGGTGTGCGGGTGTTGTAGGGGATGGTTGCCACCGGACGAGACGTCAAGCATGTCCACGCCACGCTCAGCAAGCAGAGGAGCGAGACGGACGGTGTCTTTGCTAGTCCACGACTCCGGGATCCGGCTCTTGTCGACCTCCTCCAGCCAATCAGTGGCGCTCACGCGTAGGAACAGTGGCATATCTTTCGGGATGGTGGCGCGGGTCTCCTCGACGATCTCAAGGGTAAGGCGGGTACGGTTTTCAAAGCTGCCGCCGTACTGGTCTTTGCGCTGATTTGACACCGGGCTCAAGAATTCGTGGAGCAAGTAGCCGTGGGCATTGTGGATCTCAATGGCGTCGAAGCCGGCCTTGAGTGCGCGCTTGACGGAGTCGTTGAAAGCTTTCTTCAGATCTTGGATATCTTGCAGCGTCATCTCTCTCGGCTTGGCGTGGTCCTCGTTCCATGGGATGGCGGAGGGAGCGTACACATCATCTGGCCAGCCGTTGAGATCCTTGCCAGCAACGGCACCGGAGCTGAGCCAAGGCGCGACGGTGCTGGCTTTGCGACCGGCGTGGCCGAGCTGAATCATGATCTTCTGGTTTTGCGAGTGCGCGAAGTCGACAACTTTCTTCAAATTCTCGATCTGGGAGTCCTTCCAGAGTCCGACGTCTTCAGGGGTGATGCGGCCGTTGGGCGTGACAGCGGTGGCTTCGACACAGGCAAGGCCTGGGCCGCGTTGAATGATGCCGCCCATCTAGTCGATCAGGTTAGAGATGCGGATGCTGATGCTGTTCTCGTTCAGGAACACTTACATGGGTGATGTGCCACATCGTGTAGTGCCCATCCTCAGCACTGTACTGGCACAGCGGCGAAAGCATGATACGGTTCTGCATCGTCATACCACGGATCTTGAGAGGCTTGAAAAGCTTTGGGACGCTCTTTTGGCCCTCGACGATCAACGCACTTCCGGCCGGTGGTTGCTGAAGAGGCGTGAAGTATCCGCGTTCTTCATGGCCTGGCGCGTCGCGATTGACATTGTGGCCCTCCTCTTCGGGCTTGTGGTGGATGTTGTGGTGTGAAGTCATGGCTCCTCGGTGTTAGCTGACTATACCGTTGCGTTGTCAAGGATATGAGCAGCGTGGCGCTTGGCGTATGTGTGCAAATGATATGCTCGTTGGCGAGTAGCATTAAGGCCGATATCTTGTCGAACAATGACGCCATCGCGTGCTGGCGTCCGATTCTTAACTCCGCGTTGTATCCGCACCTGTTTTGCCGGCGCATGCTGACAAAACAATCAGGCATGAGCTTCCAAACGGCCTCCATCTTCGGCAATAAGCCATTAAAAGTGGCGTCAGACATTGCTGCTGTGACCTGGAGTGCGATGGCCTTGGCGTGAACGGTCAACTCCACAGGATGGCTGTTGCCGAGGAGCATGCTCGGGCCGCTGAACGACGAGGTCGGAGAACAATCGTTCGGAAAGAGCAGGACGGTGATTGAGTGAAACACAACGATGCTTTGGCGTCTCATTCGACACGCAAGTGGCGAGAGTACTCAAAGCTCTTGCTCTAACCGACCCTAGACCAACCCCGCACACAGCTGTTGGACTACTTACAGATCATGAGAATGAACAGCGAGGACCTTGAGACGTTCAACGCCATTTTTGGGAGTGTATTGTTTTCCCACGGACAGAGGTACTGCTCTACAATATGTCAACGCCGCACCAAGCCCCAAAGGTCGACGTGGCCAACCTGTTCTCGCTCGCCGGCAAGACAGCCATTGTCACCGGCGGCACTGGTGGTCTCGGATCTGCCATGACCATGGCTCTGGCATCTGGTGGTGCCGACATCGTCTCCATCGAGCTACCAAAGGATCCGGGCAGTGCTGATATCAAGAGGAATGTCGAGAGCACCGGCCGCAAGATCCGACAGTACGAAAGCGATATTCGTGACCCAAAGCAATTGCGAGCCGTGTACGAACGCATCTGGGGTGATGGCATCAAAGCCGATATTTTGCTGAATTGCGCCGGCGTTCAGAGACGCAACGAGGCGGTCGACTTCACGGATGAGGAGATTGAGCTGGTTCTCGATGTCAACCTTAAGGCCATCTTGATCTCTTGTCAAGAATTCGCAAAGCCACTGTTGAAAGAAGGTAGACCTGGTAAGATCATCAACATAGCCAGCATCATCAGCTTCATTGGCGGCAAGAACATCACACCCTATGCTGCTTCAAAGGGCGGTGTCCTGCAACTCACCAAGGCCTTCAGCAACGAGTGGGCAGAGAAAGGCATTCAATGCAACAGCATCCATCCTGGGTAAGCTTCAGCCTTCTTCCCGTGGACGAACATTGCTCATTTTTACAGATACTTCAAGACTCCCATGACCATGCAGTACTCGACAGATCCAAAATACAAAGACTTCAACAATTACGTCCTCTCCCGCACGCCTGCCAAGCGATGGGGTAACCCAGAGGATTTGCAAGGCGCGGTGATCTTCCTTGCGAGTAAGGCCAGCGATTATATTAGCGGCACGAGCATCGTGGTCGATGGAGGTTGGCTTGGCATGTAGGCTGCTTGGGCGACTGTGTACAGCGTTGCTTCATTAGGTACCGAAATCGTTTATTCTCATAAGCACACCGCAGGCAAGCTGCAGAGTCAAAGTACGGCCGCGGATAATTTTGACTTTCGGACAACGGGCTCTGCCAGTCCGGGTTGAATGCGATGTGGCGTTGGAGACCGACAAACGCCCGCCTGGTGATGTTGCACAAAGCTGCCACGCTGGTCCTTAGAATCTTCAGTTTTTCCTACCAGTCATGGCTGAATGTGTATGACCATCTTCGAAAGTCGCTCATGGCGAACGAAGTAACGAACGCCGGAGCATGTGTGCGCGTCCAACGATATGCGGAAGCACTGTCGACGAGAATGGAGACGAGCGGCCCAACCGATCCATTTCCCATGTTGCAGTTTCCTCGGAAGTGGAGCCAGCGTCTCGTTGTTTCCAAGGTTCGGGCAAGGATGTGCTGATAAGGAGCAGTGCTCCGCTCGATCCGGCCAGAGACGCTCCTCGTGCTATTCTTTCGGCGGCGTTTCTACGGTGTCGTTTGCCCACACCTCCAACATCTACGAGGACTTCGATATCACCACCCTCAGGTCGCGTGGTCTGCGTTGGCGGCTGAAAGTCAAGCAGCCGGCGGGCTTGAGGGTGCTGGGTGGTGATTAGTCCTACTTGACTCGACCATTAGCGTGATATCAATGCAGGAACCCGCCCTTGCCGACAGCCAACCGGTCTCCCGGCGCAGGCGATCAACTTTCTTCGACATCCTGGCGGCCCCGGATATTTCAACGTGCTGTCTCCATCACACATCCTGAACAGCGAGTGCATGGCAGCGCAGCCCGCACGGGAGAGTGTCGTAGAGGAATCGCAATATATGGCCTGTCCGCGCCCGAGGTCAGTGCGATCTACTCCTCAGTTGTTTGCTCACAGCGCCTTTCCTTTGCGCATTCCCTGCCATTCGCTTTTCTGTGTGTTTTACTTCGCAGTCGTACCCATGCGCTTCGACCTTTCGCTCGTTTCTTCCTGTTTGGCGGTGCGCAAGCTGCAAATATCGCTCGTCCATACATAAACTCGAAGCGTCAATATTGCAGCACCATGGGAAGATCAAGCTTCATCGACATGCCCAGGCAAGGCGGCTACAAGAGGAAAAAGCAGCTTTCATTGCACATCTCTCTGCTCGGGTATCTCTACACTCATCGCACGTCTCCACATCGGCGACGCTATCTGCACATAAGACGTTGTAATACACAAGCTCCAACGCACATCCAAATTCGAGTCTCAACTCCGCATGTAGCATCCACATCCGCACGCATATCTCAGAATATGTTCTCCGGCCCACGCTCCCAGCTATCCGTCCTCCCATTCCCACCATTAGCCCTGAACCCCGGCTGCGGCGGCAGATGGTGCATATCCTCTGGACTCTGACCTCGAGGTGTGCCGAGGACAGCGTCACCACTCGCGTAGACTGAGCTCGGCACGCCGACACTGGGTGCGGGCATGCTTTCCACCGCTGCGCGCTCGCGCATGACGTTGAGCGGAGGCATTGGCTCGGCGAGTGGCGTCATGCTGGGCCGCCTCCAATCATCGGAGTAGACTGAGCTGGCGTATGTCCCGCGATTGAGGGGAGGAGGTGATATCGAGGTGCTGCGCGCGCCTTCCGGATCCGAAGGAGTGAGTTGGTCAGCGTCGTATGAGCTGATGATGTCGTCGTAGCCCGTCGTATGCCGCGGGTCAATGGGTGCGGTTGCCGAGCGCTGAGGAGCAGTGAGAGAGAAGTAGGAGTCAGTGGCGTTGGCGGGCTTGGCAACTGTGAGGCTGCGCTTCGGCGGCTGTAGGCCTGACGTCGAAGAGGGAGGCGGAGGTGTGGGAGTGGCAGCGAATATCGAGGGGTTGAAGGCTTTGTACGAGCCGCCCTCCGATGAAACGGGTGTGGCGCTCTTGTATGGCGGGATTTGCGGTTGCATCTCGTAGCTGTTCTCCGAAGATGCAGAATCTGGTTCCGCCACGGGCGCAAAAGGCTGATTGAAGAAAGAAGCATGCGAAGGTCGCCGAGGCGCGGTCATGGGTCGGCTGAAGGAGTTCTGTTGGCTGTGTAAACTGCCGTACATCGCCCTGCTGGAGGAGGATGCTGGGCTGGCTTGTCGGTTGATCTGCGGCTGAAAGCTGTGGGGCGTGTTCTGCCGTGGAGGCTGGCCACTCAACGGGCCATAAGGATCCTGCGGTCCTGGTGTGCCCGTACGCGGGTCCGTGTCGAAGCTGAAGCCAGTGTTCGACCGCACTGGAAATTGCTGACCAGGCAGTGCTCGATGGCCGTTGGCCGGCGAGTAAGGTCGCTGCTCAGAGCCATTTGTGTCTATCCTCGATACAGCAGACATCGACGTTTGCGAATCCATCCTCGAGAGAGGTGTGAAGCTCCTTTGCATGTTTTGAGTGCTCTGCGTCATCGTTCTGCCCAGCAAAGGTCGCCGGGATGTCGCCTCGGACGCCTGTCGGCTGAACGCAGGCGGAGGCATGCTCGGACCTGGGCTGTTCCTACCACCGTCCGCCATATGTCCAGCATAGCCAGCGTTTGCAAGCAGCGGCGCATCGCTCTCGTAGCTCGCTTGTGAGTATGCGGAGGACTGCGTCATCATTCGACTCGGCATTGGCGGTCGCTCATCGTCTAGATATGGCAAAGTCGGCCGCCTTTGCATCTGCGAGTTCTCACCATTCTGCGTCGGCGGCCGGCTCTCGTATCTTGGCAGCGAAGCCACCGTAGCGCTGGTATCTCGCCTCTCCAGCCTGGATTGCTGAGGCTCATCATCCTTGCTCACTTCCGGACTTTCGAGCTGTGGCAATGTAGGCTGGCGTACAATACTCGGAGCCGAAGGCTTCGAAGTCAGTGGACCCGGCTCACCCGTCTTCTTCCTCTTCAGCTCTGCCTTCTCTTCTAGAGCCCGTCTCTTCCGCTCATCCTCTTCCATCGCCGCCTTGATCTTGTGCTCCACGATCTTGAACAGCCTACTGTCAATTTTCCTTCTGCAGTAAACGCTCAGTCTACCATCTTTCTGTGGGATGTAGTGCCACAGGAAAGTCAAATAGAGCAGCAACGCCGCAATGAGCGACAGCGCGCTGAACACCCAGATGACTAGGGTGAATGCCATGGAGAACAGGATTATAGTCTGCCGCTGCTGATGGTTGGCCAGTAACTGCACGTTCTGAAAGAATCGTATGATCGCGTTCCCTTGCTTGCTCTCACCATTGATCAGATCCGCGTTCATGGCCGCATACAGAGTCATCGCATTGACAGCCTGTCTCGGTCCTTCGGCCAAGATGATCCTGATGGCGCCATCGAACGCAAAGTAGACAAAGAAGGCAATGTAATCGACACCCTTCTTGCTCTTCGTCAGCTCCGTGAAAACCAGAAAGCGTCTCCAGCCTTTCGCTCTCATGCTCTGCAAGCTGACAGCCAGCGGATCCATGTAACTCTCCGCCACCCCTCCACGCCTAATGACTCGGATGGCGCGGAAAAATTCGTAGAAGCACAACGCCCAGGAGAGCAGGATACACACTGCGAAGATCCACTTAGAATACTTTATGGGCACCTTCGGCTTGACCTGACTGCTCCACTTGTCGAAGACCAGTAGATTGACGGCGGTGAATGTGTCAACGGCGTAAACAGCCACGCCTACAAAGGCCATGGCCCACAGCCAGATGTATGCCAGTAGAGTCCATGCTGATTTTGACTTGAAATCTGATAGGGTGATAAACTCCCATCTCTGGGCTTCCTCCGGCGGGCTCTTGTCGCGCTCTCCCCCGCAGGGCATGGTGCTTGCTGAAGTTCGCGAAAGAGAAGCTGATATTAGTTGATACAAATATGCCCGCTCAGTCCAGCTGAGGAGCGGGCGTGATGTTCCTTCACTGCAGCCGAGGTCTCTAGCAAAGCTCCAAGTGTTCGCGTAGGACACGTCCGAGGGTATCCAATATGCGGGACTACTCAATCCCAAGCAAACGAGTGTGCGCTCCGATGCCTGTCCAGCAGTATATCGGTCGATCTGACCTCCTCCTCAATCGCCAAATAAGGAAAAAGGCCGTCAGAAAATGATCATCAAAGAATGTCTGCGATATTGCTCAGAGTGAGTGGTGGGACTGGAATGCCTCCCTCCCTCGCGTTGCAGTCAGTGTGCTGTGGCCGCGGTTTGTGTGAGTCGCAGGACAATGACAGTTCGGACCTGCCAATTCATTCAAGCCACAATAACACCCGCCGTTGTCTAGGGAGTCCAATCGTCATATGTGAATGATGTCCTTCAGACAAAGAGCGCCGAGGGCTTATGTGTACTGAGGTTCGCCAAAGCGTCTGGGAAGGAGCGAGAGGGTGCGTGGAGCGAATGCGGTAGGAACGAATGGGTAGTCGCGCGTGTCAGCGTGCGCCGGGCGTGAAGATGCTGTGTTTGTGTCTGTAGCAAAAGTACGGCAATGCGCTTGGCCTCTCAGTTGCGCCTGTGACACTCAGGCCGTGCCACCTCGCCGGCGCATCGTCAACCTGAAGCAGCCCCTGCCATGCCAGTGACCGTTTGTTTCATCTCGCTCGGCGCCTCCCCGTGCGCTAAGCGCGTGCAAGGGCCAAGCTGCTGTGACAGCCAATCAGCAGGGGTTTCCCCGCGTGCGATACCCCTTCCTCATTCTATATCGCGCAATTCTCCGAGGGAACGCTTCTATACACGCGATTCGATGCAGGTGCCTCGGAAAACCAATCATTGCCGCACGGCAAAGAGCGCCGTCATTGGAGGAGAATGTGGCCTGGTTCACCATCGTGGACAAGTGGAGCACCGTCACAAATCACCACTGACTACGACTGCGCACCCTTTCTAAACTGCGGACTACTCTCCCCCTTCTCAATCCTCTCCTTTTCCTCCTTCACAAAAGCCGGCGCCTCCTCTTCAATACTCCCTTTAACCGGCTTCCACCCCAAGACCTTCTTCGCCCTCTCCGCCTTACCTCTAGAATTGAAGCCCCAACTGACCGCCTCGAACCCTGCCTGCTCAAGTGCCTTGTTCTTCGACAGTCCCTTCTTCTCCAGGCTCCCTTGCACAACACCCTGCTTCTCTGCCTCTCTTGCAATGCGTTCAGCGAGATCAGCCCAGACATGCTCGCCATTTTCGGCAAGTAGGTAGCCCTTTTCGCCCCAGAGTTCTGGATCCTTGTTTCCGGAGACCGCAGCCTCGACCAACAGACGAAACATTTGCGAGAGATCCGCGACGTGGACGCTGTTCCAGCGAGCTTTGCCGGCGCCGACGACGGGGATGTATTTTCCGGTCAGGATCAATTTAGTGAGCTCGTAGGCTTGGCGGCCGCGGCCGGAGACGGGGCCTCTGCCTTTCCCTGGAAAGCGAGTCAGTAGATGCTCAACTTTGCGTCTGCGCACATACCCACCATAGATGGTTGGCGGGCAGACAATGACAGTCTTCAACACGTCCGCATGCTTCAATCCGGCTTCTAGAACGATCTTGTCGACGTTGCGATGGAAGGCGCTGTCCGGTAAATTCGTGAGATCTTCAACACCGTTCCAGTCGTTATACTCCTTATCCGAATGCTCACCGAGCCGGTCGTTCTCGGAGTCTTCGAAAGTCAAGATCCCAGTACCGCCGGTGTGGAGATAATAGCCGGGACGTTCTTTACTGTGGCCCTCTACTAAGCCAGCGATGAGCGCCTTGGCCGACCCTTCATGATCGGAAGCGTCCGCGGCATCTACAGGCAATTTAGCATGCAACTTCGGCATCTCGCAGGTTGAAAGTCATACGCAGTACAACATCAGCTTTCTTCGCCTCCTCTTTCAATAGCTCCGAATTATCAAGCCCACCTAGCGCAATCCTGACAGACGGGTATGCTTCTCTGACTTTGGCGGCCTTGTCTTCGGTTCGTACTAAAGCAACATACTCGTAATCGGGATGATGGGAGTACAGCTCCTGCAGAGCATCTCCCGCGATGTAGCCTGTCACGCCTGTGCTGTCACAAAGTCAGCCTCGTGGTGCGGATGCATGATCTACAGGATCGACGTACAGGAAGATCTTTGGCGCCATTCTATTCGATACTTCCAATCCGAGGGCTCAGGCCTTCACGTCACCCGGTGGAATGCCTGTGACTTGGTATGCTATCTCGCAACTTGTCTTCGCTTTCGGTCGTTACATTCTGTGTCAATACCTCTTTGCTTGAGAACCTTGCAACTCGCATATGTCGTCACAATACGTGCGAGTTCCACAAGAAGTCGGCGTCCACATCGGCCTGGTGTCGGCATGTGGGGCTGAAGCTTGAGGTTGGCGATGACGCCATGTGCAGCCTTTCGAGAATGTTGACTGCAACAATATCGCTACGGCTCAGCTACATTGGTTGGGGATGAAGCAGCGTGAAATGCGGAGTCCTGATGTCTGTGAAGAGACTTTCTAGTAAATCCATAACCTCGAGACACAAATCTTCACATGACTCTTGATCTTAATCACCACGAGCGAGTCGATTCCAGCAACATTTGCGGCAGCGAGACAGCGTGCTCATGGAGAACTAAAGAATGGAAATATGGCCTCCGCAGTGTTCTTTCACTAGCGTTTCAGGCCTGCCACTCGCGTGATTGTTTGCCAGAAGCCTCATGAGGGGTCGCTTTGGTTGCCAACAGTCCAGGACGATGTCGATTCAAGATGAGTCTCGCTTATACACGCAGATGGAATTGGCTGGAAGCTGAAGCAAAGCAGATGCCGCTTCTGTGGAGGGTGTTTAATGAAGGGCCTCGTTGTGACAATGTCTCCAGCTGTGTGTGACATCGTTCCAAATTCCTTCAGGACGGTACGAACCCTCACACATAACGAAGCCTCAGATCGCCTTGTAGAGATAAGGTCAAAGCGCTGCAGCAGAGCCGCCAGTCCTTCGCGCACCCACTTCGTTCGCCAAGGGCAGGTCATGCTGCTGTTCGGCAGCTGCCGAAGATCACCATCAGGCTGCAGGTGATGAATCCGCGGATGTAAGTCGGTCGCAGCTATGTGAACCCGGAAAGAACGGGATGCCACTAGGAGCTCTCCAGGCATCACTCGCCGGGTATGTCATAGACAATGATTCTACTGGCCAAAGAACAAAAACGGAGATGCCCTCCAGTTCCTGAAACTCACTTTATATTCCGCCTGAGTAAGCGTCCACTTTCGTAGGTTTCCCCTTCTGTGAAGGTGATCCACATAAACTCGTGGCCCTGTTTTAAGAGGGCGCTCGAAGCAGTCGAGGTGGAGGACAAGGTAGCAACCGAGCTTCAATTTGAACGCGCACCGTAGCACCAGAGTCGGTAATCCATCGTCTTTTGCGTCGATACTGATTGCTTCCAACAAGAATGCACACACGGAAGTTCCCCTGCAATCAGCGGCCAAGACTTCCCATGCGCGCGGCTGTGGCTTGATCAAGCACATTTAAGCAGCGAGCGTGCGTTTAATAACAGGCCTTTTACAGTACCGCTTTAAGCCCTAATAGGGCCACGCAACGCACGGGACCTAGGGTCGAGAACAGGAAAAGTAGAACCCTTGCCGACGTCTATCACTCCTTCGCGGCCGCACACGAATCATGTTCTTGTCTCTCCTTTAAGCTTCGAAGATATCCCTCTTCTTCTTGCAATTACCGTGGGAGCTTTTGTTGTTGGGTCCCGTGCCCGGCCTCTCCTTGCTGTACGCCGCTAATGAAGGGAGCCTGAGAGGCAGCTTTCTGTTACGGCCTCTTTCTCGCGCACAATACATGTACAACAGCACTTTCTACGCCATGTTGACCAAGCGCGGATTCAAGGGCATCTTCGCCGCGACATGCGCGATCACGATATTCTATTTGTTTCTCTTCGCGAATAGCAGATCGGCACCTTCGGCCACGACTCCGCTCACGCAACATGTTTTTGGGAGTAGAAGCGGGACTGGGGGACGTAAGAGGTATCTTCGCCCCAGTTTAACTGCAGTGTACTGACATGCAACAATAGGATGGCACATACCATCGAGTTGGATCCACCCAGAAGTGGGCACTTCATGTGCGGCGACTAAGCATCAGCACATCATTGACGCCGCAGAGTGCGCAACGAGCCTGGCCGTCACCAACGGAAACTTCCTGAAGCGCTCCCAGATTCCCCTCGTTGTGCACCAAACTTGGAAGACTGCTTCCACCGACGACTGGTCGGTGCTCATTCGGGAGTGCATAGGCCGCTGGCTAGCTTTTGCCACAGGCCACGATGTCACCGAGCCGGACGAGATGGCCTGGTTCCTATGGGATGATGATGGCGTCGAGGCACTTGTCAGCACCTACGAATCCGACCTCAAGCCTCTGTTCGAGATGCTGCCCTACCCGGTGGAGAAGTCGGACGTCTTCCGTGTTCTCGTCCTGAAATGGTTTGGCGGCGTCTACGGCGACATCGACTCGCAACCCCTCCAACACCCCAACAGCTGGATTCACGCCGACGAATTGCTGGACTGGGGCTCATGGGGCTCCAACACTAGCACTACACACGCCCTCCACACCTCCGCCTATCCAGCCTACACTGTACCACGCAACGCGCCTGCAAATTACACCGTGCATGCCGGCCTAACCGATACTCTCTCCCTCCGCAGGACCCCCGCTGTCACCGCGATCTATGGGATCGAAGCCGACAATCCTCCGGAACCGGATACAGCATACTGGCGCATGGGCTATTCCTACCCAGTCCAAGTGACCAATTGGGCCTTCGCCATGGCTCCCCACCACCACTCCGCCGAACAATACCTTCTTAACCTCCAATCATTCGTCAGCAGCACTCAAGGAAAGAGTCTCAAAGCCATCGATCCTCTGGACATCACCGGACCCCCCGCGATTACCAAGGCACTGCAGGACATCGCACTAGAAGACAACCCGAGCTTTGACTGGCAGACGCTTTCTGGAAGGAATGGTGATCCGCCAGGTGGCATCGGGAAGATTATAGCGGGTGACACTCTAATTCTACCGATCACGGGATTTAATCCAGGACGAGGCTGGTTGCACAACATGGGTAGTCGGTCTTTTGGTGATCCGAACGCGAGGCTCAAGCATGCGGCTGCGGGAAGTTGGCGGGCGCCAGATCTGAAGGTGCATTATGGGAAGTTTTGTCGGACGGTATTTGGGATGTGTAGGGATTGGAAGAAGATCCCGAACGTCAAGGATTAGATGCTGGTCGGGCTTTGGATCTAAAAGACTCCACCATCCAGATCAGGGTGCCAACGCGCCATTCCCGCGGACGCCTTTCTGGCTGCAGCGCCGAGCTCTTTCGCCTCAATGATGCACACCACAGACTGACGAGCTCATGCGGCCGGGAGGCGCGCGTATGTCCTTGTGTCATTTGCTTGCCCAAAGCACCAGTGGAGCCCGCATCGTGCTTTCCAACTTCGGCAAAGTCCCGCATGGCGGCAAAAGGTGGTTCGACAGGTTTGGCTTCATTTCTCAGTGATGGGTGAAAATGCAAAGCTCGGGAAAACAAGGAGGGTCGCAGCGCTGACGGTGAAGATCAGGCTTTAGAAAGTCTCGCTATTATCAGGGAGCACCGGTGGACGAATGTCAAGGATGGGAGGAAGGCGAGATGGAGAGATTATGGGACTACTGAGCGCGCCTCTGGTCCCAGGGGCTTTTTGTGCCAGGAAATGATAACTTGTAATGAGAAAAGGGTAGCTGCCTTTGAACGAGAGCGCTCTGGTGTGTCGCGAACATATATGCAAGATGTCAGTTCGATTATCTCGCATCGCAAAGGTCCAGTAATGTCGTCGCACGTTGCTTGAATGGGTGAAGTTCTGGGCGGTGCCACGCATGAAGTCTTGCGCTTCCTGATGATCCTCGCCTAGGTTCGGAAGGCACAGTCTAGACTTCGACTGAAGGCTCTCGGGTATCATCCATGTGCGCGCATCCACGTAGTATAGTACATATGTACATGTTGCATGTCCCCCCCCGGAAGACCATCATCTATGCTTGACCATCTTTCACTAGCGATGTCACCTTGTCCTCAATACCCTTGTCGTCCAGCCCTGCCATATGTTAGCTAACAAGCACCGCGCCTCCTGAACACCATAGCATACCCTTCAGATCTGCCATCTTCTCTCGGCCAAACTCATACCGCGCATATACTCGCGGCTCAATCCCTAATGCTTCCCGGATCATGATAGGTGTGTGCGGGTTGTGGTGCTTCATTGTTGGGTACGCGCGTGTGAGGAATGACCTGCGTTGTCGCAACATCAGTCGCCGGACTTGACACAACGCCTTTCTTACCAGATTCCCGTCGGGCTGGAGGCGATTAAGATGATATGCGGCATACCGGACAGCATTGGAGTGCTCGCTCGTTTGGCAGTGGAGGAAACGCAGCTCCTTCAGGCCTTTCGTGAACACATATTTGCCCGACATCTTGGCAGCCTCCTCACGCTCAACTCTGTGTGATGTTCTGTCTCTTCAAGGTGCCTCTGTATCCCGCGCTGCACAATAAGACCTACAAGAACGTAAAGTCACGTCGCATACAGCTCGAATTGAGCCTAAGGCACCAACACGCCCCCTCCCCAGCTCCGCCCGGGTATCAAGTCTCACATCCGACATCGTTCCCTCTGCCCCCCTCAGCTACCTTCCAACTCTCCTCTCCACCGCCGTAATCAGACCATACATCACGATGGCCAGTACCACTCGCTTTGGCATGCGCTTCGCGCAACAAGCCTTCCGCACCCAAAAGGCTCAGACCCTCCGCTTCGCCCAGCGACGGACTTACCAGAGCGCCGCCGAGAACCCGGCGAACATCGAAGCCCCGAGCAATGAGAGCGCATTCAAGAAGCTATGGAACAGCCCTGTTGGGCCCAAGACGGTGCATTTCTGGGCGCCGATCATGAAGGTTCGCCAGCACTCCGTCATATTTGCGACGCAAATTCGCCAAGCGCTTCGCGTGGTAGCTAACGTAGACATCACCACAGTGGGGCGTGGTCCTCGCCGGCGCCGCTGATTTTGCGCGCCCAGCATCCCAGCTGTCTCTCACTCAGAATTTCGCCTTGATGTGCACGGGAGCGATCTGGACCCGGTGGTGCTTCGTTATCAAGCCGCGCAACTTGTTCCTGGCTTCCGTCAACTTCTTGTTGTTCTCGGTGGGTGTCACCCAGGTCACGAGAGTGCTGCTGTACCAAAGGAGTCTGAAGGGCGACAGTGTGGCCGATGAGGTGGAGAAAGCGGCTAAGCATGAGGAGAGGGCTTTGGTGGATGTGATTAAGCATCCCAGTAAGATTGTGGATGCGGTCAAGGAGGGGAAATAGAAGAGTACTGATTTTGCTGCGCTGTGGAGAGAGAGGAGGATGGATGCTCGTTGCGGTCTGCCTGGCTGTTTGCTTTCGAAGGTTGGATGCGTGGTTGCAGCGTAGTAGACCTCGCGTTAGAGTGCGCGAGGCATACAAACATGACAGAGGTAGCTACGATCCCATGTGTGCAAGCTACTGACATGGGTTGTACAGTGTATTATTCTTTTCCTTGCCTGTCCAAAGCGCCTTGCCTATCTTGCAGTCAGGAAGCGACTGACCGAGCTCTCGGCCTAGTACAGTGCCCAGCATCTTCCCGAGCTATTAGAACTGACTGCTTATGAGCCGTCATCTGAACAAGAAGGTGCAGCGACGGACAAGGCGACCGTCTCGAATGGGAGGACCCATCTGGATCAAGATCTTAGCGCGTGCACAGACCAACGACTACGGACTTCATCTCGCCTCACGACATCCACTGCACCTCCGCCTCTCCTCTCCTCTCAGCACACGCGAGCTACGACAGACTTGACGATGTGAAATTGCCTGGCCAAATTTTTACTATCCAAATGTCAGCCCACCAGCCACAGCGAACTGCACGCGTGGCCAGCTTGCCGCGATCTCAGCCTTCGAGGTTGTGCCTTGCGCGGTTGCCGTGAGCCTCTTGCAGCCTTCACAACACCCTGGCAGCTGTGCGGCACGCATGTGTTCAAAGCCCTGTTATAATCACCCTGCATCAATGGTCGACCGCTGAGCATGGCTATCGCCCCACCTTGTCTGGCTCTTCGACGCTGGTTCCTCGTCGCTTACCGACTACGGACGCCAGCCGTGAAAAGGTTATTATTGCTTCGGACATGCTTAATTCTGTCGATTGAAGCTGCTCAACCGCTTGTAAGGAGGTGAGATTGTACATAACAATGTCATTGACCTCGCCGGTAGACTCGAAGACAGACCTTATCCCGCATCTACGTCTTACCCTTTTCAAGTTTACCAGATGTTGTCCTTCATGCCTTACTATTACCTTGACCAATCGCCATGCTTGCGCAAGCAGCAGCCTTTACTCAAGACAATCAGCCATGTCAACACAATGTGCATACCGTCTTCCGAGCGTGAAGAGGACAGGAAAAGTGACAATCCTCCGATCAGCAACATGCGCTCCAATATTACAAACACCAAGCCGCCGAAACTGTCTCCAGTTGGCCAAGGCAAAGAGATGCTGAGGCTCGCTGCTGCTTTCTGGTCGATGGACAGCTGTATCACTACGCCCACAGGCTATCAGTCCAGTGTATTGGCGCTATCCGCCATTCTTGGCCCAAGCTGGGTGATATTGATGGATCGGAAGTGTCATAGTTCGATCTTTACTGCGGCGTGTATGGCAAATGCGGGCTGCAGGAAGAAACTCGACCACAATGACATGAGCTAGCTTGAACATCTATTGGAAACGCTTGACGGCCAATGTAGTAATGTTATGGTCGCTGTTGAGGGGCTCTATAGGTAATCCTAACCACTCTGTCTTGCGAACAAGCTAACAGGTTTAAGCCTCGACGGCGATATCCCGAACCTTCGCGAGCTGTACTTGCTCAAATGCCGGTATGGTTTTGTGCTCCACTGTGACGAAGCCCACTCCTTCCTCTCCATTGGCTCCAGTGGCCGTGGATGTCTGGAATGGTGGAATGAGCAGTACCCGGATCGCCTAGTACCCGAAGACTTGATCGATATCCGTGTCACGACCCTCTCCAAAGCCGTCGGCGCGAATGGCGGGTTCGTCTGCAGTACCCATCGCTTCGCTGACCGAATACGCGAACGCAGCACGGCTCCCAGACAGTCATCAACGCAGGCCAAAAAGCTCGCGCATAATACGGCCTTGGCTCGGGTAGCTTGCGCTGGATCCTTGGCACCCTCCCTCCTCATCTCAAAGTCGAGCGTCAGGTCAGCGCCATGACACAGGAGACAACCGCAATGGTGTACAGCAATAACGAGGTCGGTCTTATGTCTACCGTTGCCGCACTGTGCCGCTAGATCAAGGGGTGCGAGAAGCATTGGCTCTTGCTTTCACAACATGCTGCCCAGCCGGTGATTTAATTCTATCACGCTGCTCCACCCGACTCGGGGACGAGGAAGCTGGTCTATGACGACCTCGATGCCTTTCCGGGCATCTTGAGGGATGTTGCCAGTCCCAGGATGAGAGAAAGCTGCGTCACACTTGTCGTCTCTTCCGATATGGATCTTGAGGCACTGATAGACAAGATTGCCCCGAGCAGGAAGGCCTTCCAGGGCATGACTATCTTGCTGGACTCGACCACGAAGCTGACGTCCTCGCAGATCGCATCGGTGGCAAAGGCGTCCGATGCTCGACCGCTAGTGTTCAGCTCTTTCCACCACACACTCGGCGGACTCAATGGGGCCTTCTTGGCCGGTGACAAGGCATTGATCGAAGAGCTGCGATACACCAGTCGATGTTTTGTCTTCACTGCGGCGCCCGCGCCGTATGTGATGGCCATGGTTGCTGAAGCGCTGCTGGAACGGGGCGTTTAAGGGTAGACGCTTTTCTTTAGCACTTTGGTAGATAACCCGCTGTTCTTAATGTCAAGCAGCAACATCACCAAACCTGTATTGACCCCACCCCAGACTCGCCTCTGCCATCGTCCAAGTTTGCCCACCACGATCGTTCCCCGCTGCACCCGCAGCCACGTGCAGGGGCAGAAGATGATCAAACGTCGGATGTGCTTTCCTAGCATCCGGCCGCTTCAGCAAATCAGCCATGGCCTTCTGCCTTCGCTCCGGCGCCGTCTCCACAGCCTCCTTCGTCGCTTGGTCGAATGTCAACGCATACGGCATCGGCTGACTCGATGCTAGGCCCATCATCCTTGCGCGTTGAAAGTCCCGGAGATTATGTACACTGGCTCCAGAGCCAATAATTAGGATCCCTTCGTCGCGGAGAGATGAAATGGCTTGGCCGAGCCGGTAGTGTTGGTCTGGATCCTCGGTGTCGAAGAGGGAGACCTGTACGATGGGGACGTTGAGCGGGTTCTTCTCTGGATCGAATGCAACGCGAAACCCGGCGAAGACGCCATGATCGAGGCCGCGGCGGACGCCTTCAGCTTTGATGCCAGCGGATTCGAAGGTCCGGATGAGCTTTTCGGCCAATTCGGGAGATCCTTTGTTTGGATATTGGAATTCGTAGTAGTGGGCCGGGAAGCCGTAGTAGTCGTACTGTGAGTCTATCAGAGATGGACTGTGGCCGTGGCCTAGAACATGGCTGCTTACGATAAGGCCTTGGCTTTCGGCAGTATTGACCTCGACGACATCTCGTTCGCCTTGCCAGTGGGCTGAGAATACTACGACAGCTTTTGGCTTGATCTTCTGCGTGATCTCGCGGCCGATCTCCTGGAGCTTGGCGTGAGCTGGATGCTGCGTGTCTTCCATGATGTTAGGTCCGCCTTAAAGCCAACGTTAGATTGAAGGAATGCAAATCGGCCCGGGCGGAATACCATGAGAGAAGAAGTAAACCGGTGTCCGGCCCGGAGTCTCAGTCCTGTCCATGTTGACTGACGCTGTCAGCTTATTGAAACCGCTCAGCCACGCACGACAGTTCGCTAATGCTCGGGTAACGCCCGCCACGGCTATGATGCCACCAGTGTCCAGCCTTGAAGGGTATGGTATGACAATGATGAAGGCTGCAAGGAGGATTAAGAGAGCGGCGCTGTAGCTGAGAGGACGAAGCGGCATGACAGAACAGCAGTAAACGTTCCATCGATGTGTCTTTTCATACCTACCTTGGCTTAGAAATGAATTCGCCGAGTCGTTCTGCGAGTGCACGAGAGAGTCTGAGGGGATTGGTCAGGAAGTGGCGCGAAGAGGTAGGAGGAAGGCAGGAGCTGCGGAAACCTTCCGCCGACAAACTTCTTGGCAAGCAGACGCCCCTTCGCCCGAGACGACGACAACACCTAAATCACTGATCCTGGTCCCATAGATTTCATCGCTTCTGACCAGACAAAATGGCGGGCATGGGGAGCTCCGCGGCAGCTCTGGTAGTCCCAGCTATTAAGCGGCACACTGCGACTGTGATTGTTGCTCATGGCTTAGGAGATAGGTGAGATCCTAGCGGTGGGATGTGCCCAGTGATCCAGATACTGACTGGCTCCTTCCAGTGGTGCAGGGTGGTATGTGATCCTCACAGGAATGGATCATTCATCGGAGGACTGAAACTTAGCAGGATGTTCTTGGCCGATCAATTTCGGCAGCAGAACAAATTCCCAGAAGTCAAGTTCGTCTTCCCGAACGCTCCAAGCATACCCATCACTCTCAACATGGGCATGAGAATGCCAGGTTGGTACGACATTGCCGATCTCGGCGATATTGCTGGCCGGTCCGAGGACGAGACTGGGATTCTGCGAAGTCAGAAGGTCTTCCACTCCCTTATCGCCGACGAGATCAAGACCGGCATCCCAACCGAGCGTATCGTTCTCGGCGGCTTCAGTCAAGGTGGTGCAATGTCTCTGATGGCTGGCTTGACATGTGAGACCAAGCTCGGCGGCATCTTCGGTCTCTCATGCTACCTCTTGCTACGGGAGAAGTTGCAGAGCCTGATCCCAGCTGAGAATCCGAACAAAGCTACGCCCATATTCATGGGACATGGCGACATGGATCCCGTAGTGCAATACAAATGGGGCAAGATGACTGCTGACAAGCTCAAAGAGTGGGGCTGGAATGTAGACTTCAGGACTTATCCTGGTCTGCCACACAGCGCGAGTCCGCAGGAACTTGATGACTTGGAGAAGTACCTCAATGACAGGATACCACCGCTCGGCGACAAGGCGGAGAGTAAGGCGTGACTTTGGGAAAGCGATAACATGGAGGTGACGGAGAGCCCATCACCGAGACTGAGGAAAGAGCCGCATGATGCTGGCGAAACTAAGCTAGTGCTTTACCTGGCGCTCCTGATCCTAATCTGGGTTGCGACTGTTGCTCTCCGGCGACGAATACGACGATGGAGGCATCCTTTGGACCGTCTGCCCACCTGATTGGACCTGAAAGGAGATCAATACAACTCCAGACTTTCTTCTTGCCGCAGACTCGCTCCCTTGAAACGAAACACGGTGGCATAGTGGTCCCTTGATTCCTACAAAGTCTCGATACCTGTCTATACCATCACCCTCGACCCACTGACAAGGCAGCAAAAATGGTTCTAGACACCCTTATAACACCTACCGAACGCAGCCTTCTTTCTCGGTCTCTTCAAACATGAGCAAATCCTCACTTGCCTCAGTGTCCACGTCTTTGCTGTCGTTCACTTCCGGATACTCGCTCTCGCAGACTTTACCGATTCGCGGATGCTTGCCGAAATGGTCGGAACCTGCAGCGGTGACAGTGTTTCCTTGCGCCTGAACAAATTGGCGTCTGCGTCCGTCTTGGGGTTGACTTCGAGATTGATGTCAGACTCTGCGATCGAGGATGGTCAGCCCGCGGCCCCAACCTCCGACATCTCCGCCCATGACACTAACCTGGAAGACCGCCTTCCCCGTCAGCTTCGCAGTTCTCATCGCGAAAACCTCCTCAGCAGCTTCAAAGACAACTTCCTTCGCGGTGTTGACTCTATCGACTAGCTCTGTGATCACCTGCTCGGACTGGCCTTTACCTTCCAGTGCACTCGCTGACACGAAGGCCATCCCCGATAAACTTTGGAAACGGTACAAGCGCGGTGCAGGACGATGTCCTTAGGCTTCTTGCCGAAAGCGAGGCAGGCGGACTTGGCATTGTGGGATGCATTGTTGCACGGCCCGAGAGCGGAGACGGCCTCGCAGCGAGCTTGGGTCAGAGAACCTTGGGAGGGGACTTCGTACTGGGCCGTGTTCCCTGGCTTCTTGTGGACGAGCGATGCCTTGATTCTCAAAAAGAATCTGCCAGTCTCGTGCCTTCTTGAGTGTCGCTATAGGGCTTCTGGCCTGGCGCTATTCTTATACAAAAGAGGTGGTCGTCCTTGCGGGGCGTCCAGAAGCGGACGATGGAGCCATATACGTTGACAAGGTCGGCCTAGCAAACCTGAAGGACAGCGTTGCGTGATCATGCGACGTTGGAGAAGGTCAGATGAAGCAGCTCCAGAGCCGAAGAACGCGTATCGAAGGTCCCGGAGTACCACACTGCCGATGTATCCGACATCCCGTGGCCGGTAGCAAACCGTATCATCAGCTTGCCGTAGCTCGGAAAAGGTGGAGTGATTCACATATAATCCGTGGCAGAAAGGAAGCCGCCCTGACTCCTACAGGCCCGATGGCTTTCAACAAGGCGCGGACTTGACTTGTACATGTGGGCCGGCAGCAGTGGGATCACCTTGAAGGAAAGGCGCACTCAAGATATACAACCCAAACATGCCATGCCTCCAAGGAGTCTCGTTTCGCTGTCTGAGCCGCTTCGCTCGGGATCGGCTAGGTATGCTGGAGGGCTGTCGTGGACTAAGAACTGGACGGCACTCGGAGGGCGAGATGTCTCCCGTAGCAGTCAGCTTGGGTGGCCTTCTCGCAAACGGAAGAACAGCTCCTCGTCGTTAGACGTTTAATCAGAGAGCTCCGTCTGGGAAGCGACCGTTCTAGAAAGCGACTCGGCGATGTCGTCAATCTACATGTTCTGCGAGAGAGCAAGATGTTGATGAATCGATTGACTGGGATTTCGAATCAACGAAGCCGTGGAATATGCGAAGAGTATCAGGCTTGGGGGCTTGAGCAGACCGCGATTCTATGGTCCTTGGAGGCGTAAGATTTGATGGGAAAGGCAGTGGCGGAGGTGGGTCGTGCGTGGATGTCGTGATCAAAAGTGTTCCTGTGAATAGAGCTTCTCGCAGTGCATATCGGTTACAGTTGTAATCGGGTATAACATGCGCAGGTCACGACCACACAGAATTTTCAGCCTGCTGTAACGGGACCGGCGCTCCTTCTCCTTGATCTGCCGTGGAGGCTGCTGCTGCTGCGACTTCTGCTCCTCAGACGGGTGGTCCACAAACTCCCAATATTCATCGTTGGTAGAAGTCCTCGGAGGATGTTCGTCGCTCTGTGAGCCCTCGCTAGGTCTCCGCGTCGCGGCTGGATCGCGTGCTGGATCTTGCGCGGTCATTGTGGGCTTCTCCGACATGGGGTCCCGTGTCTGCGGTGGAAATTTCACTGCGCACGGAATAGCAGAGCATACCGCAAGTGGCGGGGAAGCCTGGAGCAAAAGGCTTTCATACCTATTCGGGGGTAGTCTGGGCCAGGAGATCCCGTCTGTCCGCTGTCAGATCGCTCGCGGACTGATCTCGCTTCAATGCGTCGCAAATCAACTGCATCGTCAGCTTTGAGCATGATTGATGTGAGCTAGAGGGATCGGCGAGCTTCCAAATCTCCAAGAGATCGATAACAAATACATCTTGGTCGCTGTTGTGGTGGTGCGTGGTGGTGCACCCCATCTTCGCTCTCCGTAGACATCATCCAGACTACTACACAGTTTCGATGTATCGTCGCACCTCCCTGCGAAGCTTGTCAGATACCGTGTAATACAGCGGAGCGCAGCGATGAGCAAAGGGAAAATGCCTCACCAATCCGTGACCGCTTCATCCCATAATCTGACCTCATGCTCCCGCGTCCCGGCAAAGTGGTCTACGAAGTCATCGCCAAACACCTCCCGCGCAACACTACCCTTCCTCGCAAACCTCGCAGTGGCCTCTTTCAGACTCTTCGCAAGTCTCTCACCCTTGTCTTCTTTGCCGCCAACGTCCTGCCCCTTGCCAAGCGGTGGGATAGAAATAGCCATCTTCTTCTCGATACCTCTGTACCCGAGCGCCAGAATTGCAGCCATGACTAGGTGCGCATTTGTGTCTGCGCCAGCGACACGAACTTCAAACCGTGTGCCCTTGGGCGGGCATGTCGGCGGTGAGATCAGTCGGATGGATGCCGCGCGGTGCTCGAGGCCCCAGGACACAGTGACAGGCGCCCAAAAGTTTTCGACCAGGCGCTTGTAGCTGTTGATGGTCGGCGCGGCGATGGGCATGACGTCTGGTAAGCCGTCGAGTATGCCTGCCAAGAAGTGACGGCCGAGATCTGAGAGATGCGCGATATCGGCATACTGCGGATTCGGATCGACCTTATCTCGCGAAAACAGATTCTTTTGCGTCTTCTTGTCGCAAAGTGAGACGTGCACATGGCCGCTGTTGCCGGGCAATCCTTCGCGCGGCTTCGCCATGAAGCATGGTGTGATGCCGTAAGCGCTGCTGGTATTCTTGACCGTCAGCTTGAATAGGGCGGCTTTATCGGCCATCTGCTTGATCTCGCCATACTCCAGCGCTGCTTCATATACGCCAGGTCCAGATTCGGTATGCCAGCCCTCAACGTCACATCTGAACTTCGCGCAGTTGTTGTAGATGCTGTAGTACCAGTCCTGGTTATGCGTCGGCCGGGTCAGCGAATAGCCGAACATACCCTCTTCCAGATGTGGCAAGCTGTTGACGGGATTTGACTGAAGGTAGGTCGCTGTCGCACTAGAGTTCTGCGCGCCGTAGCCGCACGACGAATGGGCGTCTCGCGGTGCGCGGAAGGTGAAGAATTCGTACTCGGCTGCAAGTGAGAAACGCAGCCAGTCAGCGGCTGCTCAAACAGGAACCTCAGTTCACAGAGCAAAGCTCTGATCACATAGTCAGAGCCGCAGGCGAACTATGCTAGCAGAAAGATCGACCTACCTCCGGCCACGGCACCCATGCCTTTCGCATCGATCTTGGCGCACTGTCTCTCAAGCAAGCTTCGCGGACAAGCACTCAGGCTCTCACCGTCTGGCTCGCGAAAGCTGCAGAGGAAGAACGGAATGTTGTTCTCCCACGGTATCCGCCGGAAGCTCGTCAAGTCCACTTCGGCCAAGATATCTCTGTACCCATTCTCCTTGTTGCTGATCTTCAGCTCCTTGAAATACGTCTGATCGTGCATGTCCCAGCCGAAGATAACACTGCAGAATCCGAAGCCTGACTGGGCAATTGACAAGAACTTCTTCTTCGACATGAGCTTGCCTCGGACGATCCCGTCAACGTCCACGCCACCGACCTTGACGCTGAGGTCGTCTTTGAGGAGCTCGGCCAGGTCATTGTGGGTGAGTTGGGAAGGGTCGTCGCCGATGGCCATGGTTGCTATGTGCTTGTTTACTTGCTCGACTGACACTTGGTCACCTGTGGGAGCAACGCGTACTGGGAGCTGAATCCCGCTATGAGGCCTTTCTCTGACCGCGACCTGTGCGTTCTGTCCGAAATGATATACGTCGCCGTCCTTGCTCCCGTCCACGATGGGAGAGGCAGTCAAGGCGAACAAATGCAGGTTATCGTAGCTCCAGCCCCCCCCCCCCCCCGCGCGCCAGGACAGCTGCCGCGCGCTCCGTCAAGCCTTGCAGCGATCGGCCGCGGCTTGGCTCGGCTGCGCCCGCGCATGCTGCTCTCGACTCCTCTTTCCTGCCAACTCCACTTGCTCGTTCCTTCCTTTCCGATGGTGACTTCCTTTTCGGGCAGCAGCAGTGACGCCTCGCGCGGCTTCAGATGCCGTTCGCCAGCCCTCGATGCTGTCGTTAGCATCACGTCACGTGCAGCAGCGGAAGCCCTGGCTTGGCGGCGGCGAGGTCGGAGGACGCGGTCGACACCCGGATGAAGTGAACGACAGACACGTGGCCAGGCATGGACGGTGTGCCGCCCGTCATCGTCCATCGGCCTCACGCGGCTGGTGTGCAGCCACTGTAGCACGCTGCAGCCTTCTTTGACTGCTCCTCGCTGTGCAACCGGCGCGGCAGGGATGAATTCACCGCTTTCGGTTACTGTCTCGCGTATCGGCGCGCGCGGGCGGTGTGCTTTCTATGAGTAAGAGACACGATCTTTCGCGGCGCCCGACGAAAAGCCATCGCATCATCGCGCAATCTCTTTCGACGTCTCTACTCCACTCGCCCAAGACCTCACCGTCTAGCTGCGCCGATACTGCTGTTGTGGCAACGTCAACACCGCCAGCGAAGCCCGGGATTCTCGACGTCTCGGCGGGAGCGGCACGCATCAGTCACTGCCCAACATCGCCGGACATGGTACGCCGAATAATGCGGTACTGTCTGTCAGCGGTTCTGACATGCTGCAGACTGAAACAAACGGTTCGAATGGCACTGCGCCTCGCGGACGCCTGGCAGGCAAGAACGCCCTCATCACCGGCGCCGCTGGGTATGTTGCCGCATTCGATGAACAACGACCATCGAATCGTCCCCCGCGCAGATGCTGACGCTCGCGCAGCGGTATCGGCCTCGAGACTACCGTGCTCTTTTTGAGGGAGGGTGCCTCCGTGTTGATGTGCGATATCTCGGAGCCTGCCTTGGCAAGGGCCATCAACAAAGCCAAGGAGATCGCTCCTCATGCCCCCGGCAAGGTGGAAGTCTTCAAGTGTGATGTGACGAAGGAGTCCGACATCGAAGCTGCCGTCGCAAAACTTGACGCTTGGGGCGGACTCGATATCATTTTCAACAATGCTGGAATTATGCACGCTGATGACGCCGGTGAGTAGTACCAGGGTCTCGTGCATGGCCACTGGCGGCTAATGTATTCCCAGACGCCATCGATACCCCAGAGAAGATCTGGGACCTGACTCACAACATCAACGTCAAGGGCGTGTGGTACGGCAGCAAGCACGCAGTCCTCGCTCTCCGCAAGCACAAGAAGCAGCGCGGCAGCATCATCAACACCGCTTCCGTCGTAGCTCTTGTCGGCTCCGCCACTCCACAACTCGCCTACACCGCATCAAAGGGCGCAGTCCTGGCCATGACCCGCGAGCTTGCGATCGTGCACGCTCGCGAAGGCTACCGCTTCAACGCTCTCTGCCCTGCTCCATTGAATACCCCACTTCTCCAGGACTGGCTCGGTGATGACAAGGAGAAGAGGCACAGGCGTGAAGTGCATTTTCCGACTGGTCGCTTTGGTGAAGCCATCGAGCAGGCGCAGGCTGTGCTCTTCTTGGCCAGCGATGAAAGCAGCTTCGTCAACGGCACTGACTTCGTCGTCGATGGCGGGATGACAAAGGCCTATGTGACACCTGAGGGACCTGCAACACAACCACCGAGCAATCTGACCAGGTAAACGATGTCGACTTCCTCGCAGGACAGATTTTGGTGTAATGGCTAGAGCATATGCGGGCGTGGACCTCTCTGGTAAGCTAGAACACGAGCTATGTACGTCGAGTCGGCATCACTGCCGAGCGAATACAATTCCATTCACACAACAGTCCCGACGCCTTCACGAGCGTCAAGCTACCCGGATCTGCAGCCTCCTAAGCGATACCTCCGGCCCGCCTTTAGCCGGCCCTATCACAATATGCGCTGTTCCTGCAGCCTCATCTCTAATTCGCAGACGACAAGTCCTCATCCAAAGTTCGGCAGCTATTTAGGCGCAATTAACGCATCACAGGGCCGACCGTCAGCGCGGCACCGTCGGGTCTGCCGCAACAGAAAGATCAAGTTTCGAAAAAATTGCACTGATGACGAAACCCGCACCCAGACTACTTCATCAAGCAAAGCACGCCTGTCTTGCAAAAGGCGCCTTGGCCCACAGCCGGCTTGGTTCTTTCCGAGTGGGGTGGTCTCCTCCCCACTCCACAAAGACTACGGATCATGCGGGGACTTCGCTCTGTTCAACGTTCAATTGGCAGCAGCTGAATCCTTCCCCGACTCGGTTACGCCGCACGCGCGCACCTCGATAATGATCGGCATTCAAAGGAGCGCACTGCCGGTCTCTCCCAAGATGCTTACTTGTAGTATCCCAGTCAACCTTGCACGTTTTCCTTCTCGCGTTGATCTGAGCTATTTGTTCGTGGGCTTCGAGGTTTGGTATGCCTCCGAGGCGATAAGAAGGCAAGCATTTTCCCGTCTTTGCTTACTTCGACACCAATATGGCCGAAGAATTCGGCAAGGAGACGAGGGTCTTCGAGTACCACGTCGAGTCTGGACATTCGGATAACAGGAGCGGCCGTGGACAGGTCGAGCACAATGAATATGTGGGATATGAGGACCCGCACAGAGCTGCGTTGGAAGATAACCCCGAAAAGGCAGAGAAGCTGACTTGGTCGGTGGCCCTCTCCGCGTTCTTCTTAGGAACGTCGTTTCCCGGACCCATCATCTTCGGCTTCATCATCGTCACGCCTATCCTGGTACAGCTCGCCGAGGAGCTCGGCGGGTCAAACGTTAGCTTCTGGATTCCCTCGGGATGGTCTGCTGCGGCGGCGGCTGGCTTCTCGGTTGCTGGTCGCCTGTTGGTGCCCTCCGTGTCATTAGCGTTGGTCGGATCGCTATGCTGACTGGAATGGGCAGATCTGACATTTTCGGCCGTCGATACATAATCCTACTCGGTAACCTCATGACCGTCGTTGGTGGCGCTATCGCATGTACAGCCAATTCAATGAACCAGCTGATCGCCGGAGAAGTCGTCCTTGGAGCTGCGATTGGCTTCTGTTCCGTCGCTTATGCTGGCATCACCGAGATCGTTCCGAACAAGTGGCGAGGCACAGCCTTGGCCTGGACTGAGTTGAACCTGGCTATTTGGGGCGTGCCTTCAACATTGCTGGCAAATGCAATGATCTCCCAAGCAACCTGGAGAATCATGTTCTGGATCGCAATCGGATTCGGCGGCTGGTCATTCCTCGGCATTTTCTTCGTTTACTTTCCTCCAGCCCACCCGCGTCCTGACGGCAAGACAAAGTTGCAGGAGTTCAAGGAGCTTGATTTCATCGGCACCTTCTTGTTCGCTGGTGGTCTGGCCGTTTTCCTCTACGGCATGAATGCTGGTGGCAACACTTCGCCTTGGAGCAGCGCGGCGACGCTGGTGCCGCTGATCATCGGCCTTATGGCATTTGTCGGCGCGTTCATCTATGACTTCGCCGTGCCCAGGGACCCCATATTCCCGTGGTACCTGTTCAAGATGTTCCGCGAGTTCTCGGCGATGCCTGTGCTGGTTTTCGTTGCGGGCTTGGTCTTCCTTGCGGCTTCTTCTCTGAATGCGCAGACGATCCTCTACCTGCATACTGCGGATCCGATCAAGATCGGATTATACTCTCTGCCCGCCGGGTAAGCATATATAAACCCTCCGGTCTGAAAAGAGGACTAACGACGACGCAGGATGTCCCAGCTGGTTGGTGGAGTGCTCGTGCCTGGTCTCGTCGCTTACATCAAGCATGTCAATTACCAACTCGTCTTTGCTGTGACCATGCAAGTATGATATTGATCCGTCTCCGGTGACTCGCTCCCTCTAACGATGCGCCAGACCATCTTCTTCGGAGCCGCTGCAGCCCTCACACCCCACAATCTCAACTGGCTAATGGCCTGTCAGTTCCTCGCCATGTTCCCTTTCGGCTGGATCACGCTCAACTGCTACACGGCTGCGTCTCTGAACGTCCCACAGAAAGATCTCGGCGTCGCCATCGGCTTGATTGGCACCTTCCGATCCCTCGGAGGCTCCATCGGCTCGGTCATCTTCCCGGCCATCTTCCATGCGGTCTCCAACAAGCACGTAGCAGCCGGCATCGCAAAGACGGCTATCATCAGCGGTGTCAATGCGCAGCGGATACCGCAGATCATCGGCGCAACGATCGAAACCATTGTCGGCGTACCGGGCGCCATGGCAGGACTCCAAGACATCCCCGCATCTGTACTCGATGCCTGCATTGCAGCTGCCCGAGACGGGTATGCTTACGGCTTCAAGATCATGTGGCTGTCGTCCATACCCTTCGGTGTGGTCGCAATTGCGTGCGCTTGTGCGGTGCGCGATCCGTCCAAGTACTTCACCAACCATACGGAGATCCATCTCAACGAGAAGCTTGGTGGGAAATATGAAGATACACATCATGAGGTCGCGGAGAAATGAGGCTACGCAATGTAAACATACCTACTGCATGTCAGCGAACATGGCGAATAGCAGATGGAGGCTGCGGCCGGCCTTAAGTCACGTCACCAGGGCGTGTTCATCTTTCTCTGACCCGTATCTTTTGCACACTTCCTTTGATCGCCGACCTGCCAGGACTTCAGCCTGTCTGAGCAGGAAAGGTGCTCCGGATGTGCGGACACCTCAACGACCGTCCCTCGCTTGAGCCATGAGTAAGATTGAACGCTCCTGCAGGAAGAAGCTCAGGCCGGCGGCCAGGCCAGCCGCAGCACCTCTTACGTTCGCCTTCTTCGCCACGTCAGTACATGGCGAGGTCGACTGAGTGGGCGTTGCCGAAGTCCCAATCGTGCTAGTCCCGTCGGAAGCACTCGTCATCTTGAAGTTCGCGCAAGTCATCCCTGTAGCGTTCATGCTGTGAATTGCAACACTCAGATCGCCAAAGAAAGCAGTCGAGGATGAATCGGTGCTCAGGAACGAGTCCGAGTTCGTGGTTGTCAGGCCAGGTGCGGTGATGATGCCATGCCAGAAAGATTGCCAATTTGGCATGTCGCTATGTCAGCTGCATTGCAAGGGTAGTAGTCATCGCGATCCGTTGGGATTATATGGCCTCCTGTGGCCGTGCAATTGCCATTGACCGGTACGAGCATGGCGTGGGTATAGATGACAAATGACCCGTATTTGGAGTCTGACGGGAAGCCGCAGCTTTCTAGATCAGAGATATATCTAGCTGAACCTGGATTCGCTGGCCCATCCTGTACCAGTGTACCTTTTTCGATCTCGGCTTCTGTGAAAGGAGTAGGCGCATCGGGTATCGCGCCGCTCTTGGTTATTTTAAACGTCTCAGGGGGAGGTGGCGGGTATCTTAGCCCTTCGCTCTGGCGTAGGTTAGGCCTGTAATATTGTGCTCACGATGCTCAGCAAACGCATCTTGTTCGGTAGGCTACGACAGTCTGTCCTGTCGTGAGTTGAGGCTGTGGTCATTTAGTCAAAGCTTGTATTGGCTGGTTGAGAAGTTGCATGTACACAAAAGACGTACAGCGAGGAGGGGGGTAGACCTGGAGATCTTGGGAGAAGCAATGAGGGAACCAGAGGAAAACAAAGAACAAGCATCGTCCAAGCTTTCGAGCCAAGCACATTTTTCGTGGCGGTATTTTGCGCGGCGAAGCCTAAGACTCGTTGAGGCTGTGTCTATCTGTATGTTCTAAGCGCCGATCTCCAGGCTGCCATATCAATGATAGCCATTGACCTTCGGCGTCGACTGTACAGGCGCAGCTAGGTGGAAACGTCGCCGCCCCTTCTCATCCACTCGCCTCGATTCGAGTTTGTCGCCATTGGTCGTGATGATTGGCCTGTCGTCGCCCACTGGCAGGATGATATCCACTCCATTTGCGAGCCACGGCGGTCGGAAAAAGTCTGTATCCGCCTCAAAGTCTACCTTTACTTCTTTTGGCGAAGCGCTGTAATTCAACGAGAAGCTTGCAATCTTTGCGGGAGCGGGCGAGACTCCATCATCTTCAAGCCAGGTATTCTCAAATGATTTGGAACCATCGCTCCTGTCCTCGGGAGGTGGGAAAATCTCGACACCCCTCCAGTCGTCTGCTGTCAAATTTGCCTCGTTCTTGACGTCGCCGGGGGCTGCGACTTGGAAGTCTTTGCCGACGGGCACGATGCCGCCAATGCGTGCGAGGACTGGGATGCTGTCTCTCCAGGGCGACTTGATTGTATGCCAAGCACCAGCGCTCAGGTATTGGTAGGGGGCATTGACATTCAGGAAGCCTGGATCTGAAGAAGCCTTCCGCGGCAAGTATACCTTGGCAGAGTCAACGCCGGCCTCGTAGACGCCTCCGATGAGCAGGCTGTCACCGAGCCAGTATTGCGTTTCACCGTCCTTGATGAGCTTACTACTCCAGATCTCCGGGTCAGACTCATAGCCCCAGCCAGTCCACCGTTGCGGTGGAATTGCCGTGCGCGAGCTCAGCAGCATCAAGCTGTACAGATACGGGATCATCTCGTATCGCCGCTTGATAGCGTTACGAATGTGCGGGATTATCTCCGGGTACATCCAGGGCTCGATAACGTCGCCGGCCAAGCTGTCTTCGCCAGTCTTGTAGCAGTTGATCGCGAATCGAGGGCTGTGGCAGCCAAGCTGGATCCAGCGCAGTAAGAGTTCCGGCGTCGGCTGTGGGCCTTCAAACCCACCCACGTCGCTTCCCGAACACTGCATCAAACTCATGCCAGCATTGAGAGCAAGTGCGTTGGCGCCACGCATGCCATCCCAACTGGTAACGTTGTCACCAGACCATGTGGAGCAAGCGTACCTGAGAGTACCCGCGGTAGCAGATCTGGTCAGAACGAACGGCCTCTCTTCAGGTACTGCTTCCAGCAAGGCATCATGTGAAGCCTTGCCCATCAGCTCCGTGTTCACAGCACGACCCCAAAGCCCGATACCTTTCCACTTTCGGTCTGCCCCAGGAATGGTGATGGCGGCAGCCTGGTCCGACTCCAGAGCACACTGCCAGGTATCGGACGGAACGAGGTACTCGTTGTTGTCGTTCCACGCGCAGTCCATCCCAACCTTCCGCAGTTCCTTGACACCATGGTACCAAAAGTCATAGCCAGCTTTGGAAGTGAAGTCGATGTGGCCACCCTCTCCGCTCGTGCCACCCCCTGCGCTCCACAGACGGGCCACACCCGACTTACCAGTGCGCGGGTCGGTAAAGAAAGCGCCTCCCTTCACCAGACCGTCATAAGCCGGGTGATTGGCAAGGATGTAAGGCTTGATGTTTACTATCAACCGAATGCCGCGTCGGTGATATTCGTCACAGAAGCCCTTCGGATCTGGGAAACGGTGTTTGTTCCAGGTGAAGACGTTCCTCGTCCGAGGCTCAGTCTCCGACACGGAGTATCCAGAACTCAACTGCAGCCCGCTGACTGGTATGTCGTGAAAAGCCATCTTGTCGGCAAATTCCAGCAGGGCATCGCTCGCCCGCGGCTCGTCGAGCATTGAGTACTTCATCCCGCCGGCCAGATACCCGAACGCCCATCGAGGCACGAGGAGAGGAAACCCGGCAAGCTCGGCGTACGTACTTACGACGTCCTGCAAAGTCCTGCCGACCATGGTGTACTCCTCCAGACCGCCAAAGTCCTGGCGGTATACCTTGAAGTAGCCCCACATGCCATCCATCTCACTTCCTACGGAGTAGTATCCTCGAGAATGGCTAGTTGAGAAAGTCGCCACGACACCGTTGGGGCTGACACGGATCAGAAGTGGAATGTGCTTGTACATTGGGTCGGAGCGCATAACGTCGTATCCAAAGCAGTCTGTGGCCGTCAAGGTAAAGTGTCGATTTGAAAGGTCCATGGGGGCTGATTTCTCGCCCAGTCCAACGTGAAGTTCGCCGCGAGCATATTTCGTGTAGTGCGCAACACCATTGCCGTCCAGAGCGTAAGACCGATACTTGAGATCCTCGTGCAACGGTGCTTCACCTGCGAAGCCAACGGAGACGATGGGTTCCGCTTCGTATGAGACCTTGGCTTCGATGTCCCCCGAGCGGAACACTTGGCAAGTCGCGCCTTGTGGCGAAGTCTGAATATCGGAGACCCATGCCTTCGGCCGGTGAGCACTGGGAATCGGAGGAAGAGGATGTGATTTTGAGGAGAAGGTCGTCCTGAACAAGCCGGGTCTGAGAGCCTCGAATGTGAAGTCTACGGGCTCGGCATGGTCCTCGCTGCGCAATCGTATGGACGGTGTTTCTGATATGGTAGAGGTCGGCTGAGCCTTGTAGCGGGTGAGTACGAGCTCGTCTTGAGGCATTGCGAGCGGGATGGCAAAGAGAGTCAGTGTACACGCAAGGAGAATCTTGTTACAAGAAAGCGAAGGTCGGCACTTGCACTGTATATATGCCCACCGCGAACGGAGCACTCAGCTCTGCCTGGCTGCAATGGAGTCCAGATACATGGCCCCGTCTCCACTCACTTGCTCCACGTTCGCCGTTCGGGGATACCTCGTGGAGAACCACGGCCCAGGGCCGGCCATGGGCTGCCACCACCGAGCGCGCCTGTCGGGTTTCGGAGACAATGCTTGGTTATCCACAGCTGACCATCTCAGAGGGTGAGTGAGAGACGCAGCGCTAGTCGGCGTTAGGAGGCGAAAGAGCGACAGCTGCCTCGGGACGAGTCAGAGACTCGAGTCAAGTGCCTTCGGAATCCACCTTTACCCCGAAGCAACTCGAGATTTGCGGGTTAGCCTGGCCTTTCGGCATTTGGCGGGGCGTGGGACCGACCACCTCCTCGTCCGACCGTCAACCTCCAGCCTGCAGGTAACCCCGGCGCGGAGTAAGTCTGTGGAGTTGCTGGGGTGTGCCCGAGCAGGAGATGTATCGTCGTATGGCTTCGGGACTTGGTACATAAACCGTACAGGATCTGCTCCCTTGTCGACTGTTCGGTGCTTCCTCTCACAGCTTTACATCGTCGAACCATCATCACAGGCAATACTTTACGCGATCGGTCGTACCCTTTCACCATCATGGCACAACGGGGGAACAACATCGAGTTGGCCCCGACGGCACTGGAAGACCAGAAGGTCATGGATGTCAACACCGAAACAATCGAGGCCGTCAGCGGGGACACCAACAAGGCCGCCCAGCTGCTCAAAGAAGCCGGACACTCTATCGTCATCACCTCGGAAGAGAACAAGAGAATTTTGAGGAAGATCGATCTGGCCATCCTGCCCATCATCCTCGTCATCTATTGCATGCAGTTCCTCGACAAGGCCGCGCTGTCGTACGCGTCCGTCTTTGGCCTGATCAAAGATACCCATCTTGTCGGTTCGGAATACAGCTGGCTTGGCTCGGTCGTCTACGTGGCTCAACTGGTCTGGCAGCCGGTCGTGGCCTACATGCTTGTCAGGTTTCCCATTGGCAAATTCTGCACAGCCATGGTGTTCTGCTGGGGCGTTACTCTCTGCGGCATGGCTGCTGCTCACAACTTCGGGGGCCTGATGGCCACTCGCTTCCTGCTGGGCTCTTTCGAGGCTTCTGTTGCCCCCATCAACATCGCGCTTGTCCAGATGGTTCGTCGAGCTCGTCTTCCGATCCACTTCAGTCACGCTGACGTTCTCTCAAGTGGTACCGTCGTTCGGAGCAGACGAATCGCAACGCCATGTGGTACGCTACGCTTGGTGTCGTCAACGTCGTATGTCGTCCACTTCCCCTTCCCCCCCCCCCACAGCAATGAAACATTACTGATCCAATCTAGCTTGGAAGCCTTCTTTCCTTCGGCCTGGGTCACATTCACACCAGTGTGCTGCACTCATACCAGATCATCTTCCTCTTCGTAAGCCCCACAGCAACCGACTCTCAGTCGGTGGTTAAGCTAATGTCCACGTTCTGCAGTGCGGTCTTCTCACCGTTGTCTGGTCCGTCGTCGTCTACTTCTTCTTGCCGGACTCTCCGATGAGCGCGAAATTCCTGCGACGTGGTGACGACAGACTGATCGCGATCGAGCGTCTCCGCATGAACCAGCAGGGTATCTCGTCGGGCGAATGGCGATGGGACCACGTCCGCGAGTGTCTGCTGGACATCAAGACCTGGATCTGGGTTGCCCTCCTCACCGCAGTGTCGATCCCGTCGGGCGGCATCTCCACTTTCGGTCCACTGATCGTTGAGTCCTTCGGCTTCGATAGCTTCACCACCATCCTCTTCAACATGCCGTTTGGCGCCGTGCAAGTCTTCGCCACGCTCGGCAGCGCCTGGGCCGCAACTCACTACAAGGCGAAGTCACCCATCCTCGCACTGCTCTGCCTGCCTCCCATCGCGGGCCTTGTCATGATGCTGAATATCCGCTACGATAAGAGTAACCGTGGCGCCCTGCTTGCAGCGTACTATCTCACCTCATTCTACCCTGCCATCAGCCCCCTGATCTACAGCTGGTCAGGGGCCAACACGGCAGGTGACACCAAGCGGAAGATGACTACCGGTAAGTCCACCCTCGTCCCTCTGATACCAGCAGCACCTGACCATGGCTAGCTATGCTCTTCGTCGGCGCCTCTGCCGGAAACATTGCCGGTCCTAATCTCTTCCAACCTTCGCAAAAACCCCACTACACCAGCGGTCTCACCGCCAACCTCATCATCTTCTGCGTCATGCTCCTCATCATTGCCGTCGGCGCCGCCTACATCCGCTTCATGAATCGCAAGCACGCTGCGCGAAGAGTCGCGATGGGCAAGCCGGCGAAAATCATTGATCTGAGTATGGAGTCGAGCAAGCAGCTCGGTCAACATGATGAGGCCGCCAATGATGCACAGCAGGCGGGAGGCGTAGGCGACCACGCCTTCTCGGATATGACGGATCTCCAGAATGAAGACTTCGTCTTTGTATACTAGTATGAGCAAGGCGGTATGATGGACCTAGGCTGTGGCGGTGAAGTCAAGAAAGAGATCCTGCCAGTCGATAGGGATGTAACACAGATTCAAACCCGGAAAGTCCCACTCCAATCGAAACTGTGGCGGCGCGAATGAGTGAAAGTCGCCGCCAGTGGGGCTGTTGGGAGTGGTCTCCGCTCGTATAGAAGCGTCAACAGCTCGCTGGCACTTGTCCACCGTCTGCGACAGGATGCGGGTATAGCTGATATTCGCGCCCATTCCGATGTTGTTGAGCTCCGCCAGAAACTCCCGGGCGCGATCTAGCTTTCGCACGATGTCCTGGTTACTATCGCCAAGCAGGATCGATAGTCGAAGGACGATGAGCACGCAGAAGGTATTCTTGGCCCAAACGAACTCCGATGCGTGGCGGAAGCCGGCGACGTACGGTTTCTGACACGAGATGCCCTGAGTGAGCTCGTCGGCGCCATTGATAGGCGGCACACTTGTCAGCAACAAGTTCAAGTGGTCTTGCGCCGCTTCCTTGGCCGCAGTCGCAATGAGCCGCTGCGAGTCCGTCATGAGCGCGATGTTGTCGATCCCGGACGCTGCCAATGCCTTCAACTGCAGAGCAAGCGTTGCCCACGCGTGCTGGATCCGTACGTTCAGTGCGAACACATCCAACTCGCCCGGTGATACGTGCTTTTCCAGCAAAGCGCGCCAATCGGACAGCCACAGGTCCAAATCCAGCAGACCGCCGTCCACTGCGCTAGCCAGAGCCTGGTCGTCGCCAGGAGCAATGCTCGCGATTGCTTTGTAGCCAGCCGCGCGAAGCTCATTCAGCTCGACTTGAGCGAACAGTCGCATGTCCAGCGAAGTCCGATACGGGTGGGTGAGGAGGGCTCTCACCCTTCGGGATGTTGCCTGAAGCGAGATGCTTGCTGGTTTTCCTCCGTCCAAGGAGAGAATTTGATCCAGAACGTACGACCCGTACCATATCCTGACAGACGCGTACAGTACCAGATCGTGCATCACTGCTTGACTGTTCGAACCGCGGCGTAGCACTAGGGAAGACAGCACCCTGTCGAGCGCCTTGGGCAGATCTAGCTGGAGCGCGACCTGCAGAGCAATGTCGCAGAGTATTGCACCAGAGTCAGAGTATGTCGCCAGTATAAGCAATGCCTGTATAGTCTCGATGCTGTGCCCATGTCGTCGAAGAATAAGATCCGACGTGTGTCGTCGCACGCTGTTGTAAAGGATCTGATACTCTTTCGAGACCGATCCTACCGCAGCTCGGCAGCCATAAGTCACGATCACATCGAAGAGCACGCCACTGCGATGCTTCACAGAAGTGTAGGTGTCGTACGTGGGATCGAACAAAGGGACAAAGCGGTCGCATCCCTCGAAGAAGGTTCTGAACCAGATGCGTGCTTGTTCCTCGTGGACGACTCCAGAAGACACAACGTCTCCTCCGGAAGACTGCCTCACCGAGAACGTAGTACTTTTGCCAACAGATGTAGGCGGAGACGCCACGGTCTGTGTCTGCGGAGCGAGATAAGCTTCCCAGAGGCCGCGATCTTGGCCTTGTGTCGTTGTGTCAGGCGTTGACAGGTTTACGCTGGCCTGGTAAACCGGTGAAGCTTGCGCTCGCGCATTCTGGGCATCCAATCGCCCAGTCAGGTTCGTGATAGCATCTTCGATGGTCGCCAGACGTTGCTCGACCGGATTCTGAACCCGTTCATGCCAAGTACAGGTGGTTGCACTCTGCACACAGCGAGTACACGGCCGCTTCTGGTCGCATTTGATCCTAGCGTCGTCAGTAAAGGGGCGACAACCATAGCCGCCCGTCGTCTTACTTGGACTTCCTGCAAGCAGCGCATGCTTTGGGGATTCGACGACGCTTAGCCGGCGACGGTGCGTCCTGTGGCTCGTCCATGGCACCGCCCGTTCGTTGCCTTGCGGACCATCGCGGAGGCAGTATGGGTGGCCATGCTGCCGTGGAACCCGGATTAGAAGAGGGGGGAAGTCACCAGGTAGACGTGGCTTGGGGGCTGCCAGCCGTCGGGCTTTGCCCTCTCTGTTGCCGGCGGGTCTACCACGGCACCGGCACGTGCAGCGATCCGACAGACACCACGACTCATGCGATTCCATTGCCTCCATACGCCGGTCAACGCTGGGCAGGAGGCAGGCTAGCGGGGTGTGGGATTGTCGCTAGCGACATCACAAGCGGTGTCCTGAGGGCGTCCTTCGGCGCGGTCGATGATGAGTGCTGGACGCGGTAGTGAGAATGAGGCTACAGCGAGACTTCGCACGAGAAATCGTAATGTAGTTGATACATACTCACGCCTAAAACAGCAGTCATTTGCCATCTTCTGAGAATACTCCATCTCGTACTCCGCAGAGGTTGATCAATCGAACGACAGATCTCTGCCCGATGTTCACATGTACAACCCGAGATCCACTTCAGATCTTCAGATACGATGAATGTCGAGATTCGCATACAACGCGAGGGAGACACTGCTATTCTACTTCGGCCATCAAGGCGTCCTGCTCGCATCCAAAACACACACATACATGTGTATAGCATCCATGTTCGGCTTCCTGATCGAAGCAGTGCGCAGAAGACAATGGCGATCTACCCCCTCAGACGACGACGACTCAGCCGCCCAGAGCCATGCAAATGCACAACTCCATGACCGATACCAGGACGACGGTCGACAACCGCTCCTTTCGACGCTTAGAGAGGGTGCCAGCGCCGAGCCACTGCGGTCGAAGGAGGGGTGCTGGGAACGTTTGCCAGGTATTGGGATGAGTGGTTGCGGGAGTATGGGAGGTATCCAAACAATCCATGGGAGGCTGGGCGGTACCCATGATCGCTGAGACACGGTATGATCGGATACGAGAACAGTCGACATGATCCACATGGTCTGGTCAGTTTGTGTTTGCTACAGGCATGATTTGTCGATCCAGTGACTCAACCTCGCATTTGCGAATGTCAGTGACGAGCATAACAGCATCGCCGCGGCGGCGGCAGTGGCCGTTCGTAGCTCAAGCTCCACAACGATACGATCCCTGACATGGGAAACCCAAAGCCCCAAGAGCGTCCTGAGCGCGACATACCCGAAGTCCGGTTCAATAGTCAAGGTCTGCGACTTTGCTCGTTCTGCCATCGAACACTGCCAGTTGGCGCCGAAGACTTTGATGAGCGGATGTGAACTTTCCATCGGCGGCAGTGGAAAGAAGTCCGAGACTTGCGGAAATTGATGAAAGAGACTGGCTTTGACGAGAGCTCTGGAGCCGAGCTGGCGAGTATTGACGATGGCTGCAGAGTGGAAGAGGATACTCGGCTCGAGGCCGCAGCTGAGGCTGAGAGTCCGGAGGCCGAGAGCAGCGAGAACATGGCGCAAGAGGTCGAGGAATGCTTGGGGTTGCCGACAGGGAACGGAGTCCCGCGAGTAATGCAGAGATTGTGGGAGGAAGTGGAAGAGATCCAGCGGCTACTGCATTCCATGTCCGGAGACCTCGAAAGACTTCACCAGTCCATGGTGCAGCTACACGAGGCCGTGAAGACGATGAAGACCCAACAGGCGATGTCGGAACCCGAATGAGTTTGCTTGCACCAACGGCACGAAGAATCTGTGGTCATGCGACAACGAGATCTGACTGGGCGGCTTCAGTGACTGGATCTCGGATCTTGGTACGAGAGGTAGCAGGTACTGTGGCAAGATCAGCAAGCAGTCTCTGGTGTCGGACTAGAACCTAGATATTGGACAACCTGCTTGCGGCCCTTTCCAGACACACATTGTCGTTCGTGATAGCAAGCTTTCTACCGTGTCGACTCCTAATGGAGAAACTCAAGAAGACCTTGCGGAATATCGCCACCTCCTTCGCACCACCCGTCTACCGCGCAGACCCAGACACCGCCTTAGGCCCATCACACCGCCAGGCGTCTCAACGTCCGTCCGGACATCACCCTTCGGCTCCAAGGCGTGGCCGCCTGCCCGTGCCCACGCCACGACCCGATCCGGAGCAGCTGCCCAGAAAGCTCGCCCGCCACGACTGGTATTGCCAGCGTACCGGTGGTCGCGAGATTGAATGCAACGTCCTCGTGCAGCTAGAGGAGCTGATGGCTGAGCTGAGAGAGTATCTGTACTCTGGGAAAAAGCTGCAAGCACTTGCGCACACCTGGGATCTGTATGAGATGCTGGGAACCTGTGTGGGATTGCTTTTACATCAAATTGATGTGGAAGAGAGGGAAAGGAAGGGGGGTGGTGGAGTTGAGGGGGAGGGTTCGAGAGATGGAGAGAAGGATGGGGATTGAGTCTCGAGGGGGATAGACGGATGTGATTTGTGGGTACCGGCGGGCAGCATGCTTGCCAGACTTGACTCCACAGCAGTGCCTTACTTGTTGTCGTGAAGATGTTGTAGGTGTTGGCAAATTGCAGTATGGTCGATGGGCACTGGTAGTGAGGATTCGAGGACAGCGTGTTGCTGGCACCGTGCTGTTTCTTAGCATTGGTGCGGCGGTGAAGGCTGTCGACCGTCCTGAGCAGCTGAGGCGGGCCTGGTCGTCGGCTGGGCTCCTGCTGGGCGTACGTGTGGTGAGCGGAGCGGAAAATGGTTGAAATTGACCATCAGCCTTCGCTTTGAAGGTGTGATGTAACGGGCCGATTTGGCAGTGAGGTTGCTGAGGCGAGCTGTCTAAATTGGTGGTCGGATGACAGGTGGAGCGGTAACTTTTCCCGCGCTTGACCTCCACGAGCGCATAGTTCTATGCGGGGATGCTCCAGGCTCCGGCTGTGATGCCATCAGCGCCGCGAGAAGGCATTGTGACTGCAACACGAGGCCGCCATCATCATCACCACCATCATCACCATCATCCATGGAACAAGCAGCCGAGATCGTGCTGACTGTCCGATGCTCGGAACGCTGTACGAAGCTGCTCATATGCACCGTCCACGAGCACCAGCAGATGCCGGTTTCGATGAGAAGGAAATGAACGGCCCGGGGCTCCAGTCCGTGCAATGCTTTTAGTGTGGGGCCCACGATGTCATTGTTGGAGCTGCAGCAAAGCTCCGGCTTCAAAAGCTCGGATACCGCGCCAGCACCAGCCTCTTGTCGTCGCCAGACCAACAGCCTCGCCGTTCGCCGAGACCGTGTGCCTTCCGCCTGCATCTCGCTGCTCTTGACTCGGCTGTGCGACGAGCATCTCCCATAGCATCCTTGGCAGATAGTTGCTCTGTCCCCCAGCGATCCTCACGCCATACCGCGACAGCCCCGGCAGGCACATACCGTACGTCTCCCCGCCTTCACGTGGTGGAGCAGCGCGCTCGATCAAGGCAGGAGCGAACATGAGGGAAAGAGCGAGAGAAGCTGACCTCAGTCTCCCGCCATCGCAGCACGCCTCCACCTTCATTGTGGCTCACATTCTCGACGGCAGCTTCGCGGCGCCGACACACCAGGGCAACGTCGCCGCCGCCGCCGACATGTCCGAGACGCCCAAGCGGGACGTCCGCAACCACGTCCTCTTCGAAATCGCCACCGAGGTCGCCAATCGTGTCGGAGGGATCTACTCGGTGCTGAAGTCCAAGCCCAGGTGACCACCGCCGGTATGGCAGCAAGTACACCCTGCTCGGCCCGCTCAATCGGGCCTCGGCCGCGGTGGAGGTGGAGGAGATCGAGCCCAAGGACCCGGCGATGGTGGCCACGATCAAGTCAATGAACGAGCGCGGCATCAAGACGCTGTACGGCCGCTGGCTGATCGATGGCGCGCCAAGGGTTCTGCTGTTCGACACCGGCACCGGCTACTACAGCTTGACGAGTGGAAGGGCGACCTCTGGAGCACCGCCGGCATTCCGTCTCCGCCCGATGACCACGAGACCAACGAAGCTATCGTCTTCGGGTACCTCGTGGCATGGTTCCTCGGCGAGTACGTCTACCACGAGAAGGAGCGCGCGGTCATTGCGCAGTTCCACGAGTGGCTGGCGGGCGTGGCCTTGCCGCTGTGCCGAAAGCGGAAGATCGACGTGACCACCATCTTCACCACGCACGCCACGTTGCTCGGCCGCTACCTCTGCGCTGGCTCCGTGGACTTCTACAACAACCTGCAGTATTTCGATGTGGACGCCGAGGCCGGTAAACGATGCATCTACCACCGCTACTGCATAGAGCGCGCTGCGGCACACAGTTGCGATGTCTTCACCACCGTCTCCCACATCACGGCCTACGAGAGCGAGCACTTGCTCAAGCGCAAGCCCGACGGTTGTACTGCCCAATGGTCTGAATGTCAAGAAAATTCAGCGCCACCCACGAATTCCAGAAACCTGCATCAGACCAACAAGGAGCGCATCACCGACTTCATCCGCGGACACTTCTACGGCCACAACGACTTTGATCCCGAGAAGACGCTGTATATCTTCACTGCGGGCCGCTATGAGTACCGAAACAAGGGTGTCGACATGTCATCGAGTCTCTGGCCCGTCTAAATCACAAGATGAAGAGCGCTGGCTCGGACATGACCGTCGTGGCCTTCCTGATCTTCCCGGCCCAAACCACCTCGCTCGCGGTCGAAGCGCTCAAAGGACAAGCTATCATCAAGTCTCTCCGCGAAACCCTCAGCCATATCGAGCACAACGTCGGCAAGAAGCTCTTCGACCGGAGCTTGAGCTGGCATGAGGGTCAAGACCCACCGGATGACAGGATCTTATCAGCCCGCAAGACAAGATCATGCTCCGGAGACGTCTCTACGCTATGAAGCGCTACAACCTCCCCCCGATCGTCACGCACAAACATGGTCAATGATTCCGAAGATCCCATCCTGAACCAGCTTCGCCGGTGCCAACTCTTCAACCACCCATCTGACCGCGTCAAAGTCATCTTCCACCCCGAGTTCCTGTCCTCCGGCAACCCTGTCCTCCCAATGGACTACGACGATTTCGTTCGCGGCACGCACATGGGTGTCTTTGCGTCCTACTACGAGCCCTGGGGTTACACGCCCGCGGAATGCACAGTCATGGGTGTCCGTCGATCACCACCAACCTGTCGGGTTTTGGCTGCTACATGGAAGAACTCATTGAGAACGCAAGCGACTACGGTATCTATATTGTCGATCGCCGGATGAAGGGTATCGACGACTCGGTCAACCAGCTTGCGGAGTTCATGTTCGAGTTCACGAAGAAGAGCAAGCGGCAGCGGATCAATCAGCGTAACCGCACGGAGAGGCTGAGCGATCTGTTGGACTGGAAGAGGATGGGTATGGAGTACGTGAAAGCGCGCCAGTTGGCGCTGCGCAGAGCCTACCCAGACTCTTTCGCAGATGACGAAGAGCCCGGATACTTTGATGGTACGGAGGGCGTGAAGATTACGAGGCCGCTATCTGCGCCGGGTAGCCCGAGGGAGCGGTCAGGCATGATGACGCCCGGCGACTTTGCTTCGCTGCAAGAAGGTCGCGAGGGCTTGTCGACGGAAGACTATATCGCATGGAAGCTGCCAGAGGAGGTGAGTGCAGGACAGACTGGCGACCACGAGGCAGACGAGAGTTGCTGACATTTGCCATGTAGGAGGAACCCGAAGACTATCCTTTCCCGCTCACGCTCAAGCAAAAGAAGCCCTCGGGCTCGGTGGACGGCGGCAGCGGCACCGCGACCCCGATCATCAACGGCAACGGCAGCAAGGCATAGTAGGCTCTGTGCCGGAGCGGGGTGGTGACGAGGTCGTGGAGGCGGGGCCAGACGACACTGAAGAGGCGAACCCACCAGAAGAGAGTCTTAGATTGGATCAGCGGGCAGCTATGTAAATGACACGTGCTTCCAGCGCAGCGGCAGCGAAAATATTTGGAAGTGAGCACGGAGCGGTGGCGGAGGCGGTCGTGGTGGCGGTGGCGATGCTGGCGATACCTCGTATGTGTATTTGTATCTTTCTATAGGTATTGCAGCATGCTTTCATTCGCAGGGCCTCGACTACGGGTGTCTCAACGGGATGCCGTCGTCGTATCGCTTGTGGAATCCCAGTGGCTGAGGCAGCCTTGCGCGCTGTGCCGCATCGGCGGCAAACTCAGCCTTGCGGTACGTACGGCGCTTCGATGATTGATATACGCGTGCCTCGCCAATCGCCGGTACGTGAAGGATCCCTTCGTGCAACACCTTCGATACCGATCATTCTATTACCAAAGTCATCACTACCGTACGAGAACCAATGCGGGCCCTGACCGAAGTCCTCGGACGCATCTCTGACGCTGTATGGACTGCTTGGACATACGCATACCTGATCAAGCTGGAGGAAGCGCTAGCTTGGTTCTTGCGAATGTGGTCGAAACTCGCGGGGCTCTACACGACTGGTGCGGTCAAAGCCATCACTATCGCAGGACGGGCACGGGGATATGCCACAGCCGCTCAGGACGTTTCCCGCCGCGTTGTGACCTTTGTCGTGAACTGTGCTACGGGACTTACGTCTGGTGCAAACGGTCTTTCAGGCTATCAAGCTGGTGGTGCTGTGGCTCTGTCACTTGCCTGGCTGGGCATCAGAGGCGATCGATCAGACGCTCCTCGGTATCCAACGCATGCTCCACCTCACTTGGGTCATCGTGTGTGTATCGTTCCAAATCTGCGCAGCGGCGGCAGTCTTCTACATCACTTGGCGAGTCATACTCAGGCCGGTGATTCACTTTAGTCTCTTGAAGATGGAGGAGAAACGAGAGCGGGCTCGCCACAGCCAGGAGCGAGCACGGCTGGAGCGAGAGCAGCCAGAGCGCGTAAGAGGCGAGCAAGCGAGGAGGGAGAAAGCTAAGCAGAAACGCACAGCACGGGCAAGCCGCGAACAGGGCCGCAACGCTTGCGAGGAGCAGATCCGGCTGGAGCGACGTCGTGCGTATGAGAGATGGCGAACGGCTTGCGACGAGCTCTTCAAATGCCCGCAGATAGCGACATCGATTCCGCAGCCCCGCAGTTGGCCGTGCGAGGAGCCGGGTTGTGTCGCAGAGGAGAGAGTACTGGAAGCCTGCCAGCACAATTTGCGGGAGCTGTTCAGGAGTACGAACGATTTGTCGGCGGCTTTGAAGTTCGAGCAGATCAGATGGTCGCCTAATGCGCGTCGTATTGCTGAGTTAGAGAATGCTGGGGTATCACAAGCTGTTGTTTTGCCAATGAGATCTCGGGAGTGATCAACATGATTCTTGATGAGCGCCGAAAGTGAAGGGGTCGGAAGTGATGGGCTTTGTCCCGTGATCCGAGGGACGAGAATGTTCGAGCCAAAGCTGCCAGGTCGTTCAGGCATGCAGAAGATCGCTGCAAACTTGTCGAGCGATGTATGACAACTCACATCTTGGCCGTCGCCAATGCTCGGCCATCTGCCACACGACCATGTCCAAGTTGAAGAATTGATCGAGGAGCCCATCACGCTGTAGTGGAAGAGGTGAAAAGGGGGGGGGGGGAAGGCAAAGTGTAGCCGCTCATTGTGTCGGCGCGCTTCATGACGAAAAGAAGGCGCGATCTGGCGTCGACCTGTTGGTTCTTCGGCCAGAGATCCTTCAGTCTTGGCAGGAGTGTCCCGTCTTACCAGGCCAACCTGATCAGCTGGAAAAGACGGTCGGCCATTGAGGCTGGTTCGAGCGGCCGTCGTTGGGGGATGCCACGCAGTATCAGGCAACGTAAGTCGGGCGGTCGTGCAATCGTGGTAAAGAACCTTTGGGCGCCGGATCCCATCCCATCCCATCCTTCTGCCAAGACGCACTGTCAATACGAAGTCCGAGCAGGGTCATGCTTTGCAGGTCGCTCTTCGTGGGAGCAAGTCACGAGGGGCAAGGTATTTCACGATCCATCTAAATAGTTCATTGCGAGTTCGCGAAGCAGCAGTGGCCTGGACCGGGCTGCTTTCGGTTCGAGATCGAGAACAGCTTGCCCGTCATGGCGCACATGCCTTGCGAGGCGGTCATGCGATAGTTGTAGCGTTGGAAACAGCAGGTGATACGTGTCTGTCGCGTGCGACAAGGTGCTTCTATGGCTCTCTGAGAGCGGCGTGGTGTCTTCTGAAGGCGACGTCTAGACGCGGGGGAGCGTGCAATCTCGGGACGAGCATGCGCGCTTTGTTTTCGCGTCGGGTCGCGCTTGCACGTGGCCTTCCTCCATCTTCACTTCAATATTCACTCCTGCCCAGATGGTGCATACGTGTACTCGCCTTCACGGGCCTCGCGCCCGCTACAAGAGACTTACACAGCGTAGAACTGGCGTCTTCTTTGGAACCTCTCATGGAACAGTCTCACGGAACAGCATCCAATCTCCAGCATGCCACTAGCATTCTCAACACTGACATCACTTCTACAACGACTGGAAAACATCGAAACCCACGATCCGCCGCTCTTACCAGCGTCCGAGGTGGACAGACTGAATTATGAGACACAGGCATGGTTCCGCTCCCAGCAGCGAGCCATCATCTCATTCTCCGTCCAAGAAGGCGTTGCCTTGCTTCTTTCTTCCCTCCTACCCGAACGACGGACGGACCGGGTCTACGGCATTCAAGCCCAAAGTCTCTGCAGGATTCTATGTCGGACACTTGGCTTGAGCGCCTCCCGAGCGCGTGAGCTGCAGGCCTATCGAGGTCCAGGACGCGGCGATCTCGGTACATGCCTCGCGCGGGTCTTGGACGCAGGGGGCCCGCCAGCTCGTCCGGCCGTAGACTTGCAAGAGGTCGACGATGTGCTTGAAATGCTGGCCGCTGAATGCAGATTCTCTGATCCAAAGATCAAGGCCCGCAGATCATTCACCGCACCCGCTCCAACCTCATCATCAGAGGCGAGGGACCGATTGCTTGGCGATGCATTCAAGCGCATGTCTCCGGACGAAGGCAAGTGGTTCGTGAGACTGATACTGAAGGACTTCGCTCCGGTGAGGGTCCACGAAGCGCGCGTCTTGAAATGTTTCCACTTCCTTCTCCCGGATCTCCTGCGCTTTCAGCAAGATTTCGACGTCGCAGTACGCATGCTCAAAGAAAATGCTTTGGTGCGCCAGTTTCCGGATCACCCGGATTCGCGGTCCGAATGTCTCTTTCGACGTCAAGCGACTTCGGCGCTGAAGCCTGTCGTAGGTGTCAGAGTAGGTAGACCAGAGTTCGACAAGGCCAGGGGTATAGAGCACGCGCTACGTCTGATGGGTACGCGGCGGTGGGTTCTGGAGCGAAAGTACGATGGAGAGTATTGCCAGATCCACGTCGACCTGCGCCTCTCGAAACGACCGTCAGAGTGCATCCGCATCTTCTCGAAGAGCGGCAAGGACTCGACAGACGACAAGAAGGCACTCCAGCAGACGCTTGTCAACTGCCTACTACTAGGCACGCCCGAGTGCAAGATCCAGCGGCAAGCAATATTACTTGGAGAGCTGGTCGTCTTCTCCGACAGCGCCAAAGCCGTAGCCCCTTTCGATGAGATACGCAAGCATGTCACTCGCAGTGGCTCGCTCATCGGGACGGATATGGACTCTCAGCCGAAGCCTGACCACATGGCCATTGTTTTCTTCGATCTGTTATTGCTAGACGACAAAACCATACTGAACAAGCCGATCGATGAGCGCAGAGCATGGCTGCGGGAGGTGTACCGTAAGATACCAGGACGAGCCTGGAGCACGGAATGGAAGATCGTGGACTTCGCTGATTCTCTGCGAGCAGAGAAGATCCTCCTCGAGCAATTTGCAGCTTCAATTGCGCAGAGGTGAAGGGCTGATACTCAAACCCTGTGATATGCCATACTTTGATCTAGAGTCGACGACATCGAACTCTCGGCCCCTCCGCTGTATCAAGGTGAAAAAGGACTACATCGCCGGCATGGGCGACGAGGCGGACTTCGCTGTGATCGGGGCGTCATACAATGCACAACAAGCACTGAAGTGCAGCGTGGCCAAGGTCAAATGGACTGAATTCCATGTTGGGTGTCTCACCAATGCGGCAGACGTGAGGCGATTCGACGCTCGACCAACGTTCAAAATGGTGGGTAGCATACAGCAGGAAGCCTCTATACCCAAAGCAATACTGCAGGCGTTGAACCTGTACGGATCGCTCACTGCACAGCCGTACAGCCCGGCGAACGCCTTCAAGGCACCGTTCAACCTGCAGCAGACTGCCGCGAGGCCAGACGTTCTGTTCAGCAAGCCCATGATCGTGGAAGTGCTTGGCTCGGGATTCGAGAAGCCATCAGATTGCGACTTCTACATGCTGCGACATGCGCGCATGACGAAGCTTCATCAAGACCGATTATGGGACGACTGTGTCTCGTTCGAGGATCTGCAGCAACAGGCGGCTGAAGCTCGAGCTGTTCCACCGGACTCGCAATCCATGAGGGATCAAACGAGAAGCTGGCTGGGAAAGCTCGAAAGGAAGCTCAAGCGCAGATTGGAGCGAGAAGGCACAGTGTCGCCGTCTTCAAGACGGGCGTCGCCTCGAAAGTCAAGAGACGCCGCCCTCGATGGGACGACTCTCGTGCAGCGGTCAAGGCCATCCGCGAAGAGATCGAGTCCTATTGACGATGACACGCCTTACCAAGTCGCCAAATGCAGACGGTCGGCCACCTCAGGCAGCGTGCTGTCAGATATAAAGAATCATGCGCTGGGTGGCAGGAAGGCAGCATCGCCTCGGGCAATCCACACGCCCCCGCCTGCACCTGTACCATGTACAATCCAGGGAACCCAGCAGTCTCCGGACCGCGCTTCTCCCCCGGTAATTGCGCTTCGACCTGCCCTTTATTCAACAGCACTGTCTACCTCGCGCCCTGCATAGCTGGCACACCATACATCACCGAGAACCTTCTGTCGTGCCACGCCGAGGCTGTCACTCGGGTCTCACGCCTCGCCCACTGGGAGCGCGATAGCTTCGCCTTCCCCAAGTGCTCGGCCACTGTATCAGAAAGCCAGGCCTACGAGGGGGTGCGCAAGATTGTGTTGGTCGAGAAGAGGAGAGCGCAGGCGACGCAGACGCTCACTGCTCAGCTTTGCCGGTTTAACGATGGCCGTTGGAGGGAGGTGATCGAGGTTTGGGACTGGCGACTTCTGGAAGAGGACAGCGTGAAGAAGCATCTAGCTGGTCTCCCAGGCGCTCTCGAGAGGCATTTCATCGGTAAGACGACTGTTGTCGGTGACAGCTCGGAGGTCAGGCGGGAAATGACCAAGGTCTGTTTTTCTAGGCAGGGACAGATCTTAGATTCACATGTCTCAGCGATACCATGTTGAAGCATTGATTAGTGCGGGAATGTCTACTCGATCTGCCATGCTTGTACATGGCGAGCTGTGTTGTTCCATAGATGCAACCCATGTCCGCATGCTGTCCCGCTGATAGCATCCCGCCGCCCCCCTGCAAGCCCATGTGGTATCATCCCTCAAGCAACGTGCGCCGCAGTTCCGGCCCATAAGACGCCGCAACAGACTCGTCCCATCTCACCCCGCCCTCCAGCCGACTAGACTCGGTGCATTTCTCCCTGTGCCCTCGGCATCTGCACTCGGGGGCCTCTTATCTCCACTCTTCGCATTCCGCCTCTCCGCTTGCGCGAACATGGCCATGGTGTGATCCCACACCTTCTGCGGCAAGCCTAGATCTCGATATTTCTTGATCAGTCTCTCGTCGCCTGTGGAGCTGCAATCCCAGTCCAGCAGATATGCTCCGCTTCCTATCTCGCCGTTCGAGCCTTTCATCGGCGTAGCATCTTCTGGAGCCGGGACCCCGGCCGTTCTCCCGTCCTTAGAGCGGTAGCATTGACTGTGATCTGGAAAAAGTGCCGCTCTCCCGACTCCTTGACGTTGAGATCCACGGCGTCATGACCGCGTAGAGCACCTTGATCGCAGCCGTACAGGTCCTGTCAGTTGATTCACGATGCCAGTCTTGACCGTACCGGGATATGAGTGGCTGAAGGAGACGGAAGGGTGCTTCTCCGCAAGCTGCTCGATCATGAAGTCAGTCATCAGGACACAGTGAGCTAAGCAAGCGTGCAGTGTGAAGTTGTGTCTCAGGTCCAGGTCATCGATGCGGACATCACCTTCCGACCCGGCCGCAAGCACTGAGATGGCGCGGGCAATCTCGCCGCGCCGGGCAGCTTCTTCTAGATTGTCCATGAGGTTGAGCATGAACCGAACACGCGAATAGTAGTTCACAACCATCTTCCTGTCCAGTCCTTCGTGAGTTTCTCGCCGGCCATGGAGGGTCATGAATCCAGCAGTGATGAACAGGCAGTTGATCTTGGGCTCGCGCTTCTTGAGATCCGCCGATAGCTCGTCGACAGCCTTGATCGTGCTAATATCTTTGGGGATGAAGATGGGCTCGCCATCTGGGTTGATCTCCTTGAGATGCTCGCAGAGCTTTTCGCCTTTTTCTTGGCTCCTGTGGCGGAGGTCAGCATCGGCGAGCCATGATGAAGCAATCCGAAGCGCGCCACTCACGTCCCAATAATGTACGCCTTTGGTCTCGGAATCCGTCGGAAGAGCTCCTCTGCCGTACTCGCGCCAATGCCGCCTACCTGGAAGTCAGTGGCCCCTTGGTTGCATCGTGGCGGCGATTACGCTTACCGGTGCCACCAACGAAAACGCACACCAGTTCTTTGACGTATTCTCGAGCCTGCGCGTTGGATTCGCGCACGGCATCGATATGAATCATCTCGATATTGGCTCCATAGAGAAGCGTATGGGCGCTCGAGCTGGAAGCCGTGGTGCAGGTGTCTAGACTGGTTGGATGGCACCAGCCTGCGCCTCACCCAAAGATCACAGCCCTGCAGCGCAGGTTTTGTCGGGGTCGGATGAACAATGATCCCTCGAAAGCCGATGGGGAAAGATGCCTTTCTGGGATGAAGATGCGGTGCTCCGGTTGAGTGGTGTGTGGCTAGAGAAGCGAGCGGCGGGCGCGGGCCACTTGAAGAATTGATGCGATGGGGCTGAGAGGAGTGTTCCGCGATGCATCCACCCTCCCTTCTACCTGAATGAAGACTTGGACACGGGTAGACTCCAAGCCACTGAACGTTTTTCGTCGCCATCTCCGCCTCCGCCGCCGCCGCCACAGACCATAGAAGAGTTCTTACGCTTCCATCTGCTCAAGGCGCAAGAACCGGCCAAAGCTTGCGGCTTCGAGATGGATATGCCGCTTGACGCAAGCGGCGCTGCCGGCACCAGAGAAACATACCTGAGACCTGATTCACTACTGGTGCCTTCACAGGCGCCGGTTGTAGGTCGACGGTCTAGATTGCGAACAGTGCCAACCGACCGCGCGGGATGAGGCGGGATAGTCTTCCTGCCAGGGCATGTAAACTCCATTCGGGAAACGACAAGCCAGATACAGTCGAGCCTGCGGCGGTGGTGGCAGTCAAGGACATGCCGCTGATCGCTACCGCGCCTCGCGCAGAGGTCTCGCAGGCACGTCGGAGCACAGTCAGGCTGTCCGACGCAAGTGCCCGAGACCGAAGGCCGAGAGGCTTGGATTGATGGTCGTGCTTCAGGCGTGTGCCTCTTGGCGACAACGTCTTTTGTGCATCGCATCCCCATACAAGGTATATTGGAAAGAAACCGCTCAGAGAGACCCACGGCTCGATGCTGGTCCGAAAGCTATGAAGACGTCCAAGTCCAGGACGCTTGAAGTCTCGACATGTCTAGTCTAATGTTTACGGGGTTTGCAAGACCAAGCATCGCAGGCGATCTTCGCTTGCGTAAACGTCGCTCCGTCGTGCAGAGTCGGACGGCTCGTCGCACAGTCTGGGACGACGCTTGGTTCATCCTTTGTGCTGCTGGCTCGACACCATTCACTTCACCAATCGATGACGTCATCCCGTGCCAACGCGTCCATGTCCGCCCAAAGAGGTAGGCACGCAACTGTCGATGGGAGGATGATACAAGGGCGCCATGTTCGGAGCGCGATGCCCCCTCTGCTAACCTCAGCGTTTTACGAGTCAACGCGTTGCGTGTTGCATCGCGAGATCTCCTCGGCGCGCGGAGGAAGGCTGCGCTTTGCCGTCCGAGCTCCTGTGGACCCACATCATGCCTGAGTGCTCGGTGCCTCCAGCTGCTCTTGTTGATAAACAGCAAGTCACATCCACCCACGAGCCGCCAGTGTTAGCTGGGCAAGCACATTCAAGATGTCGACATCCGGCAAGATATACGACGAAGCGTCCAAGGCGCGCGACAACATCAAGCGCGGCGCAAAGGAGCCCAACCTCGTCGGCACCGCGACCTTCTTCGGATTCCGAGCCGCCGACCCCTTCCTGCAGTATAGCATCCTTGCGCACAACTCTGGCAGCACAGTCATCGAGAAGCTTGGCGGTACCGTCCTCCCTCAGGGCCCGCCACTCGTCACGAACACGCCATGGGACAGGCTCGGATTGTCCCCGTACAGGAGCATCCTGCTCGGCATGTCGATCGGGAGCATGCTGAAGCAGAACTTCCACCTCACCGTCATCATGCAAGAGGAAATGCCGCCGGTCAACGGTGCTGTGATCGGCCTGTTTAACGCGGTCTGCAACTCCCTGAACTCGCTCTTCTTCATCTGCTCGCAAACATCGGCCTCAGTCAACGGCGAGCACTACCCGCAAACGCCGCTGATCGTGGGATCCACGCTTTACACCGCGGGACTATTCATCGAGTGGTTCTCTGAAGTGCAGAGGCACGTGTTCAAGAAGGACCCGAAGAACAAGGGCAAGGTATACACAGGAGGCCTGTTCGGGTGTCGCGGCACATCAACTATCTGGGATATACCATGTGGAGGAGTGGCTACGCGCTGGCGGCTGGTGGCTGGGTCTGGGGGTCAATCGTGGGTGCGTTTTTCACCTACGACTTTTGCAGTCGTGGCATTCCGGTGCTGCAGAAGTACCTGGAGGAGAGGGTAGGTTTGCCGTGCATTGCTGTTACTGAGGTTGCTGACCTTGTTTGCAGTACGGCGAGCAATACCAGGAGTACGAGCGTTCAACGCCGTACAAGTTTGTGCCTTTCCTTTACTGATGAGATGCTTCGAGCTTGCCGCGCTGGCTTGCGCCGCTGTACGATCTTCACTCTTCGTATACCACTCACGATCTCGTTCACCAGTTGCTCTGACAGGACCATCACTTGTTTTCGTCCGTCTCATAAATCTTGCAAAGACGGAAGCAATTATGTGCTTAGGAGTGGCTTGCAGTAAATGCTGATCTTCGAGCAGTCACGGTCAGATGCGATGCTATTGGCCATCAAGGGGATACAGTACTACTTAAGGCCGTATCGATGCGCTTTTGATCCTTTCCTCCAACACACAAGTACTCAACGACTCATCAATCATTGCTGGATCCCTGTGCACGTTTCCAACATTTGCTCTCGATTTTACTGCATAACATACCCCAAACGACATTCCCAAACAATAAGATTCTATGCAGGCGTATGTCTGCCCATGTGATCCTCTCTGTACCGGCATCGGGGATCCCATTCATGGCGAGCAGCGCTGGCGGGATGTAGCCGCCGTCGAAGCTCTTCCCATGGAGATGCTTGACCCTCGCACCGACGTGTTGAATGTAGTGCGGGACGTTCTCGACCACATCAACCTGCATCATAATGTGGCTGCCAATCAGAGCAACAGGTACGATGCAGCGATTGCCGCCCTGGAGGAGAGAGAGTACGATCTTGCGTACGGCTCTGGACATGTGCCGTTTGAGATCCTGGACCAGCCTGTCTTTTGGATGCAACTCGCGGCTGCGTTCAGTGCCGTAGCGGATGTGCTGGAGGATTCTCAGCGAATTTGCCGGCGAGCCGCATCCTGCTGTCGTGGCCATTGTCCAAGATGTGGATGATATGGCCGAATTGATGTTGCTGAATCAAGGCTTCCCAGAAGCTTCATCAAGAGATGCGTCCGCCACCGGTCTACCGATTGAAAGGACAACGACCATGACAACCATGATACCGCAGCGTCCAGGTCTTTCGGTTCTGCAGGGAGGTGAGGCCAATCTTCGAATCACGTCTTTGATCCCTGTCCCGGGACGACGACCACTATCGGCAGTGGGACAGAATTCATCGACCATTTCGATGCTAGACACCTCCGCATCGACGGGCTGGAAAACATCAAGATCTTACACCCGCTACAACGCCAGGATGTCGCCGATCTGCAGACATACTTCCTACGAAGGTCGGCCGTGAGGCTCACAGAAGGCCTATCATTGGGTAAGTATGGCCTTGTTGGCGACATCCCATGTACTGCGGTCTCTGCCAGTCTTCAAGCGATGCAGGCGAGCTCCAGCGACGCGGCGAGGCCATGCCCGGCAGCATTTCGCGAGACTGTTCGCAACCGGTGGCCTCGAGAGTGCCAGGTGAGAGATGCTTGTCCCTTCGACCGACCTCTTCGGGATCCCGTCGTCGCTCAGGTTTGCGAACGCCTTCATTTGCTTCAATGACACCCGGGTATGGTTTGGGTCGTGGCACGAAGATGCCTCCATTCGGCTGGGCACGCACGGATTGACGACGCCTGGCTTTAGTGGTCGCTCGCGGGCACGCACACCCTTGTCCGATCCTCTCACTTCCGGCTTTGATCTTGGTCGTGGAATCAAGATGCACTCTTTTGACTATGGCACGCTTGGGCTCGAGACCCCAGGCCATGGCCACGACCCCTTGTCGCGAACGCCATCACTCTTCGAGTTCACGACCCGGACCGCTGCAGGCAGACAGGCCTCCGGGGACGGTGTCATGACATCACTCGACGACTATGGTCCACCGACACCACTTCAGAGACGCCTCAGCTTTGAACCGCGTGGTCGTGCTGGCACGCCGGGTTTGCGGCCACGACTGTCCGACGCGAGACTGTCGTACACAGGTCGAAGACCCAGCTCGACGGCTCCAGGCCAACTGCGCCAATCGTACTACGGGCCTCGACGTACGCCCGGCCATCCTTACACGTCACAAGCCACATCCTCTTGTCAGTCCAGTCACACCTGGTCGGCGAACGGCCAACTATCAGGCTCTGAGGAATCCGCAGCCATGTGTCGGGCCTAGTGGGCGCCCATGACTTCACCAGGGATCTCGAGGAGCTCGGGTCTGGTAAGGCGTACACAGAATGGATCAGGCTGGGGCGGACGACCGAGTTCAATGTGAACCATCCGCTTACCGCTGCAGACCTCGACGGTGTGACTGGCGAAGACTTCGTGCAGAAGCTGGCAGAGCAGCTGGAGCTCACCAACTCCCGGCTCACCACGCGCGATCTTCAGGACGGGGAGATGGCAAAGCGATACCATGCGCGGAATCAGAGTTCCAGCGCGCTGCAGGCGTGGCTCGCTGCTCACAGGATCGAGAAGGAGGCTTCTGCGGAGAAAGCATCGACTTCCCGTCAGACCACCCCGGAAGGCCGCGAGACTGTGGCGGAATGCCGTGAAAGGAGGGTCTCGGAGAACGGTCCGCTCGAAGACTCCTCGGAGACACAGAAGATCGCTGATCGGATCATGACCGGTCAAGTCGACGACCTCCTCGCCGAGCAGGGACGCGAGAGCAGCGCCTCTTCGGGCCTCGCGGTCGCCGGACGAAGCGACGATGCAAGGGCAAGCGGTCCGTGTCTTTCCACGAGGCCGAGAAGTCGAGACCTCCCGACCCCCGGCGGAGACCAGGCTCAGCCACGGGCGACCGCACCTCAGTGCTTCGCGGTTCACTCCCCCCAGCTTGGCCGACACCCCGTTCAGGAAGCGCCTCGCGGCCCTTCTATCACCCAGAGCCAGCAGCGACTACCGCTCCAGTTCGTTTCGCAACGCGGACCGAGTCCGTTGGCTGGAAACACAGCAAAGGGCCCAGCAGGAGCGAGTGTCGAACCTGACCGAGAAGGCCGCCGAAAGCACCCAGGCCAAGTCGGGAGGGTTCTTTCCCAGACCGCGGCCACTGGGCCTCCCTCGCAGGTCGAAGACCGTAAGCAGACGACGTCCGCAGACGAGACCGAAACGCCGGGCGAAGCTCCGTCGGATGTGACTGGCGTCGCCACTGCCGACAACAGCGATGTGGCGGATCTCAGCGAATTTCGCTGGTGATTGAGGAGAGCGCGGCGGGGTCTGCGACGCCGACACAGCCAGGCACGCCCGTGCCGCAGCTGGAGCATTCCCCCAGCGACGAGCGACGAGCAACTCGCAACGGATGGCGTATAGCGCGAGATGAAGAGTGTGGCCGACAGCCTCCGACTCCGTCCCGGCACCGGACGAGTCCGGTAGTTGCGAAGGATGGCGGATCAACAGGAAGGGGCAGGTTTTACAGATCTCGCCTTGGCGGGGAAGTGATGCTCGCCGTTTTTATGTAGTCTAGTCTGGCAGAGATCGGTAGACGGCCCCCGAGACCGCCCTCGGAAGCCGTCGGAAGCCTCAATCCTCCCACCCCTCCATCCGCATCCGCCCCAACTCCTCCCTCCCATACACCAACGTCCCCATCTTGCCCTTATCGACCGGCACAAGACACCCGTGCACACTCCCCGCGAACCTCTCACTGGCCAGAAACAGACACGTCCTCGCCACATCCTCCGCCGGCACCGGCTGAGCTCGCGGGACGGTCGCCTCGCACTCGGCGTACCGCCACTGCTCCCCGAACCTCTCGCTCTCCTCTCGAAACCGCTCCGTGTCGACCGCTCCCGGCGCGACAGCATTGACGCGAGCCCGGTGGTAGATCCTGGGGGCGTCGGCGGCCAGGGAGCGGAGCAGACCGTACTGGATGGCCGCTTTGCCGGCGGCGTAGGCGGGCATGGTCCGGGAGCCGAAGCGGCCGGATTCGGAGCCCATGAGGACGCACGAGACGTTGCGGAGCTTGGAGCGGGTGGCAGGGTTGCTGGCGGCTGCGCGGATGCCCTGGAGCCATCGTTGGCAGGTAAGGAAGGTGCCGCGGATGTTGACGTCAAAGACTCGTTGCCAGACTGCGGGATCGGCGTCGCAGATGCTTTCGGTCTGTGGAAGGACGCTGAGGTCTAGGCTGGCAAGGGCGATGACGCATTCGACCGTTTGGCTGAAGTGCGCTTCGCCGGAGAGGAAGGCATAGTCGATGTTACCTGGTTTTGTGATGTCCCCGGACACGAAGAAAGGGTTCTGGTTTTCCGAGTCGAGGATGCGGGTGTTGGTGTTAGGTAAATCGTAGACTGTCACGTTGCAGCCGGCGGCGAGGAAGGCTTGGACAACGACACGGCCGATGAGGCCGCAGCCGCCAGTGACGAGGACATGGGTTCCTGCCAGTCCGAGCCCGATGTCCAAGGCGTGCGAGGCGTTGGTCTCATTCATGGTGGTGGAGGGGTTGCGAGATTGTCAGTTTGAAGGTGGAGGTACCTATCTGTGGAGCTCACTCCACCGTTGCAGCCACGGCTGGGCCCGGGCCGGGCAAGGACTTGGCTCGCCGGTCAGCGCTGAAGTCCATTCTCCTCAGAATGCTGTGTTCATCGCTCGCTGCAACGACGCAATGTACCGACATGTGTAACGGTTGCACCTCGCCAGAGAGCATATGTTATCGTCGTCGTTTCAGATGCGCTGTTCTCACCGCAGCCGTTGCCTGTCCTCTGGCACGTCCGGTAACCGTACAGCAATGTCGCCGCTCTGTGTGATGTATCGCACCCAAGGTAATGACGGGTATTGCAGCTACAGGAGAAACATCAGCAGGGTTTCCACCTCGTGTCGCCGGAGAAGCGCAGGCTTACCTTTGGCTCAATGATCTTCAGATACCTCACCTGAATACCGCTGGTTGTAAAGTATGGGATCTCGAACTTGACGTTGATGGGCCGCTTGGCCTTGGAAGGCCCACCGACGCCTCCCATGCTGCCGCCAAAGCCACCCATCATGCCGCCTCCTCGTTCCTCATCACCCCTGTAGTCACAGTCAGCCCGACATCTTCCTTGGCCTGGTCGAACGATGCAAGCCTTACCTCACGCTGGGCAAGCCTAGCTCCGCCCTCATCAGGAACTCTTTGGAGCCACCAAACTGCTTAATTTTCCACACAATCTCGCTGCTCTCCGGCGCGTAGTGCACACTTCCAATGTTCGTGCGGAAGCGCGGCGTATCCGCATCCTCAGGCACGGGCACGTGAATCTCGACATTATTCGCCGTACTGCGCCGCTTGAATTGGGCCTTCGCTTTCAGCATGTACTCTACCCTGCTTCCGCTGTGGTTCTCCACTACGCATTCGACCCAGATCAAAGGCTTGACCTGCGTGTTCAGCCGATAAGACATGAGTTCGAACTCGCCGTCGGGGGGATGAACGAGATGGTTCGGTCGCTCTCGAACCGTGACAGTCGCACGCACTGGTGGAATTTGACGTCTTCCATCTCCACGCTTTTGCCACGGGACGTGCGGCCAGTGGTCTCGAACATAACCTTGTCGTTGAGCCCCAAGCGGAGTTCCGGCATACCGGAGAGGTAGCATTTCATCTTGATTGCGCCCAAGATTTCTGATCGTAGCACATTGCCTGTGCTGCTGACGAGGAGGTTGAGCGACTCCACGACGTCGAGGAAGACCTCGTTCTTCCGATACGGATACCTTCTGATCGCCAGCTGACGGCGTTGGTGACGGCAATGGGCGGGCGGGCCTGGACCTCGAGCTTATGCGACTCCTGCGTGATGTACTCCTGCAAGATTTTGCTCTCGGTCGTCTGTGGGTGTCCGAAGTCCATCATCTCGTCCAGCAGCTCGTAGATGACGACGAAGTTGTCCCGTATGCTCTCCTCCTCCAACTCCTTGAAGTACTCGGTGAAGACCTCGACCACTTTGTGCAGGAAGAGCAAGATCTCGGCGGCATTCGAGTTCCGTTTAGTCAATGCCAGGAGATACAGATTGCTGTGTCGGATGTAGAGATAATTGATGCCATCGCTGGTCATGCAGGGCGGTGTGCTGGAGGATTCGTCCTCGGCTTCGGAGAGGAGGGTTGGGAACTTTTCGACCGCGGACATGGGGATGTCACCTCGGTAGTTGCGGGCCAGCAGGGGCTTGCCCTTGAGGTCGAGGAAGAGAAGAGGGCGGAGGCCATGCTGAGGGTCGTCGGGGGCCGCAATGGGCCAGGTCTCTGCGCGGATCCTCTGTATGCCGGGTTGCTATCAACAGGTGAGCTGTTGGGCGGCAAGTGAAAGGGCGGGTGCAGGCCCGTCAAGCAGATTCGTCAAGCCGGGAGCCAGAAGAGTTTCCGGTCCGCATTCGTCACGCTGGATCGTCGTTGGACTAATAGCCGGTCTTCCACAGAGAAGCTGTCGTGTTGGATGTGGAGGTGTAGAATTCGATTGGAGTTTGGATGTGGAGGGTCTATAGTTCGTGGTTGTGAACGTGGAAGACTTTGGTTTGTCGTGTTAGGTTTGAAGGTGTTTGATCTCGTCCTGTTGGCTATAAAGGTGGTTGAATTATGGTGTTGGTCGTGGAGGTGTTTAATTTGGTGTGTTGGATGGGGGAAGTTTTATCTGGTGTTGGACGTGGAGGTGTTCGATTTGTGTGTGGTGGTTGGATGGAGATGGTTGCCTTTCCCTGTCGGATGCAGAGGTGCTGGAATACGTCGTGGTGGACGTGGACGTGGAGGTGTTGGAAGTCGTTGTATTGAGTGAGGAAGCGGACCAGTGTCTACACGCTGGCGCTGACGCTGACGGGGGAAGGTGGCATCAAGAGGTTCGGCCCGCCATGCGTTCACCGACGAGCCTCCGGAGCAGACGCGGGAATGCCAAGCCCTCCAGCGTGTTCTCGGGGGCCCCAGCAAGGCTCTCCAGGAAAACACAGGCGACTCGAGGCCACACCAGCAGCGCCGACCATGTCGCTGTCGCTGCCGCTGCCGCTGCCCCGCGCCCGCGCTCCGTCGATGGCCGCGCTGGCACATCTCGAGTCGGCCCTCTCCGCCCTCCGCCTCTCCCACCGGCCCTTCCACCCCGCCGCGCGGAGACACGCCTCCCATCAGGCGCAGGGCCGGGCGAACAAGGCCAAAGACGGCGCGGGCAAGCGACTCGGCGCCAAGAAGACCGGGGGCGAATATGTGATTCCCGGGAACATCCTGTTCAAGCAGCGAGGCACACACTGGTTCCCAGGCGACAACTGCTTCATGGTAGGTCCGCTCCGCCCAGCAGGGAGATCGTGGCGCGGGCATTGACACGACGCGCACAGGGCCGCGATCACACCATCCACGCAGGCGCCCCGGCTACGTGCGCTACTATCGCGATCCCCATCGCCACCCTAAGCGCAAATACATCGGCATCGTCTTCGACAAAGACCAAGCGCTGCCCCAACCTCCCCCACGCGCCCGGCGACGCCACCTGGGCATGCTCGCCTACCGCATGCCTGACGCCAAGGCCGAAAGACAGCACACAGACGACCTGGCCCTGCTGTCCACAGCGCCGCCGACCATTCGCGAGCGCCCGAACACAGCCCGGCAAGCGGCGGCGCCGGAAATCACGCTCAGCCCCACGAGGAAGAATCCGCAGGGTCTGAAGTTGACCCTGAGGCCTGGGGGGCAGTACCGACAGGCCAATCACGAGATCGGGCGCGCGGGAGACGCGAAGGAGGCCGCGGCACAGGCGAAGGGCAGGACGGCGAGGCTGCTCGCCCCCTACAGGCCCGGCGACCGCTTTGCGGCGTGGAGAAAGAGCGCGGTGCGAATGGCGCGGAATGCAGAGAGGCGGACGATGGGGAGGGGTGGGAGAAGAAGTAAGTAAGTAAGTAAGCGAGTAAGCAAGCTGCTGCCGCCAGAACGACGGGGCAGCATGACGGTCCCCTTCACTACCAGACGCTCGTGGTGCAAGATCCTCGGATGCTTGCTCCGCCACATCCTCTCGCCGACGGTTTGTTGTTCTCAACGGGTGTCCAATATCGATCGGAAGGAGTTGGCTGCAACTCGTCTCGACTGGTGGCACCCACCGTGCCAGCTATGCGGCGCTCGACGAACTTGATTCATGCCTCGGTCGTTGCCGGATCCGACCGGACGTCACGGTATCTTTTCTAGGGTTCTGCTCCAGCCCGACTCAACTGCCTCTGTTGCAGATCTTCGAACGGGATGTAGACAGTGGTCCACGGTCAGAGTGGACGGGTGGTGCAGTGTTATCAAGTGTTGGACTAGTGTTCGCGGCGCCTTTCTCCTGATGCGCTCTCCGAAGACGTAGAAGACGAATGGGATGGGCACCATTGCCAATGCAATGAAGCCGGTAAGGCTGTTGCCCCATCCCAGCCCGAGCCTGATACATCCGCAGTCCTGCGAGCGGTAAGAGCGCGCCTACGAGAGACGAAGCACCGTGTTGGCGGCAATGGCGGAGGCGGCATGGACTGTGAAGGCGTCGATCAGGTATTGCTGTCGGCGAAGTCAGCGAGGCGCCGGAAACGGGAGACCATCGGGCTCACGTTGATGCAGATGAGCGCTCCGAGAATGCCAATGCCACAGCAACGTTCCGACAAGGAATGCCCTGCAGCTGTCAGTTGCTGCAGCCGGCGTACCTGACGTCTACCAACCATTGCTCGTGATACTCGATGGTCCAACCGTAGATGAACAGTCTGTCGTCAGATGTCAGCTCGATCGCTACGCCAAGAAGCCGTCCCACCCACCCGACAGGCGCCAACCAGCCCTGTAAAGCAGCGGCAACAATCTATATTCCGGCTTCATCTCGCCACCATACTTCGCCGCCATCCGCTGCAGCAGCCGATCGGACGACCCGCCAATGATGAACAGCCCGATGAACATGCCGACCCCGCTCGCATGTACGTCAAGCCAACGGTGCCGCTGGAAAAGCCATAGGACTGTTCGAAGACGAAGGTGAAGGTGGTGTAGAGAAGGTACAGGATCCCGTAGACGACTGCGCAGTACAGCGACATGAGCAGCACGATCGGGTTGAGCAGGAGCAGCTTCAGCGGGCGAACCACGGCGCGCGCAACGCGCTCTTGCGTGTCGAGACCGTCGTGCAGCCTCGATTGGAGCGCGTCATGCCCGTCTCGTGCCGAGCGTGCGAGTCTTGCGAGCGAGCAGGGTAGGCGCATGGGTCTCGCGGCACAACAGGCCGTGCGCGATGAGACAACGCCGTACTGCACGACTCAAGTCAGCCGGGCCCGGACGACCAGAGATGTCGAAGGAGCGTACCGCGATTGCAATCACCCAGAAGTTCCACCTCCATCCTTTCGCGGCGCTCAAGTACGAGCCCGCGACCGGGCCAATCACGGGCCCCAGGAGCGGGCCCATACTGAACAGCGCCATGCTCGCCCCCCTCTTCTCTTGCGGGAACAGATCCGAGATCGAAGCACCGCCCAGCGTGATCGGACAAACGCCGAAAGCGCCCATGAAGAATCGGAAGGCGATCAACTGCGCAAAGGAGCCTGCTACCGCGCACGCGATCGTGAAGATGAGGAACATGACGTTGCAGACGGCGTAGACAATCCATCGCCCATACGTCTCCGATGCGGGCCCGATCAGCAATGGCCCGACGGCATATCCGAGGATGTAGATGCTGACGACGAACTCGGCCAAAGTCTCCGAGTGGGTTCGGAACTCTCGCAGCACGTCCGGGACAGCGGGAGCAAACATGCTTGAGCCGAGGGGCGTGAGGAAGCAGAGGACGATGATGAGGGATGTGTTGCCCACCTTCGCCTTGGTCGACCAGTTTCGCGGGTTCGCGGGGTCGTCGGGGCCATCCCAATCTATCACATTGGAATCTGTGGGTTCTTCTCCGTGAGTCGTGTCCGGCTGGTCGGTGGCGCCCTTCTCTGGGTCCTGGGTTTCGTCCTCGTTGGAGGTGATTTCGTCGCGCGACTTCGCTCGCATCTCCTCGTCAAGATCGTCGTCTCGGTCTGCCCGCGGCGCCATTGCGTGCTTGGCTGAAAGCAGCGCTGTCCGCGGTACTGGAGAGCAGAGGCGCCGGCGAAGGCATGTAGGTGCTAAGGAGGAAAGAGAAGGATACTACCTGCCATGTGCTCGCGACATGGACTGCTGCATATCTCCGGTCATCCGTTGAAGGTACAAGCATAACTCGATTCAGTAATGTCACGGATGTTTATGTCGAGGTGGGTGCACGCACAATGATTCCGGATGCACGCGTTCCCGGTGCACTTCATACAGTATGGCGGGGAAAGCGGTCGCTCGTCGTGGACAGCCACTTTCGCCGCCGCCTCATGATGTGGCTGGTGCCATTGCGCCTTTGGGTGCGCTTCTCCTGCCCTTTGACTGAAGCCCGTGATTTTCTGCAATTACATCGATCTCTGCTCGACCGGACTGGCGATACCCAGGGAGATGAGTTACCGTGGAGACAGTAGTGTGGCGGTGATACTGCAGTAGAGGTCGCAGCTTTCGTGCTTGCTAACGCCTACTGTCTAGCATTTCCATGGATACCATTATCCGGTCTTTTGGACCGCCACGCGCTCTCAATCTATTTCTCGTAGACCCAGTCGTGCTCGGCCTGCTTCCAACTGTTGATCTCCTCCTTCTTGAACCAGAGATCGATCTCCTTCTTGGCAGACTCGACGCCGTCGGAGCCGTGGCAGACGTTGCGGCCGACATCCTGCGGGGAGACTGATCAGCACCGACCAAGACAAGATGCTGTGTCCAACGTCGAAGACTTACGATGGCGAAGTCGCCACGGATAGTGCCCGGCTGCGATGCGAGCGGGTTGGTGGCGCCGAGGAGCTGGCGGCCGACCTTGACGGCTTCACGGCCTTCCCAGACCATGGCGCAGACAGGGCCGCTGCCCATGTCTGTCACAGGATATCAGCAAAAAAGCGTTGGCTCAGTCGTTGCAGGACAACGAACAGGTGATCAAGCCCTTGAAGAACGGCTTGTCCTTCAAGTCCTCGTAGTGCTTCTCGAGGTGCTCCTGGGTCGGGGTGACCAGCTTGATGGCAGCGAGCTTGTAGCTGTCGTCCTGTCAATGGGTGCTCATAACAGGCCCATGCACCGTCCAACATACCCCGCGGCGCTCGAAGCGGCCAATGATCTCGCCGACCAGGCCACGCTGATCGATTGTCAGCGTCCGCCCGTGATGTTACCATTCCTCTAGTACCATACCTGAACGCCATCAGGCTTGACAGCAATGAAGCTGTATCATCGGTTAGTATCTCTTCACCGCTTCGATGGCTTCCCTCTTAACGATGCTGCGTACGTCTGCTCGCTCGTCATGTTGGCTTCTTTTTCTTGCTCTTCTCTGCGTTTTTGGTTGTGGAGGAGGATGGATCGATCTTTAGGACCGAGATGCTTGAAGATGGGCGGGTAGTGTTGTTCAGCAGAAGACATTGGGACTGGGATCTAGAAAAATGTTTGGTGGGGCAGAATCCACCGTCAAGGCCCCCGCCACGCGCTGCTCTGATGCAGGGCTCCCGGGGTCGAAAGCTGGCTTCGTCGAGAGCGTCCCGAAAGTATATACAGCCCGCCGTAGACATACATGTTCTCGAGGCCAATGCCAACGATCCTAGCAGTTCAGCCTTGATTCTGGTGGACCTTGTATTGGATCCAGAGTCACAGCCACCAGCCGAGCAACATGCTGGGCAGCAATGGCTTGTCCACCAAGTGGACCGTCTTCCTACTACTCCTTGCCGCAATATGTTCACTGATCGCGCCGGCCGGTAAGCAACGCACAATAGTCAGGTGAACAAATCTGATATGGGCTGTTCCAGCGACGGTGAAGCATGAAAACTTCAAGACCTGTGGCCAGTCTGGCTTCTGTAAACGGAACCGAGCATATGCAGATACCGCAATCAGCACCCCCAACTGGCAATCACCGTATATTCTGGACTCACCGTCTGTCCGTTTCGACCGCGGACTATTGACCGGGACCGTCTTGAAGAAGATTGTCAACACCGACGAGATCGTCAAGTTGCCACTGACAGTTGCCTTTTACGAGTCTGGTGTGGCTCGCGTAACCATTGATGAGGAGCGGAGGCAGAAGGGCGATATCGAATTGCGGCACAACAGCAAGGCCAAGAAGCAGCGGTACAACGAGGCAGAGAAATGGGCTATCGTTGGAGGCACCAAGTTGAGCACAGGCGCAGCGACGAGCCAGGGTGCAGAGAAAGGCACCACGAAGGTTTCATATGGCCCAGCGGGGACGTTCGAGGCCACCATCCGGCATGCGCCCTTCAGCGTCGACTTCAAGCGAGGCGGCGAGACCCAGATCAAGCTCAATGCGCAAGGTCTGCTCAATGTCGAGCACTGGCGACCAAAGGTTGAGAAGCCTGCAGAGGAGAAGAAAGAGGGCGAGGAAGCCATGGCGGCCGATTCAGACAAGGAGATGGCTGAGGACGAGAGCACGTGGTGGGATGAGTCCTTCGGAGGTAATACCGACAGCAAGCCCAGAGGTCCGGAAGCTGTTGCACTGGACATCGTGTTTCCAGGCTACGACCATGTCTACGGTGTCGCCGAGCATGCCGGGCCACTGTCGTTGAAAGAGACTCGCGGCGGAGGCGATAAGTACAGCGATCCGTACAGACTCTACAACAGCGATGTCTTCGAGTACGAGATGGATAGTCCGATGACCCTGTACGGTTCGATTCCGTTCATGCAGGCGCACAAGAAGGACTCGACGGTCGGCGTGTTCTGGCTCAATGCTGCCGAGACCTGGATCGACATCACGAAGTCGACTACTTCTGCTAACCCACTCAGCTTGGGCATTGGTAGCGCGAAGCAGACGAACACACACTGGATAAGCGAGTCTGGACTGCTTGACGTGTTCGTCTTCTTGGGGCCGAAGCCGCAGGACGTGGTTGGCGCCTACGCCGAGCTTACCGGCTACACCCAGCTTCCGCAACAGTTCTCGATCGCCTACCATCAATGTCGCTGGAACTACGTGACAGATGAGGACGTGAAGGACGTTGACAAGAAGTTCGACAAGCACAACATCCCGTACGACGTCATCTGGCTGGACATTGAGTACACAGAGGGCAAGAAGTACTTCACGTGGGATCCGATGACGTTTGGAGACCCACTGGGTATGCAGAAGCAGCTGGACGAGCATGGGCGCAAGCTAGTGGCCATCATCGACCCTCACATCAAGAACGAAGGCAACTACTACGTTGTAGACGAGCTTAAGTCCAAAGACCTTGCGGTCAAGAACAAGGACGGCAACATCTACGAGGGCTGGTGCTGGCCGGGCAGCAGTCACTGGGTTGACTGCTTCAACCCCAAGACGCGAGAGTGGTGGAAGAGCCTGTACCGCTACGACAAGTTCAAAGGCTCGGCTAAGAACACATTCATCTGGAATGACATGAACGAGCCAGCGGTCTTCAACGGACCCGAGACGACCATGCCGAAGGACAACCTGCACTACGGAGGCTGGGAGCATCGTGATGTCCACAACATGAACGGCATGAGTCTCATCAATGCTACGTACGGCGCCTTACTCGCACGGGACAAAGAGGAAGACAAGCACCACGTCCGGCCGTTCGTACTCACCCGCAGCTTCTATTCCGGTAGTCAACGGCTGGGAGCCATGTGGACTGGCGACAACCAGGCTGTGTGGTCCCACCTTGAAGCCAGTATCCCCATGATCCTCAGTCTGGGCATCTCTGGATTCCCGTTCGCCGGCGCTGATGTTGGAGGATTCTTTGGCAACCCGTCGAAGGAGCTTTTGACTCGCTGGTACCAGGCAGGAGCGTTCTACCCCTTCTTCCGCGGACATGCCCACATCGATACTCGGCGTCGTGAACCTTACCTGGCTGGTGAACCATACACTCAGATCATCACGCAAGCACTCCGTCTACGGTACAGTCTCCTACCTGCTTGGTACACTGCCTTCCACGAAGCCAGCGTCAATGGCGCGCCGATCGTCCGCCCCAACTACTACGTCTTCCCTGGCGACGAAAAGGGCTTCGCACTCGACGACCAGCTATACCTCGGTAGCTATGGTCTGTTGGCCAAGCCGGTCACCAAGGAAGGCGCGGAAAGTCAGGAGATCTACCTGGCTGACAAGGAAAAGTACTACGACTATTTCGACTTCTGGACGTACGAAGGCCCTGGCACTGTCAGTGTCTCCGCCCCACTCGACACCATTCCTCTGCTCATGCAGGGTGGTCACATCATTCCCCGCCGAGACAGACCAAGGAGGAGCTCCGGCCTGATGCGCTACGACCCCTTCACACTCGTGGTAGTGATCGGCGACTCCGGCGATGCAGAGGGTACGCTGTACCTGGACGACGGCGAGAGCTTCGAATTCCAAGAAGGCGCCTACATTCATCGCCAGTTCAGCTACCAGCGCGCGACCAACACACTCATGAGCGAAGACTTGTCTCCTGCGGGCTCTGCGTCTAGCAAGGTCGCGAAAGCGTATCTGAAATCGATGGAGAAGGTGCGGGTCGAGAAGATCATCGTCGTTGGTGCACCTGACGCTTGGAAGAGTGTGTCGGAGGTCAATGTCAGCGAGGAGCTAGAGGGCAAGAGCTCGGGCACGAAGAAGGCTATGCTCGAGTGGCATGCCAAGGATGGTGGCAAGGCTGCATGGGCGGTTGTGAGGGATCCAGGCGTGTGGATCGGCGGCGGCTGGAAGATCGAGTTCGCGTGATCACAGTGCGCTTGAATATAGTCATAGACAATCCGTACTCCTGATATATCTGTGAAGCACATGAAAGCGTGTGGTCTCACGCACGAGCATCTAACTTCCATGTGGATCATGGAGGTCGCGTCAGGTGAGCGTTTAGAGTTTCGCACCTGACTCGTGCGTCCATCACGCTAGCCTCTTCCCACTTGACACTTCCTTTCTCATCCTTGTGGGACTTTTGTCGAGAACGTGGTGGAAGCATCGTCCAGGTCAAGTGACTTGCCATCATGGCGAAGGGCGAACGTAACTTCAACCCTGTTGCCGCTCAACGCAAGGCGGAGAAGCAAAAGGAAATCTCCAAATCAAAGAAGCAACAGCAGGCGCAGCGCAACGAGAAACTCGCGCGCCGAAATCCGGAACGGCTGCAACGCCAGATTGACGAGCTCAAGGAACTGGAAAGCAGCGGCGCCTTGAGGCCAAAGGACAAGGAGACCCTCACCCAGCTCGAGCGTGACCTCAAGGGCATCAAACGCGCCCGCGAAACCCTTGGAATCAAAGATGAGCCTCGACGCGAACGGCGCGATCCACGACAGGAGCAGCGTGAACGGAGACAGCATCTCGGCAAACGACGGCGAGACGATGACGCCGGTGCTAGTGGTGATGAGACTGATCCGGAAGTTCGAGCGATCCCCATGCCTCGTGACACGCCACCCCCGTTTCCACGCCAGGAATTCCAGGATTTCCAAACAGGACCTGGTGGCCAGCGAGTGCCGCATGCTTTGCCATCAAAGCCGGTAGTGGAAGCGCCAAAGACTGTGTACAGTTCCGCGCCTCAGATTCGGAATCTTGCGAAGGAGGCAACCAAATTTATGCCGAGCATTGTGGCGCAGCAAAAGAGCCGCATGAAAGGGCGAGGTCGTCTGTTGGAACCTGAGGAACTCGACAGGCTTGAGCAGAGCGGCTATGGAGCTGCTTCCAGACCCAAGCCTGGGCCTGGCGCCAGTGATGCGTCAAACACACCGGCACCGGTCGGCCGAGCCAGCGGCAGCGGAGGGGTTGATCTCGACGAGGAGGCGAGACAATTCGAAGCCGAGATTCAGAGTCTTGGTGCTTCAAGTACGCGGAGGAACGTGCAAATGGAGGAGGTCGAAGATGCGGGCACGTGATGACTCCGAGCAAGCTGGTCATGTGCTTGCTATTGTCTTGGATGACGGGTCTGAATCTTTGCGACTCGCAATCGATTGTCTGAGACAGCGCCGATGGCACACAGTTCAGCATGGCTTTCCCCGGTGATGCCCATGCTTGCCGACTGTTGACTCTGACTCCGATGCGCTGCAATCATGCGCAATCACATCGAGAGTCGCAGGGAGTATTAGTTCGCCTTCGCCGCCCCGGCGGCACTTCAAGGATACAAGCACGCTACAACGAATGCCTTGGCTTGGCGCAATGTCGCAGGGGCTCACTGCTGGCACAAGCACCGACCCACCAGAGTGTACCGGATATCCTGCGGCAGACACCGGGTTTGCGGCGTCCCCCGCGTTCGCTAGCCACTTGTTACCAGCTCGCCAACCAGTAGTCCAATCATGGACATGCGTTGCGGTGTTGGTGGCCCTTTTCACGACAGCACTCTGCTGCCTCTCCTTTGGTCTTCGGGCACGAGCTGTCGCTCGTCGCTACGTCTACATCCTAACTTTGCACGACTACGAGACACCATTCCACAGGGTCATCAGCGCCTATTCGAAGCTTGAGGCTGCGGAGTCCGCCCTCACGCAGGTGCTCAGACTGCCTGAAGTACAAGGACGAGCGGTGCGACTGGAATATGCTGAAGCCGAAGAATATGGGCTGGGTGTGGTCACGGAAGTATCGGACCCTGCGACGACTGCGGTGCTCGGCAACGGCGGCATTTTACTCCATATTCAAAGAATGAATCTCAGAAAGCGAGGATAGTCCGACCGAGTGTACCAGGAGATCGTGACACCAAGCTGCGGAGCTCAGCTGCGTTCCATCTGCTATTCCTATCTTCCGGTGTCCCAGGATGAAGCATCGAATCTCCTGAATGCTATGGCTCCGCCAATACTCTGCCTCAGGACGCAGCGGCAACGCTCTGATGGTCCTCGATCGTTCCTTCAATGGTCGCAAACTCGCACGCCCCTCGGGATAGCACAAGCCTCATAATGCCTTTCCGAATGCCCCGGTGCGTGAGATGTGCCACGTCGAATCGGCAAACCGTGCTTGCGCGATCACACTGAAGCAAAGCAACGGGTCTTGGCCGTATACCGATGCTTTCGAGGCTGTCGTAACCCCGTAGCTTCGAGCTCCGACGATGCTAGCCTGAACTGCTTGCGGGGCACTGACCACACTCGATCTCCATGCCGGCTTCCCGGTTTCCAAGTCGTATCCCAGCTGCGTCTGCGACAAATTTGACACTCCTACGCGGAGAATGGACGGCGTTCAACGTCTATTCCAATGTAGCACATTGGCGTGCTGCTCCTTGGGAGTGTGTTTCTTGGCAATTGCATGTACTTCGAGCCCACACATTCCAAGTGCGCTGTAATGCAGGCTACGCTAGCACGTAGCGGCTCGCCTGCCTACACGGTCGCCGTTGGCAGCAGATGCTCACAAATTCGCTGGTTCACCAACTGTGGCATCCAACCCATGTTCACCTTGCAAGACAATGAAACGCATACCCGGAGACTTAAGGGGTATGGCAACGTCTATGCCAAGTCGACATTGGTTTCTAGCGAGACATTCGCTGCAATATGCAATGACCTAGCGCAAGACCGTCTCGTGGAGCACTTCGACGACGTCGCTGCAACCGGCGAGGTGGTCGAGCTGCATACGTTTTTCTTTGCACTTGGCGTCGACTTCGTGAGCGCATACCGCTGCGGGCTTAAGGCGGGAAGCGTTTTGCAGCGAGACATCAATGTCGCCGACAAGCACGCCAACGTAGTCCGTACGCTTTTCCAGCTAATAGGTCCACCACAGGCGTTTCCGGGCCTGACGCATCAGTTAGGCCACCGAGGCTTGCGAGATCGGACATTGCCGCCCATAGCAAAGCAATGGGAGCCAGAACCCTGGTGTTTGGCGATGCAGGATGCTGCAGCAGCTGATCCGGAGTGCTCAGAAGAGCATGACGGGAAAGAGGATGTAGGCACTTGGTGAAGGTGGACCAGAGGAACTTTCCTGCCGGGCAGCGTCTGGTGGTGAGTCTGCAGGCCTACCGTATAAGCCTCGGCTGCGCAGCACGCTGCCGGCGAAGCGCCACAGTCACGAAACACACACAACTTCCGGAAACAAAGACCACATTTCTAGCTTACGCCTCGAGCTTGCAACGGAGATGCCTGACCGTATTTTTGCCGGCTTCGATACATCCAGTACGTCGCTCCTGTACGTTGGCCAAGAGGTCAGCCGTTCAGAAAATGCTCGTTGGCAGCAGAGACTGCGCACAGAGCTGTCGGCTCCGCCCAGGAACACGAAACTTCAGGACATCGATGGCCTTGCGGTGCTTCAAGGTGTCAGTACAGAAACGCTCCGCTTGTGCCCACCAGCTACCGACAAGTTGGTGAAGGTCAGTCCGGGCACCACTACGCTTCTTCGACTCGAAAACGAGATTACCGTGACTCTTACGCACAACGCTCAGACCCATGTGCAAGTCTACGAGCTCCATCGCCACTACAGTGCCTTTGATGGCCCGAAATCATGGAAGCCGAAACGGAGCCTGGATAAGAAAGTGGAGCAGCTGAAGGAGATGAATCGATGGTTTTGAGCCTTCGGATCAGGTGCGCGAACCTGTATCGACACCAATCTGGCCACGCGCGAGTCGAAGATCACTCTCGCCAGCATGTGGCGCGCGTTTAACGTGGAAGATGTGCATGCAATAGGGATGGGGCAGCGCCGAGGCTCCGCTGCACGATCCCACGGGAACGACGGCACATATATGGAGGCGAGAGTCACACGCATTAAGTTGCAGGAAGTGGCGCAATCCATGTAGTGGCATCATAGACCTGAAGCGCAAGAGCGATACGACCTGCTCCTTCCATTGATCCCGAGGCCGATCGTCCGCCATCTATCCGTATCCGGAAGGTATGCGGGACCGCCACGAGATTAACTCAGCCAGATATGATCCGTCATCGCGCAGCTTGGCCCCCGAGTGCACGGACTTTTCAATCTACGGCGAATGTCGATTCCCACGCGCGAGCGCGCGCGACCTTCCGACTTCGACATCGCCTCCGCGCTACCATGATCTCCGCGCAGCGCTACCTTGCCGGGTGACGGGCAGATCGTCCCTGGGGGAGAGGGCGTCGGTTGGCAAGGCTTGCATGACACCTGGAGCGCGAGGGATTCTCGGAAGACGGTAGTCCAGATGCTAGTCCCAAACACGCAATCATGCCCGCGAACACGAGCAGACGAAGCCTCGCGATGTTGCGCCGAGGATCATGCAACGGCGTGTCGGTCCTGCGTATATAGCGTCAGGGATGAGCCAGCGTGCTGAGCCCACCCATCTCCCTTCCCGGCGTCTCCGTCGCGCGTCGCCGGCAACATGTTGGTCCGCGGTGTGGTGGCCTTTGTGCTGTCGCTCCAGACAGCGTCTACGTCGCCGCTCCCCAGCCCGAACGTGGTCCACGAGGCAAGACCACAGCACGCGCAGCTCAGCAAGCGAGGCTCGGCCCTGCGTCCGGACGCAGTCATCCCCATCAAGCTCGCTCTCACACAGAGTGGACTCGAGGATGCCTACGATCGTCTGATGAAGGTGTCGCACCCGGACTCCGTCCACTACGGCCAGCACCTGTCGCTCGCGGATGCGAACGCCGCCTTCGCCCCCGCCCCGGAGACGGTGGCCGCCGCGAGGGCTTGGCTGGCCGCGGCCGCCGACATCCCCGAGTCGCGTGTGCTGAGCACGAGCAACGGCTGGCTTGCCGCCGATCTGCCGGTGTCCGTCGCGGAGAGAGTCTTCTCCACCCGCTACTACGAACACCAGGACAGGACAGGGAATCTCCGCATCGGCTGCGACTCGTACTCGCTCCCGGCTCATCTGCAGCAGCATGTGGACTACGTCGTGCCCGGCGTCAAATCGTCTCCACCCCTACGCAAGCGTAGTCTCCAGAAACGCTGGGGCGGCGGCGGCGGCGGCAGATCGCCTCCGTGGGGCCCGCCGACAGGACCGGTCAGACGCCCGCCGTGGTGGAATCCCCCGGGCTCACACCCGGGCGGGCCTTGGCAGTTGCCGCCAGCGGCGCATGGCTTGCCCCCGGATCTGCAAGACTGCGGCCGCAATATCACACCAGGTTCGTGCCACGCCCAGCGGTGGCGCCTGCTCCGACGCAGCGGCTAATCAGTGACCAGTCTGTCTCAAGGCGCTCTATGACATCCCGCACGCACGTCTCGCGGACCCGGCCAACAAACTCGGGGTGTTCGAAGAGGGGGATTACTATGCGCAGTCGGATCTCAATGCCTTCTTCGCGCAGTACAGCCCGAACGTGCCCAACGGCACGCATCCGATCTTGGACTCTGTGGACGGGGGAGAGGCTCCTGTCCCGGCCAGCAGTCCGTACAACACAGGCGAGTCCGACATCGACCTAGACATGATGTACTCCCTCATCTACCCGCAGGAGGTCGTCCTGTACCAGGTGGGCTGCCCAGCGAAAGGCCCTGCGGTCGAGCCCGGCCAGCTGACACGTTCGCAAAGGTCGACGACTTCCCCTATGCCACGGGCTCCGAGTCCAACCAGACCCTCAACGGCTTCCTGAACACCTTCCTCGACGCGCTCGACGGCAGCTACTGCACATACGACTACGAGGGCCTGACGGGCGACTCCCCGGGCATCGACCCGACATACCCCGATCCGCTGCCGGGCGGCTACAAGGGCCCGCTCGAGTGCGGCGTCTACGCGCCCACGCGCATCATCAGCATCTCGTACGGCGAGGCGGAGGCGGACGTGCCGCAGAAGTACCAGGAGAGGCAGTGTCACGAGATGATGAAACTCGCGCTGCAAGGCCACACCATCTTGATCGCATCGGGGGACTACGGCGTCGCCTCGTTCCCGGGCGACGTCACCCCCTCGGGATGCCTCAGCGGCGCGGGCCAGAACCAGACCATCTACAACCCGGACTTCGTGTCCAGCTGCCCGTACGTCACCAGCGTCGGCGGCACGCAGCTGTATCCCGGCCAGACCATCCGGGACGCCGAGAGTGCCATGCAGGACAACCTCGGGCCCGGTGCCGAGCTCTTTGCCAGCCACGGCGGCTTCTCGAACCGCATTCCCGCGCCCGAGTTCCAGAAGAAGGCGCTCGGCCGTTACTTCGCCGACCATGACCCCGGCCTGCCCTACTACATCGCCAACGCCAATGCGTCGAACATTGGCCAGAACGGCGGGGTCTACAACCGCGCCGGCAGAGGGATTCCCGACATCAGGTCAGACCGTCCGATCCTCTGCACGACCGAGCAGCCGCTGACGTGACGACAGTGCCAACGGGGCTTTCTTCAGGGCGTACACAAACGGTAAGCTTCGCGGACAGGGTCACGTTCTGAGGACACCGGCTTCGCTGCGTTTGCGGAGGCGCAGCCACCGAGGACTGGGCGTCGTGTGCTGACTGCGCGATCCCAGGGACGGACTACCATTACTTTGGCACCAGCCTCGCCGCGCCCTTGTGGGCCGGCGTCTTGAACCTCATCAACGAAGAGCGGACAGCCGTCGGCAAAGGACCGATCGGCTTCATCAATCCGGTGCTGTACGAAAGTGAGTCGCGCCGCATCGCCGCCGCTGTGACGATCGCGCAGATGCTGACCCGTTCCAGATCCGTGGGTGTTCCACGATATCACGAATGGGTCGAATCCCAACTGCGGTTCCTCCGGCTTCTCGGCCGTGCCTGGGTGGGATCCCGTGACGGGCTTGGGAACTCCGGATTATCCCAAGCTGCTGAAGCTGTTCATGGATCTTGCTTGAAGCGTGAATCGTCCCAAGCTGCTGAAATTATTCATGGATCTTGCTCGAAGTGTGAATGAACCCAAGCTGCTGAAATTATTCATGAAGCTGGCTCGAAGCGTAGAGTACATCCAAGAGCAGGGGCCTTGCGGGTCTTGGCAGCCGACAGTGAGCAAGTCTATAGATGCCAAGGAACCTAGCGTCTGGTCTTTCGCAGAGCCTTGGAAGATGTGCGCATGGCGAGCTGGTTATACTGCTTGAAGACGTCCTTGGCAGTCCCGGAGGCCTTAGTTCGGCGAACGTGCTGTGAGATGGTGCCACATATCTCTGCGCAAGCAACTCTGTGTGATGATTGTGATGACGATGATGATGATGATGAAGACGCCAAGGAGTGTACAAGTAGCCGGTGGAGCTCCAAGGCTCGATGCAAGTCCCCTGGGCAGTAGAGGGAATCGGGTCTCCGACCCAGCCATTCACAAGCGCGGAGCTCTGCCAGCCGAGCAATGCTTCTGCCTTCACAACATCGGTGGCCCGAACACGTCTGCATTGAGCGGAGATCCCGCTGGGACCGTCGACTTATTCATTGCCGAGTATGCGCAGGGCGCACGGCGCTGCGATTGCGTGTGATCGGCGGCGGGAGAAAGGACGGGCGGCTCAGGCGGGTACGTCATGCATCGCGTGGCGCTCTTGCCCACGTTCCACATGCGCGAGGATTGGAATGCGCTGCTCTCGTGAGAGGAGACATGCACAGTTGGGGGACCGTGACTTCATGCCTATCGTGCGTCAGTGCGGAAAGGGGATCAGCAGCAGCAGCAGCAGCAGCAGCGGGCGGTGGAGTTTCGTCGCGGCGATGGCCGGTTGCGGCCTTCTGAGGTGGCGCATTAAGCGTAATCTTAGCCGTTTGCCGCCAAGGGCTATATCGCAATTTTCAAGACGGGAGGAAATTTCGGAGACGTGATGATCCGGATAGCCCGCTGGAATAGCCGGCTGGGTGGGTGAGTGGCTGGCCGGCTGGCTGGCTGGCAGGCAGGCAGGCAGGCACGATCCCGTCGTGTGCGGCATCGCGAATTCTCGAGAGAGAGCAGACGGGTGCGGCTGAGACTCGAAGGCGCAACGCTCTTGCGCCGATTGATCAGCAGGAGCCGCCGCTGGCTGGCGATCAATGTCGGTCGCGAGCTGCCGAGCGCCGAGCGCCGAGCATCGCGCGTCGAGCATCGCGCGTCGGTCGAGCATCGAGCGTTGGGGCGCGTTGTTGCAGGGCCCCATCCGGTGAGGTGCGAACGCGAGTCCGGGATGAAAAAAGTTGAGGGCCGGCGGGTCATGGGGAGAGTGGCGTGAGGCTCAGGGTCGATGATGCCGGGGGGGGGGGGGGGGGGGAGCGCACGGCAAGCGTTTCAGCATGGCCGACCCGCAAGGCCACACGCAGGTACGGGCGGCGGCGGCGGCGGCGGCGCATGTCGATCCATGGGCCGGGCTTGCGCCGGACGCGGGTGCGTGAAAATCCTCCGACGAGCCCGGGGACGCTCGTGCGGCGGCGTCGGATGGCGATGCCCTGGGGCTGGACAGCAGCGACGCCAAGACGGAACGACAATGCGCGATGTTCTGCTCGTCCCTCCTGCCGGCGCCGAAGCAGCGGACGAGGTGGTCGCCCACGCCGCCGTGGATGATGATGGAGCCGGTGGGAGGCGATGCGGATCGGGATGCGCGATGGGGATCAGCGGAGCTGGCCGTGCTCGTGGTGCGCGTCCCGCTTCCGTTCCCCTGTGCTGCCGGGCTCCGGGCAGCGCCAGCGATGATGCTAACAATAACGTGCCGCTTCGCTGGCGCGGTCTCACCTTCCACGCCCCCTCGCAATCGCCGGCGCGCACACCGCGTGGACAATGGAGTCTCTCGTGGCACCGAGCGCTGGCCGGCGTGGTGTATGTACTACTACTATTCGACCAGGTAGAGGCGCGGGGGGGGGGGGGGGCATCGTGCTAGGTTGCAGCAACGGACAGCCTTGGGGATGTTGCACGGGCGTCGCGTCAGCCACGCAGCGTGGCAGCCGGCGCTCGCGCGGGGAGGATCAAACGGCGACCGCTTGCCTGGATCGCGCAGTCGGGATTGTGGCCGTGCACCTTATCTGCCAAGACGGATGAGCTCGCGCTCTCGAGGCTGGACGGCGACGGGCAATAGAGGAGGACAGCGCGTACGGGGCAAGGTGTCTATCGATCAGCGCTGTGAGGAGTGCGGCGGCGGACTGCGTGTGGAGGACATCGTGGACGCCGAGCCAATCACCGGCGAACAGTGACCAGATGCACACGTGCATCCTAGCCGTGCAAATCGGAGGGCGAAACGGCGAGTGTCCAGCCGGATACAGACGAGGGGGAGGATCACCGCACAGAGGGGGGAGCACGGCACAGGCACATGTTGAATCGGGCGGTGGTGAGGTGGGACGCAGGGGACGCCGTGGCCGGCGCTGTGAAGCAGCACACCCGCATTGCTCACCCACTGCGGCCAGCCTGAGGCCGGACACGTCGGCGATCGATGATCACGGCAAGCCACGAAACGCCGGAACCTCCGCGCCAGTCGTGGGGACCTCGACGGACCCTGCAAGCGAGGGCGGCGCCTCACCAGAAATTGATTCGCCGTCTGCGCCTGCCCTTTTTGTGTTTGCCACGCGGCGAGACAGTCGCTGCTTCGACTGGCCCGCCCCGGAGCCTCGCGGGTGCTGGGCGCGCGCGCGCACGGCGGTGCGACGGTGATGCACACACCCCTGCTGCTGCTGCTGCTGCTGCTGCCGCCGCCGCCGCCGCCTCTCTGCCGCGGAAGGCTGCGTGTAGTGTGTAGTGTGTCGTGTGTGGAGTGTGCAGTGTGTGGTGGGTGGTGTGTGGTGGGCGGTGGGCCTGCGCTTGCGCTTTGCGAACTCGCGCACAGCAAGCAGCAGGGCAGGGACGGATGGGGATGGACGGACGGGGCGGGCGTGTCGGGATAATCTCGATAGCAGCGCGGTCGTGACTGCCCCCGGCGCGCTAGCCCCCATCGCCCCCCTGCCCCTGCCCGTCGCATCTTGTTCACCGACGCCCGGCGGCAACGGCGATCGCAGGGCGGAAGCGTGGTGGTGGTGGCGGCTGCTGTTTTTGTTGTTGCTGCTGCTGCGGCGGCGGCGGCGGCGGCGGCGGCTGCGTTGAGCGTGATGCGCGCCCCATCGAGCGCTAGGCGGCAAAGTACCTGCACCCCCCCTCCCCCGGGCCTCTGCGCCCGCGCGCCAGCGGGTTGGCGTTCGCGGCAAGCTCTCCCCCGTCGTCTGCGCTATCCTGCTCGCGTCCACGGCTGTTGCGTGAGAAAGAGCGAGCCAGCGAGCGAGCGAGCGACGGCTGTCCACCCCGGTGCCCGCCCGCGCTCCGGCGTCTCCTAGCTCGCTTGCGCGTTCGCCCGCCGCTGCGGCTGCAGCTTCTGATCCTGATCCCGACTCTCTGCTTCTGTCGTGTCTGTGTCCCTCCACCCGGCCGTCTGCCACCCACCACACCCACCCCCGATCACCACCACCACACGCTCGTTCGCCATCGCCCCGCCCTCCCGCCCCTCCCGCCGCCCCTCCCCCCCCCGCCGCCGCCGCCACACGCTCGCTCGAACCCGTCTCGGCGGCCACAAGCCACTGCTGCCTCCACCCTTGCGGCCGCGGCCCCAGCCTGGCACGTCGGCGCGCTTTATTGGGCCTCCCGTGACGCGGCTCGGCGAACCGTGCAGCAAGCAGTGCCCGCCACCGCGCCAACGCTCTCGCGGCAGCACAACGTCTCCCACCTCGTCGCCGCCATCCTCTCGAACCACCGCCGCCGCCGCCGCCGCTCCTCCCCACCACGCTGAAGCGCGACAGGCCCCGGCACCATGGCCCCGACCACGCCCAGGCTGCGCATACTGTCAGGTACGTTGGCTCCCTCCCCCCCAACCGCCCCGGAACAGAGACGATTGCCCTAGACATCGCCCGCGACTCAAATCTCCTCCATCCCCAAGGCTCCACTTTTCGCAACTCATCCAAATCTGCGGCGCTGGCAATTATGACGGGGATGCGCTGGGCGGTCCGGAGCGCGAGCAGCGCACCCGCCTGTGCAGTCTCGTGAACCTCCATGTCTCTTCACCCACCTACGCTGCCGGCCCAGTCGCTGCTGCTGCTGCTGCTTCATCAATCACCCCGACTACCATGGCGGATTCGCAGAGCGACGATGAGCTGACCAAGTGTCGCGTGTGCACAGTGGGCGGTAACGCGGTCTCGGCCTTCCTCTCCTGGCGGCTATCGGCGACCAACGCATGCGACGTGACGTTGGTCTGGAAGAGTGGCTTCGAGGCGGTAGCACAGTACGGCATATCATTCAGGTACGGCGCGGTCGCGACGGAACATCACGCATCCCACCCACAACACCCCCCCCCCAGCAGCGCACTGGACAGCATGCTGACGCGTGCGCAGATCTAGCAAATTCGGCAATGAGCGGTTCAAACCACGGCACGGTACGTTGATTCTTTGCATTGTTGTGCCTCAGCCGGGAGTGCCTGCGGGTGGCAAGACGCTGACGTGGGTGGGCAGTGGTGCGGACGCCAGAAGAAGCGGCCGGCGCGTCGCGCGCTTCGTTCGACTACGTCCTGCTGTGCGTCAAGGCGCTGCCGGACGTCTACGACCTTGCAGGCGTCATCGAGTCCGTCGTGTCGCCGCAACACACGTGCATCCTGATCAACACCACCAACACCATCGGCATCGAATCATACCTCGAGCAGCGCTTCCCCACCAACGTCGTGCTCTCGCTCGTTTCCGGCGCCGAGATCGTGCAGCTCGGCGCCAGCGAATTCGAACAAAAGGGCTCGACGGAGCTGTGGGTGGGCGCCGCGAACGCGAATCCTGCCATTCCCTCGTCCATCCAGGCCGACATGGCCGAAGCCCTGGCCATGACGTTGAAATCGGGCCAGGTCGACTGCGAGGTCTCGCCCAACATCAGACAACAGCAATACGACCGCAACATTGGGTATGTCCGGGCTTGCAAGCGGCCAAGCGGCACGGCTAACGAGACTCCCCAGACCGATCGCCTTCCACCCAGCAAGCGTGATCTTCGAGACACCTTCGCATGCCGATCTCCTCGAAAAGGTTGGCGTGCGCCCCGTCATCGCCGGCGTCATCGACGAGCTCATGGCGCTCGCCAAGGCCCAGGGCTGCAGCTTCAAACCGGGCTTCCGCGAGCTGATCATGGAGCAAATGGTCGTCTCCGCCGACACCCACAGCACAATGTATCAAGACTTCACCGCCCGGCGGCCGATGGAAGTCGAAACGTATCTCGGCTCTCCCATGAAGCTGGCGCAGGAGAACGACATGCAAGTGCCGAGGATCGAGACGCTCTACGCTCTGCTACACAACATCAATCTCGTCAATCAGTCGCGGCCCCAACAAGCTCCTACTTCTCCAGTAGCGCACCAGGGACCACCCCCCCGATTGTCTTCGGCTCCGGCGCCGCGCGCGCCCTTTGTCGGGCCCGGCATGCACGGCGCCCCGCCCATGCGACCGGGGATGCGACCCGGCAGCCGCGCGCCTTCCGTCGCGGGCGGCCCGCCGCCGCCAATGCGCAGAGGACCGCCTTCGATGGGGGGATATCCTCCGCGGATGAACGGAAATGGGTATGGCCCACGCGGACCGAATCAGATGTCGCGCCGACCGTCGTTTGAGGGGAACGATTTGGAAGAATTCAGCCATGTCATGCTTTACGACAACATGGCGGACGGGCCGATGGGCGACGGTGCGTACGATATGCCACAGGCTGCTTCTGGTGACCTGGCACTCAGAGAGCGGGAGCTGGCGCTGCGGCAGAAAGAGCTGGCTCTTCGCGAGAGGGAAATGAGCATGGGAGGCGGTAGGAGACGAGGCCCACCGCCACGCCGCGGCGGATATGACGAGGATGACGATGAAGACGGCGAGGACTACTTCGATCCCATGTCCGGCCCCCCGATGCCGCAAGAGCAGATCGACAATTTGGACATGATGAGCGTCACGTCTCGCCGGACAAGGAAAGCGCCAAGCGCCAGTCAGCTGCGCGCGAATCCGGAAATGGGCGGCATGGGTGGCCCTGGTCCGCGCGGAGGCGGAGGTCGCATGGGTTTCAGACCACGACCGCCGATGAAGAACCGCACAAGCGCGACGATCATGTCGCAGATGCCGGGCTTGCACGAAGAGTTGATGAACAATCCACTCATGGGCTACTCTTCTGATCGGTACGCCAACGTGGACAGGCACAACATGGGCGTCGAGTCCCGCAGCAACTCTCTGACGGCGGAACGCTTGAGCGAACTGCAACAAGGTCCGCCCGGTGGTGGCTTCGGGGGCCCGTCGCCCGGCAGCTTCCCGCCAGTGTCCCGTCGTGGCAGCCACAGCCCCGGCAACCCCTTGAGCCCGGGCCAGAGACCGCCCTTCCGCCCTTCGCCGCCGAATGGGTACGGCGGGCCTCCGCCAGGCACGGGTGGCCCAAACGGCCGGCCTAGCCCGCCCAACATGGGAATGCGGGCTCCCGTACCAAGACATCCCCCCGGCCACGGCAACAGCGTCGCTCCGCAGCAGATTGAGCAGCAAACAGGGGTGAGCAACCTATACCCACCTAAAGCGAATGGCGGTCAAGTACGCAGTCTGACTGGTTCCGCGAGCGCTAGCGCGGGGAGTGGTGATAGCAACCGTTCGGCGCCTCTCGACTCGGAACCCAGCGCCCACAGCTCCAGCAGCAGTCTCGGGCCACGCCGCCCCATCGGCGTCCGCTAGACGAGCCCTCCCGCGCCGGGGCCTCTTGTGTCGTTGCCCCCCCGGCTGCGAATCAGGCGATGGCGGGCTTGCCACGGTCGTCGCTGGCAGCTGCTCCGTGTGAGCGACTCCCCGGCCGACGTGCATCGTCCCGTCCCTGCATGCTCCGTAAAGCATCCTGGCGCCCTTGTGAGCGCCGGCCATGCGACACGATCGGCGGAATGCCCGCTTCTCGCGCGCCACTCCATCACTTCGAATTTCTCTTATCTCAGGGTCGCTCAAGCCCGACATTCGCCTCTGAGGACGACCAGCACGGACGAACAGTAATATAGATTGGCGGATTCCTTCCTTTTCTGCTGGATGAAGCGCTCCATGACGAACAGGTCCTATTGCATCATACACACGACGAGGGCACCGAGGGCTGCATAACCCTCCATAATCATCATCATCATCATCATCTTCAGCAGCAGCAGCAGCATCATCGGCGTTTTGGGGTGTTTTTCGACGCCGAGCGTCGGCAGTTCCGGGCCCCCTCGACCTCGCCGACCCACCCTCATTCCTTCAGAATCATATCTCCGCCATTGGATCCCGGATATGAAGCTGTTGAATGGAGCGCGGCTTGGCTCTGCTCCGGGTTGGGGGGGGGGGGGGGGGGGGGGGGGGGGCGGTTGGTCAGGCAGCATGGGCAAGGGGTCTTCGCGGCGTGTACTATTACCAATCGTGAGGTGGCAGTGTTTTCCCATCTCGGTCAGCAGCTTCATCCGCCGCAGCAGTGCGAGGCGGACCCGTAGCACGAAGGCGCGGCCCGAAAGCGCCGCATGAGCGATGCGGGCCTGCCCTTTCTCTTCTTTTTTCCCCTTCTTCTTCTTCTTCGTCTTCTTTTCCCGATCATATGTCGTGGGGAATGGGGAATGGGGAATGGGGAACGGGGAATTGGGGAGGGGGCCAAACCGCCTGCTTCGTGGAAGAGAGGCCCGGGTTCTGGGTCGATGGGAATGGTATTTGCCGGCCAGGGTAGAGAGATAGGGACGATATACATGGAATGGAGAGTCTACTTCCAGCACCGCCTGACGCACCCCTCAACTGCTTATCATTGTCACGGCAGGCATGGTAGACGAAGCGCCCAACCCCATTCTTTTCATGTATGCCTCAGTGACCCCCTTCCCCCCGGCACCTCGACTGCCAAGATCCATCTCACAGACCCTCCGCTTAGTCAGGTCGCTGTCAGCACCGCAAAACATCACCGCACGCTTCGATTGCCCGTGGTTCGCTCGTCCGACTGCCAGGCCAATGCCCGCGGCGGCGTGGGTTTTGCTGCTGCTGCTGCTGCCGCCGCCGCCGCCGCCGCCGCCGCCGTTGTGTCTAGCTGGTCTCCGAGCTCCTCGGTACTGCTCCGAGCGATAGATAAAACTTCATGAGTCGTCGGGACACGCCTGGTTGTGACGTCAAGGGGGCCCCGCGGCTGCAGCTGCGGGAGATACATATAGTACAGTACAGTACAGTGCAGTGCAGTGCAGTGCGGTGCAGTGCAGTGCCGTGCAGTACATATTTCCCAAGCATTGCCCGCGAGCGTCTTCTGCGTCCCTCCCTCGCCATACCTTCGACTCCCCAACAGCGCTGATCGTTATCCTGCCTTCAGCTCCCCTCGCCCGCGACCATGACCACTCCCCGCGTCTTCATCATCCGCCACGGCGAGACGGAGTGGTCCCTCAACGGCCGCCATACAGGCATATCGGACATCCCCCTGACCAGCAACGGCGAGAAGCGCATCCGGGCCACCGGCCGCGCCCTCGTCGGCGCCGACCGGCTGATCGTCCCGCACCACCTGGCGCACATCTACGTCTCGCCGCGCCAGCGCGCCCAGCGCACCCTCGAGCTGCTCGGCCTCGGCTGCACGGCCGCGGATCTTCCCTGGCGTCGACATGGCGATCTGGCCGCGCCCAATGTGGGCGGCGTCGAGGAGGGCGGCGGCGGTGGCGGCGAAGTGGGCCCCGCCCGCGGGTCCAGCGCCACCATCGAGGTCACCGAGGCGGTGCGCGAATGGGACTATGGTGATTACGAGGGCGTGACCAGTCAGGAGATCCAGGCGCAGAGGCGGCGCGACGGTCGCCCGGAGTGGGATATCTGGAGGGACGGGTGCCCGAACGGAGAGTATGCGCGCCGCCGCCGCCGTCGCCGGCGGGCGCCGTGCGACGCCGGTCTCCAATGCAGAGCGCGAGTTCGCTGACGGAGAGGAGTCGGGCAGATCCCCGGCGCAGGTCACGGAGCGCCTCGATGCGCTGATCGCCGACATCCGGACTCGATTCCACAGCCATGCCATCGGCCGGCCGAAAGGCTCGGTGCGCGAGCCTTACGACGTGCTGATAGTCGCACACGGCCATATCCTGCGCGCCTTCGCCGGACGGTGGGTCGGCAAGAATATCGCCGACAATCCCAGTCTGATATTGGAGGCTGGTGGCGTCGGCACGCTCAGCTACGAACACCATAACCTCAACGAGCCGGCCATTTTACTGGGTGGCGCGTTCATGTCAGATGTGGTGGAGCAGGCGAAGAAGGACGTGCAGCAAAGCTGATCGATGGATCGTGTTGAATGGATGGCATCATGATGCTAATAGTGGGTATAGAGCTTACACTACCCAGACGTGCAGACCATAAGCCGCAACCTCCTCCTCCTCCTCCTCCTCCTCCTCCTCCTCTTCCGCCTCTTCCCCTTGTCCGAGCCGTTTACGGCGCAGTCTTGCCAGGGTCGACGATGCTGGCCCGGCGCGGGGTGTGGCCATCGATGAAGACCTTCTTGAGCCTGAAGTGCAACAGATCGTTCGTCGTCTCCCTGGCGCTGGCCATGTTCTCGCGCACGATCTCCATGGTCGGCCGCTGGAAGATGAGGTCGATCTCCTCCAGCGTCTTGTCCTTCGTCTCCGGCATGAAGAAGATCTGGTAGAACCAGCCGATCACGGCGATCCCGCCGTAGAAGCCAAGAGCGAGACCCGTCTTGGTCATCGCGTTCTGCATCGCGCTGAAGTTGTACGTGACGATGAAGCTGCTCAGGAACAGCCAGCCGTCCGAGGTCGTCATGCCGTAGGATCGGAGGTACGTTGGATAGACCTCGGATGGGATGACCCACGTCAGGCACGCGTATGAGCCGAAGAAGAGCTCATAGATGATGAGGCCGGTGAGGTAGACGCCTTCTTTGGGCACGGTCCCGTGAAGGTTGTACGACACGCCGACCAGCACCAGGCCGACGAAGAAGCCGGGGAGGGTGGCACAGGCCCAGAAGCGCCGGCCGCATGTCTCCATCAGGAAGATCGCGGGGATGGTGCCCAGGAGGAGGCTGCCGCCGCCGACGAGGGACATGTAGTTGGCCTCGAAGCTGTTGAAGCCGATCTGGTTCATCAGGACGCTCATGTAGTACATGATGGCGTTGATGCCGGTGAACTGGCCGAGGAAGATCATGATGTTGGCGTACACGATCGCCCGCCTGGCGCGCGGCTTGGTGAAGAAGTCGAGCCAGGGGAAGCGCCGGCTGCCCGCGCCGGCTGCCACTTCCGCCTCTTCCTCCTCCGTCGAGACCTTCATGATGAAGAATTCCTCGCGGGACTCGACGCTGGCAGTGCCCCGGATGCGCTTCCAGACCTTGAAGGCGTCCAGGACCTTACCTTTGTGCATCAGGAAGCGGGGAGACTCGGGCATGAAGAGCATGCCGATACCCATGACTGCATCGTTGGTCAGCAGAGCTCGACACCGCTTGTTCGGACGAGTACTCACTGGTGCTGAAGACCAGGGAGGAGCCCAGGATGTATCGCCAGTTGCCAGGGACGGACAGGAACATGGCCGCAACAGCATAGCCGAGGACTTCGCCGAGGGCAATGTTGAACTGGTAAAGCGACACCATATTGCCTCGCAGTCTCCTCTCAACCGTCTCAGCGACGTACACGGGAACCGTACCGCCCTGGGATGCGAGTCAGTATTCGTCCGAGAACTACAAGGGTCCCGATTGGTGCTCACCTCGAGACCAACGCCGAAGCCAAGGATCACACGAGCCGCGACGATCATGCCGTAGTCGATCGAGCCCGCCTCGAGTGCGGCGCCGATCGTGTACAGCATGCAAGAGATGAGGATGGACCAGCGACGTCCAAACCATTCGTTGCATGGCGACAGGATGAGCGCGCCTCCGACAGCACCCAACGGCATACCGGAGTTGACCAGACTGTTCTGGCGAGTGGTCAAGCCCAAGTCGGTCGGCAGGAAGAGGTTGGCGCCCGAGATGAGTGACTGATCGAGACCGGACAGCAAGCCGCCCATGGACGCGAAGGCGACCAGGAGCCATGTGAAGTGCTTGGGATTCGCAAAGTCCAGGTCCAGCGGGCCACGCTTGTCGCCGCGAGCAGTGAGCTCCTGGTCGAGACTCTCGCAGAGCGCGTCGGCCTCCCAGCCTCCTCGACGAGCGATATCGAAGGCTTCCTTCTGACTGCGCACCGTCGGCACGCTGCCGCTACGGATGGCACTCTGAATCTCGTCCGCGGACATGTTTCGACGCTCCGCGGTAGCATTCTCCCGGCCCTGATGGGAGGCGACGCTGCCGTCGGACTTCGCGTCCTTCTCCGAAGACATGATGAGAACGATGAGAGATGATGCGCCGGAATGCAGCGACGAGAGGGGAAGCGGTGCAGAGATGGGGGAACAAGACGCTGATCGCGCATTCCATATGTGACCTTCCCCTCCACCTTAAGTATTCCGGAGGCGACACAGGCCCAAGCACAGTTACCCAGACACCCGTGGGACCTCCTCGCATACCCACATGGTGGCTAGCCTTTGCACCGCCGATACATATGTGCGAGGTGACGTTTTCCCACGGGACCTCCATGCCGTCAATGTCTCTGCACACCATCCGACGTCGATCGGTCCAGGGAGAGATGCACCATTGAGCGAATGAAGTCACGGCGCGACAAGCATTCCTGCGGGAGTGCGGCTTGCAGGTGGGCGTGGTGGGGCTTAACGGACCGATTGCTTGTGGGGCTCGATGTTCTTCGTGACTTCTAGCGTCGAACTCTCGTCTCGAGCCCGCTTCGACACTTGATCGAGAGTGGATGGTGAATGACTGCTCGTCGCGATACCATGCTTGATGCAGTCTCACCAGCTATGAGCCAAGACGGATCATGGCATTGCGCACGTTCGGCGACATGCGTAGCCTGCCCGCCCCGTGACCTTCAGATCATCGGTCCCTGCAGGGCCCTTACGTACGGCTGCCACAGCCAACGCTGGCCGGCAGCCGGCGCTGCGAGTGCAGCCTTTCTCGGATGGGCAGAGGTTAAGCTCTGACAGCCTCCTTCCTTGCGGCTCCTATTGCTATCTGATTACCCGATGCAAGCCCGAAATGATCCATCTCAGCCTGGTCATCAGCCAAGGTGGGCTTAGTGGAGCAGAAGGATCGTTGGAGCCAAACAATTTCGCATTGACTGGATCAGGTGGAAGTGGATGTGGATATCGGATCGGATGGCCACTTCGGACGTTGCGGTAGAAGGGCAGAGTGTGTCTGCACCGTACATTATCGCCGGCACGCATCGTCTTGGAGCTGCTTTGCTCGTTGGTCCATCGTGGGAACCTGGTTACCGCAACGAGCCACGGACAACTTCTCTCATCAGTCCCCGTCAAACTTCTCTCGAATCCGGCTTCTCGATCGATCAAGCCCGCCTGGGCGCTGGACCTTCGCCTTCGCTCGAGTCTTATTACTTCCCGGAACATCGACGCTGGCCGGAAGCTCATCGCCCAGCATGGTGAAGTTGCGAGGCTGTAGATGGAATCGCAGCGACTCCAGCGGATATAGTGCCTTCTGAATCCTGCTAATGGCCAATGGCAAAGTCACGGTAAAGATTGCAGAGACGATGAGGACTGGAATGGCGGCGTAGAGGTAGTAGATTGGTTTCCAGGTCATCGTCGTAATCCCAAAGACACCAGCTAGGTACGAGACGGGTAGGAAAAGAGTTGCAATAATGCTTAGGTAGGCGCTGTTGTCCGATTGAACGGCATTCTGAATGTTGAACTCCAGATCGATGAGGTTATTGAACCCTGCAATAGGTCAGCGGGCGAGTCTAAGAAGAAAGTAGGTCACGCACTCTCTTTCAAGCTGTCCATGGTCGAGTCGTATTGATCGAGATCCTCAACAGCATCGTCCATGTCAGCCCAGAGCGGATCTTTCTGCTCATTCTTCGGGACATCGCCTTTCAGCTTCTGAAGCTTCTTGAACGATCTGGACTGGAAGCGAAGATACTCCTTCAACTCGTACAGTCTCGAGACTTCTGCGTGCATGATGCGAGTGCGCAGCTTCACTGGTAGATTTCGTCCGTGGCTGTTCGCCTCAGCCTCGTCGAGACGGATAACGATTTCCGAGATGATGTTCTGCCAATCCGTCAAGAGCCAGTATAGGCGGGAATACAGCCAGCATATGCCTTCTTCATCCTCGCGAGGCTGTTCGAAGTCACCGTCTCGATACAGGAAATCAAACATCAGCTCTGTCACAACATGCTCAGAGACTGGTGTCGGCTTCGTGAACACGATCGCCACCGGTCGCTCGCGATCAAAGCGGCAGGCCCCTCGTCCACATTCCCATGCTCCGACTCGGAAGCGATAGTGATCTATATCTGGCAGGCCGTAATCATCCCACTCGGGTGGTTCCATGCCGACCGACCAGTAGTAGACCTGCGGTACGTTCATATGGTCCAGGATGAAAGTCCACGGGAGGTCTTCGCCACGCTTGCTTGCACGCTCTGGGAACTGCATGGTCTGAGCGAATTGGACCTCGCGGTCAAGGTCAGAGATTTCGGACCAGTAATCCTGGATGCAGGTACCGAGGATCTCTTCGAGCCAGGGCTGGTATCCATTGATTGATATGATCAGCGGATCGCGCGGGAAGGCGTGAAGATGGTCCTGTACTGCGCGAGCGAAGCGGGGTGCGTCGCGAGGACCAGCAACGATGATCTCATGGAAACGGCGAGCGCTGCGCCGACTCCCAATGCGAATGGCGATGGCCGCATCGCCATAGTCCCACGATTTGCGACGGCGGGTTGGATGCCGGCGGCGCGATGACATTATGTGATGTATTCACGACACCGCGGCTGTAGCGCACCAGTAGCCTCGGCGGTGGGTCGGAAGCGAGAAGTCTAGCAGCCAGTGCTTGCGATGTCTTGGCTGACCTGAATCGGTGCAACATAGGAAGGCACGCTTTTGGTTGATTCGTGTTGTTCGCGCTCTAAATATCGGGTATGTGAGCATGAAGTGCTCCGAGGTTGATGTGCGCTGCTGGCATTTGCGTCCGGCCTGGTCGTGGTCCGTGGTGTCTCGTGCGACCGGCTGGTCAATATATTGCGCCAAGCATGTTATGTACGCCGGTATTTCGACGGACAGATCACTGAGCTCTGCGACAACGTGATATCAGCATTTTGGATTTCGACGTGAGAGGAGGTTGGGAAGACGTCGTGATCTCGAACACACTTCACGTGGTCCTAGCTTGCGGAAAACGCGCTAGGGCGAGATCCGCGCTCGCGGTTGATCAACGCGTACGCCTCGTCCGCCGAGCGCGAGGGAAGCAGAAGAGCATATTCGTACCAGGGTGATTAAAGCAAGCTACGTACGGCAAGAGATGTCCACAGCCCATCGCTGTTGCATGGATGCAGCGACTTCCAAGCACTGCATGCCGAGGCGGCTCAGGATGATGACAACCTGACACCGTAGCTCCAAGTCTTCAAGGCGAAGGTGTTGCTGCGATGCTGACGTACACTCTTGCTGCAGGCCACACTCCTCATCGACCGGTCGGGCCCTTCGAAGATGTAGTACCCCGTGTCTGCCGTATCAGCACCGATTGGCCTGGCTTCTGGCAGGAGAGGCAAGGTTGCCCATCTCCCCTCGCCCATCCAGCAAAGACACACGCTTGGCGATCAAGCATGCAGCGCAAGTGTAATGCTTCGGCGCGTCCATTGTCCAGTGCATTGCACTCTTATGAGAGCTATGCAACCGTCTCCAGAGAAAGACGGATGAGCCAAACGCACGCCGGGGTTGCGAACGGCCTTTCCATTTCCGCAACACGCTCGCGGCGGGTTTCCATCACGACGATGATCGATGCCAAGACGGTCGGGGAGACTTCCGCGATGCGGCCGGACTCTGGCGCGCCGTGGGCATCAACACCGACGAGCAGCGCAAAGGCCAACATTAGGATAGTGAAGCCTGATCGAGGATTCGCGCCGCTTGCTTCGACCTTCCTCTCGGCGTCATGCCTGGCGTACGCCCCATCATCGATCGCTATCTCTTCCCCGCGCACGCAGTCATTTTCATCCTCGTTCGTGACCTCATCATCACCATCGAGGTATGTTTTGAGCGTTGCTTCCTGGTCAGATTTACGTTGTTTGAGCCGCTTGATCTTTCCCTGGCAAAATTCATGGCTTCCATGCACGTTTGCATTGGAGGGTCCAACAAGAGCCAGTAACGCCTTCGAGTGCTCAATCTCAGCAACCCAATCGCGTAGAATTCCGGCCTCATAGTTTGCCAAAGACGATCCTTCGAACTGAACAGCTGGTCCTTTTCAGCCACAACCGGTCCTTCTCGGCTAGCAGGTGGTCTTTATCGGTGAAATTGATTGACGAAAAGGAGTTGCTGCTCAGTAAGTTGGCAGTCCATAGTGTGTACTTCCGCAGCCGTGAGATAGTGTCGATATTGTCGCTCAGTGTTGTACTGGAGAAGAGTGTTCCGATCGAGCTACACTCTGGTGGTGGTCGTCGTCCCTTCAGACATGGAGTTGATGCGACGCGGATATTCTGGTAAGAGATCGCCAGCTGATTCGCCGGTGCTTTGTAAAGCGAGGTAAGTGTATGGTCTTCCGCCAGTAACATCCTCCGCCACACTGTCACGAACGGAGCAATCACGGCCAATGCTACTTCTCAGTAACTTTTTCGCCACCCTGTGAGCCAGCACCACCGCCGCTACCGCTCACAGTCTCTTCGCCTAGTATTTTTGAAGCAGCCATAAACCTGTCTCACCGTGTCAGCCTAAGTCCGATCGAAGATGGCCTCAGTCGAGCAATGCTTACATCCCACCAGCATAACCGCCCAGCCCTCTCATTCCCTCAGCCTGCACCGCCGTCATTCGAAGCAGATTCTCCAGATCCGACATATTCGCCGTGAGCTGCGCGAGTTGCGCGTGCAGATGCGAAAGCTGTCGAGACTTGGAGGCCGAAGTGGGCACCGTTGAGAGACGCGAGTGCGTTGCACTGGGTGTGCGAGTTGGGTTGGACATCTTGCTGGGGCTCGTTTATATTCTGGAGCCGGTCGAGTGCTTTCGGCGATTGTTGACAGAAGATGCAGTGGCGAGGACGCGCTTGAGGAGGGCAGGCCGGGCCGATGCTTCTCCGAGGCAAAGACGGCAACTTTCAGAGTGTACTTCGACATCAGTCAGCACTCAGGATTCAGGTCGGACGCAATCAATGTTCCCACGACCTTCATCAAAGGCTGCCATTGCACATGGGTGTAGCATCTGAGCTCCTTGCGGCCATGACGCCGCCCGCCTCGAACCCTATCCGGACCTACGTCCTCACTGGCGCTGTGGCCGCAATTACCGCCACTGGAGCATGGTATGGAGCCGGTGTAAAGTCTCGGCAAGAGTATAAACAGGTAAGAGGTCATTGTTACGCGTGCTTACATACTGCAGTACTGACAATGGACAGGAACGACGTGCGATTCTGGAAGCCACCCCTGCTGAGCGGATAAGCCACATGGAGGCAGCCAGAGCACGACTCATGGAGCAAAGAGCCGAATTGCAGGCCAAGATTGATAGGCTGGAGGCGAAGACTGCTGCTCTCGAATCCTCCAGCTCCAGTTCTGCGCCTCCTTCGGCCTCCCAAACTGGCTGAGCTGTCTAGTCGATCGCACTATGACCTTGCGCTACCCGCAAACGCATCACCATGGACGCTGCTGCGCTCAGAATACGGAAAGCCCGCTCGCGCTGGCGTCACCAGGACAGAGCAGCGTGAGCGCACTCCTCAGTGTGAGAGGGTTCTTCATTGCAGCCTTCGCGACTCGTCGAGCGCCGGCGTCAAGTAAAACCCTGCGCTCGCGGGCCTCTCAAAGAACGGCATTTCGACGCAGAAGCGACTGCCGCTAATGAGCCGCTGGCTTGCCCCGACCTCGCCTGGGAGCTTGCTCGGAAGCAATGGCGACCTTAAGACAGCTGTTCGAGGGGCCTACGCCGCTGCGGCGGCCAAGACTACTGAGCGAAAGGGTCCTTACGACCTGAGGTCATGCCTGAAGGCGAGGACAGGTCTGGGGCTGAGCTGAAATTCACCGCGGAACGGGGTGCCGCTGGCCCCTCGCAAGCATTAGTATACACAAGATCTATCTGAAAGCTGCACATGCATGCTTGTTCATAAACTACATAATTCCTAACGCCGGCTGGTGGATGCTCACAAGTCCTTATGTGACTTCTTCTTGCTCTCACCGGGCAACCGCATAGCAGCAATCTCCTCCATCGTAACGTTCCTCCACTCGTCAATCGGCAGCCAGCCAATCCGTGCCCGATCGCCAAATCCACCAAACCAATACACGTGCTCGACGACGAATCGCATGTATCTGCTCGTATGGATATCATTGCCTGGTTGCCACAGTATCGAATCTGGGTGCTGCTTTAGAAAGCACGCTGGGATCAAATCCCAGACTACCTCCTCGTTTCCAATGATCTCCAGATGCCCGTGTAGCGAAAACCTGGGAAGCGCAGCAGGCGTGTGCGGTGTCGGTATCTCCTCCTCATCCTCAGCCTCGAACTCCAGGGAAGGTAGGTAAGTGTTCTTCTGCGTGGGCCACCATCGAATATGTAAACTGATGTTGCTTCCTGCAGCGTAGTTCTTGTATGGTGTGGCAATATTGATTGCCAGCAGTGTCGGATTTCCCGTCTTTGGCTCGCAATCGGCGTAGTACTCCATCAATCCAATGGGGCTGCCCGCCATTTCGGGTGGCCGGTTCTCCCGCGTCATTGCGCCACCAAGAGAGTCGTCTTCTGTGGAATGCTGTGATTCTTCGGGGAAGGTGGTTACTAGGGTGCCAATGCTGCTCAGGTGCATTATCCGTCTAGCCATGACAACGGATTCGTGAACGGTCGGGATGCGCAGGTCGGCATTGTGGGCGGGCTGGTCAACAGATTGATGGACGACTGATCGCGCAGTCGTCGATGCAGCCAGTGCGGCGATACTGAGAAACCTCATCGTCTCTATGTAACGCTGTGCCCGTCAGGTAGTGGCTGCTGCGCTGAAAGTGATCTGGCGTCCACATCTCCGAGGCTTGGAAGCACGGTCCACTAGGGCACGGCCGCTCCCGGAGCTCAGCGGTGCCAAGGCCAGTGGGAGGCGAAAGCGGAGAAGCCGCCCAGTCAATTTCGACAACGACGTCGAGCGCACAGTTGACCGACGACACACGACACCCATCGCCACAGCCTTGCGCCCAGTCACCCGTGAGTCACCCGGAATATCATCCACGCCCGATTTCAAAAGCGACTGTACGCACGACGAGGAATTTCGGCCGCACACTGACGCCGCTTCGCCACCACAGATTTACCGCGCATCTCCACCACACCACACACATAACCCGCCAATATGGGTAAGGTCCACGGTTCGCTGGCTCGTGCCGGTAAGGTCAAGTCGCAGACTCCCAAGGTACGATACAAGAAACATGCAAAGATGGTATAAATGTAATCAGGATACTGATCAGGTGATGATGTAGGTCGAGCCCCAGGAGAAGAAGAAGACCCCTAAGGGCCGCGCGAAGAAGAGAATCACATACACCCGCCGCTTCGTGAACGTTACCATGACCGGTGGCAAGAGGAAGATGAACCCGAACCCGACCTCGTAGATGGGGGTGCTGATGACGAGATGATGGGAGGAGGAGCGGAGGGAAAGAGAGGGGATGAGGTACGGGTTGAGAAGGGAGGTGGTCATTTTCCGGCGTTGGCTCGTTGCTGGGATGACGTATACATGCACGCGCATGTCTCTAGAGCGGTGGAAGTGATCAATGTACTTCACGCCAAGCTTGAAGATGAGACTGAGCCATGGGTTCGTTTGATGAGCAAGCTTCTGTAGCTGCAAGGATGCAACTTCCCACCATACTTTGGCTCATGCTGACATCTATGATCACGATATTAGCTTGGATCGTATCTGTCTCAAATTGTATCGCGACACCACAGCAGCTTGATGCCAACTAGGCATCACGTGATTATATGTTTACTCGGCCCCGCGCCTCTTCCTCTTTCTGGGTATATCCATTCCCTTTCCCATTCCCATGGCTACTCTGCCACCCTATGCGCACAGTAATATCCTCCGCCAATCTATACTCTGATTATGATACTCACTCCACAGGCTCTCGCTTCCCTCACGCAGCAAGCCACGCACGTCCTGCCAACCTTACCAATCACTGCACTTTCGCCAATCTTCGCACACCATGCTCGAGCCAACAGCTCCAGATCGTCCGACCCTCTACAGTCCAGAACTACGACCTCGTCCTCCATCGTGGCCTTACTGCCTCGGCTGCCTGGCATACTCAGCGCCCACGGCCTTGACTCCGGTGGCGCAGACAGTAGACTCGCTACCGGGATCACAGAGTACTTGTACTCGATATGCAGCGGATGGGCAGGTGGAGGCGGCAGCTCTTTCTCGATATCAAGCAGACTCAGCGTCGTCATTGTCGTCATCGCAGACGCCCGAGCAGACTGTGGAACCACTGAGCGTGGGAATCTGGGGACTGGAGGTGGTGGGGGCGGCTGAGTAGGCAGAGGCGGGAGTGCAATGACTGACCGCGCATCGACGAAAGTCTCTATGGACGCATTGGATGACGGCGCGGTGTGCGGGCGTTTCTCGCCTCTGGGCGGCGTTGGGGGGTTGCTCACCGGGAAATGGCTGATCTCCACCGGCGAGCCAGGAAGCTCGCACGGCGGCGCGTCGGCAGCTTGAGGTGAGGTGTACCTCGTTGCGGTGAGAGCCGAGGCCCGTGAGCTACGCCGGGCCGCCGACGGTGTAGGTTGGCAGGGATAAGAGCTGATGAAGTGGACGTCGTAGGTGAGTGGCACTTCGATCGACTTCGCTTTGGCGCTGGTGGGTGAAGTGAACGTGAGGAAGGCCACGCTGGCGTTAGGTGTGGGCAGCTCGCCGGCTGCTTCTCGCCGTTTCGTGGAGGCTGGACTTGAGCTGGAAGGCTTAAATGAGAGACCGAGGCATTTGACTTCGTTGCCCATGATTGATGGGCCATCGGTAGGGGTCACGAAGTCGCCGGCTTGCAGGGCGCTGATATGCACACCATGTAGTGGGTCTGAGTCTTTTGCCACCAGAGCTCGCGAGCTTTTGATTCTGGGCTCGGCTGTAGAGCTGCCTGGTGCGTCCTCGACCTTCAGATTCACCCAGCCAGTCTCCAGTCTGCTTCCTGGCGACTCAACGTTTGGCACGGAAAGCCAGCCCATGCATTCCCGCGTGCCTTTGCGAGCACTCATGACCCGACCGACTACGCAGCTCTTGCTCCACCAGCCCTTCCCGGCATATAAGAAGCCGCCATACAGATCGGCTGCGTCACCCAGACTCTCGATCGCTTTCGGACTGTTCTCAAGGAGCGTGCTGACGAGGAAGTGGCTTGCAGGCTCTCCGGGCATCACCAGCCCGAAGAACCAGGAATGAGACAGCCAGCCGCCGACATCGAGCTTGGCAACCTCTTCATCTTCGCTGGGTAGTCTGATAGCAGCCGCCGAGAGCAACTGTACGCTGTTTGCCGTTGTCGTGCGACTCAAGCCAGGTCTAGGCCGCTGTGACGTGCCAAAGTATCCGCTGTCTTGCGGCAAGGGCGGAAGAGGCGGCGCATATCCTGGCAGTAAAGGACTGCTCAAAGGCGTGGCATATACGCTGAACCCGGAGATTGGTCTGCTTGGTCTCGGTATCGGAAGCTGTCGCTCCGTTTCCGGCGGCTCGGCGTTGCCAGCCAATCTGCCGCGAAGCTGCCGTTTCATGTCTTCGACATGTGGCCAGCCGAGCAAGTCAGCGAAACGCAGAAGACCATCAAGCTGCCCTTCTTCATTTTTGGGTATTAGGAGCGGCTGCACCCGCTTATCCTCTGCACCGTCGTCGGTCGCCGTCTCGCGAGCTGTGAGGAAAGTGATGGCGCTGAAGAGGCTAATGCGATTGGATTTGCGGGAGACGTCTTTCACCCACGCCTTGACACGGACATGCTCAACGAATGTCTTGGCGAAGACGATGTCCCACTGTAGCTTGGATGTTGCAGCCGCCTTGGCCTCCTTGAGTTCGTCTTCCGCTGACGGCGAAGCGCTGGCCTTCAGCGCATTCAATCGCACCATCAGTTCCGCTGCAAGAGTGACTTGCAGGAGCAGCACGTCTCGCCCACATGGCTGACGTTCCTCGCTGCTCCTCCTTGTGCCTTCGTCCGACCACAGGAGCTGCCCGGCACGTAGCCGCCATTCCACGTAGCTGAAGTCGTACCACAATTGCTGCTTGCTCAGGACAGTCTGCAGAGCCGCGATCTGTGTCTTCAGACTCACATCTCCAGTTCCGGCGTCAGAATTACCAAGCTCAGAGTCCAATAGATGTGCAAACAGCTCTTCACCCATCTCCTCGACCAGCTGGTCGCTCCATGCGCTTGTCTCCGGCTGTTTCTGGAGATCGTGAATCTCGCTCAGCTCAGAGAGCCGCTCGATCATCAATTCTAGGTCAAGCTCCCGCAAGCCGAGTTTCTCGGGCTCGGAGAGTAGTAGGGGCCGCTGATAGAACGCTTCGGAGTCGTCTGGAACTCTTGTGCTGTCCGCGATCGGCAACTGCAGATAATGCTCGAAGCCAATGGTTCCAGGATCCAGGCCATTTGCGCTCAGCATATTCGGCATCTCTAGCAACGTACTCTCAGCGCTCACCGGCACCGTCACATGGATTGTAGAGGGCGGAATCTGCGCTATGTCCTTCGTCCTCTGCGAGCCAAGGGAGCTCGCCTCGAAAGTCGAGTGGGCCACCTTGACATGGTCTGGTACATATCTCCTGCTCAGCTCTATATCTCCGCCCACAAACTCCACCTGTGTGCTGAACCCGCCATCTTCCGTGCTCGGTGCTGAGAAATATGGTGCCCCCGCAAACATCGCATCCACCTCATCCCTCATCAACATCCTCCGATCTTTTGCCGCCTGTCCTCGATGAGGCGCAAACGACGTCCGGCTATCATTTCCTATGCTATACATCACAGACCGCCTACTATCATTTCCCAAGCCCAGGCTCAACGCACAGCCACTGATAGCTGGGCTGTGGGTCTTGATTGTGCTAGTCGCTGCTCGAGATTCTGCCCGCATTCGTTGGCGGACGAAGAACTGCTCGCTCTGAATCTTGCCATTGCCCCATTCATTGGGCTTGGGCGGGCCCACAAGCTTGTCCAATACCTCGTCGCTGATGTCGAATGTATGTTGGCTGTTGCGCTTCGAATGTGCGACCTTCGACACTCGATTCGCGTTACTTTGCTTCCGGTTGATTTGATTGGTAGGAAATCGGAGGTGCCGTTTCTTGCTCTTTGCAGTGGAGCCTTTGAAGGCATTCCGGAAGAAATCCTGGAAGGCTATCCTGCGGCGGCTTACTGGTGGAGGCGGCGAGAAAGGTTCTTCGGACGGAGTTGGCGGTAGCTCGGGTATCGGAGCTTGCCTGGCATTGAGTGTGAATTCGTTCATCCCAAGGCTCGACTTCTTCCGCCGCGTGCTGCCCTTGCGAAACGGTGTGGGCCTGAAATTGCCATCCTCACTGGTAGACTGGCGCGGGAACTGAAAGGAGCTCCCGAACTTCATGCTGCTGTCGATTTTACTGCTCCTCGCACACGAGCGAGTACTGAGAAGCAGGTCAAGCACTGTGATGAGGAGGGAATGAAAAGATGAAGCTGTTGGAAAGATGCGATACCTCACCTCCAAACGACCCGAGATCTCTCACACGACCTCGATTAAATTGCAGTATGATGTGGCACCGCGCGGGCAAGGATCGCCGTCACATGGTGACAGTCCCTTCGCCCATGTCGGCAGCGCCCACGCTGAAGAAGTCGAGAATCTTGCTGTTTGGGGGAGCAGATCCCCGGTGGATCCTCTTCGGCTGCCATGCTTAGCGTCGCCAGGATTGTGTCAGGACGCAAACTCTGACGCCACCGGTAATGATTGTGAAACATCATGTGACAGGGGAGGGTGTTAAGCGAGCGAGAAGCTGATGAGATGAAGGAGCAGCCGAAATGCGGAGAGGGTCAAATACACCGTTTCAGCCACCCCAAAAAGGGGACCAGACAAGTCGCGTTGACGATTCAGGATGAGTCGCGGTCGACACGTTGGCCGCGCTTGCTGAAGTATGAGACGGGACGTTGGAATAGCGACGGCAGAAACAGAGCGCAAATGGCAATCTTCAATACGTAAGACAACTACCTCAGATCCCTGAGTTGCGCAAGCACCCATTCGCCGTCATCATTGCCGGCCGCAGATTGCTGCTCTGCCCACGACCAGATTGACGGATCAAGAGGATCAATCGCACCCCGCAGGTGTTCACGATCGCTCGGCAAGTCGCGTGCAAGATTATCGAGGCGCGACTGGGAGTGGGATAACAAAGCTTGGACGATATCGCGGTTACAACCATGGATCGTGATTGCTTGCTGCAAAAGCTCGGTATCGGGCGCGAGTCCATGACGGCAGAGCAAGTCGACAGCTGTCTCACTGCCTTCCGTGATTGCTTGGACTGCTCCTTCATAGAGCAGCTGCGCCAGGTCCCTGTCGCTGGTATCGAGATGGTTGCGACTGCGAAGGAAAAGGCGGAGGAAGCGGATCTTGGACTCCGTAAAAGGCGCTGTGAAGATTTTGGAAGGTGGTTGCAGGCGTCGCGAAGGTGACATGGCGAGCCACCTCTCCTCAGGATCACCCACGCTAGAACGGGAATCTTCCGGGGCATTGGCATCTACGACTTTAAGCTCCGGCGCCTCGTTGAGCCAAGCAATGAAGAAGTCCCAGTCTACAAAGCGACTGCTGAGGAGCCGTCGAGCAAGCCCCAGATCCTCTTCGGAGATGATCTCGGTCGAGGCACGATCACCCAGCACAGGCTGCAAGGCTCGAGCAAAGAGCCTCATTTGCATGTGCGAGCTGCTGAGTTTTGAGCGCAAGCTTGAGGATACGAAGACCAGATCGGTATTTCCAGAAAGCTCAAATATGTCCTGCAGGATCTCTGTTGGTAGTTGTTCCAGGCTTGATGCGTCGCGTCTGTGGCGTCTTCTCTTTCGGACAGCCTGCGCGTGCGCAGCGACACTCGACTCCCGGCCGTTCGCCGCATCTTTGGGCTCGCACAGAGTCGCAACCTTGCGCTTCTTACTGGTTCGCAGCTTTTCGGCCGGCGCACCCTGGCGCTTGCCGCGGATTTTGATAACTGTCCATCGGGCCATACTGCGTCTTCGTGGTGCCGCAGGTGGACCTGACGAGCTCGCTGCTTCAGCCTGCTGGGCGCAAGGAGTGATGCAAAGCTTGCCTGCACATCTGATTAGCATTGACCGAAAAAATGGTTGGCTAAAGAGTGGTGTAGAAGAGGCTGGTGTCAGAGATCTTGGTATGGTATAAGATTATCATGGGTGATCAATTACTATCTAGTGCGTAGATTTTGCATCATTGTGCCGCCTTCGGGTAGGAAATTACACTAGCTTACCGTGCTTGTTGCCCAGGTGTCATCGTGCAGTATCGGTGCCGAAGCGGTGGCGAAGGTCTATGAGCTTGCGACTTGTCAGTGAGAGCCAGATAGCGCTACTAGCATGGACGATGAAGGAGGTCGTAGGTCAGAATATGTAAGAAATAAAATTTCATCGACAGTGGTCCGTCTGAGAAACAGGCGTGAATCTCCGGTAACCAGCGCTCAAACGCAAATTATAGCATCATAGAGGCGGGGTAAGGCATGCGATGGCGTACGTACCTGTTGTCAGGAGTTGAGTGCGCCCACCGTTTAGGCAAGAGTGTGAAGAGCAAAGATGCGGTTGGAGAACCGGATGTAGAAGAGGAAGAAGCCTGCAGGTGAAGTTGGAGTGTGCGAAAGTGCGGGCCGCTCGGAGATGCACGAGTCATGGGGATCATCTTGACCATCACCTCAGCGACCTTGCATTCCGAAGTGCCTAGCGTCCTGTGTGATTCTCTACCTGTTGCGCATCCATGCCATCTTCGAAATGGAGCGATGACAGCTGCAAATCGGGCCAGCATGCCGTGGTCTCGTTCCGGCTTGCTACACGCGCTTCCCGCCATCACACCAGGATCATGGGGCTCGGAACATACGTTGTTGCCTACTCCATAGCATGGCAGTGGGTGCGACAAAAGCCACCCTGCTGTTACGCTGCTGCACGTAGGTATCCTTGTTCGGACACTGACGTCTGGAGGACGCGTATAGAACAGGTCTGTGGCCTACTGAACGCCAAGCACAAACGCCGAGTAGCTTCCCTCCTATCATACTTTGCTCGAAGCTGCGTGCCCGCTGCTCGTTCGTGTCTTTGCTTCAGCCTAACTCTCACGGGGTCGCCTGTATTTCCTCAATCTCCCTCTTAAGGCTTGTTTGCTAAACTCACTCCTCACTAACATGGGTAGAGAATCCTACCGTCTACTTCTATCTCGTCGGGAGTGGCTCTCCTTGCAACAATACAGAAACAAAGTTGTGCAAGATGGCATCTGATCAGCACCTACCGCAGGTCCAAGGCAACAAGTGCTTGCTGTCAAGTTGCTTCGAAACCATCACGCATACGGCCACTCTCCCTGAAACAACGAGAGCAGCGAGAACGGCAAGGCCTGGCAGACCACAAACAACGCCCCCACGAAAGCGAAAGCGGACATCATCGGATACTTCGAGCTGATCCTGATGTTGGGCCATCACCTGGTATGGAACGACGTTCCCGAGGATGAGTTCTTATCCTTCACCCGCGATCCTCACTTCCAGATCGTACACGCTCTCAGCCGGCATCACGAAGGGCAGGGTCACGTCATGATCCAGGCGATAGACCGATGCCTTGCTGACGACATCTGGGGACAGCCAACGAGGTTTTATCCAGCGCTCACATTCTATGCCGCCCTGTGAATCAAGGGCGCAGGTTTGTGATCCTAACATTGACTCATCGATCTGCATGCACGTAGGCTCACGCAAGAGTACATCACGCATCGCACCATCTGTGTGGGCGATCGAAAGTTTCGGCAGGCACGAGTTTCGGAGCTGATCGACGATGGGTTGTACGTTGTTTTCCCAGCATTTCGGGCTCCAGACGATCATCGTTGAAGCGGGATGCACACCGTGCAAGTGGTATTCCGCGTGGAAGGATACCCACCCGGACTGATAGCTCGAGCAGAAAGGTGCCTCTACTCCTACATCGACCGCGCCACAATCGTGGATTTCACAGTCGAGCTGCTACAGACTGTGCAAAAGGTGACACGAACCTTCATGAGCGTCGACGGCAAACAAGATGGATCCACGGTAGGGCCTCATCTACACATCTTTCTAACCTACTGCTGCTTCCACGACCGTCCACAAAAGGACCTCAAGTTCAGATTCTGGATATCCTCACACTACACTGCCGACGACGTCAAATACTTCCACGATGAGGGCAACGGTGGGTGGCAAGCATCCAATGAGGAATCATTAGGCCATAGAGAGTCTTGTTGTCACGATGACCAGCTTGTCATTCTCCTTCCCGTGGAACGAACGTCTGCCGTATCGACTTCAAGTCGCCACGATCAAAATACAAAAAGATGTCTCGCCGGCCTCGACGGACTTTGACCTCTCTGCAGCCTTCATTGCCGCTATCAAGTACGCCACGGATGGCTTCATCGATCATGTCGTCAGTGAAGCCTAAGTGACCCAACAGATCGCGTAGATCTGCCCTAGCACAGCTTGCAGAATGGCCTTCGACTGTCTCGACCGACGGCACAATCGCGAAATGGCTGGTCATGTTCGCCCGACTGACCTGGTCGTCCCATGCATTGAGCAAGGCGAGGTTCCTCAATTCGAGGCCCATCGAATGCAAGGCCATGAAGATGTCTTTGAGGTACCAGCCACGATTCAGCACCCAAGAGCCAGTAGGTTGCAGAACATAGCGCTTGCCATCCTTGGTCGTCGATGCTAGCATATCAGCCGTAGACTCCGTTCCGTGGAGAGTGGCGTTGAGCATGTGCATGTCCCAGATGTTGACTTCGTTGAGCAACAGTGTTCGATCTCGACCCAGCGACTTGAGCCAGGTGGCCAGAGGGTAGGCCGGACCATCGTCGAGGTGGGCATTGAAGCGAGAGAGCGCGTAGTACATTCCACGGCACTCAGAACGAAGGCGTCGACAGACTTTCGTCAGCGGGTGCTCGACGCACCGGCTTCGTAGGGTAATAGCATAGTTGCTGGCGAAGCTGTACTCGTAGATTCTGTTCCGAAGTTCTGGCGACAGACGGGCCAACACAGAGTCGTCCATTGTTGATGGCCGGCTTGGCTCGAAGATGGACCACCAGCCTAGTGGCTGCGAGGGTGGAAGGCGACGTCGATAATGACGATAAGTCAGCGCTGAGAGCCTTGATCCGGCGCTTCGGCAAAACAATACATATCATCCGTGATGCATTCCAGTCTACGGTATTCGGGCAATTGGTCGGGAATACCGCCGAGATGACCCCGTCTCGAGTACCTCGACTTCACGGCGCGATCGCGTTCCGTACTCGTCTACATCCATCGGAACTGTGACGCCGCACATGGCCTCCATACGGATCACGACCGCTCGTCGTCTCCGCCCAGACCTCTCTGCGCGCCAGCGGGGACTGCGGCGCGCGCAGTCGACCGTCTCCCCCGCACCCGCGCCCACCTTCCTCCGCCGCAACCGCGGCCGTCTAGCAATATGCACCGCTGCGCTCGTCTTTGGCGCCATGGGCGGCAACTTCATGACGCATGTCATGGCGCCGCCGCCCATGCCCGAGGCCGGAAGCCGCGAAGACAACATCCTCATCGCGGACCTGAACAAGCGCATCGACGAGGAGTTTCGGGTAAAGGTCTGGCGAGGCAAGTGCTTGGCCGTCAGCAAGACGCTCAAGGGAAAGCAGGGCGGGTGGGTGGAGGTGCTCGCTGCTCCGACAGTGCACGAGCGCGGCCTGATCGCGCAGATGCAGGGGGCCAAGGCTCTCGGCGTGGAGAGGGTCTTCTGGGATCGGGATGGCGACAAATTGAGCGCCATCGTGTGGTTTGGGGGGGCAATCTCAGGCTGGCCCGGCGTCACGCACGGGGGTGCTATTGCCGCGGTGCTGGAGGAGAAGGCCGTGCTCGCTGCCTCCTTGGCCGAGGGCCGGACGGCGAAGACGGATGAAGCTGCCATGTCCCAGCGACTACCCGGAGTGGGCAATCATGCGAAGGTGTTCGCGCCCACCGAGAGGCACCAAGATCCGACGCAGTTGAATCTGACGTACGTGAAGCCCACGTATGCGAACGAGTTCTACGTGATTCGGGTATCGCCTTCGCTGCCGCTGGACGAGGATCCGGCAAAGATCGTGCCGGCTGAGCCGAGGGGCGGGCATGACTACGATGTGGTGCTCGAGACAATGGATGGGAAGACGACGGCCAAAGCAAAGGTCAAGTTTGCGCCCGGCAGCACGGTTCCGAGGGTTGAAGCGGCCGTTGCGGACACCGCAAATGCTAGTTATGCTGCGTTCAAAGAATGGATGTGGCCTTCAAGACAGAAGAGCTCCACTGGCTGAAGTGATCCAGCATCCGATCTACCACTCCCTTGAACGGCATCTGCCGCCCGCAGATGAACACGAGCTTTGGTTCACTGTGAAGACTCGGTGCCCAGAGAAGTGGCTCGCGGGCTATTCTACACACGGTGCAGCTGTTGAAGGCGCATGATGATCTGGGCTATCGGGCATGTCTTCGCTTCCAGAGCGCAATCAGCAGCCAGGAAGTCAGCCAGACAGCGTCAGGAGAAGCTTGTGGCCGCTATACAGGCTGCGCACGCACCACAACGATAGCCGCCCCAAAGAGCATTCTGGAAAGCAGCGCTCGGCTGCCGAAATCACATTGTAGGCTACGAGGCAGCGTATGCTCGAATTGCCACGTCAGATGTATCGAAGTACTGTACAATTACTACGACCATGCAAGAAGCGCCAATGATGACGCGATGCAGCAGAGATGAACCTGAGCGGAGACAAGGCCAGCGTCGTCTGAACAGAGCCTTACTGAGCGACTTTGCCGAAAGAGCCGGCAGTGAGCGTGTAGTTCGTCAAGATTGCGAGGAGTCCATTGACCGACAAGGTCCTGCTATCGCGTATAGGATGCAGAGCCAAGCCGGGCGGTAGTGGCTGCCGGCATAGAGCCTTATTTGGCTGCTGGTGGTTATCCTAAAGTGGTTGTGATCTGCCCAGACTGCGCAAGCAGGCTTCTGGATCCTGAGGCGATTGGCCTGAAGTAGCCTGAGCCAGTCTTCGTACTAGATCCCAGAGGTTAAGTAGCAGTGGTAGAGCCCAAATTGAAAATGGCAGAGAAAGAGCCTGGTTATGAGGCTGTGATGGTCTGAGACCCAAGTGTGGCGACTGCCGGCTGAGCAGACTGCGGTCCGCTGCCAGAGCCTGCGCTGCGCTGTCCAGCAGTGCTCGCAGTGATGGTGGCAGCACTGCCGCGGTCGCCAAGAACCACTCCTCCGCCAGACTAGGCGCTGACAGACGCTGAGCCAGTCAGGATCGCCTGGCCAGGGATCAAGGTTGCGGTGGTCGATCCGATCGCTTCGTTAGCAGTCGTTGTAACCACGCGTACATCCCCTGAGACTAGACAGGCTAAAACTTACGGCATATCCAGTATCCGGTCCAACGATTCAAGTAGCCTCATCTGCATTGACAGGAATGATGGGATGATCGATAGTAGTATACCGCCCGTCCCTCCTTGAGACGCCGGCGAGCGAGATTGCAACACAAGGCGAGGTGATGGTGATACTCTCTGTGACGATAGTGTTCGGTCCAGTACTCGTGCGCGTGCCCGGTATGACGGTCCCGTCAGCGAACAATGTGCACTTGAACGAAAGGACTAGCGAGCGCGATCGAACAGCAAGAGAGCGAAAACAGCACGGGGGGGGGTGACTGAGAGAGCGTAGTTGAACTACCTGTACCTGCCGCCAACAGACCAGAACAAGCTTCTGGCCTCGAAGCAGGCAACGGCTTCACGATGGCAAGGCTGAAGGACAAGGCACAGATCGCCCGCAGCGCCTCCATCTGGGGCCAGGCAGTACAGTAGGGTAGCGAGTAGTGGATCTTAGCAAGGGATCCAGAGGCTTGGGAAGCGGGAGGCTCAGCCGCAGGGCATGCTTGTCGCCAGGTGCCGCCGGGTGGAGACTTTGCGGTTGGAGTAGTGGCGAGACAGTCAAAGGGCTGAGGCGCAAGTTCGCGCGCAGAATTGGGGGCTCAGTATATCATTTTCGAGATCCATTCGGTGATGAGAGTAGCTCGAGTGGCTCGGCGCACTGCAGTTGAAGGCCCACGCCTTGATGGCTCTTCCAGGGCGGCCCGGTGCGGGTAGAGCACGAAAGCGGCCATGTTGATCTCCTCGATGGCACGTCGTTCGAGGTGAGCCTGCCAAGACTGACTGGAGAAAGACAAATTCAATATCGTGAGAGGGCGGAGGAAGGCGCATGACGTGCGGTTGGAAGCGCTGTTGTTGTTGTTGTTGTTGTTGTTGTCGCACGAGCGACGACAGGGCAGCTGCATGCCGTGGGAAGGCGCGCCTGGAGGTAGAACGACGGGGACTGCTTGGTGCCTGAGGCCTAGCACCCCCCGCAGCCTGCATCATAGAACCGCTCTAGCGCCAGCGAATCGACGAGTCAACGGGTCCCTGCTGGGGCCGGGACCTTGCTGTAGACGCCAAGGCCGCGTACGAAGCGAGGCGTCAGCGCAGCCCGGTCTCCTGGTCTGGCGCCCTGGGACATGTCTCTTCTTCCTCCGTCACCAACCACCACCTCCTTCACACCCTCCACGCCACCTCCAGCCGCTCGTTAGAATCTCCGGAACGACTTTGCCACGCGCTCCGGACTGGTGCGCGCAGTCACCGCGGGACCATTGCGCCGACCCGACTCCCCGCCCCGAACGAGGTCGATACGCGCGTTCAGCGCACCGCCACAGTCGAGCACCGCGGAGACAGAGACACGTCGCCCAGTGAACAGGAAGTCGGTGGCAAGCAGGCCCAAGCCCAAGCGGTCAGGAGCCAGCGGCATCGCTGCGCTGTCCACGGAGGGAAGGAACGCTGCCCTGACACAGCCGCTGCGGCTGGAAGCGCGACTACCCCGGCAGGGCTACCACTCGTTGCGCCGCCCGCCACCACACGTCACGACGCCGACGACAACATGAAGTTCGGCCCGTACGCCCTCGCCGGCGCCTTCCTGGCGGCGCGATCGACCAGCGCCATCAACGTCGACTTCGCTGACCCCGCCTCGATCAAGTCAGCCGCGTCCACCATTGCCCACGGCATGATGAGCTACTACACCGGCAACGAGACCGGCCAGACCCCCGGCTTGCTCCCGGCCCCGTATTACTGGTGGGAAGCAGGTGCCATGTGGATGATCCTCATCGACTATTGGTATTACACCGGTGACACGACGTACAATGTATGGCCACTGCCGCCCCCCCCCCTCCCCCCCCCCCGCGCCGCAGACCAACGCCCGACGTGCGGGGCAATGCTGACTTGCCCGCAGGACGTCGTATCTCAGGCCATGCTTTTCCAGGTCGGCCCCCAGAACGACTACATGCCGCCAAATCAGACCAAGTCCGAGGGAAACGACGACCAAGGCTTCTGGGGCATGGCTGCCATGACCGCCGCCGAGGAGGCATTCCCCAACCCGCCCGCGAACCAGCCCCAGTGGCTCGCCCTCGCCCAGGCCGTCTTCAACTCCCAGGCCATGCGCTGGGACACCACGACCTGCGCTGGCGGTCTGAGATGGCAGATCTTCACCTGGAACAACGGCTACAATTACAAGAACAGCATTGCAAACGGCTGCTTCTTCAACGTCGCGGCTCGACTCGCCGCATACACGCACAACTCGACCTACTCTGACTGGGCGAACAAGGCTTATGACTGGGTCGAGCACGTTGGCTTGATGAGCCCGTCGTACCAGGTCTTCGATGGCACCGACGACCTGCTCAACTGCACGCAGCTCAACCACATCCAGTGGACTTACAATGCTGGCGTCTTCCTGCACGGCGCGACCTACATGTGGAACATTGTCGTCCCACCCCTTCCGCCCCGAGTAGCCGTTCACCTTGCTGACCCATGAACACAGACGACCGGCGAGACCCAGGCCCTCTGGGAGACCCGCATCAGGGGCATCATCACCGCCGCCTCCGTCTTCTTCACCAACAACATCATGTACGAGGTCGCGTGCGAGCCCAACAACAACTGCAACACCGATCAGCTCTCCTTCAAGACTTGGCTCGCTCACTGGATGTACGCCTCTTGGAAACTCGCCCCCTTCACCAAGGCCCTCACCTCGACCTACCTCTCCACCTCGGCCGCGGCCGCCGCGAAGAGTTGTTCCGGCGGCAGCGATGGCGTGACGTGCGGTACAAAGTGGACCACGGGCACATGGGATGGGACGTGGGGCGTCGGCCAGCAGATGTGTGCGCTGTCTGTCATTCAGGGGCAGTTGGAAGATGAGGTGAGAGGGCCGCTGTCCAATACGACGGGTGGCACGAGCAAGGGTGACCCGTCTGCGGGTACCGGTGGAGACAGGAACCCGGCGGCCCCGCAGAGCGTCATCACGACCGGTGACCGGGCGGGAGCGGGTATCTTGACCGCGGTGGTTCTGGTGGGGTTGGTGGGCGGTGCTTGGTATGCTCCGCGCAAACGATTTCGGGCGACTCGGACTGACCCGGCTTCGCAGGTGGATGATCGCTTGATCGGCGCCTCCTCGGCACATCTAACCCCTTCCCCCGCCAAAAATTTCCTTCGCGATCCGTCCGGCGCTCTGGCACTGCTGCTTTTGTACATTACGACGCACCGGTGCGCTCATGTCTGGGGAAAGAAGCATGCGACACAGCTTGCTCTTGCCATATATCTGCGGGACCTGCATGAAAGGGAGGAAAGGGATATCGGCGTTCTTCTCGAGGTAGGCTGGACACGCAGTCAGGACTCATCTCATTTCGCCGCTTCTCCTCCTCCTCCTCCTCCTGCATCACGTCCAAACCGCACCATCGCAAACGTCCCGCGCTCGGACGGTCGGATGCCCCGTTGCGTCGGCCAGGAACGAAATTGTCACGCCCCGCCTGCTCCCACCTTCATAGCGGTTTCGGTGGCCCTCATTGCATGTGTTCCGAGAACGATGTCGGCGTTGCAAATTGACTCCCTGTCCCAATCTCGGTGGACTGCGGAATCTCATACCACGCTTACAGAATCATCACACCAAGACTGATCGAACGGCTTGTATAGTCTGGAGACAATTGAGATGGAGGAGAGGGGTTGCTTGTGCCCGGGACTTGCATCGCTATCGGCCTGTACGGTTCGTGTTAATCTGAACGTCGTGATCTTGCTCGTTTCATAAAATGACTTCGAGTGCCCAGCGCCCTCGCTATCCTTGTCATTTCCATACTTGCGAATGCGCAAGACATCTCTCATCCGTAGGAAAGCCACGGCCGTGCGCTGCGCGAGGCTGCCGTCTACCCATAGTCTTCGATTGCGTCTTCCCCCCCGTCAACGGTGCGGCTTCGGGCTCAGCATCTCCGTCCGATCCAACTCTGAGTGCCGGTTCAGTCCCGAGAGAGATCGTAGACCGCCGGCGAGCCTCGTCCGAACGTTGCGGTGGACAATGAGCGCGAGGCAGACGCGGGCCGCGAGCGGACGCTTGTGCTCGGTCGAGCGACCACGAGCTCAGTCTCGTCCTCTTCGTCGTCCGGGATCAGGATCGCATCTTCGTGTTGGCTTCCGGCGGACTCTCCGTATCGCGCAACGGGCTCGTTCTCCGGCTCCCACTGCTTTGTGAGCGGCTCGGACGTCTCCTGAGGAGTGGGCCGGCGCTTTCGGCGCCGCGGAGGCTCGGCGTCGTTCGTCAACTCGCCGTCATCGTCGAAAGTCATGGGTGTCGGGTTCAGGTAGGTATTTCGTGGAGCGTCCGTGTCTCTCGTCAGCTTCGCGGGCTGATCGAATGACTCCTGCGGAGTACTGCGACTCTTTTGGGGGCGAGAGGGCGCGAAATCGCCGACGGCAACGTCGTCACCGTCAAGGACGATGGTGCCTGGGTTGAAGAAGGCCTCTTGTTCGGCATCTGACTCGCGCAGACTCATCACAACCATCTTCAAGCACGCCGCTCCCATGCCCACCGGCACGCCGTTCCCGCACAAGGTCGTCCAGTCACGTTGCGTCTTGTAGAAGAGCTTGTGATGGTTGGGAAGACCCATCAACGCCATGTGCTCGCGCGGAGTGAACCATCCTTGACCGCTCGGGTGCCTGAATTGAATGCCGTTCGTATTCATCAGCGCCGTGAGCGGCTTGTCGCCATCCGCTACCGGGTACTTGGAGCGCTTGCCGCGTATTGCCGCGGGGTCGTGGTGCGTTGCTCGTGCGTCGATGGTAGCCAGGCGTTCGTTGATCGTGACATACGGCTGCAGACCCGGACCATGGGTTGGCGCAGGGAAATCGGCAAGCGACTCGCCGGGGCTGCGAAGCGTCAGCGATGCAAACGGCAACGGTGGTGAACGCAATGTGACTTACCACGAAGCGAGCGCGAAGAAGCGCGGCCGACGCTGTACTTCACCGTAATCCCAAGCGTACAGAACGGTCCAGCGGACGCTGTAACCCTCATTCAAGAACATGTTGATGATCTGTCGGAAGTGCTGCCCCTCGTTCTTGGTCATAATCCCACGAGTCTGCTCCATTGTCATACGACGTGGCTTCCTGCACTTGAGCACATCACCCAAAGCGTATCCGACGGCGTTGTTGATGGCGTCTTGCTCGGGATTTGTGCCTCGGTTTAAGTGCGAATGGCCCTGGCAAGGTGGACTGAAGTGAATAACCTCAACCCAGTTGTTCTCGCTCAGGTCAGTTTTGACCGGGAAATCGGGGATGCTCATCTCGAAGCAATCTGCCCGCGGAAAGTTCGCTTCGAGATTTCTGCAAGCGATGTCCCAAGAATCGAGAACCCACTTCACTCGCAGACCCACCTGCTTTGCCGCACGTGACACGCATCCTAGACCGGCACAAAGATCGCCGAACTTGTACACTCGGCCCCTAAGATGGACCGGAACGTCGGTGCTGTGTTGTGGTGCTGGTCGTGCTCGCGTCTGAGCCTTAGTCGCGGTTCCGACCATCGTCTCCCTCTTCCCGGAGACGGACTCTTGAGGGACGAGACTCCCATCATTCCACCCGCCAGCTGCCGTCCTCGTGTGGGTTGTGGTCTTTGTAAGATCCGCCTCGATTCCTCGAATGTCAAGGTCTGTCATGGATGTTTTGCGCTTCTTGCGTTTCTCGCCCTGCTTCTGCGACTTCGCCGTCCCCATGCTGTATGTGTGCATGGGCCCAAGGAATTTCAAGCTCTTCAGCTCGTCTGGCACGCTACGACCGGGACTGCACTCGTCCGCGCGAAGGTAGGCTGCCTGCCATGCGACCACAGCATTCTTTGCGGTGTCAAACTCTTCCACCCACTTCATTCGAACTACTGGATCGCATAGCGCCTCGATTTCTTTCTTGGTATGTGTCTGCCCTCGTACGACTCCCCGGTCATCTTTTGTGCCGACGCTCCAGCCTCGCTCTTGGTAGCCATACGTGGGACCGTCCGTGTTTGTAAATATGACGTTCCTCACGTTGGTGACAGCTAGAAGTGGAACCTCCTCCAGCATCAGTGCACCATTAACTTTGCCGAGTTTACCCTTTCCGACCCGCAGAACAGCAACAAGCTCGTTGACATGCTGCGGGAAAAACCGACAAACAGGCTGATTCGTCACCTTGGACACTTTGAATTCAATATCGCAGGGTGTGACGAGGCGAAAGCCTAAAAGTGAGACATGACCGTCGGCGCCTCGGATCAGGTGTTTCACGTGGAAGAAATTCCTTTCGCTGATTTCGACGGTGGCTCCGGGAGTGATGATAAATCCTGCAGGTGAGGACTGGGCGGTGACGAATCTCTGCCCATAGCGAAGGCTGTCGCCGTTGAACAAGCCCTGGGGAATCTCCGTGTCCTCATATGCTTCGTCGGCCTCATTTTCGTCGAGGTCGTCGACATCAATGATATGATCTTCTTCCATGGTCTCTTCGTCGGAGATTGTGATGAAGTCAGCGTGAGTGAAGGATGCGGCACAGCCTCTGGCGGCCATCTCGCCTCTGCAGCGGCCGTAAAGCACGTTTCAATGGTCGATGATTGCTGATGTCAACTGCTTTGATCTTCACTGCTCGCTCCAGCACGAGCTCGAAGGCGCCGTACGTGGCGCGGCTCCACGTGAAGCGCCGCTGGGTCTTTGTTGTAATCTATTGGAAGGACAGTGAGTGCGAGAGTGGCTTCATTGAAGTTGGGCAGCAAGCGATAGCATGCCCGAGTCATGCTGAGGCCAGGGGTTTCGAGCGGTACCACATGTGATGGAAACAGGAAGGCACGACCGTCACGCGGAAACGAGCTTGCTTCACATGCGCTGAGCGATCATCTGCATCATCAACGCGACGTTCCTTTGCCTGGAGGCCTCGAATCTAGCAGCTGCAATTACATGCAGGCGGCCAATGCCCGTTTGGAGACCCCTAGGCGGAGCTCGTGAGGCGCGACTCGGCGCACATCTGTTGCTCCGACTGCCATTATCGCGCCTCAAGGCAGTTGCAGAGGCCGGAATACCGCGGGAATGAAGTCGAATAGGCCCGTCAGACAGGGAGTCCGGATAGCATTGCGTTTATCGTCCTGCGTTTCATCGCAGATCGGTCAATCGTGGGAAAGTGCCAAGCCGAGCCGGTGGTTGGAGTCTCACTTGCAGGGCGTGATTGCCGAAGCATAGCGTCTGCCTGCCACGAACCGCTCTATCGCTGATGCCGCAATCTCCCCTTCTGGGCGGCAATAGCAGCGCTGGTGCAACCTGCCAGTCGAGCCAGACGGCCCAAAAGAGTGTCCGTTTATTTGGACTGGACAGGCGAACCATGTACTCACTCCCTCGCTCGCCGTTCCGCTCAATCCCCCGGTGTGCTCGAGAGTGGAAGTGAAGTCGAAGTCCCCTCCCGCTTACTAAGCGGCGTCGGTAGGCTTCGGAGAGGTCTAGCCGATTCAGAACCTTTGCTACGCTCTTCGTGAGATTTTTCGACAGACCTCGAAAGAATGTCGCGCTTCGTGATTCGGTACAGTGTTTTTGCGCCAAGATATCGGCCACGACTGCTGCAGCGGCCGCCTTGAGACACCTAGCTATTCACACGATCGACAATACATTTCGGCGACTTTCATCAGTTTTCCGTATCCCGAAGCGGGACTGGCTTTTCAATAATTCAGACCTTTTTGATTGTATCGGACCCAAGAGACCTTGAACGCTGTGAGCCAGCGCGTCTCACTTCAACATGTGCGGCATCATCGCTTGTAAGGTTTTCTTTCTGGTGCCAAGGCAAATCATCGATTGACGAAAGAATCTTGCAGGCATCTTAGCCGACGAGAATGGCTCTGTCGCCCCCGAGCTTCATCAAGCACTCTACTACCTTCAACATCGAGGACAAGATGCGTGCGGTATTGCCACCTGCTCGCGCGGTGGCAAACTGTACCAGTGCAAAGGCAATGGGCTTGCCAGCAAAGTTTTCCATGATGGCCAGCGAGTCGCGGATCTGCCGGGCTTCATGGGTCTCGCTCATCTTCGCTACCCGACAGCTGGATCGAGTGCAAACGCTGAGGCGCAGCCGTTCTACGTCAACAGCCCGTATGGAATCTCATTCACCCACAACGGGAACCTAATCAACGCCCCGGAATTGAAGCAGTATCTTGACCAAGTCGCGCACCGTCACATCAACACAGAATCCGACAGCGAGCTAATGCTGAACATATTTGCCGACGAACTGAATCAGACAGGCAAGGCTCGTGTCAATGCAGAAGACATCTTCTCCGCGCTCGGTCGGATGTTCAAGAAGTGTCAAGGCGGCTACGCGTGCACTGCTATGCTTGCCGGCTACGGACTGATCGGCTTTCGCGACAGCTTCGGCATCCGCCCCATCGTGCTGGGTCAGCGACTGGCAAGCGATGGCAAAGGCAAGGACTACATGCTTGCATCAGAGTCGGTCGCATTGCACCAGAACGGCTATGGCAAGATTCGAGACATCCTCCCTGGCGAAGCTGTCATTATTGAGCGTGGCAAGGATCCAGTCTTCAAGCAGGTCGCGCCACAAGAAGCATACGCCCCCGACATCTTCGAATACGTCTACTTCGCTCGGCCGGAGAGTGTCATTGATGGCATTTCAGTCTACCGATCGCGACAGCTCATGGGCTACCGACTTGCTGAGACGATCAAGGCCCAGCTCACGGCAGAGGAGCTGAAAGATATCGACGCTGTCATTCCGATCCCTGAAACCTCCCTTGTCTCCGCGTACGCTGTCAGCAAACATTTGAAGAAGCCATACTGCCAAGGCTTCGTCAAGAATCGCTACATATTCCGGACTTTCATCATGCCCTCGCAGCGAGCCCGGCAACGTGGCGTCCGCGCGAAACTCAACGCAATTCCTGTCGAGTTCAAGAACAAGAATGTCCTGCTTGTTGACGACAGCATTGTTCGAGGCACTACATCGCGCGAGATCGTCAACATGGCAAAAGAGGCAGGAGCGAAGAAGGTGTACTTCAGTAGCTGTGCACCGCCCATCACTCACGCACACATTTACGGCATCGACCTCGCATCACCATCAGAGCTCATTGCGCACCACCGCAACAGCGACGACATCGCCAAGCACATCGGCGCGGACGCGGTCATCTACCAAAGCCTCGAAGATCTCAAATCCTCGGTAGCGCAAGAAAGCCCGCGCGACCCAAACACTCAAGAGTTCGAAGTTGGCGTCTTCTGCGGCAAGTATATCACGCCCGTCTCTGACGCATACTTTGAGCATCTGGAGCGAGTCCGAGGCGAGACCAAGAAGATCAAGGTGATGGACAAGGCTCGGGAAGCGGTGCTGATGGGCGAAGCAGACGAACAGCAGGTCAAGATGGCTGCCAATGGCGTCAAGGTCGATGACCACGGCGAAGTGATCGCGCGCGACAGCGGGTCGGATGGCGAGACACGGCTGCCGAAGAGACAGAGAGTGGATGAGCTGCGGCATCATGCCAATGGTGCCGCCAAGGAAGACGAAGAGGAGCACGGGAGGAAGTCGAGCCAGCAGGATGTCGCGCTGTACAATCTGAACGACTCGTGACATGGTGGTGCGGGGAGGCGCGGGAATGCAAGCGTTCTTGGAGTTGCTAGAGAGGGAAATGGCTCAGTGCTGATAGATGTGTGCCTTTGGGAATTTGCGTCCACACTCCGCGAATCTCACGTCGATGCTCGTATTGTGTCTTGGCAGCTTTTCAGAAGGGGAAATTCGCCGAGCCGCGACATCCTTGTGCGGGAGACTGGTCTCCAACGAGCGATCGCGCCCGTTTCGGAGGAAATGCATAACTTACGAAGGTTTTCGCACATGAGCACTCGGTAACACAACTTGGATCAGCTTGGTCTCGCAAGACATGGAGCGCGCCCGCGAGCCCGGCTGCGAATAGCATCGTAGCTTTTGGTTGATTCGGGCTTGGGCGGACGAGACCGCTCATCAGGCAGTTCTCAAGGCGCTATGCCCGCCGGTCCTACTTGATCGGATGCTCGTGGATACACAAGTCGAGATTCTCGCTCGTATAGCGAAGACGGAGCACTTGGACAGCCACATGGGGCAGACCAGCCGCAAATACAGCCTCGAGCCCAACGTCCTCGCAGCGCGCAATGACGATTGATACAGTCGGGTCGTATTCTTGCTCGTCTACACTTGGTGTGGTGGACTACAGCTCAAGAAGTGTGAGGTTGAATTCTCGCTCCCATTGGTGTGCCTCAGGTACGCCACTCAGGCAAGCACCAAAAGCGCCAGGATGCGCGATAGTATTGAGTCGTGACGAGCAGAAGGAAATTCGCTCATATAGGCCGCCTCTGCTATACCGTCGGACAGCCGCGGGCCTTCGTGTAGAGAGAGGACATTGTTGCGTGTCAGAGTGAAGCCACACCAACCACCACCGGAGAAGGAAAGGTCGCCGTTGCCGTCATCGTATGTGTGGTTGTAGGCCTGGTTTCTAGTCCCATGTTCTCCCTCGAAGTGTCGGTCAAGGAGGTGTGTGCGCGCGAGCGTTGTCGTAGTTTGGGTGAGGCACCAGACTCCACCGCTATAGATCTACATGCATGGTTGCACGGGTGGAGTAGAGCTTCTTCGTGCTCTCCTTCTTGACTTTCGCGCCGGCGATGGCCGCAGGCCTACAACAAGGTCCTTCCAGAACAGCTTTCTCCAAGTCAGTGCATGGGAGTCGTACGAGCGTTCCTGCGGCACATAATGTACTGCTAACATCATGGCTTGGAGATTGAATGTTGGCATTTTCTACGACCAGGCTGCTCACTATGTACTCGTCCGGCTAGGCTTCAGAAGAGTGTACTAGCGTTCAAGGCCAGAGAATGGTTTCTCCTATGCCCTGCATGGGCTTCATGGTAGTAAACACATTCCCGCATGCTGGATGGACTACAAGCATCGTGAGACGCTGGTCATTGAAAGGTAATAACAGAGTGAGATAATCTCAACGCACGTGCTGGGCCTCACCATCTGTATCGTGATGTGTCTAGTGGAGTCCACGAAGCTACGGGCAGGTTTCAAGGCACGTGGACAATTCAGAAGTCACGAGGTAGCGACCAGCAGTGGATGCGAAGGTGGTCCGCAGAGAAAGAGCTGCTGAGCTGTAGTGATGCACGAGGTCTGGTGCCGTACTTTTGGCAGTACGGGACAAGGAGGCGGTTGGACCGTCGGGCTCCCGGCACCCACCCCGCCCTGTCAGATCGTGAGGTGCCTAGCAATAGATGTCCCAGGGATGAAGGATGATCGCTTCGCTTCGAACCCTGTCTGCGGGAAGCATCGTCAAAAGTAATCGACGGCTCGAGATGACAATCGATCTGCTCTCAGGATCGCTTCAATGCCAAGGTTTCGAAGGCCAGAAAGCACGGGATGCAGTGAACAAGCTGACGCCGGCACGCGTCAGATGAAGCTCTGCTTGCACGGATCTGAGATCGACAAGCTGGGCGCGAATTGGGCCACTGTGCTTGCAGATCATTCACCCACTGGTTTCCCATTGGCACAACGAGCGACCAGATACGAGAATTTGGGAGGCGGAGTGCAAACACGTATCCGTTGTCTAAGGCGCGAACCATTGAAGCCCACACATCCACGTTACAGTGAACGTATCACACACTCAGAGCCTCCCCTGTCTCCCGCATCTGCATCTTTGCCGGCAGAGACAGTCCGAGCTTTCTACATTGTGGTGCGTCATCCACTGCTCTTGCCCAGTGATTGGCACTTAGCCTTGGCCGGGGAGCGCCGGAAAACGGCATCGTTGATACTGGCAGGCCACGCCAGCCTGCCCACCTTCGCTATTTCCCACGCTGCTTCACTACTACTACTACTACTACTACTACTCACGACGCGGGCGACGTGGGAGGAGAGTTATTGACTGGCTGTTTGTGCGGGTGTCTTGCGTTATGATGGCGACGTGAACAGCCAGGGCGCGAGCGCTGCGGAGAACTCAACTTTCGGCAAACGCGGAAGCCCTGCCACCCGATCCTTCAGGAAGCTGCAGCGTCCAAGACTGTAAGAGCGAGACATTCTCAGGCGTAGAGCAACACCGACGGTGCCAAGGAAGACGCGGAAGGACATCGTTGATAAATTCGGAGACGGGTGTGTTTGCTTGGAGCTCGCACGGTGGGTCCCAGAGTTCCCGTAGGGCGCTCGCTAGTAGCGCCAAGATCGACTTTACAATACCGGTACGCAGACCGCCGCCTTCCATCATCAACCTCCCACACGTCGCAACATGAAGCCTCGGATAACGACGGGCATTTTGGCCCTGGCCAGCCTGCTGGGCTTCGCCAGCACGGCTTCGGCAGCCAACAGCACCACCTCCAACGGCGAGCAGTACGTCACCTACCAGAATTCCCAGGGCCAGACGGTCTATCTCCTAAACAACCGACAACCGTCATTATACACCGGCAACTTCGGAGACTGCCTGGGGAACAGTCTCATCAATGTCACTCGTTTCGATGCCGCATACTACAGGGACAACATGACGGTGCTGTTCCATCTGGCAGGCAACACCGGCTTGATGAATCAGAGTCTGATGATGTACATTGGCGTGTTTGCATATGGCCAGAGCAGATTCGACCTGACGTTCAATCCATGCGGCGCCAACATTCAGAGGTACGCTATCCAGCTGCATCAATCAGCAGTGCCTCTGAGATACAGTACATGCTGACCATCGCAGTCTTTGCCCAGCAAACAGCAGCGTGCCGATTGAAGCCAGCGGCATCATTCCGTTGGGAACAGTCGACCTCGCGAATTTCCCATCCCTGGCGCTGAGCATTCCTGATTTCGAGGGTGAAGCGATTCTCCGCATATTCGCCAACAGCACACAGAGCGAAATTGCGTGCTTCTCTGCGACAATCACCAATGGCGCCACCTTCAGCCATCCTTCAGCAGTTGGCTCTACTCTGGGCGCGTTCACAGTGATTGCGCTGCTAGCCTCATTCGCTACTGCGGCGTATGGCGAAGCTGTGCCGACGATGAGGCTTCATTATGCGCATTCGCTTTCGGTGGGCGTGGTATTTGCAGTCTGGCAGCACATCTTCTTCACTGGCGCCATGTCGATGGACTGGCCGTCGGTGCTGGTGGCCTGGTGGAGCAACTTTGCTTGGGCTGGTGGCCAGATCTATAGCGAGACCATGCAAAAGGCCATCGACAGCCTGCTCGGCAACAACTGGGGTAATACTACCGAGGTCGGCGCAGCTGGATCTGGTACGAATGTGGATTCTGTTGGCGGCGGCTATGACATCAGCCAGATCTATAAACGTGCGGTGGGCTACGGTGCCCGGCCTATCGGCGCCCGACCGCGTCACCTTCGAGATATGGCAGCTAGCATCTACCACCAGCCCGAGGGAATACTCAGACGCGACTTATTACAGCGAAGCGTGGAGCATAGCATCGGCAAGCGTGCATTGGCTAATGCGACAACCGGCTACAAATGGTACGGCCACCCAGTCGGCAAAGGTCTGCCGCTTCCAGGCAATTACTCTGGCTTTGCTGGCACTCTCGCCGAAGAAGGCATTCGCGTCAGCAATGCTTTCATGACCGGCTTCCTGTGGTTCCTGATCTGCCTCGTCATACTGGTGGCTGCTATGATCGCATTCAAGTGGACTCTGGAAGGCTTGGCCATGCTCAAGTGGGTCAAGATGGAACGCTTCAAGTACTTCCGCAAGCACTGGCTCGGCTACAGCAGCCTTCTTGCCCTCCGGATCTGCTACATCGGCTTCTTCATGATAATGTTCTTGACGATGTTTCAATTCACCTACTCCTCGGATGGCGGCGTCAAGGCGGTGGCAGCTATTGTATTTATCATCTTCCTCTTTGGGTTGACTGGAGCATCAGCCTATGCCTACCTGTACAAAAGTGCGCTCGATCGGAGGCAAAAGACCAATGGCCTCCAAGTAGAGCGTAAGAGGCTACTCGGAAAGATTCCTTGGTTCTCGGTCACGAAGGTCACCACCAACCCTGCAACACCGGCTGGAGAGCTTCCATCAACTCCTTCTGTCAAGCCCGACCCTGTGCCGATGAAGCGAGGCGAATCGTACGTTGGCAGCATTGTCGACGATCAAGGCTACACGCACAGCATCCACGATAGCGAGGACTACACCACGAAGTTCGGCTGGCTCGCTGCACGCTTCAGGCGGACCCGTTGGTGGTTCTTTGGTGTTTGGCTGGGCTACGAATTCTTGCGCGCGATCTTCTACGCTGGCGCTTCCGGCTATCCCCTTGCGCAAGTCTTTGGTCTCCTCATCATCGAAGTCCTGGCTTTCGCCTTCATTGCCTGGGCAAGACCATTCGAAGGCCGCAGACTGAACATCTTGGTCGTCTACTGCCTGGGCTTCAGCAAGGTTGTCTCGGTGGCGCTGTCGGCGGCTTTCGACAATCAGTTCAACCTCGGCCGGATCATCACGACCGTCATTGGCATTGTCATCATTGTTGTGCAGGGTATTCTGACCATCATCACAATGATTGCGATCCTCGTCGGTGCGATCAGCAGCTACATGTCGGTCTCGCGCAACCGCGAGGACTTCAGACCGAGGAAATGGGCGGGCACGCGCGAGAAGTACTTCAATCACCTCGACAAGGCAGTCAATGACCTTCCGCCAGACCCGACGCCTGTCAAGGTCGCGGAGAAAGGAGAGCCTGAGGTAGCCAAGGAGCCTTACTTCGAGCTCAAGAGCGTCAGGAGGGCGCCCAAGGTCGAAGACGAGGACGAGGAGTTTGCGACGGAGATGGCAAGCTATGACCCAGCATCACACCTTGCTCTGGACACCGGCGTTGCGCCGACGCCCGCGCGAACAGGCAGTCGCGCGCCCAGCGTCCGCAGCGAGACCGGCACGCTGGTTCGTGGTAGAGTCAGCCGCGCCGCCAGCGTCCACAGCACTCGCAGCGCGGGCAACCAAGGCCTACCCTTCGGTGCCCGTGCTCACCGCCCGAGCTGGAGCACGCGCGACTTCGAGAATGCTTCTGGCTACCAGACGCCCATCGACATGAACCGCACGCTCTCGGATGACGAGCCAGCAGTTCCGGCTCCGAGGCCAGCTTCCACGAAGTCCTCTCGTCGCCAGAACCGCGAATCAATGCCCAACAGCGCCGTCCGCCCCATGACTAGCACCGACCGCCTTAGTATCGGCGGTGATATCAGCACGCGGGACATGATTGGCAAGGTTCCGGCGCCCACCGGAAGGCCACGCGCCAGTACTCACGGATCGATCAGAAACAATCGGAATAGTGTTCCGACGTTCGGAGAGAACTCGGAGGCGGGCAGGAGCAGTGACTGGCTCAGTGAGCTCTCCTTCAAGCATGCAGGAGATGCTGGGCCGCAGAGGGGCGGGAAGTGGCCTCCGCTTACGCCTGCCCAGGAGCAGGATGAGTTCAAATTGACGCCGAAAGTCACGAGGGATGAATGAGGAGTTACGTTGAGGTAACTGTGATTCGAAGCAAGGCGCGGCGCGGAGTACAGGGCTTGCTTTCTCTTCGGCGTAGCAGTTTTTGAGAAGGCTTACGGTTCACGACGATCCTTTGGCTGGTGAGGTCAGGCTCCAGCATCTACGAGACCATGAGAGCATAAGGTCCCTGGGCGTGCAGGGCTGACGAGTTAGTTCGGCGCGGGCTATTCGGACGGTGATTTGCATCGCTCCTTGATCATGCGGACCGGTGTGTATAGGGAGGTAGCGCACATGAATACCTCGAACTGTAACAGGCCGCCTGCTCGTTGCACCGTCACATGCAACCACGGCCACGTTGGGCTTCGTTCATCGGCGTGCGGCTCCGGATAAGAAGCGAGTGCGTCATTGCATCGGCCGGAAATGGAGCCGGATAAACACGTCGCTCTTTCATCGCGAGCTGGCTTGCACCGGCCGCATGCCGCGAAGACGATGATCAGATTTCAGCATACCGGCGCCCTTCTGCAATCATCACGCAGGACTGAGTGGCAGTCCTTGATGCTGCGGCCTCCCTGAACCAACCCCCTTGCTCGCCCTCTAGGGATTGATACCTCTCTTCACAATGGAAGAGCCAATCGTCAAAGCAACAGCACAAGCCGCCTCGCTCAGCGCCTTATCCAACCTCCTAGCCCAATGTATCACCGTATGGCAGAAATATGTACGCACTCTTGCCTCCAGACTGCCTGATGTCTCTACTCACGCTCACCCGACCCACAGCCCCACCTCCAGTCTTCTTTCAACCCGAGCGACTTCCTCCGACTCCTCCGCCTAAATTTCAACTTCACGGACCTCTTCCACTTCTTCCTCTTCTCCGTGCTGGCTTGTCCGCCGAACTATCTCTGGCAGAGCTGGCTTGAAGGACAATTCCCGGCCTACACTCGGACGCCCCCGGCCTCGGAGACGCAGGCGTTAGCTGACAAGGCAGTCAGCAGCCCAAAGGCGGCCATCAATGGAGATGTCCGCAAACCTGTCAATGGCGCATTGGCGGGGGCGCCTGAACCCTCCGACCCGCTTGATGGAGCGGAGAAGGCGGAGGAGACGCTTAGTCTTCGCAACACCGGGATCAAATTCGCGCTGGATCAGACCCTCGGCGCGACCGTGAACACGGCTTTGTTCATTGCAGGGCTGGCTTTACTACGTGGGCACAGCTTTGCGAGTATCATGCACGACTTGAGGACGCAGTTTTGGCCGATGATCTTTGCGGGGCAGAAGTTGTGGCCTGCCGTGAGTCTGCTGAACTTCACGGTTGTGCCCTTTGAGTACCGGCAGCTGGTGGGGAGTATCGTGGGGTTGTGTTGGGGAGTATACCTGAGTTTGGTGAGTAGTGAAAATTAGGAAGGAAGGGAAGTAAGGTTGGGAGAGGACGGGGAACAAGCAATTGATAGATTTATAGAGCTCGGTATGTCATGACCTAGCAAAGGATGAATTTCTGAAATCTGGAGACGTTCTATGCATCAAAGAAGCTGCCATTGGTCTGCGCGTAGGATTCGAGGGCGACATCGAACTCGTTGGTGAGGTCGAAGAGATTGTTGGAGGGGTACACGCCGGCCTTGGTGGTGGAGAAAAGAGTGGCTACTCGAGAGCGGTGCCCTGCTTCCTCATAGCAGTGACGGTGATGTTGGTGAACGGCATACCGTCAGCGAAAATGCTTTTGATGCTGGCATCGCGCAGACTGGAAGCTCAAGGGAAAGTTGTGAGGCAGCGTGGGCTCCGCTTGCTGCTGGCAAAGTCGGCACTCTGGCGCCAGCCCGCTCTGAGGCAATTATTTCTGATCAGTTGTACCGCCATCTTGAAGCTCAATGCTGTTACGCGAGCTTCCTTTCGCGGCATTGCGGCGGCGACGACTCGCCGTGGATTGGACACCCGGTCGTTGAACCTCGTCTTTCGGCAATCGAGAGGGTGTCGAAGGTCCCCGAGCAGGCCAAGGATTGCGACCGCGACGGCCTGCTTTTCCTGACCGGCTCTTTCTGACCTTTCGTGTTCGATCGCTCCGTTCTGGCCGAGCTCCGCGTTCACCCCGACGCTGACTGCTGCACCAGCTCAAGTATTCGTGGGCCTCCCGTCGCACCAATGCCGAGTCAGTATGACGAACCATCTGGTGCGTTGCCATGAAAACAGCGCCATTCTTGAGCCCCTTCCACAGACACTCAGCTAGCTTGACCTCGGGAGCCGTAGTGATCTCCGTGGTGCCGGAAAGATTCGAGGCATTTGCAACGTCACGTCCGCCCACAAGGGTTGTCAGCTGGAGGTCATCGATGTGCCGTCCTCGCAATCCCAGGAAGCATGCCAGAATGCGAAGATCCATCAATCCGGTTTCGCTTCCCGGGCTGCCGGAGACGGGGGCAAATGCAAGACTCAGCTCTGCGGCGAGATGTACATCTGCGGCTCGACATGCAAACGTTTTGCCTTGGTTGAAGGAGTACTCCCTGAGTCTACGCACTGCTTGGTAAAGCTGAGCTCCTCTTGAGTTTTTGGCTTCCACGCCCAGCTCTGGCGACATGGTGTAAAGTCCGCGCTGAACAACATCATCGAAGCTTGCAGTACGGCAGCCTGCTCCCAAATTTACTACGCAATCAATCGCAAGGTATTCGTCCGAGTAAGTGCGCTTCTCGCCATCCCGGTTTGTGCCAACTGCGACAGAGTACTGTTGGATCAAGTTGGGGGCGTGGTGGAATACGACAGCGTTGCCCTCAGCGTCCTTGCAAGTCGGCGGGTCGATGCAAGTGATGCTGATGTTGTTCCAATCGTCTCGGGATTTCTTGTGTGCGACAAATTGGAGAGCGTACAGCAGGCTGAGTGAAGTAGACGAAACGATTCGGATGCGTGTCTCGGCCGATAAAGGCATTCAAGAGCTCATTAGCGGTAACTCTGTTGAGGTCGGGGGACTTTGAAGAGGTGTTGCCTTCTGGTTTCTTGGTGCTCGCTGGAGCAAAGCGGGTGCAGGTATTAGTGCCGTTAGAGCTGTGAGACCACACGCGGAAGAGGTACGCTGGCGTGGACGCCATAGCTTTCTGCGAATGCCGTCGATAAGCACTTGACGCGATGCTACGACGGGACACTGGTCCCTCAATGATGGGAACGATGATCATATTGTATCGATCGCAGCAGCTCGACGACATGCAATCGACTAGTGTGCGATACAGGGGTGTGCCAAGTGAGCCGGAAAAGTGATGGGGTTATATCGCTGCAGAGCAGAGTGCAGCAGGCCAGTACAGCCATTCGTGCCTTCATTTGGGTTATTGACAGGCTCTAGGCTTCGACATTCTCCTTCTGCTCGATATGAGCGCCCTTCCTTTCGACTCCAACGACCTTATGCGTGAAAGGATCGACGTCCAGCTCCCGCTCGAAGACGGCCACCTCATCGGCATCTCCGAAGATTGCCGCCACCTCCTCCAGTGGTATTCCTTTCGTATTCGGGAAGAAAAGCCACATACAAACGGCGCCAATGGTACCAGGAATGATCATCGCTAGGTAGAACTTCCAGCCGATCGTGATGAAGGCGACCGGTGCGCTCTGCAGCCAGACGATGTTCATCAGCGAGATCATCGACATACCCAGGCACATGCCTTTTGCGCGAAGATGCGTGGGAAAGATCTCGCCGAGGTAGCTGAATTGTGTGCCGTCCAGACAGATGCCGTAGAAGACTTGGAAGACGAAGAACATTGCCACACATGCCTGTAGGGCTGCAGTGTTTGTGCCGCCGACGAAGTTAGCGACGAGTGCAGCCTCAACGATCAGTGTCGCCATGCAACCCAACACGCCGAACGCGATGTACTTCGGGCGGCTGAAGCGGTCGACGATCAGCATGCCACCAACGTTGGCACCTATGGAGATGATTAGCGGAAGGCTTGACGGGAGGTTTGCCTCAGATGAGCACAACATCAACTTACCAAGAGCAAAAGTCAGCCATGCTGCTGGGTACAGGAGTTGCTTGACTGCACTGAAGCCCAGATCACGGTAAAGAGTAGGGCCGTAATTGTTGATCACAAGCACGCCGGAGCACTGCACGATCCCACAGGTACCGATTGCCAGGAAGGCTCGCTTACGATACGACGGTTTCTTGAACATTTGTATCCAACCGCTCCCAAGCGTGCGTTCCAATTCGAGCTGCTGTTGGATTTGGTAGAACTCTCGAGCAGCGACTGTGTTGTCCGGATCGGTGGCATCGCTATGCAGACGAAGCAGAAGCTGCTCCGCCTCCGCGTCGCGGCCCTTCATACACAGCCATCGCGGAGATTCTGGCAGAAAGGGAAGGCCGATGAGTAGCAGAAGCGGCCAGACCATCGCCAGAGCCATTGGCGGCCTCCACGTGTTGGAGCCTCCAGTGGACCAAAAGTAAAAGCCGAAGCCTACCCAGCCCTGGATGGTATAGCCCAGGACAAGCATAATAGCGTGGATGTCGACAAGAGCGCCGCGAATGTTGGCTGGCACGATCTCATTCATCAGGATGGGAACCGCAGCAAGGATCATCTATCTTGGTCAGCGGCGTCAACAACCGCTGCGAATGGTCGATAACCCACAAATGTTCCTGCTCCAGATATGAACCTGAAAGCAATAAACATGCCAATATTGGTCGATCCCGTCTGCACGGCGCCTGAGATTACCAGCAGGATGCAGGACACGGCGCATCCCCACTTGCGTCCCCACTGACGGACGATCACTGTTAGCGATGTCGCTGCTCAGGCCCAATGATGCTTCTATACCTTATCGCTGAACCATGGTAGCGCCAATGTTCCAATCACACCGCCTGTCTGGAAGAGGCCGTTGGTCGTGGAGAGAAGGTTTGTTGCGTTTGGAAGGGTATCGAGCTTCATGTACTTGATAAAGGAGGGCTGGCCTGTTGCTCTTTCAGCCGCTATTTCGCCTGCGGACTTTGCTAGAGCAAAGACCTACCCAGTGTGGTTCCAATAATCGACGCTGAAAGGCCGCGGTGGTTAGCGTAACACCGAATGCTCGGCTAACCCAGCAAGATCTCTCACCATTGTACCCGTACGAAATGGAGCCAAGACCGAGCATCAACAGTACGAAGAGGTTGTAGGCATTGAGCTTCTGGCGATGCACAGGACGTGCTTCTCTCACGGAAGTCATCGTCAACGAGGCTCGAGGGCGCAAGGCTGGGCGCGAAAGCCGATGGTGTAGAGTTGAGGTGCACCTTGCTTGCCATTTTGAAGCCTCTGCGAGCCGCAGGCACCTTTGATACCCGAGGTGATCTCTCGACTGCCTTGCAGATCTCTGACAAGCAGTAGCAAATCATACAGCTGTTCTGCACTCATTGTGATGCAGGCCTGACTCGGTGAGGGGTTTCGACGTTGACGGGCGGTTGACACGAGCTTATACCCACCAGTGGCAAGCACCATCTGCATGAGTTTCAATGCCTTGTGGCCATGTTCCCGGAATGTTACAGGAGACGGAAAACGAGTGCCGAGGTCGTTACACTTTCCCCACAATAGCGGCCGAGCTCTGAGAGCTGTGTCCCCACGGGGCTACACGGGGTGCAGTTGTAGTGCTGTCACTCCGTCGAAGCATTATAGGTATACCTTATCTCCGCTTTGAGCATGCGAACGGCCGATCGGTGTCCAAGGGCAGGGCGGCATTGTTTTGCGCACGGGCTCCTCACGACTTCAAGCCTTCCGGGGTGGCTTCGACATCCCTCAAATCCCGCTTGGGGCATGTCTTAGCATGAGCGCCTCGCCCGCCGGCCTGCCCGCCCTTCCCCGCCCAAGGCTTGTCCTTCTCTGGCCCATTGCTACGAGCCATGATGACATTGGCCGTGTGTTTGCTGGCAATGGGAAGGAATCTGTAGCTGCAAAAGCTGCCTCCCGTTGCCAAATACAGATTCGAAAGCCGAGGATGTGGATGCTTGTGCAGTTGCCAGTATTGGGTCGGTGTTTGAGCGTCCCAGCAGAGCCGCGAGTAGGCTGCTTATTTGCCTGCCGGGAAGCTTGGGATGACTTTGGAAGTCATTGACTCTTCCGTTTCGTGCTTCAATTTCGCTAAGACGATGTGCTGATCTCTTTCCAGGGGTACCGAGATCATATGGCCTGAATTTGTGGTTCATCAAGATATTGGCATTGGTGTACTTCAGCAGGGGATTGGCCTTTGGTGGCGGAATGAGTCCACCCCTCCCACCGTTCACAACCACAGGCATCTCAGAAAACTGCTCCATCTCGGCTGGGAACATCTTGTAATGAGCTACAGCGACCCCAGCAGCGAATGCCTGCCTCTCAATCCTGCCTTGCTTCGCAATGCCCAGGGCACCTTCCGCCGAAGAAATCAGCTTGCTCGTCCACAGGCCAGTAGCAAGCGCAATCTTCTCAGCAGTGAGCCGTGTTTCGTCTGTGGTATCAATGCCGGTAACACTTGCAGCACCCAGCTCCAGTCCAGTGACATTAGCTACGGTATAACGCACGCCTCAATCTTGAGCCGCTTGCGTAATTGCCGCAGTCGCTGCAGCAGCATCGCACCAGCCAGCCTCAGGGTTCCAGTAAGCATACTTGAAGCCTGTAATGTCGGTACATGTCATGATGCCTTTCCAGCGTTGGTCCAGCTTATCTAGGGGGACATCCTCGGTAGGATCGTGACATCGGTGCAGAATAACCTTGCGGAGGAGATCTGAGGTCTCAATGCGGTCTTCATCGAGCATGGTTTAATTTGGGGCGTTGCGTCAGACTTGGGCAGAGTGTGGGAGACTGCAGCGAGGTTTCATGCCGGTCCGGTGATAGGATTCTTCAGTCACGGCCATCTTGCCTAGGCACCGAGTGCTTCGTAAGCTGGATCGCAATGAAAAGGACTGGAGCAGGATGCGGATGATCGTCTGGATGTCGTCTGATGCTGCGCGCTCTGGCGGCGATGGTGTGCGGTCTACTACCGTGATCTTGGATGGGCCCTTGCATTGGCGCGCCAATTGATAAACTGTTGAAGCGCCAGAAATTCCAACGCCGACGATGAGAATTGTTGGCTCGGATGGAGATTAGTTGGCAGTTATGGCGCGGTGTGCACCATTTGGTTGAAGAGGATCGAAGCCGAGGTGCAGACGCGGAAGCGTGCGGCCTCGGACTCACGACTACACGCAGCTAAAATCGCCCACGACAACTCTTGCGATCACATCAAGAACGAAGTGATTCATACATCTATCCGTCTAGTCCAAGCGTGTCCATCAATCGCTCGATCTTCCCAAGCAGAATCTGGTAGTTCATCGCATCCTGCGCGAACTCATCGCCAGCGATCTCGCCGTCCAGGGTTCTTACAACACCCTGAGTCTCCAGATGTTCGAGATCCGGCGCAACTCCTGCGTCTTCGCCGTACGGCGGCGAGCCACCGTAACCCTCATCATCGTGATGCGGCTTTCCGTCAGAGGCATCAGCGAGAGCTTTCAGTGGTACATTGTTCTGCAAATTCGCCTCCTCGTCCATCATCTCATCCAGACCACTATCCTCAAAACGAAGTCGAAAGCGTTCGGAGAGGTAATAGCGGATATCGTCCACCAGCTCGACTGTGTCTGTTTCCTGTCGAGCTTTAATCCTTGCGGCTGATTCTCGGACAATCTCCTTGAACTCGGCCTGATCGATATATCGCTCCAGCCTGTAGGCGATATACCTCGCTCCAAATTCTTCCAGTCGGTGCACACGGGTGTCCCAGCCAGCGCGTATCACGTCGTAGATGTCAATGAGATCTTCGATATCCGTCTCTCCACGAGGGTTCTCCGATTCAACGACGCTCGCCGAGCCGTTTCCGAGCGTACTGATCAACAAGGCAGCTCGTTGTTTGAGCTTGTCAATGAATAGCATGTCCGCAGCGTGCAGGACATCCAGTGCCAGGGACAGAGGGAAGTCTGCCTTCTCGGTATACATGAATGTCAAGATGACCTCGAGTACATCCGGTGCGCAGTCCACCGGGACGATCTGCAGATGCTTGCTCTCCTGGCCCTCCCGGAAAGGTGATGCGAACATTGTGGCGAAGACCTCGGATCTTAAAAGCATCGCACGGTGGCAGGGATATAGCACCGAGCGCCTGGGTCTTCGTTGTCGCGATGGCGAGCGACTCTCCCGGCCGAAGGCCCCGATTGGTATTCCCTTCAGTGGCCCTTCGATTTGACGGACTGTAGGTCGTGTCTGCGAGGATGCTTGCTCATCCGTTTCATCTTCATCCACGGGCTCATCCGCACGCAACAACACGTCTGCGAAGACTCCGTTCTCGCGATCCCATTTGACGTTTTCCGCTTCCGATTGGTCCACCTCAAGCTTGTACTTCAGGACGTTGTTTTCGAACCAATGCGCGATCTGATCTCGACCTTTCTCCACATCCTCTGTCCGTCGCTGCCGAGCTTGCCTCCTGTCGCCTGACTGCAAGGTATTCTCGAATAGCTGCGGGACCTCCAATTGCCGGCTGAGCTTATCGATGCCTGTCAAAATGGCCTGCTCTTCTTCGCCATCGCCCAGGTCTACCCCAGAATCGCCAATGTACAGATATCTTATGCAAGCCTCGAAGCTTTGCGTGGGTATGGTCGTCGCCAGCTTCCAACTTGTCGTTTCTGGCGCCGCAGCCAGCTTCTTCGCAAAGTATGGACTTCGCGCGGACAGAATGAATTTGTGCAGATTCAAAGTTGCCTCGCCGGTATGCACCGCAATATCTGCCGTCTTTGGCGTTTCTCGCGAGAGCAAGCCAGTAATGTGTGCTGCCAAAGGCTGTAAGGGATCCGCTGACTTCGAATAATCGTAGGAGAGCAGCAGATTCCGGATCCGGTCGTTCAGCGCGTTGTACAGACAGCGTTCGCCCTGAAAAGTATCTCGCTCACACAATGCGCCCTGCTCGAGCAGCATTTGTGCGACCTCGTAGTGTCCGCATAATGAAGCCTGTCCTAACGCTTCAGCACATCAGTTCTACACTGAGACCTGGTCAAGAAGGAAGGACCTACCAATATCAGGGGAGTATAGTCGAACTCATCTCTTGCATTGATATTCACACCCTTGCTGATCTGCTCTTGACAGACTCGCAAGTCGCCACGCCTACACGCCTCACAGAAGCGTCTGAATTCCGCGCTGGTATCCAGAGGATTCTCATCTTTCAGTCGACCAGACGATACGGCCTTGTTCTCCTCGTAAAGAGCCTTCTCCAGCTGATGCTTTCCTAGTACTGTGTCTGCCATGAGATCCCAGGCACCGCAAATGGCTCAGTAACGCTACCAAACGGCGCAAATGCTCCACCAAAGTGAGATATTTGCGAACTCTTTCTTTGCACTCTCGAACATCGAAAGTGACGTATGCGCCATCGTCGCACGCTGTTCGGCGTTAAGCCGCAAGGAGGGCAGCCCTGGCCGGTTGCCCGCAGCAACGACGCCACCCAAACAGTCTTCCGCAAAGCGTAGTTTAGCAATTGCCATGCTCTGCAAGCAAGACCGCCTCAGAAGCGTGTGCATGCACCAGACTTGAGTCTTTGCACCTCGAGAGTATTGTTATCCTGCGCCACAAACATCTTCGGTACATGCCACGACGGGTCAATTCGCTTGTTTGTACACCTAAGCGGTGCATCATGAGAGAGCAGTAGTAGCTACGCACTACTTTAGAGCTAGTCTGTCACTTTTGCTGGGAAGAGGAGGGCTACGACATTGTCACCGCGACAGCTATAGTAGTGCCGGAGCTATACGACATACAGATCGTTCCTGGATACCATCGAAAGCAAGCAACAGACCCACTACGAGCAACCGGATAACTGGTAACCGGATGCTGTCACTAAGTTGACAACAAACGACGACGGAAGCCAGACCTACAGCCTAGACTGACAGCCTCCATGGGAGGAATATCGAACATGACGGAAGAAGAAGAACAGAAGTATGATGTATTGGAGAAGATCGGTACGTCCTTGTCAAGTCTCCATCTGGCATATCTGCGATACTAACAAGCATCGTTTAGGTCAGGGCTCATTTGGTGTCATCCGCAAGGTCCGACGGAAAGCAGACAATGCCATCCTGTGCCGCAAAGAGATCTCGTATGGTCGCATGGGCGACAGAGAGAGAACCCAGCTGGCAGCTGAGCTCGACATCCTCAAAACTCTCCGGCATCCCAACATCGTCCAATACTATTCGCGCGAGCATATCAAGAGCAGTTCCGACATCTACCTGTACATGGAGTACTGCGGCAATGGCGACCTGGGTGGATACATCAAGAAGCTGAAGGAAGGCAACCGGCTGGCAGACGAAGGCTTCGTGTGGGATATCTTCGCACAGCTGGTGAGTGCGTTGTATCGGTGCCACACTGGGTTGGATGCACCGCCTCCGGGGCAGGAGTCGGTGAAGCAGGCCCCGAAGATGTTGCAAACCAAGACGGGGCATCGTATCGTGTTGCACCGGGACTTGAAGCCTGAGAATGGTAAGATTTCCCAGTCTTGCTTGTGAGAGTAAGATATTGACCAGCACACAGTCTTCCTTGGTAAGAACAACGCCGTCAAGCTCGGTGACTTTGGCCTGTCCAAGATTATTGCGTCGCACGATTTCGCCAGTACTTACGTCGGCACACCCTTCTACATGTCTCCTGAGATCTGCGCCGCGGAGCGGTACAGCGGTCTATCCGACGTCTGGAGTTTGGGATGTATTATATACGAGCTCGCGACACGGAATGTGCCTTTCGATGCGCGGACACAAGTCGAGCTGGTGATGAAGATTCGAGCGGGCAGGGTGAAGCAGCTGCCGGACGTGTACTCGCGAGAGCTGTGGGAAGTCATCTCCTGGTGTCTGAAGGTCAACCCGCGCGACCGACCCAGTACCGAAGACTTGCTCAAGATCCCGCAGATCCGGGCGGCGAGAGCGAAGTTGGAGCAGACGCACGCACTGGACATCGCGGCGGGCGAGAAGATGCGGCTAGTGCAGGAGCGCGACAGCGCCGTGGCCAAACTCAATGCCGCGATGAAACAGATCCAGGAGCTTCAACAGGAGATCCAGACCATGCGCGAAGCTGGCAAGAAGGTAGAGATGGAATGGCACGCGCGCGCGACACTGGCGATCGATCAGCAGGTCGCAGATGCTGAGAAGAAGCACAAAGCTGACCTCGAGCGACACAAGGCAGACTTGCTACAGCAGTTCGATTCGGCCGTCGATAAGAAGGTCGATGAGAAGCTGAGGTTGCACAGCGCCTCTCTGCCACAAGCACATGGTCTGGGTCCGACGCAAGCCAGCCATGTGCGCTCAGGCACGCCTCCGCCCGGGAAGTCGCAGTCGAGCATCAGTACCAATATCACAAACATGGAGTCAGACGGATCATCCGTCGTACTGGAGCAAGACGGGTCGGCTCTTGAGACCGAGATCTCATCGCTGTCGATCATGGAAGAGGTTGCCGACGATGTCTCACCGCTGGCGCAACGCACGAAGCCGCCGCCAAAGCCTCGCATTCGTCAACCTTTCGGTAGAGCCAAGACTCTGGCCAACTGCAGCAACTTTGAAGTCAGGAATACTGACTCTCCGATGGATGTCCACATGGCAGACCCGTCACCAATGCCCAGCCACGCAGCGCCGCCGATGAGCATCAAAGGTTTGAGTCTCTCGCCTCGACGCAACCAGGACAGAGCCGGCGGTGCCGCCGGCTTGCGCAAGAACATCTTCGCACTCGCCAATGAGCCGAGGCTGCGCCCGACAGTGCCAGCTGATGTCGATTCCAGCTTTGCTGACGATGACTTCGATGACGATCTCGACGCGGTGGAAGACTCGCCCAGTCGTCCAGCGAGCGGGTTGTCAAACCCAGCTACGAACGGCGATCCCTTCAAGGCATTCGCCGTCCAGCCGTCGCAGCCACCAAAGCGTGTTCCCAGGCCCAGTCTCGGCCGCCAACAGACGCTGCCCGTCAACATGCAGCCTGCCATCCAGACTCGGCAACGCACCGGCCTCTTCGGTGCAGCTCCCGTCAACAGGAAGCTCGCTTCGCCGGACAAGGAGAAGGAGAATCGCCCACCTTCCTCGCAAGGCAGGACTGGCGTTCCCGCGCTCTCCGGTGCGTCGCCAAAACGCGGCGTTCCTGCCATGACTAGGGATGGCAAGATCCTGACGCCTTCTCGCAAGGCTCCTCCACCACCGACTACTGGAGGGTTGCCGAAAGCGAACACAGCCTCCAACTTAGTCAAGCTGGCGCAAGCACACAATATCTTGTCGCCCGGGAAAGGCAGTGGAGTCAAAGGGCGCACGCTGGTTGAGCTACAGCAGGCCCGAGCCGCGATCTCTCAGCCGGAGTTGGTGGATGAGCATGGTGCTCCCGTCATCCCCGACGGTGCTGGCTTGATGGCAGGAGCGAGGTTGCTGCCCAGTCCGGCGAAGTGGGACGAGCGTGACTGCGAAGACATGCCTAGTCCGTTTCTCGCTAAGAAGGGGAGACCGGTGCGGTAGAAACGACGGAGACGTGTAACCGGCGTTGTTTTCAACGGAAGGGTTGAGTGGTGAGAGGCACGGAGTTGGGCATGCATGGTGGGACGATTGGATGGCGTCTATCTTGCAGCTGCTGAATGGCATCTTCCAGCTCGTATCGTCGAGCTGCCTCCTTCATCATCCTACAATTGGTCGTCGCTGGTATGCTGCAGCTCCTTGAGCATGCGGAAGTTCTGGACCTTCCAGATCTGATATGGTTGTCGATGTGCCGAACGACCGAACGGCAAATGTGCCGGTGACATCATGGTCGTTGCCCCACCATCGTGGGTGAAGTGAAGCTCGTGAAGCTGCCAATGGGGCATGGCAACGAACATTTGGTGGTCCAGATTACAGATCAGACATGCATCGATTGCCGTTAGCTCCCTCGCTCCTATTTAAAGGCAACGTCAGCTCCGCTTCGTTCACCTTCTTGCGTACACCCCGCCATATCACACGGCAAAGCTTCACCACATCACACAACACCCCCTTCCGATACAGAACCCTAGCGACCATGACTTCGACGCAGTCGAAAGCCTGCTGCACCGTCCCGCCTGTCGTCTCCGATGGCTACAAGGAGAAGGGTGAGTGGATGCAGGTCGAGGGCATGAAGACCTACGCCACCGGTCCCAAGAACGCCAAATCCGCACTCTTGATCGTCTACGACATCTTCGGCTTCTTCCCGCAGACGATACAGGGTGCTGATATCCTGGCGCATTCCGACAAGGAGCACCAGTACCAAGTGTTCATGCCGGACTTCTTCGATGGCAAGCCCGCCGACATTTCGTGGTATCCGCCAGACAGCAAGGAGAAGGGCGAGAAGCTTGGGGAGTATGTCTGACCCTGATTTCGAGCCTGCAGACTATTTACTGACAATGACCCAAGGTTCTTCAAGACCGCCGCAGCTCCACCCAAGACTCTCGAGCGCATTCCGAAGGTCCTTAAGCAGATCCAGACCGAGCGGCCAGACATCAAGGAATGGGGTATCGTTGGTTTCTGCTGGGGTGGCAAGATCGTCAACTTGATCTCGCAACAAGGGACGCCCTTCAAGGCCGCAGCTGCTTGCCACCCCGCCATGGTTGATGCGAACGATGCGCCCGGCGTTACCATCCCTTACCTCATGCTGCCCAGCAAGGACGAGAATAAGGATGATGTCGCGAAGTGGCAGAAGGGTTTGAAGGTCAAGAACGATGTGCTTTGGTTCGATGACCAAGTGCATGGCTTCATGGCCGCGCGTGGCGATCTGAAGAACGATAATGTGAAGAAAGACTATGAGAAGGCTTACACGAGGCTGTTGACGTGGTTCCATGAGAACATGTAAGTGGCATCTGGTTCCATGAGCGGTGAGGGCTGTCTGACGAGTCGAAGGTAATCGCCCGGCAATCTGAGAGCTAACGATGCCGGTCAGGCACGCAGCAAGCTCTAGACTCTGAGACGGAGCAGTGAAGCAACAAAACGAAACAGTAGTGTACATATCACGAACTGCAGAATACGTGTGTTCACAAATGTCGCGCATGCTATTCAGGGTATCAATGTGCCGCGAGGCCGCCTGATCTTCGAACGCCAACAGCGCCATACCCATATCGGCACCACATGTTACAGCAGTGTTCGTCGCTCGATGCTATGCTCTGTCACCCCAAGCGACGCTCCATCTGCTCGACTCTTAACCGGAAGCTGCGAACAATATCTCTTATCCGCTTGATCTTCTGAAACTCCGCTTCCAGCTCGTCGATCTGCTGCAAGATAGCCCTGAAGCGAGCAATCTGCTCCTCTGCCATTTGTAATGCATTGCCGGCGCGATCGTATTGCTGTTGTGTGGCTCGCTCCGTGGCATCATTCAGCTACAGCCTTTGTCAGAAGCCAACCTCCCCTTCCTATGTGCATCCGGCTTACCTGCTCCAACCTCTGTGAGATTGCCTGCAAGATCCGATCGAAGTGCCTTCCCAGCGTCTGCAAGCTTCCTGGATCAAGCAACAGCCTACCCTGGCTGCTCGCCTGTGAGCCTGCTGGACTTCGGTTTGCGGCATGAGCGAGCTGCTGATGCTGTCGCAAAGTCGCGATATCCTGCGGCGAGAGTCCAAGTCGCGTATCCGGGATCGACGCAGGCGGGGAGGACAACGCAGGCTGCTGCTGCTGTTGCTGTCGCTGCTGCGTAGACGGCATGCAGGCAAGTTGCGGCGCCGCCCGGGCAGCAGATCATTCATGTCGGTGGCGCAGGTCGCTGCTGGAGGTGGTCGCCGGACAAGGCATGGATTGTGTTCAGTACCAGCAGCAATCGCACGTTAATGATATGGGTGCATCATGACGATGGGGAAGGATATGTGCACGCTATTTGTAGCCAAAGGCTGATGAGACCAGCAAGAAACGAGGACTGCCTCGTGGTGATTTGATTGCCATGTCGGTGCAGAGACAGGCGCCGCCGTCGCACAGGTCATCTGCACTGCTTTGCGCCGGCAGCCGGCATTCTCGTGCGTGATGCGAGGGCAAACGGATGGTTCTTTTTGGCGCCCGGCGCTCATGCACGGCGCTTATCGCAGGGATGGCAGGGGCATGATGGAGGGAAGATGTGAGCATTGTTCTTGCGAGGGTTTGTGTCAGAAGAAGCAGAGGGCAGCGAGAGATCAGTGGAATTCTTTCTCAACAGGCCCCTGCTGGGACATGCTTGCACCGAAGTGCTTCCCCATCTCCACATGCCGCCCCCCCCAAAGCTTCGCTTTGACATGCATTTCTTTGAGCAACGACGGAAGACACATCGCTGCCCGGCACCGTGGAAGCATGCGGTGGCGGTCTCCATCATTCCCAGGACGTGAATGCCTCGAGATATTGCTCGCTGCGAGACACATCCTCCAAGAAGGTCGAAGCCACATCGCTCCTGCGAAACTGCAACTACATGAGTACTGTATACCTGCATGCCAGTAGGACGACATTGATCATCAGACGTTCGCGAGCACATCGGATCTCGGAATGCAACATCAAACACGCTCTTGACCTTAAGCAGCAGCGGCGGCCCTGACCTTCAGCGCCCGCAGCGCCAAAGCCCCAAAGTCCAACTCCTTATGGTCCTCCGGCATGTGCTCGCCACTGGCAATGCAATGCACCTTCATGCTCGGGTGATACTTCAGTCCGCCCAGAAGCTTCGGCGTGATCAAGAAATACTGGCTCGCAGAGTCTTCGGCGCAGGCGATGTCCACCATGCGCGAGTGCACCAGCCGTTCGTTGCGCGGGTCCATACCCTGATTGATCTCGTCTACAACACGGAATGGTGCACGGGCCAATGATTGCAGCGACATCAGGTAGAAGATGGTACTGACGGCACGTTCGCCACCGCTCTGGCGGTGATTGTCCAGGATGGAAAGTTGTTCGTTCTCCCTGTGAGGAAGTCAGCGACCAGCGAACTAGTAGCGGGTGGACGAAATAGCTCACCTGAACTTCACCTTGAGGTGCAAGGCCCACTGCTCAAAGTTTTCATCCTTGTGCACCCCTACTTCACCCGCGCATTGGATCTTGCTGAAGTTGTCGGTGAAAGCATCGCTGATCTGCGAAACAAGCGCATCCAGACGAGGCTCCCATTGTTCTCGAATGTTCGCGATATCGGTCTCCAGCTGCTCCAGCGAAGCATCTATAGCGGCCAGCCGCTCCCGCAGCTGCTCGATCCTGTTGGCACGGTCTTCGTACTCGCCGAGGACCCGCTGATTCGCGCCATCAGACATCTGCAGCCTTGCAGCCACAGACTCAATTTCCGTCTCCAGATCTATAGCTGGCCGGCGCTGGAAGTCTTGTGCAATCTCCATCTGCTCGTCGTCCAAGCCTTGAGTTGCTGCCGCACACTGGCGATGCAGGACCTTGCCTTCATCAATAAGTTTCTGGATGTCCTTCTTCACCTGCTCCATTTCCTGCTCCTTCTGCTGCACCATCTGCTTCTCCTCGGTCGTCCTCGCCTCCAGCTGGTGGAGGTCAGAAGTGGCCTCGGCCTGGGTAATCTTCGCTTCGAGGGACTGGACCATGACATCCCGCAGAGAATTGACGAGATTCGCATAGTTGATGGCGAGCTGACCTTTTTCCAGTGTAAGTTTGTCGATCTCCTCGATCAGACGCATCAGCTCCGCAGCACTGTCATTCACCCGTGCTTGTGCTTCGTCGATTCTCTTTTGTACGCCTTCAATCCTTGTTGGGGTTGCGTTGAACTCAGAAATGCGACGTTGCTTTGCGCTTTTCTCCGCTTTGAGCGCTTTTTCCTCGCCCTGCAGAGTCTTCATGCGCTCCGACAGTTCCTTTTGCTCATCTGACAGGGCGCGCCGCTGCTGTTTGTATTGGTCAATTAGTCGCCTTGCCTCAGTGACACGCGCATCGAGCTCGGCGTCTTCGTCCTGATTTGGCGGTGCATCCGTGAAGAACCTGGCCGCCTTGATGGCGTTCGTTCTTATCGAGACGGCGTTTGGGCCGTACTCTGACCTTCGGATTACCGTGAACGACTCGGAGGGCGTCACCCATTGCGTGATCGGGCTGTCGGAATGCTTGAGTGCATCTAACTGGGCATTCGAAAGCTGACGGCTGGCGTACGCGGCTCTGTGAATGGCATGGTTGTCACAAAGCATGCCAAGTACTGCGTCAGGGCCTGTGATAAGATCGAGAACATAGCAGTCAAGTCCGTAGGCTCGCAGTGCATCAGGCGGGACCTTAGGTCGGTAATAACCTAGCGGTTTGTCGTTGTTGCGGATATGGACATCAAGCCGCATGCTGGACAGTGCGTCTTGCAGTGTCCCATAGTCCCTTTGCGAGGTTGTCGTGAAGGCGCTCAAGGCGTTCTGGCCGATGAGACTCTCGACTGCGCTGGCGTGCAGGGGGTCCTTGACCATGCACTCAACGATCGCCGGTCCGTATACCTGTCCTTCGAAGCGATTTTGGTTCTCGTTGACCCACTGCCAGGCTCGGTATGCGTGCGGAGCAACCTGCCTGAGCTTGCTGGCCTGTTGCCCTGCTTGTGTCTGCAAGATCTCCTTCTCTGCCTCGGCCCGCTGTATGATGGACTCCTGCTGTGTGATGTATTGACTCGCACTCCCGTACTCGGCCTTGATCTCCGACAAGCGATCCTCTGCGTCGCGAATCAGACGAGCCTTCTCCCGTAACTGCTCGTTGAATGCCGCGACGTCGAATTCGGGAGGGGCTTTTTCCATGGATTGTTCGAGTTGCGCTTTGGAAGCTTGCAAGCCGGGCAACTCTGACCTGGATTTTTGCGCTGCCCCTTTAGCTGCCTTCATGTCCATCTCGATTTTCTTCACAGCGTCTGCCTTTTCCTTCACTGCCTTGGCTGCATCGGATGCCTGCTTCTCAATTCGTTCGACGAGCTTCTCTCTTGTGACCGCAAGCTTCTTCACCCGTTCAAGGTACGCCTTCTTCTCGGTCTCAGCGGCCATATTCGGCTGAACTCTTCGCTTGAGCTCCGCAAGCTCGTCCTTAGCAATCCTCTTGCGCTGCTTTGCCTCCTGAAGTTCTTTACTGACGCGGGTGAACTCTGGCAGGGGACGCAGTTTCTCCAGCAAGACACGTCGTTCCTGCAACTGGGTGCGCTCTCGCAGACGCTCAACAATGTCGCGTTGAGACTCCTGCCGATTTTCCTTGCTCTTGAGATCCTCAACTACCTGCTGCTGCTCAGTCTGCTTTGTCTTCTGTTGTTTGCGCATACCCTTGAGCTGGTCGTGCCACTGTGACATCTCGGGAGGAGCGGCCGCGCGCTGCGTCTCCGCGAGCAGCTCGACGGGGGACAAAGCTGCAAACTCTACCACCCGATCCTGCGGCAGGAACTGACACAGATTGTCCACCTGTACAGAGAAGGACTTCATCAGTGCCGTGACTGCAGAAGCGGTTGCCTTCCGGCCATCAATGAAGTAGACTCGGCCATCTTTCTTCTCGCCATTGCCCTGGTCACGCTTTCCTTTGGGATCGCGGGCAATCTTGGTTATGATGACTGGATTGGACTTGTGTCGTTCGGGATCAGCCGCGAGCTCAATCTCAATTTGAGCCTTGTCGTAGCCGTGCTTGACGAACTCGCCGACTTTCTTGGCGCGGCCGAGCACGTCCGGCTTTGAACCCAGGCCCAGACAGATGGCGCAGACAAGGGTGCTCTTGCCGGTGCCGTTGGGGCCGATAATCATGTTCAGGCTGGGACCAGGCAGGAACTCGACCTTGGTGTAGGTGACGAAGTTGGTCAGTGCCACCCGTACTATGGAGCCCGGGAGATATTTGCGTGTGGCTGTCGCGGGTCCTTTGCCTTTGGGTGATCGTCTGAACGAGTCGGGGAGCAGTAGACCATCAGACGACGCTGATTGCGCGCCGCCGTCATCTTCGCTGCCTTCACCGTCCACGTGATCAGCTCGCTCTTCGTCGTCCTCGTCCAGCCGTGTGCGTTTCGGAGAGCTGGAGTACACTTCGTCGCCTCCGTAGCCGTCATCCTCAACTGCGCGTTGTCGCCGCCGCGGATTCGACGGACCCGCCATGTTGCCGGGGTCGTCGTCATGAATTCCTTGCCTGGACGAGTTGAGGTGAAGCTCCGCCACGTCGCGACCAGACGCGACTTCAAAACACGCTCATACCCGTCCGCAAAAGTCGTGACCGCTGCGACCGTTTGGTTTGGTTTGTCGTCACCAACGGTCTCCAGCACTCGCAACCCTACAGTCTTCGAAGTATGTTGGCAGGGCCTGAGGCGACGATTCGGGTCTAGATTGTTGCTGTTGATGACATGAAGGGGGGTAGACGAGCGTACATCAATCAATCTGGGTTCATTCAAGGCATCCGTCGTTATTTGCATCTGGCTAGAGCTGCACCGTCCTCGGCAAAGTTGCCCTCCGAGCGCGAGCTCCGCAGCGCTTCCCTTCACGACATCCCTCGCGCAATGTATTATTTTTGACTGAGCATACGATGGCGCCGAAAGGTCCATCATCTGCACCTGCGGGTCAATCGGGCCAGAAGCGGAAGCAGGCGCCGAACGGCAGTGCCGGCGGCGATGCGAAAAGGCACAAAGGTGGCGACCAGCCTTCCCGTGGACGGCCTGACCATCGTGCAAAGCAGAGAGATGCTCGCGCCTTGGCCACGCAGGCGTCCGGTAAAGCGTTTCAGAATGGCGAGATGGACGTGCTTAAGTACGTTGCGGCACGCGAGTTCGAGATTCGGGCTCTAGAAGAAGGCATGGCTCGGAGCAAGAAGGCTCTGAACCAACGAGCATTCCAGCAGGTGCCTCAGGACCTTCGGCGACGCACGGCAAGTCACAATGTCAAGCGAATGCCAAAGAGATTGCAAGCTCGTGGTAAGAGGGAGGTAGGTGTTGCTTAAGGTGGGTGTGGTGAATGTCGATTTGCTCATGTACTGATGTCTCTGCTCAGATGGTTGAAGACAATACCCCGACTGTCACTGCTAGAAGACGAAGGCCGACGCGACACATGCGACTTCGCCTGGAGACTGCCAAGAAGCTACGCGCCATCGGGGCGAAACGCAAAGCCGCAAAGGAGCATTCCAATACCGAAAAAGTCGTCGTTCATGATCCAGCCGAAGCAAAAAAGGCCGTGTCATCGGAGCAGAAGCCGGATGTTGCGACCGTTGTGAAGACTCGTGTACCCAAAGTCAAGGCATCTCTGCTTGCATCGCCCCCTGTACCCAAGGCCAAATTTCGGAAACGGCAGATCCACAAGTCATGGCTGCCCACACATCTCTTCCATGCAAAGCGCGCACGCATGACGCCCCCTTCTGCGCCGCTCTGGCGCTTTGCGATGCCGCTAGCGCCAACAGCAAAAAGCTACAGGCCTACCTATCGTGCAAGCCATCACCGCGGCTGCGTTGCTTGGGACGCTAGCTACATGTCTACTATCGGGCTCGAAGGCCGGCAGGACAGCTTAATAGGGCTCTTGAAGGGCCTTGGTCTCGAAAGACAGCCGTTGAAGGGCAGAGAAAATGACCGTTGGATGCGCGGGGTCAGAGCTTTCGGGACCTTTGCGCACGAACGAGAGGCTCCGCACGAACCAATAGCCCCGGTGACAGTGATCTGGTGCGGCTTGTCGGAGGATGAGCATGTTAAGGGAACTGGCGCAGACAAGAGGAGGCGGAAAGTGATGGTGCGTGTTCATCCGGCAGCTTTCTTCCAGCTATGGGAGGAGGTACTGCGTTTGGCCAAGGTAGCAAAGCCTCAGATTCGAGTCGAAGATCTGCGATTTGAGCTTGGAAGCATTGAATTGGTCGGTCCGGGATCAACAGAAGCGCTCCTTGGCGCTTTATGGCCCTCTTCTCAGACACTCGAGACTGGTCAGACGCAATTAGGCATTGACGAAGCAATGCGAGACCATAACCCGCCTTGCACAAGGGTGGCGAAGTTTTGGACATCGCTGGCAGGATTGACAGACCCGGCGCTCTTGCCTGATGGCGCTCTACTCGGCTTCGACATTCAGGATCCGCGACTACACCATCCACCGCGGATGATCGAACCGCCACATGGCGATGAGGCGCAGCAGAGCCTGCTTCAGACCATCGCGAGCTGGCCGAATCACATTGCATCTGGCCCCTCCCGTTTGTTCGACCGCAAGCACCGACTAAGTGCAGCATCATCTCTACCGAGTCAGAAGGCTATCAATCGCCGAAAGGCATTAGCTTCGCCTGGGCAATACCCTGAGTCTACGCTAAAGGATCCTCAGATACCCATACTGCTCTTTGCCTCATCGGCCCGTAGCAGGAGCACGCGACAAGCAAAGACTAGTCAAGCGCCTGCTTCGTGGACCCTCCTGTGCCCTTGGAGGTGCACGCCCCCCATCTGGTACAGCGTCATGTACTACCCGCTATCGACAGGCCAACAACCGCGCTTCGGCGGCCTTGAACAGAAAAGGCAGATCGCCTTCGAGACGGGTACGCCGTGGTTTCCTGCGGACTTTCCGGGCACGAAAGCGGGCTGGCTGTGGGAGATTGAGGAACGAAGGAAGCGGGAGGAGGCTTGGAGACGACGACCGAAGAGCAAGAGAGTCAATTGGGATAAAGTCGAGGCAAGTGATGAGCAGAAGGGAGAGCTTGGCGCTGGCTGGGCTTGTGACTGGGAAAGGCTTCTTTCCGCGCATTCAAAGTCAACTGAAGATCAATCCGCACTTGCCAATGGGGAGGCCGAGGGTCGAAGCGAGCCCCAAACAGCATCATCAACACAACCACCGATGGCTCCGCAGAAGCCTGCTTCGCTGCTACAGATGGACGCGAAGGAAGCACTGGCGTTGCTGCAGACTGCTGCCTCACCTGCCTCACCTGCCTCACTCACCGCCAGCGTCTCTGGAGCCCTGGTGGCGGTCAACCTCACCCTCCTGACTCGCGGCGTGCCGCAAGAATGCGCCCGCGTCTACCGTCTACCGACCGATTTTGCATACTCCGCCCTTCGCAAAAGATGGCTTGCTCTGCTGCCCTCTCGCCAGCCCAGTCATCGCAAAGACAAGGGCCCGAAGCACGGATTACCACGGCTCGCGAAGGATGCACCTCCGCATGTGATGCAGCGGCGACTTGCGCAAAGCCTCTTACAGCCTCCGAAGGTCGGGGACGACGACTACCCCCTTTGTCCGGATGAGAGTCATCTCATCGGCTTTGTGACGACTGGCAATTTCAACTTGGGCGAGGGGCAAGGAACGGGCATTGGCAGCATTCTGATCCAGAGAGTGCTCGAAAATGTATGGCAAGACGACGACGTCGGCCGTCTGTGCATCGTGCGCAATGCTGGCACCAGCCATGGCAGACTAGCCAGGTGGAACATTGCCGGATGAATTTCGTCCTGATGGGAAGACATTGGCGAAGATCGCGGCCGGCCCGGTGGACCTTCCTCATCTGGCATCCAGCTGCAACTACCGTGCATGATATAGCAGCACTTGCCAATTGACTAGCCTTCATCTCTTGTCACTCCCGACGCGTAATCGCCACAGCTTAACAACATTATGCCTTGGCCGCAGTCCACCGAGGGCGACTTTTTCATACGTGCCTTCAGTTTCGTCGAAGGTGGCACGTTACCTGAGCTTAAGATACACTATCACACCCTCGGCGAGCTTCGCAAAGATTCCAATGGGCGCGCCAAGAACGCCGTCCTGATTTTGTAAGATGTGCACCTCGGCTGTGAGAATAGTTTCAAAGATACTGATTCACACAGACACGGCACAACTGGAAACGGCTCAAATTTCCTTCAAGAGATCTTCGCCGGCCGACTCTTCAACTCTGGCCAATTGCTCTCCGCCGATGAGTACTTCCTCGTGCTCCCCGATGGCATCGGTCATGGACAGTCGAGCAAGCCTTCTGATGGACTCCGCGGTCGCTTTCCGAGGTACTGCTACACCGATATGGTCCATGCGCAGCACCAGTTGTTGACCCAACATTTCGGCATCGACCATCTTCGCCTTGTCATGGGCACCAGTATGGGCGGCATGCATTCGTGGATGTGGGCCACGGCGTACCCGGACTTCATGGATGCTGCCTTTCCTTTGGCCAGCCTTCCGGCGCAGATAGCTGGCCGCAATCGCATGATGCGGAAGATGGCTATCGACAGCATCAGAGATGACCCGGAGTATCATGACGGCGATTACAAGCAGCAGCCAAGAGGCCTCAAGCCAGCACTGCATGTCCTAGCATGGATGAGCAGTGCGCCATTGAAGTGGCAAAAGGAAGCACCGGACCGGGAAAGCGCGGACAGATTTATTGATCAGATAATGGAGAAGCAACTGCGGGAGAAAGATGCAAATGACTTCTTGTACGCTTTCGATGCGTCCAGGGACTATGATCCGCGGCCTGGATTGGCAGGTGTCAAAGCAGCGTTGACCGCTGTGAACTTTGCTGATGACCAAGTCAATCCGCCCGAGCTCCGGATACTGGAAGAAGAAACGAAGAAGGTTCCAGATGGGCAAGCGATAGTGGTTCCGATCAGCGATGAGACGGCAGGACATGGAACACATACTATCGCGGCTGTCTGGCAGCAGTATCTCGAGGCCTTGTTGAAGAGGTCGAGCTAGCCCTGCTGCCCTGCCGAGTCGCGGGCCTGCAGCCTATACCCACAGCCACCCACAAGGCTTATCACCCACAATGTTTACGAGCATTCATCGTCGTTTTTCGAAAGCTCCTACCACTGCACCACCTGATCTCATTGGAGCGCTCTGACATCTGGCTCTGCTGGGAGGTCCCCGTTGCTTCCGAAGAAGGCAGTTCGTCTGACTGACAAGATGTCTGAAAAGTGTGCGTTGTGATTTCCCATGCCTCAAGGCTCGCACTTCGTGTTCGAGATCGACGCAGTTGGCAGTCTGGTGAGCGAGATCAGGCGTTGCGATTCGGCTTGTGGCCGTCAGTCCATCTCAATGAGTGGCAGATTCTGAGTAGGCATGTCGGCGCGCAGATCTGAGTAGCGGGTGATCTCTGAGCAGTGGGGTTTCTCTCGGTCCGGATGATTATTCTGTACCTAAGGGAGATCCTTGTGGCAAAGCTCGCCTTCTTCAAAGCTGTCTGAGTCGTCGTCTGGTGTCGTTGGGGTCGCGCTTCCCACGCGAGATAGTCCCGCAGCTGCTACCCAGAGGAGGTAGAATAACAAGATGAGCCAAAACAGCATTGTGAAGTTCGTACTCGGAATCTTTGCTTGCACAGTCGTTTCTGCTAGTGGGCACCTTGTGTGCGAGGTTTGCTCCGGTAGATGCTTACAAAGTCTCTAAAATGGCGCATCACCGCGCCTTGCAGCGTGCTCATAAATGCCTCAGCCGCGGCGCCATGGTACATTGCGGCTCATCACAACAATATGCTATGCCATCATATCGTCATCCGTCAAAGGGTGCACGCGTGCACGTCATTCATCCATCATAACTCAGCCAGCGCCTGTATCTATACTAGGCGTCACACCAGTCCTCCGCCGATCCTGCCACATTTTCGCCCAGTCAACGTTATTCATATCCCCGTGATGCGGGAGCATACTCACATCATCCAACGGCAAGCTCATGTCGAAGTCCATCGCAAAGGTCGAATTCGCTGTCGCCGGTCCACCCTCCTCTGCAGCTGCGCCGAAGTCGTCATCCCAGACGTTGCGCAGAGTGGATAGCGCATTCGCCGGCACCGCACCAGTGCCACCGATCAAAGCGTTCCCTGCGGTGATGCTACCAAAGCTCATGCCAAAGAGATCGGTGTTCATGTTCATCGGGGCAGACTGGTCGTCTATGTTCGCCTCGTCTTGAAATATTGAATCCCCGTTGTACTTCATCTGAGTATCCCACGTCTCCCAGTCAATGTGCGGCGTCGGCACATCAAACGCACCGGCATTGTTGGACCCGGTGCCGTTCTGTGACTTGGCCCCGGCAGCAGGAGGAAAGTCAAGCATATCACCGATCGTGCTAAAGTCCATTCCGTTCGGGAGCGGGTCGAAGCCAATGGGGATAGGATTATCAATGGAGAGGGCAGAGGACGAGTGGCCAGTGGCGTGTTCGTTGGGAGTGTTTCGCAGGGCAGAGGGTTGGCTTGGATCAGGATATATGGGGTTACCGAGGGTTGCCAGGCCGTTCATGTCGCTCCAGTTGTAGCTGGCAGCCGTTTCCTGTAACGCACTTGAGCCTGCACTCGCAGCACCAGGTCGACCTGTAAAGTGACTCACGTCGGGTGGGAAAAGACTCCAATTAGTGTTCTGCGCCGAGTTGCTGCCTGGTACTGTGTCGCTTGACGCATTTAGTCCAGCACTCTTCTGTGATTGTGCAGATCCCCTTCCCGGTCCAGCCTGCACGCCAAAAGCGCCCTTGACCTTCTCGAGCATGACGCCCATAGCGCGCGCAGCTTTGTCCGTCTCGTCCCAGATCATCTCGCCTTTTCGACCTTCAGAGTTCCCCACCAACCCATAATCGCCTTTCCTCTTCTGCCGGCTTGCTTCAGTCCAAATCTGGTGGCTTTTCTCCAGCGCTTCCATCAGTGCCATCCGCCTCGGGCACGAGTACCCGCTGGGATTCAGAGGCAGATACTGCTCGCGATTCAGTTGCGTGCTCAGCTCGAGACAGATCAACATCGCCGCCAACAAGAAGTCGTGCGTTGAAATCGAGCCCATGTACCACTTTACGCTCTCCAGCTGGCCGCCGGGCTGCGAGGCAGCGTAGATTGTGTGGTGATGCTGCAGAACCCTCAGTGCAGCTTCGATGCACACTTTCCGACTGTGACCAATGCCGAGCTTCTGCTCTTCGTCAGAAAGCTGAGCGAGGGGAGTCATCATGTGGCGTCGATGCAGCACCATCTTCGTCTTGAGATACAACAAGTCTAAATTGAATCGGCACATCAATTGCTCAGCGGGATCAGTAACGAGCTCCGTGATGTCCGGCATTTGCAGGAGGGGCGGGACTGCAGCTTTGGCTTCCTCCAGCTGCGAGTCCAGTTTCATCATAGTCTCGTAGTCCGGCGTGAAAGTCATGTGGCTCAGTTCAGTCGCGTTAGCAAAGACTCGGACTATGCCAAGCTTCGCGCGAGTGTAGCTGCACGGAGTTAGTTCATCAATATCTCTACTTGGCGGCAATTCCACGGTCGCCCTGTTGAAGTCGCGGTCCAATAAGTTCCGTGGCGGCTCTGTGTCACTCTGGATGGTCTTCACCATGCTTGGCAGCCCTAATTGGAACGAGATGAGAACATCGATCATGGATACGAGGCTCCATACGCGCCTTCTCATTTCACCTTGGAACGGAGAAATGTTCGGGTAGTGTTTCGCATCTCGATGATAGCCCATCCTTAAAGATAGACGGGTGATGAGACCGATCATCAGCCAGACATTCACAAAGGCATTGCCGCTGCGCAATCCCGCCGTGTAGATAATTAGGCACTCCAGAGTATACTCCTTGGGTTTGGTGAAATCCGCCAGGACCGCCGCGGATGCGGCGAGGGAGTGGTACTTATTCACTTCTGCCAGCACCTTTGCCGCCTGCGTCTTGGTAGGATCTACATCTCGCAGCGCAAATGACGCTGCCATGGAGATGATGGCAAACATGAGGCCGACCCACATTGTCGGCGTCTGGGATGGGTCTCGCCAGAATCGCTTATACTCTTCTTGGAAAGTCGGCGCATGTATCATGCCTTTGAACGGGTCCGGACTGTTGAACCACAGACTCAACAGGCGATCCGCAACTTTCTTGACCGGGACACTGCGGATCAGCTCCTCTCTCGTCACGGGCTGAGCGTTACCCAACATGAAGCCGAGACCGCTGGTTGACGAGGGCATGACTTCAGATGGCGGGGCCACGGCGTTCCGGCTGGAGTATGGAGGCTCTCGTGACGTGGACATGTTCGCACTCGACGACAGAGGCGCTTCGTCCTCATTGGCATCTTCATCATCACCGAGATCGCGCTTCAGTTCGCTTATCGAGTTAAGGATTGCACCCCAATGAGCGTCGCCAACGTAACTGATCTCGTCTTTGCTGATCCGCATCTGGCCAAAGAGAGGAGCAGCCCCGTCTGCGCCGGCGTGGCACTGTGGCGGCGTGTCGGCGTCGGTGAGACTGCCAGTGTTCCCAGAAGTGGAGGCGTACTGATTCGGACTGGTGCCGCTATCACTAGGCGGCGTTGGCTGATCACCAATGCTATTTCCTGAGACGCTCGCCTGCCTCCCGCTGCCGTGTGGTTTCTGCGCCTGCGCCTGTGGAGCTGTTCGATTCTGATTCATCAAATCCATCACGAGCCCCTCAAGTTGCCGTATCCGTCCCTTTACATTTTGCGCAGGCTTGTGCCTCGCCGGCGGCGGCATATAGATGCATTGCGCTTCTCGTGTGCGCTTGAGACACTGATCGCAGACGGGCTTCTCCCGGTTACACTTGAGCTTGCCGGTGCGGCACGGATTGCATGATAGTTGAGATCTGTTCAATCAACCATGTCGATCAGCATCCTGCCATATTCTACCACGATGAAAGAATCCATGCTTGTCGCATACCGTGCCCGCTTCTGTTTGAGGTGATGGTTGTTCGCCGTCAGCGATGCGGTAAAGCTGCCAGCAGCCTGTCCGTCGTGGGATTCCATCTCTTTATTCGCACTCGCGATGCGGTGCAGGCTGTCGTCCCTCGCGCGGAAATATCAGCGTCAGGTATACACACTGCTAGGGTTCTAGGGAAGGGCGGTGGAGGTGATAGTGAAAGTGCTGGCGAGGAGTGAAGATTGACTGGATTTTTCCCCAGCCCTTGTCTACGTTTGCCTTATAAGATTATGGATAGTAAAAAGGAAGTACTTGCCCTTCTGGTCAAAGTGTGCAACGCTCCTTAGGCGTTCATCATGAAGCTCGCATTCGCATCACGACTGGAGTTCTCGAAGCAGGTGAGGCGTTGAGGCTTGAACATTTGGAAGTGGGGGCGGGGCGCGACCAAGAGCATCGCGAACAGCGTAGGAACACTTTCCATACCGTATTTGAAGTAGATCGCTGTGAGATGTACAAGATACCTCGCAGGTCACGACATCAGACTGCTTCGCCAAGGTGGAAAGGGTGGACTGCTGCTTCACCTTCGGCTGACACATCGACCCACTTTGCTTGGGAAGCTCTCTTCGTGCTCGCCCGTTGCGCAGGAGATGTGTCTCACGCAACACGCATATCAGTAGTGCTATCCTGGCTGCCCCATCAGGTGTAAGTCAGATTCCCAAACACCTCAGAAGTCTCGGCCAAAACACCAAAAGCCAACCTGCCATGTCCCTCGCGCCTCCATTTACGGCTGAGACAGCAGCGAAGAAGGTGAAGATCGCCCAAGATCTATGGAATACGCAGTGGGCAGAACCGGCTCCTCCTCTTTGACCGTAACCTGACCAATGGCGAGAAACCCGATCAATGTCGCCAGAGCGTACACAACCGACACCGTCTGGCGCAATCGTGATACCTTCTTGCAAGGCACGAAAGAGGTCGAGGACTTCTTGACCCGCAAATGGGACAAGGAGAAGAACTACAGGTTCGGTACCCCTTTCGCGCAACGCTTGACTGCATTCCTCACCAGCGGCCTAGATTACGTAAGGAGCTGTTTGCTTTCTCGGACAACAAGATCGCAGTGCAGTTTTGGTACGAGTAAGTCGCGCCCAGATATTCCGAACCTGGCTATTCGCTTGCTCCTGTCTCTCGAACTTGGTCAAGACCTCCAATTGTCCGCTCCCCAGGCTGATGCTTGGCCAGATACCGGGATTCGCATGATGGCATGAAGTGGAAGCGCTGCTATGGCCTCGAGGACTGGACGTTTGCCGACGACGGCAAGATGCGGAAGCGCCAGATGAGTGGCAATGATGTCGACATCTCCGAGGATGAGCGATGGTTCAAGGATGGCGTGGACGTCAACACAGTCGAGATCAGCGAGAAGCATTGGTAATTGAGCTCGAACAGCCTTTGACGCTGCCGGCCTGGTGATGATCCGATCAAAGACCACACCTACCTTCACGTATTGTCAGCGGGTGGCGATCAAAAGTCTCTGGGAGAACCGACATCGTTTCCGTAGCCAGACAGTCTTCTAGTACGCCGCAGGCTCGTCCAGTTGCCGTTGCTTGCCAAGCCTCACGTACCGGGCGTAAGGCCTTGCATTGAAATGTGACCGGCTGCATCCTTCACGCAGCAGGCATATCATGCACCACGACAGCCAAGAACTTCGCATCTGGCACAATGACCAGTTCATTCTTCTTCGTCCGTACTCTAATCAACTTGGCCTCATCGTTCTCGCCATTCAATTCCTCCACCATCGCCCCTACCCCCTTCACAAACTGCCAGACAATCCTTGCGACCTCCTGCTCCTTGCGCGTTCCCTTCGTCTTCGCCTTTACGTCTGATTCGTCCGCTGCAGTGCCATTGGTGTGAGCTGGCGCGACACTCGCTACTTCGATCTCCTCATCTGCAGTAACCAGCCCAGAAGACCGAACAATCGCGCCAGTGTCCCGTGAAAGTATCAGTGTACTCTGTACACCCGGACGCTGCGACAGTCGCGCAAGCAGTGTCTCGGTTTCCGCTGAGGGAGAAGGCTGCTGCATGATCGCTGACGTGAATGAGTAGGAAAGGAAGCGCTGTGTGCGGTGTCGTCGAGGTGGAGCTCAGGCCAAGAAGCCTTGCGGCGGCGTTGCCAAGACCCAGCTATTGGACGACGTCGAGACTTCCATTTTCAACTTCAATTCACTCCCACAACGCAACAATTCCGGAGAATGGCGCCTTCAGCCAAGAAAAAGAAAGAGAAGAAGGCCGACTTCGTCAAACCAAAATTAAAAGTTGGCAAGGCGAGGCCGAAGAATACCAACGCCACCAACACCTCCTTCACGGCGAAGTCGATCGTGCTCAAGCAACAGAATTTGGCCGCAGCCGAGACGCAAGATGCTGTATCCCTGTTTCGACATCACCTCAAACTTCTGAGCAGCAAGGCGGAATCTCAGCGGAAAGACTCTTTAATCTGGCTAACGAGCGCCAGTTCGAAGGCAGATGGCGAGCCACTCCCCGTGGAGATTTCTGCCATCGTCGCCAAGGCGCAATCCTTAATTCTAGATGGCAACCCGGGTGTACGCAACCAGACGCTCAAACTCTTAAAGGCCCTGCCTGCTGCGGAGCTCGGATCTGTGGATCAGCTTGCACTGTATACTCGGGCGGGTATGGCGCATCTGAGTGCAGATATCAAGACTTTCTCACTTGACGTACTGGACTGGCTACTCTCATCGCAAGGCGAGAAGGCCCTGACTTTCGCAGGCGGCTGGGTCAAGATGCTGCGGACGTTCCAAAATCTGCTAGGATGGCAAGGGAAGGAAAAGGATAACGCAGCAAAATGGACCACGGCAAAGACTTCAAGTGACAAGCTTGGCACAAACAAGTTACTTGTTCACCAACTCACCACACTTGCAAACTTCTTGCATGTAGGCCTGAAGTCTCCACTCGTTGATCCCGAAGCCGGACGGAAGCTGGCCGCCGCATGGTTCCCAGTGCATCAGGCACACGTCCATATGCTGCCGCAGAGATCCAATCCGTACGGGTACCTGAATCTTTTCGGCGCAACTCGAGATGTAGAAGGAGAGGTCTACGACGACTCGGACGAGCGAAGCCGTGTCTTCAGCGAGCTTGGATTCCTGGAAGCCTTCCAGGATGGAGCTAGGGAGGCAAAGAAAGAGGGCGGCGAGGTTGGCAGAGCCGCGAGTGCGGTCGAAAAGGCTTTGAGGCTCGCGGATGCAGAATGAGAGCAAAAATTGCCCATTGCGTCGCTATAATGGCGGTGATTGGTCTGGCCTTCTGCGGACGAAACGAAGAGATTCGCTGCACCGGAGCTTGGATTGAGTCAACGCCCGAACAACTGGGTGCGCTCGAAATCCAGGAGAGCTGAAGAGCAGAAGCATGAGCAATAGCAGGATCGTTTCTTCGCTTTGCTGTCGTGCCATCATATGTTGACTGCTACGGCGTTTATACCAATCCGGTAATGGGACTTGGGAGCGACTGCTGAGGGTGACGGACTCGGCTGCGGTCAGCCACGGGATAGACTTCGACGCCGAGTACTCTAAGCTGTGCGATGGAAGAGTGACGGCAAGGCGCGATCGCGCGACAGAACGGACTTCGGCACGCATCTCTGTCGGCTCATCATTCACCCAGTGACCTCCCGGTGTTCGAATAGCTCAGAGGCATCCAGTGCATATCCGGGACCTCGAGCCAATCTCGCGCGGTGGCGGCGGCGAAGTCAGATGTTCATTGGCATTTGAGACAAGCTTCGTTCAGACATTCACTTCCAAAATTTGGCCGCCGTCGGCCTGAACCTTGGCCTCACAACTCTTTCTCCTCATATTAATTTGGACATCGCCCACAAAACTGCGCACGTACAATATAACACACTTCGCGATGGTGTCTTCAGAAGCTGGATATCAGTATCGAGGTCACCTGTCCGAAATGCTAGACATCGATCACAATAAGGGTATGACCCAATCCAGCAAGAGAAAGATACATCAAAGCCGCCATGAATGGAGCAAGACAGAAGCTCCTTCAGAAGTTCAAAGATTACGCTGGGACAGACCAAGGAACTGAAGCCCAGGCCGTTTGGAGCGTCGAGTTGATCATAGTGTTGGGAGGATGCTGAGTATCTGCTCTGCTGATCGCGGTCACCGCGTGGGCCAGCCTTGAAGAGTGCATCACTACGAGGCAACTCCACAGCTTTGTAGAGTCGCTTGGTATTGGCCAGCAGTCCGAGAGCGAATCGAGCAGTATCAGTCTCTGCGAAAGGGATGTCGCATCGCCGGAAGTAGCCGCCTTCGCGGAATGCTCCGCGAAATCGTACGCGCCTCTATCAAGTGACCTACCGGTGTACGTAGCCTAGAAGGTGTGCGCTATACTAGAGGACGCGCTTAGTAGTAGGTTCCTGCTGGAAGGCGTCGTGCTGATCGTCAAAATGGTCGTTAGCAGGACGCTTGCGACTACTGCTACGAGTCGCTGTTACTCAGAACTAAGCTGAGAACGCACTGCACCTCGACTTTGACGATATTGGCGAACTACGGCTTTGTAGAGGGCCTCAACACGACGATGTGTACGCGCCTGGCAATAATTCCGCGAGAGCCGGCTACTTCCGGCGATGCGACAAGCTGATCCGCCTGCATCTCCCGTAGGCTCTGATTGGCTGCTCACTCGGTCGGCGTACTACATTTAACGATGGGACACTTGCAACAGATACTGCCTCCGAAGTAGGACGCGGAAGCTTGGCCCAGACTCTAGCTCTGGCGTACGTCCGTACATCATCTCGTTGCAGCTGGACACGCATCTTCAACTCCTGCGGCGTCACGACTAGCAATCTTGGCCTCTGCTTACGAGGGATCTCGCGCAAGAACCTAGCCCGAGACCGACAGTGCCCGCCATATCGTCCTGAGCTGACGTCGTAGAGGTTTACAAAGACGCCGTCATCCAAACCCCGAGACTCTCGCGCGCCCTTTTCTTAGCTCCTGGTAAATCGAGGACGTCCCCCTCAAGCCAGAATGACTTCCCTTGTGGAACTCGACAGTCTAGAGATCGTAGTAATAGGTGCGCCAGCAAGTCATACGCCACTATATCCTGACTAACAGCGTAACAGTCGACAACGAACTCGTACGTCCAGCTTACTTTAACCTCTTCGTCTCACTCACGAGCTCCAGGACCCACTCTCACCATGCCCCACGGACGCCATCACCCAAGGCGGTGGGCTGAGAGACGCTGCCATGTCTGGACAGACCATCGAGCCTGGGACCCGTGGCAGCGCCGTCAAGGAGCGCCGTATGGACAGCATCTGCTGTGGTGCTCACGGGCTCTCGCTCCTCATCACTGGAGTCAAGGATGACAAACGCCATACGATTCTGTTCGACACTGGGCCAGAGGAACGAGCGTTTGAGTTGAATGCCACTAGACTCAAGGCAAAACTTGGCGATGTGGAGGTCATACAGCTGAGCCACTGGCATCGCGACCATTCGGGCGGCATGCTCAAGGCCCTTTCGATGGCGCAAGCAGCAGGCGCGGGCCCGATCAGCGTGGACTTACATCCAGCTCGACCTGATTTTCGGGGGTACACGGCAGCGGCGCCCGTCTCCCTGGAAGCTGATCCGACTTTCGAGGAGATCGAAGGGGCTGGAGGCAAAGTCATAAAGAATGCCAAGGACCATACTATACTGGACGACTTTTTTCTGGTGTCCGGTGAGATTCCTAGGGTCACTACATACGAAGTTGGTGTCAGGCGTGGACTTCGGTATAGCATTCAGACGGGAGAGTGGACGTCGGATGAGCTAATCATGGATGAGAGGTTCCTGATGTGCAAATTGAAAGGTTGGTCCGTGGTCACATGCGGCAGTGTCCATCAAGTATTGACGTCTGGTGTCCAGGCAAGGGCATCGTCATGTTCACGGGGTGCTCCCACGCTGGCGTCGTCAACGCCTCCAAACACGCCGTGTCGCTGGCCCCCGGGATTCCATTGTACGCGGTCATGGGTGGGTACCACCTGGCTGACGCCGAGCCGCAGACTATCAGTGACACGGTCGACGACTTGAAGGACCTGGCCCCGACGATGCTAATGACGGGCCATTGTACTGGTTGGCGAGCAAAGTTCAAGATTCAAGAGCAGATGCCCGGCCGGCTGGTACCCAGCTTCGTCGGCTCCAGATATGCGCTCTGAGTTGAATTAAGCGTAATACACATGATGATCATCCCCTCTTTGTCTCGTAAGGTTCTAGGGACTCAGCGCCTGCACTTGAGCGGCCCTGAGGATATCTAAGCACTCCAAAACACCTCGCTAATCCGCTCAATCCAACACATGACCGCTCTTTAAGTCGTCGTAACATCGACGAACGCTAACGTCTCCTCTTCCAACTGACTGTCTCCCGCTTGAAAGCCAATGCTGAACTTCGCGCACTGCGGCAGGTCTCTGCTGCTGAAGCCCAAGCACACCTCGTACTGCCCTTCTGGCATTACCCAATTCTGCCGCCCAACGTCCCAGTAGCTCAAGTCTTTCCTTGTCAGTGAGACGCGGATGTGCTCGCGCTTTTCCGGATCGACGCGCATCTTGTCGAACGCGCGGAGTTGCCGAACAGGCATCTCAAGGGTGTTGTTCAAGCTGTCTACCAGATCCGGAGGATGTGAAATGTAGACCTGCACCACAGCATCGCCGGGTACTTTACCAGTGTTGGTGATGGCAGACTGTACTTCGACGCTCTTGTTGTAGAGATCCGGGTTCCCGCCTTCACCGCCACCGGCTGCTGAAAGCTCATGGGGATGTTCGTATCCGACAGGATACTTGTACTTTCCGTTCTCAATCTGGCTCAGCGAGTCGATCCACGGATACACAAATTTTGATAGACGCCGCTGTCCATCCGGCCACAGCGCCGTCTTGGGGTCGGGTATCTGCGGATCTAACTTGGGCGGACTGGGAAGATCTTTCCTGTTCACTGGCTCTGGCTCAGCAGGTGTCAGACCTTGGGTGTGTACGACCAGCGTGCTTAGCTCGAAGTCTGTGTAGCTCAGGCCGTAGCCAAACTCTCTACGCGGCGTTATACCATGCTTGTCGAAATAGCGGTAGTCGAGGAACAGACCTTCGGTGAAGTTTTGCTGCGGTACAATGGCATTCGGAGAAGACATGATGGCAGAGTCGGGACCGTAGTCCTCCGCCCGCTTGGCAATGGTGTACGGCAATTTGCCAGAAGGCGAGTATCCTCCGAAGAGTACGTCGGCTAGCGCGTTGCCGCTTTCTTGACCGGGAAGGTGTGCGACTAGCACGCCCTTGACGCCTGGCATATCGATCCACTGCTCCAAGATGGTGGGCCCGACGGTGTGCAAGATGACGATGGTGTCGCTCGCAGGCGTGCCATCTTGTTTCCTGCCGCCGCAATTGGCCGCTACTTGCTTGACCAAGTCGTCACCACCCTTTTGCGAGTATAGGTCCGGTCGGTCTCCCTTTACGTCCTTCCAGGAAATGAAACCCTCCCCAGCGTCTGAGTTGATGAACACGATGCAGAGATCCTGCGCCGCAGCTGTGCCATCGACATGCCTCCCCGAGTTCGTCTCCCAGTCAGTTATCTCCACCGTCGCGTTGTCGAACTCGCGATGAAGAGCTTCTGCGGGAGTGACGAGATACGGAAGCTCCACCGCACCCGAGCCCCAGCCCATCGCCAGTGTACCTTCGTTGCAGCCGCGATCTGCGCATGCATTGGGGCCATTAGGATTAGCAAAAGCGTCTTCGCCGAAGATCCCTACCCTGAGCTTGTTCTCTTGACCATTCTTGAAGTGACTCTTGGCATCACGGCTGAGCGGCAGTATGCCTCCATCGTTCTTGATCATCACAATGCCCTCACGTGCGATCTGGCGCGCCAGAATATCGTGATCGCCACCTTCTTGGGTCACCCGGACAGGCACGAACTTGTTGACAACGCCAGCGTCCTTACTGTCAGGACTGCCCGGGTGCAGCTCTCCCTCTTCGTCATCTGTCCAGGAGCTAAAGTTAGGTCCACCGCCCATAGTACTATTAGGCCAGCGATTGGTGTCATCCTGACCAAGCTGGTACCACGCAGCGACAATGCGCAGAACCATGTCGTTGACTCGATCCATCGGGACAGAGCCATTCAGGACAGCCTTGGTCAATTCGCGGCCCCAAAGACTCTTACCGTCCTGCCACCCAAGACCATCGCCAGGCATGCTCATGTCCAGACCGGCAAGCGCAGCCGCCACACCAGAGCGCTGAGCCAGCCAATCGCTTTGCACGAAACCCTGGAAGCCAAGCTCGTCCTTCAATACGCCGTTTAACAACTTGCTGTTCTGGCAGGCATATGAGTTATTGACCTGGTTGTAGCTGCACATCACGCTTGCCACGCCGGCTCTGACACTTTCCGCAAATGGCCAAGCATAGATCTCATGCAACATCCGATCGTCAATATTGCTGCTGATGGCATTGGGCGTAGCCCACTCCCACGCCTGACGGAAGTGCTCCTGCTCGTTGCCAATGTAGTGCTTGGCTGTCGCAATGACGCCTTGGCTCTGAATACCACGAATGACGCGCGCGGCCGCAATGCCCTGAAGCACTGGATCAGCACCAAACCCCTCCCAATTACGCCCGCCTGCCGGCAGGCGGCCAAGAGGACCCATTGACGGGCCCAGCAGCACATTGACGCCCTTGAGTCGAGCCTCGAACCCATGCGCACGGCCATGCTCATACATCAACTGCTTGTTCCACGTAGCACCGACCGTGACACCAGCAGGGAGCGCAGTGGCGTTGTCCACGAACCTGAGGCCAAGCGGCCCGTCTTGGAGACAAAGAGAGGGAAAGCCTAGGCGCTCAACCTCTCCAGTATTGCCAACACACATGCCCATGCTCCAACCAATGCCCGTGGTGATGTTGACCTTCTCCACCAAAGTCATCTGCCGCACGAAGTCCGCGGCTTTCGTATAGCTTCTCTCCCAGAGCTTCACCGTGCCGCCTTTCGGTGATGGGTACCAGGGCTCCGACTGACCATCGGCCGGAACTGCTTTCTTATAAACCCACAGGCCTCCCGCGCTGAATATGAGCAGGACTGTGGCGCAGAAGAGCAGCATCAGCCAACAGCAGAAGCGGGTGGGTATGCAGCAGCGCAGCCATCCGCTCCTTCTTGATCGCGCTGTAGCCAGCAGGCTAGACTTCTCGTCGTTGTTGTTGTAGACATGTTGCGCCGAGCGTGACGCGTCGTCGTGGTATACTCGATCGTGACCTTTCAGCGGGTTCAACTCCTCAGCATAAGAGGCCGAGTCCAAGGAAGAGCGATGCGTCGTGTCGTCACCGGTGGATCGATCCAGATCGTGGGACTCGGGCGACTGTGGCGGCATGTTGAAGGTCAGTATCCGGGATGTCTTATGGTCGTGACATGCTTGAAGGTTAGAAACGAATGCAAGGTGTGTGAAAGATCGAACAAGTAACGCCAGACGACGAGATAGTAAGCAAGCCCAGCAGTGAATGATACACAAGCGCGGTTTAGGGTTGATCGCGCTCATGCCAATATTTTGGGGGCTGCAGATGTCCCTGCGTTAGCGCCGATCCTCCCGCAACGTGGATTGAATGGTCCATAGCTACAACTATTGGGGTGGCTACAGCGATTGGGGTGTCAGAAGACATAATCTCGGACTGAAGACGTCTCAAGTACACAGGACGTATCACCGCGCTGCCTCAAAGCTATCTACATGGAGGTGAAAGCGCCGGGAGCTATAGTATTAGCTTGATCACTTCCCCTTAAAATGGCATCGAAGAAGGCTGTATCTATGCCTTGGAATAACGAATCTTCTGCTCCCAAGAGCGTACCCGGCAGCCCATCCGCGTTCCATGGCTCAGGCGCGAGGTTTCCAATGCCGTTCGCCGGAGACGGCCACAAGGTTGGGAGCGCAGTGTTCTCCTTGGCCTGAACCGCTGTTAGGCAGTTGACGGGTGGACCATCTACAGTTGAAGTCACTTTGCTGATGGAGATCGAACCGATTCCACCAAGACTAACGCCATCTCGTAAGGCTGCAACCTGTGGGCTACCATCGTTGAGCGTTGTTACGGTGCCTAAACGCCCAACTTTGAAAGCACCCACGTGCGGCACTCTTAGGATGAGCTCGCCGAAAGCTGTATCTTGTGAGTCGGTTGGACCCCCTGTGCTTAGATTCTGGCTGGCCTTCTTGATGATGTCTTCAATTGCTAGAAAGTCCTGCAGGAGTACTGCACACTTGTGGGCGAGCATGTCGGCCTCGGTCTCATATATGGCTTGTGCGCAGGCCAATGCACGTTGAGCAAGTGCCCTGTCACTTGCTCTTCGGTGTGCTAGGGCATGTGGTACTTCGTCTGCGGGACACGCGTGCGAGAGGATGATGCCAAGCATCAGCGTGAGGCCTGCGATCAACGCAATGAAGTCCGCCATCCGGGTATTTGCGCTGACGGGGTTGAAAGTGCGTAAGGCTATCACCCGCTCCAATATTTCGCGGCACGCGCTGTAGCATGCTGAACGGGAGTAGCTGGACCAAGCACCAGAGTCGGGGCAGACAATCGACGGCACATGGAGCTGCTGGACGGCCACTTGCTATCATAGCAATTTGATAAGTATGGATTCAATGGAAATAACGACGGAAAGGGGGTAGGCTTACGTAGCATAGAAAATCCATGACTTTCTTCGTCTCGTAGAAAGCCTCCTGTGAGTCCGAAGCCAGCCCTGCCAGCGCCACAGGTTGCCAAAAGCTTGGCGGCGCCTTCTCAGCAATGGAAAGAATCTGCTTGTCGATCTCCTTGGTCAAGCGTCTCGCCTCAGCAGGATCGCTCAATTCATTTCGTTGTAGAATCAGACGCATGGGCGCCATCAGCGATCCAGACACTTGGAACTGCTCGCTCATATCTGGGTATGCATACGCTACACTCATCAGGCTCGACGGTAAGCCGAGAAGCAAGGACTGGACCCGTTCCATCCCGACGATTGCCATCCAGATGGTCATAGGCTCTAGATCGTTGCCTGGATCGATACGCTCAAAGCGATGGTGACCTGGTCTAGGGAGGCCCAGCAATAGGCCGGCAGTAGCAGCCCGCCTGAGAGTCACCCACGATCTCCGCATGTTTCCGCCGTCACAATGGTAGAAGCATTCAAGGACAAGGTTCTCCACCCCTTCCAGAGTGCCGAGGAAATCATCGTTGGTGGTTACGTTTCTGATCGCTGCTTCGGCTATTCGTTCGGCGATGACATAGTGTGGCTCGCTAAGGCCTGGAATCTGTTCCCTTTTCGAGATGTGCTGCAGACTTGCCGCTAAAAGGAGCATCTGGCGGGCGAGCAGAGTAGGGTGCATCTCCGGCTTCAGCAGATTGTTCAATGCAATCTGCTGCTTAGGCATGTGCGGGTAACAGATGTTTCTTTTGGCTCCTGACTGATACATTATCACTGTATCAGTCTTGGTATGCCGTAGAAGGATATGTATGTCTGCTTCCGATGGTAAAGCCCGGAGAAGTGCCTGCCTGATCGCCCGTGATCCGTCCTGAAGCGCCAGCCATGGCCTCGAAGTCTGCCCTCCGTGGGTGATGCCTGCAGTGCGATCTCCACGGTCAACAGGACCTGCTGAGACGTTGAAATCTGGCGTGGCAAGCTCATCGCCAATGGATTGTGGCGGAGAGATATAGTTATTGCCGGCCTCAAGATCGAATTGGCTGACGCACTCCGTCCCGTAACGAGCACATCGATCGCACTTGCTATTCTGAGCCTCCCAGATACACTTCAGCTTTCGTTGTCTGCATGCGACGCAACTGTGAGTCCCCTTGCGCAGCTTCCTCCGCTTGGCTGGTGGCAATGCATGGGCGGCTGTACCGTCCCCAGATTGACGGTCTTGCGACATACCGTTCGTCGTACTGCGATGCTTCGCAAGGAGCTCATACGAAAGCATGCGAATCTGGTCGAGTCATCCCAACATTGACGGCAGAAGGAACAGAGGATGCGAGGGGGCCTTGATTGCTGACAAAAGGCTTGGGCTAGGGACCGGACAAGAGAAAGGCTAATCGTGCGAGGCTCGGCCCAAATCACTTAGAGGGGTCAATTTCCTTGCCCAAGCTTTTGCCCAACTAAGGAAGTGCCAAATTATTGAGGGAACGGAATGTGGCTCAGCGCTTACAAGCGGAAAGATTCACCAATCATCAGCGCTTCCTTCTCGCATCCCGCGCTTGATCGTCTCCCTTCGGCCTCCTGCACAGCCTGGATAGACTAGGGGGGTGCATAAGGTCCATACCTCCCCGCCCGGGATCTGTTCGGACGAATGCTCAGCCCTGGACGAGCAAGCTGGAGGCATGGACATTCTTAGCAACCGCGTGTGAGTACATTCGCCAATCATCAAACGCTTCCTTGATGTGCAAGGCTGCAATCATTACAATAAGCACGCAATCACCGACCGCCGGGCTGACTTGTTGCGCCGCTGGTCGAACATGGCTCGCATTCGGCTTTTGTAGACATGTCCGTCCGACTGTGTCACATCTTTAAAAGTACCGCTGTCCTGCAACAGGATGCTTCCATTTGCCTTTGCGATCGCAGAACCCGTGTTGCTTTACTATTGCGCCCAAGCGGAACGTCGCACCATTCATTCACAGCCATGAGCGAACCCGAGAAGAAGGATGACTCTATTTCGGAGTCCATCCAGGATCCCACTCAGTTCGATGCCGACCAATATCCTCAAGGCATGAAACTAGTCGCGGTCGTGTTGTCGCTCATCCTATGCATGTTCGTGGCTTCCATGGATAATGTAAGCGCTCGAATCTCCATCCAGATCAAGTCCAAGGACAGAGGCTAATTTGCCAGACCATCGTCGGTGTCGCCATCCCAGCCATCACGGACGAGTTCCACAACCTCACCGATATTTCTTGGTACGGAGCTGCATATTTCATGACGTTCGGTATGCAAAGATCACACGACCGGCCTCCATTACACGTTTGCTGATCCTTCTCCATGTTAGGCGCATTCCAATCACCATCCGGAAAGATGTACACGTACTTCCCGTTGAAGCTCAGGTATGTATGGCCCAGCATCATGCGGGAGACAGATTATTGACAGTCTACGCAGCTTCCTCGCCTCGTTGTTCATTTTCGAGATCGGCTCTCTCGTCTGCGGGGTCTCCCAGAACTCAACCACACTCATCGTGGGCCGGGCAATCGCGGGGCTCGGGGCGTCTGGCCTGGTGGTTGGCGCTTTCACAATCATCGGTTTCGCCGCCCCTCCTGCAAAAAGACCAGCACTCATTGGCATGGTGTCCATGTCGTATGCGATTGCGGCCGTCCTCGGACCCATCATCGGCGGCGCGTTTACCGAGGGAGTCACTTGGAGATGGTGCTTCTACATCAATCTGCCGCTAGGTGGAGCAGCCGCAGCCGCCTTCTTCTTCTTCTACAAGACTCCGGCCTTCGCGAAACCAGTGCAGGCAACACCACGTGAGAAGGCTCTTCAGATGGATTTCGGCGGCATCGCACTGCTTATGGCCCTGATCATATCCTACATCCTGGCTTTCCAGTACGGCGGTCAAACCCATGCGTGGAACAGCAGCGTCGTCATCGGCCTGATCGTAGGTGCCATCGCTATTCTGGTTACATTCATTTTCTGGGAACGTTGGCTAGGCGATAGAGCGATGATCGTGGGGAAGGTGGCGTCAAAGAAACATGTCCTCGTCGGATCCGCCTACATGTTCTTCTTTGCTGGAGCCTGGTTCGTCGTTCTCTACTACCTGCCGCTCTACTTTGAAAGTGTCAAGGGCGGAAGTCCGATCGATGCTGGCGTGCACCTGCTGGCTGCAATCATTCCCATGGCTATCGGTCTCACCCTAATGGGCTTGACCCTAGCGAAGGTCGGCATAATGCCGCTGTACTGGGTGACGGGCGGAGTGCTGGCCACCATCGGTTGTGGACTCCTCTACATGCTGGATCGGGATAGTTCCAAAGGTCGATGGATCGGTACGTCTGCTCGCGCTACTAGCAACTTCGACTCGCTAACACCAACTCTGCAGGCTTCCAGATCATCCTGGGCTTTGGCATGGGGTTCGCCTTCAATGTCGCCGCGGCCAATGTCCAGATGCAATCGAAGCCGGAGGATCTCTCACAAGCGACCGCTATCGTGACTTGTAAGTACTACCCTGTCCTGCGTCGCGTCCTTGGCTGACAAATGACAGTCGCAATGACCATTGGTGGCGCCGTATTCGTCACCGCAGCGCAGACTGGCTTCAACAATCAGATGCTCCACTACATCCAACATCACTTACCTGGTGTGCCTCCTGAGGTCGTTCTTGGTACCGGTGCAACTCAGATACGGCAGGCCTTCACCGCAGCGCAAGTGCCGGTTATCGTGCAAGGCTACACTGAGGGTCTCAAGGTCGCATGGCTGATCACCGTGGGCGCGTGTGGCGCGGCCACTATCATCGGTGCTTTTGGCAGTTGGAAGAAGGTCGAAACAGGAGATGGAAAGGCGGTGGTTGCCGCGGTGTAAGAGGCGGGGTCCGAATAGACTTCTGGTCAAAGGTCGGGGTGGGGCTTGGCGCGTCTCCGCTTCAAAGGCCGCAATCAACTTCTGTACAACACTGGCAAGATGCAAGACGCAATAATACATTATAGAAATAGAAGCCTTCGCTCTTCGTAGCTCAACCTTCTGAGCCATGCCGCGCGCCGTTGTGTTGCCGATGAGCAAGTCGAGCAACGGGGTAGTTGCGCAGTGGTCGCTGTACCGCCTTGCCACGAGACGTTTAAAGCTGTACGCGAGGTCAACTGGGAGTACCTGGCGGGTAACTGGCGGATGGTCTGGGTATGCAGTGCCCGGAAGATAAGCTTCATTCTAACTCACGCCTATTACTCTATGCATGTTCGCTAATTGCCGGTAAGCAACATTGGTGCGGGGAAATGTCCCGGCCCGGACACCCTGCCGACAGGTACAGCGCAGCATCGAGTGATCAGAAGAAGTAGCCAACATCATCCGCTCGCAGCGGCAGTAGGGGCCTTCTTCAGGGGCGCTTTGGCGCGCGGCGGCTTATTCGCTGTGGTCTTCGCAGCCGGCGTCTTTGCCGCAGGTGCTTTCGCAGCGGGAGCCCTCGCAGGTGGTGGCTTTGCAGCGGCCGGCGTCTTCGCTGCTGGAGCCTTTGCTGGAGCGGCTTTCGTGGGAGGTGCTTTGGCTGCAGCCGGCGGAGTCTTCTTCACAGGTGCCTTCGGCGTACTGCTGGTCTCGCCGCTGGCCGCCGGAGCCTTTTTTACGGCAGGTGCAGCCTTGGCTTTGGGCGGGGCTGCAGTCTTCGAGCCATCATCGTTCTCAGCCGCGGATGCCTTCTTCGCAGCCTGAGGAATCGGCTTCTTCGTTCCAATGGGTGTTCGGTTCGCAGGCACCTTGGAAGCAGCCGAACCAGCCTTCAGGGCAGGTTTCTTGGTTGCAGCGCCAGACGCCGCCGCTGGAGCCTTCTTGACTGGGGCTGGTGCTTCCTCTGGCGCGCCTACTGCCGCTCCCTCTTCGTTCTCTTTGTCCTCGCCCGAGCTCGCGGCCTTTTTCGCAGCGGCTGGAGCTTTCTTCGCTGGAGCTTTCACCGGAGCCTTCTTCGCTGGGGTCTTGCCAGTGAATCCCGAGACGGCCGAGTTCACTGTATCGCTATAGCCCTGCGCCTGCTTCTCGACATTCTCACCGAGACCTTGGACTTGCCGGAGTAGTCTCCAGCCATTCCGCCAGCCTTATCGATGTTGCCCGTGACATATTCGCCGGCATCGTTGACATAACCGTATGCGGTATCTTGTATCCATTGGCAGTCTCTTGCGCAGAGTTATAGTACCCAGTCGCTGCATCCTGGGCGGAAGAGACGTAGCCTTGCGCCCTTTGTTGAGCGGAAGAGAGCCAGCCTGCCATGCTGCAAGTCAAGTGGTTTAACCAATGGACGAATGTGCTATCAAGGGAATCGTCGAGCACTCGAACGACTCGTACAGGGTCTAGCAATTATATCCTGAAGGACAAGAAAGGTGGCTGCCGTGATCAGCCACAGATGTAAGCGCCCCGGTACTGGGATCTCTCCAACGTGGTGTGTGGCACAATGACGCACGTTGCATGGCGCGCTCGTGTCTAGCGCGAAGTCCACATCTGACGGCCCCTTCGAATAAGCAATGCAACCCATGCGTTGGAAGGAGGAGGGATCCTTGTTCACTTTCGCTGGACAAAACCTGCTTCACCCTTGGATTCAATCGAACAGACTTCAGCAGCTGAAAGTCTGCCCTGCGAATATAAGGTTGCAGGACACCGACCGTTGCCACGAAGCGTTGCTCCAAGGGGGCAAGTATCGATTCAAATGCTGATGACGTCATGTCACTTGTCAGGATGCTGGCGTGCAGAGCTGCCTCCACCCGCCCTCGAACGATACCAGGGGCGTCTCGTCGGCCTGCTTCGTGCACAGAGGATCCCAAATACTCTCCCTCCACCAGCCTCAACCGTGACACTAAGCCACATTGGCAACCGCTTGGCCTCCCGGCTCCAAGTAAGAAAAGCCACAATGGTTTGCTAGTCCTTTATTTGTCGAGCTTCCGAAACATCAGGATACCTGAGGCGACCCTATGATCCCTCGGGTTGCGAACAGGACGCGGATCTCGCATTGCAGCAGCCTCGGCGCAGTAGGTCCATCTCGCTGTGACCTCTTCCGAATGTAAGCAAAATGCATGATGCTCCCGAATCAATGTTTTTCAATATTTTTCATGGCCTCATTGAGAGCAAAGGCATACTTTCACATGTTTTGGCGCTACGCTGCGCACGTGTCCTGCTTCCAATGCCCACATAGAGGCCCTTTCCCTATCCCTCACTTGAATTTCAGACTTCTGCATCAATTGAACACCTTTCGCAGCAGCTTCAAAAGAATTGGCTACGTAAGTTACGACGCTGTGTAGATCTTTGAATAGGTAAGGCTCGCCGTCGTTGTATCTAGATCGATTTATCTCTCATCCTAGCAGCGATGATCGGCATGGGCAGCACATTCTCGCCACAGAAGGCAACGGCGGAGACAATAGCATCTTCCGGCGTGCACAGGAGTAGCACCGTCCCAGTCCTTCCCACGGCCTTGATCGTGCTGCCGTCCAGCTTTCGCCGAGCAAGCTGGAGGACGGGCTGTCTCATAGCACGGCAAGCCTGTGCGTTGCCGCAACAATGGGAACAAGAGAAGGCTTGACGCTGGGAGCTCACTGGAGGACAACCGTCGGCCTCGCCCAGATGCATTCATACCGACCAGGTGGGCTGGAGATTACCCAGGGCAGTCGACGTTTGGCGGCAAAGTCACCTTGGGATGTCGGACACATCTACGCACCAAGCCAAATCATACGAGAACGAGCCGCCATGAGCCATACAACAACAATAACTTCCCTGATCTACTCAAAGACATCGACGAGGTTTTTGCCAGCATTCTGACGCCCGTTGAGACTCGTTCGAGGTTCAGAAGAATGTTTGCTCGCTGTAATTACTTCTAAGTCGTTCACGGCGAGTGGAGAACCAAGAGAGTGTCATAGACCCAAGACGGGCTCTTGGGATACACGGACACCATCATCGAAACCAGTCCATATGGATCCGCTGTAATTTGGCATTGATATCGACAAGCCACCTATTGCAATGTAATCGCTTCAGAGGCCGAGGAAGCAGGCTATCTGGATCGATCCTTGCTGCATTGTCTCGACGCTCGATACTCTCAGCGAAAGCGAGTCAATGCTCCTGATAGTTTTCTTCCTCAAGCCCAAAGGTGGAGTGGCGGCGATGATGGTTGGCTGGCGCAAGAAATCGGGTCAGAGACTGAGTACCAGGTCCCTCGAGGGTTATGGTCTCGCAAGCTGCCTACTCCGCAGAGATGAGATTGGAAGCTGTTGATGCCTGAGGCATCACAACAGGACGCTGAGGCCCGCTTGAAAAGTCTTGGCAGCAACAGCCGAGATGCACGGACGCGTGAACGTTTACTTTCACTTTCACGCGGTAAATTGGGCCTGTGAATCGCCACTTTCCATTAAGAAGACTTCGTCGTCAACACCGCCTTTGGGCCCTCTCGACTGTGCCTGTCGTGCCTTATTACGGCGTGTCGGAAATTGACAGGGCACACAATGCAAGCCTCCGATTCCGCGGGCCTGCTGGACCCCAAATCCACGCTGTTCCCGACCACGAAAAGGCCGTCGACTCCTCCGGCCGACGCCTCCCCTGGGCTTACGACACGGCTCCTACCAACTTCAGCGACTTCGACAGCCGCGACACCCGTTCCCGTGACGTCGCGGAAAAGGGCCCGTTTGGGAAACGAGGCACGGGGGGCCGGCGCGGGACCAGCCGCAGTCGTAGCAAGACGGCCGAGCCCCAGCGCGCCGAGGATGTGCTGAAGAGGGAGCAGGCGGCGAGTGAGGAGAAGGTATTCGGAAGCTTGCGGAAAGTGGTCAAAGATGAGGGGAGGCGGGAGGCGGGGGGAAAGGTGGACGGACATGCGGCTGCGCAGGCCACTGCGGCAACGGCTATGGCGGTGGTGGGAGGGGCGGAGGAGGCTACAGAGGTATTGCTGTATGGCTTTGGGGAGGACCTCCAGTGGGCGGCGATCGACTTTTACGAGAGGGCGAGTGGAGGTTTGATATTGGAGGATTATGACCGTGCTGCACCCGGACAGCTGAGAGCGCTCGATCCGTCGTATTCGTATGCGAGGTCTGCAATGACCAAGAGTCTAAGCAAGGCATCACTCAGGAAGAAGAACAAATACCAAGGTGGCAATTACTGGATCAAGGTCACGTTCGCTTCGCGCGAAGCGGGCGAGCTAGCTTGCGCGCGGAGTCCGCACATCATCAAGGGCCACTTGGTCTACGCAGAGCCATGGCAAGGCAGAGGACCAGCCCGCGACGAGCCAATACCGGCTACACAAGCGGGCGCACAAATCTTCAACGACCGTCTCCCACCAACCTTCTCCACCAAAACTCTGACAGACAGCCTGCGGCTCACAAACCCAGACCCTCTCCTCAGCCACCGCAGCAGACACCGCATCATCACAGACCCTAACGCCACCGCGACAACAACCTAGCCTGCCATTTAATGGCTCCACGCTCGCGACAAGCACTCAGTCCCTTCAACCACGCCCCAGCACTCTTCGCGTACGCGCGGCCGCACGGGTACTGCCCGCCGAACTAGCACTAATGCCCAAGCAACCGAAGCAGTCGTGGACCGCATGGCTAGGAGCCAGCGAGGTTATCGGCTCCACCGTCCCTAGGAGGGATGATGGGAGTTTTGACTATGCGAGGGCGAGTTTGTATTGGCGGCTGTGGTATTGGGTCGATCGGGTATGTGGAACGGATCTGCTGGGGCTGAAGAATGATGAGTAAGACCGCGGAGGAGGATCTTATGGGTTTGCCGAGGCGCAGGCATAGCGCTCTCGCGCGTCGTCCGAGCTATGGCTCTGTAGCTCAAGGTATAGTGTCTCGGGATTCTTCGGAGTGGACTGGATCAAGCCTAGCGAACCCGCTGAGAGACCAGGCAATACCGGCAGGCTATTCTTCTGAAGCTGACTGGTGGCTACGCAGCCAGTTCTGGGCTTCTCGGTCACGAGATGGAGTCCGGAAGATTCTCGCATGCTCCGCCGATGATGTCCGCCGACCAGCCTACGAGCCGTCGGATCGACTCCACGCGGACATTGCTGACAGCTGACGAGGCGCAATTCAAGTCCACATTGCTCTCGGCAGGCTCGAAGACTTGTGCACCGACCAATTGCTGCATCTGCTCGTGGACCTCCCCCACTGGCATTTCATACTTCACGACAGGCACAACAGCTCCCATCCGTTCCGCAATGCCGTAGACGGCAAAGTACTTGTCACGAGGACCGGCTGCCTCCCGATTGCGAACCTCATACATTCAGCATGTCGGCCGCTGGCCGATTAGCCTTCCATAATCCCGCTTCGGCCCGGTATCCAGCTGCAGTTGCAAAAGCTGTAGAATTGGCTCCAGATTGATCTTGCGCAAGCCGCTGTACTCCATTGAGGGGAGATGCCGGCAAGCTTTACGGACTGCTCGAAGGCGCGAACGGGCTTGATACGATTCTCCCATGAGATGCGGTCGGTTCCGCATATGAACGTCACTTTCCTGGCAACCGCAGCTTCTTGAATGACCCACATCCTTCGCCAGTATTCTCTATGAAGTACATCGACTAGCCCGGCTCGCAAGAGATCTGGCGAGAGATGTATTAAGATAGGATCGAGTTCATCCTTCGGCTGAAGCAGGTCCTGTAGAATGCTCATTCCGATGTGCGTATCGGGGTTCCCAGGGCCTAGAAAGGCGTGTAACTTTGTGGCTTTACTGTAAATCTCCAACATCATCTGCACCTGCTGGCTGCGTTCCTCCAAGCTGGACTGGTTGATGCTGATCGCATCTACCCAAAGCAGGCACTCTTGGTCATCCCTGCGACAGTGGCGAAGCGCCGCCTCCAGGTTCGCGGTGATGCCGAAAGCTTGGCCTTCTACCAAGATGCTAGAGGTGAAGGATGCACCGCCCCAGCAGTACGACAAAGCCTCATAGTGGAGTGGGTCGTCCAACGCGCAGCGCACAAGCTCGTCACGTAGTACGTGTGCGATGCGGCCTGGCAAGAGTCGTAAGATCCGGGTGGAACGTGAGTCGAGCGGGGACCGGGCATAGAGGCTGTCAGGAACGTCTGTGCTGCTCTTTCAACACCGTCGTGTGGTTAGCGAACATTCTGTGATGAAATGCCGGTTGACAATGCACCTCTGGTCCTACGTCGACGACATGATCTGTGTCTCTCGGACCCAGCAGCCTATCGAAACTTTACGTCCGTTCCGGCGGAACGTCCTGCTTCGTGCAGCCCACGTGTGGCTGTAAACTAGGTTGTTCATGGCGCGCGCTTGAAAGCGCTTCAGTATCTGCTATACTCGGCGAGGTCAGGTTTCAGCCGGCTGCGCCTCCACCAGGTCTGGATCTCCATAGCTCAGCCTCGCTGTGGATCTGCACTTGGATTTCTCTGAATACAGGCTGCACAGTGACGGAAAGAAGCGGGTGCGTTCCATTAAGATCCCGCAGGGTCACCAGCGCTCCTCATCCCATTGCAAAAGTACTCCCACGCAGGCTCACACCTCCAGGGCTGAACCGCCATCAAAGGGAAAGAAAGGCGATGATGTGGTACTAGCAAAGCGCGCGGAAGTCCAAAATATGCTATGGGAGACTTGAGTGAGCGGACGCTACATTACCGCTAAGCGTGAGACTGAATGCGAGCCAGCGTGTGCCCAAGTCGGTGTCTCAACTGAACATCCATTGGTGTACACTCGCTCGCCGGCGGCCGGACTGGAGACCACTCTGGTCCGCGCTCCAGATGCTCAGAGTGAATGAAAAGGTTCGCCAGCAAATGTTGGCTAGAAGAAACGCGTTCATTTTCATCTCAGTCTAAAAGTACACCCAGGCCATGAACTGATTTTTCTCCACCCATGGCACGCCTTGCCTGACCGCCCTGTCCAGGCTATCTTATGTTGACCTTGGCACGAAGCCGATCGTGTCCCTTCGCCGAGCCCTTTAGTTCCCCTCGCCCGTTGGATGAACGCCCTTGCCGCCCTCCGGATACTCCTCAATCTTCGCAGTGAATCGCTCCTCGACCGCCCTGATCACCGCCTCGTCCCGCTCGCTGCTCAAGAAGCTCACCGCTACACCTTTCGTGCCAAAGCGACCGGCACGGCCGACGGTGGAGGTAGGTATCCGCAGCGGATGCCACTGACTCTTTGTCGGTCGCACCCGGTGCAGTAGGTGAGTCGGGCATGTCGTAGTTGACGGCCACGTTGATGCGCTCAACGTCGATGCCACGGCCGAACACATCCGTACTCACACAGATACGGTGCTTGAAATTTTTGAAGTCAGTGTAGCGCTCAATGCTAGTTTGTTATCGTTAGTGCTTGCTCAGAGCCGAAAATGCAAATGTAGACGTACCGCTTTTCTTGGCTCAGGCCAGAGTGGACAGCCGTCGCCGGGAAGTTGCACTCGACCAGCAGTTTTTGCAGCTCGTTGGCGCGAACAGTGCTCTTGACGAAGATGATGACCTGGTTGTATTGCAGTTCATCAAGCAGGTCGTTGAGGCGTCTGTTCTTCTCGGCTTCGCTGAGCTTGCAGTAAAACTGCCGCAGACCGTCCAGCGTGAGCTTCGCCTGTTCCTCGACGATGAACTCTTGGCCGTTCCGCATGAATTTGTGGCAGATTGGCTTCGTCTGCTCCGAGAGTGTAGCTGTGAACATCATCACTTGCTTGTTCGTGGGCGTGGCGCGGAAGATTTCCTGCACGTCACGGCGCATGTCTGTCGCGATGTTAGACCAATTCGTGTCCAACACATCCGAGCAAGCTCACCAATTTGGTCCAGCATCTTGTCGCACTCATCAAGGACGAAGTGCTTGACGGTGCCAAGGCGGAGCTTCTTCTCGCGGACCAAAGCGTTGAGACGACCTGGAGTTGCCACGATGATGTTTGGGTACGTGTCTTTGCTGGCCAGGAGCTTCTCGTTCTCCTTGATGTCGGTGCCACCGTAGAAGACGGCGGTCTTGACTTCGGGCATGTACTTGGTGAAGCGGTTGTATTCGTTCCGGATCTGAAAGGCCAGCTCACGCGTGTGGCACATGACCAGCACGCTCACCTCACCAGGCACCGGGTCGATTTGTTGAAGAGTCGAGATGACGAAGACTGCGGTCTTTCCGAGACCCGATCTGGCCTGGACGAGAAGATCGGTACCGACGATCGCCTGCGGGATGGTATTTTGTTGGACTGTAGGTTGAGGAAGTCAGAGTGGTTCGTCCAAGCAGTATATCGAGGCTGTGCTGCAAGCAATAGAGCAAGCGAGACGTCCGCCCGCCAGCAGCGCCTTTTACGATCACATTTCGAGCAGCACACCGCTTTCCCTGCCAAGCTAGTGCTCTTCGCCGACACTTGCATGCACCAGTACAGCAGTTGCTCGCCACACCATTCGCAGATCTCGAGAGCACATAGGACCGGCCTTTCAAGCCACTGTCACGTGACTCGGTGCTCGGGCGCGCCCTTTCAACAGTACAAGCACCGCTTGATGTTTCTGTGGCTGCTATCCCATCCTCGCACTGCTGATCTTGCGCGATCCTCCTAGCAAGCGGCTCCCGACTTTGTGGCTCCTCGTGATTGCTACTTGGCTTCTCTTGGCGGCGCACGTAACTTTCTGCCTCAGGCTATACTTGGCTTGCTGGTGGACGGACGCTCGCTCTCGCTCTCGCTCTCGCTCTCGGAGAAGGAATCGGTACGCAGGACGAAGATGTGACTAACCGTCTGAGGGATGCTCGAAGCCGCAGTCTGTGATGGCCTTCATGATCTCGGGCTTGAGCAGGAGATCGCGGAAGGAGGTCGAGTGAATGCCGACGTAGGAGCCCTTGCCCTCGGTCGAGTCGGCAGCCTTGCCGTTGCCGTTGGACGCCGCGGCCGCACCATCAGTGGGTTGGATCTCCTCATCGGAGTAGTCGATCAGGTCCTCCTCAGCAGACATGGTGGCGGCGTTGGTGAAGCAAGGTTAGATTTGTTGAAGTCAGGCTGAGTCTAGTTGATCGTGCTGGCTCCCGCGTCGGGCGAAGGTGTGTCGGATTTGGGAAGGGTCTTGGCGTCAAAAAGATGACGGTTCTTCGGACGTGAGGGTGTTGATGGAGGCGATGGAGGTGGAGAAAAGGTGTAAGTCGAGTTTGTTGTGACGCTGCGCGCTGCTTCGAAGTTTGGTCGCGCGGGAAGGCGCCCGGGCCGTGGACTGCTCCTGAGTCATGCCGGATGGAAGAAGTAACAAGGCCACAAGGCAGACACACTAGATACCATTCACTCGTCACGCATTGTGGCGCCCGCAGCCGCGCACTTTTGAACAACGAGAGCGCCACCAAAACACGCCAGATGCTCGTCGGCGATGCCCAAAGACAAGACGAAAGCTGGCGTGCCCAACAAGCATGTGCACGCCCGGATCTCTTTCCTCCACCAAGCCGCTACATATCTCACTCTGCGGCGTGACGAGGCTGTAAATGCAGGGGCAACCAGCGCGGCGAGTCCGCACCCACAAGCCAGCCTTGCTGGCGATGCCCCTCATGACCTCCGCGTCTCCTCAACAGATATGCTGCGGAGATCCCGCCTCAGTCGCGGGGCCGAAGAGTCAGGCCTACCGAATCTGCTAAATTCGCACCTCCGCCAGATAGCGCTCAAATCGCAGATCAGGCTTCATCCCACGGTGAAGCATCGCGTGTGCAAGGTTTGCAGCACTACGTTGGTCGAGGGGCAGACGTGTTGCAAGGCTGTCGAGAACAATTCTCGCAGCACTGATAAGCCTCACGCTGATGTGCTGGTGATGAAGTGCGCTAAATGCGGCACGGCGAAGAGGTTTCCGATTGGGGCACAGCGACAGCAACCGAAGTCCAAACGACTGGGAAAGAAGGTAGTTGAGCCCTTGGCTGAAGATGCCAACCTGGACGCTCGCGCTTCTGAACCTGGGCCAGCGGTAGCCGCCACATGAGTGGTTGATTCGCCGACGTGTGCTTTGCCGCATTGTACCAGGGCAGCAATGTTGATCAGCATGCGCCGCATCAGCCTCTACTTCAGTGTCCACCGTCGGAGCGATGCTATAGAAGTCCAGGCCTTGGTCGCACTTTCCTGCGATACCTGCATCTTCCCACCCAGTCACTACTCGGTCCAGCGTCGCTGCTTCACCGGCCTCTCTGACAGGAAGGGTCGCGTGCTTTTCGCATGATTGTATCGATTGGCAAGCACCACATAAGCCTCAACAACTCTCCACTTACTGGAATCTACGCACAACCCGGACAACGCCAGACAAACAGCCTCCGTCCCAGCGCAATCAGCAATTCGGACCATACGCTGGATTGGCATCTGGGACAAGTTGCCAGGGCCTTTGCAAGACAAAATAACCGCCAGCCCAATTCTGACTACCTGAAAATCATCTTACTGGTCTTTGCAATCCCGGGCCTGGCCAGACGCACTGCTACGAGGGCTTGTGGATTCGGTGGCCTCGGCCCACGTAAAGGTATGTGACGAGTTCGACCCTGGCGGGATCATGCTGATCGCCGTCACAGGAAGCCAGGCGGCGGGATACCAGTCAGCGCGTGGACCTACTCCCGGCTTCAGAGCGGCGCAAAGCGCGGCGATGGGTGGAGACAGGGGATATTATGTGGTGGAATTCTTCGCGAGTGGCGCTTGTGTGGCCGCCGCCATAGCGCTGGAGTTTATGAAGAGTGGTTAGATTCGATCACACTGAAAGGCGCTGAAGTTGAGGGACCCAGCTCGACTCATATCCGCAATCAAGTTGTGCGCTGCAAATGGTCGTGGATTCAGAGTCTCACAATAGCACATCGGCAACGGAATATACCAAGCGGATATCCGGTCACGGCGGCACTGCATGGATACGCTGGTGTTTTCCGCTCGATGCATAGTGACGAGTCGGTAGAGACCGAGGAAATTGAAAATTGACCTTCGTGCTGGTTTACATACATCCACCGTAGGCTACGCCAGCTACGCCGCCACGCGATGTGCCCTCTTAAGCAGCAATCTTCTCCTTGACATACAGATCCATATACTTGTCCACCTCCATCGGGTAGAGCTTGCTCGGGTCGTTGTGCAGATCGACCAGTGTCTTGACATGGCTCGCGTCGAAATGCGGCTCCAAGAAGCCCTTGTACTTGGCGAGAATCTGCGGCTTCGCCTCCTCGCGACGCAGCCTGTGGCCCAGCGGGGCCTCGACGACCTCCTCCTCGAGCACAGTGCCATCCTTTAGCTTGACGGTCAAGGCGTTCGAGATGGTCCGCTTGGACGGGTCATGGTAGTCCCGGGTGAACTGCGGGTCTTCGACACACTTGATCTTCTTGCGCAGCGACTCAACGAGCGGCGATTGCGCGGCCTCGGAGCTGTCGGTGTAGTCCTGTGCGACCAGGCGGTTGTAGACAAACATAACTGCCACCATGTACTGGACGCAGTGGTCCCGGTCGGCGTAGTTGTCCATTGGCTTGAATTGCTTGTCGATGATACGGATGCATGCTTCGTGGGTGCGGTTGGTGACCTCCTCGATATCCTCAGCAGTCTTGCCCATCGCTGCGAGCTTCTTGTTCAGGCGCTGCGCGGCTTCGATGGCGGTTTGGGAGTGGAACTCGGCGGGGTACGAGACCTTGAAGAGAACGTTCTCCATCACGTAGCTGCCGTAGTCGCGCTGGAACTTGAAGGGCTTGCCGTGGAAGTTGACGTCGTAAAATCCCCAAGTGGGCGCAGTGAGGACCGTAGCCATCCCTCCCTCGCCCTTCTGAACCTTCAAGCAAATGTCCACGGCACGCTGGCAGGCGTCACCCGCGGCCCATGACTTCCGAGACATGGTGTTCGGGCTGTGGCGGTAGGTACGCATGCTCTGGCCATCCACCCAGGCTTGCGAGATGGCGTCACGAGTCTGAGCCTCCGACAGACCAAGCATGTTTGCAACGACGGAGGTAGAAGCCACCTTGACCAAGACGACGTGGTCCAGACCGACCTTGTTGAAGCTGTTCTCCAGCGCCATGACACCCTGGATCTCATGCGCCTTGACCATGCCCTCCAAAACATCCTTCACCGTGAAGATCTTGCCTCCGGCGATCTTCTGACCGCCTGCGCGGTTGGTCCTGTTGATCCAGTCCGCAACTGAGAGGATGGCGCCCAGGTTGTCGCTGGGGTGACCCCACTCTGCTGCCAGCCAGCAGTCGTTGAAGTCTAGCCATCGGATCATGGCGCCGATGTTGAAGGCACCAAGCACTGGGTCGAGGACGTACGGAGTACCAGGCACACGGGTGCCATTGGGAACGGTGGTGCCAGGGACAACAGGACCAAGAAGCTTGGTACATTGAGGAAATCGGAGGGCCTCGAGGCCGCAGCCCAGGGTGTCGAGGAGGACGAAGCGGGCAGTGTCAATCTATACACCATAACATCAGCTCCGTAGCCGTACAGGGAAGCCTGCGGCCTGATCTTACAGCCAGTTCGCTGTCAACTTTGTAATTGGACGCATAGCGGGCCATGTCAACAATCTCCTTGTCGAATTCCGCTGGCGGGGCCGGAACGGCCATGGCATCTGACTTGGGGATCATGGTGGTCGAGAATGCCCGGGGGTATTTCTTTGCGCCTGTTGCAGTGTCCGTTGTGCGAATGCAGAAGATTTTTGGCTGAGACGAGCAGAGCTGCAGAGTGGAGCTCGGCTCTGGCGAACGACGTTGCGGGCGAGCGAGCGGGCAGCGAGGGAGGACATTGTTCGTGGAAAGGATGTGTATGCGGACAACGAAGCCGCCTTCGGTCTCGCAGCTCGATTGCGATAGTGCGTATGATATCTGCAGTCTTCGCACCGACAAGGCTCTGCTCTGCTGAAGCGGCTTGACCCTGCTCTACCCGCGCGTAGCCTCCCGCAGAACCTCGGAAGACGTGCTCCAGGCGCATTGGCGACCTCGGAAATGCGCCGAAACATGACTCGCGTTGCTCGGCCGATGCCGGGCCAAGGGAAAGGGGGAAGGGGAAAGGAAACACGCTTCTCGCTCTTGTGGCTTCACTTCAACCCATTGCGTGCCTTCCCTTTTCGGCCGAGGACCTATCTCAGAATGCCGTCCTGCGACATGGGCTGCGCTGGGGCGGAATTCAAGATGACGCGGCTGGGTCGATGGTCACTGCTAGGCGGCAGACAGGCCAGCGGGCGTGGAGGCTGAGCATCATGCGCATGCCACGCAACGCTGTACACGCTGCAGTTAATAGTCCTTGTCGCTTGCTTCGTATCAAGACTTCTTCCACCCAGCCTGCCTCGTTCCCCGTGCAGACGATGTGCCACTATGAGTTCGAGCCGCCCACGCTACGACCCCCTCCAGGGCTTCCTCCAGACTGTGGCCGGCCAATCGTGGATCTTGAGGCCGGTGAGGATGCGAGCGACGACCGCCGCCACTTGATAGCCGACATCAAGGACTACCAGCTTACACACGGTAATTTGCTGAAGCTTGTTGGCCTGGAAGAGAGTACCAGAGTGCCCACCGTCGGCCTGAACGTCTCACTTGCACCGACTCCCTTTCCTCGCGCAAAGTTTGAGGAAGCTGTGCGTCTGCAAATCACCATGAACGAGCTATACATCCGCTGCGCCTCAGACCCTGACTGGCTGTACAGCGTCTTACGTGCACAGATCGAGGGCGAGCCGGAGGGTGTTATGGCAGCGTTGTGGGACATCTACTGCGAAGTCCAGGAGGCCGAGACTGTCCAAGATGTCTTCTGCGGAATCTTCAGAAGCGACTATATGCTTCATGCCGAGGACCAGGCCAGGGTGACGCTAAAGCAAGTAGAGTTTAATAGCTTCTTCGTCGCCGGAGCCTGTCACTCGGAGAGTGTGGCGGGAATGCACAGCTATTTGCTGAAGAGGAATCTCGCTGGCATGGTCAGTTGGGTTTGCTTGTGGCCTATATCACGTCCGCTAACATCGTCGCGGCAGGGCAAAAGCAAAGACCTGCTGCGCAGTCTCCCAGGGAGCGACAACATAGAAACCTTGGCGACCGGGTTAGCGAATGCACATACCACATACGAGAGCGTCGTCGGGCGAGACGTCGACGACTGCCGAACAACTTGCGTCCTGATGGTTGTTCAGCCACACAACTTCAACGTAGCTGACGAGCGACCTCTAGAGTATGCTCTGTGGAATCGTGAGGTCCCCTGCTTGAGATGCGATTGGCTGGATCTCTTGGACTGCTGTGAAGTCAATGCCGACCGCATCTTGCTGTACACCGACCCGACACTCCATGAGACCTTCGAAGTGTCCGTGGTGTACTACAGGGCCGGATACAGCGCAGCTGAATACGCGCCGGAGAACGGACGGAGCACTCGAATAATGCTGGAGATGAGTCGAGCGATCAAATGTCCATCATTACTCATGCAGATGGCAGGGTTCAAGACCGTCCAGAAGGCCCTTGCGCAAGATGGTGCCTTGGATCGCTTCCTGAGGTCCGAAGACGGGCAAATGCAAAGAGCTACTGTCCAGCGAACTTTCATGCCCATGCATGTTCTGGATCGTTCCCGTGAAGGTCTCCAAGCGCGAAAGCTCGCTCTGAACCCGGAGACGGTAGTCCAGTACGTCCTCAAGCCCAACATGGATGGTGGAGGCAACAATGTCTTCGGCGAAGATATCCCTATATTTCTTGCGGATACTCCAGAGTCCGAATGGCATCGATTCGTTCTCATGCGCCTCATCGCCCCGCCGGAGGGGACTCGAGGCACGTTGATGACGGAAGATGGTATTTACGAAGGTCCTGTTGTCTCCGAGCTCGGCATCCTTGGTTTCGCCACGTGGCGATGCCGTTTACCGGGTGCTACAGGCGGCATTGGTAATCCTGCCAGCGTTGGCGGTGGTGCGGCGGAGGTCGACATCCTCGAGAACAAAGCCGCAGGCTGGACATTCAAGACAAAGCCTCGAGGAGTCGACGAGATGAGTGTTGTCAAAGGCTACGGTTGCTTCGATTGCCCATCGCTAAGCTGAATTGGGTTCCTAGGGAGTGAATGGCGAGGGTCCAATCCGCCTTCTGATCAGGTGTTTGTCAGATCATCAGTGACGCGCAACGTTGCTCTCCGTGTCGAGCCAAACACTTCGCCTTTGGCTGGAAAGCTCCTCTTATGCAATCCCAGGACGACTACTGGATATCTTGTACTCTGGCCAAAAACGCCTCCATTGACTAGCCGCGACCACCCGAACATAGCAAGTAAAGAGCAGGATGGTAATTTTCAGCTTCGAATTCTCTATCCTGATGGAAGAACGCCAAGGCAGCAACGCACGCACCAAGCCAGTGGTGATATCCAGGGATCACTCTGAGGATCACTCCTACCAAGACATCAATACTGGCAGCAGCAGAAGAACATTTCCAGCTGCTCATCCAAGTTCAGCACTCGACCTCGGCTTTGCGGCATTATCGCCAGAAACACAGCAATTGCAAGAAGCGATACGGTGGCGCCTCCTTACTATTGTAACACAGAAGGCACGACCACATCGCCCGTACCAATCATCTCGAAAGCACGGCATGCCAGTTACGCTCCTCAGCAGCAGCATGAATCCATCGGGAACAGAGTACGCAATAGAGAACGACCGCGACAGTCTCGCAGCGCTGGAGGCCGCTCAGTCGAAGCTCGAGCTGAAGAAACAATGGAAGGCGTGCTCCAAGATCAGTGAGGTTCGTTGATCCAGCACGTTACCGTCGATCTCCGCTGACGACCGGACTCTTCAGGACAACGAATGGCAGCTGGTGACCCTGGATGGCACCACCATGACCGAGAGCCTCGACTCTGATAATCGCCCTCTCCGCCGCACCGCTCGCTTCATATGTGACAGTCGGCCGCCATACGCGCTCAAGCTCCTGCCTCCACGCTCGGGGAAAGGTGCGAACGCGACGACCACCACAGATCTCGGCGAGCAGGTCACGTCCCTGCGGCATATGTTCGAGCAACTAGAGTGACGGGATGGGATCAGAGGTGGTCGCTCTCCGCGCTCGAGCAAGCAGGATGACGTGCTGCCGGCCGCGACAGGAGCGTCGCAGCAGTCCTTGTGCTGTGGGAGCGGTGCAAATGCGCGTGGTGAGCAGGGTGGTGAGGGCTGTGGCGAGGATTGGGACGTGGTCTGAGTAATACACGATCTCCGCTGCGTAGAATGGTGATCTGCTATCGCCTCACTCTTTGCTACCGCGAATGGCCTGGTTTTGTATTGCAGACCCATTACAACAATCACTACTGCATTGTGGACCGACACTGAGCATTCTCTGGATCATCGTTAGCATTCGGCATTTCTCTCCGCTACGACCGACGTTTCTTGCGCTGCTCAACTCCACGGCAGCGGCATACGTGTAGTCTTCGTGGTAGAGAAGATCAAGTAGGTGAGATCGTTATCGGAGTTGGCTGAACTCCGCACCTGACATCACTCGCTCACTGCAAGCGATACCAGCCGTCCAAGGCTGCAGGATCGGGGCGATTTATAGCACCACGCGTGCCCGCATCAACATTGACAGATTACACCCACTCGCTATCACGATCAAGAATACTATAAAATCATGCCAAACCCATTCACTTGCGATTTCGACGCCTTCGTCGACGAAGCTAGGCAACGATGGCGTATCCCTGGCATTGCGTTCGCCATTGTAGACGGGGATGCAACGTATCTCAAAGGCTATGGCGACGCCCAGCTGGATCCAAAGGTTGCTGTTGACAACGATACGCTCTTCTTCGCCGCCAGTACGACTAAAGCGCACCTTTGTGCTGCCTGGGAGATCTACATTCAATCGGACACCAACAAGTCGAAGCCCAAGGACGTGCAGATATCATGGACAACGCCGATATCGAGGATTATTCCTGAGGATTTCGTCCTGTCGGATGGCCGAACCAGCCAAGTCACGCTCGAGGACTGCGTGAGCCATCGGACAGGCCTCGCACCGCATAACCTCAGTTATGGCTTCGGCGGTGTCCGCACCGCGAGGGAGATTGTCCGCAACATGCGACACCTACCACTCCGCACTGAGCTCCGGTCTGAGTGGGAGTACTGTAACACGCCATTCGTCGCTGCGAGTCATGCCTTAGAGGTGGTGACTGGCCAACGACTCGCGGATTTCCTCCGGGAATCCTTCTGGGGTCCTGCCGGGATGCATAGCACATACGGTGGCCTTGGAGAAGCTACAAAGGCCTTGAAGCAGCACGAAAAGGTCTTAGTCAAGCCTACCATGTCGGCCGAGGACCCATCCGATCCGGACTGGGACAAGGCCGGCTTGGAAGAGACCGATTATTTCGATGGTGACGGTATCCTGGGCGCAGGCTGGATCATCACTTCCGTCTCAGACTACGCCAAGTATATGCGCGCGTGGCTGCACGCCGAGTCCGGCCCGTGGAGATGATCAAAGAGTTGTGGAAGCCTCGGACGGTTGTACCAGCCGGAGATATCGAGCTGCTTCCGGTCCAGGGCATCAGTGCCTACGCTCTTGGTTGGAACATTACACAGCATAAGGAAAAAGATTGTCTATCATCCAGGAGCCCTGTTTGGCGCTGGCAGCTTAGTGGCTCTGCTTCCAGAATCCAAGCGAGGCATTGCAGTCTTTGCAAACTGCCAAGACGCCAGCATCAGATTCTCTGGGATGGTTGCGGCACTGATTGCGTCTCTTGAGGATCGGCCGCGGACTTGCGCAAGGAGGCCATGAAAATGGACGAGCCCTCTATAAAGCTGTACCATCCACCAAGGAAAAGTTCGCCACAGCATCACGTGGATTGTATCCGGATGCTCTAGGGAATGTAACGGTCCCACATGCGCTTCCCTTGGTGGCTTACGCTGGGGCGTACCAAAATGCCGGCTACGGGCGGATGACTCTCGTCGCAGGAGCGAATGGAGATGCATGATCTGGCGCATGACGGACCGCCACTGGAATGGAAAGATCACCCTGACCCACGTGAACGCAGAGCACTGGCTGGCGGTCCTGACGGGCTTGAGTCCATTTGCCAAGGCCCCGCTCAAAGCACGTAGCGAGATTGGGTTTGACGGGAAAGTATGTGCCTGGCTGATTGCAATTGAGCGTTCAATGCCGGAGACCATGATCCGCTTCGAGAGAGTATAGGCAACAAGCGCCAGTTGCAGGCACGAAGTTATTCCTGCTTCTGACCCTCGGCTGTGGTAGCTGTCAGACAGTAAACATGTAAGCCCAAAACAACTCAGCGCCTGTCTTGCAACCTTCACGGGGTCTTCGTTAGAAATGAGAGCAAACGGAAGACAGATCCAAATAGTGTAAACTGACATACGACGTATTGTGCTCCGAATTGAGTTCGTCTGCTTCCTGGAATTCCTGTGACTGAACCATGGCGCCAGCGCCACGAATCGTATGTTCTCGCCCCATGACATCTTCGACCGTCTCTCCGAGCTGCGTCCTCACCGTGTGGGAGACTCTCCGTACTACCTGAGCAAGTACGCTAGTGCGGTGCTCGACTCTTAAGTGAAGTTCTCTGTCAATCGTAGGACTGGCCGGGCTGCCGGAGTACACCCTCCCCAGGTGTCTAATTGTCAGCCCATGCTCCCCGGTGATGTAACAGACGGTCTCCACGTATCATCTCCGGCCGCACAGCCTGGGCCTGGGCGTGTACTGGGATATGGTTGTCCGCTGGGATTTTACTCAAGATCAACCAGCAGTGATTCCAACTCCTGTTAGACGAAGGGTTTGCATGAGCTCGCTGCTTTGCTTCTTCGAGGCATTCTTCCTTGTCAGACCTTGGAGTTCGAGAGCAACGCATTGTTGGTGACATAGAACATTCATGGTGCGCTCTTTGGTCTGCAGAGAGCAGGGGGCCCCAGACGTGCAAATCGACGCTCAGCCCTACGTAGATTAGATCGCTATGTTGATGCGATGTTCATCGAAAGGTGCAACGAGCGCCTATTTTTGCGTCTGATTAAGTGCCCGTGTCAATATACTGCAGTGTCCGGAAGCGACTGCTCCAGACACGCCCTGAAAAGGACCATTGTTTGCCGTTGGAAAACAGAAGAGGAAAAGAGGGGGACAATGGAAGTTAGGAGAGCGGGACAGCCACCTACCTATTTGTCTACATTTGGATCAGTCTCGACAATGCTGCTAGAGCGGCCAAACTCACTGCAACTTTGGCCAGTCAGTCGGCAACGAGCACTCGAGTCAGTGACGCAACGAAGGCCCGACTGCGTCGCAGAGGTGCCTGTACATGGTTGGTGTCGCTACCCTGGCATCACGGGCGCCAGGGCAGTTGACTGTCCCGTAGTCGAAAAAGCGGGCGTAACAAATCTAGAAAGTGTGGATACGGCGACACGTAGCCTTCAGACACAGAGGCAGCCCTGCACAATTGGGTCCATTGCTCCCGATAAAGCTTTCCAGCAAGCGAGTACCTGCCTAAAGCTCTTTGCGAACCCGCCGCTCCGGAATCAGGCTGCAGTGCGCCGTGCAAGGACAAGGTAGACCTCCAGCAAGCGTACTGTGAATAGTTGCGACGTTATTGCCGCAACGGGCAACTACCAGCGAGGAATCAACGACAGGCGCGCAAAGCTCACGGCCGCGCACCATTTGAGGGAGGTTTGGAGGTTGAACACGAGGTCGGAATGGCCGAACGATGCCATCAGCGGTGGCTGTGCGCTGATATTACCAGGCTTTGATTGCAAACACCCGTGTGCTGACGAGGCTGCTGCTCAGATTCCGATTTCGGATCTGCTTCGCGGATTCGTTGCCCGGCATTCGTTATCCCATCACATCGAGCTGCTAAAGTTTTGCCTGGTAGCCTGCCAAAAAGTCTATGTCATCCATTCAGCATTACTATGGATATGATGAAGCGGAAGTCTTGGTCCCAATTGCTGATTGCGTTGGAGCCTGGAGCCCGCAGCAGAGCCACGGTTCGTAAGAGTCACATCGAGGCGTGGTGAGAAGAGGGCGGACACCCATAATGTGCAGGATCGTGACCTTCAGTCGGTCTTCAGTGTGCCTTACCGCAAGGCTGGAACATTATGGCATTCCACATTCGACGTCGTGTGGCCCTTGGCCCCGCAGATAATGCCTAGCCATATTTGTTGAAGAGAAGCGTTGTTTGGGAAGTGAAGTTGCGGAAGATGCGCCGGCAGATCCTCGGCTTCTTAGGGGCGCCACAGTCGCCCCTTCGAAAGCTCTCCATCCGGCCTTCCTGGTTCTGTCCGCCACAAGCATGCCATCAGCATGGCCTACAGTCCGCATCTGCATGTCGCTGTCCAGCGTACCGAAGAGATTACCGTCTCAATTCCGCTGCTTTTCAGCGGCACATACTCGCCGGGCTGGCCATGAAAACCCTTTGGTAGGTACAATGCCTTGCCGCACACGAGACAGGCTGCTTCGCTGCCTCGAAGTCAAATTCAGATAGATTGCCGGCTGAAGGCAATACTGACAGTACTTTAGGGTCTGCCGCGCTCTGGGACGCCCCCAAACCTGGCAGCGCGCATGAAAAGAGGTTTGACGTCGCGGCTGCGTCTACGAACAACCAGGCGCTGACAACCCTCAGGCTTGCCCGAGAAGCGGCCAGTTGCCAACGTTAAGAAGGTAGTGGCTGTCAGCAGCGCCAAAGGCGGTGTTGGCAAGAGCACCATTGCCATCAATCTTGCCTTAGCCGCGGCAAGGCAGGGCATTTCGACCGGCATACTGGACACCGACATTTACGGCCCGAGCATACCGACTCTGCTCAACGTACGTTCGCCAGACTCGAATGAGGGTTGCTTCGCTGACGTACTGGTAGCTGGAAGGCTATGAAGCTGAGCTCGATTCTAATAACCGCCTCCTCCCACTGACAGCCTACGGCCTTAAGGCTATGTCGATGGGCTTCCTGGTCCCGCAAGACAAGCCGATCGCGTGGAGGGGACTCATGTTGCAGAAAGCAATGAATCAATTGTTGTACGAGATTAGCTGGCCAAAGCTCGACCTCCTTATCCTGGATTTGCCGCCTGGTACGGGAGATGTACAGCTCACAATCGTTCAGAGCATCGAGTTGTCAGGTTCGTACTGCCTAATTTCGTTCGAGACTATATCTGACCGACCCAGGCGCCGTCATTGTTTCAACACCACAGGATCTTGCTTTGAGGGACGCAACGCGTGGCATTGACCTTTTCAAGACCGTCAATGTGCCGATATTGGGTATGGTGCAGAACATGAGCACATTTGTCTGCTCCAATTGCGGACATGCACACGATATCTTCGGCCTCGATGGTACGATTAGATGACTTTTCATGCGCCTTCTGTCGTAGCTAATACTCTCCAGGCGCCAAAAAGAAGTGTGAAGAGATTGGAGTCCAACTCCTGGGTGACATTCCGCTTCACCCGCGAATCGCTCACGATGCGGATGCTGGCAAGCCAACGGTCGTCGCTAGTCCCGACGGACCCCAGGCCTTAGCCTTTCGCTCCATTATGGACACCGTGGCTAGGAAGCTGGACTTGGTATGAACGTTGGTTTTGTCGAGCCACTCCTGCCACAACACTCCTAGCGAGTCCTCTTCTGGTGGCACATTGCAACCATGCCTCTGTGTTTGAGTCGATGAAACATCGGAGGAAATTTGCCTGGATGCATGGTGCTCCCTACGCCTCCGGCATACAGAATATATGGCTTGATCGCATTAGACGAGCCGTTCACCTCTGGTCCCCGACTTAGAAGAGCCGAGCGAATGCGGCAGAGATCTGACATTACTGCTTCGAGGACAGACACTGCAACTGTTACCCGCCAACCATGGTCCAACCAAGTTCAACTTTTGGATTAGTACTTCCCGAACACAGGCACTGCACAACGATAACTCAAATCCATTCCCAACCCTTAATGCTCTTCTCTTCCAACCACCGATGTACCTCATCATAGTTTCGACCGACATGCACAGTATTCCGCCCATCGCTTCCACCCACATCAGGCCCAAACGTTGTCTGCAAACCCTTCAACGCCGTGTCCGCATGATACGTCATCACCTGCAGCAGCTAATCGAAACAATGGCTGAGACTACTCCACCGTAATCAACATCGCCACGTTGGACATCCACCAAAACGCGGATCCGACCGTACATCTTTTTCGTCGGAGTCTCTGCCAGCGGCGTAGCAACGCCTATATCCAACAGCTTCTCGGCTTTCACATCGTCGGCCGACCGCATCGATAAGCATGCTTCCGCGTGCGCCATGTCTCGCTGGGTAATCCAAAGCCAACTTTGTGTTAGAAATCAAGACACCGGGGAGCACACCCAAACGAATTCATGGCGGCGGCATCGCAACTGCTAATACAGACCCTCATAAACTCTCTGCTCAATGCCAACCTCGTCATCGGCGCTATACAATGTGCGCGATTGGGTTTGGGGAGCGCAGAGTCGCGCTTAAGGTTTGGCCAAGCATGCCGATCGACGCAAATGATTGAAGCTTAATTGGTCCGACAAAGCTGCTGAGGTCGTATGTCGTGACTTCCTATTTCGGATTCAAGCGATGTTTAAGACTTTCCGCAATTTGTCGTTCTGAGTCTCTTTTTGTTTGCACCAGCGCCGTAACACCTTGCAGGGATATAGACATCAAACGCTCTAGCCATTCTTGCCTCCTTTCGCAATCGTTAGAAACGCAGAAACAAGCAGCAGAAGGCATCACAACAGCCACCACCAACCCCGCACAGTCCCACGCTCACACAACCTCGACATAATTGCTTGGGAAGATGCCTTCCCGATCGCCTATCCGGCCTGTCCACCAATCGCTCTCGTTATCCGTCCGCTTCACAATGGTGATCACTTCGCCCTTCTTGAATCCCAAGTCGCCAGGCTGATCTGCGTCAAATGTGAACTTCGCTATCGCCTGACCAGGACCAGCCGCCGCCGCCTTGCTGCTGCCGATGCAGGCTTCGGCGCACTCGGCCGCCAGGCGCCGCCGAATGCAGGCTTCGGCGCACTCGGCCGCCCAGGCGCCGGTGCTTTGCGATCAGAATACACATAATCGCTCTGATCGCCCAGCGTACTCGAGCGCTGCCGTTGATTTTCAGGCGGTCGAAGGTCTCGGAGGGGTTGGCGCGGGAATAGCGATTCGATGCGCGGTCGTAAGGATCGTCTTGCCATGTGCTCGCTCGCGCGGGTCCGCCAAAGTCATTGCCAGCCGGGGTATAGGGAGTGCCGGTGCCCGTCCGATCAGTCCGCACGCCTTCACCGTATGCGCTGCCTGTGCGTCCCTGCCACACGACATCCTCGTGGCTGTCGTCGTAGACCGGGACGTCATTGTACATTGCATCATCCCTGTAGCTTCCCCCGACACCTGCGAACACCCGCGAGTTGAGGACGCGCATCAGTGGCTCTGCGCCCGCTGGTACCGGGACATTGCCACCAAGTAGCTGCCGGGCCGTGACCTTCTGGTTGTACATCTTCTCGTTGGCATCTCTTCGCTCGATGATACCGCTGCCCTCCAAGCTTACACCGGCGAACAGACCCTTTGTCTTGCTGTAGGCGAAGATGCCACTGACGGATTTCAGCGACGCCGCGCCAGCGGCTTCTGCATTGCGGCCGACGGGTCCGGCGGCTAAGCTGACGTTGCCACCCAAGTTATGCTGCCGAGCTGTGCGAATGTCTTGACGGCGTTGCTGTCGTTGAGGATGAAGACGAAGTCGGTGATTTCGAATCCGATCTGACCGCCGAAACCACCGCCGAACGTGCCGATTGCTGAAGGCGCAGACCTGTCGAAGTGGTCCAGTCAGCACACTGTGTCTTTTTCGCTGGGAAGTGACTTTGACCCACCATGTTCCATCAGCGAGCCGCGCAACTACCACCCCGCTACCAAACCTCCCTGAACCCAAGAAGCCGGCTTTGAAGACTGTCAAGATGGCTAGGCCTTTGGCGTTTGCCAAGATGGAGGGTGGGATGACTTTGTCCGGGCCGAACGACTGTCGAGGATCGATGAAGGATGCGAGGATGCGGCCGCACTTTTTGCATTCGCCTACACGAGTCCGTTAGTCTTATGGTGTACCATCCCGATGCGCAGCCATGTCTACCCGACTGTGCTGCCTTGCATTCTTTGCCGGCGGGGCATGTTGGGACGACTTACTTCGCATAGAAGACGGCAGCGGGTTGTTGATGAAAGGCGGCATCTTGGGCAACCTGTATCCAATCCTACGCGTTCGGCAGAAGGTATGGCTGTGCCGTGTCTTGATAAAGGCGTTCACGGGATATGTAGATGGATGTATGCCTGGAGCCGAGCGGAAGCTGTTGCACTGCGCCCCATGACGCAGCCGGTCAGCGCGGCGGCCCAAGGAACTGTGTGTGGCTGGTGCTCGTCGCGTGGTGTGGCGTCGACGGAGAAGGCGTCGACCTTCAACTTCCGGGCCACGCGACAAAGACATGATTCGGCGACGAGTATATGCATGATCTCTACGGCACCAGGTAGGAATACACACAGAGTATAGCGCGCCATCTGGTCAGCGAGACAAGTCTTGCCTGGGACAAGCCTACAGCGACACCGAGCCCCTGCGCTCCACCCCTCTGCACCGTCTGCGCCGTCTGCGCCCTTCGCAGCCTCCGCAGCCGCCACATTGCCCACCATGTCACAATCCTACGACCGAGAACGGTGCGCCAACCTCTTCTCCATCTTGCAGACGGAAGCATGCCACTGACCCGGCCGTCCAGACAAAACAACGACTCCCTCTCCGCCCTCTCCACCAAAATCTCCGCTCTCCGCTCCGTAACAGTGGACATCTACGATCAAGCTCGCGACCAGCATGTCATCGACAACACCTCCGACACCTTCTCGACCATGGCCGGCAGTCTAAAGGGAAGTGCGAGAAGACTCACGACCATGGCGGGGCAAGGGAACAAGGTGCGGTGTTGAAGTTGGCTGGAATCATTGTGGCGGTTGTAGTGGTGTTGTATTGGCTGCTGAGCCTCTTCTGGTGAGAGAGTGCACGGAAATGTATTCTGAGCCGGGTGAACGAGGGGGTAGGGTGCAGTGACGCACATTGCTTTTGAGCGAAGGCGCTACGGAGTCTTGATACGCGGCTGGATTTGCACATCATGTGAGCATTGCGTGCGGAGATTGAACAGCACATATTATTCATCACTGTCTGGCTGTCTATTTGTGCTATCGCCCGCTACGCTATGTCACTGTGCTGAAACTAGCCATGAGCTCACTCCCAGACGTTCCCAAACAGGTCATCCTGGTTCCCGCCCAAGCCTCCCTGCTTGGGCCCTGCAGTAGCAGCAACAGGCGAAGCATGACTCCATCCACCAAACTCCTCGTCCTGCTGTACGCTGAAACCACCTCGTGAGGCGGCAGAGCTGGCAGCAGGCTTTGCAGGCGTGGCGTCCATGTCCCCCCATCCGCTGTCAAATGGTGTCTCGACCTTAGCAGGGGCGGGTGCGGGAGTAGGCTTGCTCCAGCTAGTCTGCAACTGGTGGCGCCGGTCTCGCTGCCGGAGCTGGCGCAGACGCTGGTGCAGGATCAGGCGTTGCCCATGCATCGTTACTGCCCCACGCATCCACGTTAGAGATGCTACTGAAGGCATTGTTGCTTAGTCCGGAAGGCGGGACAGGCTTCGCGGTGGGAGATGAGAGGTTGAACGCGCTTTGGGTGTATGCACTCGCGTTTACTGGCGGCGGCGACTTGGCAGCGGAAATATTGCTGATGGGAGGAGTCTGCTTCGGCGGTGGCGCAGGCGCAGACGCGAAGCCGGTGTCGAAGAGGTCGTTGAGCTGGAGCTGCTTTGAGCAGGCGCAGGCGAGGCAGCCGAGGAGAAGTCGCCGAAGTCTGCGCTGTAGGAAGGTTTACGAGCGGCTGGTGTGCTTGCTACAGGCTTGGGCGGTGGCGCTGGCTTCGCGTCGAAGAATGAGCCGCCGGAGAGTGGATTTGGAGACTTCGCTTGAGGAGTTTGCCGGCTCTGCGGGCCTGTTGGAGACATGAGGCCAGAGAATGATCCTGGCTTCGAGGGTTGAGACTGTGATGAGCCAAACGAAAGAGAAGAGAATGCATCTCCAAGGCCACCCATGGATGGCTGGGACGCAGGCGAAGTCATCCCAGGCGATGACATGCCGCTAAAGAGATCTGCGCTGGCTGAGGAGGCTTGTCTCTGTGGCTGCTGTTGTGGTGGTTGGGGTGCAGCGGCAGGCTTGGAAGCATACAGCGATAAGATGCTCTGCTTGAGATCTGTCCTCGCGGGTGGGCCAGATGCTCCCGTGCTCGAGGGTCTCGAGGACCGGCACTACTCCCACCACCGCCCAAAAAGTCCAGTCCCAACAAGCTCTCGCCAGGCCTGGTCTGTTTTGGCGGGGCAGCAGGCGCCTTGACAGGAGGGGTTGCCTTCTCACCGCAGGCTCGGTAGTGCTCGGCCTGACTGGCGCCGAGACATCGTCGCCAAACAAGTCCACTTCCTGCGGCCTCGCTCTTTGCTGGCTGGGAGGTGGCAGACCACCCCTCTGTCCCGCCTGCCCATTCCTCATTGAATTACCCCTTGCCCGCTCCTGCACGACCTTCAGGGGCACATCATCGTCCCCGTCATCCCCTTCAAGCGTCTCCGGATCTGGCATCGGCCCATCCATTACCCATCTCCGGCTTTCATACTTGGTCCGCACAAAACTCTCAATCTTACTCTCGTTCGGCACATGCCCCTCGGCCAGTTTCGCTTCCCAATACCGATTTGCTCGCTTATTGCCCCATTTCACCATACTCGCCAGTTGCTCGTCGGTCCATGAGTCCAGATCAATGCTTTTGACTCGTGAGATATGGACGCCAAGACTGCGGTGGATGCCTGAGCAGCGGATGCAGATGAAGATTCCGAGGTTCCAGGACGCCCACCGCGGGTGTTTATTGCGTTTGCAGTCTGCACAGACCTTGTTCGCGGGGAGCTGGACGAGACTCTTGAGGGCGGCGCGGTTGCGCTCGGTGGTGTCGGCGGGCGGAGGCGGCGCGGCGGGACATTGTGGTGGCGAGGATCGGTGGCCAGGCGGTATGCTTGGTTCCTTTGCTGCTCAATGTCCAATGCTCCTTTCAACGTGTCTGTCGCAACAAGATCTTCTCTCCTATACACGGAGCAATGACCGCCGTTGTGGGGAGCTGATGCGGTGCCTAGCTTGGAAATGCGAGTGTCAATAACCCAGACGTCAGCGGAAGCAGAGCGGCGCGACTTTCGCTCTGTGCCACCGACACGTGATCGGACTGTGTCCTGCCATCACTTGATACTTGCGGCAACCTACACTGCCGAGATCGATGACGCTGTCTATTTCAATGGATAAACCTCGAGCATCTCGCATTACCTATGGACATCTACGTCACCTGACTCCATTACGACATCCTCACCTGCGCACCTGGAATTTCAATGAATTGTCTGTACATTGGGCCGTAATCTCTCCTGCGCAAGACGATGATCCCTCCTGTGCTATTGTTGACCATCCCATCGTAGTCATCACCCTTCGTCGGAGCGATGATCGCGTACTTTACAAAGCAAGCGGACTGGGGATTAACTCGGGACGGTGACATTTGACCTACGCCTTGTCAGTAGCGCATCAAGCGCTCTGGATCATTCTCATGGGCCGAAGTACTGCGGGTTGCGTGGATGTCTGAAACGAGACTGTTGGATTACTCTGCCTCTTCCGCACCGCGCTACTGCTCGACTCAGTCAGCGCTGAGGGTGCGAGAGTCGCTACTGCCCCGAGCTTGCCAAACATCCTCACGAGATACTAGCGTAAGGTTGGTCGTCGCGCCTATGTCAGAGGCAAGACTCTGGGGGCGACTTTGCTCTAATGCTTCATTGCTACGCCTTATCCTTCCGCAATGAGTGCAGGCAAATGCCCCAGCAACGTCAGCGCAAGCATATCAGGGCGATAGTCGACGACACTATCATCACCAGGGGATGAGTCCGCCCCTGGGCAACCGTTGTTAACCAGCACATGGGTCAAGAAGGCTTACACCTTGTTCTCTCACGGATGGATAAGGCTGGATCCCGGGGAGTGCAGCTGCATGCATCTATGGTGCAATCGTAAACGGTTCGGATGCTAAGTCTCCCCGGGCTCGCAGTGGATGATGACGATGGACGTGTTCTATGTGCTGCCTGAGGCACTAGACGCGATTTCTTATCAAGTGGGCCTGAATCTGCCAAAGGTCCAAGCTCAACCGGAAATTTTGGTGAGGCTTTGGCGACTTCACGTTTCCTTCTCACACATCTCCTCCGCGCTCTTGCGCTCTGTCTCTCCTTTTACTATTGTACAGATTGTTACAGCCGTCAACATGGACGAGCAACAGTTCGTCGCGCTGCTTCAGGCATTGATGCAGCCCGACACCAACAAGGTCAAGCAGGCCACTAGCCAGCTAACAAGACCTACTACACCTCGCCCATGGCGGTGCCGGCGCTCATCCACATCATCACCTCTCACAACCAGCCGGAAACTCCGCCAGCTAGCTTCTGTGGAGGCCAGGAAGCTCGTCGCCAAACATGGGCGAATGTGCCTGAGGCCCAAAAGCCTCAGCTGCGAGACTCTCTGCTCCAGTCCACTATCAACGACGAGAAGCAACTGCCAAGGCACAGCAAGGCCAGGGTCATTGCAGCAATCGCCAAAATCGACCTAGAAGATGGCCAGTGGACGGAGCTACCCGGGATCCTCCAGCAAGCCGCTACCAGCGAGACTGCTCGGCACAGGGAAGTCGGTGTATACATCATTTACACACTCCTGGAGACGATGCCGGACATGTTCCAGGAGAACATGGCCAACATGCTTACTCTCTTCAACCGCACCATCATGACCCCGAGTCGATCGATGTTCGGATCAACACTATGCTTGCTCTCTCTGAGCTTGCCATGGTCCTCGACACGGACGAGGATGTCAAAAGCTTGAAGAGCTTCCAGGACACGATCCCTGCCATGGTCAAAATCCTGCAAGCTTGCATCGAGGCGGAGGATGAGGAGCACACCATGCAAGCGTTCGACGTGTTCAACAAGCTGCTTAGCTACGAGAGCGCCTTTTTGAGCATGCACTTTGGCGATCTTTTGCAATTTATGATGCAGGTCGCTGCCAAGACCGAGATCGACGACGACGTGCGCAGCCAGGCGTTTGCGTACCTGATGCAGTGCGTGCGGTACCGCAAGCTGAAGGTCCAGAGCCTCAAGGTCGGTGAGCAGATGACGAAGATGTGCCTGCAAGTTGCCACCGAGCTCGACGACTTGCCGTCTGAGGAGGATGAGATCTCGCCCGCCCGCTCGGCTTTGGGCTTATTAGACATTCTCAGCGAGAGCCTCCCGCCCAGCCAGGTCGCGGTGGCCACTGCTCAAAGCCATTGGTCCGTACGTGCAGAACTCCGACCCGGCCTTCCGTCGGGCAGGTATCCTAGCCTTGGGCATGTGCGTTGAGGGCGCTCCAGACTTCATTGCACCCAGTTGGGCGAGATTTTGCCGTTGGTCCTCCACCTGCTCGAGGATCCGGCGACAACGGTCCGCAGCGCGGCTCTCAACGGCGTTGCAAGACTCGCGGACGACTTGGCAGAAGACATGGGCAAGGAGCACGCTCGACTCATCCCTGCGCTGGTGAAGAACTACGACATGGCTTTGCAAGGCATGCAAAGCTCTCAGGATGGTACGAAAGAGCGCGAGTTGAACACGCACATCTTGAAGGCGTCCTGCATGGCGGTCGACTCGCTCATCGAAGGTCTGGATCAGGAGCATGCCGCGACCTACGTTAGCGAGCTTGTGCCACGCTTCGCAATGCTCTTTGATAACGATGATCACAAGGTGCAGATGGCGGCCGTCAGTGCTGTGGGGTCTATCGCCAGTGCTTCCGAGTCCGCCTTCCAGCCATACTTTGAGAAGTCGATGCAGAGCAGGGGCCGCTACATCAGTGTCAAGGAGAACGATGAGGAGCTGGAGCTCCGCAGCATCGTTGTAGACTCCCTCGGCAAGATTGCGAGCGCAGTCGGCGCGGAGGCTTTCCAGCCATATGTGCGGCCGCTCATGGCAAGCTCCGAAGAGGGCTTGCGCTTGGACAATCAGAGACTGAAGGAGACCAGCTACATTCTTTGGTCGACGTTAGCAAGAGTCTACGAGGAAAACTTCGAGCCCTTCCTCCAAGGCGTGGTCAAGGCCTCTTATGGAGGGTCTTGAGCAGGACGAGACAGACGCCGATCTGGAGCTCGGCGAAGCGGCTAGCGACCTGATCGGCCAAGAGGTCACCATTGCCGGCAAAAAGATCAAGGTAGCATGGTGCCAACGGCAAGAACGAGGACGATGATGACGACGCCATCGTGCAAGCTCTTATGGAGGGCGGTGACGATGACGAGGATGACTGGGACGATCTCGGCGCCGTCACTGCCGTTGCCATGGAGAAGGAGATCGCTGTCGAAGTGCTCGGTGATGTGCTCACGCACACTAAGAGCAAGTATCTGCCTTACATGGAAAGACCGTGGAGACAGTGCTCCCCCTTCTCGATCACTCCTTCGAGGGCGTACGCAAGAGCGCAGTTGGTACGATGTGGCGCGCATACGCCTGCTTGTGGGGTCTAGCCGAAGACAATGGCATGCAGAAGTGGCAACCTGGCCTCCCTCTCAAGGTGAAGCCTACCACCGACCTTGAGAAGTTGGGCGACTTGCTCATGAAGGGCACGCTCGCTCTGGGGAGGAAGAGGTCGACAGGTACGTGACAACGTCTCCCTCTTTACCCGTCGCTCTACGTGATGAGAACACTTCCGTTACTACCCAGCTCACTCAGATGCCTACGGGCAAGTGCTGTGAAAACGTAGAGGCTGTTTCTGATTTGCGATCCTTATGTCCATTTGCTATTTGATTGCCCCTAGAAAGCGGATGCTGACAGATGTACAGGGCTACCGTAACCGAGATCAACCGCAACTTAGCTGCCACCCTTAAGCTCTGCGGGCCTGCTGTGCTCAGCCCTTCACCGACGTCCGGCCAATCTACGCCACTCGAGCAGACTACCGCTCTCCTTGTTCTGCTCCTGCAGAAGCAGCATCCTTGCCAGAAGGACGACGAGGACTTCGATGAGACAGAAATCCTCGCTCAGGAGTCTGCCGAGTATGACTGGCTTGCTATTGAGACTGCCATGGAAGTCGTCACTTCGCTTGCCACCGTCCTTGGCGAGCAATTCGCGCAGCTCTGGAAGATCTTCGAGACGCCAATCCTCAAGTACTGCTCATCCAGGAACGGTTCGAACGCTCTGCAGCCATCGGTACCGTTGGCGAATGCATCGAAGCGATGGGCGGCGCATGTACGCCTTATACCTCCCGGATCATGAAGGTCTGCCTTAAGCGCCTAACAGACGAGGATCCCGAGACCAAGAGCAACGCGGCTTTCACGACGGGAATGCTTTGCTTGCATAGTACCGACGCCAAGGAGATTCTCGGTAACTACAACACCATTCTGAGCCAACTTGAGCCTATGCTCTCCGCTCACTCTGCCAGCGCTAGCGAGAACGAGGCGCGTCTGCTGGACAATGCCGCTGGCTGCGTTGCTCGTATGATCAAGAAGGCGCCCAACAACATCCCTCTTCAGGAGGTTACTGCCCCGCCTGGTGGAACTCTTGCCGCTGAAGGAAGACTATCGAGAGAACGAGCCGGTCTTTGACATGATCGTTGCGTTGTACCAGGCGCAGAATGGGGTTATCCAAGGCCAAACGAGTCGATTGATGCCCATCTTCGAGAAGGTCCTTGGTCCGCCGGAGGAGCAGCTGACTGACGAGACGAAGGCGAAGGTGCGCGAGCTGGCTCAGTACCTCTCCCGGTAATTGGGGTCCAGGAAAAGTACTGTTTGATTGGCGAAGCATAGCGTATTGCATAAGCCCTTGCATGGTTTCATTACTTGAGATACCCGAGCTCACTGCCCCATTGATAGAATGAGGAGGCATGAGCGATGACGATGCAAGACGAGTAATGAGCTCTCTGATAGATGTATGCATGGCATACGAGAGGCTGGCGCAACCCAGTCCTGAACAAGGCTGAATTTTCACATTTGCATACTCTTGCGAGGGTACTTCATTGACAGTGCTGCATGTGACGTGGATGTGTGCAGAATACACGTAGTCGAAATTGGTATCATGTCATCGTCAAACCCTTGTCCCGTACACTTCTAGGCGATGTCCTTGTTGGCATCGAGCATCTTCTTCGCGTGATCCTTGGCCTCCTGCGAAACATCTGCATTCTTGTCAGTAATGTGGTCGTGTGCACGCGCGGGGCCTGTCTCGTACCATCACGCTCGACGGTGGTCTTGTACCCTCCGATCACGTTGCCGGGCATGCCCATATTCGCATCGGGGGCAACATCGCCCTTCTTCTCGTAGAAAGCGTCCTCGCCGCCGAGCCTCTTCAGCTCTTCGCGGGAGTGCTGCTTGCTTGCCTCGGAGGTGTCTGGAAGTCACAAAGTCAGTCCTGCTCGGAGTGGCAGTCGGCTCCTTAATCCGCGACAACGTACTGGGGTTGCTCAAGTTGGCCTTGTGGCCAGTGGCCATGTTGGAGCGCTCCTCGGCAGAAAGGCCTTCCATTGCTGCTGTAGGCGTCGGGATGTCCTGGAATCGAGAATGTGTTTTGTTCGATTGAGGTGGAGTTGAGGTCGGCTTCGGAGGACCGCGGGAGACACCAGCCTTATAACGTGCCCTCTTCTCCACGCCAAGCAGCCGCCCAGCTCGCATGGAACCCTGGTGGATGCATGCTCAAGGCTCCCGGACATGGCATGACGCAGGTCCCGACGTTCCCGTCCGCTGCATCCCATAGCTGTGAATGATGAAGGCGCGAAGCCTGTCGCCGCGGACGTCGGCGGGCGACGAAGACATGACAAGCTGCCCCGTCATGCTTGCTTCTTCACGACGATGACATCGAATGCGCAGGGTTTCGCGATGGAGGAATGGTGGAGTGAAGTGACTGAAGAGTGGGGAAGAAGCAGGGCCACGGGGGATGAAGTCATGTATGCGAGTCATGGGATCTTATAGAGATGATCAGCAATTCCTGCCAGGTTTTCATGGGCAGAAGAACAGATGAAGACGGGTTACTGGGATGAGATCGACAACGATGGCAACCACACATGCGCCGGATCGGCACAATGTGGACGCCACGAGGTCATCGACGGCCTCACAAGGCTGGAATCGGACTACAGGTTTGACGACGCTGGACCGACCGTTCCTGCGAAACAAAAATGGAAAGCGACAGCGATGATGATGAAGAAGCCGAACAGGACACTGGCGTTGGCCATCTCGTGATCGATTTGGAAGAATGCAAGACTGCAGCGGCGTCAAGGTTCGCATGAGAATGATCGACCGTGCCCGCAAGGCTGAGGCTCTCCCCAAATTTCCGTAGCCATGAATTCCAAGCATTGCCCGGAAAAAGCCTAGCTCACCAACTTCTAGCCCTCCACGACACCAAAGCCGACTGTCTTGCCCTCTCTTCTCAGCACCACCCTTGCACCAGCTTCCACGGGCACTCCATCCACTTTGACCTTCACCCTCGCTTTCTGCCCAGGCTTCAACATCCGCGGCCTCTTCTTGCTCTCCTGTCCGATGACCTCTACCAATTGCGCGACTGTTCCGGCAACTTGCAAGCGGCCCAAATGCACCTCGACGGGTTCCGGTAGTAACGGCTCGAGGACCTCCACCACCGCAGAAACCATGTTCTTGCTCTGAACCGGTTGTGCCGTAGAACACACCAGATCACCAGCTCGCAGATGCTGCTCCTCGATGTCCGCAAGATGAAGGGTGCAGATCTGGCCAGAGACTGCATAGTCACGACTGTTGTCCGACACTTCGATAGCGCGAATGGTAGCGGTTTCGCCTGAAGGCTGGATCGTGACAGTGTCCCCTACTTGGACGTTGCCAGACGAAATGCGACCGGAAATTGAAAGAGGGTTCGTGATGCTGCCACGAAAGACGTCGATGATCTGCATCCTCAAAGGTCTCTTGATCGACTCAGCCGAGGTGGCCGTGTGTTGTGAGGATTCAAGGGCAGAGAGGAGGGTTGAGTAAGTGCCTGTGATCCAAGATGCGTTCTTGCTTGTTGGTGCCTTTGCCACATTATCGCCGCTCAACCCGCTGCAAGGCACGAATGTGATGTTGCTTTCATCAAATCCTGTCTCACTCAAGAACTTGGAGATCGTAGCTTGAACATCATTGAACGCCTGCTCGTTCCACGCAGGTGTGGTCGAGTCGAGCTTGTTGACAGCCACTACCACTTTCTGGAGCCCGACCGCCCTTGCAAGCTGGATATGTTCTCGAGTCTGTCCCTTCATGCCAGAATCGAGTTGGGTGGCATCAACGACGAGCACTGCAAGATCAGCAATGGAGGCGCCACCGATCATGTTCGGAACGAAGTCGCGGTGGCCGGGCGCATCCAGGATGGTGAAGTCGACCCTGTCCGTGCTGAAGTGATGTTGCGCGAAGTCAAACGTCACACCTCGCTCTCGCTCTTCGCTGCCAGTGTCCATAACCCAGGCCAGAGCGAAGGATGACTTGCCGATCTCGGCAGCTTGCTTTTGATATCTGTCGCGATGTTGTCAGCGCCAGGAGAGCTCAAAACATCAATCGTGACCCACTTGTCGATATCTCGTTGTGACACCGCCCCTGTATCGAGCAACAACCGGCCCATGAGCGTACTTTTCCCATGATCCACGTGTCCGATCACTACAAAAGCCGCAGATGGTTTACGGGTTGCTGCACCTTCTTCCCACAGCTTCGGCACGTCGAGATCCATACTCTTCACCTTTGGCTGTGCCGGAGGGCGTGCGTGGTCGTCCTTTAGGCTCAGCGCTTCCGTATTCTTTGCTAGCTTGCCATCCGTTTGCTTCGGCTTTGATGCGCCTAGAAGATGATACCAATCAGTACGCTGTTCATCTCGTTAAGCCCTTGCTGTGTTGCTGCGCTTTGAAGACTGTGTCGTCCGGCGACGGGCCTTTGAACGGATCTTCCTCAAGCCGTGCCGAGCCAAGAATGTCTCCTAAGGGCATTAGAGCAGTCGCGTGCGCACTGGCGGAGCTGCTTGAAAGCGTTCGGCCGAATGCGGTTGGCTCTGCGCGCAGGTCTGGCTTCGGCTCTTCTGGTTCGGCTGGCGGTGGCGTGGGCTCCCTGGGCGGTGGTGTCGGTTCACGTTGCTTGCGCACTGGGTACTTTCTAGGCGCAGATGTTGCAGATGGCGAGACATTCTCCTTCGCATCCTGTGAGATCGTAAGGCGATCCAATGCGCTGAGGGTGCCGTTTACTCCTGGTGCGTTGCTGGTGTTCGAAGCTGCAGCTGCCTTCTTTCTCCGCTCTTCGGCCAGTTTCGCCAGCTTTGAGGAGCCACCTAGAAGCTTGGGTCGAGGTAGGTTGAAGGCTGGTGCCAGACATGCGGCTGTATCCGGAGGCTGCCGCCAAGGTACTCCTTCAAACCAGTCCTTCGGGGGCAGTGAACTGAGTGAGACTGCCGAGCACGTCTCAGCATTGCTTTCCATGCCTGGTTGATAGTCATACACCCACCTCTTCCAGCGAGCACTTCAATCATGCCAAGGTGAGAGCAGAGATGAAATGATAAGACTCACCTCCAGTACTTGCATTCCTTTCCGCTGCCTGGTCGAATCTGCTTTTCGGTTTCTCTTGCGCCTTCTTCGCCCCTGCCGCCCTTTTCTCACTCCCCGCCTTCACTTTCCGCGCCCTCAGATTTGCAACAGCAGCCGCAACATCCCAATAAGCGTCCCACAACGCATCCTGAGCTTCTCTATCCGAAGCCTGCAGTCCCGCTTCTTGCAGCTCCGATTTCACGACCGGAGTAAGGTTTGCGAAGTTGTCAAGGTCCTCTTGAGAATACTCTTCCTCGGCATAGTCGTCTTCTTGGTCTGAATAGAGGTCGTCTTCGTCGTAGTAGTCGATATTCTTCACTCGCTGCATGACGGCAGCAGTATGAAGGCAAAGCGGATACGGATGCTTCTCGGCGATGAAAAGTAGGGGAAGATGTTGCTGTGCTGAAGGCGGACCGACTATCAGCGGCAGGTGATCGTGAATCGAAATTCCCAATCGGGAAGGAGCGACGGCGACGTCGAAGTGGATAGTCCGAAATCCAGTCACTAGTGCAGTCTGGCCATTGGCGGTCCGGACACAGTACCTGAGCGACGTCTTGTCAGAGATGGAGAGTGTGTACTGCGTTCAAGGTGACTCTACCAAGAAAGATCGACGTGCAGTTGAGTGGCCCGTGTCATGGCGGGGCAGCAAAGCGCGTGAAGCGCGTGTGGACACACGACACACATGGGAGAGCAACCGGATCAGAAGAACAGCCAAACTCTTTTCCACCAAAGTATCTACTCACGAATCGAAACATTGAGAATTCCATCAGCGGCAAAGTCCTCCAAACCACTTCCCGGAGGCTGGGCTCATATAGTCGGGTATCACAAGTCGTAGATCCCCGCTCTACTCATCATTTGAGTCCCGGTGCCGCACCACCTCCATCCAAGAATTCGACGGGACCCAGCTCCATCATTTCACCCATAAAGTCGTCAAAAAGTCAACAATTTCCACCAAAGAAGGAACACCTCACAGCATCAAGCCAGCGACGACAGCCACCACACCAGCGGCAGCGGCCTCCATGCCGTACTTGGCCGCGCCGTTGGCGGGCATGATCGGCATGCCGGTCTGAGAGGGCATCGAGCCCGAGGACGCGCCCGTGCCCGTGGCCATCATGGTGCCGTTGCGGACCCACGCGGGCATCGTGACGGAAGTCGTGAGCGTGCCCGTCGCGCTGACTTGGCCCGAGACGCCCGTAATGTACTCGGTGGAGACAACGCGCTCGACGGTGCGGGTCAGGGTGTAAGTGGTCGAGGCCGTGGTGGTGACGGTGTTCTGCGCCGAAGCGACGGCGGCCATGAGGGCCAGAACGGTGGTCGTGAATTGCATCGTGGAAGGTTGCCGGGGTAGGGAATGTGTGGGGTTGAAGATGATGTCGATCGGAATGTCGATCTGTTGACTTACGCCTGGCTGTACAGAGGCTTGGCTTGTCGTTGACGGTCGTCGATGAAGGAATGTGTTGTCGACCGTGGTCGTTTCGAGGACTTGGTTGACGAGTAGTGATGCGCGATCAAGTGGTGAGGCAGTGAAGATGCTGTCTGAGACTGCGGACCAAGCGGCTGTCGGGTCGGTTTCAACTCCGGTTGTCGCAGACAGATGCGCTTCCTATGGTCGTCTTGTCGTGGCAAAGTGAACGTGGTTGTCGCAATTGACGAGCGAGTGTGATCCGGCAAGCCAGATGAGATCTGTAGAGACCGTAGGGTGTTGCAAAAAGGAGCGTGTTGCGCGAACCTGCGTTGCTGTCCGAAGGCTTGGAGGGAAGGGAGATCTACGCAAACCCGGGGGAGGCCCTGGCGCGATCCAAATATCCGTCGGGGCGCCATCAAAAAATTCGTGACCAAGGAAACCACTCGCTTCCGGTGGTGTCGCGCGCACCAATCTTCTCCCTCATCTCGTGGGAAATTGCGGGTCAACCGCTCCGAGTCGGGCAATTTTGGCTTTGGAGTCGCAAACAGACTTTTCGGGCCTAGTGCCTTTTCGCTTCTCGGCGCGATGCGCAACCATCTTTTCGCTCCTCAACTGCATGCGACTGCTGTCTTGGGACCGGCGCATCGCCCTCACAGCGAATCGTACTGTTACTTCGTCCTCAACATTGCCACGCGACCGCACATACGTTGATCGCCAACGCTTTCTCTGCGCCGGGACGTTTGGGTACCACCGCCCTGATGAGGCTAAGCGCCGGCGGGACCTGCAGTAGTAAGGTGAGTGGCTTGAGTTACTCCACGTACCAAGCCAGGTGAGGAAATCATTCTCTTCTCGGAAGTGCGGTCGCGTGGGCAGACGGGGATTTGGATGGGGAAAGTCAACCATCCTTGCGATGACAGACCGGGTTGTCCCAACGGCGCAGCCTTTGCAGGTGGCAACTCGACATGCGAGGTCGCGACAGGTTGAGGAGTCGATGATATTGGTGATGTGCTGGCGAACCCTGGCAGCACAAGTCTCGGTAGACCTGTGATTCGCGAAGGGAGTCATTCGAAGAAAAGGCATCGCCGTCGGCAAACGGGCAAGCTCATTATACCCGTCACCCGTCAATAATCGTCCAAATATCCGGACCAGCCCCCCCCCGCTGTGATGAGCTACGGCGTTCGATCATTGATCTCGCCCGGCGGCAATCGAAATGACTCCACGAACATCGGCAATCGGTTTGGGTCATGCGTTGCTGTGCAGTTTACGTATCTACAGCGCTGTCAATCGTTTCGCAGGGTGTACCTGAGCAAATCGACCGCCAACAACCGCGTTCTCCTGTCTGCACATGTGTTCGACTGGCGTCTGGAAAGGCACCTCCATCGCCCGCAACTGTACGGAGCGCTATTGCTACTCACCTCTCGGTATAGCCACTAACCCAAAGAACGCCGTCGCTAAACCCAAATCGATGCTTGCATAGCCTCTCACATCCCGATACCATCCCACAGCCTCCTAACAATCGCGTCCACGCCCTCGTCCCCATCGCCTCTCTCAGCATCGTCGCTCGGCTCACCCGCAAAACTCACACCGCGTCTAGGCTTCTGTCTAGCAGCGGCGGCAGATCCATCCGAGCTCTTCCCTCTGTTCATTGAAGCGGTAAGCGCGTGCTTCACAGGCGAATCGCTCTTCGCCAGCGCCGAAGCGCCGGGCGGCGAGGCTGATGTATCTAATTTGCTGCTCGGCGAGGCTCCATTGTCGGCGGCCGAAGCAGTCGCAATCTTCTTCCGCGCAGTCCCTGTCGCCGGAAGAGACACGGCGCTCTTGCTGCCTTTCAATCCTGCTCCAGCACCCGACGCGGTACCGGGCCTCGCCTTGTCCGCCACGCTCAACTTCGTCCCTTTGCACTTGCGCAGCCGCTCGATGCATTCGGCCATTGGGTCGCGATACTTGCACACCACACTCAGTTCCTTCTCTACGGCCTTGAACCTCCCTTGGAAGATCTCTGGGCCAAGCGGGACCACCGGCCCACCCCTCCCGTTCGCTCCGTTGATCGCCGCGAGATTCAGGTAGGACTTCAGAGTCTCGTTTCGTCGATCATAGATGTGGTGCGGAACGATGGGTTGCCGCTCAGCCTGTGCTTCTCGATCCGCCAGCGCCTTGTCGTGCAACATTCGCAACTCGATCCTACTCCGTGCCGTAGACGTGGAGGGGGTGGTCGCTCCATTCGTGGACGAGCCTGAACGTGTGCTGCCAGGCGAGGTTGGTATATGGAAGCTGCCCGTCTTCGGCGTATTCGTCTGAGTCGAAGGCTGAGAGCTTGATGGAACGAAGCGCGAGACCAATTCGGACGTAGAGTCATCGTCTGCGCCATCATGGCCGGCGAGGGAGCGTGTGGATGGTGAGCGGGAGGTGTGCGTGCTGGTGTGCTGATCGTCGAGGGTGCTGACGCTGCTGAGTAGGGCTGGTGCTGGGAGCTGCACGCTGGTCAAGCGCTTGGCGGTGGGGTTCGGATGCTCCTTCGCTTGTTCCAATGGACTACGTCGGGGTGTCTTCTCGGCGGGCACGGGTTGCTTTGTCATCTGGGAAGGCGCTTCGCGTGGTGTGGCGAGCTCGGAGGTGCGCTGCGACGGATGTGATGAAGGCTGGCTTCGTGGACTGGGCATGTCTTCTTCATCGTCCTCACTCTGAGCGGGCGTCGTGTCGGCCTCCGCTTCCCGTCCTTGCGGAATCACGGGATCTACAACCACTCCCTGCCCTTCCACTTTCACAACCGGCGCTGGCGGAGCCTCGAGCTCCTTCTCCGCCACCATGCTTTGTCTCCTGCTGTTGTTCGCAGTATTCTGCCTCGTACTCAGCGGGCTCGCACTCGCACTCTCCTCTGTCCACTCATCCTCCTGCATACCAGTCCCCTCCATCGCCGGCGCCGTACTCTCATCACTACTGTCCTCCGCTGCATCGCCCACAGCAAATCCGACCTTCTTGCCTTCCCCGCTCCTCTTCCTTTGCTGCGCCTGCGGCCACTGGCCCTCCTGCTGCTGCTGCTGTTGCTGCTGCGCCCACAACAGATCCATCTCCTGCTCATGCAAGTCCTTCTCAATCGGCGGCAGCTTAAGCGTGAGATCCTGACTCCGCGGCCTATTCGCCTTACTCTTTCCCTTCAACCCCGGGCTAGGCGGCGCCTTCCCGGCCATAGCCATCAGATTCCGCGCGGACCCCAACCGCGCCAACTGCCCATGACTGAGATTCTTCTTCAACTTGGTCCCGTTCTTCGTCCCTGGCAGCTCGTAAGCCGTCAAATTCCGGCGCAGCGCGGGGCGACTCTCATCCAGAGACCCGGGTAATCGAATCTCCGTGTCGCCCTCATGACTCCTGTGTCTGGCATGCTGCTGTGACCGTCTCCCGCTCTCCTCCACCGCCTGTCGGCCCAGCTTCGCCAAATTCCGCCCGGAGCTGTGATTCCGCGGCAGCACGATCTTGGGATGTCGCTGGCCATGTCGGCCACCCACCGCATGCCGCAGCGGGTGATTGTGCTCGCCATGCGACCCGGGACTCGTGACCTGCTTCGAACTGGCGGTCGAGGTGGCGCTGCTGTGCCGCTTGACGATGGGCGGGCGCGAGGAACCGCCGCTGGAGCCTGTGCCGGCGCCTATGCCGCCGGCGCTCATGCGCGGGGAGACGGGCATCTCGACTTGCGAGGTCGGCGCCATGTTTTCGTTTGTTTGGATTCTCTTCTCAGACCCCAAGGTGGGGATGGTATCGCGTGGCGAGCTCGTGGCGTCGCGTTGCAGATCAGATCAGATCAGGTCGGATGTGGAAAGCGCAGGGCGGGTCGCTTGTGCATGCGTGTGGAAGGTGCAACTGCAGCTGCAGCGGGCGTGTGTGGCGAGACAGGGCGAACAACGTGGAAGGCGCGACCCCGGGCGATGCTGTCGTGGAACGGCGGGGTAAGAGCGAGACCTGGCTACGGCGTGTCGTAGCCATCTGCGGGCCAGAGGGATGTTGTCCGGCGAAGGATGAGCGGGTTGCGGCGATGGACGAGCGGTCACCGGAGACCGTCGACCGGAATTGGGTTAAGCCGCGGCATGTGGGGCAAGGCTTCGAGTTTCGACAACGGCTATTCTGCCAAGCGAGAGTGAGGCGAGGATATCCGGGCTACAACTCTGATGCAGCATGCACGCGGCTGACATCCGCAGCGCCTCACCATGCTGTTGCTCGGCATCGCTGCCTGTAATTCTATAACGATGCGATATCTGTACACAAAAGGCTGCCAGGCTCATCTCAAGTCGTCGTTCCTACCGCGCCACCTGTTGCAGGACTCGTCTGAGCGGCGCCACCTCTCCTTCTCCCTCCTCGCCCGCCACCTCCGCCTCCCCGGCCCTTCTCCCCACCTCCGCCGCGCCCTCGGACTCTCCTTCGTCCGCGAGATCCGCCTCCAGCCTGGCTCTCAGCCTCCATCTGCACGCGCGCACTCTCCTTGTCCCACCACTCCTGAAACTCCTGCTCAGCTTGGATATCGCTTAGATCTCTCGGCGCGACTGCAGCTTTGATCTCGTCCTTTGCTGCTTGCTCCAGAGCAACAATCTCCGAGATGGAAAGTCCGAGGATTTGTTCAGGTGCAGGCTGATGCCGGATACTCTGCGGTGCGGGTTTGGAGTTGGAGGACTGCGACGGAGTCGGAAGTAGGGGGCGAGCTCTGGCGCTCTCAGAGCTTTTCGCCGTCTCGGAAACGCTGCGATGAGGTAGAACTGACTGTCCGCTGGGTCCAAGAACAGGCTTCTGCTGTTGGGCAGGAGAAGGCTTGGGATTGGCAACAGTCTGCCGCATGGTGAGCTGCGGCGTGCTGCTTCCTCGCGATTCCATTTGTGGCTTGGGCGAAGTGCCTGGACTGGGGCTTGGCTTCATGGCCGGCGACTTCTGCCACGGATTGCCCGCCGGAGCTTGCGCGGCCTTCGGCGGAAGCGGCGTGCCTAGCAGCTGGTGCTGCTGCATGCGCTTCCTCTCCTTCTGGCTCACTTTCGCGGCGCCTACGTTGAACGACGAGGGAGTCGCAGGAAGGCCTGGTCTCTCGGCTGCACTCGCCAGACCTTGCGAGAGGGCGGAGGCCGTCCGGCTGGACGAAGCAGCTTGTGCCATGATGTCTTTCATATCCGTCTTCGGGCCTGGCAGCGGTGACAACGTCCATGGTGCCCCGCCACCCGATGTTCTACCCGCGAAAGGTGGTGATCGCGGCGTCCTGGGCGTCCCCGCGCCAGACGTGGACGGCTGCGGCCCTAATGTGGGTGAAGGTAGCACCTTGCCACGTGAGTCGTACCAGAGATCTTCGGCCGGAGGACTTGAAGCGATGGCTGAAGAACCTCCGCGCGCCTGCATAGGCCTGATCGCTGGGCTCTGCTCGGGGGTGCCGAACTCCAACGAGCCCTCCTCGTCCATCGCAAACATCATGTCCTTCGAGCTCGCCTTGGCCTTCAATGACGGTCTCTCGCCGTCCAGCTTACTACCGTAGGCGGCGGACGAGCGCCGGCGACTCTTCTGTGTAAGTGGTGAAGTGACTGCCTCCTCGCCTAATGATCCAGGCACGAAATTGTCCAGTGCTTGGTGTCGTGCCCGCACCGCGACGCCATCGATCTTCATCTGCTTGTTCCGCTCGATCACCGCTGACAGATCTGGATTGCGCTCGCGCAAGAGAAGCTCGGCGCGCCCAGACCTGGCAAAGGGCAGGCAAGCCAGCTGATTCTCCCTCACAATCTCATCGAGCTCAATCAACAAGTCCTCGTCCAGGGCGTTGAGGTGATGTCCCTGCAACATGGCCTCGAGATTCAAGCACAGGTACTCCAACGCGGCGTCCTTGAATTCATGGACTGAGCTCGGCGCGATAGCATTGAGGAGCTCGCAGACGTTGCGCACATTGACGTACTGCCCGATCACGCTCTGGCAGACCTGCGACAGCCGGTCGAGCATCAGCTCGTTTGCCGCGGACAGGACATCCATGATGGTATCGAGGAAGTCATCGAGGCCCACAGACACCACGTCGTCGAAGAGCTCGGAACCAGTGTCGGCATAGATGTGTCTGAGCACCATCGTGAAAGTCCGGAGATTTATGTGTGAGAGATCGACAGTGACTTCCGCCTCATCCTCGCCACGATCAGCGAGCCATCTACCGCCCGCACGACCCATGAACATGCCCTCGAAGAAGGGACAGCGAGCGCGCATCACCGCAGAGTGCACTCGCATCTCTTCATCCTCGAGCTGCACAACAACATCGCCGTCGTAAAAGAACGCTGGGTCTGCGAAAGCCACTTCCAGGTCCAGATCCAGGCATTGGCGCGGCATGACAATCTGCCTGACTGCGGGCTCCAGCTTACCCAGCTCAAGCTTTGCTGCAACTTTCATGAGCTCGGTACGAACCTGCCGGTGGCGGTAGGCCATCTTGGGTGCAAGCCGAGTCATGTGCCAGAAGTCGACGATGGCGTCAGTGTAGAGATACAGCACAAGATCGATCACGGTCAAGATGTCTAGGCCCTGGAGCCTGACAGCGGTGCGACCATCCTTGTCCAGCTCGGAAATCGCCAGTTCTGGTATGGTGAATGTTGAGGTCTCGCACAAATCTCGGAAGCCGCGGCGCAGCACGCGGGAGCGAGCTGTAAGAACGAAGCGGTGGACCGGGATCGCAACGTCAGACGTGGTGGTGGTTACCACGGCGTCGTAACTGGCGGCAGGATCAGCGAAGCATTGCGCCGCTAAATCCGCCAGTTCGGCTTCGATATCTTTGCTTTCGAGTATCACTTGCTTGAGATCCTTGACCTCGTCAATCTTCGGCGTGGCCTGCCAGAATCTTGGTCTTGTGTCGTCCTCGGCGTTTGACCGTCCCTCGAGCAGCTTCCTAAGCGCCAGAAGCGGCAGCAGATCCTTCCAAATGGTCTGATCCTCCACGACCAGTTGCGTCTTCAGCACGTCACAGTCGCGCCTGATCGCGGCATAGGCTCCGTAAGCGCTGGCCCTCACAGCTAGCACCCTCGTCAGACCTGGCATGCGTGAGAACTTGTAGTCCTTGGGCTTGTAGTCGGCCGTTGCCGCTGTCGACGAAGTCTTCCGCTTGGTCCGCTTCCATACACTGCCCTCCTCGGTCGAGATGATGATCGCTCCATCAGCATCCACGCCTACGTCGCGGGCGTTCATTGGCGTCTTCTTCGGGCTCCAGATGCGTTGCGGTGTACTGATTGCCCGCCGAATCTTAGCAGGATTTGTAGTGCTTGCAGACGCCTTATCGTCGCTCGCCTGGTTGATCGTGAAAGTATAGACTTGTCCGTGACTACTCATGGCGCAGATCGTGTCGCCGCCACCAGTCAGCTTGACGATGCGGTTGATTGTGTTGTCGTAATTCGTGATGCGGAAGCTTTGGGCCAGGAAATAGTTGCTGAAGCCTTCGAGAGGGAACGACACTTTGGCATAGCCATAGTTGGCGAAGACATAGACTTCGTGGGATTCGAGGAGGCAGACAGTGGCCTTGTCGATCGCACAAACGGCGCTGATCGGTGACGCGAAGAGCGAGGCGGCGACTTTGCGCGGCGTTGTCTGCGTGTCGAGCGAGCGCGCATCGGAGTCCATGATGCCGAGTTGACCCTCGTTCTTGCCGAACGTGTAGAGCGAAGAACCTGTGTGTGCGACGGAATGGATGCGCGATGCTGCGACACCGCTGACAATCTCTCGCTTGAGAATGCCAAATATCTGTGTAGGCGTGGTGCTGACCGGGTCCTGGTCGCTCGTCGGCGATTTAGGGAGGCTGTAGCCAAGCTGTCCATACTTGTTGTTGCCCCAGCTGAAAATCTCGCCATTCTCCGACAGAGCCAGAGTATGGTGCTGGCCGAGTGCGACAGCAGCGATGCGCTTACCAGCGAGCGCGCCACCTTCAATGCAGACGAAGTTGAAGCGAGTCTGTTCGTCGCCGATGCCGAGGCGCCCGCCTTGACCATGACCGCACATGTAAAGATTCGCTTCGGGATCAGTGCTCAGAACCGCAGTGGAAAGCTTGGCCATGAAAACGTCTTGAATGATGAGAGGCTTGTTGCGCACAGCAAAAGGCAGATCATCAAGCCACCCTGTCGTTGCGGCAGGCGTCTTCGGCTGGAAGTGAGGATCGTGTGCCGCCCATTTTTGGTTGTGCTCCCGCAGATGCTCGCGATGAAAGCGGTGGATGAGATGCTCAGGTCGGCGCATATGGATACGCTCCGGAAATTGTCGATCGTCCTCATCGCCAAAGCCCAGCGACACATTCTGATTACTGCCGAAGGTGAACAGTTGATCGCCATCCACGTTCAAATATTCGATGTGTCTCGCATCGCGCGCTTCGTCTTCGTCCCCGACCATGACCGGCCGGTCCTCGTCGCTGCCGTTCGACCCTGCCCTTGGCCTTCCCGCACCATCAGGTCTGAGCGTCCGATCTTTGATCGTCGCTGCATACAGATCCAGCGGCCCCAGGCCCTCCTTATCTTTGACCTTGATCAGTCCGATGGTCTGATGCACATGTCCCGTTGTCTTGCCCAGCGCATCGCCCGCATCCCGCTCCAGCATCAGCCGGGCCAGACTCACGTTCCCAAAGTAGAAAGCGCGATGCAATGCCGTCCAGCCATTCTCCGCATCCTGGACACGGAGATCGATCAACGGGTGATCAATCAAAGCCTTCGCAAACTCCGCCGCGCTCTCCGCCGTAGACGAAACCGCATGATGCAACAACGTCATCCCCATCCCATCCTTCGAATTCACCTCCGCTCTCGTCAACCCCTCCACGCCATGTCTCGCGTGACTTCCCGGCGTACCCACGGCCTTCTTCCCCTTCAACCAGACAGGACTCGTCCCCAGCTGCGGGCTCCCAATCACCGCCGCGCTTGCACCTCCTCCGCGGCCCGCCGGCCTGGCCAGTAACAAGGCACGGAATATCTCGAAGTCATCTTCGTAGTAGGCCTTCCACAGAGAGCTGCTCATATGCGTCTGAATGACGATGTTCGCCGAGCAGGGGGGAAATCCCTTTATCGGCTTCGCGGGTGGCACCTCGCTGTGAACCTCGCGGGGTCACGGCGTGTTTAAAGGCGCGCCGGGGGCGAAGCTGGTGAGGGAGGCCTCCGGGGCGAACGAAGAGATAGATCTGATGCTGCAATTGCCTTCCGATTGTACGCGATGGCAACGTGAGTGCTGTGGTGGTTGTGGTGGGGGAGGAAGAGTGGGTGGCGTTGGTGCGGGAAATCGGGCGTGCGTTCGTGGGCTATGTGTCGCAAGGTGTCGCTTTGTGTCAATTGATCGGATAGATATCGGAGCGTTCTCAGCTAGTAATAGTCGCGATTTCCAAGAATATGCAATGACAACTGGCAGGTACGATGTGTTATGTGTGAATCAGAGTGAGTCGCTCTTCCCCCCTCGGAACTCGCACAGGGCAGGTGGGATGTACGCGATGAGGTCAAGAAGCGGCCGGCGAATCAGGGCGCGTCGCATCCCCCACGATGTGCTCGAGCGCCTCCTTCCACGCCCGTCATCGCGACTCGCATTAGCCCCCGTCCTTCTCTGGGGAAGAGGAAGGCATCGGATTGCATGCTGGCCAGGGCATTGAGAACGTGCGCATGGACAGAGAGGCAGGAGCTTGAGGCAGAACGCACAAGGCAGGTACGACAGAGCTACGAAGCTCCGATACGACGGGGCTCTGCATGGTGCAGCTGTGTGCCATTCTACACATGTGACAAGGAATACTGCTTTCTGCACTGTGGTCATGCTTCAGTGTCGCCTGCGGAGCCTAGTAATCACCTGGCGGCTTGCCGTACTTCTACACGAAACTGTCAGCATTCATTGCGGCAGGCTATCCGGGATCAGGTTCTACTCACCTCGTTCTGGATGACCTCAATCCAATATCCATCCGGATCAAGGACAAATGCCACGTTCTTCATCCGGCCGTCCGTCAACCGCTTCTTCCACTGCACACCTTTCTCCTCAAACCTCTTGCAGGCGGCCTGCAAATCGTCCACGCTCACGCAAATGTGGCCGAAGCCCTGAGGCTCAGAGTTCCCGTCATGGTACACCCTGCCCTCCTGCTTCTCCGTCCCGTAGTTCCAAGTCAGCTCCAGCAAGCCTTCCCGATCCGCTGTCGGATTCACGCCATTCACACTCGACTCGCTGTCCGGCTTTGGGCCGTAGCCCAGGAAGTACAGGTTGAAATTCGCCGCCGCGTTTTCGGCAGTGCGCTTGAGATTCATCCCCATGACGTCCTGGTAGAACTTGAGCGACACATCCTTATCCTTGATGCGGATCATGGTGTGGTTCATCCGGTATGTGCTCGGATCCGTCGTGGTCACGTTCTCCGTCTTGTCCACCGGATTCTGGGCGATAATCTCCACCCAGTAATCATCCGGGTCGAGCGCGAATGCAATGTGCCGCATCCTCCCATCCTCCAGGCGCTTCTGGAACTTGTATCCAGCATCGCTGATCCGCTTGCAAGCCGCCTGGATGTTGTCGACGCTCACGCACACGTGTCCGAAGCCCTGCGGCTGCTTGTTGCCGTTGTGGGGTTTGTAGTTGGGATCGTTCTCGGTCCCGTAGTTGTGCGTGAGCTCGATGATGCCTTCGCGGTCGGTCCAATGGTTGCCGTGCGACACGGCTTTGGGCGAGTCGTAGGCGAGGAAGTAGAGGTCGAATTTGTTGTCTGGAAACTCGAATTTGTTGACGAGTTTCATGCCCAGGTGCTCGTAGAAGGCGACGGAGGCTTTGGGGTCTTTGACCCGGAGCATGGAGTGGTTGAACTTGTATTTGGATGTGTCGGTCATGGCTGCGGTGTTTGTGGATGTTGCGAACGACCGGGCGGATAGTTGGGACGTGAGGGCTCTTATGCGGTTGATGGCGGAGAGCATGGACGAAACAATGGGGCGTTCGATGAGGGGATGTTGCAACGATTCTTCCACCTGTAGGCCAGCCACTCCAGCGGTCCGTCGCCATGACGTTTCGCCCACGGCCAACTGCCCCGCCCTTGACGCATTGTCGCAGGGGGCCCCTCAGTTCCATCCAGATGCCGAGACGAGCAGCGCATGGTGACATGCCAGCTGCCGGCCGACGCTGCAACTGCCGGGCCAAGTCACGTGGCGCGCAGAAACACCGCGATGCAGGCATTCGCTGGCCGGCGGAACCCGCCACACGAACCCCACGCCCTGGCGAACAAGCTTGCGGCTCGCCGAGCCCGTTGCACCGCCGCCCGCACACAGTCCACCTGCGCAGCAGCACTCGACGTCGCACACCCCAGCTGCTCCCGCGATCAGTCAGCCCTTCTTCTTGCGGCGCCCCGAGACCGGACCGACATAGCAGCGCGGCCATCCAGCACATCCATCGCTACCCGGCGCCGCACAGCCATCCTGTCGTCGCCAATCGCTCGCCCGCTTCGGCGCCTTGTTGCCTGCCACCGCCTCAGCGCTGCCACCACGCTACTGCCCTTATCCACCCGACACACGCCTTCTGCTAGGCCACAACCTCCGTCTGTGCGCCGTCTGGCCACATCGTCATCATCATCCTCCGCCTCCTCCTCCTCCTGTAATAATATCACCCGCCCCGTCGTCCTCCGCAACCTTCTCAAGCCTGTACCCCATCCACCGCCCACCATGGCCGCCGCCGACAACATCCACGGCGACATGACCCTGGACGACTACACCTTCCCGCACTCCCGCCTCCGGCGCCGCATCACCGCCCCTGCCCGCACGCCCTTGGTCCTCATAGCCTGCGGCTCCTTCTCCCCCATCACCTTCTTGCACCTGCGCATGTTCGAGATGGCCGCCGACTACGCCCGCTTCAACACCCAATACGAAGTTGTCGGCGCCTACCTGTCCTGCGTCGGCGACGCCTACAAGAAGACCGGCCTCGTCAAAGCCGAGCACAGGATCAACATGTGTCAGCTGGCTGTTGCGCAGAGCTCGTGGATCAGTGTGGATCCGTGGGAGGCGCTGCATGAAGAGTACCTGGAGACGGCCAAGGTCTTGGACCATTTCCACGAGGAGATCAATGTCAAATTGGGTGGGGTGGAGACGCCGGAGGGAAGGAAGGAGTGTAAGGTGGCGTTGCTGGCCGGGGCGGATTTGATTCAGACGATGAGCACGCCGGGTGTGTGGGCGGATAAGGATATCGATTACATTCTGAAGAACTTTGGCGCCTTTATCGTCGAGGTGAGTTCTGATTGGGTTTCTTGCATCGTGATGGTGACATAAGACTGATCCTTTCCTAGCGCACCGGCACAGACATCGACGAAGCCCTATCAACACTACAGGCCTACAAGAACAACATCTTCGTTATCCAGCAATTGGTACAGAATGACATCTCATCGACCAAGATCCGGCTTTTCAGAAGACGAGACATGTCAATCCGGTACCTGGTTCCGGAACCCGTGGTCAATTACATCGAAGAGCACAACCTCTACGACGAGGACGGTGCAGCGAGCACGAACAGCGATGGTAAAGGCAAGGGTGCTGCTGGCGAGAGCAGGGGTGTTGCAGATCCCAGCGACAGCGCTGCCGGTGCGGGCTGATGGCATGCGGCACGCTTTTTGATCAGCGTTCGCGCGGTTTGGATTCCTTGTCGGCGTTTCGAGGCGGTACGGGCATGATGAAGAGGGCGGTATGTTCATGCCGAGGCAAAGAGCTTCCCGGCGCGGCATACATGCCCATACAGTGTGTAAATTACTACATGACGAACGAAAATAACGACAAAGACATACAACCACTGTCAGCACCCAATGTCCGTGGCTCGAATGAGATGACGGCAAGACAGTTCACGGCAAACTGCCGGCATTTTCCCGGGAAACTTGGGTCGTCGATCACTGCACTGCACTGCAATGCACTGCGGGCAAGCTAGCCACAGGGTCTGCCGACTCCCCTCTCTCAAATGCACTCCCCATCATCGTCCTGTCGTCGAGCGACGTACTGCCTCCCGGTCCTGTGCTGCGTAAGTGGGGACGCAATGGACATACAAAGTAGTCCTTGTCGCTAAGAGCGGGCTCTGGTAGGTTTCAGGTCCGGTCATTCGCAACGCCATGGGATACGTGACGCGTTGCTTGGGCCTCCCTGTATTCGGTGCAGACCACCTATTTGACCTGGTCGGAGCAGCCCCTTTCTCGAATACCCTTGGCGAGATCACGATTTGGGCTTCGGATGACTTGGACTGTAAGTCATGACAGTCCGCACACTTCGAGGGAGGAGCGGTCTGACGCCTTCATAGGCAACGACACAAGCACAACAAGCGCTGGCGTCCTGCTGCCATCGACATGCTGCCACCAAGATGCAAACGCCGCCTGCGGAGCGTTGAGCGAGCGCCTTTTGGTCACCGCAAGAGCAGTCCTTTACCGCCGGTCTGAAGAACTCCCTGGCCTTCGAAGTCTACAATGGACGTCTTCCAAGCAACCAGCTTCTTTGGACTGCCGCTGCTCATGTCTCGCCATGGAAGCGCTCCTGGGGTCCGCCTGCGTGCCAAGCGATGTTGCCAGATGGGAGTCTGCACGCTGCAGACGGCAAGGCTGAGTTCCCGGTGCTGTGCACGGAACGAGCGCCGGCCTCGAACAGTATATATGCGGATACAGCGCAGCCCTACCAGATCTCCCAGACAACCGGACAACAGACGCTGATTGGATTTCGTGACTTCTGGACAGGTGAGTCCGCTCATTTGAGACCACGGTGAAGTACAGGAAGCTGATGCAGGTCGCAGTCCGCTTTCTTGGTGTTCGCTCCGCACTCGAATCCGCTCGGTAAATGTTCGCCGAACAGCTGGCGGTGGCAAAGCCTACACCGGTGTGGCCACAGGCGCTTGGCCGGCAAGCCTGGTGCTATGACTTGAGTCGGGCGTGAGACTATCCATCATTTATCTATCACTCAATGCGGTTCGACTGACCTGCAGTCGATAATATTCTTCGAGTTACAATTCCAACAATATTTGCCACGCTCCCGTGCTCCCTGGCCATCCACACGGCGATCCTAAAGGCGAATACTTTCAATGTCATGCCGGAGACCTCGAGATTCCCTTTAACAATTTCCTGCGAAATGGCTTCCCGGAGCGTGACCAATCCAGTCTTTCGGTCGCTCAGACTGCGACCGTCTACTGGACATCGTTTACGCCCACCCCGAACCCGAATGCATCGCCTTGAGTTTTCCAGAGTCCCAGGCTACTGGGATACGCTCAGCCAGAATGCCCTCGCCGGAGACTGGATGCCGGTCAACACAAGTGCTCCGAGCATGGTGGTCTTGCAGCAAAATGCGGTCATGATGGGATTTGGCGCTGTCGAGCAGTGTGCGGTGATCGGGCAGTCACTTGATAGCTTCTCGGGCTCGTGAGGGGAGGCTTATCCCAGACACGGCCAGAAACGGCGCGGGCGATCGGTCAGATGTCTCGCGGAATCTAGTGTCGTTGTGTGCGAGCTAGCGCCATGCAGTACTCCCCCAAAACAGATAATGCGGCTGCGCGACATCACAATACTGTACAGGCTCGCGAATGCCAATCCCGCCAGCGCCACGCTTCGAACGCACGTAGTAAACAAACCGCCTCTCATGGTAAGCGATCCATCTCTTCTCGTTGACGCAAGGTCTTTTGCGCAAGCGGATCACCACCTTTGCTACTCAAGCTCATCCAGTGATGCGCCACGCACATGGTCGCCGGATCGCACCTGTTAGGATCTTGATCCTTCCATTTGCTCTGCATTTCTGCCTTGAAGACATCCCCGGGCCGCGTGAACGGTGCGAGGACGTGGTCGATGAGGTCTGGGTTGGTCAGGTACAGAGTCCCGAGTTCTCGTTGTGCCGCGGCATCGCCCTCCTTGGCGGCGACAATGAGGAGATCGGCAGCATCTTTCATGCTGTACCGCGCCACCTCTTCAGCTGATGGAGTATGGCTTGGCGGGGCAAAGGTCGCCGAGTCACGCTGTTCCTGTGCGGTAGATGGCTTTGGACCGTGGCCGCGGTTGTTGGTGTGGTAAGAGATAATGCTGTCTGCCGTTTTGACGAAGACCTTGTGCATCTCCTGTCGCAGCCTGGTCGCAGCAACCGCAGCATTGCAGAATGCTCGACCAGAGGGCATGTCCAAGACCGACGCCGGGATGAGCGCGGCGATGTACTGGAGATCTCGGAAAATCGTGGCCGGGCGCATGTCCGACATTGCGAACAGTCTTCGGAAGCCTTCTATGTTGGAGTCGGTCGGATCGACGGCCTCTCGGATCGGAGGCGTTTGGACGCGATCGGACGTCGGCGTTGACATGAGCAGCTCTGCGCCATGATATCTCGGACGCATGTACTCGGGCAGCAGCCCATCAATGCTGCGCAGCAGGGACAACTTGGTCGTTGGGTTCGGCGTCGCGGCGAACGCGCGCATCATCTCTCGGAAAGCCTTGATATATTCAAATTTCGCCGGCGGCGCGGACGGGCGGGTTTCATCGAATCGCGCCATGGGATCCACAGTGGGCGTCGCTATGGCATTGTGTAGTTTCATCGTGATCTCGCTACCAAGTCCAGTCCAGTATGCGCGATCCGTCTCGCTTCCATCGTTAAAGAGAGTCGCCGACAAGTCACTCAGCAAAAGTCCGGTCAGGTATTGCCTCAGATCTGCCACCGAACGCCGGCTCTGCTTGCGCGGAGCCCCGTCGGACCACCTATGCGATGCAAGTGGGAGTGCCTGCGCGGTGGAAGTGCCCACGCTGGTGGCGCTGGACGGCGATAGAGCTTCCGTCAGCGCGGGTGACCAGAACGGAGTAGACGATTTATGCGTCAGGGTTGGACTAGGCTCTTCCAGAAAATCTCGTGAGCCGGCACTGGAGAGCTGTTGCGATGCACTTGAGGCGCCGTCCATGCTGAAACCAGCGCGGGTCTGCGCGCCCGAATAACCACGTCGCCCGTTCGTCGCCTGCAGTATTGAGAGCATCCCGGCAGTCCTCTCCGGGAAGAGCGGGTCACGCGCAAAGAGAGGGTTGGCAGACAGGTATTCGGCTGCAGTGAGCTGGTCGGCGCACTTACGTACCTCCATGCAAAAGCGATGCAGCCTCTCCTCAGCTGGACATAGGTTCTCAACGTTGCTGGCTTCCATCCAATTGGTTGTGGCGCGCGACTGATCGTCACTGAGCTTGTTGGGACCACCCCGTGAAGAATCTGCGCCCAGGAGGTCAAGTATCTGCGCCTCCGTCTTGAGATGCAGGCCCGTGACTGATAGTTTGGGGGTGTTCCAATGCCTCAGCGGCGGTGCCGTCCTCGGACGAACCGCTCGTTTGGGCTTACCCATGATCCGGAGGGCGTTGGCAACGGAACGTGCTTCGTCGTATGGCGCGGATGTTCGAACATCTGCGACATACCACATTTTGTCACGCAATTCGCCAGCGCGATGTTTCAAGAGGCCTAAAGCTCGGCTAAGACCCGCAAGCGCAGGAGAAACCAAGGCTCTTGACTTCTCAACGTCTCTGGCCACGGTCTCCGCGGTGGAGATCTCAGCCTCCGCCTGCTTTTCGAGACTGCGGAGTGCAGTCACGAGAGGATGAAGCGAGGATCCATCGGCAAGCCATGCGCGGAAATTCTGCTCCTGCATCCACCAATAATGATCCTGGACAAAGTCGCCGTTGTCCTCGGCAGCCATCTGGTGCTCCTGCATGACATCCAACAACGCTCGGTAGGCGTCGTCCACCCTACCCTCCGAATTGTTGTCCTCGTTGCGGCCGTCATCATGGTAGAGATCTCCGGCGAGGTCTCCGCGGTTCCGCAAGAGACCTTTGACAAGCTCAGTCATAGCAGGCGGCAGCCTTTCCTCAACGGCGACACTTGCTGAATTAGACTTGATTGTGCTTACTGGCGACATGTGCCCGTCTCCATCATCGGCTGGATCACGCGGAAGAAGCAAGACTGCCCATTGCTCGGGATCGGCACCTTTGGTATCGAAGTGTTCGTCTAACAAACCTGCTGCTTCCCATAGTAAATTTGCGTCTAAATCCTTTGGTGTGTATTCCACCGCTGAGGCAAGTGGAGGCTGCTCGTCGCTCCATTTCGGCAGATTGAATTGATCCGGGCTGTCACCGAAAGCGACCGTCGCCGGCCAAGTCAAGGTGGCTGAGCTGGTTTCCGACGAGGGACTGTGAAAGAGCGAAAAGCCTGAAATGGAAGACGCCGAGGAATGTAAGCCCGACCGAAGAGCATAGCTGTCAGAGGAGACTGATGCTGGACGCCTTTGAGGATACAGTGCGCGTAGAATCGTGGTCACGTCAAGCGCTGACACAACACAGAAGTCAGAGTCCTTTCCGGCGGCTGAACTCTCGCGTGAAGGGCGCAGTGGTCCCGAAGACTTGACTGGTTCACCTTGAAGTCGAGTTAACAAGGCTTCCACTCGGCCAGAGGTCTCTGGGGCCACCGTCGCCCCATGCTTCCTGCATCGCAGTCAGTCAAGCGTACGTCGACAGTCTCGGAGTACGCACATCGCAAACAGGACGTCCGATATCGCTTTCTGGGTGCGACTGGCGATCTCACGAAGAATCATAGATCGGGCATGCTCTGAAATGTATGTGTCACTGAGCATGCCGAATGCCTGTCATCTTTCAGCGACTGCGCCTGAAAAGAGCACAAAAGTGTCAGGCTCACCTCCGGGGCTGTTATGGCTTCAGCGAAATAGGTGGAGAGCCAACGTGTCAGCACGAAGCGGGCAAAAGAACGATTATGATCGACGTGAGGTAGCAGCTGCTGCCGAACCTTCGCGCACATGCGCAGAGCCGAGGGCGGGATCACAGAGGGCCCGGTCGAGTCGACCAACAGGTCCAGCAACTGATTAGTAGCTTCGAGATAGAATGCTTCCGCATGTGCTTCGTCCTCGTTGGGCCTTTCCGGTGTGGGCTGCATTCTCATCCGGAAGGATTGCTTGCTCGGTCGATCGAGCAGAAACGCACCTCGCTGTAAAGTTTGCTGGACCCACCTCTGCAGGCGCGCTTTGCCTGGCCAGGCACACACGGATGCCCAGATGTCAAGTATCGCTAGGCACAGCCTTTCGCTTTCTGGTCGTCGGTCGCAGAGCAGACGAGCACATACTGAGGACCACAGGTGCAATGAATGCTCGTCCCCTTCCAAAGGACCGGCACGCAGGTCTCGCAGCGCATGCACAAGGGTCTCGAGCGGCCTGCCGAACCCACTGGATGCCAGAGTCTCCGTTTGGCTGTCAACAGTGTAGCCGATAGTCCTGGAAGCGCGAACGAAGCTGCCTGTGGCTGATTCGAACACCGATCTGGACGAGCGCAAAGCAGGTACATCTGGAAGCAACGATCCCAGCTCGGTCGCGGATAGAGATCCTAGGCGATCAGCAAGAAACTCACCATCCCACCGCACCTTCCGCAGGAGAACAGTGACGGCTGCTCGGCTTCCTTCGGGCAACCGATCCAGGAAAGAGCCTGGGGGCGCAGGATCCCCGTACGGGTTGCAGACAGATGGTGAGAGGTCCAAGCAGCGGTCAGCGGCACCCTCAAAGGCATTGAAGAGGTTGAGAAACGCGATTTTGTCCTCTGTCCGCAGGCACTCCGCAAGTGTTCGATGGACAGAAGCTGCGTAAGCCGTGACTCGAGCGGCGCGAGCGGCAGCGACTCGTAGGCCCCGAAGTTCCGCCTGTAGTTGCTGTAAACGGACGGTCTGGTAGTGTTGCAATCTCAGCAGTCGTGTGAGCCTGGGTGGAGGGGGTACAGCCGGTATTGGGTCCGTCTCTGCCGGCTGCGATTCATTTTGATCCTCGGAATGAATTTCTGGCAGTTCTCTGACGGGTTCACGTTCCAGGAAGACCTTGTAGACTTCATCGTGGCCGTGATCTATGCTGAGGGCATCCCGCACTGGCCCAGATCCCATGGCCGTGGCCTGGCCATCCGGCAACGGTAAAGTCTTCATCCCTGTGTCCAGCGAGGGCGGGCACGACGGTGGGCGTGGAGCCAGAAACAGATCGCGAAAGGAGTGTGAAGCTCCTCCATCGAGCGAGCAGCGTGCACGCGTCGAGGACCTGGAGGCATGGCGAGTGCTCAGCGGTGGCACAGCTGCAGTAAGTAGACGTTAGCGGGTATGAGCTGACAGCGCATTGCGCAGCAGCGCCCGGCGGTGATTGGCTCAGAGCGCAGAGCGGAGATGGGGGCGTGGCAGCGGCGACGTTACACGGACGTACGACGGAGGATCCTCGTGCCCGCCTCCAGCGGTGGAAGGGCATCGAGCATGTCTTGGTGGCCGACGCAGCGGCGGCGGCGTCGGCGGCAGTGTGCGGGTGCGCTTCAGCACGCTTCACATCGTCGACGCAATCTGCCCCCGTTGGACTGACCGCATGCGACCGAGGATGCTTGGGGTCGGCGGGCAAGATGCGGGTTCGCGGCGCGCCAGGGGCTGCGGCACTCACGCAGCAAGAGACGGCCGCCGTCTTGCCGGGGGGCGGATCATCAGCTCATGAGAGTTCTGCGCGGCGGAGGGCCGTGGCGCGCCTGCCGGTCGCAGTTATGAGGGGACGCTTAGGGCGTGGGACAGTCGCCAGGCGGGCAATCACGAGTGCACTGCAATCAATGCTGGCCGACGCTCGGGTGGGGTTCCGGTCCCCAGCCAATCACCGTGGGCTCGCGGGGTGAAGATGGCGCGCCGGCCAGCTGCGTGGGAGCGCTCGCTTTGGGCAAGGTGCAGATCGCGGACACGTCGAATGCAGCGAGACGAGCGTGTAGCGCCGTGGCCTCATGTGCAGTGCTGCCGTTGTGATTGGGTCCTGCAGAGTAGTGCCGTCTTGTGTTGCTGCGCACGGCGGCCATGCCAGCGGCAGACGTGGTTTGTCGAATGCTCCGGGACGAACGGCTCGGCCGGCCAGCCCTCCTGCGGCCACCTGGGCTGGGCTCGACATGGCTCTTGCGAGACCGGCGCCGTCCTGCCTGGCAGGCCCACGCCAGAGGATAAGGAACGCTATTCACTGTCCTGCGCATGCTGCATGCTACGGAATTCGCTCCAATGAAGAATCTGAGATCGCATGTGACCTCGCCACTCCCAAGAAGATCAATCGCACCGTGGGAACCCGACTCGGAGAAGCCTCGTCCATCCAAGCTGAATGAGATCGGGCAGTAATCCGATGGAAGTGATCAGAACGTCCACATGTGTGTTCGTTGAACGGCGTACGAGGCTTGATCGCGATTGTACAATTCAGACCTAAGTCAGACAGGGAGCGGCGCGACTCACCCGACCGAGATTTTGTGGTCCACTTCCTGTCCTGGATGGCCGCCCGAGCCGCACGCATCGAATACAAGTTGATAGGACGGCCGTCTCTTGAGCAGCTTGTTGGTCGCCGTGCAGTCTGACTCGTGCTGGGATATGCTATGCGCACATGCTCGGATTTGAACCTTGTATGTCTTCTCTGTATGCCTACATCTTCCTTGGACATCACGAACATAGCCATTGCCTGTACTCAGGACTGCTTTCGCGCCCATGCAGCGTAAAACGGCATATACTCCCCCGGCTCCGCTTGAGTGTTCACATATTCCATGATCTTCCTCCTGAACTCCTCATAATCCTCTGGGCTCCTCAACTTGGCAGAGGAAGCCTGCAGCAAGTGAGCAACGATCATCGGCATCTGCTGCATCTGCACGTGACACAAGGGAGCTCCCTGCGGATACGTCTCATCCTGGGCCCACAGCCACTTGTATCTCTGTCCCTGAACCTTCTCCAAGCCCTCTTGGTCCGAAAGATACTCGGTCAAGTAGCGGCCGATACAGCAGTGGATGTTCACCTTTTCGCAATCGCGCACCAATTCTTCCCAGAGCTTCGGAGCTGACGCCTGGGGGCCTGAACGGTCGTTGTAGCGGATCCCCTCCAAGTCATGCAGCTCGATCCAGCCCTCTGGTGCCAGCAGGGTGGTGAGGCGGGCAATGTGTTCCTGCCAGTCCATGGGGACAGCGATCAGGAGGCGAGAGAAGATGTAGTCAAAGCCGCCCGGTCTGATGGCATTGCCCGAACTGCCATCCGGATTGAACATCAGCTCTTTGATGTCTCCCTGGACGAACCGAACATTGGGAGGGACTTCACCGTTGAAAGGGACCTTGGACAGATCGACCCCCACGACTTCGGCGTTGGGATACTTGCGGCCAAGCTGCTTCGTGACATAGCCAGTACCGCAGCCTACATCCAGGATGCGGCGCGGGTTCTCCAACGGGGCGTGGTGGATATTACCCTGCATCATAATCTCGATGCCTTGCGCTTGAGCATCGAGACGGCTGTGCTCTTGGTGACTGATTGCCGTTAGCTAGAGGCAGCGGCAAGAGGTGATGATGAACGAACTCATTGGGCAGGATGTACCGCTCGAAGTCCTGGTACGTATGCTGAGGCTCCTGGACGGTAGACATTGTGCTTCTTGAGGTCTGGAGGACGGAAAAGGGCCATTGTCGAGTGAGACCCTTACTTAAGATCGTCGGTCTAACAAACCCTCGACGATCGCCTGGAGACTAAGGCAGCGCTCAGTGATGCGCTGGCGAGCATCGCTCGCATCCGGCATCCCGTTCGAGGCATCTAGGTGACGCAGCTCTTGAGCAGCTCGATGCACCTGCGAGCTTATTTGACCAGATGACCAGATGACAATCGACTTATGGGTTTCCCCATGATGGTAGGACGCAAGCTATCTAGTCAGTGGAGCTTATTCGGGATTCCCAGTCATGCCGAAAGTGCGATGTGAGGGGTTAGCCGATCAGAGCGGTAGCATCTCAACAGCTTCGGATGCAGCGGTGGGTAAGGAGCTCAACGACGATGGGCACTGCTACTTGCGCAGAGATTATGAACTCGGGTGCGTGACGGAAGTATGCCCCGTCAGCGACCTACCAGGACGATTGAACCTCGAGTTGTCAAAAACCGAAGCTCCGTGACAGATCCACCTGCAGAGGAGAAGTGGAGTGTTCCAATAGTAGTACAGTCTCTGAAGGGCCTAATGAGGTGGTCCAAAGGCCAAGCCCAGTGCCGAGCACCGAGGAAAGCTTATTTCGCGGGGTCTCACAAGGCCCAAGCGTCAAGCGGTGCGAGTTCTCAGACTCTCGATATATCATGATGCGAGCGTCAACGGTCGTCCTCTTGTTAGCTATCCACTCTGAATGTTTGTGCAGCCTCTATGTCTCTCGAAAGTGAATGTGCAGCGCAGGATTGGCTCCAGGCCTGTTGCCTCGTTGGATGCCGCTCGAAGCGTCCACAGCACAGCTCGCAAACGCGAGCGTCTCGTCTGACGACTCGCGTCGAAGAGAGTCGATTCCAGGGTTTGCGATCACGTTTGAAGTATCGGGTGGATACTCTCTGTCCTTGCTGACAAGTAAGCGCTCTCTGAAGACCGTCTTCGCGCGAAGGTAAAGGAGGGCGCCGAATTACCCATTCACGCCTTTGATGGTTCATCTCTGCTTATCGCATCCCGATTGTCTTCCGCCCCATTTACTCTCATCGCATCATCTTAAATTGGCAACGGCAGCGGAGGTGCTCAAGGGGACCGAAGGCGCCGCATTGTCGCTTAAATTGCCGGCCCTTCAGCGAGGATTTAGTCCTAAGAGACTGGCAAACTCGGGATCCGATGCTTGCGGGTGGTGAGTCGCTCTTGGAGACGCGAGGTGAGGTGGACGGGCTTGCTGACTCTGTGGCAAGCGCATTTCGTAATATGCCGCAAGGCCAGCTCTTGAGTCATGCGAGCTTTGGGGGCCTGATCATCGCCCCGCCAACGCTCCTCTAGACGCGCGAGCTCTAGATGTACTTGTATGGGTTCATGATGCCTTTCTGTGATTGCGTTAACACAATTTCTTCCCAGAAACTTTTTTCATTGCACTTGCCGGATCGTAGAGCTCTTTAACCTTCCTCATCAACCCAACCATCGTCTCGCTTCTCGAGTATCCAATGTAATCCTTCTTCGCAATTCCCAAGCCATGCTCTGCGCTGATAGAACCCTTGTGTTTGCTCACCCACTCGTAAACCCATGGCTCCAACGCTTTTTCTACATCTTTGTCGTATCGCCTCGTCGCGACATTCAAATGCAGATTGCTGTCTCCCATGTGTCCATACCCGACCACGTCTTTCACGGGGTATTTCTCGTCTTCTCCCATCAGCCCATTCGACTCAAATCTCTTCCGGCATTCGGCCACAAGCTCGTATAGCTGCGGCAAGGGAATCGAGAGATCATACTTGTACACGCCCCCCCAATGCTGTCCTGCCTCCGAGATGCCTTCGCGACACGCCCAAAGCGATTGTAGCTGCGTCTCGTCTTGCGCTACGACACCATCAGACACAATCTCCTCGCCCATGACATGTTCGAGGAAGTTGTTGAGCTTCTCCGAATCGTGGTCGGTATTGCTTCCACTGGTCTCGATAAGGCAGTAAAATGGGTATTCGCCTTCGAGTGGCAGCTTTGCGCCGGATGCTTGGGCGTAGAGAGACTGGGATTGTCGATCCATAAGCTCGAAAGCCGAAAGAATCTCAGAGAGCTGCTTCTTGGCTTCCTTGAAAGCTTGCTGCACCTTCTCGTATGATTCGAGGCCGAAGTAGGCGACATTGACGGCAGGAGAGCGTTGCGGGCAGAGGATGGAGATACCGGTGATGATGCCAATGGTGCCCTCGCCGCCAATGAAGAGCTGCTTGAGGTCATAGCCGGTGTTGTTCTTGCGGAGCTTGGAGAGGTCGTCCATGACTGTGCCATCAGGGAGGACTGCTTCGAGGCCGAGAATGTTGCCATGCATGCTGCCGTAACGAATGAGCCGCAGGCCGCCGGCATTGGTAGCGACATTTGCGCCGATCTGGCAGGTGCCTTTTGCGCCCAGGTCGAGAGGGAAGATATGGTCGTGCTCAGCCAGGTAGTTGTCGGCTTCCTGGAGTATCACGCCGGCGTCGGCGACGAGAACACCAGAGACATCGTCGAAGGAGCGGATTTTATTCAGGCGGGAAAGGGAGATAACGATCTCGTCGAAGACTGGCACGCTCCCCCCGACCAGACCGGTGTTCCCGCCCTGCGGACAGACCGCTAGGGACTGCTCGTTGCAGTACTTCAGGATCTTGCTCACCTCGTCCGTGGAGCCTGGCTTGAGTACCAACCGCGTCTGACCGCGGTACTTCTTCATCCAATCGGTATTGTAAGCTGCAAAGTCCTCTTCGCCCGTCTTCTGCGTGACTCCGTCCAAAACTGCATTGTCCGACCCAATGACCTCCTTGAAGTACTTGACGTCCGCCGCAATCACCTCCTTGAACCGCGAATCTCGTTGGAGCTTTGGGTACGACTGGGAGGTGTAACTGATGCCACTCTGGGGTCTACCAGCATCTGGCGACTCTTGAGGGACGTTGTCGGCGCTGGAGGCGGTGGTGGTAGCTTGGGCATGTTGATATCGCTGCTGGGTCCGAAATGATACAGAAGAGAGCGCTGGCCGAGGTCGGACATGCGAGGACTGCTGGAACACGGCATTGGAGAGTCGCATACGGCGCAGAGCCGGGAGCACTCGATGGACTGAAGGCATTGTCACTATCACCACCACAACGGATTTGTGTTGCCAGCTGTAGTAAGAATAATGTAATATACCGGTGCTACTGGCAGAAAGAAATCCCAGAAGCGTCCCACGTCATCCGAGCTTGAGCTCTGAGAAGCGGATCCTTTTCCGCGACACTACGGTGAGCTTTATGTACCGGCCGACTGAACCGACCCAGAGACAGCAGCTTCGTGTCCGGCGCCAGCCTAGCTTCACGTAGATCTATCTACTGTCGACAATCAATTCCTCACTCTCTCCTGCCAATACAGGCCCCCCTAAACCCCCTTCGCTGCGACCCTCTCCGTCGCCTTCAGTACTCAGCTCGAGCCATAGGCGCCCCTCCAATAGACAGCATCCGATAGACACAGCGCCTTGCAGCCAACATGGCTTCTGGCTACGACCGAGCATTGAGCGTCTTCTCGCCGGATGGTATGCCGAACGTGCATGTAAAATCCCCGGAAATCTGCTGATGTTCTTTTCCAGGACACGTCTTCCAGGTCGAATATGCCTCCGAAGCCGTCAAGCGCGGCACCTGCGCCGTTGCCGTCAAAGGCTCTTCCATCGTCGTTTTGGGCTGCGAGAAGCGCTCTGCCATGAAGCTGCAGGACACCCGTATCACTCCCTCAAAGATCAGTACCATCGACCATCACGTTCTTCTTGCCTTCGCCGGACTGAACGCCGATGCGCGGATCCTGGTGGACAAGGCGCGGTTAGAGGCCCAGTCGCATCGCTTGACGGTAGAAGATCCCGTGACGGTGGAGTACATCACGAAGTACGTGGCGGGAGTGCAGCAGAGATACACGCAGAGTGGTGGTGTGAGACCATTCGGGATTAGCACATTGATGGTCGGCTTCGACCCCGGCAGTCAGGAGGCGAGGCTGTACCAGACGGAGCCTTCAGGCATCTACAGCGCATGGTACGGCATACGCAATCTTATCTGGGAGCTTGGAGCTGATCAATTGTGACTACAGGAAAGCCAACGCCATCGGTCGCTCCTCCAAGACCGTCCGCGAATTTCTGGAGCGCAACCACAAGCCCGATATGACTCGCGACGACACCATTGAACTCACCATCAAATCACTGCTGGAGGTCGTGCAAACAGGCGCGAAGAATATCGAGATTGCGGTAATGGCACCGGGGAAGACGGTGGAGTACTTGAAGAGCGAAGAGATCGAGAAGATGGTGGAGAAGATCAACAGCGAGAAGGATGCGGAGGCTGGCCAGAGGAGAGGCGGCAGGGGAGGTGCAGAGAGCGGCGCGAGTGCGGAGAGACCGCAGCAAATACTCGCCAGCAGGCCAGCAGGTGAAGGTGGGGCGCCCACCGAGTAGTGACATGCTCGTGAACGAGAAGCGCATAGCGTGGGCGTTACAGAGACGGCATGTGGCAAGTAGAGAGACCACGTAATTGTACAATACTACTGAAAGGTGCAATAGGGAAGCTCATCGTAGCTGAGAAGCATCACGATCAGGTCAGTGCATCAGCATTCCACGGCGGGGCGTCTCAGTGTGCTGCATCTCTTTACGGATGCTGCATGAACCCAATCCTGGTCGAGACTATCGATACTTGGATGCAGGCATCCGCCGCAATGTATCTATGAATGTCTCATGGGTGAGCCGGATCGACGACTGTCCCTTCGCCCATTGCGCCTGCCAAACGGAGCGCGTCTTTGTGATCAATGCACGGGAACACAGTTCAAGTTTTACTACATTGCAGCCCCCACGGAATCCCCGCCGGTACGTCTCCTTTCCTGCAGCACCTTAGAAGCGCTATTTCTGCTAGCCATCGTCTCGTAAAGCGAGCTGGGCCACCATGTACGCCAAATACCGCCTCAAGGATACGGTCGGCAAACACTTCTCCAACAGAATCCTTGGTATTCACCTTGTCATTAACGTAGCGAACGGTGGTGCTCGTGGTCTTGTCTTCCTCAGCTACCGCTCTGCCTACTACACCTACACATTAGCGGTGTACCACGCTGACAGTAAGACGGGGATGTTGGTGGGGCATTGGAGCACGTGGGAGCGTTCCTCACATATTAAGGTCCCGCAGATCCTGTTGGCACTGTTCGCCATCAAATGGGGTCTGACCGATGACGAGCAAGCCGATGCGCTGGGCCACATGTGTGGAGGCGCTTGGACCGCTTAGCAAGGCTATGGATAACGGAAAATGTTGCGCGAGATGAGAATGGCAACATCGCCTGCCTCCGTGCCAACATCGCTGTGCTCTCTGACAAGCTTCATCATCTCACATTCATTACGGCGCAACATGTTCACGGATCCCAGGAAGCCGGGACAAAGCATACCACCGCGCCATCCACGCTGAAGAGCACTGTGTCGGGCACCCCAGACGCACATCAGCATCTGGCGGTTCGGAACCTGGTGGGGCAGGTCGAGACCCTCGCGGCGGAGGTCGCGTCGGTGAGTGCCGTCTCACGGTCCTTGGCCAGCCTTCGCAATGGCACGGAGACAGAGATGTGGGTCAATGGAAGCGTCTTTCGGAGCAGCGGTGATGGCCTCAGAGCTGCCATTGAGGAAGTCCTTGAAGCGCCCTAAGCTGACGGTAGCCAGTCTACACGCCGACGAGCATCAGCGGTGTTGTGCGATCGGTCAGGATAGACTCGATGGAAAGGTGCTCGCCCCGTCGGGACAGTTGATGGAGGAGACACCAGGCGCCGCTTCGAGGATCACTCAAACATGGTTCTCGCACATCAGTACTTATCGTAACGGTATGCAAAGCGTTTGCAATCTCGAGTCTTCCCTCCAGTCCTGTATTTGCTGCTCGGTGCGTGCCTTCATAGCAATGTCTAGCCTGCTAACAGTCCAAAACGTGCGACCTCAGTGGGGCAGCGCGGACGCCACGCGACCCCCGCCTCGACCGTTCCTGCAGGCTAGGGTAGAACTACTGTACGCCGAGGCATCCGAAAAAGCTGTCTCAGCCGGCCCCCCGGCTCCACTCTTCATCCTCCAAACGACCTCCACATCCACCTCCACCTCCACCTTCCAAGATTACCTCTCCGCATTCGGGGAATTTGCGCGTGCTGATCAGCGACTGCTGGATGGCATGATGGCGTACCCTTCGCCGGGAGACGAACAGCAGGCCCATTCTGGCGCGCAAAACGGCGGCGGCGACGACACAACCCTCGGCCTCAAGCGACAGCGATCCGCCACCGAAGACAATATTGTCAAAGCCGAAACGGCGAACACGTATGGCGCGAAAAGCGAGGGTGCCACCGGCCCTCGTCTGTACAGCTGCGGGAAGTGTTCCAAAAGTTATGCCCGCCTTGACCATCTGTCGCGCCACGTGAGAATGCGTATGTCGAAAATTCCATAAGATAGGCCGACACTCCTACTAACGGTAAACCCAAAGACACACAGGAAAAGCCCTATCAATGCCAAGTATGCACCAAGGCCTTTGCTCGAGCTGACTTACTCAAACGCCACACTTTGGGCCACGCCAAGGATGACCCGCAGGTTCGCCCTGCGATGATCCAGCATAGCAGGGTGTCGCAAGCCTGTGAAGCTTGCGCTGGCCTCCACCTCAAGTGCGAAGAGGAGAAGCCTTGCAAGCGATGTACCAAGAAAGGCATTGTCTGTAACTTCACGCCCGCTTACGGTCCGGGGGCGAACGGCATCACCCAGTCTCCGGAGACCAACTACATCCATACGCATGACCACCAGCAGCGATATGATGAGATGCGACAGATGGAAAGTCTGCCGCCGCTGCAGCCAAGCCTGTCAAATCAGCGAACCGGCATGGAGACTCTGCCTGGTCCGCAGCATATGCATCGGCCATCCATGTCTAGCTCGCAAGCAACACCTCTGCCCGCCATGCAGATGACGACGCCGCAGATGAACGCGGTCCCTCCGCCGCCGACCCAAGCGACTCCGATGATGGACGGATCATCTATGATGCCGCCTCAGCAGCCGTCGAACAACATGTTCGACTACCTGCGCGACAAGATGATGCCGCCTGTAACGCCGGTCAACCCCAATGGCTTGCAGGTCATAGACTATCAGCAAGCAGGGCCCTGGACGCCACGAGAGCTTTTTGACTTCGGCGTGGACACCAACATGGAGCTGAACGATCTTGATCTGACATTTCTGGACACCTACAACAACGCCAACCCGTTCGATCTGCGTACACCAAGCATCGGCTTCCCAACGAATGGCTCAGACATCATGCCGAGCTTCACTGCTGCTCCCGTACCGCCTCTTGATACGACCGCGCTTCCGAAGGCTTCCGTGTGGCGATTCCGTCCGCTCTCAAAGGACTCGGGATCCGCAGAGCAAGCCAACCTTTCGTTGCCCACGCCCACGACCCTCGATATTGACCGTCGCGTGACATGCGAACCGTTGTCGCAAACATCGCGGGACAAGGTGCTGGCCATGATCCTCAGCACATGCAAGCCCAACAGCATCCCACGAGCTGTTGCTTGCTTTCCGTCGATCAGCCTGCTCGATAGCCTCTTCCAATTTTCTTTGACGTCTCCGGGATCACACGCGAAGCATTGGATTCACGCGCCGACGCTACTAGCCGGTCAGACTCGGCCAGAGGTATTGGCAGCCATTATTGCAGCTGGCGCCGTGCTCACGCCGGACGCATCGATTCGAAAGGTTGGCTATGCCATCCAAGAGGCGATACGCACTGCCGTTCAAGTCCAGCTGGAGGAAGACAACACGCTCATGCGAGATTTGCAAATTATGCAGGCGTCTCTGCTACAACTCAAGATCGGTCTGTGGAGCGGCGACAGTCGCAAGATGGAGCTTGCAGAGGGCTTCCAGCAGGTGCTCGTTACTATGGCTCGCAGAGGTGGCTTCTTCAGGCGTGGTACGTATGAGCGTATCGTGCCATACGCCGAAGACACGGGAGAGATACTGGAGAAGAAATGGCGACATTGGGTGCGCCAGGAGTCGCGGAAGCGTTTTGCCTTGCATCTCTTCCGGCACGACCTCGAAGCATCGGTGTCTCTGCTAAGCAGTCCACTGATCTCGTATGCGGAGCTATACCTACCATTGCCCGAGTCTGAGATGCTCTGGCATTCTCCTTCAGCTGAGTCATGGAAGGCTACATACATGCGTAGCTCTGCACCGCGACACGAGAGGCAGCCGTCACTCGTGGACTGTATCCAGGATCTGGACATCCTGGCTACAAAGGACATCTTCGTCGATCAACGCCAAGCGAGCATGGCAGTTTTAGGTGCTGCTTGGCGGATGATCTGGGAGTATCGGCAACTTGACTCTTCCATGAAAGACTACAGCAGCCAGTGGTGTAACAGCAATCTACTGATGGCCTCGCGACATTCCGAACTTACAAAGCTACTGCAGTGCTTCCGCATCAGCTCGGTAGAGGATGCGAAAGTGACACTCATCCTTGAGCTCTTGCTGATGCATCTGCACATGTCACTGGATGACGTTCATCTGTTCGCAGGTGTAGAGGGCGAGGAAGAGTCTCGTCGAGTTTACCCATCACTGGTCCAGTGGACAAGGACGACAACAGCGAGGCAAGCTCTCTGGCATGCCGGTCAAGTCATCCGCGCGGCTCGCAACCTGCGCCTCGGGCTCATATGCGACTTTGCGGCCATCGCCGTGTACCAGGCCAGCTTGGCGTTCTGGTCATACGGAATCATAACCCGCGGGTCGGAGAATGGGGCGTCAATGAATAGCCCTGTGACTGCCTGGCTTGACGGCGGCGACGATACGGGCGTCCAGCGCTGGATCATCAACGGCAAAGGCAGCGCTGCCATCCGGACGTGGGCCGGAAATCCACCCGTGGAGACCATGGCCACAGTTGGTGGGCCTGATGAGGTCGTAGCAGCCATTGTTCAAGTCATGCGCCGCAATCACAACGATGCCAGGTCACCGCCACTCGTGGACAACCTCATCAACATGATGGAAGGACTGCGGAAGGCCACGAGGACATGACATACCCCTGGAGACCAAGCCACTAGCTACTTACGCGGGCTACTCTATGCTCCGCCCGAAGCTCAATCGACAGCTTGGGAGGTCCATCAAGTCCCACACGAGCGTCTGGTAGCCATCTTCACTGTCTGCTGCTGAACAGCGCATCGTGTGCGGAGGCCGGTCGAGAGGACCATTACGCCAACATCGCCAGTCTCGCTCCCGCTTCTGGTGGAGCCAGACCTCCTTCTCCGTCAAGCTTGGCGATGATAAACATGCCACAGCTTGGACATGGTGTCGAATGCGCTCGACGAATCTGTTCGCCACGAGGTCCGGTCGAGCGCTAGCGGAGACGGGACTGTTTGATGCAAGATGCCACAGTGACACTTCACGTTCGCCCATGCCGTACGACGTGATGCGCACTCTGAGACTCTCCAGTGCGGAGAAGGACTCGGTCAGGCTTGAGTAAATGCGCTGCACCTTACGAACGACTTGCTCTGGCGCGGAGAATTGCATCTCGCAGGACCGTAAATCCAGCGGCACGATCATCTCGAGATGGCGGACTTTCCCGGCTTTCGCTCCCAGTACGATAGGCTCGAGATCGTCCACGGACATGATGGTGATATTCCCTGGGACGCCCATGCCAACCTGCTGCATCGTGTTCGGCTGAGCGACCGCTAGTGGATGTGGTGCTTCGATCTTGACCTGCTCCAGATGCAGCCAATAGACCAGGCTCTCCTGCTTGAATGCCGCGTTGGCAATGTTCCATAGATGCCGGCAACACTTGAAAGGGCGGAATAGCTGGCGCTTGATGCGGCGGATATCCTGTTCGGTGGTCTCAGGCCCGAGATTGACGGCTTCGTCGGTCGTCAGGGCGAAGTTGACGACACCCAATATTACTTCGTCGGGAAGTTCAAGAAGGTTCTTGGGGGTTCGCCATTGAGTGGCCACAGTCTGGATGGCGGTTGGCATCGCAACGCTCACATTTGCTCGGACGAGGACAGCATGATCGTCGGTCAAGCTTGCCTTATCGCCAGGCTAAGTACCATTCGAGGAAGCTGCTGCAGTCAAGCAGTGCTTGAACGCAGTGAATGCAACAACCATGCGTCCTTCCTGGTAGGCCAGGCAGGTGCACCCAGGTTACTGTCACCCGGTCGACTGGACCATAGACACGGGATTGCGGCAAGCAACGCAGCAATCCGCTGACCACATTTGAGATGTTGGAAGAAAGTCTGCGCTCCCTACCAGTTCGCTTTGTTGTATGACGGTCGAAAGGGACAGGACGGTGTACGTCTATGATATGCATGATTGTATGTCTGCAATGCGCGTTGAAAGCCTATCGGTCGAAAAGAAGTCCGTTACACGTTCGCCTCGTGCCATAGCCAGCTAGCCAGGCTCTCGCCTGAACGCTATAGCCCCCCGCAGCAAGATTTTCGCGCGACCCCAAAGTCCCCCTCTCCTCTGCCACGCAGCGTCCTTCTCCGCGACAGGCGTCGTGGCCCTCAGCTTGTCCAAGGTGCTGGACTTCGGGGTCTTGGGCCGGAGAAGCTCTCTGTGCCGGTGGGCGACCGCGCCAGCCCAGCGCGCCGGCTGCATGGCTTGTTCCATGGCCGACCATGGATCTGGAGGCGTCGCTTCCGCGTCCGCATGTTCTTCGACCAGCTTGGCGGACAAGAAGCCTATCTGCTCGATGGCAGCCTGACGTTTGCCAACGGCCGCCAGGCTGTATGCGTAGCAGAGACGTGCGAGCGAGACCGGCTCGCGGTCGCAGTGCTTCTCCGACACACGACAGGTTTCTTCGCCGATGCACTCGACCATCTGTGCGTTGGCTTTCGCCGCGTAGCAGAGCAGGACGCGGTTGAGCCCGAACGATTCCGCGCGCCTGGTGGCCTTGGCAGCGAATCCTAGTTGCATGTCGACGAGGCGCAGCCCCAGCGCTGTGAACTTTTTCTGCAGCGCCCTCGACTCCTGGATCTGCTGGTTGAAGCGCTCCGTGGCGTCGTCGAGCTGCGCAGCATTCGCGACAGCATCCATGTGATAGAGCTGCAGGGCCGCTAAGCCGATGTTGCCGAGGGCCCAGCATGCGGCAGCGTTCGCTTCGAGGACACAACATTCCGAGATCACGAACGCAGCGAGCTGAGTGGCGATGCTCTGGCATCTGTGGAACTGCTCCTTTGCTCCAGCGAAGTCTCCCATGGTGCTTAGGCTCGCGCCTAGCTGTGCTGACAGCTCGAAGGGCCTCCATGACAGGGCTTGCTCGGCGTCCAGTGCGCTTTGCAAGAGCCTGATTGCCTCATCGGGCTTGCCTTGATGGAGCGCCACATGGGCGAGCTCGACCGCGGTGATGCACGTCTGGTTCGCTCGCTGCTCGGGATAGTCGGGCGAGAACGTGGCCGCCGCGAAATGATGTGCGACCGTAGCAAGCTTCAGTGCAGGCTTCGCGGCAGCCTTGCGGGCGGCAGCTCGGTGTTTCCTTGGACTATCCGGGCTCTGAGGTGACCGTCCATGCTCTCTGCGGTCGTCCCTCAGGGGTCCTGTAAGTCGATGGACGATGCCGGTATTCGGCGTGGTCGGCCGCTCAACAGTGAGCTCCCCCGACTCCTTTTGGCCGCCGGTCAGCCGTCGGGCCAATCCAGCCTTGGGAGTGGTAGGTCGCTCCGAGACTACACCGTGACCGTCCCTCTGGCCGCCGGTCAGCCTCCTGGCAAGTCCAGGCATTTTGCTGTGCTATCGCCCCGGATTCGCAACGGAACGCGGCTCTAACGGGAATTTGGGTAGAGTCTTCTTGTGGTGAGAGCATTGCTCGTCTTCGTAGGGTGATCTCCCGCGGCGCAAGTCCAGGATGGCTGCCAGTCAGCTGTGCGGTACCGTGAGATGTTCCCGCGTCGCTCGGAGCAAGGCAGGACGGTGTCCAAGCAACGGCGCGGCCATGGTTGAAATGTACGAGAAGGATCGTGGGCGGATGGAATTCGGCCCCCTGGACGCAGCGACTCGTCCACAAGTGCACCGCAGCGGCGGGGCGGGGCGTTGGTGCATGCCAGATCCCCCCCCAAAGGCAAGCGCAGCGACTGGCGAGGCCTTCCGCGTGGGGGCGGGCGCATGCGCAGCGGCGTTTCACAGCTTCCCCACCACAATGAAGCGCAGCTTGGCGCCCCCGTCCTGCTTTCCAGCTCGTCCGCGGGATCGATGAATACGTACCGCGCCACACTGATCGCGGATGCCGAGCATCTGGGAAGGCCCCGGCCGCTTCTCTCCAGGCGTACTTCCCGGCCGGTGCGGATAGCGGCATGCAGCCTCGCCTCACTCGGTCATAGCCGACAGAGCAGGTGTCAGCCGCCGCGTCGGCCGTGGACATGCGTTGCCCGGCTGACGTCACGCGTCGGTTTCGCTTCTCCCCGTGATGGCACGTCAGCTCGCCATCGCTGCTCGACGACCATGATCCGACCTCGACCCTGGATGCTGAGAACCATGTTCGGCGATCTGAACGAAGCGGCGGCGTATGCCACGGCCATCAGCGCCGCGCTGCTGAAGCTGTGCTCGTACGTCTTTCTGCGATGGGTGAGTCCCTCCGCCGCCGTCCCGGCGTTCCCGCGCTCCGGGGCTTGCGTGGGGGAAAATACAAGCCTGCGGCTCCCACTGCGTGACTCAGCAGCACCGTCCTTCCAAGCTGCGCCCTTGCGATTCGCAGCGGTTGTCTGCTGGGTGGATCTGCTGAGTGATAGCTCTTTCGCAAGGCCATTGCCCAGCGGCGCCGGGCCGGATTAGTGCCTTCCTCTGCCTGTCTTCACAGGTGGTTGTCGGCGAGGAAGCGCCTGCTGACGCCATAAATCGCAGATTCCGGGACATGTAAGTCCGAGCACTGTCTCTGTCTGCCGGACAGGCGCGCTCATTCGTGTAGCATCTGCCGCCTATTGTTTTCGCACTCGCCGCCATCTACGTCCCCAGCTTTCTCTACAACTTCTTCCAAACTTCGCCCTATGAAGCACTGGCAGAGGAGTTGGACATCGTTACCCACGATGTCGCCGGTGCGCCCGAGGCTGCGGCCGAGCTTGACTCCCGATACGTCGACGGCGACGATGTAGGCGAGGAGCTGGACGTGGAAACCACCATCGTGTTGGAGGAAAAGGAACCTCGGCCGCTCTACACCCTGCTTACCGGCCTGCCCAGCCCAGCGAGCCTGACGTGGTCTATCATCACGATGCTGGTGAACTTGACGCTCGTTGCCATGGTGGCCGATCTGACATATCGCGGATTCATCTTTCACCAGGCCCACGATCTTAGCATGGCGCGGGTTGGCTACGTGTCAGACTGCCGCGCTCATATCCTCGTCCGCGAACCCAGTGGAGCCCACGTTGCGCTGTCGTACCGCTTTGGCGACCCGCCCAATAGCATACAGCACGGCGGGAGGCCTCAAGACACGCAATGGAAGTTAGCGGGAAAGGCGAGTGATTTCAACAACTCCACGGACTTCACTGCCACCTTCACAATAAACAGCCTGCAGTCTGATACACGATACGAGTGGGCTACGAGCCATGGGCACCACGGCTTCTTCACCACCGCACCGAGGCCCGGCCACACCTCTAATCGCGTCGGAATTGCGGGGACGTTTACGTTCCTGCACAGCTCGTGCCTCAAGAATAACTTTCCCTACAGCCCGTTCGAGCATGCGCTTTCAAATGCTGGGCTGCGGCAGCTCGGTAAGATGCTCTACGAATTAAGGGCGCAGTTCATGCTCTTTCTGGGCGACTTCATCTACATCGATGTTCCGAGAAGGCATGGCAGCACAGCAGAGGATTACAGACGAGAGTATAGGCAGATCTACGCCTCTCCAGACTGGCCAGGAGCCACCACGGAGCTCCCCTGGATCCATGTCTACGATGACCACGAGCTCGCCAACGACTGGGACAGGAACACAAGTGGTTGGTTCCCTGCTGCGTTTGACGCCTACAGGCACTACCACACCTCGGTAAACCCGCCAGCAGTCCGTCACGGCGAGAGCTACTTTTCGTTCACTCAAGGGCCGGCGACGTTCTTCATGCTCGACACTCGTCGATATCGAACTTCCAACAATGCGCCGGACGAGCTTGATTCTACCACTGGCGACGCGACCAAATCGATGCTTGGCCACCAGCAGCTGGAAGACCTCCTGGACTGGCTGAAGCGACCGGAGCCTGCCGGCGTGAAGTGGAAGATTCTCGTCAGCAGCGTGCCGTTCACCAAAAATTGGGGGGCGTCTGACACCTGGTCTGGCTTTTTGAGCGAGCGCCAGACAATCTTGGAAGCCATGTGGGATGTAGGCCTGCGAGGCGGCGTTGGCGTCATCGTGCTCTCCGGCGATCGCCACGAGTTTGCCGCAACAGCTTTCCCTCCGCCCCCCGAAGGCAAAGACGACATCGTCGGTCTAGGATTCATTGGCCTGGGTGCCAATCCGCTCAATCCAAGAGGAGCAGTGCCGTCGCCAGATGATAGTCATGCTGTCCGCACCAAGCGAAAGAAATGGCCGCTCTCGGCCACGGTCCATGAGTTCTCCACCAGTCCGTTGAACATGTTCTACCTGCCCATCCGAACCTATCGGGAGTCAAGCACCAGCGACGACTATGCCAGCGATGTCTGCATCAAATACATTCCAGACGGCAACAGCAAATTCGGCGCTGTGACCATCAGCAACCCACCGACCAGCGACCAGAGTGTGCTACATTATCGGCTGTTTGTCGATGGCCTGGAAGCCTGGAGCTATACGCTCACGTCTCCGCCGAATGTAGGTGGAGGTGGCCGAGCGAAAGATGCAATCTGGGGTTGACGACCGCTTGGCCGCTTGGACATCATTCGAGGCTTCGCAACGTGGTAATGTCCCTTTCGCTACGGCGATTCGGGCCGCAGACGGCTCATCGCATAACCAGCGGTCTGTTAGATGCCATAGAACTTAGAGAAGACTTGCTATCCTATCTCGGGGCTATCCTCTCCCCAAAAGGCACGTGATTAATCGATCCGCAGCCTGGCCTCTCCTGTCGCTGCTGCGAATTCCGTCGGCCCGGTCTGTGAATCCCCAAGGCTAAATTCCAGGTGTTCCACCGCGCGCATTGTGACTGCTGATCAGACTCGAATACCAGTCGTGAGCCCACTCTCGAACTGCATAGTACGGCGCCCATCTCCGATATCATCGATTCCGCCATCGTCCACCAGCCCAGGGATCGGCTCAATGTGAACGACGAGTAGCTTGCGGCCCGGCGCGTTGATGGAGCGCTCGACTTCCTCCGCGTCACGGGCGGTTGAGGGCCATCATGCGAATTCCATGGATCTCACAGATGGTGAGAACTCCGCTTTCAGAGTAAGTCAAGCGTGGAGGCATGTGTGGATCTTCAGCTGACGCTTGACAGTATGTTTTGCGTGGAGTGCATATAGACTCACTGCCTTGGGGGAAGGGTCCTGCGGCTTGCGCACAAGGCGGGCCAGTCCCTCATCTGCCGTCATTGGCCCATCGATATAGCTAAGGAGGGTGGTCTACGGACCTCCTGGAGTTTTGATCTGTTTGATCTTCCGTTCGCCCCCTGCATTGAGCAGAGAGGCAGCGTTGGCTGAGGGCAAGCTCCATGCAGCCGTACTGGTCCAGCCTTCAGATTGTGCCGACCGTCTGAACTTCCATCTCCGGTCTTGGCTTCTGTGATAGACCGGTTCAGCAAAGCTTGACGTAACAATGGTAGCAGGCTCAGAGCCTCAATCCCCTGATCGTACCTTGCAGCAGGACTACGACAAATTTAGATTTAGCATCCGCTAGCTTCCGCTGCAGATCATCCATTGTTCAAAACGACTTCACTCCTTGAACACGCACTCCACTACATCCCGCGTCTATTTGCTCGAACCCTCCCACGTACGAGCGCAAGCAGCCGTGCCAGCACACTCAGGCATACCGCGACCATGAGGCCGTGAGAGCAACGAGATCCGCTCATTCCCCGTCTCCCGCGTGCTGAGCCGCGCAGCACCTACACCAGCGTAAGTGGCACCGCTGCGCCGTCAGAGATCGCGATGGCGTCTTCCACTGGAGATGTGCGACGTTTCCCGCAGTGGACGATATCGCGCTGGCACGATCTCGCGTCCATGTTGCGCAGACCATCTCGAGGAGGTGCGCATCCTCAGCTGGATCTTGCAGCGCAAGCAGACTTCCACCCAAGCTTCCCAGGCCAATCAATTGACCAAAGCTCTACAGTACCATGTCTCTCGTCAAGTGGACCGTCAACCACATCGCGCCGCTGTTCATTGTGACCTCTCCGGTCACCTCATACGCGGATCAGATATGGAGCATCAACAAGTCTCGATCCTCGGCCGGCTTCTCGTTGGACATCCCGCTCATTATGCTCGTGTCCTCGATCACGAAGTGAGTCGATCGTCCGTGCCCATATGGGAAGTCCGTGCGGGTCATGTACTGACCTCCGTAGGGTGCTCTACTGGTTCGGCGCCAAGTACGACTTTCCCTTACTGATCCAAGCCCTCGTCATGTGCGTGGTCCAGTTCCTCCTGTTACACGTGGCTCTACGACACCGCCCCTCGTCTGGACTGCCGACCGTTGTTAGCCAGCCCTTTGCGGAAGCGAAGCCTGGCGGTGTGCGAGTCAATCGGCCCTACAACTTCTGGCAATGGCGAAGCCACCGGCCGTATTGGCAATGCCTGGGCTACTACACGGTCACCTTGCTGGCCTTGCAATTGCTTCTTGGCTCACGAGAAGGCTACGTGATGCTGCAAGGCTATTTTGCCCTGGGCGTTGAAGCCATGCTGCCCATCCCGCAGATACAGGAAAATCATCGAAGCCGGTCCTGCAAAGGCTTCCGATTGAGCGTCTTGGTCAACTGGCTGATAGGTGACATGTTCAAGATGACCTACTTCTTCTTCTCTGACGGCGGGATTCCTTGGGCCTTCAAACTTTGCGGCCTCTTCCAGGCGGCATGTGACTGTTATCTGGGCGTTCAGTACTGGATGTACGGCGACGGAGGTAAAGGTGTCAAATCCGAAGATACAGATCCGCGCATCGCATAGATACTGGTCACGAGACGCCACTCCTAACCGCGAGACCGATTTTCGCTCGGAATTGATTCTATATGCGAGCCTCTCACATTCGGATATCTATGGCTTCCGGGGCTCCTCAGTGGCTTCTTGCGGAGGTGGCATGAAAAACTGCTATACTGGAGGAGACAGTGATGATAGATGTCGATTGTCGGCGACAGACTACATTCACGATCTTGTATCTAGCGCCACGGCCGTACTGCTGTAAAGACCTTTCCTCATCCCGACAACCATATCACAGAGATGGAGAAATCATGACGGTCAGCAGAACGGGTTCCAGCCGCTCATGCAACGAGGCTGTCAAGAATTCCGTCTTGGAGCGTCGGAATATGATGGGCAATGCTCGACAGCAACACATTTCGCTTTGGCTCCAAAGCTGGCGCATCGAGCATCGCCCGTTCTGTGCGTCTAGTTGGCTTCCGCGCCAGGCGACGGTTTGACGTGGCATCCGTCTCCCGACCCAAATCTGCCGCACTTGCCACTGCTTTGAAAGGAGGCGCCTTTCACAACATCCTAGGCAGCCGGTCTGGTCTTGTCTGCCATCGCAACGTCTCAAGTTGCTGTCGATGCAATGAATTGCTGTTGGAAAGATTTCAACATCACCGATGAGGACGCAGAGCCTCCTCCACGGGATCCCGTCGACGACAGATTGAGAGCGGTCCAGCTCGACTTGCGCAGGGAAATCATGTTTGAGAATCATCTCCTTTCATAACAGCCCTTTCCGTGCCAGCTCAATCTTACGTGCCGCCTCCCCATCCGCCCAGCCGCCTTTGCTCACACACGCCATGCTCCCGTCGCCAAATTCCACCTTATCCTCCACCGCGGGGAAAGCGCAAGGGCAGTGGTGGGGGAAGTGGACGCAGCTGAGCGTGTGCGGGCACAGGTATTTGTCGCAGTGTGCTGTCGGGACAAAGTCAGATGACTCGGATCTGCGAGTGAGGTTCTGAGGAAGACGCACCAGCCTCGTATTGCTGCTGGTACCAGGCTGAGTCGGAGCCAGCGTTCTGTGGTTGTTGCTGGTGATGCTGTTGACCGCCGAACATGTGCTCAAAGAATTGAAATTGGGCTGCAGCTGGCAGTGCAAAGAGCAGGAAGCCCAATAGTATTTTGAAGGGCTCCATTTCGAATTGCCTTGCTCTCGAGCATTAATGCTCGTTCTCGTCGGTCGGGTACAGTTGAAGTCGATAGCTGTCCGTCGGCGCTGCCAAGACGCTAGCCACTGCGGCCCGCACATGCCTCACGGCAGGCACGTCCACTCCCGAAGCCTCCGCAATTTCTGCACTCGCTCGAGTTTCGGCAGCGACGACGACGGTGGGGGAGACGATAGTATTCCAGCCAAAACCGACAAACACATCGATTCAAATCATCCAACGGGCCCGGCCGGAATACTCAGGTCTTCCAAGATGCATCTCATGTACACGCTGGACGCCGATGGCAAGCGCCTCTACACCCTCAAGAAGATCAAGGACGGCGAAGTCACCAAATCTGCGCACCCTGCTCGCTTCTCGCCCGACGATAAGTACTCCCGGTACGTCGACGATCTATTGGACGGCTTGATTCAAAGCGGCTAATATTGGTCCCAGGCACCGGGTGACGCTCAAGAAGCGCTACGGCCTTCTCATCACGCAGCAGAGTAAATCTCATAGCATGCTCTATCCTGGTGCTAAATTTGGCTGACGAGACGCGCAGAGGACAAGAAGGTGCTTGGGCAGTGATATCGACATCAAATTGTCCGCAGTATCGGCAAGATGACGGCGACTCCGGGTTAGCGAGGTGTTTCGGCGTTCGAATTCATTGCAAAGCATTTGTACGACAAGTATCGCGAGAAACGTCCGCATCCCATGGCGCGAATGGCGGGAAGCCAGATCCTGCACGAACCACATCATCCATACGTCGGGTCCTGTCGCCCTCGCCACCCTCAAGTCCCAAGGTTGGCCGCCGTGGACTCTTCGACGCTGCGAGCGGCAGTCGGTGGCTCGCCGCTGCACTGATCCCGCGGCGCGCGACTGGCGTTAGCGGAGCGTCCTCGCCCCTTCTGCTTCCGCTCCGCCGCGCTCAAGTCCTTCACAGATCAATCTCGATCTCCGCACTGGCCGGCTTGCTCTGGCAGATAAAGATGCTCTGCGGCCCATTGTCTCCCTCGGGCCCGTAGACCTGCCCCTTCAGAATCTTCCTTTCACATGTCCCACACACGGCGCTCCGGCAGCCATACTCGGGCGCCAAGCCCACTTTCTCCGCTAATTCGAGGATCGTGAGGTCTTCTTTGATCGTCCATGTCGTGGTGATTTTGGAGACGGTGAAGGTGACCGTTGCTTCTTCAATGTCTGTCGATACCATGTTCAAGATCGGCGGTCAGATTGCTCCAGCCCAAGTTGATGTCTGTGGGATGGCTAGCGACCCAGCGCTCGGCTTAATTTGGGAAGTTGCGGGCTGGCACATCAGCGGTTTCGGCGCTTGGCGACCCCGGCTCCCAGACATCTGGCAGACTAGACAGCGACTTCACGGAGGCGTTGATGGACCAAGTTCATTTCGTTCCATACCGATGCTAATCGCTTTTGCCTCGTGATTCGTAAGATGCATGCCGGCTATGTCCTGCGACTCCCGACCTTCCCCGCCCCGTTCCTCCCAGCGCCCGCAAACCTATACGCGAACGCCTGAGGATCCTCGACCCCGACTTCTTCCCTTCCCCATTGATGCAATAACGCCTTCGCCAACGCAGCCCGCTCATCCTCGCTCTCCTGCAACCGCCTCCTCCAGTAGGCCTCCCGCTTCCGCAGCGCCTCGGCGATCTTGGCATCGAGCGCAGCGTTCACCGAGTCCGACGCCTCCAGCGCCTCGCGGAGACTTTGCGCGTCGCTGTGCGCGGCGGCGGCCTGCTTCTGCGCGACTCCGAGCTCGTCCTGGGCCTTCTCGAGCTCCGCGCGCAGAGTGGCACTCTCGGCTCGAGCCTCCGCGAGTTCGGCTGCGGCCCTCTTGAGGCTGTCTTGCGCGGCGTCGCGGTCGATGGTCGCTTCATTGCGAAGACTTTGCTGGGCCTCGACGTCCTTGCGGGCGGCGTTGACGGTGGCGCTGGCGCCCGCCAGTGCCGCTTCGTGTGCGGTCTCGAGGCGCTCGATCTCGTGGTCGTGGGCGACTTGCTCGTCACGCAGCTGTTGCTGAAGCAGGGTGATCTGCTGTTGGCGAGTCTGCGACTCTGCCTGCTGCCGATTGCGGTCGCTGGTCAGACGGGCCCTTTCGGCCTCGTGCTCCCGACGGAGCGCCTCCGCATCTCGGCGAGCCGTCTGGACGTCGTCTGCTGCACAGCTTTTGGCTGCACGAAGCTCCTCCGCCTCCGCTCTCGACGCGCCTAGCTGCGCTTCCAGCTCAGCAATGCGCTCGGCTGCCCGATCCAGCTGCAGACGATGATCATCGGAACCTGGGCTGGGCGCGTTGCGGAAGGCTTGGAGCTCTTCCTGATGCAGCTTTGCGGCCTCGTCAGCATTGTCACGGCTCCGCTCGGCCAGCTCAAGGTCCTGCCGCAGCTGCTGCAGAGCCGTCGCATGCTCCTGCCGCTGGCTCTCCAGACGCTCGGTGAGCCTCGTGATCTGGCTCTGGTATCCTGCCTGAGTGCGCTCGCTCTCATGCTGTTGCTCCTGAGCGTTGTCCTCTAGCCGCCTGACTTGCCCTTCCCGCGCCTCGACGTCCGCCTTCAACTCCGCCATTCGATTGACGGCCCAGGTCGCATCTTGCCGTAGGTCGTGCTCGCGGTTGTGCCCCTCGTCAACCTGCCGCTGATACACCGCCTTCTCCTGCTTCCGAATCCGCTGCTCCTCGTCCAACGCCTGCTTAAGAGCGCCGTTGAGCCGGTCTAGCTGCCTACACCGCGCGTGTAAGTGCTGCATCTGGCGCTCGAGTTCCTGTTGAGGGCTGTCAGGCACTGTCGCCGGCGGCGAGCTCACTTGCCCATTGCGTGACCGCTGCACGATGGGCGAGCGTTCGGGCGAGCGCGTGGGCGAACGGGTCGGCGACAGGGTCTCGCTGGACGGTCGACCGGGCGTGCCGTCCTCGCTGTGCCGCGGCGACGGTGATCCGTGGCGCGCTGGCGATTGGGCGGCGACGCGCAGTGGCGGCGCATTGCCAGGCCGGAGAGGCAAACGCGCGGGCGTAAGGTCGCTGTGGTACTCTTCGACCGATGGCTGCAGGAGATGGCGGGGCACTGGCGGCTGCGGCGTGCCCGATGGCGCATACGGATCCCATGTCGACGGCGCCTTTTCTGCATCGCCGCGGTGTTGTTCATCCCGTGCGTGATGCTTTGGTGGGAACGGGCCCTGCTCATGCCACGGTGAGTCCTTCGGCGGGCTGTGGTCGGGAGTGTGGTGGCTCATGGTGTGGTCGTCGTCCAGGACGGGCGACTGCGGCACCTCTAGCCGTCCACTCTCACCGTAGGCGCCGTTCATGCGCTGCTGGTGCTGCGGGTGCTGCACCTGGAAGCTGTGCAGGGCGCTGCGGGCACTCCCGGCCGTGCCTTTGACAGGCCGGTCGCCACGCATCCACGCGGCCATGTTCTCGGTGAAGTCGCTCGGTCCATCGATGTCTTCGCTACGCACCGGATCGACCTGCCGATGCGACAGGATCGGGGATGTGGCGTTGTGGCTCTCCGCATCCAAGTCGCCCAGGTCCAGCGAGGACTGCGAGTCGGTGGGCGACGCGGGCCTGTGCCATGCCCGCACCGGCGGACTCGACTGCATGCTGCTCTCGGCCATGTCGAGCAGCTGTGTCGCCGTCTCTTGACGGTCGTTGGTAGCAATGTGGTGTGTCCGACGGTGTGTCGAACTTTCGGCGTTGGGGCTGGTGTTTGCAGCTGTCAACACAGCCAGACGCGGGTCCCTTCCCCCACGCGACGGTCGCGCGCGGCTTCGCGGCCCGCAGCAGCCCTCGAAATTCCCGAGCAGCCCTTCATGGCCTTGGGCGACGGCCGCATCGATCTTCTCTGCATCCCCCGACTGGCAGCGGATGACGACCGGCGCTGCGTCTGGACAGGCGCTGAGAGAGCACCCGTCCCCGGGCCATGATTCTGCGGCAGTGCTCGTGGCGGCCAGTGCCTGCCTGGTCTGGTATCTGGCCGTGGCCGCGGTCTGCTCCATCGGCTTCGCCCAGCTGTACGAGAAGCATCTCCCACGGGCGACCGGCGACGCTGACTGACGTGCGCACGGCAGATGGCGGCACTACTCTCGGCCCCCCCCTGCAGCGCCGCCGCCGCCCGCCGACGCTCCGCACGTGACCGTCATCCGTCCCGTCAAGGGCCTCGAGCCGTGCTTGTACGCTTGTCTGGCCTCGACCTTCCGCCAACGCTACCGCCACGACAGGCTGCACGTGCGCTTCTGCATCGCCGGCCGAGATGAGCCGTCCTTGCCCATCCTGGAGCGACTCGTGCGCGACTTCCCGGGCTACGACGCGGAGATCCTGGTGGAGGACGACGACGCGGCGTTGCGCGACGGCAGCCTGCACCTTGGCCCGAACCCGAAGATCCGCAACATGAGTCGAGCGTACAGAGAGGCTGTCGGCGACATCATCTGGATCATCGACTGCAACGTCTGGGTCGCGGAGGCTACGCTGGGCAGGATGGTGGACCTGCTGCAGGGAGACGGGGCGACCCGCAACAAATTCGTCCACCAGCTCCCCCTTGTGGTCGACACCGAAGGCAGCACGATGGGACAGGAGACGGGCCAGCGCACCGAAAACGCCATCCTCGACACGACTCTGCCCGACAGCGAACGCACCGCATCCGCCATCGGCGGCGGCAGGCTCGAAGAGGCCTTCATGTCCTCCTCGCACGCCAAATTCTACACCGCCATCAACACCGTCCTCGTCGCCCCGTGCGTCGTGGGCAAGAGTACGATGTTCCGCCGCAGTCATCTGGACTCGCTCACGGACGGTCGAGGCATCGACTTCTTCAGTCAAAACATCTGCGAAGATCATCTGATCGGCGACATGCTGTGGAAGCGGTCAGTGCCCGAAGAGCGACGCGGAGAGAAGCTGGGCAGGCACGCGATGCTGTTCGGCAGTCTGGCTGTGCAGCCGATGGCCAACATGTCGGTCCGCGAGTATTGGAGTCGACGGGTCCGCTGGCTGAGGGTGCGCAAGTTCACCGTCACGCTGGCCACGCTGGTGGAGCCGGGGACCGAGAGCTTTTTGTGCTCGGCCTACGGCGCCTTCGCGCTCACCGCGCTGCCGTTCTTCCGCGACAGGTGCGGCGTGCCGCAGACTTGTTCCGTCTTCGCCGCTTTCTGGCTGCTGAGCGTATCGATCTGGTGCGCAATGGACCGCATCCTGTACCTGCACCTGCAGTCGGCAAAGTCCATCGAGGTGAACGAGCGCACGCCGGCCTTCGCTCGTGGACACAGCAGACCTCTCGGGGAGTGGCTGCTGAGTTGGGCGGGACGGGAAGCGCTGGCTCTGCCGATCTGGATGTGGGCCTTCTGGGGCGGGACGAGGGTGGAATGGCGGGGTCACAAATTCTGGGTCGGCATGGACATGAAGGTGCACGAAATCGACGAGACCCGTCACACGAATGGCGCGAATGGTCATGTGAAGAAGAGGCAGGAGTGAGTGACCTGCTTCCGATACCGTGCTGTCTCACGCAACGCCCGCTACCCGATGCGCTGCAACCCACGCCGTGCTGTGTCGCGTCTTCCGCACACTGCGCGGCGTGAAGTCCAGTCTTCTCCATCCGCCCTCCGCGTCCATCATCGTCGCTCGCCGACACCAACTCTCGCGTGCCTGCCAGCCTTGTACTTCTCCGAATTCACCGACGCCTTGCGCTTGGGCGAGCTTGGCCTGTAAGGTGGCCGCATCGTCGATCGATTCAATATCGCTGCTCACGCTGCAGCGTCGATCCCGCCTCATGCCCCCCAGCAGACTCTTGACAACACCCAGCGTACTCTCTGAGCCGAGCGTCCGTCCAGCGTCGCTGGGAGACATGAGTCCGTAGCCCGCTCGCCTCTCGCCGCTGACACTACGGCTGTACACGCTCGACAGCGACTCTTGACTTCGGTTGGTGTGTCTCGTCAAGTCTGGCGCTGACGGCGCAGGCGATGGCGGCACGATCCTGACCGTCTGATTGCATGACACTTTCGGCCTAGGCGGGTGAATCGCCTTCTCCACCGTGCTCGTTCGTCTGGACTCGTCCGGGAAGTACGCGGGTAACGGCGGAAGAGGCGAGGCAGTAGGCGGTAGCGAGGACGCGGCCGTCTGTGTTCTGATCGACGAGAGCGATGGGCGAGGGGTGAGAAAGTGAGGCGTCCAGCGGTTCGGTGGTGCATATATCCCCAGGCCCATGACAGCTTTCTCCGGGCACGTGGGGAGGAGATGAGCGGTTGACCAGGGTCGGGATGGGACTCGAGTGCGAGCAGAGAGGGCGGGAGACGGGCGGCATTCGAAGGGCACCTCGCTGAATAGCGCTTGGCCTGTCGTTGAGCGGTAGGGGAGGACGAGAGGGTGGTGCTCACTCCTCTCGCTCGTTACGCCGAGCAGGTGGGCGCGGAAGGGGTTTGGGGTGCGTTGGTGGAGGACGAAGAGGATCACGGAGGCGATGCTGTCATGATCAGCCTGGCATTCGGGCTCGCATCCAATGTCTCACACACTTACAGGCCGAGTAGGCCCGCGCCCACGCCAGTCCATTGTACCACGCACGCAACGCCTTTCTTGGTGCTTCCGGGTAGAGTATCGAGGGTTGGAGACTCGCATGGGGCCTGCTTCGCAACGGTGAAGGTGAGGTCAAGTCCGCTCGCAGCAAGCCAGATCATCACGCTGCATTGCAGACTGTTGGTCGCCAGGCGTTGGGCGAGACCCTTCACTCTCGCTCGCGCCTGTGTCTCGGCTCGTGAGTCCAGGAAAGCCGCCAGCTGGTGGGAAATCAGGTAGATGTCTGCGACTTTGGCCTGATCGAGCCGTCAGCCACAGCCTATAGCGATCCTCGACGTCGTACGAACGCTGACGACAGGTATGATGACAGTAGGGAGGAGATCAGACGTAGCAGCTCCTGTGATGAGGAGGTACAGCTGGCTACCCTGTATGTACGCCGAGCAGGACCCAAGAGTCCATAGCAAGATGGTGATCATGTGAAACGAGACGCTGCCACCATTGCTTTCGTGTCTCGTCCGTGGCGCTTTCTCGTCATTGCGTCGTCTGTCCGTTCGGAGTGCCATTACCTGTTGTGGAGCTGGTCGTGATCTCTGTTTAATCGCAGATCCTCGACCGGCGAAGAGCGACAGTCTTCAACGCATGGAGTGCAGGCTGGATGGCCAGATTCCACGGTCAGCCGCGTCGCGCGTAAGATGCGTATAGTGGACGCATGCCGACGGCGGCTGCTCAGGAATGTGGCATGCTCGACCACAGCTTTCGTCCTTGCGACTACCCATCGATTGCTGCTGGAATATCGAGACGTAAGAACAATCGTGGTGCGCGACAGTGCGCCTTTGTCCAATGCTCGCGACGGAAAACTCTCCAGTCTCCCAAATACCATCCAAGATACATTGGCGCTTCGTCCATTGTCTTGTACGACCCTCCCAGCAGATTTCACCGCAGAGATGTCGGCTCTATTGTGACGTTACATCGAACAAACCGGCCTACCCTGCGCTCTTGCAGGACATCAGTCAATGCCGGCCGCATACGTGGCCAAAAAGCCCAATCGTACTGAGACAAGGCTTAACGAGAGTTGCTCATCCTCCTCTCGCACATTTTACTCGCTCATTCGAATTCGTGAAGGACGCTAATCGCACCAGCCGGCAGATCTTTCCATAGCAAGGCTCAAGAATTCTTCCGGAGGACGTCAGCAGGGTCCGATGATCAGCATGCGGTGTGTCGTCTCGTCGACGAGCATCAGGGCGCACAGATGCTCAAGAACGATCGGGAGTCTGACGCATCGGAGAAACTTGATGCACTTTGGCCGCATTGATCGGAGCCCCCAAGCAGCTCGAAGAGACCCGCCCTGCGTCACCCGGACATCGAAGGTGCAGAGACGGCAACGAAGCTCAGCTGCTTCCAGGGTGATCCGTCCAGTAGCGCGTAGCGATGCCGGTAAGATTGGTCCGCCGTCTTCGGGGACCTCAATCGGGTTACGGCTGGCGAAGCAGAGCGTTCAGATGTCGTAGCGCAGTTCCGGAGGGAGCGACATGGGCCTGGCTTGAGATGTCTGCGGAAGCGGAGGCTATGGTGGAAAATTTTCCGTGTATTTACTCATCGAAAGATGAAGGCATGAGGAGAATGTGAGAATGTGTGCATGGCAGAGGGGAATGTTAGTGTGCAGCATTGTTCCGTTTGGCGCGGGTCAATGGCCCGTGCACTGGCCGCCAAGGATACTGTACCTATCCTATGTGAATCATGGGTGCTTTTCAGGCTGGACACGACACTCACATGTGACGTCCCAGCACTTGAGCACAACAGAGTTGCCACCAGCGCTCCTGGTACTCGCTCTGCTTGACTGGAGATGCCTCCGGTTGAGGATTGCACCCAAAGCGCACCGGCCTCGCAAGGCTCCGTCCACCCCCAAGGCCGCCCGATCCCGGTCTGCGGTACGAGAAGAACCTTCATGTGAGCTGACAGGCGCAGACTCTACAGCGCTCTCAAAGCCCAAACCCGGCCGGTGCAGCCTCGACAACAAGCGCGACCCTTGATGGCCAGAATGAGATATCCGAGCGGCAGAAGATAAGGAGGCTGATAAGTGGGCGCGCTTCTCTCCAGCCAACTGCATGAGCGTCTACTCCGCAATGGGATCATGCTGTCCGGGGTATGTCTGACCGAGAGACCTCTACTCGGGGACGAGAATATTCTTGGCCCTGGGAGATCTGATGCCACGCGGAGGACACCGCTTGGTGTGGAGATCGTACCTGCCAGATTGGGTCTAGCCCCGACTCCCGGTTAATCAAAGCTTTCGTGGGGTTTGGGGTTCAGAAACGCCTCCTCCATCAATTGCACATCAACTTCCCCTTCTGGCTCCACGGCACCGCAATCCTGCATGCGCTGCTGTCAGGCGAAGTCAATGACATGCCGTTCCCACGCAGAACCCTCGCGATACCAAAATTGTACTGCCGGCAGATTGACCTGCATACGATGATGCCGATCATACATATACCGGTTGGCGCGCAAGAAAGCGAAGGGTTGTGAAGATCGTTCTCAATCATTAAAAATCTCTCTTCCGATCCGTTAACGCAGCGTCAAGATGAAGTCTGGCGTATACCAATTCCTCATAGGCTGTTTCGCTGCCATTGGGTCTTTCCTCTTCGGGTCAGCGCAACACACGCTATATATCAATCCCTTACGCTGATGAGAATCGCAGATACGACCTAGGTGTGATCGCAGAGGTCGTAGCCTCCGGTTCCTTTACAGAGCTTTTCCTCCAACAAAATGGAGCAGCACGGTCTGGCACGGTCGTCGCGCTCTTCACGGCTGGTTGCTTCACCGGCGCCTTCTTCGCGTCTTTCTCCGATCGTCTCGGCCGCCGCGGCACGATCTTGATGGCGTGTTGCATTTTCGTCGTCGGCGGGGCGATTCAAACTGCGGGAGTTGTCATCGCTATGCTCTACGTTGGACGATACATCGCTGGTATTGGCGTTGGGTTCGTAAGTATCGACCGGACGAATTCATGCGTTGCTCACAGCGCTAACATCGTCGCCTGCAGCTCACAATGATCATTCCAATCTATCAGGCAGAGTTGGCACATCGGAAGATCAGAGGCAGGATCACCAGTCTGCAGCAGCTTTTCAATGCAACCGGTCAGGTGTTCGCGACTTGGATCGGTACATATTGTCTGGCAGTCGGATTGAAGAGCGCAGTTTCGCTGACACATCTGCACGCAGGGTACGGCTGCTACATGGTCTTTTCGAAGTCAGGAAACAGTCGAGAATGGCGCATCCCTTTGGCCATCCAAATCATTCCCGCAATATTCTTAGGCGCTCTGATCTTCTTGTTCCCAGAGTCACCAAGGTATTTCTAATTGCCGCGAGCCGCTGCCACATGCTGACCATGCCCAGATGGCTGTGCGACCACGATCGTGCGGAAGATGGCCTGCGCACCCTTGCTCAGCTCCACGCTCACGGCGACGTCAACGATCCATATGTACTCGCTGAATACGAGCTGATCCAGAAGCAAATCGCCGAGGAGCATTCGAACAAGAAGATCGGCTACTTGGATCTGTTTCGAGGCTGGCCCAACTTGCGACGCACTCTGTTGGTCATGGCAATTCAAGCCTCGTGTCAGATGACTGGTACTTCCCCTTGCATGTTCTTCTAGAGAGGTGCCTTTGCTGATCTTTGTATGTTAGGTGTCTCCGCCATTCAGTACTTCGCTCCGGTCATTTTCGCCCAGTTAGGCATCTCGACCGGCCTCTCCCTCCTCTTCAATGCGGTCAATGCCATCTGCGCATTCTTTGGAGTCGTAACAACGATTGCTACCGTCGACCACGTCGGTCGGCGACCCTTGGAGATCTATGGATGCGCTTTCCTCTCGATCACATTCATCATCAACGCGGCCATTATCAAGGTGTTTCCAGCATCCTCGCCGTCGACGGGCGCACATTGGGCTTTCATCGTGCTTACGTGGCTGTTCAACTACGTCTTCAACATGACGTCTGGCCCTCTCAGTTGGTCAGTCCCGGCTGAGATGTTCGGAACAGCTATGAGGTTGAAGGGCGTCAGTCTTGGGGCCATGACCTCGTTCGCGTTCAATACCATGATTGGTGGGCAGCACAGACATCCCGAGTATGCACATTGAAGCTGATGGCAAGAATAGGTCAAGTCACCCCCATCGCTGTCAAGGCCATTGGCTGGAAGTACTATATCGTCTTCATCGTGTGCAACATTACCAACGCGATTTTCTTCTGGGCATTCCAGCCAGAGACGAAGGGACTTAATCTTGAGGACATGGACGAGCTCTTCCGCGATCATCCGACGTTCGTACCCGGAAGCAAGTGGAAGCCAAGCTCGCATGTGGACGAAGACGCCCTCGAGATTGCCAAAGACGAGAGGAGGGCAGGCAAATTAGGTGTTGATGTGGAACACTTGGAGAGTGCGTGAGCATGGGCCTTTGACAGGTCAGCAGCCACGCTCCATCCTGCATCGGGGCCTGGATACCACTGCTGGTGTCGCTCCAAGCTCAGCGACTTCTATGAGTGACCGACACAGCCAGTGAAAGAGGCTGTCGCAGCTCTAGTATCCGCGTCGGGTCAAGCACCAAGATCTGATAGCAGAGCTGCTTTTTCGTCATGAAGGCTCGCCTCCAAACAAATAAATCAAATAGGAGTATCAAAGCAGCTATCACATACGACCGGTCTGCGCTTTTACCCACATGCACTACCAGAACTCCACGCTGAACCGCTTCCTTGACCCTGGAGAGCCCACTTATCGCCTGTTGAAATTTAGATACCGACTCCCGATGAACAACAGAATCAAATTGCTTCCGATGAACGAAGCCAGGATACCCAAGTCTCGCCATCTATATGCGAAGCTGATGCCTAGTGGCTCATAGAACTGGTCGCCCACGCTATAAGCGCAGTATTCACAATTCGACGTTGCGTTGTTGAGAATGTACCCGGGCCCGCCATTGGCGAAGAAGTCGGCCATGTACTCGCCGCAGGTCTGGCCGACGGGAGCTGTGAAGCGGTTGAATTCGATGGGCTTGCAAACGACTGCAAGATCATGCAGCTCGGTGGACACCAGTCCAGAAACGAGGCGGGTGAACGGATCTAGTTGGTAAAGCCAGGCGCGCCAGAACCCAGGGATCTGTGGTTTCGGTACTGCCACGCCACAGAACAGGGCGAAGATCACAATGACAAATGGATTGAGGAGCACGGCGATGAAGGTCGATGGGGTGAGCGCGGACATCGTTTGGCCGAGGGTGACGGAGAAGACTTCGGTGATTAGGACGATGAGAAAGAAATAGCCCGCGCGGTCCGCTACAGCCACAGTCAGCGCACTAATCTCAGTTGGGCGTGCCGTGATACTCACAGGCCAAGTGGAATCCTGGCGGGTAGTCTGTGATCATGGTCAGCACTAGAGACGTGTCAACTGCCTCTGGGGTTTGACTTACAGATCGTCACGAAGAAACCGACTGCGCAGAGCAGGCTGTACGGCATCTCGGCGATGACTTGCGACAAGGCGAACGGTAGTTGCTTATAGGTCTTGGATGCAGCCTCTCGATAGTAGATCAAGCGGTTGAGGTCGTACATCGGCTGCACCTGAGCAAGAATCAAGGCCGGCAGCACGGTCACCTGGAAGATGACGAAGATCCGGTACTGCAAGCTGGTCCGAGAATCATCGAGCTGAAGGAACATCAACCCTGTCAGAAGCGCAATAGCGACGTGGTTGAAGAATCGCGTGAAGCCATAGTTAGGGGACCGCCAGAAGGACTTGTGTGCACGGTTCTGAACCAGTTTGATTTGATGCCACAGAGGCGTGGCGTACTCCTTTGGCTCGACCTTCGGCAGCGAGCCAATTGCCTGCATCCGCTCGGCCTTGATAGCAACGATGGCCTCTTTGGTTGCCTCGCATTCCTCGGAGTCTCGCCAGATCTCCGCCCAGTCTTTGTTGCCTATCCGAGGCGCTTGGCCCGCTCCAATGGCATCCAGCATCCACTCTGCCGGATTTGCATCTGATGGGCAGTCCGCACCATGTCGGTGGAAGTAGTCGATCAGCACGTTCGCGTCCTTGCCAATGTCGCCAAAGTACACGCACTCACCCCCTCGCTGGAGCAGTAGGAGACGATCGAAGTTTTCGAACAATGAGGCATTCGGTTGGTGGATTGTGCACAGGATAGCCTGCCCAGCTCCAGCTAGCTTGCGGAGGAAGCGCACGATGTTGAAAGCAGACTGGCTGTCTAATCCAGAAGTGGGCTCATCCAAGAAGAGAAGCAGCTCTGGTTTAGCCGCCAACTCGACACCAATCGTCACTCGTTTCCGCTGTTCGACCGCAAGACCGGCTTCTTGACCGCCGATTATGGCGTCTGCGATGTCTTCCATCTCAAGCAAGGCAATGATCTCTTCCACATAAGCCCACTTTTCTGCTTGCGGAGTTTCGTACGGTTGCCGTAGGTCAGCTGAGAAGCGTAGAGCTTCCCGGACAGTCGCATTGGGCTCGTGTACGTCCAGCTGCTCGGCGTACGAGGTTCCACGCTGGTAGTCAAGTCCAGGCTGGAGACCGTCAACGAGCTTCTCCCCGGTGATCACTCCGATGTTCTTTCGGCTCGCAAGTATGTCCAACAATGTAGTCTTGCCTGCACCTGACGCTCCCATGAGCGCTGTCAGCTCGCCGGGCTTGACGTACCCATAAATGTCCTTGAGCAGGCGCAGCTGGCCGGACGGAACCGGCACGTCGTAGCATAGAGCTTCCCATGTCAAGACGGCCTTTGATGCGATGTTGAGTTTCGAACCCTCGCGTTCATCATCATGCCGTCCGCGCTTTGCCTTCTTCGCTTGTAACGCCTCGTTGAGTTCCTTGCGTTCCTTGTTTTCCTTTACGAAGAATGTAATGGTCTTGCCGGCCGCCCCCCATTTGATATACTCGCCAAGATACACGTTGGTAACCAAGAATGCAATGGCAAGCACGACAATGATGCCCCAGTTGCGCCACAGCTGCTCTGGGTAGTACGAGAATGAAGTCTCGACGTACGAGGATCCCGAGACGACCGGGTTCCCGGGTTCGCTTCCGAGCAGTGTGCAGACTTGGTGATTGATGTCGTTATAGCCCGGTCCGTATGGGACGAGGTATGTGCCCGTGCATTCTAGATCGATTCGGGAGAACTCATTGATCATCATTGAACTGAACCCAAGACCCAACGCATTGATGTAGAAAATCCATCGCAGCCAAACCTGCTCACTTCGGTACTGTATGAGGTAGCCAGATGTGAGCACGAAGAGCGTGATGATAAGTGCCGCTAGCTTGATCGCCGAGTCGAAGTCCGGGCACATGCACCCAATGGTCCGGAAGAAGAGTGTGATGGCGAGGTAGCCCGTCACGATGATCAGAACGAAGGTGAAGAACGCTCCAGCGTTCAGTGCGAGTCCACACATGAAGTACACAATAATCGAAAACATTAGAATCTGCACAGAGCTGAAGGCCAGGTCGACCAGAATCTGAGCAATCCACAAGGCAGACGGTCGATGGAAGGTGTAAGCGCGGTGTTTGTTGAGCATGGGTCGGCCGACCATGGTCGACGCCAGTTCAGCGAATGCTTGGAAGCAATTGAACAGCAGGGAGATGAACAACACGCCACCTCTGGTGAAGGCTCCAGCAGACGTCTTCGGTTGCTGCAGCCAAACCGTTCCGATGACAATGGCGAGAATAAGGGTGGTAGCGTAGGACACGACCAGCGAGAAACGATCCTGCCATTTGAGAATCGTTTGGCGTTTCATCAGAGCCCAGACCTGAAGATAGAAGGGTATGGAGTAGACGGACTTCTTCGAGGCATGGCGCTTGCCCTGGATGACAGCCGTCTTGAAATCCTCGTAGACCTCCTGCTCTTCTCGCAATTGCTTACGGTAAGAAGTCATCTCATTGTCAAGTCTGGTAGCATACTCAGAGGCTTTGAACGCGGCGGCGAGGGCATCAGGGGTCGAGGGCACATTGCTGGCATCGCGGCCTTCTCGGTATTCCCGCTCGAAGGCGTCCGTACATCCGGTCAAGTAGTCCGGCGTCGTTTGGCGCGGCTTGGGAAGAAAACCAAGACTCTCAAAGTACGCCCGCGCTTCCTGTGCAGGTCCCAGAAAGATCTGTCTGCCTTCATCGATGACCATGACTTTGTCAAATTGCTTGTATATGTTCTCTGACGCCTGATAAAGCGAAACGAAAGTCGTCGTGCGATAGATGTTGGTGATAACTCGAAGAGACTTTGCATAATCTACAGCAGTAGAAGCATCCAGACCCCTAGAGCTGTTGTCGTGGCACATCACCGCGGCACCTGCGATCATCATCTCGCAGATACTGACCCGCTTGCGTTCGCCACCAGAGATGCCGCGGACGAAGGGATTTCCAACGATTGTGTTCTTGGTGTGGGAGATGTTGAACATGGTCAGTAGTAGATCCGTGACCTTGTCACGGAATTCAGCGACGCTGATACCACCAGCTCGGATCCCAGGCACTTTGGTTTCCAGCGCAAAGCCAAGAGTCTGCCCGACGGTGAGAGTCGGATGATGTATATCATCCTCAGCGCAGTAACACGCTTCACCTCGGTATGTCTTTTCGAATTCCTTGGCCGAGAAGGGTCCATACGTTACTTCACCATCGATCGAGGTATAGCCGTATCGCTGGTTCGCAATGGTCTTGAGGAACGTTGTGCATCCGCCACCGGGTTTGGAAAGCACAAGCACCATCTCGCCAGGTTTGACCACACCCCTGAAGTCGCGTAGAATATCCACCTCCTTACCCTTCTTACCAATATTGAAGACCTGCATCAACGCCTTGATCGGGAATCCAAAGAAGCCTATGAAAGCATCCGGAAAGGTAGGCACGTAGTTCTTTGTCCCTCCTATGCCTCGAACAGTCAAGTTATCCCAAATGACACCGATCTGCTTGCCCTTGATACCAGCCTCCTCTTCCATCTGCTTGTTGCCACGCAGCGTCTCTTCCAGATTGAAAGGCTCATCGTCACTGGTTTGGGATGACACAGCCTTCTCCAGATCCCTGGGATTGTGCTTCTCGCTTCTATGGCTTCGCGTCCTCGACAGCCGGGATACATGGCTAAGCTCACGCTGAAGCTCAGCAAAGTGCTTCTCTGCGCCGGAGACGTTGACACCGAGACCACCCTGCTCAATGCTTTCGCGAGGCGGCGCCGTTGCCACTGTCTCTTGCGCGTGGCCTGTCTTCTCCGGATCGGCATCTGCAAGTGTATATTGCGAATCGCGGCTGACGGCCATGTCCTTTTCGTCTCGCTGGTCCTCGGCATCGCCGCTCGCTGCACCGGAACCACCATGGTGATGACCTGGCTGGCTGAGGTGCAGAGCACGCTCGACTGCCTCCTCCACCTTCTCCATCGCTCTCCACACTTCCCCAGATCGACCGCACAATTGGCCCTCGGAACGCGGTAACCCAAGCAAGCAAATCTAGGGCTCCAAAGATCTCTAAAGATCTCTATGGTAGAGAGGAAAAAGAAGCCGCCCAATACAGACCTTTCGCACGCGCTGTTCCGCGCATGCGTCTACTGATCTACTTCTGGCGAAATCCTGACTCCACTTCGGAGTGCTTGAAGACGGCGGCGCCGGAACAAAAAGACGAACACCCGGGAGGGCGAACACCGCAGGTCGCGGAGTTTGAGTCATGACGACCCGGCACCTGCAAGCCAGGAATCGTCAAAGCGTTTGTCTTGCTGCAGAGGTAGTGGAGGGGCGGGGGCAACGTTGTTGGCCGAGGACCCACTTGCCCGCTCGCCGCATTGCCGAATCCGGCAGGAGGAAGAGAAAGCCGGCCGCGCTTGGAGGCGGTATCTCCGTTAGGTACGACTCGCCTTGGTGGTTGAATGTACTGTTGATGATATGCGTGCATTGTACACATGATACAATCTATACAGTATGACGATGGTGCGGACTACGCCATGACGCCGCGCTCTGAAGCTCACATCCAAGCCCTCGTCCACTGTTCCCGACGCCAAGGGAGCGAAACTGAATGCTTGGCAAAAGCCGCCAGAGTCAACTGTTCGTTACTTAGCGACGCAAAACAACCTCAGCTGCACCGTAAGTGCGCAGCTCCGCAACGTCGCTTTCGTGCCATCTCTTACGCATCATGGTCCATCTCGTCACCGTGCTCCAAGTTCTCAGCCGATGGGTGGCTGTTTGCGGGATGAGATGCCCAAGAGCGAGTTTGGCCATTCTCCGGTGTAAAGACACCATTTACCTCACTCGAGAAATCTCCGTTCGAACGGCTGGCCGTACCGTGAGCGCCATGCTGGTATACCGAGTGTTCGGGAAGGGCCTGGGATGACGCTGGTCGGCCTCTACCGACGGCACTTGTCCATGCCTGCGCGGAGTCCAGCGTATCTTGACAGGTCCTGCTAACATGCGCCATCATCTGCAGACCCTCTCCAGCGAAAGCGAATACACGATGAGCGTTCCGACTGGTTTCGCTGTCGCCATGCTGATTGTTTGATACTCTCGTCCAACGCGCAGGCAGAGACAGCAGCTGATGACGGACGAAATCGCGAGCTTGGTTTGGCAAAGCTCCGCCCACCGTATCTGAGACTCTGTGTACGACCTCTCTCAGCGTACCCCAGATCTGGTCGCAATGCTGCTTAATTATTCCAGCCAGTCTGCGGGCAGAGGCGTCCTGGTCTGGGGTCTGGGGTCGCTCGCCTTTCATCATAGAAGCATCGTGGTGTTGATGGAACTCGTCTCGCGCCTGATCATATTGCTCGAGCACCAGTCTGAGCCCGTTGGCCAACGTCTCGATTTGTACTGCGCTTCGTGACAAGAATCCGATGCAATAGACCAATGCCGCACGGGATCGATCGCTTAGAGCAACGCCTAGTCCGGATGCATGTAGAACCAAATGCTGTGACCAGGTTCGTGCGTGTGGTGGCCGCTCGCTGATGGCCGCTCGTTCAGGGTTCGCAGGACTCTCCGCCTCGCGATATGAAGGCGGGCGGGTCGACGGATACGCCGGTGGAGCTTCCGTCTGTGAATCTCCGGATCGCTGTCGAGCTGAGTCGCGGACGGCATCGGACTCTGTTCCGATGGCCATTTCTTCATCGAGGATGAGGCGCCTTTTGCTACCGTCATGTTGCCCGACTTCGGTGACAGCTGCATGCCCTCCGCGCGGCGTCAGATACCAACGCACAGCTCGCTCTGCGCCTGTCAGTCGCCCGACGTTGCCCATGGTATTGACGACGGGATCTGCGATGTTGCGCTCGACAAGGCCTGCTCCAGCCTGAAAAAAGCGAGGCGTGTAAGCCTTGGTCGCCGTGTATGCAGACAAGCTGTTCTGGATGGTACCACCGATGATTGGGTGTGCTTGTCTGAGGAGTTCCAGAAGCGGTGGCTCCTGCCCAGGTTCGAGCGGCATCACACGTGCATTTCCCAGTCCAGCAAGGGCCTCAGCAGCCTCGCGCACCTTCTCATCTTCCGCTGACCATTGGCCTGTCAATGCGTCATCGCTCTTGACTTGACTGTCGTGATCGGTCTCGCTCATGACGGTGTCCGAGCCATGCTCATCTTGTCGAGGTTCAATTCGAGGCAGTCCGATAGCTGACCGAGGCGAGCCGAGTTCTTCCAAGCTCCGCTGACATTCGAAATCGAGCGACAACACCGACTTCAGACTTGGCAGAGTCGTTTTTCCCTGCGCTCTTAATTGTACGAGGTCCTCCGGCGCCGTTGGGGGGCTCCCCAGATCAGAGATGGCCGAAGAGTACGGCGGCGGCTCGCGCTGATGCTCCATGACATCGGCTGTTGTGCCTGTGGTAGCGGCGGGGATTGGAGACGGACGTCCAGAGACACATGAAGACCGCCGACTATGTGCCTCGCCAAAGCAGCGGCAGAGGGTCCAAAGAGGGGAGCGGAGTGACGAGGTGTCATTGGCGTCGCAGTTGGTCGCTTGTGCGAGACGGTCTGTGCGCGCGGCAACCCGTGCTCGGTGAGTTTCTCTGACATGTGACAGGGCTGGAAGGCTGGCGTTCCGAATCCTTGGTTCGCCCATCACGTGGCAGCCCGGGGAATCGCGCACCAGCCAATGTGAAGTGTATAGCCATCGCACACAATTCAGCTTTCACTTTGCCAACCCATTTCTATCACGACATAAGCCAACTAGCCTCCATGAACCTCGACATGCCATTGCCGACATGCTGGCCACTCTTCAATGGGGTGGCAGTGGGCTGCCGGACCACGATAGGCCCACTTCCCAGCATCTTGCAGGCCCCGAACAACTGCCTCCCTGTACCCCTGTAACCACTCAGACCTCTGTAGTCATCTCTCACGCTGGTCAGGATGTTACTGGCCACTGCAAGTGCGAGAGCGTGGCGCTCCGGAACCGACGCGGCAATCAGTACCTCCGATCTAACCTTGGCATGAAAGTAGACGACACTGACGAGCAGGCACCTTTGGATCAGTCTGCCCGTACAGAAGACATCTGGGGACGGGATCATCGACCTCGCAATCTATGTACGGCCGGTATGTACGGAGTACGGGCTTCTTCGCGAGGGCGTTCGTCAACCCGTGAATATGAACGAGGAACGCTGCCGTATTCGCGCCCCGTACCTGTAAAAAAGTATGGGTGCTGGGATAAACAGGACGCAGATCAGCGCCAGCAGGGTCGTCGCCCACTGTGGATCGGGTTAGCGATCTGTGTGGGAGCGTGCATGGCTGCAGGAACTTACCGGTACGCCAAGCTTCCTGTACATCTGGGCCGCGAACAGAGGGAACACTGCGCCAGCAATGGAACGAAGAAAGGTGTTCACGGCGATGGCGCTATTCGACAACGGCCCGTAGACGTCCTGGGAAGACTGTTAGCGTGTCTCCGACACGAAGCACGCGGGGAGGGGCCACGCACGATCAAGTAATTGATCCCTTGCCAGAAAGTCACAAGCAGAGACCCTCCAATGAATGCTGTAGCGATCACAGATGGGACCCAGCTGACGTAGGTCATGCTACTCCAAGCAAACCACAACATGGAAACGGGCAGGACGATGGCGCCGATGATCATGGGGGGCAACCTTTCTTCCGGCACCGGTTTGCCATGCTTCAAGAAAGCTCTCTTGAAGTTGGTGGCCGTCGAATATGCCATGCCCGCTGCGCCTCCCGCGATGCCAAACAAGAATGCGACAAAGGGCAATGCGCTGACGCCAAGGCTCCAGCCTCGCTTCTCATGGTATTCAATCGGATACTGTGCCTTCACATCAGCTCACCACGCAACGAGACCCCGCAAAGATGCACCTACCGCCTCAAAGAGTAGGTACAGAACGCCATAGGTGAATGACATGTACCCCGTGATCAGCGCCAGGATCGGTTCTTGGCTCAACATCACAAATGGCCGCACAAGGTAGACGGTGAGTATGGTGTTGGCCGTCACGCGGTTCTCATCCGCTTTCGAGTGCAGAGCCCAATTCTTGGTCTCGTAACGCATCTCTCGGGCCCGGAGCTGCAAGATGCGAGCTGCTGACGTCTCGGGTATCACCAGCAGGCCCATGCCCCCAAATAGAGCAGCCATCAACAGGGTCAGCCACTGCGTCCAGCGCCAGCCAAGGTACGATTCCACGACGAAGCCTCCGATGATTGGCCCAGCTACCGGTCCGCTAAAGGCAGAAGCAGCGAAGATGCATATGGCGTAGGCTCTCTGCAAAGGACTCCAGATGTCCGCGAGCGCACCCCCGACCACGGCAAGAGGGGCCGATGCTGCAAAGCCCCCTATGAAGCGACCAAGCATGATCGTTTCCACGTTCTGGGCAACTGCAACGGGTATCTGGAAGATCGCGAAGACCGCGTAGCCGGAGAAGAGCGGTATCCATCTACCGAAGACCTCGCTGGCAGGACCGAAGCAGATAGGGCCCAGCACGAAACCCTACGAATGTTAGCAATATCTACGCTCGAGAATCGCAATGTGACTCTCTCACCAGTAGGAAGAGTGCCACACCCAGTGTAGCCGTGACCTCGTCGATATTGAACTCCTCCGTCACCGGGACAAGGGTAGAGGCGAAGATTGAGCTGGAGAAGGTTACCACGAATGTCATGCCTCCCATCGCCATCGTAATGAAGGTTCGTTTCCGTACAGGCCAGTTCATTGGGTTACCAGGATCATCTGGGCCATTGAAGACAACCAGGTTCGGATCATCCGGTGGCGGCCGTGTTGGCGTCTCAGCTATGGACTGCTTCTCGAGATCCGTCAATTCGACGGGAATCACTTGTTCGCTGCCGTTATGTGTCATGTCTGCTGAGGTCCTCTTGCCGCGGTCTTTCTCCGCGGGCAGGCTAACAGTCTCGTTTGCGTCCAGCGGCTCGATCCCGGGGACAGACATTGTGTCGTCAATGCACGCATTGATGTGCCTGCACGCCAATGCACCTGCGTCTCTTGTTGTCACTGACAATTAGCATGACATCGTGTACATTGCCAAAATGCGAATAGAGAAGTAGTTCAACCATAAAATAGCCGGATATAATGAAGTGGTCATTCTTAAGCCAACCGCGGGTTGAGCGGATTTAAGAGGTGGAGACACAAAACTGATGCCGACAGCCGGATCAGCGCTGCTCAATGAATGGGAACTCGCCGTGCCGCCCTGCTTCGATAACATCACACAGCCCTGCAAGGATACCCTCTCTCGACAATACCCGATAACCTCATCATCCTCGTCGCGGACACAACGTCTTCGAACGCCAACGCCTTCCGTCCAACCTGAATTCGAAGTTGTCGTCCTTTCGTCAGGCTGCAGCTGGATACTGCACTTCAAACAGCCCAATTTTCCCATTAAGGGCCCGCGCAAATCGAACACGCCGGCCAGGTAGCAGTGTTGCCCTGGCGGACGTGAGAGGCGAGCATTGAGCTATCTTCCGCGCAATGTTGTCGGGAGTGCAGGAAAGTGGTCCATTCTCCTGTGGCGACCATGACTCCCTTCCCGCAGCAGTCCAGCCATTGAACGATTCAAATGTCTCACAGCCAGAGTTCGAACGGAACGATCGGCTTCGTATAATGCCATTGACTGTCGATTCCAGCATCTGGCGCGGGACTGAGCGCTTCATTCGCTGAAGTCAAGCTTGTCTTGCTCGTGATGTTTGAGCTCGTGATGACCCTGGGCTTTCACTTGGTCGCCGGTCTCCTTATTCATGACGGCGACCGGATCTTTGCCCTCCCTGAACAGCGGAGCCAGAAGTCAGCGCATGCTTCTTGTCGGCCCGATCCACGCTGAACTCACCAGGCCACCTCCGTGAATCTCACGCACTCTTCAAGCACTTCAAGCCTTGTCTTCCGCTCTTCCTTCGACAACGCAATCTCCGGGATCGTCGCCCAGCCATGCTTTCGATCTTCGTACCGCATCACTTTCATATCCTTCATACGCCCCTCTGCCTCAACCTTCTTGACGTAAATCTCACTCTGTTCCCAAAGGGTGTCCAGTCCGGAAAGGATGAGGAGGACTTTAGCGTTCGGGTGTAGACAGGTCCTCGTGTCTACCAGACCGGGCGACGCTCGAGGATGCGCCGACATCTCGCGACTGACGTAGGTGCTTGCCAGATGGTTGTCGATGTCCAGTCGTTGCTTCTCGGGCAGAGGGCCCAGCTTTTCCGGGCGGAAACGTTCGTTGGGACGCTGTCTCAAGTCCAGAGCTGGGTACAGCAGGAGCAAGGGCACCGGATACGGATAGTCGAACGGCACGGGACATGGCCAGTCCTGCATCCCGAGAGCAGCTGGGGCATGTATGCCCATGTTCAGAGCAATGTTGCCACCGCTGCTTGCCCCGCTGAATGCGATCCGAGTTTTGTCCAGATGGATTTTAGGTTGTGGAGGCAACGGCACCCTTTCCTTCTTGCGCTCCTCGGGTGTGCCCAGTGTCTCGTACCATTGCCGCCGCAGATAGTCTGAAACGCCTGCCCGGAGGACCTTGTAGCCGGGGCAGTCGGGATCGAGCATAGCGCGCACGACATCTTCTGAGTCTTCGATGGCGGCGGGGAACTTGTGAAGCGGAGCCATTCGGTAGTCGACGCCTATGACTATCGTCTGCAGCTCCCGGCACAGCTTGGCGCAGAAAGGCGCTTGTTCCAAGCAGGAGCCGTAGGCAAAGCTGCCTCCGTGGTAGTCGTGGATCATCGGAAAGTCGGATGGGGTTGGCGTCGGATCAGGCGAGTCAACATCGGGAAACTTCACGGGTGGTACGAAGATGTATAACGGTATCTTCCGGTGTCGGTCCCTCGAGGGCAGCTCTAGTTTGAAGGGCTGTGGTCCGTGTGGATTGGTGATGTACAGTGCTTGCAGTGGTACTGCTCGTGGCAAGCGCACCAACGCAGTCTTCCAGAATGTCGACCAGCCCTCTTTGCTCCCTACCAATCGTCAGCTGATCATCACCTGCGACCAGGTTGACAATAATCCGTCACTGACAGCGCTCGGCATGATCGACAATCTTGTCCATGATGCAGTGCTTGAACAGCTCATAAGTGAAAGTGGAGGCAAATGGGCCGTCTCGCGCAGCGGAGGGAAGCCTTCGGACACTTGCTCAGATATCTGTAAATGTGAACCCGGAAATTCTCGCACTCGGTATTGTTGTCTCCTTCGACGAGCTTGCCCGTGAAACGTTCGTAGTCGCCGTCGAGGGAAGCTCCGCAAGATACATGGGCTGGCCCTCGTACCAGTCCTGCAGTCCACGACCTTGACCAAGTTGATCAAGAAAGATTTTTCTGGAGCAGAACAAACAGACAGAGCGACGTGGACGCGATGTCTGCGATTTGATCTTACACGACGAAGGCCGGTTAGAGTGGACCCGGTCGCAAAGTCGGAGCTGCCGGAACATGAGGTCAGCATCATCGCAGGCTCTCGAGTGGATTCCAAATGGCGTCCCGTCTGCTGGCGGCCCTCAGCGTACACTCGCATGGCGAATGCCACCTCGACTGGACGCCGAGAGCGAGCTGGGGCGATGTCCGCTCTCCCCTCGTCCCTGCTGCGCGAGTTTCGCAGATAGCTGTCGCGACTGTCCGCTCACGCTCTGGGGTGTCCCGCGCCGTCCTGTAGCAGTGGCTCGTTCACCTGCGCCGGCAAAGCAGTGCAGCAATGCACGACAGCAGGTTACCCAATGTTTTCCAGCGGGCAGCCAGTTTCACGTTGAAATGAGTTTGTAGTCGAGAGCGATAATGTACGGTACGGCAGGCAAGACACGGGGAAGCCAACGTTGTCTCGACCATTGATCCCGTCATGCAGTGTCAGCAGGGAACGAGGACCGCTTAACATCACCTCGGACACGCCAAGGATCGAGCGCCTGTCAAGAGACCCGCAAGCCTGGGACATCGCTATGCAGGCGGTCATGTAAAGTCGGACGGTGCGACGACAGTCGTGCAACCAGGGGCACGGGGTCACCGCAGGTCCGACAGAGACCTCACCCTTAGGATCTCGCGTGTGTCACAGCGTGTTGATATGCGCAAGCACGTCCAGAGTGACGACGTGCCAGCGTTGACGGGATGAAATCTCGAAGGCAGCGAGCCAGCATACAGTTGCAATCGAGGTATGTACAGCGCAAGCCCTCCCCAACACACGCAAACGACCAGCCATACTACAGCCGGCACAATATCCGAGTTCCCGTCTGCGCTGAGGTGCATTGCCCATGCATACAGTATGCTATCATTAATATATCCATCCAAAGAATCGTAGATGCCACGCCACGCCCATCCCTTGCCATTCGCTTCCTAGCCGCTTGAAAACGCCGGCTTGCTGTGATTTGTGGTATCGTGCAGATACGAGAAAGAAGAAACTTGCGCTGCAACAGCCCTTGCATGCCTGCGTGATGTCGTGGCCCGCACGGGAGAATAGTGGAGGACGCTTCGGTCGATCGGGGGTGCGTGCCCGGGGATTGTCAAGCTGTACTGTCCAGCTACAAGATGCGGACGGGCAGGTTCATGGCCAAGCTGCGCTTGCCGACGGGGCCGGTGCCGTTGCCGCCAGCAGAGCAGTTGGGCTTGAACACGCCCAGGTTGACGAGCCACGAGCCGCTGTTGAACTCGGAGTAGACGGTCTTGATCAACCAGGGCTCGTTGCCGGTGGCGCCCTGGGCACCAGTGTTGCGCTCGGTCTCGATGACGATGTTGCCGGTCACGACCTCGGGGGACTGGGCAGAGGTCCAACGAATGACGACGGGGCCCTCGCACGCGTACCAGAGGTTGAGGATCTCGAAGGGAATGGGCGGCTGCGAGCCCTGGCCCTTCATGAAGTCGGCACGGCTGGCGAAGGTCACGGAGCCGAGGGGTTGCGGGCCAGTGCAGCCGGAGTTGATGAGCTCGGTGACGGAGTCGGAGTAGTCCTGGAAGTTCTCGGTCATCCAAGCCTCGGCGTCCGCGTCGCTGTAGGCGGCGATGAGCGATTTGAAGTTGCCGGCGACCGTCTGCGCCTGGTCGTAGGTCATGCAGGTGTCGTTGCAGTCACGCTTCTGCAGGAAGGTCGGGGTCGCGATGGCGCCGAGGGCGAAGGTCGCCGCTGCGATGATGGTGCTGCGCATCTTGTTGGGCTGAACGAAAGTAGGCGGTAGGGTCGGAATATTACGCGCTGGTAAAGCTGTCGAAAGCAGTGTGTTGAACGAGCGTGGTGCAGTGGGAAGGACACACAAAGAGCGGCTGGTGCTACAATCTTGACCGGGCTGGGAGAGAGCAGGGAAGGTTTGTCGCTACGACACGCAGGTGGCCTGTCTTTTGTTGCTCGTCTGCCAAGTCAGGCCGAACCTGGACAGTCCGCCACGGTAACCCAGTTGAAACGAGCAATTAAACGCGTGAGTCTAAAAAAGGTGCGGCGCTCCACCGCATTCGGCATCGCAACGGATCTCCCGCCAGGGTGTGCAGCGGGAAGGAGTGGGCCAGGGGGCTGAGCGTCGCGATTGGTCTCGAGGAACGCCTCGGGTGGCAGGCAAGCGTGCAATCCGGCCGCCGTGGGACTCGTATACAAGAGTGCCTTGTCGGACGCTTCGTGATCCAAGGCCCACGCTTGTCGCAGACCCCAAGAAGCCGCACCGCCTCGGATGGCGACCCGCCTTCTCACGCCCGCTGATCTTCAGGATCACCACGACGCGGCCATGTCGCATCGCGCGGGCTGGGGGTGGCGGGCGCACCACCTGATGATGCTCGCGTCGCCCCCGTCCGCCGAAAGGGTGTAAATGGGGACAATGCGACGGGCACCAGAATCACCAGACGCACCGTCGGACTCGGTGCAGCGTTGTGCATGTGTCAAGGCCGGCCAGCCGCGCCATCGCCTTCTTCGCGAGCGCTGTTGATTGCCCCTGTGTCCGCGCTGGACGGGGATTTGGACTGCGCGGGGCGCGGGAGGTGGCTTGCCATTAGCGCAGGTCGCGCGAACCCAATCTAGAAGTCAATCAATCATAAAAAGGAGGCTGACGGGCGGCCTTGCATTGATGCTGCTGAGGGAACAGACCTGGCCTGATGCCCGCCGCCCGGCTCACCTGACAGCAGAGCAAACCGGCTGCTGGACAACAGCTGCGAGCGGACAGTGTGGTGGACCATCGCGCGCACCTTACGGCGATGCCCAGCGGACAGAATTGCGCGGTTGCCCGGGCGCTGGGGCTGGGCTGGCTTCCGCACTGCTCCACGCGGAGACCCGAAAGATGATCCAAGCGAGTCCCGTTCGGGTAAGAGCATCTGCGACGGGCGTCGTTCAGTGCAAGGCTCCTTGCATCGATCACCGCTGCCACGTTGTCTACATCACGCGGCATGGCGAGGCTGAGGGTGCCTGAGCGTACGCTTTTCCATCTACTACAGCCTTGTCGGCCCGTGGCCTACTCAGCGTGGATGCTCTAGCACTGACGCTTACGTTTTGCCATGGACAAAACAAACGTCGACGGACAAGATACCTTACCGAGCATATTGACGTCAATGATCCGTACTAAGTCCGACCGCCTTCCACTCCCCTAACAACCGCAATCGGTAGGTATACAACATTGTCTTTGGGGATTCAGCGGGCTCATCCCCGTCCAAACCTCCAAACAATTACAACACCTTCCAGTGCAGCATTTTGGATCAGGCCAACGACTCACAACAGCCAAGACGTTCGTCATTGGTTGGTATGACTTCGCGGTGGCTTTCGGGGGGGGGACCGTGCTGCCGTGTAGGCAGGTCCATCAGGCTGTCGAGATTGCAGCAAACCTTCTGACCCACGCTTCTCATCGCTGTATTGCCAACCAGCGTTCCAGAAGTTGGACATGACCCTAACGTTGCCAGCCGCTATCGTTGACACACTGTCTCCATTTCGTCGGATACCACAAGCTGACAGCCGAATCAATCTCTGATCAACCTCCTCCAAGCCTTGAGCGCCTGGTTACTGTGCGTCTTATTCCACGTATTGGTCTGCGCCTCGATCGCTTGCGCCATGATCTCCAGACCAGCTTCGTAATCATCTCGGATGGTGGTCGCGCGTTGGCGGTCAGGCATTTCTGCGCCAAGGATCTTCTCCGCAAGCAGCAGTCCGTGGTAGATGGGGACGCCGTGGAGCATCTCTGTGTGAGGGCCGTTCTTCCTGGGTACGTTTGCTGGTGGCTGTGGAGCGGGTCAGCAAAGCGCGTAGGCATAGTATTCCGGGCCAACGCTTACCTGTGCCGTGCGCTCATCGATGCTGTCCAACAACCTCTCCGCATAAATCCTCACCTTCCCATCCTCGTCCCTCCCGTCCCTCCACCTGTACGCATCCACGGCCGCCAACTCGAGGAAAGTAGCGATAACCCACGGCTGGCTTCGGAAGTCATCCTTCTCCAAAACCCTGCTGCCACCCCCATGCACCCCCCTCTCCATCATGACCGCAACCTGCTCCGCCCACTTCAAACTCTTCGTCACAGCTTCCTCACTCCAATGATTGCGCTGCGCGTGGTACCTCAGCGACCACACCATCGCCTCTGCCACATCCGGATGCTTCAGACTCATGCCCGTGCTCTCGACGCTCTGCAAACACACGACAATGACGCCCAGCCGTCCCTGCATGGCAGCTTTGCGGATGATTTCGGCCATCACCGGTCCACCCGGCACTGCTTTCGAGTCCTTCATCCCAGCAAGCAGCGCAGGAAGGTTCTGCCATGCTTTTCCCGTGCTGTCGGAAGTGATGTGGCTGACGGCCTGCCGGAAGAGTTTCGCGCGGGGAGGTAGCTGGCGGCCTAGCCATTGCAGCGGGATTTCTTCGCCGGCGACGTTGGCCACTTGCGGGTTATCGAGGAGGAACTGCCGGTTCTTGGTTTGGTGGATGAGGCGGAGTTCGGGCTGGGAGAGGTGGGCGGGGATGAAGTGGTTGGTACGGAGGGAGAGGAGGGTGTCGTTGAGTTCCGCGTTCGGGGTATCGACGAAGGAGGGGACGCCGTCTGGAGATGGGTGTTTAGTGGGAGATCATCAGGGAGTGGAGGGACGTGGGCCTTACGGGGCTTTCGCTTGGCTGTTGATTGGGAAAAGGCTCGACTACTGTGTCGAGCCTCTATGGGTGCTGTGCGATGGAGACGCAGGGCACATCTTGAGCATAAAGAAGCCATGGGGGCAATGTGGTGGCAGATGCATTGGCGACAAGCGGCCTTCGAGTCCGAGATGCAGGTCGAGATGCTTGGCATTCCCGCCTCGCCGCAGACCACCCTCGTGCCTCGAAGTCCATTCGACACGACCCTGACATAAAGCACCACCGCCCACAATGGCATCGTCTACAGCACCCGCGAGGCCTCTAGCCTATCTGAAGCAAGCCCTTCGACAGTGTCGAGCCGAGCGCCAGCAATCACGACACTACGCGACCGCTGAGGCGTACCCTTCGCTGCAGCCCAAGTACCCTCCACCCGCAGCGAACTTTCGCCCCTCTCAAGCAATCAAGCAAAACCGTAAGACGTCACCGATGACCCCATATCCAGCAGAAATTGCTCGTCGTACTAAGACTCTGCTCTCAGGCCTCGCAGAAGGTCTCAAAAAGATCCCCGTAGTCCCGCCCCCCCGCAGCACCCTCAAACTCTGCCCGGACCCCATCTCCACCCTCACCACCGCCCAGCTCGCCGCCCTCGATCCCACCGGCGCGCGCACCCGTCTCTTTGCTCCCACAAACCCCGAAAGGGTCCAGGTCGGCGACATCCTGCTCGTGCGCCTGAAAACGGGCGATCCCGTCTCCGGCGTAGTCCTCAACATCCGGCAACGCCACAGTCCCATCGACACCGCCATCTTGCTGAGGAATCAGCTGACGCGGGTCGGAGTGGAGATGTGGTACAAGATCTACAGTCCAGCGATCGAGGGGATCGAAGTGGTCCAGCGACGGGCGAAGAGGGCGAGGAGAGCCAAGTTGTATTACATGCGGAAGCCACGGCACGACGTGGGTAGCGTGGAGGGGGTGGTGAAGCAGTATATGCGGCAGAGAGCGGGCGGGCCGGTGGGCAGTAAGGATACGAAGGGAAGGGATGCGAACAGTAATAAGAAGAAGAATAACAAGAAGGGGAGGAATTAGCCAAGGTCGGTCCGCTTTGACGCGCAGGACCGAAAATGCTGAGGGTGATACGCGATGATCGTGGCGTAAGATCCTCAAACGAAAGGGTTGTCGGGGGCTTGTCCAGCAAAACGGACGCAGCGATTCACGGAATCGAATGCCTATCGCATTGCTCCAGCGTGCCAATCGTGCAAAAAAAATTGGCATCCCAGGAACAGCGTTACGCCATGCCAGCCATGCGTATAGACGGGAGCGTGGCCCGGACGCAGAGCTGCTTCGCGTCCTGCATTGATGCCTGCTAATTGACAGGCTGGGCATATCGGGAAGGGAGTCGGACGACATGAGCGCGGGTGAGGGGCGGTTGCTCGAGACGCAATTCCCTTCAGAAGGTCACATCGAGTGGCAAGAGACCCTCGAGCAAGCGGACAAGGGAACCTTGTAGTGCTGCCGTTGGCGCACCCATCTGTATCATCTTTGCATCAAGCTTCACATCGTGGCACTCATACTCGTAATAGGATGCTTCCAATGCATGACACAAGCCAGCCACAGTCGTCCGTCTAAGACGCCACACTCGCCTCGCCCCTGCCTCTCCCGCCACGGCCCCGTCCCCTCGACCCATTGCCGCGCCCGCGTCCTCGTCCACGATCACTCGTCTCAGCCGGCGGCGGGACGTTGCTGTAGTTCTGCGGCCGGAAGGCAGGGTTGTTCCTCACCACGCCCTCACTCGGATCGCTGTTGTCGATCACCGTGTATCCCTGCTTGTTGCCACCACGTCCACCGCGACCGCCTGCTGTCCCATTCGGCACACCCCCGCGCGGCGTGAAAGTGTTTGCCTGCCCATTCATCCCGCCCCTCCCGCGCTGCTGGAACTGCTGCCCAGTCTGCTGTGGCGCAGCTTGCGATCCCAGTCCACCGCCTCTCGCGCGCCCAGCGTGGCCACCGCGCGGCACGCCTCCATTCTGTCCCGTCACTGCGCGTCCATAGCCACCCCTCAACGGCGGCGGAGCAGCGGCCTGCCTCAATTGCGGACCGCCGGGGACCCCGTATCCATTGACGCCATTCGCGCCAACGGTACCATACTGCCCTCCACCCGGCCGGAGCGGAATGCTCTGTTGCGCCGGCGCCCTGGCCTTCGCCGCCTGACTGAGCGCCACGACCTGCTTGTCCGACAGATTCAGCACGGCGCTGCTAGGTACCGTACCACCTCTGAAGTCTGAGCAGCGGCCATTGAGTGAGGTGCCGGACATGAACGTGCCGTCGAAGACGATGTCGAGGAGCGTCTGGCGGGTGGTGCGGGTCATACCAACGACAGTGCCACGCATCGCGATCGGGATGCGGCCGGAGTCCAAGACGTAGACGACGCGGTCACCGAGGCGGAAGCGCTGGTTCTTGGTGCGCATTTCAGCGTCGGCAGGCTTGAGAAGAGCGGTGCGGGGGACACCCTTGATGGGTTTGCCAACGATGGGCACGCCAGCATTGTTGTTCTTATCGGAAGCCTCCTCAATCTTCTTGACCGTGTCGCCGTCGAGTTGTTCGGCTTCGAGAGGAACGCGCTCAAAGTCCTTGGTCTGCACGCTCTTGAGCCAGGCGCCAATCTCTTTCATCTTCAGCTTGGCTTCTGTGGGATCCGGGTAGAAGGTCGTGTCTTCCCAGCCGTCGCCGGTAGGATTGTCTGCGATCTTGGCGACAAACTCCGGGAACTTCGTCATATATTGCACCAGGAGCTGGATCGCCTTGTCGCTATACTCCCACCCGGATTGATTCTTCCTGCTGTACCCCAGCACCTTCAACTTCTTCGCTTCAAACTTCAGGTTCAGTCCCAAGTTCAGCCGCAAGCCAGACGATTGCACATTAAAGGCACTTGTCAGCTTCGACAGTACCAGAGGGTGTAAATGCAGCATCTTGGCCACTGCATATGAGGGTTTGTACGGATACGCTCGCTCTGCCTCGAAGGCGATCTGGCGCCCGAACTCCGGCTCGTTACCCTGCAGAGTACTGACGTAGACCTCGGCTTTGTCGCTTGGCTGATGGCCGGTGACGACCAGCGGCCGCCCATAAGCCATGTCTCCCAGGAAGAAAGCCTTACTGTCAACCGGGAACTCTTCCTCGATGGGCACAGCTTCCTTCTCCAAAAAGCGCTGGTCCTCGCTGATGACCTCGTCCACGATCGTTTGCGTGGCGTACTCAGGCTCCATGCCGGGGATCGGCGCGTACTCTTTAACGGTGGCGCCGTCGTCCGTCTTGCGGAGACCCACGAGCATGTCGATCGTGATAAGACTTTCGACCGTGCCAATGACGATACCCAAGCGCTTCGAGTATGTGTTCTCGATGCGCAGAGCCTTCTTCTTCCAATCCGAGATGCCTTGCGGCGGATGGGGCACCTGGACCACATTGGCGCCCTGCGCTGGCTTATTCGGATCGGCAAGTCGGTACGAGAACATCTCGTCCGAAACGCTCGTGACCTTGCCCTCCGACAAGAAAGGGTAGCCGACATGGACCGGCTTCCCCAAGCGAGCCAGTGCGTCCTGGGTAGTCCCCTTCTCCTCGCCTTCGCTGAGCGTGATGACCATACTCTCATTTCTGCTTTCTTGTTGAAACACCGACACTCCATGGAAGCCCAGCTGTCCAGTGTGCGGCAAAGTACGCAAGCTCGGAAAGCCAGCCAAAGCCGCATCACCGAGCTTCACGCCGTCCACCAAGCCCACGTACACGTCCAAGCCGTCCATAGTCGGCAGCTCGAAAATGTTCTCCATGCAATGACAATGCGGGAGGTCCGGAAAGATGCCCGGAAGACTGCTGGGATATGTGTAGTCGACATTCGCCTCGTACACGAACTTCAAGCTCACACCGAACGAGTTGCGCTGCTTTTCAGCGTCGGACAGCAAGGCATCTTTCGGCGCCATGGCGTCCAACAGACGCTTCTCGTCGATGAAAGGGATCTTGACCACGGCCTCCCACTCCTGCTTCTTGCCATTCATGTCCAATTCAAAGTCGCGCGGGTAAAAGTCGACGATCGGACTGTTGGGGTCCGTCATTAATGGCCAGTAAACCTGCGGGACAATCTTCTTGCTTCGATCCGGAAGCACGCCCATCAACTGCTGGTTTGGTCGGAAGGGCTGGCCGAGCTGGAAGTTCATGTCGGCATTAAGGCCCTTCTTGACGTCAGAAATCATTGGTGAGTAATGATATTGGTAGTACCAGGGCCAGCTTGCTACTCCTCGATAGTAGTAGAAAAGGACCCATTGTAGGCCCTGGACGTAGTTCTCGGTGAGCTTGGTCAGCTCTGCCTCATTGTCGATGCCCCAAGTGAATTTATCTCTGTAGTGTTTGTCTTTCCACTGGAGGAACTTCTTGTCGTATTTTTCCTGCGCCTTCGCCTGTGCCTGCTCGGCAGTGGTGTCTTCGATCTTTGCACGGTCGTACTGCTTGAAGACTCGCAGAAGCGCGTTCTGCGATTCCTCGTCCTCGTCGTCTTCGTCGTCGTCCATTTCTGGCCGAGCTGGGAAAGAGAGCTGCATGTGACGGTTGCCTTCGTCGTCTGCGACAGTGGCCGAGTCCAGACGTAGACTTCTCGCCAGCTCATCAACAAAAGCCCTATCGCTGGCTTTCAATGTACCTGGCATGTCCAATGGCGGCGTCTCTTCGCCAACACTCCGACCGTTGACAAACTTCTTCACCGACCCGTACAGCTCTTTCTGGTAAGACGTCATGGTCTGAATACCAACTTTCCTCTTCACCTTCTGCATCACGTCTTCTTTTTGCAAGCTCTTGTCTTTCATCCAGGCCGCATCGGAATGCTCGCTCTCGAAGAAGCGATACTCCACATGGCTGAGCTCGTCCAAGAGCAGCTCTAGTCGCTTGAGATTTATCACGCCGCCCTCATTGATGTACCCTCCAGCTTTCGGCAGGACCTGCTTATAGACGCCAAACATGAGCGCAAGTGCACCCTCGTTAATGTGCAGATGTGGCAGGTTCGGTAAGAAGTCGTTTCCAACGAAGAAGGCCATGAGGATGAAGTCGTCAATTATGCGTTCCATGTCGAACGTGACGTTTCCAAGAGCGCCGGGCTCCTTTAGCTCTTGGAACTCTAGCTCCAGATACTCGCGCACTATGCAGAGATGCATGAGGTAGAAGTTCTGGTGTTCAAGCTCCGTGCTCTTCGTCTTCGCTTGCCTCCCAAATGTGACCTCCTCCCGCAGTAGACAGAAATGCGGATCATGCGATAGCAAACCCAACATAATCAGATCGGCGTCCAGACCGTAGAGACAGTGGCGCACATTCGGGTCGTAATTTGGCTGACTCTTCGCTTGGCGAATGTACTCCATGATCTTATGCTCGCCCTCACCAGGCACTTCGTGGCCAGATAGGACGATTTCGCATCCTTGCCAGTCAATGTCCTCGGTGATCTTCTTGGCGATGAAGTACTTGAGCTGCTGTGTCAAGCGCGCCATGAACTCGGTCCCAGGAGTAATGCAGTTCGAGTCAAACGGATCCTCCTTCGGCAACTCTTTGCCCTCCGCGATGGCCTTATTCCTGGCCTCCTCCGCATCGCGCGCAGTCCTGAACCGACGCGCACGCTGCTGGTTCATCTTGGCTCGCGGCGCAACACCATCGATGGCCATGAAGAACAGCTTCTGCGGCTTGATCTTGCCAAATAGATGCTCAATGTAGTTGAATATCTTGATGAACATTTCATCTTCGGTAACGTGCTTTGTGATGGAGGAGCCAGAGTCATTGTGAGTGCAGTTGTGGATGATGCCGTTCATGTCCAAGTACAGGCAGTCGAACTCGGGTATGCGGTTTTCGGCAATGAGCTGAGATATGGCTGGATAGCGCTCTGAGAGCCATCGGAAGAATTTGGGGACGCCTGCGACAAGTCAGCACATGTACGAGTGAGCGAGCGCATCTTCAGGCGGTCAGTGGCGAACATACCCATGGCGGCGGTGGTGGAGGGAGGTGGCGGAGGATGGAACGAGGGAGTGTTGTGTGTGTACGGCGAAGAGGAGAGTGTGAGAGGAGAGGGGGTTGTGAAGAGGCGGCGCGACTTTCTCGACACGGAGTCTTCGAAGGAAGAGAAGGAGATTCACCTGGAGACAACCCGCCAGCAATTGAAGGCGGCGCGAGGGCCTCAGCACGAGCCCCCAGAACGCGGGGGATGATGCAGCACGGGTTTTGAGGCCTGAGGCATTTGCGAAGTCGCGTTGCACTTTACGCGTGCTACAAAGCCCTCCGAAGCTCTGTACGACAGACACCCTCTCACGAGCACTCCAAAGACGTTTATCTGAGTCCCACTTCTCTCGCGTTGTACTCAATATGGATGACACCGGTCTGTATGCCACTGTCGTGTTTACGGGATCCCTGCTGACGTTTCGCAGAGATGGGAGACCGCGATCAAGAGATCATTCAGAACAAGCTCATCAACGAGGAGTACAAGATATGGAAGAAGAACAGTGTATTCCTTTACGACATCATGTACAGCCGCGCCCTCGAATGGCCCACCCTCACAACCCAATGGCTGCCTGACGTCCAAGACGTGCCGGGTAAGCCCATGCGGACCCACCGCCTTCTCCTCGGCACGCACACCTCGCAGCAGCAGCCGGACTACCTCATGATCGCCAACTTCGACCTGCCGAAGCCGCCACCGGCCACGCTCGCAGACTACAATCCCAGCACGGAGGAGCTTGGCGGATACGGTGCGAGCAAAGAGCCAATCAAGTTCAATGTGGTTCAGAAGATCCAACATCCCGGCGAGGTGAACAAGGCGCGCTACCAACCGCAGAATCCCGAGATCATCGCAACATGGGCGAACGACAAGAATGTGTACGTGTGGGACCGGACTAAGCATCCCTCCGAGCCCAAGGCTGGCGAGATCAAACCGCAAGCCACGCTAAAGGGCCACACGGAGGAAGGCTTTGCGTTAGAGTGGAATCCTCACGTGGAGGGTCAGCTCTTGTCCGGCAGCGGCGACAACACTGTCAATCTGTGGGATCTGGAGCGCGACTTCAGCATCGACACCAAGATCGTCTCGCCGGCCAGGACATACAGGCATCACGAATCTACTGTCAACGATGTTGAATACCACCCTACCTTCGGCAAGAACCTGTTCGGCTCTGTATCCGACGATCTGACCTTCCAGCTCATCGACATGCGGTCGAAAGACTTGACACGCCCGGCGATGGTCAAGAATAACGCACACACCGATGCGATCAACAGCCTCGCATTTCATCCGACGCTTGACAAGCTCATTGCGACCGGCTCGGCAGACAGGACGATCGGTATCTTCGATCTACGTTTCCTAGATCATGGCAAGATCCACAGCCTCGAAGGCCATAAGGATATCATCACCAAGGTCGAATGGCATCCCGACGATACCGCCATCCTCGCCTCCAGCTCTGACGACCGACGAGTAATCTTCTGGGATCTGTCGCGCGCAGGCATGGAGCAGACGCCCGAGGATGCAGAGGTAAGCGCAGGAGTTGCACTCAGGGATGGACAGCAACGGCTAACAATTGGCGCAACAGGACGGCCCGCCAGAAATGCTCTTCATGCACGGCGGGCACACGAACCGCGTCTCTGACTTCTCCTGGAATCGTAACGACCCCTGGGTCATGTGCAGTGCGGCGGAAGACAACCTCATCCAGGTGTGGCGCGCAAGCCGACAGCTGGTGGAGAAGGCTCCGCCGGGAGTGGACAGGCGGGAGGTCAGCGAGTCTTAGAAGGCGCGTGAGGCTGTTTCCAACAGTGCTGTTGTAGAGGCAGCGTGGAAGCTCGGTCTGATTCTGGAGCTGTGGCGACCGCGTCATTACGTGATTTAGCGAAGGCGTTGGTGTGGATGACTCAAGGTTGGCAGAGCAGCAGCGATGCTCCGTAGCCTTCCAAAGCGGTTCGAATTGAGCTGTGATCTTTGCCACGCAATTCTCAGGAGAGTCGGCGCGCCTCCTCGTAGCTGCGAATCGCAATCTCTGGTCCCGACTACGCGTATATGTAGGCGTTTCCGCAGCGGACACGCAGCGTGTTCGACGGATGCTGACTTCTGGAGAGATGGATGCTCTCGGCCTTGCGCGGCACCTTCACGGTCCCAACTGCGCTTATATATCCTGCAGCATGGATAATCGGAGAAGGCATGCATCATCGCCAGCCCATTGAATGCTCGAGGCAGACACAGTGACCACCTTGCCGTCGACATGATGGCGGCTGCTGTATGTGTGGGTTGATCAAAGGTGACAATGCGTGACGCGCGTGGGCAACGATCTGACAAGCTCGCAGAGTTTCGGCGCAGTATGCGCATGAGACGGGATCGGAGCTTGCATGCGTGGGTGACGCAGTAGGTGGTACAGCGCTGCACCTCACCGTCTCGGAATGGCCATCGCCTTTTGCTCGGTGGTCGCCGTCAGGGAAGACGCCGACTGTCATGCTCAACGTCCAAGGCCAAGTCATCGCAAACAAGGAGTTGCGATGCTCGCCAACCGAGGTTCTTGACAAGTTCACCAAATCTGGGAGGCGAAAAGACGACCATGCGACAGCCAGATAATCTATTCGCCGTCCGCTATCTCGCCTCTTACATTGCCGCGGGATCCTGAACAGGTGCAGAACGCCTCAAACCGGTCGCCGCCGCACGCGACCACGGCTTTTTGTTTCGACGCCGAAGTTTCCCGGCGCAAGCAGAGACAGTGTCAGCGGAGACTTGAGTTCATCTTCGGCAACGACGTGAAGTTTTTCCCTTCCCAAGTTCCCATATTGGGCCAAGCTCCCGCAAGCTCAAGGAGTAACCGTGTTGTTCTGTCCGTCGTCCAGAGGATGTTCGACGAGATTGCTTGGTACGATCGGAAAACTTTGCTAGATGACAGTCGAGACAGCAAGGTGGTCTTTGCGACAGCTATTTTCGCGAGCCAGCAAGTGCGCGGAGATGATTGGCAGGGTGTTGTTGTACGCGCATTATTCGGCATCCGGCCTTGGGGTCAGAAAGTCTGGGACAGCGAATCGAAGTTTGCCAAGATTCGGTCCTGCTCTTCGGCTAAGGCTGGCGGTAGGAGGTTCCAGCCGGATAATTTAGGAAATCGAGCAGGAGCGAGGCTGATCTGTTGGATTCGCATCACATGGACTTGTAGACTTCGCGAGCAGATTTGGAACCAATGCTCATCATTACTTGGGTCTGTTGCTAATTTGACTCTGGTCCTCTGGACGGAACACCTCAACTGTCTAGCGAAGGAACGCACACAGCGCCTGTTTCTCCACGTTGAGCTTCATCCGTGCACGAGGAAGGTGCGCTTGAGAGGTCAGACTGGTAGCCAATCACGCATTGGTGCCTGCGATCACCGGAACAGCGACCACGCATGTTAGGATTTAAAGCGATAAAGTCAATAATCATACACCAGCGTGTTGCTGCAGTCGGCAGATGCATGCCGAGACGGCAGCACCGCCGCGACGGCAGCACCGCCGTGACGGCGGGCGAGTGATGCTTGAAAAGGTGCGCCAGTGCCTCTGAAGTCAATAGTCGCTTGAATACCCACATCCCACCGCTCTGGTAAGAAATTATACCCTTTCACGTGTCTTTCTTTCCTTCCACCACCATCTCCGTCCTGGACGGTGACACAGGCGTCCACTCCAGCAGCCACCCGTCGAGCGTGCTGCCCGGATACAGCACATCGCCGGCAGCCACACGACTGTCGACGAGCGGCGCGACAACTGCGGTGCGACAGTGACCGGAGCGGCTTGACGCTGGCCGTGCGGACTCGAGCAGTGTGGGCGTACGAGCTCCTCTCGAAAACCGAGCATTGCCAATCGACCCGGCAGCCTTTCGCGGAACGCCAATCTCTCCGTTACCGCAGCGCTTACGAGACAGAAGACACCGCGCCGAGGTGCCCGACGATTCGCGCAGCACCCCTCTGACAGCTTCACGCCTTGACGTGTGTTGGCGGCCACATGCAACCCACATTCCGCGAGGCTTCGAACTCAATCCGCCAACGTTACAATTCCGGCGCATCGTCAATCGGCGACAGACGGAAAGTTCCAGCTGCGACAGGCTGCCAGTATCAAATTGTGCTCTGGATCCAGCCTGTATTGACTACTCCAAAGCGTATCGCGTTGTCCCTGCAGATCAAATAATTCTCTCGCGACACCCCGGTCTTTCGGTCAGACAAGGATCCCGCCGCGACGCACGACGCGGACGGAGAAAGTGCAGACCACGCGCGTTTCAGCTTAAATGCATAACCGGAGCCAATCCGACATAATGGCGGGCTCGGCGAGTCGTCCCATGGAGGACTTCTTCTTCAATCCCACTCGCAACACCTTCGGTGTCATGGACGTTAGAAAGTCGACTCCTTCCGCTCGAGCATCGATGGCGTCCGTTAGACGTTCGACACATCGCTCGCCTGCGATGTCGTCCTCTGATGTCTTCGACTTTCAGGCTGGCAAGTCGACGCCTGAGCGATGCATCACAATGAGAAGCTATGCCGAGGAGCCTTCCTTCTGGCGCGGTTATCTATCGGACGAGGAGGTGGCGTCCCCAATCGGCACCGACGACTGGAGCTCGAGGACATCAAGTGAACACGGCTCGCCAGGAAGAGAAAGCTTCGAAGACTTTCCGGAACAGCTGGCTCAGAGCCATTACAGCGTCGAGCAGCGATGCAACAAAGCTCAGGTAGTGAAGCTTGTGTCTGTTGGCAAGCCACGGATGGTCTCAATGCCCAGGCTGATCGACTTGCCACCGACGGCACCACGCTTGAGGCGTGTGGCACCCTTGCCGCCTCTGACACCGGATGCATATGTGCAACGAACACAGACTGCTGCTGCAGCATCATCAAGTCCGCGGCAGCGTTCATCCAGATCGTCAATGGAAAGACCGATGACCGCCTCCGCGGCTGCCTCTTTCAGCGGCCACCTCAAGGAGGGCGAGAGCGCCCGATTGCATCCGAGTGTGCCTCACATCCTCACACAGGCTAAGAAAGCAGTGTCTGAGTCAGTGACCCGTCAACCCAGCCACGATTTCCTGGAGTACGACCCATGTCCGTCAAGCTCTCCCGTTACGCCACCTCCACGCTCGCCCTCGCATCGACGGCTGTTCAAGTTGTCACCATCGTTCAGCCTGCATCGGCTTGGCAGCGGTCTGAAACGTCGCGATGCGTCTGAATTTGGCATCGCAGAGGAGCCAGAACCACGACCGGAAGCAGTCCAGGACGTCGCCGCGACGCTCGCACAGCCACTGAAAGTCGTACCCACGCCAACACCTCGACCGAAGCTGGTTCCACGTGGTGCGAACGAGCGAGCCCCGCTGCTTGTTCTGCCTTCATGTCCAGACGACTATGACTGCGATCTCGCTCCAATGCAATGGCCGCTGCGGAAGGACCTGGACACGCCCAACAAATTACAGAGGAGACAGCGGAGTAGGAGCGCTGCTCTGGTGACTGCGCAGGCGTAGGACGATCTGTTGCGGAAGCCGAGAGTTGTGAGTGGGATGCCGGATACGGTTGTGTGCTTTTGCGATGATACCACAAGGGGACACGAGTTCACGGTCACGGGCAAGGGGCGTTGACGGGTCGATGGCATGAACCGAGATGTAAGATAGGATGATCGAATCGTTTGCTCGACGCAAAAGCATGATCCAAGCGGCAGTCCTGTACGCGGTGGTTGCGATTCTCTTAACGGAGCATAGAATATCTCGAAGCTTGATTGAAATGCCACGAACAAGCTCGAAGTTTATCTATCCGCCAGCTCCCCCTCCACTCCCCTGAGGACTACTCCCTTCTTCCTCCAGCGTATATCCCATCAATCTCAGCGCGCCTTCCCTCTTAAACATCCTCCCGGCATCAACCGCACAAGGCTGACCAGCCCACACATCCGCACCGCCTTCCTGCACCAGTACCCTCACCACCTCATCGTACCCTTTGAACACCGCTCCAGCCACCGGGCTCTGCCCTCGATCATTGAGACAGTTCACATCCGCTCCGCGACTTATCAACATCGCCACCGTCTCGGGATGCCCGTGATAAGCCGCGAGCATGAGCAGCGTATCGCCTTTGTGATTGGTGAGGTTAGCCGGGATACCGGCCTGGATATACTGCGACAAGGTCCTCGTATCGCCCTGTCGCGCGAAATCGAACAGCCGTGTCGCGAGCGCGATGGCTTCGGGGGGCAGGCCGGCGGGGTCCTTCAGGGCATCGGATGATGAGGTGGAGGATGAGGAGGGCGGAGGCGGTTGTGGCTGAACTCCTTGCGGGAGACCCATGGTGGATGCGATCGATACAGAAGGTAGGTAGGGGAGAAAATGCCCGGCATGTGAAGTGCGGAAGGGTGGTGTGCCAGATTGGGCATTGAAGTACGAATCTTGGTGAGCTTGTGTGAGCTTGATGGAGAGTGTCTCTTACTCCAAGCTGACATCATCGCACCTGCCGCCAGCGAAGGGCTAGCGCTAGCGCTAGCGACAAGGCTGTGGCCAGGGTGAAGATGCGAAAGCTACAACAGCATCACAAGCTTCATGGGTGCCATGATAGGCCTTACCGGAACCATAAGCCCGATGTCCCAAGGGTGCAGTAGCAACTACGGCTTTTAGGTGGGGCGCTCAGAGTACCGAATCTGCCCAAGCAGATTTGACGGCAGTAGCTCCGGACACACATGATTGCTCTGCTCTGCATCCGCTTTCGTCTCTGTTGTTCGCGAGTAACATCAGGATGGAGGACGTACTGGTATTCTGGAAGACGTCGTTGGTAATGCCATGTACCATCGACTGGAATGCATGTGACGGTCATTCGCAACCCAAGCAGGGCACATCCCGCATCGACCGCACGTGGTGAAGTGCAATCGTCCTGGCCATGCGCTGTGATCGTCGCTGTAACGCTGGCAGCGAACAATGATGTGCAGAGGCCCATCAGGTCACTGCCTGAAGCCTCTCCTGCCATGCGATCACCAGGCGAGACACAAGCCCGTACGGTAATAAGCACTCCGGAGTCGCGGCATTCCCAGAGAGCGACGTCTCTTTCGTGCATGCGGCTGTATGGGTAGCACCTAATGCGCTAGATGCGCTGTATGGAAGCTCGTGACGGTGTCCTGCTTTGAGGAAGCATTGCGCATCGTCTCGGCCTCGCAATACAGCAGCAGACGCTGCAGCAGTAGCTCCCGAACGTCGATGCGTGCGTCCATAGTACGCCTGAGGATCAGTCATCCCGCAAAGCTCACTTCTTTCCCCTCTTCTTCCCACCGTCCTTCGCCCCATCGGCAGTGGGCGCGAAACCGCCCTTCACAATCGCATCCCTTGCAGTCTGGTTAATAATCCGGAACCTATCCGGTCCCAGATGCACGCCCCCATACCATCTGCTCACCACTACCATAGCATCCCAAACACCCATCAGCTCTAGCAAATGCAGCATCCTGCCGCCAGCTGCTGTTTCGCCATCATCGTCACAGTCCTGATACTGCACGCCGTTGTCGCCACGTATCCGCCAGGCCGTCATGTTATGAGTGGCTTTGGCGACTTTCTTGTCCGTAGCAAGCAAGTGCGCGAGGTAGGTCTTTGCTTGGTCAGGCGAAGTAACATGAGCTGCTCGAGCGACGAAGATGGACTTCTTCTCCGTTACCACGTCGGATAGGATCCATGGCGGAGGGTCGCCTAGGTCGTCTATCGCCTGGTTGAGGTTGTCAGGGCAGGTGTAGGCGATGTCGTCGGCGGACTTTAGCTCACCGTCCGCTTGAGTGTCCTGTGGGTCCTCGTCCGCTGTGTCGCCGCCAGCAAGGCCGAGCTGCTGAAGGCGTTGGCCGGACTCCTCGATGAGATCAAAGATGCATGGAACACCTGGAGAGTAGACTTCCGCAAGGACGTTGCGGACAACATCCACGACCTGGCTGCCTGCCCCCTTGGCAACCTTGTCGCCAACTGACTGAGTTCCAAGCACAGACGGAGGGCCGTTCGGGTAGTCCGGTGGGAAGTCCAGACGCAGGGAGATGGACACTTGTGCGGGTAGTGTCAGGGAGTAGATGCCAGAGTTGTCACTGAGCTTCGTCAGAGTGTCTTCGCCGTAGATGGAGTTGATGCTTGTGACTTCGTCCAGTAAATCCTCGGACATGGTGAGGTGTAATGACATTTAGCACTTTGCGCTCACACCTGCCATACTAAGACGCATCTCCACGGCTCACAGGCCTGAGCTGAGCGCGACTCCTGTTGCCGCGTGTCAAACGGCGATGGCTCGCGGTGGGTAGAGGGCAAACAAGTGGGCGCGAGTCATGCAACCGCCAAAGCATCGGCTTCCCCAGGCCGAATCTTCAATTTCTCCAGCGAGAGCGCCTCCGCCTCGTCCACCAACAACCCCAACAATGTCTCTCGCCGGCACGCGCACGTCGCTCTCCAGCGCTCTCCCAAAGCCGAAATACACTGGCGAAGACGAGGAACTGCCGACACATGCACAGCAAAAGGGCCTGCGGATAGTCAACGCAAGCGACATTGAATCACAGCAGCTCGTAGTCAAGCGCGCAGGGCCACCGCCGTACGGCAAGCGAGCAGGATGGCGACCGCGAAACCCGGAGGACTTTGGTGATGGCGGCGCGTTCCCTGAAGTGCCGGTTGCGCAGTACCCGCTGGACATGGGCCGGAAAGGCAATGCGTCGACTTCAAACGCACTCGCGCTACAGGTGGACGGTGAGGGCAGAGTGAAGTACGATGCGATTGCGCGGAGAGGACATGGCGAAGGCCGCATCATTCACGCCACCTTCAAGGATTTGATCCCGCTGCGACAGCGAGCAGATGCTGGCGAGATCAATCTGCAGAAGCCGAGTGAGGAGGAGGTGCAGGCGAGCAAGGAGCGGACGCAGAAGGCGCTGGAGGGCTTGGTAGCTGGCGCTTTGGCTGCGCAGAAGCCGAAGAACGTGAAGGGCACATCGCGGCCGGAGCCGACATTTGTGCGATATACGCCTGCGAACCAAATGGGCGATACGAGCAAGAAGCAGGACCGCATCATGAAGATTGTGCAGCGGCAGCAGGATCCCATGGAGCCGCCCAAGCACAAGATCAAGAAGATTCCGCGCGGACCACCCAGCCCACCCCCACCTGTCATGCATTCTCCACCTCGCAAGTTGACTGCAGAGGATCAAGAGGCCTGGAGGATACCGCCTCCCGTCTCGAACTGGAAGAATCCTAAAGGTTACACTGTCCCGCTTGACAAGCGATTGGCAGCAGATGGGCGAGGCCTGCAGGATGTCACCATCAACGACAAGTTCGCACAGCTGTCAGAGGCCCTTCACATGGCCGATCGCCATGCGCGTGAAGAGGTGTCGCAGCGGCAACGCATGCAGCAGCGTCTTGCGGAGAAGGAGAAGGAGGAGAAGGAAGAGCATCTCCGCATGCTGGCGCAGAAAGCCCGGGCAGACCGTGAAGCTGCAATGTCCGCGGCGCGCCGCTCATCAACCCGTGGACGCAGTCGCTCAGTCGACAGCCGGTCATCGTATTCTTCCCGCTCACGCTCACGCAGCTATTCTCGCTCTCCCTCTCCCGATGAGGACCGTGACCTCCGCGAACGGCAGCGCCAGCGTGCCGAGAAGCGAGACTTAGACAAACGTGAGATGCGGCAGAAGAACATGGGCCACGAACGGCGCATCCAGATGATGGCGCGCGAGCAGAACCGCGACATCAGTGAGAAAGTTGCGCTCGGTCTCGCCAAGCCAACGCAGACGAAAGAGACGATGTACGATTCGCGGCTCTTCAACCAGTCATCTGGCTTCGCGGCTGGGTTCAACGAAGATCAGCCGTACGATAAGCCTTTATTCGCTGAGCGAGATGCGCTGAATAGTATCTATCGGCCGAATGTGGGCGAAGACGATGATGAAGACGGTGGCGAAACGATGGAGAAGATTCAGAGTACGAAGAGGTTCGAGGGACTGGGTCGGGCGCCTAAGGAGGGATTCAAGGGCACAGAAACGACTGAGCAGAGGAGTGGACCGGTGCAGTTTGAGAGGGACCGGGGCGGTGATCCGGATCCGTTTGGGGTTGATGCTATGATTGCTGAGGCGGCGAAAGGCGCGGGGAAGAGGAAGGTAGAGGATGACGAAAGTGGTGGAAAAGGCAAGAGGGCTAGGGTTGACGATGACTAGCGATTCGGATCTTTAGGTGGATCAAGAATTGTACCCCAGTAAAGATTCAAGATTTGGTGTGCGATTGGTGCTTGCTATCCTGGGTCGTTTGCTAAGATGTCTCAAGACTCATTCACTGGGGCGTGTGAAAGGGGAGAGGTCTATCTCGTGTCAACGTCACTGAACAGAGTGCAGGATTTTCGTAAGATTCACATCTTCGTCAGGGTTGCTTTCGACTTTTCGATTCTCGCAGACCTTGATAGACTACACTGACGCCGTGCAAGCCGCGGGAGACCATGCCGTTCATACGGGACGTGGATGATCCGCAATGGGATCGGACCATACCCAAGCAGTACGCTGATGAGCGAAGAGCAGAGAGGCGCCGGTCTGCCGTCACTGCTCCAACCATCGTATCTAAGCGCCAGATTGGACGACAACCCACACCATCGCCGTGGCACACGAACCTGGCGCAGCGGATCCGCCAACCAACAGCTCTCCCTGCAAGACACCAACCGTCCCAAAGGACCAAGCGCCTCCGCCCACAGCCTTCGACACCCACTCGTGTGAGAGATGGGTTCGTCTCCCTCACTAGACCTACCTTCACGCCCTCGCCGAGCACGGAGTCAGTGCAGCTGAGCATCGGTGCAAGAGGCGGCGCCGTAGGGGATGCTGCCCCTCTTCCGCTTGACGACATAGACCTCTCAGCCATGCCGCACTGGTTGATCGGCTTATTCGGCGGTCTGCTGGCCTTCGGCTTCGTGATCGCTATTGCATTGTGGTTGGTGCAATTTCCGCCGAAGCAGAGGCGGATTGGACTCTCTGTTGCGGGCATGTCGCGATGGATGAAATTGTCCAAGGGAGGGAAGGGACGTGGGTATCAGCACTTACGCGGTCATGCCGAGGAAGAGGATTCCAGGCTGCCTGTCCCTCCCAAGGATGACAGCGCGGCAACGGGCAACAGCGCAGGAGGTAAAGCGAGACAGCGCAAACCGCTGAGCATCGATACGTCGCAGGCATATGCTGGATTCGGGATTGCCATCCCTAACAGCAACAATCGGAAAGCGGAAGCAGAAAGCAGCACGCGCCTCGCCCCAACACCTCGCCCTCGTCGCAGGTCCTACGACGAAGAAAGGCTCACGTATCGTGCGGATCCGCCTGTGAGCCCGGCCAGATGGGCATGGGAAGCATTGACGGCACCGATACCAAGCATCTCTGCCTTTTCTCCGTCCGTCACCACAGCGCCAAAGTCGGCCTTGGATGGTCGACGTCTTCACGGAGGTTTCAGTCGGGAGCTATCACTGGAGAAGGGTACGTACACGCCGCCGCACTTGGCAGTCGAGGGTCAGGATTGGCGCACGCCGTCGCCATATGCAGAAGTGATTGAGCGTTCGATGGCGACGAGGGCCAGTGGCTTCTTTGAGAAAGTCGGCGTTTCGATTGAGGCTGCGGCGGGGAAGTTTGGGAGGATGCTGAGCGAGCAGGTCGATCGGGGGCAGCAGGAGGAGGGGTTGTTATTGCCGGTCATGGATAGCGACAGGGAGGTGGCGACTTAGTGAGAAGTGGGCACAGCCTCCGCATCTCCGCCGCCTAATGGATAACGGCTTCGTATGCTGCTGCAAATGTGACGTCGCGAGTAACGCTGGGAATCACGCTCAGGCACAAGTCAATCGCGGCAATTGGCGGAAAGTCGTTCATTGATTTTGTGTTCAGCGCCGAACAATAAGACCAGAATATGGAGCTGGGCTCCCAGGGCTGCCGCGACGAGGCAGGCGGCAAATAGAATTGACATCCGGGCCTGTCCGCGACAAGCCGGGCAGACAGAATGGATCGTCGAATCTTCTCCAGGAGTCCAGGATGGCCCCTGCAAAAAGTGCCGTTCCATACTCACGGTTGGCGGCACACTTCTCAAGCGTTGCAGTAGCTGGAAGGCCAGGGTCCTGGCCTGATCGCATAGTCTACCGCATTGACGGCAAATTGACCGACGAAGCCGGCGGCGACCGCGAAGAGTAGTGTCACCAGGATCCCAAGGATGAAGTGACGATACCGCTTTAAAGTTGCACTCGTTTAGCTCGTACGGCCGAGCAAACAATGGTCCCATCGTTTCGTCCAAATTCTCCCGGGCTTTACATCCCAGACCATGGAGAAGATGGTGCTCAAAACGGCACCGGCAACGAGCATGCTCTGATGACAGTCAGCCTTGTCAAACTCACACGAGGCTGAAGCAGCAGAGTCACAAATCCAGTGCATAGCGAATGTGAATTAATATACGAACGAAATGGATATGTGATGTGACTGTTTGTTCAGCTAGAGCGAGACGAGACAGAGTAGACAGAAGTTCATCAAGCTACGTAGCTTTGCGCCTCCCACACTTTCAACACCGACTCACCGACCACTGCGACTGCTATGTGTGAGTGGAATGGTAGTCTGGCTGGCAGATGCTCTTCACTGGTTTGCTCCAGGGAAAACGCGCTCGATGCCGGCCGTCGAATGGCAAGAACGACCTTCATGGTGAAAGAGCCCTATTGCTCTACGAGAGATCTCGGCATACTCACATTTTCGGGCTTGACCAGAGAGACCCACGCTGTAACGTCGCATCTGCATGTCCACGGCAGACAATTTCCAGTGAGCCAGTCTGCCACACCACAACGGTGTAGTCGGATGAACAACATGCAAGACTATTAAGCTCCGAAAAGTGAAGTGGTGCCGGAAGTAAGTAACGGTAGACTGAGACTCTGGCCCTGCCACGGGGAATGCCCACAGGCTCCCGCACCGGTGGTTCGTAGAGAATTGGCAGAGAGCTTGGAGAAGCCCCATCGTTTCTGATACAGGTCGATCTACACATAACCTGCAACGCGTCAGCAAAACCGCCCACTCCTTAACGATTACGCGATGCATACCCTTCCTCCCACCCGTGAAGAACTGCCGCACGATGAACACCTGCAAACACGCCATCGCGACCATCAAACCACTCTCCATCAGACTGAAGTTGAAGATCCTCTTCTCCGTACTCCTGACCGTGCTGAAATTCCGGTTCTCCCTCGTGCGGAAGTACTTCTGCTGCCGAGCCAAAGTGCTGACCTGGCCGTATAACTTGAGTACTGATTCCTCGACGCCGGATAATTGTTCAGCGGAGGCACCGGCCTTTTGCGGGATAGAGGAGCGGGGCTCGTCTTCGACCTGCGAGACAGGGTGAGTGGGTCAGCGGGGGCAAGGTGGGCTGGCGTGGGGTAGGAGGACATACAGTGATCTCAAGATCGACCATCTTGTCTGTGAAAGTCGAGACGGTATTATCGAAGCAGAAGCGGTACTCGCCGACTTCGTTGGCGGTGAAGACGAAGTCGCCTTGCCGCTCTTTCTGCCCGTCGAGGATCATGCGCTCTTTGCCGGGTTCTTTCGTGGGCCCGTAGACTGCGTAGTCGACTGGAAAATGCCCACGTCAGCGCATACCCTTTTCATTTCTACGGCTGGGAGTGCGCATACTGTCGAATGAACCGCCACTCTGCACAGCAAAGTAGAAGGCCACCTTCGACCCTGGCTTATCCACCCAAGTGTAGAAGCATTCCTTCTCATTCGGCACCATCTTGTATGTGAGGGCGGTCGCGGAGACGTAGCTGACCAGGAGGCCCAGGAGGGCGCATATCGACGGACGGAGCATTGTGCGGGCGTGGAGTTGTCAAGGTGAAATCCACTCCGGTCAAATGGTCAGGGATATTGGAAGTTGAGGCGGACACGCGACGTTCAGATCCTGAGCTACGTGAGTGGCTGTCTCGCCGACGGCGGGCGCGGGCGCTAGCGGCTGTATCCTCTGGATACACTACGGAGGCTCGAGCCACATGCTCGCATGTGAAAGTGAGGAAGGGATGCTGCGGTAGATCATATTGGAGGCGCTTGAAGTTGGCATACCGACGCTATGCTACCCATCTCAACCACAACTCCACCTTCCGACCATGAGCGCCACCGCCAACCAGCATGAAAGTCCAGAACAAGATCTCGACCGCGAGGCCCCACCCGGCCACAATGCATGCCACATAATCTGTACAGCGTCCGTGATAATCCAAATGTTCTTCCCAGCTTGCGCCTATATCGTAGCACCGTCCCCTCCCTCATGCATCTCAACCCAATCTATCGGATGTTCAGGCTCTCGTAACGCACCCAGTTGCTCCGCTGTCTATTCGGATGCTCGAGACCCAAGTGGTCATCTTGCGCGAGCTTCTCGGAGAGGACATCATCTGCATCGAAGGATCAGCAACCCATCCGGTTTCTCGTTTCGACTGTGACACATACCATCCTCGATCCACACCGGCCTCGAATAGTTCTGCCCACCCTTCACAACTCCAAACCGCACCTTCTCAAGATTCTTCCCCTTGATCCCCGTTCTTTTACTCAACCTCTCCCTCGCATCCGCAAACTTCTCCCCCTCCTTGACCAAAAACACGAAAGGCGTCCCATGACTCTTACTAGGCTCCTTCTCGAAATGAAAGCAATACACCGACCGATCCCCCTTCTCCGCATCCATCTCCTTCAACTCCTCCTCGGGGATGCGCTCGGCGTACACAGTCATGTACTCATTAAGCGCCACGACCGAGTGGGAGGGGGGGAGGATTTTATAGATCTTGTTGGCGTGGGTCTCGTAGAATCGGATCTCGTCCATCATTTCGTCTGGGAGACTGGCGCGTTTCTGCAGGGCGGAGAGGACGTCGACGAAGGTTGAAGTGCGGGGGAGGGGCATCTCGTATTGGGTTTCTTTCGTGATGCCTTCGGAAAGCCAGGTGACGCGGACGGGCTTGCGCTGTTCGAGGTCGGTGAGTGACATCTCTAGCACTTCGTAGAACAGGTGGTCGGGCGATTGTGAGGGCGTGTAGTTGTAGCTATTGTATCCGCCTGTGCCGCCGAACAAGATGCTGGCCACAGTCGTGTTAGGTTGCCGCTTGACAATAGCTCGTGGCTTGCCGGTCTGGATGTTTTGGGTAGTGAAGCGCAGGTGTGAGGAAGGTATGGGCGTGGTGCTGATGGTGGATAGGTATTCGGCAACCTTATGGCAAAGGACCTCGTAGGTGTCTTTCTTCGACAACGCGACACTGAACTGCTCAGCGCCTTCCTCGCGGACCTGGAAGTGCTGTGGAAGATCGGGCTTGGGCGTGAAGTTGACGAAGATGCGGTTGATGAGGTAGTCGTAGTAAGCCAGCGGATCTAGGCATGCGGCCGGGTTTACCTGCCGGACTGCATTCTGCTCAGCTTCGCTCAGATGTCGTTGGAAGCAGACAATGTCGCCGTCCTGGATCTCCGATGCCAGCAGCGTGTTCTTCGCCTTCATGCGCTCAATGTAGGTCTGCTTGATCTCCTCATAGAGCTCCACCTGCACATCATCCGCCCAGCCCATGATATGCTTGATTGGGCCAGCCATGTCGCCTGCTTTGTCCGAAGGTTTCATGTAGATGTGGCCGACACCTCGAAGCTCCTGCTTGTCGACATCGAAATGCTTCAAAAAAATGATGATAGGCTTGTTAGTCTGCGGTACGCTCCCGTTGACAGTGACAGGCGAAGTGGCTGTGACCGCGTCTTCCTCAGGCCAGACAGGGTCACCGTCGGCATTGCGAGTCGTTTCTTCCATGAACACTCGGAAGCCGCCGGCACGCGTGCTGAATTTCTCGGCTGCTTCGTGCAGGGTCATGTCCGAAGGCCATGTGAGCGGGTGATCAGGTCGCACAGTACCATTCTGACGGTTGACCATGATCCACGGCCTCACCAGATCTTTCTCCAGGCCTAGTTGTTGGCAGACAAACGCCGTGAAGTCAGATATGGCCATGCTGCGCAGCAGGCGGAACATCTTCGGTGCGGCGGGTTCGACCTCCTCGTCAGCACCCCACGGTATCAGATCAACGCCCTGGTATGCCTTGTACTTGGACTCGGTGGCCACAAACACGTTCATGTACAAGTGTGCCTCCTCTCGCTCCCTGCGTCGTTTCTCAGCCGCTGCGCGCTCCTCTGCAATTCGCGCCGGTAGGTGCTCCGGCGGTTGGATCTGATCGGCAGGAGGCAGGATCTGATCAAGTCTGCTTTCGCGGATGTAAACCAACATGTAGGCATTGTTCGAGCGCTTGGTGGACCATTGCCGGGTGTATGGGTTTTGGCCCTTCTGCAAACCGTTGACTCCGTTCGTCGCGTAGTCACCACCAAAGTTGTCATCGATCGCCTCCCTCTTCGTCGCACGTGTTACACGATCGTCGTCGAAGCGGAAGAATTCGCCATTCTTGTCCGGCTTCAAGAAGGCGTAATAGTGGCCAGCGTTCAAATCTCCAGAATGCACCAAGACGCCATGCAGATGGTAAATGTAAGGCTCGGATCTATCGGCCGTATCGTCCAGATACGGCGATGCATCCCAGACTTCCGGAAACTCGTAACGATCGTTGACCTTCATCATCGCATCTCGTTGAAAGTCGTACTCGAAGCGTTTCAATTGCAGATGCAACACCTGCGGGAAGCTCTCGAAGATCACGCCCTTCTTGGCGTCCTGCAGCCCATAACCCTCTGCTGCATACTTGTTATCGCCTTCGAGTGTCTCCACCTCCACATAGTTCTTGAAGCTATCATCCAGGCTCTTGCAGCCGGAGACGTTCAGTTGAAGATCCCAGAAATCCTCAATCCGACTCGACTCGTACTCCACATTGATGCATCGCAGGTAAGTCTTCATCTTACCGACAAACATGTTTGGCAGCGCGTTCTCGGCCTCGGTGCCTTTCATCCTTGCCTCCAGTTTCTCCATCAGTATACGAGATAGCTCCTGCACGTCTTGCTGCTCGAAGATCTGCCTGCTCTCCCAACCAAATGAGTGTGTGAGCTCTTGCGTCGACACGGCGACTTGATCGGCCTGAAGACGGTAGAACAATCGTTGTAGCGCATATGCCGATGCTGAGCTGGCGCGGTCGGAGTCGGTGGCTGTAGGTATTTGGTACACAGCTTTCCGAAAAGCGCCGGTGAGATAGAGAGATTGCAAAAGTGAGTTGAGATAGCATGTGGCGCCCTGGTTCCGCAGTCCCACCATACCAGTCTCCTTTTTGCTGTCGTAATTGACAAAGTTGTGCCACAGCACGCCCGTCGGATCCTTCAACACGCGGACGTATGCGGTCAACTTGGCGGAGTCGTTCTCCACCAGCGGCCGATCACGCCCCTCGAACTTTGGCGCAAAGATCTTGTTCTTATCCGCAAATCTTGTGAATCCCCAATCGCCCTCTTCCATGGTAAATCTGTGATTTGCCTCATGATGCACATACATAGACGGATCGTTCGGATTGTGTAACACGAGCATAAACTGCGCACACGCATACCAGTCTTCTGCTGGCTTTGTGTCCTCGAAGCCTTGCTCGAGATAGAAGGATACGCTTTCGGATGCAGCATTACCGTACGGGAAAAACAATATCCGCCATGGATGTCCAGCGCACTGGAATACGGGACTGTGCGTTCGTTTGGGCATGGTCCGCCACCCAGTAATGTCCCATGTGAAGACCGCCTCCGCCTCGGTCTCATAGTCGGGGTGTGCAGGCATGAAGCGTTCCTTCATGGCCTCGTGGTCGGTGGCCAGTGGCAGGGCCCGCTCGATGGCGGGGTCGGCATCGTCGACCATGCTGTCGGCGTCGTCGGGGGAGATGACGGCTACATCGGGGTTGTCGTCGTTGGTCGGGGTGAGGTGTTTCTCGTCGTAGTCCGAATCGAGCAGCATGTCGTTGCCCATCTGCGTAGAGAACGAGCTTAGCCTGGATCCACTTCAGGTGATGTCGGGCAGCACAAGCCAAGCAGACGCATCGGCAACGCGAAGGAGGCTGGTGGCACCGCGCGGTACATGGCGGGAACCTGGACTGCGACTGCTTACCTGATCCATGGCTGTGCAGCTGTGCGTAGTCGGACCCGGATGGGTGCTTCCGGGGGGCAGTCGACTGCGTGGGCGCTGGGGTGGCAAGTGGGCGCGGGAGAGGGAGAGGGTGAGTGGATGCGCCGGCGCAAGTCGCGAACGGGTATGGAGATGGTTTGCGGTGGGTGGTGTAGCTGCAAAAGAAGCTCAAGCTCTTGTTGCGGATCAGATGTGATTTCGGATGACGTCCCTCGAATCACAAAACGCGAGGGTGGACGGCGCGCACGTGAGACCCAGCAAACGGTTGACGTCACACGTGTTCTGCGAGGCGCTCACTGGCATGTACCTGGGCTATGAGAAGGAGTGACTCTGCCTGCCCTCGATCGTGTGCGTGCAGGCCATAGTCCTGCAGAGGCAACAAGGCACCAAATCCATGGCAGATCAGCCTCAGGCAGCGAATCCCGGCACCCGTGGCCCGTGCCGCCAGCCGATGGGCAAAAGTCCGGAGCATCGAAGGTTGCCCAGCCAGTCAGTCCTGACACGAATATCGATAGCACACAGCATGCTCGCGAGGGCAAGTCTGCGTGCTTTTACATGGTCTACGCCACGCCATGCCTTGATCAAAAGTCGTGCCTGCCGTGCGTACTCGAGCAGCGATAGCTCGATACCGCCATGGCGATCTTCCAATGTGCTGGATGACTGGGTCCAGCGGGAGGCCAGGCCGATCAGTCTGCGCCAACTCACCTTCTTCGGACGAACACTGACCGGAGACCGACTCATCAACTCGGCAAACTATGTGCGTCTCGAACTGCCCACCCGAATCGCTCACCGCCTGCGCAACATGCAAACGCTGCCCTACGCAGCCTTGACGAACCAGCACATCAGCCATGTCTATGAGCTGTACTGGAAGGCGTTCGAAATGTTCCGCAAGGTCCCTGAGGTCCGTACCCTGGCAGACAATGATCGCTTCTGCGAGGTCCTCAGAACGACGTTGAAGGAGCATCTCAGTGTCATTCCGCGCTTGGCAATGGGCATTCTTGAGATCCAGGACCACGTCTCCGCAGATGAATGCGACCGTTTCATGACGACGCTATTGCGCTCTCGGATCAGTCGTAGAGTGATTGCCGAGCAGCACCTGGCGCTCACCGAGACGTTCCATTCGCCCTGGCATTTCGATGGAAAGAAGTCTGGTTTAGCCCCGGATGATGAGTTTGTTGGCGAGATCTTCTTGAAGTGCAATGCACGGGAGATTGTTGAGAAGTGCGGTAAGAGGGCGAGCGAGCTCATTTCTAGCGCGTACGGCGAGAAAGTGAAGATCCCGAAGATCGTGCTGCAAGGCCACCTGGAGACGAGCTTCCCGTATATGCCGTCGCATCTGGAGTACATCATCGGTGAGCTATTGAGGAACAGCATCCAAGCTTCTGTCGAGCGGTGGAGCGCAAAGGATGACCCGCCACCCATCGAAGTACTCATCTGCGAAGCAGCGCAGAATGTCATCATCCGCGTCTCAGACCAAGGCGGCGGCGTCGATCGGGAGATTCTCCCATATCTGTGGTCGTTCGCAAAAGGTCCGCGCCGGAGCACGCGCCTTGAGAACCTGGGGCAAGTGCCACGTCTCGCAGCTACCATGCAAGAGCTGCGCCTGCCTCCATCGGATCCTGACACCGCTGGGAACAGCGAAGCTTCGCTCGCGTCGCTTTCCGGTCGCCCGCCGCAGTTGCGCCTGGGACTTGGTTTGCCTATCTCGAGGATATACGCAGAGTACTGGGCAGGCTCGCTCGAGCTGCACAGCCTGGAGGGCTACGGCTGCGACGCCTTCCTCCAGATCAGCCGGCTTGGCAACAAGAACGAGGTTCTCAGCACACGCGCAGCCATGGACGCAGTCTGAGTGCTGGTAGTCAAAACGAGCACGAAATATATCAGCTACCGCACACATGGCAGAAACATCATTACACGACTTCTTGCTAGAGAACACGAACGTCGAAATATTCGGCGTATGCATCCCACATCGAGCGTCGTTCCTGGACTGCTTTACGCCCGCTTACCATCTCTATCCGAAACATCGGCCAGGACCGCCCTCATGCGAGCGCGTTGTGCGAGAGGCAGCTCCCGGCGCTTCGGCGCGATATCTTAGGGAGGAGAATGCATGGGTGTACGATCGCGATGTTACCACCACCTGGAAACTACCGACAGCTGGTAGCGCATACGAGGTTTGCTTCTAGGAGGAGGCTTTTGTGTCGGCACTGGCAAAGGAGACGTTGTACGTCGCCGTTGAGGAGTTTCTCGACTCCCGCTCGGAAGCCGATGACGAGCTGGTAGGGACGTTATCTTGAAACTCTTCGGGATGTTTCTTGAGGACCTGGGGACGCAACCGGCCACCATCACCATCTCAAGCCTGGTGTGGGACATGCTCGAATTGTACTGGGAGCGGCCTGAGCTGCACTTTCCTTGTCGATCGGACAATCTCGAAGGATTCGTGAAGTCTTTCATTCTGTCGCAGGACTGTTTCTTCTTCCCCGAAGGGTGTGCGCCGGCCATCGAGGTCACCTTTCCTACATACAGGGTCGCTGACGGGGAGCTGGACCTGCATGTATGTCATGGCTGGGTCAGGATCCCAAGACAGTCTCGATGCTGACTGGGTACAAAGATGCACGTCTCACACGCCCAACCACTCATTCATTTCCCAGGACTCACCAACAAAGTTCACGAAAACGCATCATTCACTCTCCGTCCCTCGACCATCAACGCCCGCACATATAGCGCCCTTTTGCCCTTCTCCGCCGATTACTTCCTCTCTCCGCCTGCAGCGCATTGGCTGAAATGGGACGAGCGAGATCACTGCTTCAGTGGGCGCGTGCCAGCCAGCCAAGCTGACGGCGCGAGGAGGATGGATTGTTACACGATCTTGATCGAAGTCACAGCTCGAGTCACAAAGCACTTCCATGGCGATATCGGCCTAGAGCGGGTGATACGAGCGTGCATACCGCTAACGGTCAAGAGGTCGCCGGAGGTTTGCAGGGTTGGGAGATCTTTCGGTAGAGAAATCGAGTGGGAGGATTTGAGCACGAGTATCACCGAGGCTGAAGGAGGAGACGGGGGGAGATTGACCGTCATCGAGAATCCTATCTCAAGTTCAAGGTCCTCGAAGAGATATGCTCGCCCGTTGTTGGCCTATAGTGGCGACATCGAAACCATGACCGGGAAGCCCAGCGAGGGCAAGGTTGCGGGCAGGTTCAGACGGATTCGCGTCTTTGCTGGGACGCTTCTGCCATAGCCGATGATGGCAAAATAACAACACTTCATCAACACAATCACTCCGGGCTGCATTCGCCTCCATGACTTGCCATATGCCGCGCGGTTACGCTGGACGTGGCTTGCGATATATTGATACCGACTGCGCCACTCACGCCGCTACAGGTACGTCATCGCGCATGCGTACCTGCCTACTTGACACCACGCTAAGCGCGCGTCTCCGCAATAGGATGGCCAGGCTATGTAGTCGTCGACAGCCTCTTCAATCGCACCATTCTCCAAGACAAGACTCTGCATCCATTGCACACCAACACACAACCAAACCCTTCTGAAGATCTACCGCCGAAAGAATCTACACACCCCGACAACATGATCTCCGCAATCCTGTTGGTGATCATCACCATCTTCCGTATGCCCACCATAACCTTACTCGCCATAGAGCCATCGCATGCTGATGAGCGCCCTTCCAGTACCGCCTGTGGGCGTAGCAATGATCGCCGGTTGCGGTGCCGACCTGCTCATCAACATCTGCTTGACCCTCTTGGGCTACGTGCCGGGTAAGGCCTTAGATACACTCCCTTCATATCTCTGAGACAATGGCAAGCTGACGATATCGATTGTTCTAGGGCACATACATGCTTTTTTATTTGGAATATGTGTACTATAAGAAGCGCGAGGAGGCGGCGTCCGGCATGATGAGCGCGCCGGCGACGGGTGTGTACAGCGATAGGATCCAGAACGCAGGCGGGGTCAGGCGACAGGATGGGTATGGCACGATGCATTGAGCTGAAGGAGACGGGCGGAGCGCGTAGCGAAGCGTTGCCAGCAGGTGATGAGATTGTCTTTCGAGATACTCCGAAGTGCATTATTCTTGAGGAGTCGTATGGAGCGTTGATAAACCGATATGAAGCTGGCGTCAATGATGACGATATTTTAGGTTTCTCAACGCATGTCTGTTCGCATCTAGAAGTTCTACTGTCCTGTCATCGAAAAGACCCGCGACCACGACAAGGCATCATTCTATCCTCTCCAGCAGCCTCCTAGGCCTTAGATAAATTGACCTTTTGTAGCAGTCGACGCTCTCAAGCTCGCACTCCCACTGATCGCCTGGTCTAAACACAAGGCGTTGGCCTGGGACAGCGTCTCTGAGCATCGTCGCACTAAAGTTGAACTCCATCAAGATACACGGCACTTGAGCCGCATGCACACCGGCAATGTTATGCACAAACGCAGTGCAGATCTTCATGCCATCCTCCGTCCGTCCGTAGTGGGAGATCAATCTCGTTGAAATGCAGTGCGCGGAACAACAGCAGACAGATCCAATACTGCTCACCGTTGTATTTGGATTTCATGATCAGGCTCTCGCGGGGTTGCAACCGGATGTTCGCGTTCTGCAATTGCGACTCGGTGAACGGGAGGAAGTAGTCGCGACTCACGCCGTCATAGCTAGGCGTGATGAGAGACTTGCCCGTTCGCGATTCTTCCCGGATCGCAGCTTCGATCTGCCAATGCATGACCAAGTCTCCATAGCGACGCAGAGGAGAAGTGACTTTGCCGTACTTGTCCATGCCGAGGATGCGATGCTTAATGGGGCGTGTAGAGAGCGCAGTATGGCCGAAGGAACTGAGGTACTCCATCCCGATCGTCATGGGATACTCGCCCGTTTCGTCGGTGGCGGGAAGCACATGCTCACGGAAGTACACGTCAGAATCAACCTCATCAGGAGCTTTCACGCTGCCGCGGAAGATGGCTGGAATAGCGCGGGCTTCGCACCACGTAGCGCCGACCGCGCAGGCGAGCAGCATGTTCTCTCGCACTAGCAATTCGACGGGCTCGATGTGCGGACTGAACCAATTCATGAAAGGTCGCGTTCGGACTTGGATCACCGGATCGCCCTCAACGTGGCGAGCACCTTCACGCCATGGTGGCTCCCAGGCCAGACCGTTCGATCTGCTGTTCTGCCACACATTCACATCCGGTTTGTGGACGTCGAAGAAGAGACCTCCGTTCGCCTGCCTTCCGCTGGCACGATGCTGTGCGATTTGCAGCAGGGTATGCAGCTGCTCCTTCATGTCGCTGGTCAAATCGCCGAGTCGACTGACTCTTTTGCTGTAAGGGGACTGCGCCTCTCCGCCGACCGTGAGGACGACTTCATCGCCAAGTCCGTTTGCGGGCTTCCCGACGATCCTAAGACCTCAGTCACTTCGTCCCGAGTCAATCGCAGTACATTCCTGACGATGCCAGGTCTGATGTCCGTTCTCCAGTATTTCTCCTTTCACATTCACCCTCGCACTGAATGTTAGACAAGGGGCGATTGGGTGCAAGTGAGAAGTACTTCTGCGTGGCCCAGCGGGGCAGCATCATATACGCTCGCTCCGGCAAATATATGCTTTCACCCAAGTGCTCTGCCATCATAGCGAATGGAGACTTCCTGTCGAAAAATGCAGTCGGGGTTCGCGATGTGCACGCGGACCCACCACTCCTGGACTCCATCAGTAGAAGTGTTGCAGGTTCGATGGAAATGCCATCGTCAATCTCGTGTGCAGAAGCGTCGTCTATGCAGTACCACGGGAGACTGCCCCAGTCCTGTCGGAGGTCTGCCATGCAGTCCCTAAGGCCGTGTTGTCCGTTGTGGCGATACTCCATCAACTGCGTCATAAGGTTTTCCAAGGCTTGGATGATTCCGCATGCGGGAGCAGCAGATGCTGGTCGAAGCGCACGCGATTATCGTATGGCAAGATGGTGCCAACTTCTTGCAAAAAGAGACACCCGACCGGCGCGCCGAGCGCCTGGCCTTCATACAGCCCGGTAGCGCCAAGAAGCAGTGGCGGAAGCGATTCAAGACTCGGCTGGCCAACGAATATAGTCGACAAAGCCCAGCCCTCGAGAAAGCGCAAGATGTCGGTATCGTGTTTCGAAAAGCTTTTGTCCTTGCTGATGCGCACACAATCCTGCTCAGGCGTAATAGGTATCCGAACCTTGGAAGGTCCGACTTGGAATAGGTTCGTGGGCTCACGGTCCTCCCGGGATTTGGCCACTACGCCCTGAACCTTGCGTATGAACGAGTAAACGATCGAGGCGCCTTTACTAGCCTTATGCTTGCGCTTCTGACCCTCGCTCAAGCTTGCGACAACTGCCACATCATCCTGCCACTCCCTCAGCCATCCCTGAACGGTTTCTACAACGCGCACCTGCTCCTTGCTCCTAATGTGCAAGTGGCCAGTAAGCCGATGGGAGCGACGATCGAAATTGAATGCGAATCCGGCTTTTGTCAAGGCCTGACGAACCGCAAATAAATCTACAACGGTCAGCTGGGAGATCCGTTTCTCGAGAAGTATCGACGCAGCCTTCGTCAATTTCATCATCCGTAGATCTGTGGGCCATCGGAGTATAGCGTGAGCGTCGTCAAGAGCCCGGGCGTGAATACGATAAATCTCTTTCGTCGCAGCATTAAATTCCACCATCCGTTTGATGAGCGGTGCAGAAATTTCTCGAGGAACAGAGAGGTCATAGATCCTGGCATCTTCGTCCAGATCCTCCAGGTCCTGCTCAGATTTTGGATCAGGAAGGTACTGCAGAAGAGGCTCGATCTCCTCCTGGGATGCCCAGCCGGAAATAGCAAACTGCACTTGCTTCTCAGGAATATGTACCCAGCGTCCATTCATCGTGTAAAGCTGCGCGGTGGTCTTGCCAATGCGACGCACAAATACCGCCGGTGTCGAAGAGCTGTCAGAACGACGAACGTTGAGCTCAACGAAGTCGCCCATGTATAGATACCTGGGAATATGCTCAGATGAATTGGCCCCTTCGACCGCAGCATACGTGAAATGAGCCATGGTTTCCTCTTCTGTATCCCGCTGATCTGCGGGTGTTTCAACGATCCGGTCGGTGTTGTTTGGCAAGCGAGTCAGATTTGTTGAGATCTCGCCGGTGTCCGGGTCATCTACGATTTCTGGTACATCGTTCAAACGGTCCAGATGACCGTTCTCTTCCTGCCAAACACGAAGTTTTGCACGAATGCCATTTGATTGACCGGCTTCTGTACCTTACCGTCCACGAAGGTTAAAGGAGGGAGGCTGACCGACGGTGAGCTCTCAGCAACAGCTACCTGCTCGACTCCTCGAGTTACAGAGCTATGATACGACCGAAGTTGATTGAGAGAGTATGCCGAATGATGTGGCAGCCGGGCCAGCAGGCTGAACGGCCGCTTGCCCTCTTGAAAGGGGTCAACCTGTACAGAAGTCCGGGTTGGCAGACCGAAAGCTGACGAGCGCTCCCCGGCAACGATCTTAGGTTTGATCGAGAACGCCGCGAGTGCCTCTACAGCGTCATCGAACTCGTTCTGCCTCGCTTGTTGCAGCATTCCTGATCTCCTCGTGTGATGGCTGATCCCGCTTGATCGGTTGACTGATCTCATCGACACGTTGGTTCGACTGGAAGAGTTTGTATCGCCGGTGTCCCCTTGCAGCCATAGATCTCTCGGAGGATTTGATAAATAGAAGAGCGTACGCCGCTTCGAAATGGACTGGACAGCGTTGGGTGCGGCTGAAACAATCGCCTCCGTGTTGCCACTTTTACAGAGTGGTTGCCTGCCTTCTTCGACGCATTTTGTGACACGGCCGAGAGCTCACGGGCAAGTGCTTGTGTGTAGGGGCCGGATATTGATGAGGTCGTAGTGATGGGACCAGGCTCCGTTTCCGCACCATTGCTGCTTTCTGCGCCTTGTCCATCAGGAACGTTGCTTGAGTTTGTCGCAGGAACCTCATCGATGGTGTGCTGCACCCGCTGCGTGTCAAGCACTAAACTGATGTTGCTGATCGGGCGGCGGGTCCGGCGCTGCCGGCTTCTTAGACGGCAAGAGGGGCAGACATACTGCGCTGTTGCGCTGATGGGTGAGCGCAACAGGTGCGGTCTGAGACTGTGCATTCTATGCCCTGACTAGAAGAGTCGACGCAGAATGTACAGTGTTTGAAGTGGAAGATGTCAAGAGGGGAACGCAACTGAGGGCAATTCATCAAACGTCGATCGAACATCTCCGCGATTGATTTAGCAAGGATTCGTTGACGTCTCGTCACTCCCGAGATCTCCGCACACGGATCTACCCGCGTAATGGCGACTTTCCTTCCGGTGATCAAACACCAACACCTCGCGTTTCCAAAGATATTCATCTTTATTCATTACACTCACCACCTTGTTCTGACTTCAGCGTCGGACATTGAATACGATACAGTGGCAGGTCGCTCAATTTCTGGTAGGTTACCCTCGCTCCCGGTGCATTCTGCACACTGTATGATGCTCTATCAAACAGCATGTATTACCCGAAGGCGAAGTCATCGTCTATGTGGAGCATCTTAGCACTCTGATCAAATCTATGGTCTCTACCGCATAGCATCACAAATACTCTGGGCACCACAATAGCTGATGTTGACCTCCACAGATCACTCAGTACCATGTCTGCCCCGAAAGCTCCGCCGGGGCACTTCACCCTTCTTTACTTCGCGTCCGCGCGCTCCTGCGCGAAAGTCTCTCACGAATTCCTTCCCGCGCCTTTGCCACTCGCAAGCTTGTATGGGGAGCTCGAGAGAAAGTATCCCGGCATCCGTACCAAGGTACTCGACTCGTCTGCCTTAACCCTGAACCTGGATTACGTGGATGTAGATGTCGAGTCTGCCAAGCCGGATGGCCAAGGCCTAGAGATCCAGCCAGGGGATGAGGTTGCGATCATCCCGCCAGTGAGCTCTGGGTGATGGAGCCTGAGAAGTTTTGCTCCGCCACCATGTGTCAACCGAACGGCGGGCTTAAAAATCGATCCACATCCATCCTGCATGTAAGATGCAGGGCCCAGAAATTGCGCTGGGCCGGCTGTGGTCTTGACACGTCCGAGTGGTCTAGGCATCGCGGGCTAGTGCACTCTTCAGCTAGCGGCAGACTGGAATGCTCACGGCTCCTCAAGCCGAGTGACTGCTGATATCAGCACTGGTATTCGGGCGGCGCGGCTACATAGCGATAGCAGCGGATGATGCGGGTTCCGAATCTCGCTTCATAGCTGTCTGGGGATGTGCTCGCCCAGTGCGCGTCCAGCGGCTGTGCCCTCTGCGCGCACTTCATCCGCCGCAAACTCCGCCTCCACCGGTGGGGACTGCAGCTGAGTTCGTCAACATGACTTCAGTCATGAAACAGCATCCCGGAGATCTCTCCCTAATGTCTGCAAGCCGATCGGGTTGATTGATTCAGCAAGCACTGTCTCCTTTGTTGTGCATCATTGGGGCAAGTTCGATGCCGTCAGGAAACGAAGAAGACGCTGCGCCCAGTTTCTCCGCCATCTCCGATCCCAGGCGCTTGATCACTAACCATCCTCACATGGTCGAGTGCGCCTGCTCTAGTTGTGCCGTCATCGAACCACGATGCTAGAGCATGACGCCCTGTGTCGCATCGCATACAGCAAGAGTCACGACGGAGCGCTCACATGATTATGCGCCATACAGCAGCACTATAGCTTGGCAATCGCCGCAGCGCCCGCAGTGGCCGCCTGGATCATCACATAATGCAGTTTGCAGGCTCCGATTGGCGGTTTAGTCATCTCTGGCGTGAACTGCTTCAGGCATTGGATCGCCGGTGACCGCAGTGTCCGCAATACCCCACGAAAGCGGATGCGGCTGAGCTTAATTTCAACGTTGCACATGTCCGCATTTGGAGGTACCTGTTGCTGCGCGCGGCGCGGGTACTGGTACTTGTCTTCTGTCAGGCCTTCGGCACGCTTGCGGAACTACTGAACAAGCTCGACTCCACCATGGCGGATACTGCGGCGAAAACACGCGTGCCTTCCGCGTCTGTCTGCGCAAGTTGATGAATATATGGAAAGACCTTGGACGGACTATAAGAATTTGACGATGAGGACGCAGTGCAGCATGATGAAGAGGGCCGCACCGAAATACGCCGGTCTACGATGACCAACGGGCACCTGGGCGCGCCGTGGGCCTTCCAACACACCACACATGCAAGACTCCTGATTACCCCGCTTCAAAGTCTTCCCGCTTCAGGGCTATGGAAACGCCGCCCATGGAATCGGCAATACCGGCCGTGGACATGGACTTGGTCAGGAACTTCCTGCCCGGGAGTCTATAGCGGCCAATGCCGTATCGAACAAAACAGGCATCCGAAGTCCCGTCGCTGCACTCTTCGTAGCACAGCGGATACAGGAGCTCTGCCAATGAGGCTTAGCAGCGCAAGCTCATGCCTTGCAGCAAGACACGGATCATCTATTCCTCGGGTGCCAATTTGCGGGGATATCCTGGAGCTTCCTTACAGCCGCCGACGATCACCGACCGTATTGGTCTGGCAACTGCGACGCTTTAGCGTTCGTAGTACTACTACCTCCACAAACTCGTCCGCGAAGTACCTTCCGTCCAGTACAGTGCATTGCTGAGCGAGTACGCTTGCAGACGGTAGCAGCATGGTTGCCCGGATGCTACACTCTCAGCTGCCTGTCTATCGCCAGGTCACCACTCTATATCAATCGCCCTCCCGTAGGTTTCAGGTTCCTTTTCCATTCCCTTCCCCCCGCCATATCCCTCTCTTTTCAACTACCCACTCGCAAGATATCATTATGAAGTTCGTCCAAGAGGCCATCGACAATGTTCGCACCGACCATACCTGGGACAAGGCTGCGCGCCTCACCGCTAAGGGTGCTCGGGCCTTGCCGCGAGGCACAGCATACTACGCTATCGACAAGTTCCCCATCATTGGATGGCTGCCGCAATACAACCCGCGATGGCTTATCAACGACCTCATCGCTGGCTTGACCATCGGCCTCATGCTCATCCCGCAGGGTCTGTCGTACGCAAAGATTGCTGGAATCCCAGTAGAGAACGGTCTGCAGGCCTCATGGCTCCCGCCTCTCGTTTATACGTTTATGGGCTCAACAAAGGGTAAGTATATAATCCCATTGAGCCTCTGGCGGTCACTGACTTGTCGCAGACTTGTCCACCGGCCCAACTTCACTGATTGGCCTCATGACGACGATGCCGTCCAAGCCCTAGAGCCGGATGGCTATACACCACAACAGATTGCGTCTGCCGTCGCGATGGGCATGGGTATCTTCGGCATGGCCATTGGACTCCTCCAGCTTGGTTTTCTGCTTGAGTTCATCTCTGAGCCTGTACTCAGCGGCTTTATTACGGCCGTGGCTCTCACCATCGGCCTGGGTCAGTTGCCATCCTTGCTCGGCGATTCCGGCCACGCCTCCTCTGCAGCTGGCAAGATTAGGAACGTATTCGCAGAGCTACCGAACGCCAATGGCTACGCCTGTGCCATCGGCTTTACCGGCATCCTGTTCATGACTGTGCTGGAGAAGATGGGCAAGCACTGGAAGCCTAAGAATGTGATTTTGGCCAAGACTATTTGGCTATTCTCGATTTTGCGTGCCTTCCTATGCCTGACTCTATTCGCCGGCATAAGCTATGCCGTCAACAAGAACAGGGCACACGATCCGCTTTTTGGCATTATCAAGGTCAGCTCTGGCGGCATCTCCACTCCCGAGGCACCGCCGAACAGCCTCATCGCGAAGGCACTACCGCGGCAATCCCGGCCTTCATCGGTGGCATCCTGGAGCATGTCGCAATCGCCCGTGCTTTTGGAGTCAAGAATAACTATGTTGCAGACTCTGGCCAAGAGGTGACCTACTTCGGCGTTGCCAACTTCGTCAACAGCTTCTTCCATCCCATGGGCGTTGGTGGCGCCATGTCACGAACGTCCGTGAACTCCATGTGCAACGTCCGGTCGCCGCTTTCGGGCGTTATGCAGACTTCCGTTATCATTGTCTGCATATAAGCTCAGCGATGCACTCTTCTGGATCCCCAAGGCGACTCTCGCTGCGATCATCCTTTGTGCTATTGCACCGCTGGTCAGGTCACCGAAGGGTTTTATCACCTCTGGAAAACATCACTCTCGGACTGGATTTCTGCTATGCTGGCGCTGTTCGTCTGCTTCTTCCAGCCCACATACGTCGGCCTGGCTGCTGCAGTCGGCTTCAACATCGTTTACATCCTGCTCCGCAACGTATTCACCAGGATGACGACCATTGGCAGTGGAGATGAAGAGGCTGTTTCCGAGCTGTCGCGGTCGCTGGCATCCTCGCGAGAGCTACTTGCAGTCCTGCCGGACGACGTCCGTATCTTCCGCTTCAACGACTCGTGGTTCTTTGTCAATGCCTACCGGCTGAAGACTACCATCCTCGACCAGGTACAGACTCATCACACTCCAGCATACAGCGACCGCAATGGAGCCGAAGCCGAGCGGAACTGGTCTGTGCAGCGCGAGAGACACGTTTCTCGTCTGAGAAGAGCTGCTAGGATTACCGACGTCGACAGCTTGCCACCAATCAGCGTTGTTGTCCTTGACCTCACCAAAGTCAGCTACTTGGACGTCACGGCTGTGAATCAGCTTCAGAATCTTCGCAAGGAGCTGAAGATGTACGGAGGCGCTGCAGTCGAGGTGAGGCTAGTTGGCTTGGGAGAAAGTGTCCGGTCCAGGCTGGCGCGGGCAGGTTTCACACTCGCTGATGGCGGTGAGCTGGAGGGCGAGCGGTCTGACCGTGTTCTACACGTGTACGTGAACCTGTCGCAGGCAGTCGTCGCGCCGAGGCTGGCGGACGTGGTCATGATTGAGAAGGACGTCGATAAGGCTGAGCATGTTGAGGCCATGGCATGAGAAGGACGTTGAAAAGGCTGAGCATGTCGAGGCCATGGCATGAGCGGGGATGATAGTTGTCCACGTACACAACGCCACTGATGACAATCTGAGTATTTTCATGATCTCCAACCTCATCAAATCTCTCTTGCTATGGCAGTGTGCATCTTGTGCGGCTGAGTTGGTCTGCTCGTACGTGAGACTGAGTAAGACCCCGCAAATACAAGCACATTCGCTCAGGACAAGCAACACACGCTGCTGACCTCGCAAGTTGGCATAAAAAATGAAGTCTCTATGAAATCTCACAAATCACGACGCCGACAGCCATGCAAGAGTTCGAGTTGCAGCGTTCGACGAAACGCGGACTCAACGGCGGTGACCTACTTGGCCAAGTTCTGAGACATCTTGGAACGGAAGTTGCGTTTTGGACTGCAGGGTCGACATCTAGATGCGTTCCTGTTGGGTGCGGATGGATCAGGAATCAAATTGATCGATATTTGTCATAAGACCGTTGCGGTACAGGTAGTCTAAGGCTACGCTAAGATTTCCGGCAAGGTCGGCGTCTGCTTCATCGCCGCAAATAGCCGGGGTCTGATGGACGACATCGATCGTTGTCTGTAAGGCTAGCTTTGTCAAGCATCGCAAATGTCAGCCGGGCTTTAAGTCAGCGGTCGCTGATCGATCAACGATTCTCTGCATCACGTCAAGCCCGCCATTGCAAGATGCCGAGACGAATGCACTGCAAGGCTTCCACGATCAGAACGTCGTTGCGAACCCCATGACGGATCTCGCTCATCGAGTCACCAACGTCGAAGAGATTCCTCGCCTCGTCGTACATGCCTATCGTACCGCCAGCTCGGGCGTCAAGGGAACAGTCTTGCTCGACTTTCCAGTCCATGTCTTCTTTGCACAACCTCATTTCCGGCTTATAGCTTACGGCATCCTCTCAGTCCCGACAGTAGCTCTGCCGGCGCCAGAGCCGGTGGCGTTGAACAAAATGGTGGACACCTAGGCCTCCGCTAAGTGTCCCGTTATCATCACGGTCACTGGCGCTAGAGGCACGTACAAGCTGCTGACGAGCCTGGCGGAAGCGACCGATGATCCAATGTTCTAGTCAAACAAAGTTCTCCACTCCCAACGCATCATCGACTTCTCGCAAGGCCGGTGACGTCCCTTGCTGCGCTTGCAGGCACCAAAAAGCCTGACCTTGTCCTGCTAATCGCGGCCAAGACGGGCTTCCTCCTTGCCGGTCGCTTTGGTGCAATTCTGCTGAAGAAGGACTGTATGCTCGCTCAAGTCGATGTCGACGCTGCTGCGATCGGCAGGACTCATGCCATCGACAATGGTATAGTCGCAGATGTCTGCTATTAATCTAAGCATACCTTGTCAACATAGAGACCGACGCCTACAAACCAACCCCTCCCTGGATTGAGGCCTGCACATTCCTTCGGACGACTCCTCAACCCTTCGAGAAGATGGACAGGATCATGCCAGAGGTCTACATTAACCCATAGGATGCATTGAATGCGATCATGGAGGCCATTCCGGAACGCAGTATTATCATCATTGATGGCGGCGTGGTCCGGCAGTGGACTGCGACGACAGCTGGGAAATCCCACCCGCAGACCGTCATGGTAGTGACAGGGTACGTGGGCATGCTCGGGAATAGCTGGGGCTGCTCGCTAGGGGCTGGCGTCGCGGAACCGTTTCATTTGGTTGTCAGTGTCCACGGTGACCACAGTGCTGGCTTCCATATCCAGGAGCTCGACACATCTGCTCTCTTCGGTCTGAAGATCGTGACTATACCCGGCAGTAACTACGTCTGGGGTGTATCCGTCAACGGCCAAGACCTGTTGTACGATGGCGTGACAGACAAGCGGCCTGCGATCCAGCTCAGCAAAGCTTGCAGGTACGACATTGTTGCATGAGACTTCGACTGCGCCAGTGCGTTCGTGGACAAGTACGACAACAGTGCCCCAGCGGTGGAGAGGATGGAAGAGACCACACCGAGTTGCATCAATCCCATCATCAGCCAGGATTGAACGGGTCCGGCCACGAAGAGCATGGTAGGCGCGACGAATGACCCGAATATGATCGCGGTACCATATTGCGACAATATACCTAGGCGGTTCTATCGGTGTTGAGTGGACAACCGACTATCGAGGCGTGACTTTACAGAGCTGGCTTCCCGAGGTTCTTCGATCGGTTCTTACTCGCCATCTCACCTAGTTGAAGGCTGCTCCCTTTCATCTCCAGCATCTTAAGCATGCCCATCAGCTGCCACGAGGCTGGTATGGCTTCCGCAGCCGTCTTGCGCATCACTTCCTCTTATGCGCCGATGACGTCCTCGTAGCCTTCCGCACCCGTCTCGCCCGTGCTATGCGTACCTACAAGGCCCTCACATTTCGCTTGAGCATCCGTGATCGCCGCCACGGCACCTGATCCTGTCGGGGCCATCGGATGCACTGCGTCGCCGATCAACGTCACCCTGGCATTGGGTTCCCACCACTTGGACCCGAAGTCCTTCTCCGTGATTGTCAACGGAAAAACGGAGGTCTCCCCAGGGGTCTGATGCTTGATCATGACCTTGATGCCGGGGGCCCGGTGTGCGCTGAGCTCTTGCACTTTGCGCTCGGATTCCTCGACACCTAGCGCCCCCCGGTCATCACTGTCAAGACCAAGCGAGGTTGATCTGGCAGAGAGCCCAGGAAAGGTAGTCAGTGGGGACGGAGAGGCCTTTGGCGCGTCGCTCTTCGTTGTTGTCAAATCTGATTGGGTCCAAACCGACAGCGCTGGCACGCAATTTGCCTCGGATCAACGACATACGATTTATTACTGAGGTATCGAGGTCAGAGATAACTTCCGGCATCACGAGCGTCTTGCCATAGAAGCAATGGATTCCAGTGCCCTCGATTCGCAGGTCTGGGAGAAGCTGTCTACGGGTTCTTGACGACCGACCATCTGCTCCGATCAAGATTGAGCCGGAGGCGAAAGAACCGTCCTCGAAGAATACAGTCACAACCTCGTTGTGTTCTTCATAATGCGTAATGCGTGCAGACCTTATCGTACTCAATGCGTTCTGTCGGAAGATCTTTGATCAAGACCTCCCTGAAAACCGCTCGATCGACAACCCTTGCCAGGCCTTCTTGGACGGTCCGTTCCTAATTCAAGCCTTTCGGCAGCTTTACGTTGGGCTCAGTCACTTCTCCGGTCTCTGCATTGATGTCCGGGATACCGACCATGCGCATCTCCGCGCAGGATATGTTGAAGAGCTCCATGGTTCCGGGTCTGAGGAGGTATTGCAGGCCTTTGATCGCGGGTGGACTGATGCGAATCCGGTAGCCTTGAGCGCGATAGTTCTCCGTGCGGTCACGCTCGAAGACGCGGAATGGTATTTTGTGCTTGTAGAGGTCGTGGGCGAGCGTAAGGCCGCCGATGCCGCCACCGATGACTAGAACTTCTGGTTGGTGCATGGTGAGTGTGCTTTGCGGTCGTCCAATGATTTTGACTAGTAGAAGAGGCCGGGTTGATAATTTGGCTGATGGGTATCTGCTGAAGATAGTTGGCGTACGTTGCGGGAGGCGACACGATACTTTATTCAAATTGGTCAAGGATTCGATGAACTTGTTAATGTCAGCTCGTGAAACGACAGCGGCACAACGGCGGCCTGGACTGTCTCTGCGTACGATGGGGATGTCCGGTCAACGTTCGCATTGATGCTGAATCGTGCTGAGCGTGTTTTGACGCCAGTAATCCCACCAAGATAGGATTCACGCTTTCGGCGATGCGCTAGAAGCTCGGCCACATATGCATGCTTTGCTGCGACTGTCACATGCCAAGCAGCAGTGCACAAGATCTGTCGGACGAATGTGTTGTTCACGTGCCGGAGCGAGCATGGCCCTCTTCAGAAGCACCTTCAATGCCACCCTCATTCTGCCCATTGTATTGATGACGAGCCGGAGTCACTTGTCCGGAGGGTCCTTGACGCAGAGAAGAACTTGCGCAAAGATAGCAGCATCCGATTCTTCCCTTCAGAGTTTAGGCAGACGATACAGAAACAAAGTCATCGAAGTGTGTTCCTTCCACCTTGGGTTCAGGAGCACTGCCAAGCATACGATCCAGGCATACCGGTCCAAGCCCAGCTGCAGCACAGCCGACAGTCTGCCTAATCCGCTCAGCACGTTCTCGAACAAGCTGACCGAAATCGTGACAATAGTCGCCCGCGACACTTCTGACTCCGCGTTCGTGAAATCTTCGCAGCCTCACATCGGAATACTGTCTTGGAGTTCTCCGACGCTCCGCAATCTTGCGCTTTCGAGGTCTTCACCGGCTGGGCGTATCGGGAGACCGTCATCCTCAGCGGAGCTAGCGCCGATGAAGGCGGTATTCTCGGGCAAATGCTGGAGTGCTGACGTCTCGGCAGATGGTTGCAATGTGCAGAGTTCGCCAATGAAGTCATACGGACGGCTTGCTCGGTGCCCGCAGGACTGGTGTTTCGAAATGAGGCAATCAATGAGATGTTCGTCGACTCGACACGGAGAGACGACGGAGTTCGGAAGTGGGTAGTCGACGAGTGGATCTGGCAATTCGACTCGGAGGACGTGAGTGACTTGACATGGTCGGGTAACCGAGACCTGAGTGGCGAGTTTCTGTACGAAGTGGTGGTGGAACAGCGGAGTAGGTCAGGCGAGAGAGCCAAGGTGAACCACTCTCCGCCACTCGCAAGATCTTGATCCGAAGCTGACCTGGCTTGCAGAAGCATCGATGTCCCATCCGGTACCGGAAGATGTGCTTTCAGGGTTAGTCAGCCTCCGAGTCTGGCAAGAAAAGTGCTCCAGCGTCATGTGAAATCCTCGCGCACGGAGGAAGCAAGGTCACCGGGCTGGGCTCTCTTCTTGGTTATAAAGTGATCAGAGGATCTGGGCGGGTAGGGGAGGGAAGACCTCCTTTCCTGGCGAGTGACAGCGGGCATGCATGAACACTCATCCAGCCATATCCGTCTTCTCAGGAAGGTCTTCGGTCTTGCCAAACAGGCTCTTCTTTATGAAATCCACGTAGCCGATCCTTCTCCCTCTCATTAACCCTAGCAAGTCCTCGCAGATGCCAACTATGCAACCCACTTTTGCACCCATCTTTGCAGTCCTCACGGTCGTAGGGACATCGACGTGACGATTCCACGCGCTGAAGGCTCCCGCCGTACCTAAGCCAGCAAAGGTCGTGGATATGAAGTCCCTGTTTCCTACCAACTCCCCGTCTCCCTGCCTCACCCCCCTCAGGCCTCGATAGATCCGCACAAGACCGGCTCGGCCTCTGTCGATGCCTTCCTCAGCTACCACAAACAATCCAACCCAGACACCAAGCTTGCCAGCCATCTTGGCGGCCTCCTTGATTCCGCCGAGAGCCATGTTGTAATTCTTAGACTTGTGGTAGAGATACCATCCAGTCTGCGTGGTCGGGACACGGTGAGCGTTCTCAGCCCGGAAGCGGAAACCGGTCTCTCTCGCGCCATGAGAGAAGCCTAGGACTCCGCCGCACAAAGAAGCTACAATAAGGTACAATGGCAGGCGGAGTGCCAGGGGAAGGTTCAGCCGGTCATTGCTTGAGTCGTACGGCGGAAGATGGGCGTATCGGCCCGCTCTTAGAGGTGGTGGCGGCGGAGGGGGCACGTCCATGCCTGCGTGCTCCGTCTCGACGATCGTTACTGAAGTCATCCTCTTGAAGGTGGTGAGACAAGGGGAATGTCCAACGTGCCTCAGGCATCAAGCGAGACCGCGTCGCAGAAGTCGCGTACGCCCATGCGAGCACTTGAAAGCTACCTCAGTCTGGGACTTCTCACCACTCCCTGCCGAAACCGAAGAGTAACGTGCCAGGAGATCCTTCATCAAGTCCCGGCATCGTCGGTCATATCCATTCCGCAATGCCAGCCCCGGACCCAACCTCAAAGCACCTCACTATCCGCTTCAAGAACGCCAAGACCACTTTGCTGCTGCACATCCTGCCAACGCAGTCGCTTTCGTCAGTGCGCGCCGAGGTGCTCAGTGCAGTCAAGCAGACAAACCCATCGGGCGTGTTCAATGGCAAACCGATCCCTAGCGACGCCTCCGAGGTGATTCTTGCTCAGCCAGCAGACGTCAACGATCTTTCACGGGGCTGGGAACGTATCAATACGAATCCGGATGCTGACGATGATGTGAGTGGCAAGGGCAAGGGAAGAGCGACGACGATCGGGAGAGCGCGGCCATCACAGGATACGATTCAAGCGCTGGGTTTGCGTGATGGTGGTGTTCTGGCTTTCAGATTCAAGTCAGAGGATGATGCGGATTCGGAGAACAAGCGAAAGCACACCGATGAAGGCGTATCGGTCGAGGAGCTAGAGGGCGAGATTTTGGTGGGCGAGCCGGAGAAGTGGAATGTTGTGATGCCGACGCTGGACGAGATGTACGGCGAGAACGCCGCGCCAGAGGCTGGAACCAAGCCTGAAGCGCTGTTGGGCAAGGCTGGTTGAGCGGTACCTGGCAGAAACGACCCGGCCAGCAGGGATATGATGCGTGGCATGCCCTCCCAATCACCCGAAGCAGCATGTAACAGGGGTTTCACTCACCGCACAACGTTCTCTGAGAACGGGTTGTCCCGCAGCCCAGACATGAACACGACGCGCCGATGGACTATCTACACCTCGAAAGCGACATCTCGCAAAAGCCGGCTTTACAGCCTCCGCGCTTCACAGGAAGAAGAGGTGCAGGTCCAAGGTGGTGTTCATAGCTCAGGCACTTGGTGCGACCGAAACCATGATAGCGGAGATGGTCGCTTCCAGGCAGCAAGCATACCTGCAAGCGTCTTGGAAATCGCAACACCGGACGCCAGATACTGGGTCTCGAGCGGAGCGTGTGATGCGCCCGCTAGCTATACAGCTACGGTTTGCGAAATCCAGTGTGTGCGGCGGTCCAGAGCATCGGCATGCATAGGCACGCGTAAAGAGTGTTGCACTGTTTCCAAACATGATCTCGAAGCAGAAACGTCGGACCACGCTACATAAGGCCAGCATCGTTGTAGACTTGGCGCGTCACCTGAGATGGAAGCTGCTGACAAACAGCTTCCCGGCGTGCATTTGGAGCTCTAATAAGCAGGTACATCATCTCCAGTCGCGTTGATTCCAAAGCTCTCCTTTGAAAGACATATAACTTATCATTGCGTCTGGCATACTTCTACTGTTCTGGGAGTATCACAGTTCACTTTTGAAAGCCACAGAAATGTCGTCAGAAACGCCGCCAGAAACACTCACGAAGCCACCTTTCCGCAACCTAACAGCAACGAAGCAGCTGACCCTTGCCTTCGGCGGCCTCTATATTGCCAGGACGACCGTGACTGCTAAACCGCTGCTGATCTGGGAGACTGAGAAGGCCTACCCAAGATACTATGTTCCCACGACATCGCTCCACCCAGATATCCGCGCTCAGCTGAGCGGAGACAGCAACAGGGCACCGAATGGCCACGACAAGCAAGTCCAGCTGATGCAAGTCGACACCGCCAAAGGTGGTAGTGGCGAGGCTGTCGTCGAGCGCTTGTCCGCCGGTTCGAAGTCGACCCATTGGTACCGATTCACGCAAGGGCCGTTAAAGGATTACATCCGCTTCGAGAAGGATGATCTAGGTTGATCGCACCCGTCACTTCCTATATGGATCTTGCTGTACTGATGACTTATTGAAGATGCCTGGTTCGAGAACGGCGCTTACGTGGCATCGCGGCTTACTTCCGTGGCATCAAGAATCC